>CM062804.1:1310571553-1312021873 GCA_031772625.1 Pinus tabuliformis
CCATCTAGGAAAGAAAAAAACTTATTCCTTGCTAGGCCATCTAGTACTTGGTCAATGAAGGGTAGGGGAAAATTATCCTTCTTTGTGGCTTTGTTCAACTCCCTGTAATCGACACAAATCCTCCACTTACCATTTTTCTTGGGAACTAATAGTAAAGGAGAGACCCACTCACTCTCGGACATAGGGTAAATGAATCCCGCGTCTAGCAGTTTTTGCAGTTCTTCTTGGAATATATCTTTAAGAGCTAAATTTATCCTCCTTTGTGGTTTCCTTAGTGGCTTCCAACCTTCTTTGATGTATATGTGGTGAGTACACACTAAAGGGTGTACTCCCTTCATTTCCTTGTAACTCCAAGCGAAGGCTTCTAGGTTTTCTCTCAATATGTTGCATAGCTTTTCTCCTTCGAGAGCAGAAAGAGATGGATTAATTTTCAAAATTTTATCTAGGCCAAATTATATCATTTTGAGATGGAGTGGGTTCAAATCTGCCATGCGTAAGTCAATTGGATGATTTTTCTGGGTTTCCCTTAATTCTTCTTCTAATGGTAACGAACTAGGAGTTGGACTTTGGAGCAGGTGTTCAATTAAGTCATCCTCATCTTGTTGTCCTCATCCTATGGTTTCTTCCAAAGCATAAATTTGAGTGGAATAAACCTCATATTCTTTCTCCTCCTCCAACCATAAAGGTAAATCATGCTCTAGAGAAGGTTGATTAGGAGGGTACAGGACTAACTGTTTGGACATATGCCCATTCTTGATGGTCATATTCCCAGCTCTGCAACTAATGTGAGCATCGCTTGTGGCTAACCATGGCCTCCCAAGGATGATAGGGCAACCAGTGAGCTTAGCCTTAGGCTGGAGGACTAGAGAATCTGCAGGGTACTCCCAGGAGTCAATGGAAACCATCACATCCTCAACAATTCCCTCAGGGGTGACTGTGGAATAGTCTGCAACTTGCAGAACTATTTTGGGTTTCCTCAATGACCCTTGGAGGTTGAGCTTGAGCATGGTGTCCTTGATCATGACATTAATGGTAGCCCCAAGATTAATCAGAGTTTATGGGACAATGGTGCCATTAATGTGAACATCTATTACAAGGCTTCCAGGGTCCAAATATTTCGGACATACTACCTACCCCATCATTAAGTCAAATAGTTGTCTCATGACATTAATGGTAGGGGCATCCATTTTTTCTTCATCATCGATGCTTGAAGCATTTCTCCTTAAACAACTTATTGTAAATGGGGACATCTTTTATTGCGTCGAGAAGGGGAATCTTTACACCAATATTTTTCAATTCTCCCAGAAGTTCAGTTTCTTCTGGGGTAGGTTGGAGTGGTTGGGTTAATCTCTCAGGAAAGGGTGGATTTCATTTAAGGTTGCTTTCCTCTCTTTCTTCCTCAACCTCCCTATGTGGAGAGGGAGGTTGGTTAGCTGGGAGAATTCTGCCAGATCTTAGGTTGATCTCCTAGATTTCTACAACATAAGTTAGGTATGATGTCTCTCCACTGTATACTTGTTGAGCCTACCTATTGTTTGGGTTCAAATTTGGCTGGGTATGCATCTAGGGTTGCTTGGGTGGAGCAAAGTGTAGGAGTTGTGGTTGGGTAGGTGGTGGAGGCAATAGAGCTGGAGCATTGTGGTATTGGGGCCTCCACCCCTCAAGTGGGGTATTCCACTGAGGTTGTGGCGGAACGTAAGGTTGAAATGATTGGGTGGTTAGCTGGGAATGATACTGAGATGCATAGGACCAAGGAGGGGGTGTAAACCAAGAAGGATGAGCAAGGGGTCCCCAGGAAGGTATAGATGTGGTTTGGTTGAGATTGTAATATGCATGGGATGACCTTTGCATACCCTATTGGTATGGTCTAGGCCCAGGAGGTCTCCTTTGGTTGATGTAGAAAATCTACTCACTAACCCCTTCAACTCCTTGATATATAGCTTTGAGCCCGAGTAAAGAAGCAAACTTGTCTATGGAGTAGTTTTCTTCATAGGCCGAGCAAATCTGAATGCAGTTCAATGGACATTCGTTCCTAGGATGCCTCCTGGTGTATATAGGACAAAAGATGGCTAAGGATCTCTCGAATTCCTCTTGCTTCCTTTTGATATTCATGGTGTCCAATTACAAGGCAAGAGTTTGCAGCATCTCACTTTTGAAATCTTCCAATATATTTCTAGTTTCACCCTTGATGGATGAGTTTGAAGATGATGTACTCGCCATAGGTTGACTACTCCTACCATTTTTCCTGGCTACCATAGAATGGTTTCTAAAGAGAGTCTTGATACCCTCATAGGTTAATTGGTAGATATCTCATCTTGCTAACAAATGTAAGGTATACAGAAGATCTTCCATTACTCCTCTAAGCATGACCAACTTTAGTGACTCGGGGTCATGTGTGTACCTGGCCCTTTTGTAACTAAGCTGGAATCTTTCTTCGTAATCTTGTAATGATTCATCTTGGCCCATAGTCATCTTGAAAATCTCCTCTTTAGTATCCTTTGACCTACAGTAGTCCCAATATTTTTTGTTAAAATTATGTTGCATATGAGCCCAAGTTGTGATGTTATCTCCAAGTAAACCCATGAACCTGTGTAATGCTGCATCCTTAAGGGTAGATAGAAACAATTTTAACTTTTTCTCATCATCTGTATAGTCATAGGTTCGGCATATAACAAAAAACTCAAATAGGAAAGTGTTTGGGTCCTATATGGTTAGGACATGGAAATGAGGTAGAGCAGAGGAGCTTATATTCTTCATATTAGTGCCTGTTTTCCTGATGGGGAAGGCACCTTCAATTCTCTCTCTATTTCCTCTGTCATTTTGGTTCTCAGCCATTGGTTCAATAGGAATGGGTTCTTCCTCTTCTTCTTCCCCTATAGGTCCTTCAAATATGTCAAGTTTCTCACCTAAAGGTTCTTCTAGTTCACAATCACCGAAGAAGGGAGAAGGTTGACTATTGGATGCAGTGCGGGTATTTGGCAAGAATTTCCCTAAATTGTCCCTATTCCTATGAGGCATGAAAGGAAATGTTTTTGGGTTGGTTTTTGGAAGAGTTTTTGCAGGAAAGTACTTTTCAGAAATGAAATTGTTGATTGAATGAAAAACCACTAACAAAAGAAATAATTGCTAAATTGAAATTCTACTTGCAGGATGAAATTATCGATTGAATGAAAACCACTAACAAAAAAACTACTTGCTAAATTGAAATTCTACCTGTAGAATGAAAATGAAAGAAGATAATGACAAATGAAAGAAAGGAAGCTACTAGATTACTTTCCCATAAAGAAACTAATGGAGGAAAGTTGGAGACTAGAAATAGAAGAAAAGAAAGCAGTAATCACATTCTACTTAGACACCTCCCCGGAAACAACGCCAGAAAGTGATGAGTGCCAGTATTGCAACAAGGATTCTGCAACTCCTGGGCTACCATATTTACTTATCAACCTGGGGTTCATACAAACTTGGAGGTGTCAGTGATATATGCACAAGTAAAAGTGAAGGTCCTGCATATTGTCACTGTTCATCTGGCAAGAGACCCCAGGGGTTCCATGCCAGACTTCTATGGAGTCATAAGAAGCTTAATTCTTTGATGGAAGAAGAGAAAATATATTCTAAGAGAGCTACTCTACTGTAGTAATGAAGAAAAAACATGTAATGCTAAATCACAACATATCCTAATTAACCATTTAAACAGCTATGCTAAGCAGAATTATTAAATCAACACTAGCCTAACGCTGCTATCTAAGTTACAAAAGTAAAGAACATAAGAAAGGAAACTAAACTAAATCTATTTTCACTTTCTTTTTGTCTTTTTGGTGTTTGCGATGATTCGACAGTGTTGGAGTCTAATTCAATAACCAAATAAAAGCTAAGGAATGGCAGCATTTAAATAACACGCTGAACAAAGTTCAGGAAGGAGTCAAGTGGAAGAGAAATCGAAGATCGAAATCAGCGAAAGGAAGATGTAATGAAGCAACAGTGCACAAGAACCATTAGATCAGTTGGAAGTTAATAGAGGGATGGATTGATCAACGAACAAGATTAATGGAATATGAGTGGTAGAGATCTTATTGCGGAGATTAAGTGAATAGATGGATGGATTGATCAACAAATAGGATTAACAGAAGATGAGTGGAAAATTTCTTATCGTGGAGATTAAGTGAATAGATGGATGGATTGATCAATGAACAAGATTAACGGAAGATAAGCGGCGGAGATCTTATCGTGGAGATTAAGTGAATAGTTGGAAGGATCACACCAAGTCACGTGTCAGCAGAAGGGTGGAAAATGTGCAGAATGATGGAGCGGTATTCGTAGGTGGTTGTTGGGTGCAAATAAGGTGTCTTTTAGAACTCTCAAATGCCTCACATTAATTATCAACCTGGGTAAGTCTTTTTGTTTCAAGAGTATACACAATACGTGCAAGTGATGTAAATCATTGAATCTACAGAGAGTAATGCTTTGGAATAACTTATTGATTTCAATACAAGAGTAAACGATCAAACCATAAAATACTAATTTGTAACTTCAAGGAAATTAAATTATTCAAACATCAAAACTCAATCTTAAGCGAGATCACAATCCAATCATAACTTAAAGTTCTAACTGCAATTACATCAACTGAGTGCACCGTAATGATAACATAGCTCTTTCAACTGAATCTAGGCTTCTACATAAAAGGAATACATCTGATATAATCAATAAAACTCTAACATTCAATTAACAATAAATGATTCTTAATCAACTCAATCCACATTATTAAATAAATGAAACGATCAACAGAAATAAGAACCAATGCAATGAACATACAAACTCAACACTAGTGAAAGTGAACCAATCATAAAACTATAAAATAGAGTAATTAAACTGCAGAAAGGTAAACTATAAAACATGGAATAACAGTTAAATCCACCAGTGACCAGGCCTAAGCCACGAGTGATTATTTCTAGATTAATTTAGACTGCCATGAATGAACAATAACGCAAATTATATATTATTCTTGAAATTCAAATGTCATTACAACACTATACGTTCCTTAGAATAACACTCCGTATCTCAGAATTGCAATTGAAGTAAAAGCAAAAAGTTAAGTCCCATTATATTCATTTTTCCCCTTTATAATTATGGAGAAAAAGAGATAAATGTGATTCCTCAGGATCAGGAGATCTCGAGGAATTCGCAACTAAATGCTATTATCAGATAATATTTTCATCTTGCGCTGATCCTCCAGATTCACTTCTTGATTTGACTGCATAAGACGCGAGTTGTTTCCTCTTTTTAGCCTTTGCTACTTAATACTTTGAACAATAGTTGTTCCATTCGCTAATTTCTACATAAAAACGATGAAAGTTGGTTTTGAAATACAAATTGTATCAAGAACAGTTTTACTAGCTTTCTATCGAAATCTCATTAAAACCTTATTATATCATGGCACATAAAAGGAGGAAAGAGATAGTGTAATCAACAGTAGATCTATACCTGTTGCACGGCCGAACATTCTCCCCTACTTACCTTGTTTAACATCCTCGTGAACATAAGTAGTTATTATGTAATGCAGTCAAAGAGTAAGCAAGAAAGACTTTTTCTTTATCTAACCTAAAACCGTGCTTCTGTATTAACTCTGCAAAGGCTATTCCTTCATGTCCTTCAGGAAACTCATAATAAGAATGATATCCTTCAGGAGGGTACTAAATAATAGGACTCCTAAATTGACATCCTATCCAATATGGTCCTTCCCTCAAGATAATATTGCTGTAAGTGACAAAAAAGCCTGCGGCAGCTTTAAAATTCCAGTAATTAAATGGTTCTATGTCCTTGACAATATTGGTTGAGAATGTCCATCTTTGTTCAGATGAATCAAGGATCTCTCCTAAATGGATAAGAAACACTCCCTTCCCATTTGCACCATTTCTTTATGTATAGGCCCCAGAATCTTACTTACACCCTCCTGTGTCATGAGCCTATTGTGTCTAATAAAAAGTTGCAAGGGGTGCGTAGGTTCACTCCTTACCCACAAATACAGTATATGTTCTTTTCTTTGAAAGGTGTTATAAGCCTTAGACCACTTGGGTTAGTTTACCGCAAAAGAAATAAAGGCATGGAACTGAATATCCCCAACAAAAGGACTAGGATTATTATCCACCTCCCCTTCTAATACAAAATTGCGCAAATAGAATTCACAGAGGAGATGTTGGACCCTTGTCCCATGCTCCTTACAACAATTTATGAATTTGTTAGTTGTCTTCAATTCAAATGACTTGCCGGCCTTAACAGCTTTAATCTTCAACATCAAATATCTTTATAATAAAAACAAAGAATAAGTTGTGGCAAGAGACCTGCAAGATAAGACATCATAGTATAAAGAGCAAATACCATCGACCTAGTCCATGACCTTATCTAGCTTGGCTTTTATTTTCCTCTACTTTTCTTCCTCCTGTCTAAACTTATCAAAAGTTTCATTCTCAGTTATGGTCAATTCTCTGCATTGCTTTTGCAACTCTTGATACCTTTGTAGAGGAACTATATCCATCTGACATTTCTCTAAAGCAAGTTGAGCTTGTACCAGCTCCTCCTGTAACTTCAAAAGAATAGGATCACTGCTTGATGGGGTGTCCTTGAATTTTTATTCTGCCTGATTTCCTGTGCTGTGAGAGGGTATACTCTTGGTCTGAGTTCTTTTATTATGGGAGGATGAACTCTCCATATGAACAACTGTATCCATTATGTCTGCATGCAAATTTGTTTGGGTGGCTACTGTCTGAGTAGAAATAGGTTCGGTTCGGGTTTCTATTGCCTTGCCCTCACATATTTATGTTTGTCTGGCCATAGTGACTACCTTAGGTGTAGTACTCTAGGCCTCTGCAGTTTCTTCCAATTTCCAACGTAGCCTTCTAACTGTCTTGTGAAGCTTTTGGTATTTCTTCCTCAGCTTCTTTAGTTTTGTTTTAGCTACTCACTTTTTTTGAGGAGCCTCCTTTGTAAGAATGGGTTTGTCAATACCCTTTGTATCTAAGGTTTATTGGTGCTTGTCATGGCTATGCTCCAATTTAACCATGTCACCAGACTGGTTATCAGATTTGTGAATGACTTCTGTGTTTACTTCCTCTTCCTGGTCCGCAACTTCTTTGGAAGGCAGAATTTCTGTATGACTAGAATCTCCTGAGGATTGGGCTTCAGTCAAGTTTGGATCAAGTGATCCTCTAGGCTACATGTATGCATTTAAATTTTCCAAGACCTGGGCCATCCCTTCTTCAAAGTCTTGCAAGAAATCATCTTGGGCGCTCATAGGTGGTGTTTGAGGAGGCATTGCTTCATTTTCTGGTTCAACATCAAAATGTTGTGCTTCTTCTTGTTTAGGGCTTGACTTATGTTCTTCCTCAAGTTCTTGTTCTGAATTGCCTTCTTCCTTGGGTTCGGATTCAAAATCACCTTCTTCCCCTTGTTCAGGTTCATAATTGCATTCTTCCTCTGGCTCTGGCACTGAATTACCTTATTTCTCTGGTTCTGGCTCAGAATTGCATTGTTCCTCTAGTTCTGGCTCAAAATTACGTTCTTCCTCTGGTTCTGACTTAGATTCCTATACATTAACTAGACTGGATGGCTCCGCTGATCATTCAGCGCTACCCTGAGGATCTACAAACATCCTATGGACTGGGTTCAACCTCGCAGACCGCCTGTGCTTATGAGGTCTAATTTTTGAATGAGCGGTCCTCTTCCTCTTTGGAATAGGGTTCTGCTGGCTAATTTCCAAAGTTGTAGAGACATGAGTCTGCTGGGCAATTTCCAAGGCTACAGAGTTTTCAATTACAGGGTCTTGACTAATTTCTACAGGGGCTATGAGACAATCCCAAGTTAAGTTTTGTTGAACAAGATTATGACTAACAATTAGTCTGATCAAACAATGATGACTAACTATAGTCTTAGGATGTCTAGCCCATCTTATTGTATATGCTATGTCATGCAATGATGAATTCAAGAAAAATGGTAAATTAACAGTGAGCTTCTACTTTAAAATAGCTAAGAGTTTAAGTTGTCATGGTTTTACCACATCCTGGTGACCATCACAGGTGATGTACATCTGGACGACACTTGCCAATTTGTGTCATGGTTCTCTTAGAGAGGATGGTTGAATGCCCTTGCCTTTTTGTGTTAATTCCTTGTCTGCATCTCTAAAAATCTCCACCACGTCATGCAACATTATGTGCTTTTTAGGCCATACTTCTCCTTCTGTCGACAGCCTGGAAACTTCAGCTATCATAGCCTCTGATACTATTACTCTTATGCCTTTTACTGTGGACTATCCATTATGTAAGTGCTGTAAAAACTCGATAGTGATTTCTTCACTGGGGGCCTGAAGTCTAGTGAAATATGATATCCATCCTGCATGCTCCAGAATTTCCCTGGCTCTATCAGAAATCTCCAACACTAAGGGTTCTTGGCGAACTGATTTTCCACCCATAATGCTCGAATTCTTCCAATATTCGTCCTACAATTTCAAGGATTAACACAACAGAAAAGAAACAATAGAGAACAACAATTACTTTGGTGAAATGGAACAACAAGTAGATGTAACAACTAAATTTCATGATGTTAAGCAGAGTTTACATGAGAATTAATAATATTAATTCGAGGACTATCACGCTGCCACATGTCATTTGATCATGGGATATCACAACAAAATAATAAGCCAAATAAATATAGCGCATGCCAAGGCATAATGGGAATCCTTCCCCCTCCATAAAAAGAGTGGTTGCCTACGACCGAGTAGACAGGGAGAGTGTTGTTCTGATGGCAAGGCAAGGGAATGAACAGTGCGGTAGTAAATGAAACAAAGTACGCATGTATTTGATAGGACAACAAGAGGTATGGTTATCATGAGAGTGGAGTGTGTAACGATAGTTATGAATAAGAGATAGGATGCATTGGGTTGATGATAAGTTATGTGAAAAATAAAAGGACAACAATATGCCAAAAAGATGCTTTGCTGACGGTATTCTAGCCGAAAATGATACGAGTGATTGAAAAGTAGTATCTCATGCATAACAGTTCTAAATAGGGAAAAGTTAAGGAAATAATTTCTTTGATGAAAGGAAATAATAAGATGAAGGTATTATAGTATTAATTTCCGATAATATATAACTTCGATACCACAAGTAGAGCCTCTGCTGCGAGCAGGCATCCATAGCCTCGGCAGTGTTGCTTTTTAACCCACATGAGCCAAGATCCTCAATTTATAAACGGGGAGTTCCAGTGTTGTTCTACAGAAGAGATCAATGTGTTAGCGAGGTAACCAGATAACCACACTTCCATTCACTAGGATGTAGCAAAAGTGATCAGGTCGGCTCGTGATGAGGCCTCCTGTTCCTAGGATATTTTAGCTATCTAATGGATCATAACCCTGGTGTAGTGGCCATAGTGGGAATGTCACTTTGTTACAGCCTTATGAACATGGTAGGCTAGCGCGTAATGAGACCCCTTGTCCTCCATCTAAAAATAAAATTTTGTTGTTATTACATATTTTTATGATAAATAGAGGGAGGCTCAATACTCCTAAAGAGCAGGGATGGTGGAAGAAGTTGAACATGTCAATAGAAAAAGTATACCCATAGTCTTATTTATTATAGATAGGGAAGATTATAACCAGGAAGGGTGGAACCAGCATGGTATTAAGATGATCAATTAGTATCACGTACAATAGAAAACGATTCAGTAAAGTAATATATAAATAACTGTGTTCCTTTTCTTGAAAAGAATCTATCATCAAGAGGTTGTCCTGTTAAAGATCATAACGTTAATGATGTTAAATCCTTTCAATAGAATCCATAAGTTATTTTCCTCATAAGAGTAGTGTAATTCCTACCATGAAAAGAAAACCAAATGAAAAAACAAAGAAAAATGGGGCAAAGAGCAATCACACAAAAGAAAAATTTTGCTGTTCAATTGGATTGAATAGTGGCTATTCAAAAGATTTAACAACAGTTGTTCGTATAAATGAACAACTAAACATCGCAAAGAAAAAAGTGGTGTTCAATATATTGAACAACAAAACAATCAAAAAGAAAGAAGGTGTTGTTCAATAGATTGAACAACAGTTGTTCAATAGATTAAACAATAGTTGTTTAATAGATTGAACAACAACCATGCAAATGGAAAAAAAAGTGTTGTTCAATTGATTGAACAACAAAATGAAAGGAAGTGTTGTTCAATAGATTGAACAACAAAACAAGAAAAGAAAAAGAAAAATAAAATCAACTCAACAATATTATTTACATATTTTACAGAGAAGAAATAAATTTTATAATGAAGGTGCTGAAGGATTGCCTTCTACAGGTAAAACTTGCATGGTGGGGTCCTCATGTATATGCTAGTAGAAAGATTCTCTAGTAAGTGGTTTTTGGTAAAGGTGCACCCGATGCCTATTCACTTTGAAAGAAGAACCAGACCGATCAATGGTGGGCAATGTAAGAGTGCCATTGTCGTGAACTTTCTTTATTTCATAGGGGCCTAACCATCTAGCCTGCAGTTTACCAGGGAAGTCTTGAAACCTAGAATCGTAGAGAAGTGCTCAGTCACCCTCATGAAATGTTTTTCTCTTAATCAGGGAATCATGCCATTTGGATCTTTGTTGTTGAATGAGTGCAGTATGTTGTAGAGCTAGTAGCTGAATTTCATCTAATTCATTCATCTGTTGTAACCTGTTAACTTGGGCTTCAGTTAAATCTAGTCCCACTTCCTAGGTTGTCCTCAGTGTTTGTATTTCAAATTCTATGGGAAAAATGGGTTCTTTACCAAATACCAGTTGATACGGAGAGTATCCAGTAGTGTTTCTCCAAGTTGTGCGATACGCCCATAAGGCCTCTCGCAATCGAGAAGTCTAGTTCTATTAATGTGATGAGATTTTCTTTGTTAGAATAGCTTCGATAACTTTGTTGGTGCTCTCCACCTGCCTGTTCGCCTCCGGGTAATATTGAGAAGTAATTATGTGTGTGATGTGATGATTTTTCAGTGTAGCAACAACCTTGTACCCCACGAATTGTGGTCCCCCATTAGTAATTACTTCTCTGGGTTAGCCATACCACACAAAAATTTCAAAAAGAAAATTAATAATAGTTTCCTATGTTGCTCTTGGTAACGCTACTGCTTCCACCCACTTAGTTACGTAATCTGTTGCAACCAATATATAATTTTCTAGTTGGAGGGTGGGTTGAACGGCCCAATGAAATCTAATGCCCAACACTCAAAGGGCTCTATCACCAGCTGTGGATGTAGGGGCATTTCATCAAATTAGCCAAGGTGGCCCATCGTTTGGAAACTATCACATGTCCAGACAAATTTCTTAGCATATTTAAAAATAGTGGGCCAGTAGTAGCCCATCTGTAGAATATTATGTCTAGTTCTGTGGTCTGCAAAGTGTCCACCGCAAGGTCCATCATGGTAGGCTTTTAAGATATCATAAATTTCGTCCTCCCTGATACACCTAAGGATGTGCATATCAGCTCCCGTGTGAAAAAGGTATCCTCCAATCTAGGAGAAACGAGTGCTACGCTGCACAATCAATTTCCTTTCTCTGTGTGTGAGATGTTTGGGAAATTTTCCTACTGCTATGTAATTCACTACGTCTCCATACCATGGTTTTTTTACTGCCACAGCAAACAAATGTTCATCTGGGAACTGATCCTCCACCGCCACTGTATCGTTTATTCTTGGCACTCGGGAGAGGAAGTCTGCCACGAGGTTCTCCTTCCCTGGTCAATCCCTTATAGTTATGTCAAATTCCTGCAAAAGTAGTAATCAGTGAGTCACTCTTCCATTTGTAATGGGTTTATTGGCTAAGTATTTAATAGCAGAGTGATCAGTATACAAAACTACAAGGTATCCAGTTATATAGTGTCTAAATTTGTTAATAGCATAAATAACAGCTAGAAACTCCTTTTTTGTTATTGTGTAATTCAACTCAGCAGGAGTTAAGTTTTTGTTGATGTAATATATAGCATAGGGTTTCTTTTCTTCTTATTGGTGAAGAACAGCTCCGATAACATCTAATGCATTTGATGAAATCTGAAAAGGTATATCCCAATTCAGGCCTCGTAATACTGGTGCTGTCGATACTAACCATTTCAGCACTGTGAAGGAAATTTCACATTTGTCAGTCCATATAAAATCAACATTCCCTGTAAAGGCATATAATGGTGCAGCAATTTGCGAAAAGTTCTTCATAAATCTATGATAATATCCAGCAAATCCTAGAAAACTACGTACCTCTGTTTGAGTGTAGGGAGTAGCTAATGAGAGGATTACCTGTATCTTTGCTGGATCTACCTGAATTCCAGTTGCTGAAATGTAATGACCCAAAATCAGGCCCTTTGTCATGATCATATGGCATTTCTAATGACTTAAGCATAGTCTAGTAGCAATACATTGTTCTAGGACTTTCTCCAATGTCTGTAATGCCTGATCAAAGTCATCTCCATAGGGTGTGAAATCATCCATGTACACCTCCAATCCTTCATTTATCAAGTCTGCAAAAGTACTGAGTATGGATCTTTCGAATGTAGCAGGTGCGTTGCATAATTTGAAAGGCAATACCCTATAAGCAAATTTTCCCCAAGGGCAGGTGAAACTAGTTTTATCCTGGTCTTCAGGGGCAATTTGAATTTGGTTGTAGCCACTGAAGCCATCTAGGAAAGAGAAGAATTTCTTTCCCACTAGTGTGTCTAGGACCTGGTCAATAAATGGAAGGGGAAAATGGTCTTTTTGCGTTGCTTTGTTGAGTTCTCTGTAGTCAATGCATATCTGCCATTTTCCATTATTCTTGGGACAACTACTAATGGAGAAACCCATTTACTGTCAGATATACGAGAGATAAAATTCACATCTAACAGTTTTTGAAGCTCCTCTTTCACAATATCCTTTAGATGAGGATATAATCTACGTTGTGGATGTCAAATGGGTCTTGCATCTTTTTCAGTGTAAATGTGGTGCATGCATAATTGAGGGTCAATCCCTTTCATGTTTGGGTAATCCCATGCAAAATCCCCTTTGTATTTCCTAAGGACTTGAATGAGTCTCTATTGCTGGTCATCACTCAGATTACTGTTAATATTAAGGATTTTCCCTGGCTTGATTTCAATAGGTTTACTATTATAGACAGTGGTTGTTGGTATTGGTTGGTCATTAATGTCTCTCAAGGAATCTTCTTCGATTTCATTATCAACGATTGCTTCAATCATGTGACAGCTCAAATTAGACACTATAGCAGGGTGATTGATAAAGTTGTTAATGACATCATCTTCTGTTTGGGTTTTGAATTCAAGCACATCTGCCACAGTCAATGGTGAGCGAATATTTTCTATTAAATATGTTAGAGGTTGCTTCCGAGTTTTTTACAATGGTCAGGCTTGGCTGTGCATGAGGGTATAAAGCTATATTGTTAACAGGATTCCCTCTGGTTGTTGGGTCCCTATAATACTAGTGATTACCCCATTACTATTGTAGTTATACCCCTTATTTATATTGTTGTGCCCCTATTACCCCCATATTGTTTTTTTTGTGCCCCATTGAATCCCTCTATTGTTATTTTTGTGGCTTTATATTATTATTGTTAGGTCGGCTGGATTATATTGTGACTTGCTTTTAGACTTGTTCAGTAGAGCAAACTTGTACGACGTGCCACGAGTCACTATTTCAACCTTTGAATCTGAAACACACACACAAGAAACTACAGTCCGTCCTCTTTCTGTACCTTCTTACAAAATTTCAATCCGATCCCCAGAGAGAAATTTATGACGATTTTCCCCAAGTCACCTGTTTTGAATGTAATTCAGGAGTCTGCAAAAAGACCAACTTCCTCAGATCATATCTCCGCAAATGTCATGCAAAAAGCTCTGAAATTTGGACCCAAGGTTCAGCACGATTTCTTCTCAAATGGGTTTTTTTTGCAACTTCTGAAACGTCACAGAAAAAAAGTTATAGTGAAAATACCACGATGACCTGTTTGGAGCAGCGAAACCCTAGAATCCAAAGCTCTGATACCAAATGTTATGAAACCAGCTCAAGAAAAGATAGAAAAGATATATCAACGCCTTAGAATTCAGCCTCTTCGAGGGGGCAACCTCCTTTACATTACATAAATGAACAATTCTTGGATGATACAAATGAAAAAACCTCCTTTCTATATATAGGAGTCTAAGGAGTCACAATATAATCGATTATCCAACCAGATTGGATAAACAAATCAAGGGAGGAATGGAAGAACGACGAAGAAGTGTGGGCACTTATTCGAAAGCTACAACAAGATTCCAGTACTTCTGATACATTTAGCTGGCAAAATGATTTGTTATGGTACAAAGATCGCTTATACCTCTGTAAGAATTCCCAGCTAAAACAAAAGATTCTTATGGAATTGCACACTTCTCCCTTAGGAGGGCACTCAGGATTTTTAAAAACTTACCACAGGGTTAAGAAGGAATTTTTTTGGGATGGCCTTAAATCAGATATTCAAAAGTTTGTGGCGGAATGTTTGGTTTGCCAGCAAAATAAAGTTGAAACAATTAAGACACCGGGTCTATTACAACCTTTATCCATTCCAAGCCAACGTTGGGAGGAGGTTTCAATGGATTTTATCACAGGTTTACCCAAGTCTGAGGGAAAGAGTGTCATCATGGTGGTAGTTGATAGACTTACCAAGTATGCACACTTTTGTGCATTATCACATCCTTTTAAAGCCAGTACAGTTTCTACTGCATTTATGGAAACGGTTCAAAAGCTACATGGAAACCCAAAGATTATTGTAAGTGACAGAGATCCCATTTTCACTGGAAATTTTTGGACTGAATTATTTTCTTGTCTTGGTACTCAGTTAGCTCATAGCTCATCTTATTAGCCTCAATCTAATGGGAAAACTGAGATAGTAAACAAATGTTTGGAAGGATATCTTCGTTGCTTTGTATCTGATAAACAGACACAATGGGTCAAATGGTTGCCTCTGGCTGAAGGGTGGTATAACACTTCCTTCCATACAGCAACAAAAATGAACCCATTTATGGCACTTTATGGGTATCAACCACCATCCATCACATCATATTTAAGAGAAAATTCTAAGGTTCAGGCAGTGGAACATCACATCGAACATCAACAACAAGTCCTCCAACTCTTAAAGGATAACCTCGTGTTGGCACAAAATAGAATGAAACAACAGGCAGATCAACATTGCAGTGAAAGAAGTTTTGATGTAGGTGATTGGGTATTCCTACGGCTACAACCATATAAGAAAATGTCCCTAAAGCAAGCTAAGAAGGATAATAAATTATCACCAAAGTATTACGGTCCGTACAAGGTGTTGCAAAAGATTGGTACTATGGCATACAAATTGGAGCTTCCTGCAGCTTCTCGATTGCACCCAGTTTTCCATGTTTCATGTTTAAAGAAGGTTATAGGTGACAAGCTCCCAATTCAAACAATATTGCTAGAGCTTGACGAGGAAGGAAAAATTATATTGGAACCGGAAGCAGTCACAGAAACAAGAACTCGACAGCTACGAAATCGATCAATTTTAGAGTATCTTATCAAGTGGAATAACTTATCCGTTGAAGATTCCACATGGGAGGATGAGAATTTTATGCAGAAGTATCCAGAACTACTCAAGCATTGAGGACAACACTTTTTTTAAGGAGAGGGGCATGTTGGGTCCCTATAATACTAGTGATTACCCCATTACTATTGTAGTTATACCCCTTATTTATATTGTTGTGCCCCTATTACCCCCATATTTTTATTTTTGTGCCCCATTGAATCCCTCTATTGTTATTTTTGTGGCTTTATATTATTATTGTTAGGTCAGCTGGATTATATTGTGACTCCTTAGACTCCTATATATAGAAAGGAGGTTTTGTCATTTGTATCATCCAAGAATTGTTCATTTATGTAATGTAAAGGAGGTTGCCCCCTCGAAGAGGCTGAATTCTAAGGCGTTAATCTATCTTTTCTATCTTTTCTTGAGCTAGTTTCATAACACTGGTTATGGTCATACTGCCTGTTCGGTAGCTTATATAAGCATTGGTTTTTTCTAGCCAAGGCCTTCCCAATATTAAGGGATTTCCATCTAGCCAATTTCTGGGGTTAATAATCAAAAAATATGTTAGATATTGCTAAGAGTCCACAGAAACCATTACATCTTGTAATGTTCCTTCTAGCCTAATTAGTGAACGGTCAGAAAGTTCCAGCAAGGTAATGGTTGGTTCCAAGGTTGTGATGCCAAGCACTTCACAAGTTTCTATTGTAAGAATGTTAATGGTTGCCCCTAAGTCTACTAAAGCATTGGGAAAAGAGCGGTCATTTATCTGGACTGTGACAATGGGATTTCCCGGGTCTTCGTATTTTACAAGTGTCTCTTTCCCTAGCAATAAATCAAAGAAAGTTTTGACAACATGGACAGTTAGTGTTATTTTTGTTTTCCTCACAGACTTCTTTGCCCACAATTCTTTAATTGTTTTAGCATATATTGGAATATCTTGAATGGCCTAGAGGAGGGGTACTTTTATACAGAGATTTTTGAGTTCTCCCAGAAGATCAAAGTTAGGATGTTCAATTGGTCGAGGTATTATCAATCTTTCTGGGAACAGGGTAGAAGTAGTTATGATTTGTTCAGGGTCTTTCTGCCTGACTGTGTCTTCTCCCTGATTTGTTTGCTGGTTTTCAACAATCAAAGGCTTATTTGGATATGTTTCTATAACTTCAGGTTGTAGATTTTTGTCCTCATCTGGGGAAATTACACATCCATATATTAAATTAAGTTCACTACACTCTCTCATCTCAACTTCAAGGTCCGGACTCTCAATAATTTGTACTGACTGGATCGGTTTGTTGTTAGGGTTTGGATTGGGTTGAACTGGGAGTTGTGGTCATATATTAGGTTGAGGATTTTGCTACAACATGGAAAGTGTTGGTAAGGTTGGTTGAGGTAGAGGAACTGTTACCATAGGCTGGCTTGTGGATCATTTCCAATTCGGTTACCAATTTCGATTTTGTGAGGTAGAAGGATACCATTGAGAGGAATAGGGGTTGTTCTGCCAAAATGGTGGAGGGTAAGAGGGATTTGACCAATTATTACTTGGATTTGATTGGTTGGGCCATGATAGCATAGAAAATTCTTGGGGTGGCCATGTAGAGAAAGGTGGTTGGTTCTGCCATGCTGCCCCTGGATACTGCTGAGAATTAAATTGTGAATAAGGAAACAGTGGAGATGTTTCTGTGGACATACCTGTCAGACGTGTTTGCCATTGACAGCGCTAGTTCATCATATATACTGGTTCCACTTCATCCTCTGCTTCCTTGAAAACTACTTTTAATCCAGGGAGCGATGGACAACCTTCCGTAGCATGATCCTTAGTGCAAATGGTGCACATTTGTATTGTATCTAACAGACATTCTCTATGAATATGTTTCTTTCTGCAATGTGGACAGAAAATAGCCACATTCTATTCTACTTCGGTCTGCTTTTGTTTGGCTTGCATGATGTCCAATTGTGTCGTCAGGGTCCCCAAGATATTTGTCTTGAAATCTTCCAGTAGATTGCCGATTTCAACTCGTTTAATGGTTCCTCCTAAGGCTTTGTTGTCTCTCGTGATCGCATCACGCTTGGTTGGTTTTAGCCTTGTATTTCCTCTAGAAAACTTGATGCACAATTGTACAATATTGTCATAATCCTCTTTATAAATATCACCCTTCCCCATTAAATTTAATCTTTCTACCCATTGGTCTTTCATACCTTTGATCATCGTAGTTTTAAGAACTTCAGGAGGAAAATTTTCATAAGGAGATATTTGCAGATTATATTGAAAAAATTCTACATATTCTTCAAGAGTCTCATTATTCTTAACTACCATTTGAAATATTTCGTCCTTCAATTCTCTAGTTTGGCAAAAATCTTGGTATTTTTTTAGAAATGTTATTTTCATTTGATCCGAGTTATTAATGGTACCTCCACCAAGCCCCATAAACCAACGTAGAGTTTCTCCTTTCAAAGTAGAGGGGAACAGCTTCAGTTTCTGGGGGTCGGTAGTGTAATCATATCCCCTACAGAAAACATCAAATTTGAAAAGAAATGCATCAGGTTCCTCTGAATTTAACCCATGAAAGGTAGGAATATTGTGTAATGGTATAGCTTTCATGGGAGCATTGGCAGTTGTATCAACAATAGGGTATTGTAATGTAGAGGTCTGAGGCTGTTGCGGTTTATTAGCCATTTGGTAAAAAATATGCCAATATTCTTTAGGGATTTCTAGGGCTGAAGCTCTGTTCCTAGGGGAGCTAGAAGAGACTTTCAAGATGATTTTAACAACACTACCTTGGTTGGGAATACTAAGTGTCATCTGTTCAACTACTACTTCAGGAGATTTTGGCTCTGATGAATTAATCTTTTCAGTGCTACCTGTTTCTCCTTCTCCTTCACGGAGATTGCAAGAATTCCCTTCTTGTAAAGGGCTAAACTGTAGATTTTCAGTGTTCTGAAAACTTTGTTCAGACCCTTTAGTGTTGCTGTGGATCTTAGTGTTAGCTACAAATGGTGATCCTGCGGCATGAAGGGTCACAGTAGGATTTCTTATAGAAATTATTCAGGGTCATACTGATGACTAAGACTCAACTTTCCCTATGATTTTTTCAATAAAGGTTGATCATCCAAGGGGCACCGATCCCTTAGATTTTTTGGATCTGGGCAGAGGAATTAAATCTTTTTTCTGCTCTTTTCTTCTTATTCATTGTTGAGGGAAAAATTCCCTTAGGGTTTTGGGTCAACACCCTAGTAGAGCAGGGGTTATCTATAGTAAAAAACAAGCATTCCACACAGCCATGATACTTACATAAGCAAACTATGTGAAGAGAGGTGCACCTGGGGGTCCTTCGTTCGGGTAGATCCAACCAGGGTTCAAACCCTCTTAGAGTTCTTCTTGGTCCTTGAACCTGCAAAACAACCAATTCAAAGAAGCATAGCAATATATGGACCAAGTATCATATTTAAATCAACTTCATAACATATTGAAAGGTGGTTAGTTATACAATTGAAACAATTATTCATATGTAAACCATAAGAATAACATCATATGCATAAAGAAGATTGATTTCAGGAACAAGACAAATGTTTCTTTATTGTAGATAGCTAAAACAAAGCAAGGAATGATATCACCTGAATCTTCCTCTTGTTGGCTCCAAGTGGAACTGTCCTCCGGATCCATCCAATCTCAAGTCTTCAAAAGGCTCCTTCCATGACTCACACAAAGATATCTCAACTAGTGAAATGACATCACAACTCAAGGAAACAGGGGTTTTTTGTAGTGGGGGAAGTGCTGGAAGCACAAGGATCTTTAGACCTGATCAGGGATAATCTCAGCAAAGTGATTTTTCTCTCTATTCTCTCCTCCTTTAGGCCTTCCCATTGAAGCATTTTTATACTTCTCCCAAAGTAGTTTTTTAGTTGGGAATTCATTGGGATCAGTTGGGCCATGGGCACTAATGGGTAATCAACATGTAAAAACCATGATCTCTTCCCGAAATTAAGGATATATATATATATTTTTAATTGTTTTAAGACATATACGCAGGTTGGGTACACACTGACCCGCGTACACACACGTTTAGCTTAGGGCAATGTCCCGTATAGGGAGTAAAACACTATTTTTTAAGTATTTGGACTAGGTCTGGAAGGAGGGGTTGGCCTAGGCCATAAATGCAACATCAAAAATATCAAGGGTGAGATTTGGAGCTATAACAAATGCCCCCTAATCTATGAGGTCAGAAGGGGCACATGATGGCCGAAATTTATTAAGTACATGGAAAGGAAACCTGTCAAAAACTGAGAAGGACTTCACCAGATTTCAGCCTACCAAGCCACAAAAGGATATCAGAAAGAAACACTTTCTGAGGCGGGCATACCCATGCTTAGAGAAAGCATGTATGCATATCAAGTACAAGCGAATCCACTAAGTATACAAGTATAGAAGACTGGAAATACATAATGGATCATCTGATCATGATCGAACAAGTACATGTCTAAATATCACATATAAGAATGTCAATGATGCTGAAGGATGACGCTAATGACTGATATCAAAGACTGATCCTAATAGTACGAAATGAACATGATGGAATAAGATGGTACTACACTGCAAACTTGGGTGCCAACATATAGAATGTCACCATGAATGACTGTAACATATAAGGTGGAATGGTATCAACTAGCAGCAACAGGAGCAACTGTCAAGTGAACCAATGAATGCTGATGCAACCCGAGGTCTTCACCAACCACCATGGTACATTTCTACACAATGGGAATGAATGAGCTGAAGTTGACCATGTGAGAAATCGTTTGATGACCGATCATTGATGTATACCATTAACAAACACGAGAATACTCACCGATGATGATAATGAGAGTCAAGGTACCCCGGTACAATCTAACAAGTGTGAATAAATGATTTGAAGTCGAACACTTGGAAGAATCTATCAATCAGGAGACAATGATGGTTTCCCACTATCGATAGCAAAGGATCTACCACTAATGACTACAAACCCCAAGGTACTGCCAAATGGACTCTAGACCTTTGCCCCAGAGCAATGAGTCATAGTCAATGGGGAAAGATCCGCTAGAAGGAAGGCATTAAGGAATCCTTCATCAATCTAGCATGAGTGTAACCCGCAGGCCAATAATGTGGAAGGAATCGGATGAAAAAGATGTAGTAACCCGACCGAAGCATGTTTCCGGCGTACAAAAGATGTGGCTAGCACACGATAGAAGCCCTCTGAAGCAACCAATAATGAAATCTGACACGGAGGTGAGGTATCCACCAATAGGGTCAAATGAAAACCAAGGTACTGCACAAATCCCAATGTGTGATAGTGTAAGCTGATGTCAAACACAAGGGAAACCCCTCTGTCAAAGATCCATGATATTGATCAATGTTGAGCATAAGGTGACCTATCAATAATGAAAATAGGTCCAGGGTGCAGCTCTAGGCCTGTCCTTAGAGCAAGATGTCGTTGTCGATAAGGACAAGACCCACCAACAAGAAGTCAATGGAGACCTTCTCAAACCGGCACGAGTAAAGGACCAATATAACTGATGTGATGATAGACTAGACACTAACAACCAGGGATGGCCGACTGAAAAATGAGTCAAGAGACACTGCAGAGAGGCTAACTCAGGCTAACTTCCATTGAACAAAAGCACGACTCAATGATGACTATGTGGCAACATATGATGACTCTGTGTAAGTTCGGCATGCAAGAGGCACGAACGAACTCTCCATATGATTGGGAGAGATAACCAATCGGAGGAGAACTGACTCAATAACAAGGTTAAGGCATACCTAAGTCAAACCAAATCCCGCCCAAATGGAGGAGACTTTGTTTTAAGTGCTTTGTTCAAGGGTGACACGACCGACTCTAGCTGCTAACAGTAAATGGAAATATTGTCCTGTTCCCGCTCTTTTTGGAATATATAATTTTTTGTCTTTTTCTTTAAGCTGGAAAAAGAATAAAATAATGCTATAATACAGTGGAAAGAATGAGTGTTGGTGAAGTAGATGATCTAGCTCCTGGGATTGGAACAATCTTATGCTCAATGCAGGGATGTGAAAATTGGTCAAAGACACTCAAAGGTATGTTCCTTCCACGGCTCATAGGGTGTCGAGTTGCAGAAGCTAAGGGATTGCAAGTTTGATTTTGTAGATCATATGGTCAAAAAGTGGCTTAAACATGAGTCCAAGTGAAGCTGGCTCAAGGCCAAAAGGTGCAAATGGTCAAAATGCAATGCAGTAGTACAACTCAACACGAAGGAGCCTCTAGGGTATAAGGCCAGAATGAAGTGAAGAAGCAAAGAGGAATGAGTCTTCATCGTATAAGTCATGGCAGGACTACAGAGGACTCCTGAGCCTACTCAAATTGAAGCTGCATGGGCAAAAAATGTCAGTGAGGTGCTAACTATGATGCCCATGAAAAGGATGGATCTACCATCATGCCATGATTTAAAAAATTGGTGAGTGAAGATGGTTTACGAACCATAACACGATGGGATCAACCCTATGGCAAGTGTATTGCCAAATGGAGGCTAGTGTACATAATGCAACAAAAAAATGGCTTCCCTAACCTTTACGCCAGTGAGAAAATGATACCTCCCATGACGATTTTGCAGTCATGGAATCAACTTGAAACTGTCGAAAAGCATCCAAAATGTCCTGAAAAACAAACCATTCTCGACATTCCAAGCTCCCAAGTTAAAAGTTACATGAGACAAAAAAAAATCAAGTTTTGAAAAAAATTGACATTTTCAAAGCTTATAAAATAGTTTTTTGACTCACCATTGTTACCGTTTGAGTTGAGAGCACAAGGAGTGGAGAAAAAGAAGCAAGCTTTGCCTTTTGCCGAATTTGACCGTTCAAATCTTCCCAAAATCACCAGGTAACCCTTAAACTTGTCTTGTATCAATTTGTGATTGGTTTTAAGAATTTTAATTCAAGTTTAACAGTTGAATTTATGTAAAAAAAAAATTGTCGTGGCGTATACCTGGGTTGGCTATATGCAACCTACATATACGTAGGCCCTAGATGCGACTGTGTATGAAACAGACCTACATATACGCTGTTTAAACTTCAAAACAAAAAACTAACGGTCCAAACTTTTTTTTTCTCAGGATGCCAGTCACTTGGAGGGAAAGGGAGCATGCCACTATTGATGATGAGGTTATGAATGATCCATAGGCCTTGGATGCCTTAAGAGGATGCGGTTTGCTAAAAAAATTTAAAATGCCAAATATGAAGGCAAATACTCGCTTGCTCGAAATGCTCATTCACTACTGGAGCGTTGAGGATGACTCATTCATGACTGATCGAATGCCACTGAGGGTAGAGATTGACGATATCTATTTTACCACAGGCCTTTCCTGGAGGGGAGAGTTAGTACATTCCACGGGCCAGTCATGAAGTAGCCTTTTTATCGAGGACTATGTGCATATATGTTTCCTGGGGCATCTAGAAAAGATTGGAAGCCAAATTCCAATCAAGCACGTAGAGAGTTTGTCATTGAGGATCATCCTATTCACTATAGCTAGAGTGAATGGATCATCTTCCTTACACCAGGCTTCACAGCTTGCCATGAGCTTGGTGGTAGACTGTCTCACCACAGTATTTGATTGGTGTACTCCTCTTCTCACCAACTTGAAGAGCCAACTATCATCTATCAAAAAGGGCCAAACCAAAAACTTTGGGTATGGGACCATTCTGTGCTCCTTCTTTTTTGAGAGGGTCCCAACGCTATGCCCTAGAGTACTAGTTTCAATCAGTAGCCCGTGAGATCCATGGATGGGTAGGTGGGTTGATCTGATGAAATGACTAGGAGGTGGGGACGTACAATGGATAGCTTTTGACGATGATTTCTTCTCCTGGTGGGAGCAGCAGATCATCATAGTGTATCATTACCCCTATGCCGGCTTGGACTTCCGAGGAGATCCTGATCTACCATTACCACTAGCTGTGGTATGGGGTGATATAGGTAACAAATGTTTTTGATTTTATGATTTTTATGATTTTTATTATTTTTCAAATATGAAAATGAACTTGAAAAATATTTTTTATGGGATTCAGATGACTAATATAATGATCATATTCCAGATATTGGGCCAGTACGACCAGATGGATTCCCACGGCATGGACGTTGTGGCTGAGGTGCTGAAGAGGCAGCTGTCGATACAGAGTGACTCCTACACACAGTTCAACGAAACTTGGTGAGATTAACTCACCGAGTACCGATGGAGGCTGTAGAGGATCTCCCTATAGACATGCAACGTCACGTGGCTGGAATGCCACAGGACTGGGTTTGGACTCTTAGGTGTGTGGCCAAAGCAATAGTCGGATACTTATCTTCTCATCTTGAGCTGGGGCATTAGATGTACTGGACATGATTATGGGCATTTGAGTCCCAATTCTTTTATATTATTTTGGACACACTTATGTACACTCTGGATGTTTTATGATATATATATATATATATACAGTTTCAACTTTTTTATGCTTAATTTTATTGTGATGAATGAATGATGTGCCAATCTAAAGCTTAATTAGCAATCGAATCTACTAACCAATTATGAGATCTTGGAATGTGCAAATAAGTAATGTAAGTAAATGATCTTTGCAACACCCTCACTCTTAAATATTGGTGATATAAACATGGATCCCTTACCCGATAAATGTTATTCAATTGTGACACTATCAATTGTGAATCAAGATAGACTACCAACGAATCGATTCCATAAGAAATAGCTTCAGATAGTAAATTAATGACAATAGTATACTCAACCATATTATTTGATGTGGGACCAATGCATACTCCCCTTGACACCATCAACTGACGAATTGGATAGTAGATCACCCATGCTGCAGAAGCGAAGTTCCGAGTGTGCCGACTAGCACCATCAGCGAATCCAAAATAGACCAAGTCATCCATCAACACCTACCATAGTAGATCAAAAAGTGTTGATATCAAAAACTCCCTATGAGATATGTAAAAAAATACAAAATGTACAAAGAAACCATTGCCTAGCTGATACCTAAGAAAAGTACTTCTTAAGGTAGAGCCGATCAGGGGGTTCTGCTAACTTGCTCCTAGGGATGTTTATAGGTACAATCATTGAACTAATCAATATATTACCTTCGACAGACATCTGTGTTGGAGCCAAAGGAACCGTACAAACATCACTAGTAAGTGGACTGGAGGACCTAGATCCAACTTCATGCAAAGGATGACGGACAAATAAATGATGATGTAAATCTTCCGATGGTCGATCTACAATAGTCATTTCTTCGAATATCGCTTCATCAGACAGAAAAACTATATCTAAGCACTCTGAAGCAGAAGTGGAATCAAGGGTCCAAGTAGGGGCGACATCACCATCTAACTCCTCCTCAGAGAAAGGAGTAGAATGGTTGTCTGTAGAGTTATCGGTAAATTCATATCTAAGCTATGCTGCAGACATAGAGGAATCTATTTCACCTACCTTTCCATCATCTGATGTGCTCAAAGATGAAGATAAGGCTCCAGGATCTGAAAAATAATGAGTTTGAACAAACTCTTTCCGTAAAGGCTCCTTGGAGGATGAAATTGTATCTATTCTAGTTGTAGGAGGGGTAAGATCAAACGTACCCATCAATGAAGAATACATCCTGACTCCCAGATTCTCGGTAGGCAGACAGGGTTTATCCACCATCGAAACAGTAGAATCCAAAGTTGCACGAGGATCAACTGGAGAATAATCCAATTGATCAACCTTAACAATTTTCCCCTCGCGAGGAAAGAAAAGGACATGGAATATAGTTGAAATGATGGCATCCATTTCATAAATCCAATTTCATCCTAAGCGGACATTGTAATCTAGGTTGGCATCTACAATTTCTACTTCGACGTTAACGACCTTTCCTCCAACACCTATAGGAAAGGCTAGGATAATATCGTGTGGCCTATAAGAATGACCATCAAACGTTGTCAAGAGGGTAGGTGAAGGAACAACCGAAGGCGATCCAATGGCCTTCCAACATGAAATAGACATGACACACGTAGAAGCTCCCTCATCTATAACTGTCCGAAAAATATTAGTTTTCTGGTAAGTAGACTTTATCTGGAAAGCCATATGATGAGGAAGTCTCTTTTTGACATTATGCATATCAAAAGTGAGAGCTAAGGAATTATTTGGATCAACTGCCCCTATCACCGAAAGCAAAGCACTTTGTTGAGCTAGACACGACTGGAGTACCTCTAAAGCAGACATTACACATGGACTCTGAGCCAGATCCTCAACAATGGAGTAATTCTAAGCTGCCCTAGCATTAGGGTTGATAGTAGCGCACTTGGCGAAACCTTTCGATATCTGAGGTATAGACTTGACAGAGGGTCGCTCGATATGAAGGGGTCTGTAGTTCCGGGAATAGTTTTATCCTTGGATGTTTCAGCTTCACCATAATCACATGACAGTGTGGCCACATTGACGTGAGAACCCATCATAAAAACATTTGAGGAATTTCCCCCCTCCTGGTTGCCCCCTTCAGAGGTACCAGGGTTTGAATTCGTGCCAGCAAGTAGCTGCTGCCCTTGGGGGAAACGGTTAGTTAAGATAGCCTGGGAGCTAGAAGACCCTTTCTGGACTAACAAGCACTGAGCATCTTGAATTTTCGGGCAGAGATGAGTCAAATGTTGTCCATTTCATAACTTGCATGGAAACTTGACTTTCTTTTTAGACCCATTTCCACCCTCTCCAACACCATTGCTGGGATTGTTCGCACTACCCTTCCCATCTTGATTCTTCTTTTTACCTCGTCCCTTCTTCTTCCCATCGGAATTTTGATTTCCTTTGGGCTTAGAAGTCTGAATGGCATTTACGGAAGAAGGTTGGGAAGGTGAAGGGTTAGACGATGTGTCCTGATTGGTAGGAGTAGTTTGTAAAGACAACTAATGCAATTGGCTCAACAGGTTCACCACATTGGTGTCTATCAATCCAATGATACCATCCACTTGAGCACCCGGCATCGATTTGGTTATATCAACCTTAGTCCTAGGAGCATCAGGAAAGATTTTCTAAAAAATCCCAGACTGAGAATAAATCAATTCTAACTATTGGGCTCGAAGAATAGCTTGCTCTTTAGAATAGACTCCTGACAGAGAGACATCCTTAGAGATCTTAGGTTGTAAGGATTTCAAAAACCATTCGAGACAGTATTTAGGTGGAATTTCAGCTTTAATGAGCATCTTTTTCTGTCGTCATTCCTGAATATGATCAGAAATGTGAGTTTCTGTATCCTGACGGAAATTGGCCAGAAATTCAGTTCTGGCATCATAACAGATGGGAAACTAGAAATGGTTTAGAAAAACGTTAGCCAAATCGACAAAAGATGTAAAGCTACCCCCTGGAAACTCTATATACCACTTGGCCACATTGCTAGTTAAGGTGTGTTAAAAAAGTCTCAACCTAACCGAGTCATTGATGAGGGAGTTTGATGAGCACCACAAATGGAATGTGGTTACATGGTCACCCGGGTCTTCACCAACCTTCCCCTCGAACTTTGGAATATCTAATTGGAGTTTGGCTAGGACCGGAGGCCAGGCCGGATTATATCTGATTGGATCATTTGTTAATTTCATGAGATCTGGAAAATTCAACGTTGCCAGAAAAGGAAGCCTAGGAGGACCTTAGGGATTCCACCCAGATTGGGTGGAGTTCCCAAAGTTCTGAAAATATTGGCCTGGATTTTGAAAGACACTAGGCTGCCTGAAGTAACTAGTAGAACTCGCTGAACCAAAAGGTGACCCTTATGGTCCAGCAAAACTCAAAGTTTGACCAACTCTAGCCAAAACACCTCTAAAACCAGAAAAATTCCCTCCTAAAGAATTATAAGGAGTCGATAACCCTTGATAAGGATTCAAAGTGGTAGCTAAAGGAGGAATACTTTGAAACAAACTAACTGTGGAGTACAACGTATTCCCTTGTTGGCCAAAAAATGGATTCCTAGTTCCTATGCCACTAACCACAGGGTTAGTCCAACCTTGAAAGGGATTACTGCCTTGACCTATAGAAGAAAAAGGCATAGATCCTATCGTCGGGTTGGAATGTGGTATATGACCACTTCCAAAAGGAAAAACTTGAAATGAAGCCAATCCACTCATCATGGATGTGGAGGCACTGAACGGAACTGGCGAAATACCTTGTGACTGGGTGCCAAACAGGAAGAATCTAGAACTGGATGCATGCGCTTGGGAACTT
The DNA here is from genome assembly GCA_031772625.1 of Pinus tabuliformis. Classification (NCBI taxonomy): domain Eukaryota; kingdom Viridiplantae; phylum Streptophyta; class Pinopsida; order Pinales; family Pinaceae; genus Pinus; species Pinus tabuliformis. The sequence continues at coordinate 1,310,599,347 of CM062804.1, forward strand.
CCACTCATCGACGGAATGGAAGTATACCCAAACAAAAATGTGCTAGCAGTAGACCCAAATAAAGATGTAGAAGGGATGGAAATTGTTCCTCCCCCTTGTACTGATATAGGAGTCTGTGTGCCTATAGCACCTACGGTAGATGCCATGCTCCCAGCAGTGGTCATTGAAGGGATGTGTGTGAAGTGACCTGGACATGAAGGTCTATGTGTCAGAGTCCCAAAGTATACTACTACGTCTAGATGATCAGAAGGTAGAGGAGAATTCAAAGCTGCTAATGGCTCTGAGAGTTCTTCTACCTCAATGTTATCTTTTGACTGGAAGAGGACTCGAGAGAGAAATGGGGTGTTCCTCTCTGGCTCTGTGCTAGTACCAGGCTCATCTTGTACATGAATTCCCCCAAGCGGAGGATCAATCCCCGATGCGTTGGCTACCACTAGATGAAAACCACTGGCAGTATTGCCTCTGCGCCTTCTAGGAGAAGGCTCTAAACTTGGTGGTGAAAGACCGTGAATTCTTTGAGACCATCTAGGTGATTAGTCAGCCACTTTGAATTTTTTATTAAGATCTAATTAAAGACTCAAGAAAAAATGAAAGCTAGGCCAACTAAGAGCATAGAGAACACACTAAAAAAGTCCCTAAAAGATATCAACCAATCAAACAACTTTCAATTATTTCCGCTCCGGGTGACGAGGACCGGACACAAAAATACAAGAAAGTGAAGTAGTGGCCTTCCGAAGATAGTCTGGGATAATGACGGCCCAGGCCTATCAGCAAAGGTATCAAAGGAAGTTACGTTGACCTCCAAACAACAACCTGTGCTGGTGCAAGCCCTCAAGCTTCACAAGGGTGCCCTCCAAAAGTACTGCTAAGAGTGATACAACGTTGACCTCAGGTTCCACAGGATTCCCCTCCGCAGTCACCTATGTAGATCCCTAGGATAAGCAACTAAGGTTACCAACTCGTGTCAAAAGATAGGCGGAACAATCTTGAGGTAAGATCTGACAAATAGGAGAGGGGGTATCTCTCTTCTTTATCTTCAAAAACCCTCGTGCTTAACTCCCAGATCCAGAGCTTTCCTGGTCTCCCTAATGCTATTGGATTTGCACTCGTTATTCAGACTTCTACATTTGACAGTTTAAAGTGGCCTTGGAGAGTTTTCTCTCCACTTGCCTAATCCAAGGTCGTAAATATCCTAAAACTTGTTGGTGTGTCTAAATTGACAATATAAAAAAGTTCTAGTATATTTTAGTTAGTGCTTGTTTTTAAATGGGTTGTTCTTAAGTCAAGGGATAAATGGAAATGAAACTTGTGGTGTTTTTCGACGCAAAAGAAATTAATAAAAACCAAACTATATGCAAATCCAATTGTTTTGTTCTTCGATGAAAGAAATTTCTACCAGGTTCTAAGGAACTTCTAAGAAAGCAATAAATTTCTCTTTTATTTTCTTTTAACAAGATTCACACTCACAAAAACTAACAAAAACTATGGATGCTCTAAAAGATGTACAAACTATCCTAATGCAATGAGTATATGCTGATGCAAAAACTTAAGACTACTCTAAAGCAAAGAATGAAAGTAACTTTTTTATCACTTCTAAATATCCACTTAAGATGTTTAGATAGAATATAAGTTGCTAATGCTCATTTTCTTCCAAACACTAAAAGAAAATCTCAGGACAAACAAAATGCACTTTCACTCGCAAAAAGAAACCAAAATCAAAACAAGGAAAAAGAGAGAAAAAACCAAGTTTTCAAGAAGTTTTCTTCAAAAGCAAAAACAAAAAACAACTTTTCAAAAGTGCTCCAAATAATATTGAAAACTTTGGGACTAAAAAATGGGCAACAAAAACACTTTGCAAGTTATCAACTCAAAATGGGTGAAAACTCAACAAAATAGGTATTTAAAGATGCTCTTAACGACCAAAAAGAAGCAAAAAGAGCTTGGTGACAATGATCAAAAGACCAAGAAAGACAAATTTCAAAATTGTCACTCAACAACTTTCAAAAAGCGAGAAAAGCAAATGGCCATAAGGCGCAGTTTTGATGCAAAGCAAAAAGATCACAAAGATAAAGTTTGTCACAAAAATTGAAACCAATCTTTCTGCCCTGGAAGACCAGAACAACCAAGATTCTCAGAAATAAATCTCATGTGCTCAAATGCAAACAATGACACTTGCGACAAAACAAAAACAAGACCAAAACTTTCCACAATAAGAGAGAATTCGAAACCAGAAACTTGCTGCAAAACCAAAGACTGACAACAAAAATTGACTGCTCAGGAAATACTTAGACCAGCAAACACATCTTCTGAAACAAAAATACTTGACAAAATCTTGGAAAATTAGGGTATACACGACTGTATCAATACACAGTTGCGTGTATATGTGATTCAGCCCAAAAAAAACTTCGTATATGCGGGTTCATATGGGGAAACTTGCGTACATATGCTACTATAACCTGAAAAAACTGTGTATATAATAGTTCACAAGAAAAAGCAAAAAGTAGGTCTAAAGAAACTGCTCAGACTTAAAGTCAGAATTCCTATAGGAACAGAAAAACCAGTTACAGCAATAACAACTATGGTTGAGCCCTAATTGGCTTAAAATAACCCAAACTAGGAACAACAATATTGTTGTCCCCAGTGGAGTCGCCAATTCTGTTGAGGGACAAAGTCCCCTAGGGTTTTGGGTCAACACCCTAGCAGAGTAGGGGTTATCTATAGTAAAAAACAAGCATTCCACACAACCATGATACTTAAATAAGAAAACTACTCAAAGAGAGGTGCACCTGAGGATTCTTCGTTCGGGTAGATCCAGCCAGGGTTCAAACCCTCTTGGAGTTCTTCTTAGTCCTTGAACCTGCAAAACAACCAATTCAAAGAAGCATAGAAATATATGGACCAAGTATCATATAGAAATCAACTTCATAACATATTTAAAGGTGGTTAGTTATACAATTGAAACAATTATTCATATGTAAACCATAACAATAACATCATATTCATAAAGAAGATTGATTTCAGGAACAAGACAAATGTTTCTTTAATGCAGATAACTAAAACAAAACAAGGAATGATATCACCTGAATCTTCCTCTTGTTAGCTCCAAGCGGAACCGTTCTCTGGATCCGTCCAATCCCAAGTCTTCAAAAGGCTCCTTCCATTACTCACACAAAGATATCTCAACTAGTGAAATGACATCACAACTCAAGGAAACAAGGGTTTCCTATAGTGGGGGAAGCACTGGAAGCACAAGGATCTTCAGACTTGATCAGGGATAATCTCAGCAGAGTGATTTTTCTCTCTATTCTCTCCTCCTTTAGGCCTTCCCATTGAAGCCTTTTTATACTTCTCCCAAAGTAGTTTTTTAGTTGGGAATTTGTTGGGAACAGTTGGGCCATGGGCATTAATAAGTAATAAACAGGTAAAACCCATGATCTCCACCTAAAATTAAGGATATTTAATTTTTTAAGTGTTTTAAGACATATACGGGGGTTGGGTATACACTGACCCGTGTACACATGCGTTTAGCTCAGGGAAATGTAGCGTACAGGGAGTAAAACACTATTTTTTAAATATTTGGACCAGGCCTGGAAGGAGGGGTTTCCCTAGGCCATAAATGCAGCATCACAAATATCAAGGGTGAGATTTGGAGCTATAATAGCCATTCACATAGAAATTCAAACATTTATCTCTACTTTAATTCCAACACAAATTTGCTGAAAAGTGGGCACAAGAGCAAGCACTTTACTTGCTTGTACACAAGTTCTTACCTTTCGTTTTTAACACCCAGTTCTTTCACAGCAAGAAAACATCAAACATCTATTCCTATGCAATTGTGCTGAAAAGCGGGTGAGGGAAAAAGCACTTTACTTATTGTACGCAGGTTCTCACCTACCATTTTTAATACCCAATTCTTTCGCAACACACAAACATAAAATAGACATCACCTTCTATGAAATGGAAACACTCTCCTTGGTAATGGTGCCAAAATGTTTGGTGAAAATAAGGTGTCTTTTAGAACTCTCAAATTCCTCACATTAATTATCAACTTGGGTAAGTCTTTTTGTTTCAAGAGTGTACACAATACGTGCAAGTGATGTAAATCATTGAATATACAGAGAGTACTTCTTTAGAATAACTTATTGATTTCAATACAAGAGTAAATGGATCAAACCATAAACTACCAATTTGTAACTTCAAGGAAATTAACTTATTCAAACATCAAAACTCAATCTTAAGCGAGATCACAATCCAATCTTAACCGAAAGTTCTAACTGCAATTACATCAACCAAGTGCACCATAATGATAATAGAGCTCTTTCAGCTGAATCTAGGCTTCTACATAAAAGGAATACATCTAATATAATCAATAAAACTCTAGCATTCAATTAACAAGAAATGATTCTTAATCAACTCAATCCACGATATTAAATAAATGAAACAATCAACAGAAATAAGAACCAATGCAACGAACATACAAACTAAACACTAGTCAAAGTGAATCAATCATAAAACTATAAAATAGAGTAATTAAGCTACAGAAAGGTAAATTGTAAAATAGGGAACAATAGTTAAATCCACTAGTGACTGAGCCCAAGCCACCAGTGATTACTGCTGGATTACTTCAGACTATCACGAATGAACAACAATGCGAATTATATATTATTCATCAAATTCAAATATCATTATAGCACGATCTGTTCGTCAGAATAACACACCGTATCCCAGAATTAAAATTGAAGTAAAAGCAAAAAATTAAGTCGCATTCTATTCATTTTTCTGCTTTATAATTATGGAGAAAAAGAGATAAATGTGATTCCTCAGGATCAGGAGATCCTGAGGAATTCGCAACTAAATGCAATTATCAGATAATATTTTCATCTTGCGCTAATCCTCCAGATTCACTTCTTGATTTGACCATAGAAGATGCACATTGTTTCCTTTGTTTAGCCTTTTCTATTCAATACTTTGAACAATAGTTGTTCCATTCACTAATTTCTACATAAAAACAACGAAAGTTAGTTTTGAAATCCAAATCGTATCAAGAGCAGTTTTACTAACTTTCTATCAAAATCTCATTAAAACCTTATTATATCATGGCACAAATGCATAAAAAGGAGGAAAGAGATAGTGTAATCAAGAGTAGATTTATACTTGTTGCACGGCCCAACAGTGGTAAGCAGTTTCTTGCGCACCCTTAAAGCTATAAGCAGAATTCCAATTTTTATCTGAATAGCCTAAGTGGGTGACACGTAGCACAAGAAAACCACTTTTCTTGCGCGCTCTCGATTTGATATCAGTCGTGCAAGAATTCACATGAGATTGTGCGATAGTTGTCAGATCATGCAAGATTGATCAACAGTGGAGATCAACCAAGCTAGTTGGTGAACGGGTGATGTGATAGCTATTGGATCAAGCGAGACAGATCGATAGTGGAGATTTGGAGCGCATAAAATCAAATGTTGAAATGAATACGTCAGCTATGCGACATGCGGTTAAATGGTGATTTGTTAGGTTTGTTGTGGATCGGACAGTAAGGAAATCTATGGATATAATCTGATTAAGACGTGATTTATTAGCTTCCGCTTAAGCATTTCATGCTGAAGGAAATGAAAATATGAGTGAGATATTCTTATAGAAAGAGAGTGATGGAAACATATGACAATGAAATGAACCAACTACTGAATCGAGACAACAAACTCCAAAGCTCATGTGAGAACTATAAATCTATGTTTCTGAGGTTGGTGAAGGGTCTCTTCCTCAATTCATGGTCAAAGAGGGAGGAGGTGAGGTCGAGACACTTGCTGAAAACCTTATGGTGATCATTTTCTCCTTCCTAACGTGCTAATTGAAAGAAGGCACAAATGGAAGGAAACTAAAACACAACCAATCTACTCTACACTAATGTAATGGAAATGCGTCTACTTAAGAAAATGAATGATTAAACCATGAATCTATGCTAGAATATGTGTATAAAAGAGGAGCCTTGGCTGCTAGGGTTGGGCCCTAACCCAAGAGCTTCACCCCTCTGATTTAACTCAATGCTGGCTTAAAACAAAACTCATTCTTATTATCAAAACCACAGATTACATCAAAAACTGTCACAAGTCTTGCAGCTTGAAAATAGAGTAGAGTTTTACAATTAAAAATACGAATCCTACTAAGGTCCTAGGCATCTCTACTTATACATCTGAAGTCTCCATTGAATTCCTTAAAACTAGGGAGGCTCGGCTCCCAAACTTGAGATAAACTGGTGCTTTGAATTTCACTTGCTCGACTGCCTTCTAGTGCTCATGATTTGGTTGTTTGCACTCCAAGCTGATGGAGGAATATTCAAATGGAGGGGTAGTAAATGAGGAGGATTTACCTCCTATAATTTCTCTCCCTTGTCCCATTTGAGTTTTGACCAAGGTCTTTGCCAAAATTCCTTCCTTTTATTCTTTAATCCTGCATTAAATGCACGTTAGACCATAAAGCAAAATATCCAACTCTAACTCATCTCATAAACAAAATATAATCAAAAGTATGCAATAAGTTGTGAGAATAGTTGTTTTGACTAAGCTAGGAAGTGAATTAAGGCCCATATAATTACCCAATGATGAGGCTCATCAATATGGTCCCAGCTAGTGGATCTGAAACTTTCCTGGAAACTTAGCGAACTTGCTATCACATAATAAAACAAAGTCATTTACCTTGAAGGTATGCAATTTGATGTGCCGATCATGCCAATATTTTTTGCATTCTCTTTTGAACCTGCTAGTGATGGAATCTAACCAGAAACCTATCTCCTTTGAGCTCCATTAGCTACGTGAACCATTATTCTAATGCTCCATAGTCTACCATTCCTTAGAAGGCCGCTATGCATAGACTCTGCACAATATATTCCATTGGCATTACAACCTCTACACCATAAACCAATCGAAAAGGCGTCAGACCTATTAGATTTTTGCAAGTAGCTCTGTATGCCCATAACACCACTAGTACGCGTAAATCCCAATCATTTCGCCACATGTTGCAAATATTCGTCAATGCATTCTCCAATATCTTATTGAAAGCCTCAACTGTTCCATTGGCCTAAGGATGATATGGTGTACTCTTCTGATAGTAAACCTGGAACTCTTCTTTCAGTGTGCTGATCATTTCATTGAGAAAATGTCTACTGCGTTCACTCATCAATACCTTTGGGAAACTAAACCTAGTCAACACATATTCAAACAAAAAATTTGCTGATGTTGTCCCTATATAGTCCTTCACATGTTGTGCCTCTGCCCATCTGCTCAAATATTCTGTCGCAATGATAATGTAGTGCACACCTGCTTTCTTACCTGGGGGCTGAATTGGTCCTACAAAATCAATGGCCCATTTCTCATATGGTTGTAATGACACCTGAGGATTCACCAACATTTCATCCCTCTATGATGGCATGCCCATCCTTTGACATGCATCACATGCCTTACAATATGCTTTAGAGTCTTTATGTAGCATTGACCACCGCAAACCAACGCGCAAAAATTTTTACGTTGTTGCTTTCCCAGCATAATGTCCTCTTGTAGCTCCTCCATGAGCTTCAGCAAGGATACTATTTTGTTCAAAATCACATATATCATCGAAGTATCTCGTATGATCCCATATTATACAAATGGCCTGCAATTATTGACAAATCAGATGTGCACACCACCAACTCTTTCTTCTGCTTATTGGTGTAGCCTTCTAGAGTTGTTACTGTGGTCAAGAAATAGATAATGTTTGCAAAGTGGTTGTCCACTACATTCACCAAAAATACTACGCTTCGAGCAACCCTTCCTCCAAATTAATAGGCTCCTCCCTTGTCTCAATGTGCAATAGATGGTTAGGTCCTGCATTCAACCTTCCTAGTTTCACAATTACCTCAAAATCATATTCTTAGAATAACAACAACCATTTGCATATTTCCCCCCTAGCACAGGCTTATTAACTAGGTACTTCAAGGCAGAGTGGTCTGTGTACATCTTGAAATGTTTTCCCAATAGGTAATGCCTAAATTTTTGGAGCATGTACACCATCGCCAATCCTTCGGGCTCTGTCATTGAATAATTGTTTTCAACCTTTGTCAACTTCCTTCTTGCAAAGGCTACAGGGTGCTCCAATTCTCCTTTTCCAGCCTGTGTTAGCACTTCTCCCAACACAATACACAAGGCATCAATGTGCACATGAAATTCTTTCTTCCAGTTTGGGAAAACCAATATCGGCATGGTAGCCATTTTCTCCTTCAAGACATCTAGACTGTGCTGACATTCTTCATTCTAGAAGAATGTAGTGTCCTTCTTTAGCAAATTCTCCATGGGCGCGGTGATCTGAGTATAAGCCTTGATAAACTTTCGATAATACCGAGTATGGCCCAGTGTTGTGTGTAAGTCTTTAACACTCCTTGGGGCTTCCAAATTGATTATTACCACGATCTTCGCAGTGTCCACCATGATTCCTTGCCTTCATACCACATGACCCAGGAAAATCCCAAAGGGGACACAAAACAAACATTTCCTCATGTTCAATGCAATCTGATACCTTCGACACGTATCCACCATTAAGCGCAGACTATCTACCTGGCACTTGGCTAGTCCAAACACTATCCAATCATCAAAATAGACCTCCAAAAATTTGTGAATAAACTCTTTGAACACCATGACGACTACGTGAGAGAATATTGCTCATGAATTTTTGAGTCCGAAGGTCATCACCATATACTGAAAGCAACCCCATTCCATTGCGAAGGATGTTCTACTCCTGTCTTCTAGCACGATCTTGATCTGATGGTATCCATATAACCCATCAGTAAACGAATAGGCCTTCTGTCCTCCAATGTTGTCTAGGAACTCATCAGTAAATAGTCTTGGGAAAGGATCATGGACATAGGCATCGTTAAGCTTTCTTAGATCTACGCAAATCCTTATTTCGTCCTTCTACATACTTTCCTAAACTACCATTGGGCTCACTCAATCAGACTCCCCAAATGGTTCAATAATACCTACCTTAAGCATCTTGTCCAACTCCAAGTGGACCTTTTCCTTGTATTTGGGATTAAGGCGATATGGCCTCTACTTAACGGGCTTCACGTTCAGTTTTAGATTTATTTTCATCACTCCCAAATTGCCTATGATGCCTTTGAAGTCCGAAACTTTGTAAGGAACAAATGTTGATATTCACGGAGCAATGGAGCAACTTTATCTACTGTAGCATCATCCTAGTAATCCCCAATCTTTGCAAATTTTGGCTTCAACTCTGTGCCAATGTTTACTTGCCTAGTTTTCAATGGTGTGGTGGTGTCTGGATTCTCTATCAACGATCCCTCTACCTCATAGTGGCCTTCTACTTCTGGGATTTTAATATTCCTTGGATCCTGATCCTCTCCTTCAACAGTCACATTATAGCATTCCAGCGCATGGTGTAGTTGGGTGCTCCAATCTGGTTGAACCAATTCCAAAGGATCCTGCGAGATTCGGAAGATCGCTGCCTTAACCTCATGTAGCACCTCATCAATACTTTCAAACCCATATTCAAAGTTGAATGTACTCAAAATCCATTCTCTTAACACATCCCACTCTATAGTGTCATGGTAGAGCTCCATTTCCAAATACCGATTCATAGGGATTATGTCCAGAGTGTGACATAATAAATGCACGCATTCTGGCTGTGGCTTCGTTCCATATACCTTAGTCCATTTGGCCAAATGATCACGTGGATAATTCCTCCCATCATACTTCTCAGTTACTCATACTTTAGGATGACCAAATCATGTTCTAATCATCCCTCTGTATTCGCACCACTCATCAAAGTTGTATTTCTGCATACCCCACCACCGAGCTAACGTAGCGCGCAGTGCCCAGTCCAATGCCTCAAAGAGGTAATCCTCTGGAACTTCTCTTTCAAAAGCATCCAAAAATTTATCTATGTCAATTAAACCATTGTAATAAAGAAAATTTATTACCTCCAATGACACATAGCACATCAATTTGGTCATCATGTTGCAGCGCCATGTGGATACTTCATGCAGCCTATTTTTCCAGCGTTGCAAATCTTTGTCTAAATCTGAGGTACAAAAAATTTCATGGTCCCATGAAATACATCGATCAACTGTCATATTAACCCATTTTTTGTCTCACACTGTGATTTTATAGATTTGATCCAAATAATCATCACTCTCCTCATAATCGTGGACTGGTTCAGTATAGCATGGTCCTTCTGTAGGGTCCAATGGTACTACAACGTAGAGCAATTTCCTTTCAAACAACATTGTCTGCTTCTTCAAATTGATGATGCCTTTCATATCGATATCCCAATAAATTCCTAGGAGTGCAGGATATGGACTGCTATCATCAAAAATCTCTATTACTTCAAAATCAGCCAACGTGCTCACACCTTCGATATCTACAGTAACTCCCTACAATCGTCCCATAGGGATAATCTTCTCCTGGTTAGCCATCCTTAGTTGAATCAGAGACCACTGCAATGTAGGTCTCCCCATTCTCTCCCAGATTTGTTTGGGTAGTACATTTGTGTCAGACCCCAAATCCAGAATAACCTGGTCCATCTCATAGCCTTCTACTTGTGTAGTAAGCCTCATCTCGCGCCCTCTTCTTGTCTCATGCTTACCAATATTTATGACTATGTGAGGTCCATCAGAAGTATTATCCTTACCAACATATTTGTTTATCAACTCTTACAGCCCTTTTACAACCTTGCTATCACGCAGTAGTTTCATACAGGTTTCCAAGAAGGTGGTAAGAATATAGGGGTCAAATTCTATAGGCAATTTGTACTGACTTCCTAAGGTAGAGGTCTCAACAAAGCTTTTCTTTGATTCCATGAACGTTTCCTTCGCATGCTCCAGATCAAACCCAACCTCATTTTTTGGAGCCTTACAGACCAATTCACCTTCTTCAGGCTACTTTCCCTTATTATCACTAGTCACGATCCCACTTCGCAGTACAATATTCACATTCGGGTCCTCTTCACGGGGCTCAACCCTCATCATCTATAAATTTTGGGTAGGATGTTGAGGCCATGGTTTCTTCTCCTACATCTTGGCCATCGGCACAAGAGATTCTTCAATTGTGTGGTTAAACAGAGTACAATATTGACATGACGGGCGTGTCTGATTCATACACTATCGCGCATAGTGTCCTGGCATTCCGTATTTGTAACAAATGGCCTACCCTTGACCCCTACCAGGTCCTCCTCCGCCTCGGCCTCGTCTGCACCCTTGATAGCCTACACGTGTTCCCCCACGCCCTCATCCAGAGGATGAGTTTCAACTTACATTCGATACATAGGCATCCTCTCCATCATTAATTCATAGCTCCTACAGTGGCACTCATCATGGCCCATCGATTTGGAGAAATCGCAGAACAATTGTTGTGGTGTCTATACAAACTTTTACAACAAATGACAACTATATGTTACATTTTTTCTGACTACTTGACAAATAACACACCATAGAGTGGTCCCCACACTTGCTCCTGCTGGAGCTTCCTTCCTTAGGGGCATAGGCCCCCCTCTTGTCATGTAATTTGTGAAGACAAGGTATTGATCTTTATCATGCCCCTTCTTTTTACACTTGAGATGCCAAACTTCTTCATGCACTTCTAGCTGAGCTAATTTTTCATTTTTTAAGCTCTGTAACTCCAAGTAGAGGTTCTGTAACTCTACATTAATTTGTTGAACTCCCAAAGAAGCATCTTGGACAGGTGACTCATGCAATCGCATCGCGATTTCCAAGGCTTTTGCCTGAGTTCCTATATTTTTTTGTGATAAAGCAATCCTTAAGTGGGGTAGGAATGTAGCTATAAATCAATTATAGTGCTTTTTATCTAAGAGATTCATATTAGCTTCATGGATCCCACACTTCAGCCTTTGATCTAGCTCCCATGGCATTTCACTGGGCCTCATCATGATTTCTGTAAATCCAATTACCAACTGCGATTCAAATTTAGGATTACCAAATTCCTTGTTCAAAATAGTCTGAGTATCTGCCAACGACATGAATGGATTATCAGTGCAATACTTCACATACCATGTCAATGCGTGGTGATAAAGAGTGGTGACTAACTACGCCTTCTTTATATTATCATTTGTAATTTGTTGTGCTTTCCACATAGCCTTCGCAACAAAGCATAACGAATCCAGATTGTCACTCCCTAAGCCTTTGAAAACTAGAAACTTCATTGTATTCAACATGTTGGCCACTAGTGGTGGTGGTGGTAGTGTGGGTGAAGGTGTATGTTATGGAGGCGAATGTGGAGGTGGCATGGAAGGATAAGGTATCTGCTGAAAACCCTAACTTATCAACTGGACAACGCTCTGTGGTGAAGCCTGTGTTGCTCCCTCTTTGTCACATGAAGGAGGTCCAATCAATGGACTATATTCAAGACATCTTCTTCCTTGATTTCTAAAGCTTCGTCCACTTCACGTAGATCCTGTTAGAGCCTAGATTTGCCTCAGGCTGAAAAGACAAGGTTCTAGGTCCACATCAAACCACGCTCAGCCTCGTAGCTAGCCCTACGAGGATAGGAGACGGCTCCCTCCGGGTCAATCTTAGTGAAAGATAATCAATGGGGCTGGAGATGACTGATTTAGCAACTGATTTTAGGCTAGGTATTAAGTGTAAAGGATTTGATTTGAGTTTTTGAGGGTTTTGTTGGAAAAAAGGGACAGGCAAATTTGGGTCCGGGGATGAGGCACAGTTTCTGCAGAGTTCTGATTGGGGCAAGGAAGGCAATCGTTTTGATGCTTTGAAGTGGGTGAATGGAATAAATCAGACTAGTGAGGAGCTAAGGAGAGCAATAGAGTCTCAAGAATTCTCCTTAAATAGATGAAAACATGGAAATTTAAACAAATTCAAAGGCAGAGCATAATAGTTAATGGATTCTACCTTAATCACTCATTTGTTCAAATTCAGAAGAAGAGACAAGAAAATGATAGACATAACACTAATGAACTTACAATTACTCAGAGAAAAACACCATCAAAACATAAAGCCACATGGATCCCAAACAGTGCTGCAAAACCCTGGTCTTTCCTTAGCCAAAAATGCAGAGATAGAATGTACAATGGTATGCCAAAGCAATCCCTAGTGTCCAACCCTGAAAATGACTTAGGAATTACATGATATAGACTAGCCCAACCCATTCCCTTGCCTCTAGGAGTCGAGCTCATCATTCTAGGAGTTGTTTCAACGAATTCTAAACAAAGCACTAAAATCTAGGCAATCAAAACAACTTGCCTCTATAAGGTAGGAAATTGATTCATTCATTAAATTTTCACTTTTTAGTGAATGAATCCTCTAGAACATGTAAATAAGTGCCAAAATTACATCATTCTTATCCAATTACATCAAGATAGATCAAAAATTACATCAAAAAGAAAAACTAGCCAAACTGGCCGAATTTCTGAGCTGGAAGGTGAAAAATTGAGCAAAAATCCTCTATGCGCCGCGCCAAATCCTCTATGCATCGCGCCAATTTGAGGCTGATTTTGAGGCACTTCCTAAAGTCCAAATTGAGCCCAAGATATCTCATTGGAAAGCCCTACCTGTCTACTTTCCAACCCAAGTGGAATTTTTCAATTTGGATGTCATTTGCCCCTCCAAAAATGCAATCTCCAGGGACTGCTTCCTGTGTGTCAGAATAGGGGCAAAGAGGTCATTTTCAAGGTGTTTTTGACCCTTTAGGCCACCCAGAGCTTGATGAAGTCTCTTGGCTATTCCTGAGCATGCATAAGTTATCATAACAAACCCAAAAATATCAAGTTTTCCTCCAGAAGATGTCCCAATTATAAGCGTGCGCCAAGTGGCACGGCACATTGGGCAGAAAAGCCTGTTTTTGCTCAAAAATGTCTAGGTACGCACTTTTTCTTTGCATTTCCTATGGTCCCGCACTTAATGGTCATGTATCCAGCGGACCTGACCACACCTTTTCTTTGTGACAGGTGCGGACTCCTGAGTGTGCCACGCCACTACCCAGGTGCGCCGCGCCTTTTTACAGAAGACTTTTGGAGGCCTTCCCGGTGTCCAAATTGGGCACAGGATAGCTCGTTGGAAAGGTATTTGAGTCTAGTTTCCAGCACAGCCATAATTTTTAATTTTGAGTTTATTTTCCCTGTCAAAAATTAAATCTCCCAAGACTGGTCAAAATGTGCCAAATGAGGCTGCCTCAAGGCAGAGTGCATTGCAGTCAACTTTTGAAGGTGTTCCTCAACTCCAAATTGAGCTCATGATATCTCATAGGAAATATATTTGTGTCTAGTTATCATTTTACTCATCAATTAAGTCATTTGGCTAACCAAGCTAGGAGAAAACTTGATTTTCCCAAGGTCACTTCAGAGGTGCATCAATTCTCCTAAGGCAACTATATTTTTGAAATTTATCTAAAACCATGATAGCTATGTAAACAGTGAAGCATTTTTTTCTTCCTTGGCATATTTTGGACAAAAACCTCTCTCAGTTTTCCAAAATTCATATTTTCTTGCTGAAAAACATCATTTGAGTAAAACCTACTCCGATATGTGGAACAGGGGATTTGATTGAAATGAAGCGAAATGAAGGGGATAGGGAGCTTCTAAATTCTTTAGGAAATTTTGGGAAGTAGGGATGGATGTTAGGAAGCAGGGGAAAGTGTAATTTCAAATATTGAGTGAGGGGAAGGGGTCCAAAAGGGCTAAACACAGTCCCAACCTAGAAAAATTGTCATGTTGTAGCAAGAAACTAGGGTTTGTGCGAAAATGAGTAATTCGGGGGATTTTAGTGATGGGAAATGTTTAATAAGGTACATTATGGATAGGGGAAGGTATATGAACATCAGGATACAAGTTTAACTAATGATTTGACCATCCAAGAGAAATTACCTTCAAAACCCTAGGAGAGGGAAATGAACTTTACCTAGGCGCAACTGAAGCATGAACAAGGTGTAAAATGACCCAATGGAACCTGACATGATGATGAAAACCCTTTGAATGATGGCACACTCATCTAAATGGTGACATGGACCGACATTTGGACAACTTTGACAAAAGTAAGATCAAACCCTAGACCTAATACCTACTGACCAAATTTTGCTTGAAGACTCACTGAAATGACAAAATTTGACCTTGACACCTTAAAATCACTTTGTAAGAGCATGTTTGATCACTGGAGGAAGGCTGCCAAGACTGACACTAACAGATCCAAACATCAAAGTAATGGCATAACCCTATTTTCACGTAAGTTCATCTAAATACAAGTGTTAAAAGATCTTAAATAGTTACCTCATGGTCCCTTGAAGAGGCATTGCTCTAATTCACTATAATCGATTGAGGTATCAACCGCGAACTCTGTAACAAATCCTTAGATGAATCCTTCAAGCCAGTGATCAACTGCACGTGTGATCTTATCTTCAGAAGCTTTCAACCTCTGCATGAGATTTGGGATCCACATTATCGAACTGTCAAGCCCCTACCTTCCTTGGCCATCTACCAATTTGGCGATCCACTCGTATAGTTCGATCGGGAAGGTGCAAAAGAATATTTCATGTATTTTTGTGTACAGATATTTGTCCAACCACTATTCTTTTGTCAGGCATAGATTCCTATTTTCCTGCACCACCAATTCATAGATCTTTCTATCCAGCCACTTCTTAATTTCCTTCTTGTTCAAATTCCAGTGATGCGACATCACACATCTCTTTATGTATTTCCTAGTCCCGACAACAAAACCATTTGTTGGCTTAGGGGGTCCTAACCTAGGTTCAGAGTTAGTTGTGCCAAACAAATCACTACACTACTAGCCCTTTCGGCATTAATCTGTGGTGTGTGGACTAAATTCTCACCCGAAGCAGTATGAGGGGATGCTGGAACTAATTTTCCACACCCGAAGGTCAGTGTGATGTTCTTTTGGTGACCTAGATCTGCCTTTGCATAGATCTCTATGCTCCTGCAGGCTATTGTTGTAACTTCCTTTAATACCCCTCTAAACCTCCTTGATGGTCTATGACTGGGTTTTACGAATTGTGAATAGGTGAATTAGCTACTTACCTACACCATAGATTATTCTTAGACCATTATTTGTTCAAATCTACTTAAGTGTTTGATAACTTTAATGGGAAACATTATAATCACCGTGTAATCACTTAACATTAATTGTGTTTAGATAACAATGTAGATCAGGTAAAGTCGCACATCAATACATCATTATTTCATAAAACCATTATTCATCACAACATAAAGCACATTCATACATAACAGAAGTTAATGGATATACACAGGAATTTCTACAACAATATTCTTTATTGATATTTAGTTAAGCTTACAGGCTCAAAACTTACCTGCGCACTCAGCTGCAGGGGTCTGAGCACTTAGTTGTGGACTCTACTCTAGGCCTTTGTGCATTCATCTTCGGAGCTTTTCCCTCCTCTAGGACATCTACTTCTGTGCTAGACTTCTGCACTTGTACCCATAGACTACTTCTTACTTGCCTTAGACATCCCTAAGACACACCTATTTATACAATCCCATGGTCCGTGAACCATGGGTAGATCTTTAAAAGCTTAATCAAGTTGCATAAAAGAAGAGTAAAACCCTTTTCGACTCTTAACTAGCTACGTGCTCCGTGACCACAATTTGCAAAGACTTCACATCTTTTTACATAAAAACTTGGTCTTTTACCCCAAAACTGACCTAGGGGACCCCATCCCAACAGTCACTGAGGGCTGAGATTGTGTAGTTCAACTCAGTCGAGATCCTGTGGAAGAGGATTGTCCAGTTGGATAGATTTTCAGGAGAAATGGTTGTGTTGAAAGAAAGTGAACTTGTACAGACTTGACATTGTGATCATACACTTAGCATGCTTCAACAACAAGAAAATGCATACTGTTGGCTGATAATAGGTGTCTTCTAAAACTCCTAATTATCCCACATTAATAATCAACTCGGGAAAGTACTTTTATTTCAAGAGTGTACACAATATGTGCATGCTATGAATTCAGAGAGTAATGTTTCTTAAAATGACGTATAGATATTTAATACAAGAACAAATGGATGCATCTAATAAACTAAAATTGCAATCATTAAAGGAAATATAACATCTAAGCTTCAAGACTTAATCATCTACTGAAATCATAATCAAATCTCACACAAGCAATTTAATCAACAATAACATCAGTTGAGATCATAGTATCAATAACTCATCTCTTCCTAGTTGATTCAATCTAAATCATACTCAATCTCTACGAAGCAAGCTAGATGGAAATGATATCAATCTAAGAGTTCAATAGCAATAACCAAACTCTTTGTAGTTGATTAAATCAATACAAATAATTATCTAAGTAACTTAATCTAGAATGAATGTAAGCTGAATCAAACTACAGTGTTGTAAATCATATAAAGCAAAGATATTCCTTCAATTTAGGAAAACAATAAAAAGCGCATAAGATGGGAGAATTAACAAATTAATAAAACTAGCTGAAATCAAAAAGATATAATACAGAGAAGCAATTTAATCCACCAGAGGCCGAGACCATAGCCACCAGCGAATGCTGCTGAGCTACTTCAGATAAGGCGAATGAACAACAACCTCAAATTATATATTAATCATTGAACTTGAGTAACATTACAATATGATCGTGTTCTCTTGACAACACAAGTCAGTAAATTAATATTACATTTTGAAATAACAAGGATTGGTCCCCTTTCTTCCTACAATAGTTTTCTTTTATAATCAGAAAGGGGTAAAAGATAAATGTGATCCCTCAGGATCTCCCAATCCTGAGGGATTCGCAACCGATTTCTAACTTCAAACACCTTTCCTTTTTTGCACTGATCCTCCTTATTCACCCTCAGCCCTATCCGCAACTGACTCATTTCGTCCTCTGTATGTTGGTTTTTTTTGTTCCATCATTAGGGAACAACAACTTCCTTCCATCATTTTCTGCATGTCACATCATGTGGCTTTCTTCTTTCTTTTGTTCAGTTCGAGGCTAAATCTTAACTGCGAGTAGTTCAGCTGTTTCTTATCGTAATCAATCAGGAGATCTTGAGGGATTCGCAACCAATTTCTAACTTCAGACACCTTTCCTTTTTTGCGCTAATCCTCTTGATTCACCCTCAGCCCTGTCCGCAACTAACTCATTTCATCCTCTGTATGTTGGTTTTTGTTGTTCCATCATTAGGGAACAACAACTCTTCCTTTCATCATTTTTCTGCATAAAGAAGAGTAAAATTCAGTTACTATGGCTAAATCTTAACTGCGAGTAGTTCAGCTATTTCTTATCATAATCAATCAATATATTAGCGCATTAAGATATGAAAAAGATAAGAAACAAGGAAAAAGGTGATGAAATTAATAGTAAATACATACCCATTTCGTGACTCAACATACTCCCCTGCTTACCCTGTTTCATGTCCCCATGAAAACTAAGTAATTATGATGCAGTGCAGTTAAAGAGTAGGCTGGAGAAGGAGCGTCAAAAATTGGTCTAAAACCATGATGTTGAGCCAAGAGTGCAAAGGTGGGCCCTTCCTTTCCTTCAGGCAATTCATAGATAGCCCGATAACCTTCAGGAGGATACCAAATGATGGGGCTACGAAACCGAAATCCTAACCAATAAGGTCCTTCTCTCAAAATAAGGTTGTTGTAGATGACAAAATCGGCCGCAACTTCTTTGAAATTCCTGTAATTAAATGGCTCCCTATCCTGCACACTACTAGTGGAGACCGTCCACTTGAGCTTAGATGCAGCAAGAGAGCTTTCTTGAATGGAGTGAAAATATGATACTCCGCTCTGTACAATATCCTTATGAATAGGCCCCAAAATTTTAATCACCCCTTCCCTTGTCATCAGACTCTTATGGTTGGCAAGCATTTGCAAAGGGTGCTTGGGTTCACTTCTTACCCAGAGATCCAATCCATGCTCTTGTCGTTGGAATGCGTTATGATCTTTAAACCATTTAAGTTGGTTAATTGAAAACAAGATAAAGGCCTGGAATTGAACATCTCCCACAAAAGGGTTAGGGCTCTTTTCCACCTCGTTCTCTAATACAAAATTGTGCACGTAAAATTGACAAAGAAGCCTTTCAACCTTTACACCATGTTGTTTGCAGCAATTTATAAAATATTCAACTATTTTTAATTCAATTGGTTTTCTAGCTCTCATGGCTTTAATTTTCAACAACAGGTATCGTTCTAACAAAAACAAGGCATAATTGGTGGTAGGAGACCTGCATGCCAAGACATCTGTATATAATGAGAAGATGGTGTCTGTTCGACCTATGACCCTCTCTAGTTTGAGCTTGATTCTCTCTATTTTCTCTTCTGCCTTTCTGCATCTATCAAAAGTCTCGCTCTCTGTTGCATTCATTTCCCAAAGCTGTCTCTACAGCTCTTGATATCTCTGATGGGAAACAATTTCTTGTTCAAGCTGCTCTAATGTGAGTCTGAGTGCTTATGCTATGAGAAAGGATGTTTTCTGTCTCAATTTCTTTATTATGGGAGGCCCAAAACTTCGTCTGAGTAGCCATGCTATAAGAGTGTACATCCTCTATTTGAATAGCTACGTCTACTAGAATTGCATGCTATTCCTCTTGAGTGATAACTGGTTGAGTAGGTATGGGCTCGGTTTGGGTCCCTGTAGCCCTACCTTCATATAACTCTGTTTGTACGACCACATTTACTGTCTCCGGGTTTTGTTTGGAACCTTTCCCATTGTGATTTCTCTTATTTTTCTTTTGAGTCGTTTGACCGTTTTGCGAAGCTTCTACTGTTATCTTCTTAAATTTTCAAATTTGGCTCTATACCTCTTCAAAGGAGGGACTGCTCTACTGACAGTCTTGTTAATTGCTTCTGCTTCTAAAGAGCTTTGTTGCTCACCCTGGCTCTGTTCTAATAAGACCATGTCTCCATATTGATTATCCGCTTCTCGAATTATCTCTGTCTCGACTTCTTCTTCTTGGCCTATGTTTTCTGTGCTTAGGCCTACCTGGCTGTTTTCCACTAGGAGCGTGTCACCAGATTGGTTCTCTGCTTCTTGAATGGCCTCTGCGTCTGTTTCCACTTGGCAACTTGCATCTTTTGAGGGAGATAGAATTCTGGTATGGCTAGAATTCTAAGGAGATTGGGTTTCTCCTATGTTAAGATTGAGCAATCCTTCAGGCTGCATGTAAACATTCATGTTGGCCAGAACCTAGGCCATATCGAAATCGTGCAACAAATCGCCTTGGGGACTCATATTTGGTGTTGAGGGAAGTCCCAATTCATTTCTTTTTTCATCTCTAGAATGGCCTATTCCTTCATCATGGTTTGATTCAAGGTTATCCTGTCCTTCTAACTCTAGCTACAAGTATTGTTCACTTATTGGGCTAGATAATTCTATAGGTTGACTAGCGCTGCCTTGAGGGTTTTTAGACACTCCCTGTTTTGACCCCAACCTTGTGGATCGTCTGCGCTTGTGAGGTATGCTCCCTGAAAGGGTAGTCCTCTTTCCTTTTGGAACAAGGTTAGGTGCTGGCAGGGCTATACCTCCTTCGAGGGCTAGTATTAGATCATCCCAGGTTGATTGTTGCTGGGCAAGGTTATAGTTAACTATTAACCTGATGAGACAATGGTGGCTAACTACTGTTTCTATATGTTGGGACCATCTCAGCCTCTCGCCAATGTCATGCAGTAATGAATTCAATAATGCAGGTAAGTTAACAAAGCATTTTCGTTTTAGAACTACTAAGATTTTGAGTTGTTGTGGCCTTACCACGTCTTTACGCCCATCACAGGTAATGCAGTTCTGGATGATTTGTGCCAATTCTCCCCGTGGCTCTCAAAGAGAAGATGGTCGAA
The DNA here is from genome assembly GCA_031772625.1 of Pinus tabuliformis. Lineage (NCBI taxonomy): Eukaryota > Viridiplantae > Streptophyta > Pinopsida > Pinales > Pinaceae > Pinus > Pinus tabuliformis. The sequence continues at coordinate 1,310,620,176 of CM062804.1, forward strand.
CACCTTTTCCCTTCTTAATTAGCTCCTATCCTTCATCCCTAAAAGCCTTGATAGCATCATGCAACTTCAATCGCTTGCCAGCCCGTACTAGTCCTTCTGCTAGCAACCCGGATACTTTTGCTATCATAGCGTCTGATATAGTGATTTGCCTGCCTCTTACCACAGATTGTCCATTCTGTAGATTCCGTAAAAATTTGATGAAAATTTCCTTGTTGTGGGGTTGAAATCTCGTAAAGTATGCTATCCATCCTGCATGAGCCAAAATTTCCCCGGCTTCATCAAAGACAACCAGTGTTAAAGGTTCTCGGTGCACTGTTCTTCCTCCCATGATGCTTGAATTCTACAAATGATTAGTGTAGCGGAGATAGCACAGCAACAAACAGAGCCAAGTGATGGAATGACAAATGGTTGTAATGGCTTTATCAAGAGATACTTTATAAGCATAAATATCGTTATCAAGGACTGTTATAATGACACATGTTCTATGATCATGGGATGTCGTATTGTTCTGCAAAATCAAATGAAAAGATGACAGTGCATGCATAAGTATATTGGAGGTCCTTGCCCCCCTTAAAAATAATAGGTCGCCTACGACTGAATGAATGAAAGGATAGCGGGTTGGCGGTGAAGTACATGGGTGATTTATTGGGTAATGAAAGTGGCAAGGTACACATATTAATGAAAGGATCATAAAGCATATTGGAGTGATGAAAGCAAGGCGTGTAACGAGAATTATCCATAAGTGATAAGATGTCGTGAGGTGATGCGATAAAGTAAAAGGACAACATATGCAAGAAAAATTCTTACCGCCTTTATTCCACTTAATTGTATTGATTGATTAAAAAGATTAAATCATGCATAAAGGTTCATGATAAATTAGGAACATAGTCTCTCTGTAGAAAGATAAAAACATAAGAAGAGGGCATTATAATAATTATTGATGTAAAATAAAACTTCGATACCATCAGCAGAGCTTCCGTTGCCTGCAAGCGTTTATAGCCTCGACAGAGTTGCTTTCTAACCCTTTGGAACCATGGTCCTCTATGTATAATTGGGGAAGTTCATTATGATATCCACAGTAGAGACCAATGTTCTGGCATGGTAACCAAATGAACACATTGCCATTCACTGGGAAGTAGTGAAAAGTGGTCAGGCCAGCTCGTAATGAAACCTCCTGATCTAAGGACATTATTTATTGATGCATCCTATTATCTCAAAATCAATCCCTGAAAGGCTGCTGATTAGGTAGACCTTGAGTAACTGTTTCAAACCTACTTTCGGCTGAGGCTTAGCCTCCTCAACCTGAGAGGGTTCTCTCAAAGGATTAATGATATTGATAATGGATTAGATGGCTAACTCTATTAAACAAATGAAGAAGTGTAAGTGGTTGAAACATAATCAATAAATATCCATTGGGCTTATGGAGTTAGATATGCTTCAGTATTGACAGTAAGGTTAGCTTTACATAGAAGTCAGGGCGTTTAGAATTCAATGCATGTAGAATACACCATAAACACATAGGACCAATACACTTTACAAATGCATGAAGGAAATTAGAGCATTGTTAGTGATTTCTAAGTAATAACACTTTCATACCACTGTAGACAATAGGAAGAGAAAAATACAAGACATTCAGAACATCGAATTCCTTCTGATTCTTGAGAAGCAAAGCCAAAGTATTGTATTACTAAAAACAGAGTCTTTACACAAAGCACAATATGAGAGCTTTTCTGAATAATTTTCCAACATTCTGTACATTAGATATTCTCCTATATATAGAGCTCTTTACATAACTGAGATTCCTCCCTCTAGGATGAGGAAAATTTGAATTCTACCTGACCTAACACCTATTGACACTTAAAACTAACTATTTAATGTAACTAACTGTTAACTGGCAATTTTAGAGACCTAAAACAATTAGGAGTGTAACTCCTCATTATGATTAAAACGACCTTATCTAAGAATTAAACACTCCTTTTGACACCTATAACTCCATGAATTCGAATTTTATGGTGCTCATAACCCTCCAGCTGGCCCTTGATGACTCATCCTTTTACTGTTCCTAGAAACTAGGAGATTGCTCCTTGCTCTGTTCTGGCTGAAAAATAGGTCTTTGGACAAAGCTCATATCTTCTCATAAAAAATGTATTTAGAAAAACTAAAGGAGGCTTTTGTGAACCAATCCATGCTGAACAAAAACCTCCCTTGGTTTTTTGAAAATTTTTTCCTACCGCCCAGAATGTGTCTTTTAAAAACCGGTGTAAAACAGGAGAAATATGCTTGTGAAAAACTGCACCTACAACAGTTTCGTAGTGCAAGTTTTGTCATTCATTTCTCTCAGATCATAATGGATTTGAAGAAAGTGGAAGAGGTTTTTGTACTCCAGTATCTTAGGAATTAAAACCTCTTTCACTTTTCAGAGATGAGTTTTTAAGTGACCAGAAACTCTTCTAGAAATTGACTGGTAAAAACAAGGAGACAAAGTTCCTCCTTTTTAGCTTTTGGTCTCCACAAGGATCTTCGAAATCAATTATCCCTGTTGTTATTCATAAAATTGCATTGGATTATCTTGTTTTACATACACTGCAAAATTTTCTCATATATATGTGGTAAAACAAAACTTCTTTAATGCTGCCTGAGCATTATGAATCAATACTGGTTATGACATAATGACCATTTTCATAACATATAGCTTTAGAGTTCATGGATGTCCTTCTTTTATCTGTTTTGCCCTTGATGGATGTTTGCATTTTGTAAATGATCCTTTTCAAAAATTCTTCTTCAAAAGGATTTCCCTTTGTCTCTCAAAAACCAGCCCATCAAGTCATAATATGCAGCTACAGTAGTTTCGTAGCGCGCTACGAAACTGCTGTGCTTTAGGCATCACCTACAACAGTTTCGTAGCGTGCTACGAAACTGCTGTGTAATTTCAAAAACACTGGTTTGAGACCAAAATTTAACTTTTTTGATCTTTCTTTTACTTGAAATTGCCTCTTCATTTATCATGAGGCTGTTCAAAACTGGATATATAGACACCATACTTCAAAGGTAAACTTCAAGAGGTAATTCATCAAAACTTTGGACTCAACCTTACTTGCTTATGTGATTTCTTTTTAGCTACAGATGTTCTTCATGCTGGCTTGGTTGTGTCTTCAGATCTTCAAAACTACATTCCTCTCATTGAGAGATGACTACCTTACCTTTGTCGTTTTTATGCAGCTGTGATGATGTTTCTGATGCAGTCATAGGTCCTTCATAAGATTTTGTTACCTTGAAACAACAATTTTGAAACCATACAAGTTGCCCAAATTTTTTTGAATTTTTTTTAGTGATAACACATCCATTGGATCATATCCCTAGTGTGGTGGCCATAGTGGGAATGCCACTTCGCTACTTCCTTGTGATCATGGTAGGCTGGCTCGTGATGAGGCCCACTATCCTCCATCTGTGGAAAAAAATCATACAATTGTTAGTGAATATATATATATATATATATATATATATATATAGATATAGATATATATTTATTTTTTAACACTTCCCATTTATATAAAGAGGGTGGCTCAGCACTCCTTAAGAGTAGGGATGGCGGAATAAGTTTGAACATATCAATAGAAAAAAAGTATACCCATAATCTTATTGATAATAAATCGAGAGAGTTATATGGGACAAGGGAGAACCAGCATGGTACAGATAATCATTCAGTTTGATTTATAGTGGAAATGAGGACAGTGAAGTGATATAGATAATTGTGTCCTTTCTTTTTCGATCGATACACAACAATCTTGTTAAAGATGATAATATTCAAGATATTTGCCTGTTCCAGTAAAATCCATACTTTTTGTCCTTAAATATGTATTTGTACTTTTGTGCCATAAAGAGGATGATAAAGAGTGAAATGGGATGGTCTAGGGATGATTATGCAAGGTAGAGAAAAAGGATGTTCTCAAAAATACTCACAAGGTGTTGTTCCTTGAAGGGAATAGCAAAAAAGAAACCCACACAAAAAGTGTTGTTCCTTATATGGAACAATAGTTGTTCCCTATAGGGAACAACAAAGAAAAATACACAAAAAAATGTTGTTCCTTATAGGGAACAACAACCGCTCCCTGTAGGGAACAACAAAGAAAAATAAACACAGAAAAGTGTTGTTCCTTATAGGGAACAACAGCTATTCCCTGTAGGGAACAACAAAGAAAACACACGCGAAAAGGTGTTATTCCCTGTAGGGAACAACAAGAGAATACAAATGAAAATTGTTGTTCCCTATAGGGAACAACAACTGTTCCCTCTAGGGAACAACAACTGTTCCCTCTAGGGAACAACAACTGTTCCCTCTAGGGAACAACAAAGGAAATTACACGTGAATAAGTGTTGTTCCTTGTAGCAAATAGCAAAGAAAAATAGGGAAAAAATTAATAATAAACAATCTACTGTTCTAAGCAAATCCAATCAAATAGAAAGAAAACAGAAAAGCAAATTTATGTACATTTTTCAAAAAATAAATTCTTCACTGGACTGGTGCTGTCGAAGAGTTTCCCTCTTCAACAAGAATTTGTATAGTGGAATCTTCACATATTTGTTGGCAAAAGGATTCCCTTGTAAGCGGTTTGTGATAGAGGCATACTCGATGTCCATTTTCTTTAAAAGAGTAGCCAGTCCCGTCAATGGTGGCTAATGTAAGGGTGCCATTATCGTGCGCCTCTTGTATCTTAGAGGGACCTAACCATCTAGTCTGGAGTTTTCCTGGGAAATCCTAGAACCTAGAATCATACAGAAGTGCCCAATCACCTTCATGGAATATCTTTTTCTTGATGAGGGCATCATGTCATTTTTCTCTTTGTTGTTGGATCAGCGCAGTGTGCTGAAGAGTTGATAGTCAGATTTCATCCAATTCATTAATTTGATGTAGTCTGTTAACCTGTGCTTCATTCAGATCGAAGCCTACTTCTTGGGCTATCCTCAATGTCTGAATTTCAAACTCTATTGGGAAGATAGGTTCTTTGCCAAACAATAGCTGATATGGGGAGTATCCTGTGATATTCCTCCAAGTCGTGCGATATTCCCACAGGGCTTCTGGCAATCGGGTAGCCGAGTCACATCTATGTGAGGCAACTGTCTTCGTTAGTATGGCCTCAATTACTTTGTTGGTACTTTCTACCTGGCCATTTTCTTGCGGGTGGTATGGAGAAGTGATTCTGTGTAAGATGTGATGATTTTTTAATGTAGCAGCAATCTTATGGCCTACAAATTGTTTCTCTCCATCCATAATTATTGCTCTAGGCAAGCCATACCACACGAAAATTTGGAAAATAAAATGGATTGTTGTGTCCTCTGTGGCCCTCAGTAATGCTTCTGTCTCCACCCATTTAGTCACATATTCCATTGCAACCAGTATATATGTCTTTTGATTAGATGATGGATTTATTGGGTCAATGAAATATAATGCCCAACATTCAAAAGGTTCGATGACTAACTGTGGATGCAGGGGCATTTCGTCAGACTGGCTAGGGCGACCCATTCTTTTCCAACTATCGCATGCCTAGAAAAAATTCTTGGCATCCTTAAAAATGGTGGGCCAATAATATCCCATTTGTAAGACTTAATGTCCAGTCCTGCAGTCTGCAATGTGTCCACCGCAAGGTCCATCGTGGCATGCTTTTAGGATGTCATAGATTTCGTCTTCCCTGACACATCTGCGAATATGCATATCTTCTCCTGTGTGAAAGAGGTATCCTCCAATCCAGGAGAACCGAGTGTTATGTTGCATTATTAACTTTCTTTCTCTGGCATCAGGTGCTTGGGTAATTTTCCCACTGCTAGGTAATTCGAAACATTAGCGTACCATGGTGTTTTCACATTTACAGCAAATAGGTGCTCATCAGAAAATTGGTCTTCTACTGCCATTGCATCATTTGTTTTTAGCACACGTGAGAGGAAGTCTGCCAAAGATTTTCCTTTCCTAGTCGATCCTTTATTGTTATTTTGAATTCCTGCAAAAGGATTAACCATTGTGTCACTCTTCCATTCATAATAGGTTTATTAGCTAAATATTTGATAGCAGAGTGATCAGTACACAAAACCACAATGTATCTTGTTATATAGTATCTGAATTTGTTAATAGCATCGATTACAGCTAGAAACTCTTTCTTAGTCATGGTGTAACTCAACTCAGCAGGAGTTAAATTTTTGCTGATGTAGTATATCGCATAAGGTTTCTTATCTTCCTCTTGGCTAAGAACTGCTCCAATGGCTGTATCTGATGATGAAATCTGAAATGGTAAATCCCAGTTCATGCCCCGTAATACTGGGGCTGTTGATACTAGCCGTTTTAACTCTTCAAAGGCAATGTCACATTTGTCAGTCCATATAAAATCGATATTTCCTATCAAAGCATATAATGGTGCAGTAATTTGGGAGAAGTTATTTATAAATATTCGATAATATCCATAAAATACCAAAAAGCTACGTACCTTAGATTGAATGCAGGGAGTAGGTATTAAGAGGATTATCTGAATTTTCGCTGGATCTACCTGAATTCCAGTTGCGGAGATGGAATGACCCAGGATGAGACCCTCAATCATCATCATGTGGCATTTCTCGTGGCTTAAGTAGAGCCTGGTAGCAATGCATCTTTGTAGGACTTTCTCCAGCATCTGTAATGACGACTCGAAGTAATCTCCATAAGGTGTAAAATCATCCATGTACACCTCGAGTCCCTCGTTTATGAAATCTATAAAAATGTTGAGTATGGCTCTCTGGAATGTGGCAAGTGCATTACACATTCTGAAAGGTAATACCATGTAAGAAAACATCCCCCAAGGGTAGGTGAAGGTACTCTTATCTTGGTCTTAAGGGGCAATTTGGATTTGGTTGTAGCCACTGAAGCCATCTAAGAAAGAGAATATTTTTTTACCTACCAATGTGTCTATAACCTCGTCGATGAACGGGAGGGGAAAATGATCTTTTTGCATTGCTTTATTAAGCTCTTTGTATTCGACACATATACGCCACTTCCGATTCTTTTTAGGAACCACAACTAATGGAGAAACCCATTTGCTATTAGATATAGGATAGATGAAATTTACATCTAACAGTTTTTGTAGTTTTTCTTTAACAACATCCTTTAGGTGAGGGTTTAATCTTCGTTGAGGTTGTCAAATGGGTCTTGCATCTTTCTCAGTATAGATGTGGTGCATACATAATTGGGGGTAAATCCCAAGTGAAAGCCTCTTTATATTTTCTAAGGAGTTGAATAACCCTCTGCTGCTAGTCATAAGTCAAGTTTTTGTTAATGTTTAGGAGTTTCCCTAGCTCAATTTCAATGGGTTTGTTATTATAAATAGTTTTTGTTGGTATTGTTTGGTCATTGATATCTTTTAAAGGATCTTCTTCAATTTTGTTATCTAGGGCTGCTTCAATCATGTGAAATTATAGATTAGATACAGCAGCTGGGTGGTTAATGTAAGTGTTAATAATGTCATCTTCTGTTTGATTCTTAAATTCAAGAGCATCTGCTACAGTTAGTGGTGATCGAATATTTTCAATTAAATATGTTATAGGTTGTTTCCTAGTTTTCATTATAGTTAGGCTTGGCTGAGCTCGGGGATATAAATCTAGGTTCTTCACATTCCTTCCTCTTGCTATAGTAACACTACCTGTTCGACAACTTATGTAAGCATCTGCAGCCGCTAGCCAACGTCTTCTAGTATTAGAGGATGTCCATATAGCCGGTTTCTAAGATTAATAATCAAGAAATCTTCTGGGTATTCCCAAGAATATACAGATGCCATTACATCTTGTAATTTCCCTTCTGGTTTGACAACCGATCGGTCAACAAGTTCCAACAAGGTCATAGTTGGATCTAAGGCTCTGATGCCAAGTCTTTGACAGGTTGTTGTTGTGAGAATATTAATGTCTACCCCTAGATCGACTAATGCATTGGGGAAGGAACATCCATTTATTTGTACTGTGACTATAGGTTTTCCTGGGTTCTCATATTTCACCGATGTTTCTCTGCCTAATAATAAATCAGACAAAGTTCTGACTACGTGGACAGTTGGTGTTGCTTTTATTTTCCTCGTAGGCTTCTTGGTACACAATTCCTTAATGGTTTTTGCATAGATTGGAATGTCCTAAATAGCCTGGATGAGGGGAATTTTTACACAAAGATGTTTTAATTCTCCCAGGAGATCGAAATCGGGATATTCCATTGGGCAAGGTATAATCAATATTTCTAGGAATGGTGGAGAAGAGGTAATGGTTTGATCGTGGCTTCTCTGTTTAACTGTATTCTCCATTTGAGGTGTTTCTTCTACAGGTAGTGGTTCTTCTATTTGTATATTTTTATCCTCCTTTGACTCAATTGTCCGTCCAGACCTTAATTTGAGTTCATTACACTCTCTCAACTCGGTTTCCGAATCCAGCCCTTCAATAATTTGTACCAACTTGATTGGTCTATTGTTGCGATTCGGGTTAGGTTGGGCTGGGAGTTGTGGTCGTAAGTTGGATTCAGGATTTTGTTGTAATGTGTAAGGTGCTGGTAGCATAGGTTGAGGCAGGGTGATTGTTCCTGCTGGCTGGTTTGTAGGTTTTTGCCAGTTTGACTACCAGTTTTGGTTTTGTGAAGTGGAGGGTGGCCATTGAGATGGATATGGATTGTTTTGCCAGAATGGTGGAAAGTAAGAGGATTTTGGCCAACTATTGTTTGGACTTGATTGATTGGACCGAGGTGGCATAGAAAATGCTTGTGGCAACCAATTAGGAAAGGGTGCCTGGTTCTGCCATGTATCCCTTCTGTATTGCTGAGAATTATATTGTGAGGGTTGAAAGAATGAAGATGGGTCGGTAGGCATACCTATTTTTCGTGCTTGCCATTGGCGACGCTGATTTAATAGGTAGACTGGTTTCGTTTCTTCGTCTACCTCTTTAAACACTGCTTTTAATCTTGGGAGCAATGGGCAATCTTCTGTGGCATGTTCTCTGGTGCATATGGCAGAGGTATGTACCCTATCTAGTGGACATTCTTTTTTACTATGTTTCTTCTTGCATCAAGGGAAAAAAATCGTTAGGTTCTGTTCTGCATCGACCTACTTCTGCTTGGCTTGCATGATGTCTAATTGTGTTATCAAAGTTCCCAGGATATCTGTTTTGAAATCTTCCAGCAGGTTGCCAATTTCAGCACAAGTAATGCTTCCGCCAGAGATTTTTCTATCCTTGGTGATCATATCATGTTCAGCTGCTTTTAGTCTTGTACCACCAGTCGAGGATCTGATACACAAATTAATAATGTTATCATATTCTTCTTTATAGATATCACCTTTACCCATAATATTTAATGTCTCTATCCATTCGTCTTTCATCCCCTTAATCAGTGTGGTTTTTAGCACTTTATCAGGCAAAGTCAGATTTGCATAGGGAGACCTTTGGAGGTTATCTTGGAAACGCTCCACATACTGTTCCAACATTTCACTAGGTCTTGTTACCATTTGGAATATCTCATCTTTTAGTTCCCTAGATCTGCAATAATCCTGATATTTTTTAAGGAAAGCAGTTTTCATTTTGTCCCAATCATTTATGGTGCCCCCACCTAGTCCCATAAACCAACACAAGGCTACTCCCTTTAACATGGAGGGAAACAACTTTAGTTTCTGGGGATCGGTGGTGTAATCATAACCCCAACATAGGACATCAAATTCAAACAGAAACGCGTCTGGATCTTTTAATGTGAGTCCATGAGAGGTGGGAATATTTTGTAAAGGGATAGCTTTCATGGGTGTGTTGACAACTGTGTCAACAATAGGATACTGTAATGTAGAGGTCTGGGGTGCTTATGGATTATTGGCCATTTGATCAAAGATATTCTATTACCCTTCTAGGATTTCTGGAGCTAGAGAGTTATCCCTCGGTCATCTAGAAGAGGTAGGAATGATCCTAACAGCACTCCCTTGATCTGGAACACTGGGTATCTTTTGTTCAATTAGTACTTGAGGGGATCTTGGTTCCTCAGTTTCCCTTGTTTCTCCTCCTCCTTCACAAATGTTGCAAGAATTCCCTTCTTGTGAGGGAATTGTTCACGAATTTTCAATGTCTTGAAAACTCTTCTTAGTCCCTTCAGTTTTACTGCGGACCTTAGTGTAGGCTACAGATGGTGAGCCTGTGGCCCGAAGGGAGATAATAGGTTGTCTGGAAGCAATAGTTCGGGGACCTACTGATGGCTGAGATTCAGCTTTTCTTAAGATGTCGTTGATAAAAGTTGGTCATCCAAGGGTCACCGGTCCCTTAGATTTTTTTATTTTGGGATGTGGAATTATATTGTTTTCTAGTCTTTTCTTCTTAGTCATTCATGCAAAAATTCAAATGTTTATTTATACCTTAAGTTCCTAGAAATTCTGCTGGATAGAGGGCAGGTGAGCAGGCATTTTACTTGCTCCTTACGTAGGTTCTTACCTTCTATTTTTAATATCCAGTTCTCTCTCAACAGACAAACATCAAACACCTACTTCACTTTTTTGTAATTGTGCTGAAAAGCAAGTAGAGGAGCAAGCACTTTACTTACTCGTTAAAGTAGGTTCTTACCTTCTGTTTTCAATACCCAATTCTTTCCCAACAACAATTATCAGACATACATCACTCTTTGTAAGGTGGCAACACTCTCCCCGGCAATAGTGCCAAAATGTTGGCTGATAACAAGTGTCTCCTAAAACTCCTAATTACCTCGCATTAATCATCAACCCAGGAAAGTCCTTTTATTTCAAGAGTGTACAAAATATCTGCATGCTATGAATTTAGAGAGTAATGTTTCTTAAAATGAAGTCTAGATATTTAATACAAGAGCAAACGAATACATCTAATAAACTCAAATTGCAATCATTAAAGGAAATTTGAAATCTAAGATTCAAGACTTAATCATCTACTGAAATCGTAATCAAATCTCACACAAGCAATTTAATCAACAATAACATCAGTCGAAAGCATAGTATCAATAACTCATCTCTTCCTAGTTGATTTAATCCAAATCATACTCAATCTCTACAAAGCAATCCGGATGGAAATGATATCAATCTGAGAGTTCAATAGCAATAACCAAACTCTTTACAGTTGATTAAATCAATCTGAATAATTATCTAAGTAACTTAATCTGCAATGAATGTAAGCTGAATCAAACGACAATGTTGTAAATCATATAAAGAAAATATATTCCTTCAATTCAGGAAATTAATCAAACTTGCTGAAATTAGAAAGATATAATATAGAGAAGCAGTTTAATCCACCAGAGGTCAGGCCCTTAGCCGCCAACGAATTTGCTGAGCTACTTCAGATAAGGCAAATGAACAACAACCTCAAATTATATATTAATCATTGAACTTGAGTAACATTACAATATGATCGCATTCTCTTAACAACACAAGTCTGTAAATTAAAATTATAGTTTGAAATAACAAGGATTGATCCCCTTTCTTCCTACAATCGTTTTCTTTTATAATTAGAAAGGGGTAAAAGATAAATGCGATCCCTCAGGATCTCCCGATCCTGAGGGATTCGCAACTGATTGCTAACTTCAGACACCTTTCCTTTTTCGCGCTGATCCTCTTGATTTTCCCTCAGCCCTATCTGCAACCAATGTATTTCGTCCTCCGTATGTTGGTTTATGTTGTTCCATCGTTAGGGAACAACAACTGTTCCTTTCATCATTTTTCTGCATAAAGAAGAGTAAAAGTCAGTTACTATGGCTAAATCTTAACTGCGAGTAGTTCAGCCATTTCTTATCATAATCAATCAATATATTAGTGCATTAAGATATGAAAAAGATAAGAAACAAGGAAAAAGGTGATGAAATTAATAGTAGATACATACCCATTTCGCGACTCAACACATACCACTAGTATAATAAGAAAAAACATGCCCTCAATGATATTGTTGTAGTGCTAAAAGTGAAAAGCGGGACACTTGAGATCGAACTTCAGACAACCATGAGGACACTTGTGTGATAATGCTTACAACTTTTTGCATGAGTACAATGGATGTTTACATAGTGAAGTAAACCAAAACACAAAAATACAAACATTCAAACTCACCAAAACAATATCGCAAGCATGACAAAGAAATCAATATGCCAAAAGATGACTGTAGAGTTCCATAATTGTTTTGTTTTGACACCCTTTTTCCTCCATTTCCTCCTTTCATCATCAGTATCAACTCAATAAAAATAGTAAAATCATAGATTTTGATATGGTAAAAAATCTTATATATCTTATTTTTCATATTCATTAATGTGCCTTATTATTATGTCAAAGTTTGCATTAGATATATAATTAACATGATTCTGTAGCTATTTTACAAATTTGCAGCTATCGCCATGGTTTGTGGGGTTCTAGTGCACCAACGAAGCAAAGAAGCACATGGGCGGTTGAGGATCAATCCCCTCATGGATATCCTCCTATTAGCTCGAGCCAGTTCATTGAAGGAATCACATAGTGGCGTGGTCAAAGGCATAGGTCAAACACGTAGCAATTGAAGTCTCAATGCATCACGCTTCTCCAACTTATCTCCTCGGCCAAGTTTAGTCTATCTCTAAATTATTTAAATACATAGTGAGTGAAGATTTAGATGCGACAACACAAGATTATACAAAACTCAGAAATATTTCGAAGGAAATAAAACCTCCGGGATTTGACCATTCATGCACAGTATTCATAGAGATACAGAGAAATTCCAAATTTTACATTCCAATCCTTCTCAGCCAAAATCCAGCCAAAATCTATCAAAAATCCATTCTACTAATTCAAAACTTACATAAATACCTTCTCATACAACAATCAGATCCTAAATCAATGGATCGAATTTGCCTAATCCTAGATAAAATCTAATGTGCATGATACTCTCCTCAAGAATCTCAACTAACCTTAATTACTTGAATTAATTACAAGATAATTCAAATCCCTGAATTCTAGCTCAAATCTTATCTAGAAAGCTTTGTAAAGTGACGGCTAAAGGATCCCACTCCTTTGCTTGTAATTTTTTTTTTGTATTTTTGGAATAAAATTCGAAGTCTTTTGTCTTCAAGCCTCATGCTCCTACATCATTTGTGAATTAAATTGAAGGAAATTTTGAAGAACTTATGTGGTTATTTGTGCCTCTAATGATTGACACATGTGATGCCAATATGAATTAAATTCTAAAGTAGTTTTTGGTATCTTGGTAATATTTACTAGTGATAGAAGCTTTTAAAATTACTACAATACTGATTCACCCCCCTTCTAAGTAATGTCTTGGTTTCTAACAAATTGTGTTAGAGCCTTGATTACTTTAGGATCATTGTAACAGCTCGAATAAAGATCAAGGACCATGGAAAAATAAGAAGGAGGATACATCAATAGTGTACCAATGTTCAATGGAACAAACTATTGGTTTTGGAAAGTAAGGATGAAGACCTATCTTCAATCACTTGGTATTGATGTATGGGATGCAATGGAAGAATAATATCAAAATCCTCCAACATTTATTACGAGAGATCAAAAGATGGAATTTACATGTAACACTAAAGATATGAATGCCTTGCTTGCTAGCCTACCTAAATTAGAACTAGTCAAAGTATGGATTTCTCTACATCAAAATTTATTTGGGAAAACATGAGAAACTTATATGGAGGTGACGAAAAGGTAAATCAAGCCACACTTCAAGGATTTTGAATGCAATTTGAGTCTTTGAAGATGCATGATGATGCAGATATTACTAAATATTTTTTAAGCGTTGATAAGGTTGTGAAAACTATAAGAGGCCTTGATGAAAAATTAGAAGGGACACTATTTGTTCAAAAAGTGTTGAGATCTCTCCCTGAGAGATTTAATCCCAAGGTTCTAGCCATTGAAGAGATTACATAGTTGAAGACTCTCACTTTGGACCAACTACTTGGTACACTTATTGCCTATGAGATGAGAATTTTTAATGGAAAATCAACAACAAAGGAGTCATCCTTCAAATAGGATAAAAATTCCAAGGAAAAACATGATGATTCATGTTATGAATCGGATGAAGAGGAATGCAAGTTTTGAGGAAAATTAAGAGAGGCTAAAACCAAATCTCTGCGTGGTCCAATTTTCTTAAATTTTAACTTGTTATACTCCCTTTTTGGAAATCTTTCCTTCCTTAGGTGTAACCAAATTTCCAACCTCAAAATTAACTTCTCTCTTCTTCAAATCTACTCTGCTCTTGTACTTTATGTAGTTATCTTGTAACTGTTGTTTTACATGTTCATGTATTTCTTGAATCTCTGAAGCAAAATATTCTCCTTTAGCAATTCTCATTTCAGCTTTTCCCTAGTCTCTTAATTCAAACACTCCTCTTGGGTGCATTCCATAACTATATGGAATGGACTCTGCCCTATACTCCTGTTAGGAGAATCATTATAAGCATATTCAACCTGTGCCAAAATTTGATCCCACTGTTTTGGATGTTCACCTGCAAGACTTCTCAGAAGATTACCCAAGCTTTTGTTTACAACTTCAGTCTGTCCATCAGTCTGAGGATGATAAGCTGAACTGAAACTCAGTTTAGTACCAAGTTTTTTCCACAAGGTCCTCCAAAAATGACCAACAAATTTGGTGTCTCTGTCTGAAACAATGCTCTTAGGTAACCCATTTAACCTTACAATCTCCTTAAAAAAACATCTTAGCAATGTGAATAGCATCATTGGTTTTATAACATGGAATAAAATGTGCCATTTTAGAAGATCGGTCAACCACAACATAAATTGAATCATTTCCTCTTTGATTTTTTGGTAAACCAAAAAAAAATCCATACTTACCATATCCCAAGGTCTATCTAGAATAGGTAATGGAACATACAAACCTATGTTTTGGCTCCTTCCCTTTGCATACTGACAGACTTTACAATTTTTTACATACTTCTCCACTTCATATCTAATCTTTAGCCAGAAATAAAACCAATTCAACTGTTCATAAGTCTTGTTTGCTCCAAAATTTCCTCCAAGTCCACCACTATGTTTCTCCTTGAATAAATTTTCCCTCATAGAGCAAATTGGTAAGCACAGCTAATTTATTTTAAACAACAATCGTTCTTGCAAGAAAAAATCTAGCCACTTACTTCTATCTAACAAAATAGGATTTTTACAAGCTTCAAATGCCTCTTTAAAATCTAAATCTTTCTCATATAATTCTTTAAGAAAAATCAAAACCCAACACTTGAATTTGATTTTCTTGAACTAGAATACTTTTTCTACTTAAGGCATTTGCTACCTTGTTTGATTGGCCATTTATATGTTTTAATACAAAATTAAAACTTTGAAGATATTCTACCCATTTTGCATGTTTCTGACTAAGCTTTGGCTATTGCATAATGTACTGTAATTCATGATTATCTGAATAAAGTATAAACTCCTTAGACATCAAGTAATGTCTCCACTTCTTCAATGATTGTACAACTGCATAAAATTCCTTATTATAAGAAGAATATTTTTTCTTCGATTCATTTGGTTTTTCACTAAAATAAGCTATAGGTCTATCCTCCTGACTTAAAATAGCGCCAATAGCTTCTCCACTAGCATCACATTTCACTTGAAAGGGTTTATCAAAATCAGGCAAAATTAAAATAGGCTTTTCAGTGATCTTTCTTTTCGATAGTTGGAAGTTCTTTTCTGCATCAACAGTCCATTTAAATGGCTATTTATCCTTCCTTAGAGTGTCAATAATAGAAGCATTGATCTTAATAAAATTCCTTATGAATTTTCTCTAAAAACTAGCAAGACCATGAAAACTTCTTACCTCAAAAACATTTTTCGGTGAAGGCCACTCTATGATTTCCTTTATCTTCTCTGGATCCATATTTAATCCATCAGTAGAAACAACAAAGCCCAAATATACCAACTCTTCCTTCATGAATGAACATTTATTTAAATTTAGCAGTAACATTTCTTGTTGCAGCTTCTGTAAGACATAACTCATATGTCTCATATGTTCCTCTTTAGATCCGTTGTAAACTAATATATCATCCATATATACTATTACAAATTTACCAATAAATTCCTTCAACACTTCATTCATAAGCCTCATAAATGTACTAGGAGCATTTGATAACCCAAAAGGCATTACCATCCATTCATACAATCCTTCATTTGTTTAAAAAGCAGTTTTCCATTCATCACCTTCTCTAATCCTTATTTGATGGTACCCACTTTTTAAATCTAGCTTTGTAAAATATCTTTCTCCACTTAAGCAATCCATCAAATCTTCAATTCTAGGTAAAGGAAATCTATACTTGATTGTTATTTTGTTGATTTCTCTTGAATCAATGCACATTCTCCAGCCTCCATCTTTCTTTGGACTCAACATTGTTAGCACTACACAAGGACTCAAACTCTCTCTAATCAATCCTTTATCTAACAATTCCTGAACCTGTTTTATGATTTCTTCATTTTATGTTGGAGTCATCCTGTAAGTTGCTTTATTTGGCAGATTTTCCCCTAGAATCAAATCTATATGATGACTGATTTTTCTAATGGGTGGTAACTCATTAGGAAAATCATCTACAATGATATCACAATAATTTTCTAGCATCTCTTGAATTTCAATTGGAAAATCATAAATTTTAGTGGAACTAATTATTACCTTAGGTTTGCAAATCAATGCAAAATTTACCACATTCTATTCAATCTGCTGCAAGTATTCTTTTCCACTCAGGAATAGAGTCTTTGGATCAGATTTTCTTAATGCATCCTCTTCTTCCATATGCAACAATGTATGATCAATACCATCTTTACCAAATATGTATGTGTTATTTTTCCCATCATGCATATCTCCTCTATCATACTGCCAAAGTCTTCCCAACAATATGTGACACACATCCATAGGCATCACACCACACAAAAATTTTTCTTTATATCTACCCAACTACAACTCCACCTCACATTTTTCATTCATTAACAACTGATGTCCTTTTTGAAGCTGTTAGTGCCTAGATTTACCTCAGGCTAAAAAGGTAGGATCTAGGGCCAACATCAAACCACGCTCAACCTCGTAGCTAGCCCTACGAGGACAGGAGAGAGCTCTCTCCGGGTTAATATCAGCAAAAGATAATCGATGGGGCTTGAGATGACTGAAATTAAAACTAATTTTAGGCTAGCTATGAAGTACAGGGCTTTGATTTGATTTTTTTGGAGTTTTGTTGAAATCAAGGGGAAAGCAAATTTTGGGGTGCGGGGATTGAGGCTCAGTTCTGCAGAGATCTCGATGGGGCAAGGTAGGAAATCATTTTGGCACTTAAATTTTAATGAGATGGAGGGAAAAGACATGTGAGGTGTTGAAGAGGGCAAGGGAAATCATGAATCCTCCTCAGAAAGCTGAAAACATCAAACAACTACAGCAAACCTCAAGTAGAGCATTGCACTTTCAATGAATTCTACTTACACTCTTGTTTGCTTAGTTAAGAAGAAATAAGATATATGATGGCATACATAAAAAAATTCACAATTACAAAGAGAAGCACTGTACCAATACAAATTTCCACATGAATCCCAAAGAGTGCTGCAAATCCTGGTCTCAATTCCTTAGCCAAAATGAAAATATGAGTGTACAATGAAGCTCAATGCTTTCTCAAGAGTCAAACCATGCTAATGACTGAAAAAACATAAGATATAGGCAAACAAAAACTCATCCTAGCCTCCAGGGGTCGAGCTCATGAGTTCAGGAGCTGATCCAACTGATTCTAAACTGAGAACTAGAAACTAGGCAACCTAACAGCATGCCTCTAAAAACAAGGGAACTGATTCATTCAGTTTCAAACAACCTCTAAACTGATGAATCTACCTTACCAAGTGATAATTTGACATATTTACATCATGATCCATCAATATACATGAAACTACATCAAAAATTTTACATTAGGAAAGTGAAAAAGTCAAACTAGGTGAAGCTGGGTCAAAAACAGAGAAAACTTGGTCAAACTGACAATTTTTCCTCTATGCATAGCGCCTGTTTGGACCCACCTTTGGAGGCCTTCCCGATGTCCAAATTAGCTCCAAGTGTGCTTGTTGGAAAGGCCTGCCTGTTTAATTTCCAACACAAGTGGAAGTTTTCAATTTGGCCTCCATTTTCCCCTCCAAAAGTTAGTTCCCCCAACACTGCTTCCTGTGTGTCAAAATAGGGGCAGTGAGGTCAATTTTTGAGTGTTTTTTGACCTTTTGAGGGCTCAAAACTTGCCCAAATTTCTTGGCCATAGGTAGGCAAGCATAAATTTTAATGAAAAATCTAGAAATGCAAAGTTTTTTTGGTTTGGATCCCTCTAGCAAAAGTGAGCGCCACGTGGCGTGGCACATAGGGCAGAAATTTCTGTGTTTTAGTGCCAAAAATTCAAAAAATGCAAAAATTGCTCCAAATTTCTTGAAATTTGGGCTGCATCTCCTCCATCAAGCATTGTGTTGGTCCAAGTAAGCCTTAGCCAATATCTGAAGTCTACCATGCACTTTTTGCCTCATCGACCTCTTCCTCAACTTTGCCTTCAAGCTCCTGATTCTAGCTTGGCACACCTTGTTTCTCGCCATGTAATGAAAAGCCATGTGTCTCAACAAGTCTTTCTCCTTGTTGGCCTTCTCCAACAATCTCTCTAAGTTGATATTGACTCTCTCGAGCCAAGACTCCTGATCGGCATTGATCTCTCGTTCAAGTGAAGTGAACTTCACCCTCCTCCTTTGGGCAGCTTGGTGATTCTCCAGAATATTTTGCCACCTTTATGAGGTCTCTTGGGTGCATGTACCACTGTTGGTGAGTCACTGTGGGTCTCCTCTTCATACTCATATGAAGGATCAGATGCCATAATTACTGGTAGACAAATTTCCTTGAAGAAATAAGAGCTGATGTGTCAAACTGTGGTGGATTGTTTTTGGTGATGTGCTTGATCTCTGCCACCAAGGGAAACAGTGATATAAGGGACTGTGGAGGGGGAAAACAGTGAGGGATTTAGGGACTGTTGGGGTTGGTTTTATTTAAGGGAATAGGGAATTAGGGAATGATTTAGGAGTTTTTGTATAGGACTAGGGTTTGGGAGTTTGAGTTTGTGGCTTTGGGAATGGGGAGAGGGGATTAGTGAATTTGGGGAATGGGGAAATCAAGGGAAAATGGAGTAGGGAGTGATTGAGGAATGATATATTTGGTAGAAAAATGGTTATTCAAACCCTAGGTAGCAAGTATCTTAGAATGTCAAATGGTAGGGTTTGATTTTGTGTTTAAAACAATTACCATTCTTCAACCACCATGATATAAGCACAAACTTGGATAAAACACAATGATGGAGGCTCTACCTACTTGTCACAAAGCAAATCCGTGTGATTTGATGAAGTTTGAGAAAATTGGGCTTGGAAGCTCTATGCGTTGTGCCTCAATCCCAACATGCCACGCCTTCTCTATGAGCCGCGCCAGTGTATTTTTACACTGGAAATTTGAGCCCAATGCGCCGCGCCGGTTATGTGCACCGCGCCACCTGCCCTATGTGTAGCACTTTTTGTAGGAGACATTTAAAGGCCTTTCTGGTGTCCAAAGTTTGCACAAGATAGCTTGTTGGATAGGTATTTGAGTCTGCTTTCCAACCCAACCGGAATTTTTCAATTTGGAGTTCATTTACCCTATCACAAATCAAATCTCCCAAGACTGGTCAAAATGTGCCAAATGAGGCTACCGAAAGGCAGAGTGCTGTTGCAATCAACGTTTGAAGGTCTTCCTCAACTCCAAATTGTGCTCATGATAGCTCATTGAAAATATATTTGTGTCTAGTTATCAGTTGACTTATCACGAAAGTCATTTGGCCAACCAAGATAGGAGAAAACTTGATTTTCCCAAGGTCACTTTAGAGGTGCATCAATTCTCCTGAGGCAACTGTATTTTTGACATTTCTCCTAAACCATGACACCGGTGTAAAAAGTGAAGGAGGTTTTTCTTCTTCGGCCTATTTTAGACAAAAACCTCTCTCTGTTTTCTAAAATTCATCTTTTCTTTCTCAAAAACATCATTTGAGTAAAACCTACCCTGATGTGTGGAATAGGGGATTTGTTGAAATGAAGCGAAGTGAAGGATATAAGGGGCTTCTAAATTCTTGAGAAAATTTTGGGAAGTAAGGAGAGATGTTAGGAAGCAGGGGAAAGTGGAATTTCAAATATTGAGTGAGGGGAAGGGGTCCAAAAGGGCAAAACACAGGTCTAGCCTAGAAAATTCCGAAGTTGTAGCAAGAAACTAGGGTTTGTGCGAAAATGAGGAATTTGGGGATCTCAGTGATGGGAAGTGTTTGATAAGGTACATTAAGGATAAGGGAAGGTGTATGAACATCAGGATACAATTTTTGCTGATGATTTTACCATCCAAGATAAATTACCTTCAAAACCCTGGGGGAGGGAAATGGACCTTACCTAGGCACAACCGAAGCATGAACAAGGTGTAAAATGACCCATTGGAACTTGACATGATAAAGAGAACCCTTTTAATGATGGCACATTCATCTGAATGGTGACATGGCCTGAAACTTGGACAACTTTGGAAGGAGTAAAGCCAAACCCTAGACCTAATACCTAGTGACCAAATTTTTCTTGAAGACTCACTGAAATGACATGATTGAAAACTGACGACTTGATGAGACAAACTGACTCTCACTCAACTAAAAATTCACTCGATACTTAAACACAACCAACAAACTGGAAATGATGCTCAAAGTAGAGCTTATTCATCAAAACCTACTCTAACAGTTCTTTTCACCACCCAATCAAGTGAAATGGAACAGCCAATGCAACCATGTAAGCATCATGGCTGATATTTGCTTTTTTCCCAAAGGCTTTCTAATGTGCGGGAAAAGGGAAGAATCGAAAGGCGACTCCCATGAAAACTTGGACTCAAGTTGACTACTGATAAACTTGCAAAACATGAATTGACTGGATGACTTCAAGAATACTGCGAAAGGATCTTCATAAACATCGCTATTGATTTCCATTAACACATTACTGCTCTGGTCCAAGTAGTATTCATAGATTAATATTAAGATTTTCCTCACATCTGTGCTGTCTTTCTTTGGTGATAGCAATAGGCTATCAAAAGGATCCTGAATTTCGTGAATAACCAAACTCTGTTGCTGATTCCAAACAGAACAAAGGTCTCCTTTATCAATCTCCTCATATGACTGCAAACCTTGGTATGGGGTATGCAATGAACAATCTGTTAAACAAGACAATGAAGGCGACTTTTGAATAATATTATTATCAACATTCTTATCTGGCACATGGTTAGCCAATGGGGGAGAACTTTTACAGCAAACATCATCCAACACACGAGCAATAGGATCATCAAAAATTTGAGAAGACTGCTGCGATGTATCCATTAAAACTGTATGACATCCTACTGGCTGTTCATCTTTTTCTTTAGAGATATTACGAAGATTCTGCCTTATAAACTGAAATGCTTCGAAAAAAAAGGGTACAGAATCCTCTTGCATCATTAGATCATGTATTTCAGATTCCACGCCTTCATCTATAATCTAATCTTCAATTGCATTTGGTGGCTGCAAATCTGGTGTTAGGGAGGGTTTTGTATCCAAAATGATTTCATCAATCATTTCAGGGGAAGATTTCTCATTAACAACTTGCTCAAGAATTTCGTTATCTGTCCTTCCTACAAGTTGTTCATTTGAAGATTTACTATGCAATTTACCCTTCAAAAACTGAAATGATTCAAAACAAAATGGTACGGAATCATCTTGTATCATTTGATCATATGTGCCAGCTTCCATGTCTGCATCTGCAACTTGACAATCAATGGCATTCGGGGGCTGCAAATCTAGATATGAGAAGTCTTGAACAAGGTTTTCATTGCTCTCAAGGTGGTCCAAATCAAGACTTGTCGACAATTGATTTATGAGTGCATGAATGTTGTCTCTGATGAACTGAAATGAAGCAAAACAAAAAGGAAAAGATCCTTCACTTACTTCAAAATTTGCTGCACTTTCCTCGTCATTGTCATATCTAATATGCATCGTTTGATCACTGTATTCGAGCTACTAAAAATGAACTTCCTCCTCCCACAAACTAGCTGTTGTTTTGTCTGCAAGATTAGCTTCTGCTTGGAGGACATAATTATCATCATACTGATCAAACTGAGGCAAATCATCAGTATACAACACATCATCAAGCATATATATCATATCAACAGATTTCTCTTCTCCAAGATGATCTATAAAACAATCATTATCAGATCTATGACAACTAGGATAAGAAAGAAGATGTTTTGGAGCAGCAACTTGTTCTTCTTCAATCAGCGAGCTATGGGCTTGAACATCATAATCATTCCTTGTAGTGATATTTTGCATCATCTCTTCCACTACACTTACCAAAATGTCAGGCTTTACCTCTAGAGATGTTGATTCCTCCAGATCTATATTCTTCATCTCTTCTTCCTTTAACTTTGCCCTTCGGATCAGCAAATGAGCTTCTACATCTACTACACTGTTCTGTATCTCTTCAATTGTTGCAAGGTTCCTTTCTCTCAGCTGAAACTCCATTTCTAGATCAAAGGCACCCGGATAGTGCAAGAGAGTAGATCTAGGAGGAGGTCTTATATCAACTGGCATTGAATAATAAACTTGATTAAATCTGGCTAAAAATTGTTGTACTATCTCCCCTGGCAATCCTTTCAGCTGGTTATACTCTTCTATAATCAAGAAAGGGTTTTGTCTTACCACCACTTGTCGAGGAAAACTTTGAAGAACTACTGGAAATCTGAGATGCTCACATCAGGCAGGGTTTTGAACCAACTCTTGACATTGCCTTGCAAAGAAAGAGAAAAAAGCCTAATACTAACATCTTCTTCATCAACTTCAAAAAGATCAAGAAAAGTCTCAACATTCTGCACATGTTTCTCAGCGTTGACATTCTTACATTCACCATCAAATCTCGGCAAACATAGGTAATAATTTGCAGGGAAAGCATGGAGAACAGAAGGTAAAACAAGAGGTTTATACCTATCTGGGACTATAAAAGGTGTAGGAGTATATACAAGAGCTATAGGATCAAGTTTGTTTTCTTTAGGCTCATCACGCTGAAGAGAGTCATCATGAGATGTGGGAAAAGTAAGGAGGCCAGGATCAAAGGGAAACTTAGTATTTACACTTTTTGAATAGATCGAGTGAAGATTTTGATCACCTTTATCATACAACAAATTTTGAAAAACTTTTAGGACAGCCTCAAGAACAACAAAGAAGTAATTTACAAGAAAGCAGAGTAGATCCTGAATACCATTCCACTTTGGATACCCAAACTTTGTGTAAGATCCTTCCATTTTCTCAGAGAAGAGTTAGTCCTCCAGTGGAGTCTCTACATTGAGTTGGAGTCACCAGGTGAATGATTTCAGCCTTCTTATGTCTGATCATTGTCCACCATCAACCATCATATCTAACTTGATACATGTACTGGGGTGATCATTTAGATCATATGTTCAGTTTATAAACTAGACCGGTGATTGACTAAAGTAGCTTTTATCTACTTACGCTAATGCAAAGCAAAAGTGTTTCGAAGGCTACCTGGCTAATCTTTAGGCTTTGTCTGTAGTCTACAAAGCCAAACAATGAAAATAAAATTTCTTCCCCAGTGTGGTCACCACTATGTTAGTGCCTAGATTTACCTCTGGCTGAAAAGGTAGGATCTAGGGCCAACATCAAACCATGCTCAGCCTCATAGCTAGCCCTACGAGGATAGGAGAGGGCTCTCTCCGGATCAATCTCAGCAAAAGATAATCGATGGGGCTTGAGATGACTGAAATTAAAAATAATTTTAGGCTAGGTATGAAGTACAAGGTTTTGATTTGATTTTTTGGGAGTTTTGTTGGAATCAAGGGGAAAGCAAATTTTGGGGTGCGGGGATTGAGGCTCAGTTCTGCAGAGATCTTGATGGGGCAAGGTAGGCAATTGTTTTGGCACTTAAATTTTAATGAGATGGAGGGAAAAGACAGGTGAGGTGTTGAAGAGGGCAAGGGAAATCATGAATCCTCCTCAGATAGCTGAAAACATCAAACAACTAAAGCAAACCTCAAGTAGAGGATTGCACTTTCAATGAATTCTACTTACACTCTTGTTTGTTAGTTCAGAAGAAATAAGATATATGATGGCATACATAACAAAATTCAAAATTAAAAAGAGAAGCAATGTACCAATACAAATTTCCACATGAATCCCAAAGAGTGCTACAAATCATGGTCTCAATTCCTTAGCCAAAATGAAAATATGAGTGTACAATGAAGCTCAATGCTTTCTCAAGAGTCCAACCATGCTAATGACTAAAAAAACATAAGATATAGTTAAAAAAAACTCATCCTAGCCTACAGAGGTCGAGCTCATGAGTTCAGGAGCTGATCCAACTGATTCTAAACTGAGAACTAGAAACTAGGCAACCTAATAGCATGCCTCTACAAACAAGGGAACTGATTCATTTAGTTTCAAACAACCTCTAAACTGATGAATCTACCTTACCAAGTGAGAATTTGACATATTTACATCATGATCCATCAATATACATTAAATTACATCAAAAATTTTCCATTAGGAAAGTGAAAAAGTCAAACTAGGCGAAGCTGGGTGAAAAACAGAGCAAAACTTGGTCAAACTGGCAATTTATCCTCTATGCATAGTGCTTGTTTGGACCCACTTTTGGAGGCCTTCCTGATGTCAAAATTAGCTCCAAGTGTGCTTGTTGGAAAGGTCTACTTGTCTACTTTCCAATGCAAGTGGCAGTTTTCAATTTGGCCTCAATTTTCCCCTCCAAAGGTCAGTTCTCCCAACACTACGTCCTGTGTGTCAAAATAGGGGTAGTGAGGTCATTTTTTGAGTGTTTTTGACCTTTTGAGGGCTCAAAACTTGCCCAAATTTCTTGGCCATAGGTAGGCAAGTATAACTTTTCATGAAAAATCCAGAAATGCAAAGTTTTTGTGATTTGGAGCCCTCTAGAAAAAGTGAGCGCCACGTGGCGCGACGCATAGGGCAAAAATTTCTGTGTTTTAGTGCCAAAAATTCAAAAAATGCAAAAATTGCTCCAAATTTCTTGAAATTTGGGCTGAGTCTCCTCCATCAAGCATTGTGTTGGGCCAAGGAAGCCTCAGCCAATATTTGAAGTCTACCATGCGCTTTTTGCCTCCTCGATCTCTTCTTCAACTTTGCCTTCAAGCTCCTGATTCTAGCTTGGCACACCTTGTTTCTCGCCATGTAATGAAAAGCCACGTGTCTCAACAAGTATTTCTCCTTGTTGGCCTTCTCCAACAATCTCTCTAAGTGGATATTGACTCTCTCGAGCCAAGACTCCTGATCGGCATTGATCTCTCATTCAAGTGAAGTGAACTTCACCCTCCTCCTTTGGGCAGCTTGGCGATTCTCCCGAATGTTTTTGCCACCTTTATGAGGTCTCCTGGGTGCATGTACCTCTGTTGGTGAGTCACTGTGGGTCTCCTCTTCATACTCATATGAAGGATCAGATGCCATAACTTCTGGTAGACAAATTTCCTTGAAGAAATAAGAGCTGATGTGTCAAATTGTGGTGGACTGTTTTTGGTGGTGTGCTTGATCTCTGACACCAAGGGAAACAATGATATAAGGGACTGTGGAGGGGGAAAACAGTGAGGGATTTAGGGACTGTTGGGATAGGTTTAATTTAAGGGAACAGGGAATTAGGGAATGATTTAAGAGTTTTTGTATAGGACTAGGGTTTGGGAGTTTGAGTTTGTGGATTTGGGAATGGGGAGAGGGGATTAGTGAATTTGGGGAATAGGGAAATCAAGGGAAAATGGAGTAGGGAGTGATTGAGGAATGATAGATTCGGTAGAAAAATGGTTGTTCAAACCATAGCTAGCAAGTATCTTAGAATGTCAAATGGTAGGGTTTGATTTTGTGTTTAAAACAATTACCATTCTTCAACCACCATTATATAAGCACAAACTTGGATAAAACACAATGATGGAGGCTCTACCTACTTATCACAAGGCAAATCCATGCGATTTGGGCTATTTGATGAAGTTTTGAGAAAATCAGTCTTGGAAGCTCTATGCACCACACCTCAAGCCCAACGCGCCATGCCTTCTCTATGTGGCGTGCCAGTGTATTCTTACACTAGAAATTTGAGCCCAATGCGCTGCACCAGTTATGTGCGCCGTGCCACCTGCCCTATGCGTAGTGTTTTTTACAGGAGACTTATGGAGGCCTTCCTAGTGTCCAAATTAGGCACAAAATAGCTCGTTGGAACGGTATTTGAGTCTACCTTCCAACCCAACCAGAATTTTTTAATTTGGAATTCATTTTCCCTATCAAAAATTAAATCTCCCAAAACTGGTCAAAATGTGCCAAATGAGGCTGCCTAAAGGCAGAGCGCTGTTGCAGTCAACTTTTGAAGGTCTTTCTCAACTCCAAATTGAGCTCATGATAGCTCATTGGAAATATATTTGTGTCTAGGTAGCATTTTAATTATCAATCAAGTCATTTGGCCAACCAAGCTAGGAGAAAACTTGATTTTCCCAAGGTCACTTTAGAGGTGCATCAATTCTCCTGAGGCAACTGTATTTTTGACGTTTCTCCTAAACCATGACACCTATGTAAAACGTGAAGGAGGTTATTCTTCCTTGGCCTATTTTGGACAAAAACCTTTCTAAATTTTCTAAAATTTATCTCTTCTTGCTCAGAAACATCATTTGAGTAAACCCTACCCCGATGTGTGGAATGGGGGATTTGTTGAAATGAAGCGAAATGAAGGAGATAAGGGACTTCTAAATTCTTGAGAAAATTTTGGGAAGTAGGGAGAGATGTTAGGAAGCAGGGGAAAGTGGAATTTCAAATATTGAGTGAGGGGAAGGTGTCCAAAAGGGCAAAACATAGGTCTAGCCTAGAAAATTGCCAAGTTGTAGCAAGAAACTAGGGTTTGTGCGAAAATGAGGAATTTGGGGGATCTCAGTGATGGGAAGTGTTTAATAAGGTACATTAAGGATAAGGGAAGGTGTATGAACATGAAGATACAATTTTTTTTGATGATTTTACCATCTAAGAGAAATTACCTTCAAAACCCTAGGAGAGGGAAATGGACCTTACCTAGGCACAACTGAAGCATGAACAAGGTGTAAAATGACCCATTGGAACTTGACATGATAAAGACAACCCTTTGCATGATGGCACACTCATCTGAATGGTGACATGGACCGACATTTGGAAAACTTTGGAAGGAGTAAAAGCAAACCCTAGACCTAATACCTAGTGATGAAATTTTGCTTGAAGACTCACTGAAATGACAAAATTTGACCTTGATACCTTAAAATCACTTTGTAAGAGCATGTTTGATCACTGGAGGAAGGCTGCAAAGATTGACACTAACAGAAGCCACGACACCTTGTAAGGTATTGGATGTTTCCTTGTCTTTAATTTCAAATTTTACACCACTTCTGTAAAGACCAAATTATCAGTGCTACCACTATCAATTACCATTTGACATCATTTTCCTTGAACCTTGCAAACAGTCCTGAACAAAGTCTTTCTCTGTGCTGGTTAAACACCTTCCTTTGTTGGCTTTAACAAAACTTTGTTAACTATCAAAGATTCCCCTTTCTTTGGTACATTTTCTTCTTCTGGAACCTTTGCTACTTCCTCTTCAGTCTAAGCAAAAATTACATTTCTCTGATTTGTCCCTGCATTTTATGGGCACTCATAGGCTCTGTGTCCTAGCTTGTTGCATCTGTAACATCTAATTTCACTTCCTCTATCTTTCCCTCCTCTTCCTTTGAAAAAAATCCTTTTGCCACTCGCATCACCTTCTATGTGTGTACGCTGACTTGAGCTGCTGCTAGCTCCATCTCTAGGTGTTGTAGATCTTCCTCTAACACCTTGACTTCCTCCTCTTTGGAAAGTACCTCTACTTTTGGCAGATTGCTTCCTCATGAGTTTTTCTTCAGCCTTCAATGCCATCTAATAAGCCTCTTCTACTATTTTAGGAGACAACACACTTATCTCATCTTAGATCTCCATTATGAGACCATTTATATATCTTGCAACATTCTCATATGTATCTTGAATTTGTCCAGATCTTATGATCACTTTGTAAAATTCCTCTGTGTATTCTTTCACTGTCAGAAACCTATGTCTAAGATTCTACATCTATCTAAATAATGACTGTTGATAATCACTTGGAAAAAAATTACCTCTCAACTTTGCCACCATCCTGTTCCACTTTTTAATTGGCTACTTACCAAGTCTCCTTCTTTCTACCTGCACTCCATCCCACCAAAGTGCTACATGTCCTTTCAATTTTGTGACAACAAATTTCACTCTCTTTCCTTCTTCCATTTCTTCATAATCAAAGAATTTATCCATGTCATTAATCCAGTCTATCAACTCCTCAGGGTTTAAACCTCCTGTATAAACTGAACCCTCAAGTCTGGGTTTAGATGTGGATCCCAACACTAATTTAAAGAATCTCATTTCAGGAGTAACTTCTGTAGGTTCCTCTTCTTCTACAACTTCAACTTTAGGCTCACTGACATCTCTAGCACCTGCATCTCCTTGACTTCCCATTTCCACTGCTTCTAATCTAGCTTCCAACACTTCAACATTTGCAACTGGTCTTCCTCTTCTTCGACCACCACCACGTCTTCCTCTAACTCTGAAATCCATGTTGGATTTCTTTTTCTAATCTTTGAGATCTTGGTCAATGTCAATAAGCTGCTCTGATACCACTAATGGTGGGCTGGCTACAGGTGTTAATGATAATCATTCAAAGCTAGAAATGATTTCTTCAAGATCGAGTGGAAATTATTCTTGGGTTTTCTTTGGAGTATCAGTCATCAACCTCCAAATTTAGCTATTCTGCTAAAATATTAGAACTATTTAATTTACCTGATATACGACAAAACTTTAATTTTTCCACGAAACCAATAGGGATTAAAACCCCAATTCATAGCCTTATCACGTTCACCACTCCACAGCCTTTAGCGCATCAAATCTCCATCGTCAATCCCATTCCTCAATCCGACGGTTGTCGTGTCACCCACTCACCAACTAGCTTGGCCGATCCCCACCATCGATCGATCCTACTTGATCCAATGACTATCGCGTAATCTCGCATGGATTCTTGCACCACTGATATTAGGTCAAGGGCATGCGAGAAAAGTAGTTTTCTTGTGTTACGTGTCACCCGCTAAGGGTAATCGTGTGAAATTGTAGAATACCGCTGACCACGTTTTGACCATGCGAGATACTCTCTACACCTATGAAGGCCACTGTAATATTATGATTAATGTTTGTGCTTGCTGGCACGTGATAACCATTAGATCTGTTTGATCTGTCCAATCGGACGATTCAGATATTTTCCTAGGTTTCTCGTGAATTTATCAGGTTTCCTCGCCAGACTTAGCACCTCCGCCAAGTTTAGTCTGTCTCTAAATTATTTAAATACATAGTGAGTGAAGATTTAGATGCAACAACACAAGATTATACAAAACTCAAAAATATTTCGAAGGAAATAAAACCTCCAGGATTTGACCATTCATGCATAGTATTCACAGAGATACAGAGAAATTCCAAATTTTACATTCCAATCCTCCTCAGCCAAAATCCAGCCAAAATTTGTCAAAAATCCCATTCTACTAATTCAAAACTTACATAAATACCTGCTCATACAACAATCAGATCCTAAATCAATGGATCGAATCTGCCTAATCCTAGATAAAATCTAATGTGCACGATACTCTCCTCAAGAATCTCAACTAAGCTTAATTACTTGAATTAATTACAAGATAATTCAAATCCCTGAATTCTAGCTCAAATCCTATCTAGAAAGCTTTGTAAAGTGACGGCTAAAGGATCCCACTCCTTTGCTTGTAATTTTTTTTTGTATTTTTGGAATAAAATTCGAAGTCTTTTGTCTTCAAGCCTCATGCTCCTATATCATTTGTGAATTAAATTGAAGGAAAGTTTGAAGAAATTATGTGGTTATTTGTGCCTCTAATTATTGACACACGTGATGCCAATATGAATTAAATTCTAAAGTAGTTTTGGGTATCTTGGTAATATTTACTAGTGAAAGAAGCTTTTAAAATTACTACAACACTGATTCACCCCCCTTCTAAGTAATGTCTTGGTTTCTAACAATTCGTGTTAGAGCCCTGATTACTTTAGGATCATTGTAACAACTCGAATAAAGATCAAGGACCATGGAAAAATAAGGAGGATACATCAATAGGGTACCAATGTTCAATGGAACAAACTATCGGTTTTGGAAACTATGGATGAAGACCTATCTTCAATCACTTGGTATTGATGTATGGGATGCAATGGAAGAATAATATCAAAATCCTCCAACATTTATTATGAGAGATCAAAAGATGGAATTTACATGTAACACTAAAGATATGAAGCCTTTCCTACTGGCCTACCTAAATTAGAACCAGTCAAGGTATGGATTTCTCTACTTCAAAAGTTATTTGCGAAAATATGAGCAACTTATGTGGAGGTGAAGAAAAGGTAAATCAAGCCACACTTCAAGGTTTTTTAATACAATTTGAGTCTTTGAAGATGCATGATGAAGAAGATATTGCTAATTATTTTTTAAGGGTTGATAAGGTTGTGAAAACTATAAGAGGCCTTGATGAAAAATTAGAACATACATTAGTTGTTCAAAAGGTGTTGAGATACCTCCCTGAGAGATTTAATCCCAAGGTTCTAGCCATTGAAGAGATTACATAGTTGAAGACTCTCACTTTGGATCAACTACTTGGTACTCTTACTGCCTATCAGATGAGAATTTCTAATGGAAAATCAACAACAAAGGAATCATCCTTCAAATAAGATAAAATTTCCAAGGAAAAACATGATGATTCATGCTATGAATTGGATGAAGAGGAATCCAAGTTTTTGAGGAAGATTAAGAGAGGCTTAGGATAGTACAAAGGTAAATTCTATTTTAGGTGCTTTAACTATGGTAGATTTGGTCACTATTAGGCCCCAAGTGTCCTAAAAAGAAGAAGAAGGAATATGATCCTGAAGAGAAGTTTAGGAAAGTGTAAAATGATAGAAAGAAGGCTAAGAAAAATATCTTCTACACTCAAGATTCCATCTCCTCGGAAAGTGAAGGAAACCGATGTTTAGATGAGGACAAAGAAAATGAATGTCCAAAATAATTTATGCTCATGGCTATAGACTATAGAAATAGAAGCTATCAATTTTGGTGAAGAAGAGGCTGAAGTTGATTTAGAAGGAGAGTTAGCAATAGGGGAGTTTTTAGGTCTAAAATGGGCCTCCTAAGGAAATTATAAACTAATATTGGAAATAATAAAATAACACTAGATTACATCATCAAATTTTAGAGAGAAAAAAGAAAAAGCTATTTTTTCAACTCGTATTTTCAACTTATCTCCCTATGCGTTTACTCACATATTGTGTGACAACACTCATCGGATGCAACATTTGATTCGTTATCCAAGAAGTACCCATGTTGCATACTTTTGATGGACCCCGCTGTATGAAAAATGAGAAATACATGAAAAACGTGATTGAAATCATTTTTTTCATGTAATTCTCATTTTTCATGTTGCATGGTCCATCGAAAGTATGCAACATGGGTACTCCTTGGATGAGGAATTAAATTTTGCATCCAACAAGTACTCCCACTCGAAATTTGAGTAAAATCCCAGGGAGATAAGTTAAAAATACGAGTTGCAAAAGTAGTTTTATTATTTTATTATTTTTTAATCTTTTTACTTTTTTACTCCAAAAATGGTGAATCATCCCCCATGGTTGACACCATCATCTTGAATCCTATTGGTTCTTATAAAGTTTATTTTTGTTTTACATTTTTCTTAGGAGGCCCATTTTAGACCTCAAAATTACCCTAATGTTAGTGCTCTTGATGAGATATAGAGGCTGAGAAAGAAAAATAAAACTTAGAAATATTTTTTTATTAAAGACAAAGTCAAATATATTGAACATTTTCTCTTGAAATTAGAAGGAAAGAAGATTCGAGAAACTCTAAATTATTAGCATAGTGAGAAGAGTCAGGCTTGTGAAAGGCTTGAAGAAGAAATTGTTTCTCTGAGAAAAGAGCTTGAAAAAGTTTAAATCAAGTTGAGATTTAATCAAAAGTTTGGAAAGGGGACTAAAAATTTAAATGAGCTTCTTGAAACACAAAGGGTCTCCAATAACAAAATAGGTCTTGTATTTTAGGCTGAGTCAAGTTCAACAACTAATTTAAAGGGAAGGCGAGATGTTACCTTTGTGCGAGTAGCCAAAATTGGAGACAACGCAACAACAAAAGGAGAGTGATTGCAATAGCTGGGTGAAAAACGAAGTACGCAACCCAATTTTTAACAAAATAAAAATCAGAAATAACATAATAAGAAGAGAAATACGAACAAAAAACTAAATTTGACATAGCAAGGGAAGAAAAACATTGGAGAGGAAAATCAATTGTACCAGAGAGAACCCAAGTAAGATTTCAAAAATTCGATTTTCTTCCAAGTAAGAAAGACATGTTTCAAGGTTATTATTTTACATGAACAAATTATGGGCACAAGGTAGCAAATTTCAAGGTGAATTTATCTTATATACAACTCAGGCCATGAAGAAGAAATTATCAATCTATCAAGGAATGGATAAGCAGGCCGAGGTACAATAATCCATTTACTCCTTTGAAAAAATTGATTCAATGTTATGTGTGTCAAAATTATGGGCATAGAGAAGCTAATTATATATATGAGAATAAAATTCTTGATCCTCTTATTAAGAAAATAAGTTAGGAACTCAAAGTTTAGAAGGAAATTGGAGATACAAAGAAATGCAATTTTGTCCTATATGCTCAAAGTGAAGGCAGTCATTGGTATGTTGATAGTGGTTGTTTCAAGAACATTTTAGGAGACAAAAGTAATTTATTATCATGGAAACTAGTTGAGAAATGTAATGTGACCTTTGAAAATAATGCATGTGGTAAGATTGTTGGTAGAGGAGTTTCCAACCTAGAAAATGGCAGAGGTAAATACAAGAATATGTTGCTTCTTGATGTGATGAAGCATAATTTTGTTAGTGTGTCTTAGATGTGTGACCAACGATATGATGTATTGTTCACATCAAACAAATGTCAAATAAATTTTACAAGAACTTGAGAATTATTAGTTGAAGTTGTAAGAACATAAAATAAATGTTTATTTCCTAAAAAAAAAATATAGATAGGTGATGTTTTTCAAAGGTTGATGAGAGTTGGTTGTGGCATATAAGACTTAGACATTTGAATTTTGAATAGATTGTCAAATCAGGCAAGAAGAATGTTGTTAGAGATTTTCCAATGCTTTCAAATCCTGAGAATACTATTTGCAAGTCTTTTAGTTCAGAAAACAAGTGCGAGTACCATTCAGTACCAAGGAGAACTCATCAAATAGTCTATTGTAATTGATTCATATGCACTTATGTGATCCTTCAAGAACTAAAAAAACCATAGGTAAATTGTATTTTATGCTTATCTGTTATCGGGAAATCTAGTGTCCACTCGGAGCTGCTAGTCCCACTAATATTGGTAGCTATCTTCGAAACAAACAAACTAAAACTACTTTCGCTTTCGTTTATGAGAAGTAGATAAGAGGGGAACAAAGGACACCAACCTCAGTCTTGCACTTAGTTCCTTGTTTGGTTCCTCTCCCTTCTGACAGATCCTTTCCGCTTTGCCTTCATCTTCCTAGCTTCAAAGAGCACCTGTGGAATCAAAGCAGCATAATACTATCGTAGAACAGAGATCTACCATCATAAACAATATAGGTCTAGATATATATTGACCACATAAATGCATATATCATCAAACATACAAGAATGTGGAGGAAAACTTGAATAGCTTTATTAATATCAAGAATAGCAAAGAGGATTACAACCAATTGTCCTGACCCAGCGTCATCCTCCTAGCATGAAAGCCCTTCTTCACCTCATGAAAAGCTTAGATCACCCAACACTATGATATTCCACCAAGAAACCAACAACACTTCCTTACAAGATACAAAATTCCAGGCTTTGGATCTCTGGGATGAGGGATCCATATATAGATGATTGCAGGGGGTGAGTCAGCTTCCGGGATTTTGATTAGTGTCTTCTCTCTGATATTTCTTAATTCCACTTGGAGATTGATGATCTCTTACTCATCCCTGGGTGAATTCAGAGAGGCAAGTGTCATAGGAGAAGTTTCTGGAAGATTCCATGATGATCCACCTTGCAAACTGTCTTTGCCATTTGTCTACTCTCGCCCATCGCACCCTACAGAAGGGCTTTCCAGTATGCATTGCACCTTTTACACTGAGCAGGTGAGATGCATCGCACCCTCTCCACTGGGCAGTCTGTATGGTCCAACTTTGACCAGTTCTGAGCAGTTTCCTATGGAGAACTTATGGGAGATGATGTAATCAGCTGACCTTGTTCCTTTAGGGTGTGAAGCAACACTTTTAGGGAATTAGGAGCCCTTGGTTTATGGACATGTATGATTGGGGTTGCAGTGCCCAAAAATGTCTATAACAGTCGCCCCCTAAAGCATGAGGTCATTTATCTTTTGATGTCAGGTGAAATGCTTTATCATGAGGATCCAAAGTTTTTTCGAGCTGGAAGGTGACCTGTAATAAGATACAATACAATACATTATCTTCATAATGTTTTTCATGATATAGCTGAGGCAGGAATTCCCATGCTCAGCTTTATAAATTCATTTTCATGTATAAAAAACAAACAACCGTCTCTGTGGCAGACTGATGATTCTGATAGAGCCATCATCCTTTGATTCGGATGGTCATCTGTGCAGCAATGATGTACATTTGATGTCTTTATTTTCCTGAATATACCACAACCTGAATGGATGAAACTAGATCCGGGGTCTTCAAACTCGTCCAATCTTCACTTAGAGTACAAGTCGATCCATGTGAAAGATGTTCTGGAGTCGAACATGGAAAGACATTTCTTGATTACCAGCCAATGATGTAAGCTGTTAACAAGCGCAAGAGGAATCACCAATAATGATGATGACCCTCAAGGTACTATAGTACAATTCACGTGGTGTGAAAAGGGACTTGGCATTGAACACCATGCAAAATCTTTCGGTCGGAGGCCATTGATGTAAACCCATTGCCAGAAGTGAGAAACTTGCCATTGAGGCATGCAAGCTTCAAAGTACTAAAAGGGTTGTTCCTAAGTCGACTTCTTGGATAATGAGCTGATGTCGACAAGAAGCGACCCATCGTAGGAGGGCCTTAATGAATCCCACATCTACGACATGGAATGAAATAAATGATTTTGGAGGTGAAAACGATCTGATGATACAGGGTTTAGGGTGGCGGTCATGAAAGAACAGAGTGTGAATGTGTTGCAGTGGATGAGACACAGACGAATTCTCTGAGTGACTTCTCTTGAACATACCAGTGACACTGACATGGATTGGTAGCATTAACCCCAAATATTGATGGTGCGATGGACCAATGGTGATATGACCGGTGAATAGAATAACCCAACCCAACTCGGACGTGGAGTGAAAGTGTCATGTTCAAGAGCGACTCGCTACCAATAAAGTTTCTTCAAGTTTTCTTCCCAATTTTTCCCCAGTCATTGCTGACCAGTACCTGTTTATTTTTATCAAGCTTGAGGAGGATAACATATGCTTGTTATATAATTATCCCTTCAGGAAAACCCGTCACTATGTTTTAACGAGCCTAGCGACAATGAAACTCGTTCTTGTCTATATGGACAAGTTTATCGCTATTTGGTTTTAACGAGTTTAACGACAAAGATAACTCGCTCCTTTTCAATTTTAGAGAGTCTGAAAGGGACGTAAAGGAGACTCCAATAATCCTTTTTTCATCATATAATCCCTTAAGTCCAAAAAAGTATAAAATAATATGAAAGGGATGAATTTTTGGTAATTTTAATGATCCGAACAAAACAGGCGCTTGATCTTTTTGTGTAATAATCCCTCAGGTCCAAAAAGATTAAAATCTAGAGGAGGGATAGCACTTCCAGTAGCTTTAACGAGCTGGAGAAGCCAATTTCTCGGTGATATTTTCATATTTTACGAGTTAGATGAAAAGATCTTAGAGGAGACTCGTTTTTTGAGGAACGAGTGATAATTTCAGGTAGCAGCTGATTCCAGGTAAGGTTTGGAATTTTTCCAATCACGGCAGTGTCACAAGGATGGCTAACAGGATCACTCGTCGTAGCTATTCCTCAAAAGGGGTAAACAATCAAATGGAGGTGAATGATCGGCTAAAACAGAGTGGAGGTGATGGTAAGAACACGACCAGGGCTCAAAAACTGATGATAATGCATTCACAATGGTTATTTACCGGGAATTGGTTCATTTTTTAATGAGATTAAACTCTGGGGGAAACATTTGCTCATTGCTAAGGTTTAATTTTTAATGAGCTTGAACTTCACATAAAAACTACTCATGCCAGTCATATAATAAGGATGTCTCATCGATAGGTTCAATTTTTAAGGAGCTTTCACCATTCGAAACTTTGCTTCGGATCCTTTCATTATGCAAGCTAGGAACAACCAATCCTACAAGTTTAAAGGGTTAAGAAACTACAAACTAAGAAAATAAATGGTTGCTCTTTACTTTCAGGAAAAAAGGTTTGCATGCCCCCAGGTATAGTGAAGTAAAGTTCCCAGGTTACCATTTAGAAGTTCTCGCATTCGCAAGATAGTTTCCATCTGCACAACAGATAGAAACACTTCCTCGGCTTAGTCCATCTGGACAAAGGCTCCAATCACCTAACCTTGACGAAAGAATCTTATCCCGGTCTAACTCCCTCTTCCTATACGGACGGGTGTCGGACCAGTCTTAAATCCTTCGTGGAAACTTACCCTATACCCAAGGTTTTCCTGCTGAAACAGACTAGGGTGCATGCCCCCTGGGTTTCAGTCATGTCCTCCCGAATCACTCAGGCTCTTCAGGTGGATGGACCAGAGATTGATGGGACATTCCTTGCGTGAAAAGACCATTTAGAGATGGCATTTTACTATTAGCTATGTGTGAGCTGGGGAACGAAAGCTGGTCTACGAGCTGGACCACTCAGCCTTCATGCGGAAAACACATTACTCTAAAGAGTGAGGAGACAATGGCTCCCATGCTATAAATATAGTCGCGCCCAAGGAGGAGATTATAATCTAGAGGTCTTTGGACTACCATTACGTTCATATAAACGGTTTTCCTTCTCAGCGTTATGAGCACATTTGGAAGGATCCCTAATGGTCGACTGGTTCCTTTGTCAAAGCCTGTCAGATTTCTCATTTCAAGCAGAAGCGATGGAAAACCAAGTGCTTCCCAAGCAGTTGAGGAAAGGATACTCACAGAAGCCCCTTCATCTATGATGGTACCAACCATGATCATTTTGTAAGCTTGTACAATGATTCGGAATGGTACATTAGCCGGTAAACGGGGTCTGCCTAGTAGATTCCAATCAAAGGAAATGACTAGGTTGCTTGGAGGTGGGACGAAATAGACGGCTAGATATGACTCTAACGAACTTCCTTCCTGTGGTAAAGGAATGGGTAGATTGCCCCCATGTTCATCGAAGTCTGTGTTTACGAAAAGAATTTGAACGGTATCGTTCTCATTCTCTTCGGTGATTGTATCATCTGAAGATGGACCTTCCAAAGACAAGACCGGGTCGACTGCCGCCTCAACCTTTTGACTTTCGTCTGGTATGGACTCAACGGGTTTATCTACAATGATAGATGCTTCGACCAACCATAATGACGTGTCAGTCAAATTTTCAACTAGTGATGGACTCTGCAAGAGTTTTTTGTATCCAGGAGGAAGCCGTAGCGGTGAAGCAAGACAGTTATCCAAGACTCTTTTATCTTCATCTAGGAAGGGACAACGGTGGATGACGTGATCGCCTTCACACAGTTTACAAGTAAATTTACATTTCCTTTTCTGTCTAAATGCTTCGCTTTCACTAGTTGATGGTGTACTTTCAACATGATCTTCAGAGGTTGATGACACCGGATTGTGCAAACGAGGAGACCAATCCCTTAAGATCCGAGGGATGCAAGGACAATCTCGATGATAGTGGTCTCCTTTGCAAATGACACATGGAGATTTAGGCTTGGACGATGCAGTGTGTGGATTTTCACTAGACGATGCCCCGCTACCCCGTTTTGCCTTTGGCTCCTTTTTCTTCTTCTCTTTCTTCTCCTTCCCCTTCTTGTCCTTCTTAGTTACTTGATTTTTGGCTTTACCAGCTTTATCAAGTGAAGAGGAAGGAGGAGAGGGAGAATCAAATGAAGTAGAAGTTTGGGGGGTAACTTTAGTATCATCCAGTTGCTGACTCGATTATTTAGAAATCACAGTGTTCTGAACGACGGAGGTCGAGAAGAGCCATATTGGCAAGCCAATCGTCAATCCTGGAAGTGACAATGTGGCCATATGAGGTGCACCAACATCTCCCCAAGAGGAGAAAGGACTAGGATTTCCTACAAGGGGAAATCCTTGGTTGGTGGACTCCATTTTTCTCAACCTAAGGCCAACGCGGGAATGGTGATATTATTCCGATTAAAATAAATTTTAGACATTTTTGACACAACTTGTTTTCTCAATTTTTAAGAGTTGAGAAAAAACAAAAGATGACTCTAGTTGCCTTCGATTTTTAAAGAGCCTGAAGTGACAAGTGCTCATATGGACCTTTTCCTTTAAGGAGTCTGAAAAGGAATGAAAGAGACTACTCTGGAAATCTAGATAGAGGGATTACCAAACCAATTACAAAACTGCAGAATACTTTTTATGGTACAGCAATCAATCTTCCCGAATGCTGTGTTCAGTGCATTGCGATCGATAGGGTGGTAGACACAGCTTCCTATGGATAAAGGATATAGCCTATCATGGTCTCCAAATATATACTCAACGGTACGTGGGAGCACAAGTCCATACTAGCACTTATCATCTCAAAGAGGAGGAATCACCCAACCAACAGTGAAAGCGACAGTTACCAGGCTTTACGACACTGGAATACGTCTCTAGCCTAGAATTCTAGATGTTGTGCATTAGGTTCCAAAGCATTTTTATGTTCATTGAATTTATTTTACAGTTGATATTTCTTAAGAAATTTTCCTTTCAGGTTCACCACATGATGTAGATATACAATTCCTAAAATGCAATCTAAGATGATAAACAATCGTTTAATCTTCTTTTTGCAATGAAAATCCTAGCTACTAAAGAAAGAGAGACGATATTCTTTCAACATAGAGCAGAGAGCACACACTAGATGCACTATCCTAAATCAAACCAACAAGCAATCTAAATGCAAATGCACATGCATGTATTTGTTTTCAGCTTTCTTAATGTGTGAATGACAAGAAGAATGCTAAATACAAATCTGAATTATCTTTTCAAAGCGACAGTACTAACAAATTTCTCTTCAAAAACGAAAAGGAAGATAATGACGACACTTTGCTAATTTGAATTGAAAGCTACTTTCGACACTCAAAAAACTACTAATTCAAATCAAATACAAGAGTAACTGTATAATCGACCATCAAGAACAATAGAATTCTTTTCTTTGACTGAAAACGACACTTGCGACACTTTCAAATCAAAAGACGACAGTTTGATTATGCTACTTTTTTGTAAAAGAGAACTGTAAATGGCGCACAATACATAAAAACATTCACAATTCTTTGTACTATGGAGGTGGAATCATGCAAAAGAAGGGAGTTTCTACAATGGTATACTGATCACAGACAACAAAACTCCTGAATAAAGCTGAAGAGAGTGAACACAGAAACCAAAATCTGAGAGCAGAAGAGGTCTTGTCTGATCAGTGCACCTGCAACATAGGGAAAGTGTGATGCAACACACCTACTGCACACGGGAGGTGCGATGCATCCAGATTCCCAAGAGGAGAAAGTGTGATGGTCCAGGGACGAGACTTCAACTTGGTTCTGGGTCACAGTTTGTAGCTTAGTTCAGGGATATAGGCCGAGCTAATGATAGTCAATAAATAGAAATCACAGGGGCTGATCTAATGAGGTTACTAGAGCCACCACTAGGAGAATTAGAAGGTTTGCAAATCGATTGTTCAGTTTATAAACAAAACCCAGAGATAGACTGAAGCAGCATTGATCTACTTTGCACTTGCATAGCAAATGCAGTTCGAAGGCTAGCTGGCTTGACTTCAAGCTCCGTTTGTAAGTTTATAAAACAAATAAATACAGACAAGCAAACAATCTATTTTCTCCCCAGTGGAGTCGCCATTTTGTTATCGGGAAATCTAGTGTCCACTCGGAGCTACTAGTCCCACTAAGACTGGTAGCTATCTTAGAAGCAAACAAACTAAAACTACTTTCACTTTCCTTTATGAGAAGTAGATAAGAGGGGAACAAAGGACACCAACCTCAGTCTTGCACTTAGTTCGTTGCTTGGTTCCTCTCCCTTCTGACAGCTCCTTTCTGCTTTGCCTTCATCTTCCCAGCTTCAAAGAGCACCTGTGGAATCAAAGCAGCATAATACTATTGAAGAACAGAGATCTACCATCATAAACAATATAGGACCAGATATATATTGACCACATAAATGCATATATCATCAAACATACAAGAATGTGGAGGAAAACTTGAATAGCTTTATTAATATCAAGAATAGCAAAGAGGATTACAACCAATTGTTCTGACCCAGCGTAATCCTCCCAGCATGAAAGCCCTTCTTCACCTCATGAAAATCTTAGATCACACAACACTATGATATTCCACCAAGAAACCAACAACACTTCCTTACAAGATACAAAATTCCAGCCTTTGGATCTCTGGGATGAGGGATCCATATATAGATGATTGCAGGGGGGTAAGTCAGCTTCTGGGATTTTGATTAGTGTCCTATCTCTGATAGTTCTTGATTCCACTTGGAGATTGATGATCTCTTACTCATCCTTGGGCGAATTCAGAGAGGCAAGTGTCATAGGAGAAGTTTCTGGAAGATTCCATGACGATCCACCTTGCAAACTGTCTCTGTCGTTTGTCTACTCTCGCCCATCGCACCCTACAGAAGGGCTTTCCAGTATGCATCACACCTTTTACACTGAGCAGGTGAGATGCATCGCACCCTCTGCACTGGGTAGTTTGTATGGTCCAGCTTTGACTAGTTCTAAGCAGTTTCCTGTGAAGAACTTCTGGGAGATGATGTAATCAGCTGACCTTGTTCCTTTAGGGTGTGAAGCAAAACTTTTAGGGACTTAGGAGCCCTTGGTTTATGGACATGTATGATTGGGGTTGCAGTGCCCAAAAATGTCTATAACATTATCATTTATGATTTCAATAGGATGATGTGGGTTGCATTTTTAAGAGAGAAACCAGAGGCCTTTGAGAAGTTTAAAGACTTTAAAGCCATGGCTAAAAACAAGATTGATTGTAAAATAAAGTGAATAAATTCTGATAATGGAGGTGAGTTTACTTCAAAATAATTTGATGGCTTTTGCAATAAACATGACATTAAAATGAAGTTTACTATAGAAGAAACTCCCCAATAGAATGGTGTAGTAAAGAGAGTGTATAGATCAGTTCAGTAGTTGGCCATAGCCATGATGGGAGAAAAAAATATTCAGCAAAGATTTTGGGTGGAAGCCATTCACACAAAATTGGTCATTCTCAGCAAAGCACACTTCAAACCAAATAGTGATAAAAGTCCATATGAGCTTTACTATGGAAGGCCTACAAT
The DNA here is from genome assembly GCA_031772625.1 of Pinus tabuliformis. NCBI lineage: Eukaryota > Viridiplantae > Streptophyta > Pinopsida > Pinales > Pinaceae > Pinus > Pinus tabuliformis. The sequence goes on from CM062804.1 coordinate 1,310,661,898, forward strand.
AGTCAAGAATTTTGGAGTGTTTGGAAGCATGTGCTATATCAAGAGAAATGATGGAAAGCTTGGTAATTTTGATGTGAGGGTCGATGAAGGTATTTTTCTTGGATACTCTTATAATAAAAAGGGTTATAGATGCTACAATAATAATACAAATAGGATCGTTGATTGCGTTGATGTCAAAGTGGATAAGCACAACGAATCTAAATCTTATCATCTAGTATGAACTAGCTCCAACAATTCAGTTGATAATGACGAGAATGATGATGATCCAATTTCAGATGAAGGTAATGAGGAACCTATCAATCCTCAATCCAAGGATTATGTAAGATATGTGAAAAAACACCACCGAACTAACTAAATTGTTGGTGATTTAGATACAGGTGTACAAACTAGAAGAATGATGTTGAATCCTCCTACTCAAGAGCATTTAGCTATAATATCTATGATGGAACCAAAGGATTTTTGTTAGGCCAACCAAGATGATAACTAGTTAAAATCCATGCATGAAGAGCTTCATCATATAAAAAAAAATTAGACTTGGGAACTTTTTCCTAGACCAGCAAACAAGAAGGTTATTGGCACAAAGTGGGTCTTCAAGAAAAAATTGAATGAGCATGGTGAAGTGGTAAGAAACAAGGAAAGGTTAGTTTGAAAAGACTATGCACAAATTAAGATTTTAGACTTTGATGAAACCTTACCTCCCAAGCACCTCCAACTCCCAAAGCCAATAATTGTCCTAAACTTCCTCATCTCAAACCTTTGGTTCATCAAACGTTCCCTGAGTCAAATATCCTTGAGGTCCAAGTTACCTTATCGGGACCAGCCAAAAACTCAAAACATTGCACACAAATCACCCTTGTGCCTTGTACGATCATTATGGTCACTATTCCCATTGTTGCCCTCATCTCAAGGAAACTCGTGATTTCCTTCAAGCCCTTTGCGAATACGACGGCACTCATAGTGGATCACCTACTCCTCTACCTGTGGATTCTGGTACCACTAGTACAAAAGAACAGGGTGACTCTGTTATATACCTAGGGGGGATAATATGGGGTACCAAGGGAGGTACCCAAGGTAATAATGTAATAATGGGATGGGCCATAGTAATAAATAAGGTGGTTAACCCATGTCATGTAAGGGACCACAAGTAGTTAATAATAATGTAATGGGCCCATGGTATTAGTTGATGGTATGAGGAAACCATGGTAATGATGCATGGTATTGTATGTATGAGGCCTATATAGAGGCTAGAGACTCGATATGAAGATGAAGTGGAGTATTCTTGTATGAACAGGCATATGGCTTGTGGAGTGTTCTCCTTCCTTAAGGAGTGAATGTATGGTGTTGCCCTACCTTAAGGGTTTGATTAATAAAGAAGCATTTCTATCTATTTCTATCTTGTTATTCTTGGGTTTATTTATCATATCAGATCTATAATATTCTTGGGTTAGATCTACAACAATTTGATAATAAAGAAGCATTTCTATCTATTTCTATCTTGTTATTCTTGGGTTTATTTATCATATCAGATCTATAATATTCTTGGGTTAGATCTACAACAATTGGTATCAGAGCTCTTTCTTGGGCACAAAAGTGGAGAATTTTTTTTTCATTTTTGCAGGGTTTCTGGGGCGGCGAGTTTGCAGATCAGATCTGGATGTTTTGGCACAAGATCTGCAAAATCTAATTGTAGATCTATATTCTTTGGTAAAAAACAACCGATTTCAAAAAAAAAATCGGTCGAATCGGAGTCCGGATGGAGGAGATATCACTGATTTAAAAATCAGTGGGGTTGCAGACAATTTTCAAGGCAGCGATTTTGCGGCGTAGATCTAGACGTCCTGGTACAAGATCTGAAAAATATAATTGCAAATCTGAATTCTTTGGGAAAAAATACCCAATTTCAAAAAAACAATTAGTCGAATCGGAGTCCGGATGAGGGAGATATCGCTGATTTAAAATCAGCTCTTTTTGCAGAAATTTTGGGTGACGGCGGGAAAGTAGCAGCGCAGATCTGTAATTCCAGTGTCTGAATCAGGATTTCTATCGCATGGGAAGATGCAGAATGGTTGCTCCATTTCCAAAAATAGGTTATAATAGAGATTCTGAGCAATATTGACGAAACTGTGACAATTGCAAATTTTCTCCAAGTAAGTGAATTTTTTCTTCATGGCGACTCTACATTTTACAGGAAAAGATGATGGTCCTACTATTGAAGAATGCATACAAAGATACAAGTCCACATATGGGATATTTTGGAAGTTTCGAATGCTGTCTAATATGAGAGGCGAGGCTCAAAAATGGAATTTCTCACTTGATAACAAACTATTGACCGAATTCTCAGATGCAGAATTTGAAAAAGTCCTTTTAGACAAATGGTCTCGTGCTAGAAAAAAGGAGAATGAACCACGTAAAGGGTTATTTCCTACTGGTATATCTTTATTGCAGGTTCATGGATTGATTCAGAAAGAGAAAATCATTGCTTCTATCAATCCTAGTTGTAAACATAATTTTATCAGTGTTAATTTGGTAAAAAAATTGCAAGTCCCAGCAAAACAAATTGAACATACACAGGTTGATAATGAGGATGTTCAAGTGTACAAGGATTTGAAGATTTCTATGGATAAATATGTGTTGCATGGTGATTTTTATGCTTCAGATATGGATAACATGGATGTTGTTTTGGGATACCCTTGGATGGAATTAGTGGGTACTACCAATATTAATGTGCAGAAGAAATTCCTGAAGCTCTGGTATAAAAAGAAGAAAATTACATTACAGGATATTTCCATTAATAAGCAGGTAGAGTCCAAGGAGGCTGAAGCAGAAGATGTTCAAGGGACTGACATATCAGATGATGAGCCTTTGATGATCGACGATCAAACACAAACAGAGGCTGCAGAAGAAAAGGTTATAGGTGATGATACATCAGAGGAGGGCTCAGTGGTTGAAGTCATATTGAAAAAGAAGACACCACAATAGGCACCACAGCAGGGTGAAGTCAAGCAAAAGCCATCGTGGGTTAAAACTTCAACATATCATCACCCACATCACCCCGTAAGACAACCATCAAGATGGAAGCCAAGTAGTCACATGACGGATAGAAAGGAGAGACGATCCACCTACTACACACAGAAGAGCTGCCACGGTCAACTTCCATCTCAAGCGAGCGAGGCACCAGCGAGATCGAGGGTTCACCTTTCTCTTGGATGGCTAGATGCACGTGCATGGTATCAGTGGACTACTCTTTTGAGTAGATCTTATTATTTGTGTTCTTCCCATGTTTCGGGGACGAAACATGCTTAGGGGGGTGGAATGTTATATACCTAGGGGGGATAATATGGGGTACCAAGGGAGGTACCCAAGGTAATAATGTAATAATGGGATGGGCCATAGTAATAAATAAGGTGGTTAAACCATGTCATGTAAGGGACCACAAGTAGTTAATAATAATGTAATGGGCCCATGGTATTAGTTGATGGTATGAGGAAACCATGGTAATGATGCATGGTATTGTATGTATGAGGCCTATATGGAGGCTAGAGACTCGATATGAAGATGAAGTGGAGTATTCTTGTATGAACAGGCATATGGCTTGTGGAGTGTTCTCCTTCCTTAAGGAGTGAATGTATGGTGTTGCCCTACCTTAAGGGTTTGAGTAATAAAGAAGCATTTCTATCTATTTCTATCTTGTTATTCTTGGGTTTATTTATCATATCAAATCTATAATATTCTTGGGTTAGATCTACAACAATTTGATAATAAAGAAGCATTTCTATCTATTTCTATCTTGTTATTCTTGGGTTTATTTATCATATCAAATCTATAATATTCTTGGGTTAGATCTACAACAGACTCTGGTCCCACTATCGTGATCCCTCCCCTTGATGTCGAGATGACAGACTCCATGGTTCATATCCTTTACCTATCGTCATCCTTGAGATCCTCGCAGGAAAACCACCCTAAGGTTCCCCCACGTGCTTCTGTTTAACCTCCGTCATTGGAAACCTGGGTCTCAAAATCGATAGATCTTCCATCTACTAGTGTGTCATCTACCATTTCAGATTATGCGTACGTGAACCTTCTTTCTCAACATGATGCACCAGGTATGGCCACCGCATCATGTAGTCAATCTTCCTCCTATCCCCCCATATTTCATTCTAATGAGGACATCATGGAAGCCATGACTACCTTGATTATCCTTGGGACGATATGCAGCATCGAACATACTTCCTTCCATATTTGGAGTCCACCACTCTAAATACATCTAGTACACCTGTAGCATACTGAGGGTCACATAGGCCCCTACATCTCCTTATCATCCTTTGGAGGATCTCATGCCAAGTTGGGTTGAGATGCTTAAATCCCTTTTTTGAGCACTCGGAGCGCAATGGTGCTCCATAAACTCCTCCTTCTAGGGGGAATCATTCCCACCTTTGCATACTAGATCAATCCCCCCCATCACATATGCTTGCCACCAATCTCCCATGCTTGGGGACATGATAGTTTTCACCTAGCCATCGTCTCAATTGATTAACATAAGTCTCAGCTTAGATCCCACTGAACCTAGGTATGGTTGATTATCCTCCCATTCCATGGATATTTTTTCCTACTGACCTCCGGTGAGCCATATTCACATTGCATATCATAGACGTTTGATGCCATATCTTCAAATATTCTACTCTATGTCATACCACCTTTACCACCTAGTCCCCATGTTTGATTTAGTGGGTGAGGATGATTCTAGACCTCCTCTAGTAGTTCATTCTCATTTTCCTCTTCCCATAATTCTTCACTAGGAACTATCATTCCAAGAATCATTAAGGCCATCCTTAGACAAGTAAGGCAACTTGCTTGATAGACACAAATCTTGATTCTGATGATCGGTTTGTCCCCTACAATCTCCACAAGATATAGGGCCTTCTCCTCCTCTAAAATTGCAGGGAAAATGCCCGTTTATAGGAAAACCCACAGTGTCTCTGTCACACATTGTGACCAAACCATATCTCCATTTGATGAACTATTAGCACCATTGGAAGTCTCTCACTGAGTACTATAATGGGTCTCTCTCAGTTTTTGATAATTTGACACTTCACCTGGAAGCCATTTTTCCAGGAAGGGTCAGTTTGTCGCTTCTCAAAATCGAATTTCTTCATATGCAACACTTGTACCTTGGGGACCACCTTCCCTTAATGCTTGTCACCTCACATGTGTATTCTCATCATGGATAATCATTATTTACTCATGCTTTCATGGTCCCCACCGGGCCTATTCTATGTGGTAGTGTCATCGAGTCACCCCTGTTCAGAGCATCTGCGATGAGTCACCTTTGCATCCATGGACTTTGCTTCACATCCCATTGTATCATGTCACAATATTCCATCCATATTTGCATATCATTCATCCTGTGTTGCCCATTTTTGCCTTCAGTCATATTGTTCCCCATCCTCTCCAGAGTCATGTCAGTTGCTACCAGGTCAACCATGCACTTTCTACTTTGATAAGTGAAGTGGTTTATTTGTCCCTCACTCCCATTTCTCCATTTTCTCTGGTGTCAGTCCATCAGTCACATTACTATTTTACCTCGTGACATAGTTGAGGATCCTCATTACCTCACCTATGGCGGGCCCTATTCTGTCAACATCAGCACATCTATTCCAGAAGAACGGCCTAGAGAGCAGTATATCTTGGTTCCAGATTCCACTCTCGTTTAGTGCCTCAGATCAAGAAAATGGAACCATCATTTCCCTTTGACTTTATTATTTCATGCTTGTGATTCATACACTTGATGTTCTAGTGATGCAACAGATTGTACCAGTGATTCTTGGGTGTGTGTGAGATGTTTCAAACCTCATGAGGGGGTCCCCCTTCAAGTAGCCCCCCACATCCCAGATCCCTTCATATTATACTACAACCTCAGATGTAGTTCTGAGGATTTGATGGGTTTAGCTCCTACTGCTTGGAGTGTTCATAGCATGCACCTCTCCTTTAGATGATCCAGATAGTTTTGAGAGCCCTTCCCTATTCAGCAGGGCTTCTTCGGTTGTTCTACCCTCCCTCCCACCCATTTTTTGAGGGAACGACCATTATATCTCATGTACTAAGATATGATTGTATTTAGTCCTCGCTCACATTTTACGAGGTGCATTATGTATATGGGACACATTATATTATTTTCTTTCTCAATTGTACTAGAGTGTCATGTACCATTTAGCATATACTTCATTGCTCAATTGTATGTTTCTCGGTGCATCATTATTTTTTTGTTAAGTTTTCTCAACAGGTATAGGTATGCCTCCCCCGCCTCACTGAGATCCAGTACCACAACATAAAAGGACACTTGCTTTGGTATCGCCCCCTCTTTCCCTATCCTCCTTCACTTAAGCTACATTGGTCTATCTCTCTCTGACTCCACTTTGTTGTCTAGTGATTGTGTCTTTACAACGTAATTTGGTCATAAATTTTGCTCCTAACACTCGTACATTGGGGGGCAATATGTTGTCACAAAAAATTGATCATCTAGCCTTAATTTACTAGATGGATCGAAATGCACAATGTAAAGAAATTTTACAATAGTAATTACTTTCACTATGAAAAATTACTTAATAAACCGCATGTGTTAAGCAAATTATAATTAAATCCATGAAGAATAATTAAATAAATTACTATTTATTTAATTATCTTCTACAAAAAAAATTAATTAAACCATTGTTTAATTAATATTCCTTGTGAGATTTGACCCATGTATGAAAAATAAACAGATAAATTATTAATTCTCTTATTTTTCTCTAGGAATAATTAATTAATCACTAATTAATTATTATTCCTTGTCAAGTTTGACTAAATTCATTAAGAATAATTCAATAAATCATTATTTGTTTATTATTCCTTAACCATATTTCTTGAGATAATAAATAAATAATTTATATATTTATTATTTCTAAATAAAAGTTTTAAATACTTTTTCCCTCCTAACTAAATATGATAAAATATTTCAAGTGGTTATTTCTAGAATGGGGTTAATAATATTTGATTATTGGTCATCATTCGAGGATAACCTAATATTTTGTTATAAATAGAAGGGTTTTCCATTCATTATTCACTTTTGATTATTTTCATTGTTGCACTCATTGTAGTAACTTTGATTATTATCACTCTCACACACCATTTTTCTTTCCATTTGTGTTCTCATTGAGCACAAACATTTTATCTGTTGGTTTACACATTATAGAGGAGAGAGACTCTATCGAAAAGCTAAAGAAATTTGAGGATAGACAAGAACGCATCCCATAGAGGGGGACTGGTAACATTATTTGTTTCCTTCACAAGTGTTGTTTAATAAAATATAATTTTTATATATCTGATTTCCATTGGATTATTCGAGTTATTTTCATTTGTTTTACTATTCCATTTTGTTGTTTAACTATGATTATGGCATAGATGAGGGCTTTGGTAGGTTTTGTTTCTATCATTTGCTGCAGATCTACAATGTTTAGTAGCCATTTACATTGTTAAGACTATTTTTCATCCATAGTCTAAAGTGTTTCCTTTTGGTACGCCTTCGAGGAGAAAACACTATAAAAAAATTGGTGACTCCACTGGGTTTTTACTTCTAATCCAGAAACCTGGGTGACCTTAATTTTTAAACTTAGGGTTTCTTCTTTTTTTCTATCTCTTAATGTTTTATACTAGCCTTTTAACCCTATATCTGTCAAATTTCTAACTTCCGTAAGTTTTTTGGTATTTTCCACAGGTCACAAGAACCAACCGCGACAGAGACAACAAACTTTTTTGAGACTTGCCTATTGAGAATGAAGGAGCAGAAATCACACTTTTCTGCCCCAAAAGTGCAATTTAGAGGTCCATAGCACACCTTCTATCCCAAAAAGTGTGATCCACAAGAATCAGGTTAGTACCTATGATTTTTAGGGTTTCTGGGATTTTTTCAGATCTATTTCTGGGTTATGTCGAGATCTGTCTACTCAGTTGGTTGACCATTGTCCTATCCTGCTTAGGCCTTGATGTACTCTATTTTTCTCATCGAAGTGGAATTTAGGCCCGTAGGGCTTCTAGTACACTTCCACATTTATAGATGGAGTTTAGCTAAGTTTCGTCATTTGCCTTAGGGTCCCTTGGTTTCCCTAGGTTTCACACCCATCTCCCTATCTTTTTGTAGCAATTTTCCTCTCTGTTTTTTTTTTTTGTTGTTGTTGCAATACTTTCTAGAAACATAGTGTCATTTGATCCTAGTCACACCAACACTTAGATCTCTTGGCCTTTTTAGTGTGTTTTCAATTGATTTTTCCACCAACCAACACATTTTTCTCAAACCCAATCTGGGTGGGGTTTAGTTAATTGATTTTCTATTCATTTTCTATTTTTAATTTCAGTTTATTTCAGCAATATTTTTTCCTTTTTTTTTCAAACACAATCTAGGCTTAATTAATAAACACACTTGCACACGCAATCACAACTTAAGCTAAGGGTGCTTGGTTTACACCGCCAAGCCAAGACTTAATGCAATTATTTGATCTCCCCACACAGAGACAAAAACATATTATTGATCTCCCTTCACCATTCCTGTGTCACTTGTGTCTTACCACCATTGTGCTACCAAGGCATTTGTCGAGGAGAATATTAGACCTTCATCCCCAATTTCTGCTTGTGCATATTACTCATCCCCGCAAGGTTCGAGTTCATAGTCACCCGAGTCCCCATGCCGAATCTTCTTCTGGTTCATCTGATTCTGAGCATCCTTCACCATATACCGTCATCATGTCAGGACCCACTGCAAGTGTAGGAATAGAAAATGGTGTTGGCTCCGGTTCTACGTCAGTAGTCACATCTAGCAAAAGTGTCTCAGGAACTATTTCAGCAACTCCCATGCTACCTTTCGTGGCTACGTTAAGTCTCCTGGATTTTAGCCAGATGATAAATAACCCTATACATCACGATACTGGTTGGCCAACTATGACAACTAAGCTACCCTCTGGCATCCAAAAGTTTAAGGGTAATTTTGGAGAGGACTCCACCAATCACATCCGCTCCTTTCATATGTGGTGTTCATCTAATTCCATCATCGATGACTCCATTCATCTTTGGTTGTTCTAATGCACACTCACTAAAGATGCTGCAAAATGGTATGTAGACCAACCCGCTACCTCTCATTCCATTTTCGTGACGCTTGCTAAAGTGTTCCAATCATATTTTCAGTTACCTCTCTCATAAGACACTAATACATAGCTCTTGACCGCATTGTGTCAGTCCTCTGCCACTCGTCTTTCTAATCATGGAGAAAATGTTGTGCCCCTCCCTTCGAAGATCGTGTCAACCTCAATTGGTTTCTTAGGAACCTTTTATCTCCCATTGCCAAAGATGTCACATGCCATTTTCCTCAAACAAAGGAAGAATCTTTCCAAATCGCTCAGAGATATGACTTGATTTATGTGCAATTTGATTATGTCTATAATGTCATTCCAAACCTCCCTCATCTTGGAGGTGCCAATGAACTGGGGGTATCTCATGTCGTCGATGGTATTGTTGGAGCCATTTCACATCCTTTGCCATATAATCAACAAAGTTATTGCTATCCATAGGGGGGTACCAGTTCATCCAACACTTATGCCTCTCCTGCTAGGAACATGTTTTCAAGGCCAGCCAATGTTCAACCTGTCTACTAGACCATTGCCCCTTCACCATCTTATACCTATGCACCATCGAGCACTCTCGCCCCTCAAGTATTAGTACCACAACCTCCCATGAATCCTCAGCCCAAGCAACCACCTCCCCCTCAGGGTGAAGTGTTTGAACAACAGAGTGTGATCAATCGCCAAAATTAGAAGAAAAATAATAAGGGGAAAGGTAACAAGGGTAACCGGGGTAACTAAGGTAATCAACCTAATCAACCCTAGAGGAACCATCCTAACACCAACAACCAGTAACAGGGTGACCAACCCAAGCAAAACATGGCTATTCATATGAATAAGCCTTGTGCACGTTGTGGTGTACATGGCCATTATACTCATGAGTGTCCCCTCTTACCCCAGATGCGCCAAATGTAGGAAGCCCAAGTAACTTCTATAGGCCAACCGCCCATACAACAACTTCCTCAAAATCCCATGCTATCCCAACTAGCAGTACTCACAAATCCTTTCCCTCAACAAGGATTTGTTGCTGCTCAACCTCAGCCAGGTCCAGTAGCTCACCTTCCCTAACTTTATAGTCCTGGTGACTACTAGATCCTCACGATGAATTCTGACAAGGTCAATATCTCTCATATCAACCTGCAAAATTGGTCGCGTTAATATGACAACCATCAACTTTGTCTGCCACTGATTCCAAAACCAAAGCATCTACTAAGCCTCTTATGACACCAAATAGTCCGATACAAATCCCTCAACCTAAAGTTGAGTAAATTCCTAAGATCCCCAAGGGACCATTATGGCGTAACGCGACTTCTAACCGAGTTTCTCATACATACAGTATAGTAGACGACTTGGCACAATCCCCCACTTCCATGTCGATGCTAGAAGTCCTCCAGTTGTGCCCATCTGAAAAGAAGGCTCTACTAACTACTTTGGGTGCAGTAGATCCTTCATACGATCGTTTGATTGTCTTCCCTGTATTTACGTCAGAACATCCTCCATTACCTCCATCTGTTGCTTTCCATATACCAGTCTAAGTCTATAATAAAATCATATCTCGATGCATTATTAAGGAAGGTGCATCAACCTACATGATTTCCACTATTGTTTGGAAGCAGCTCAAGTCACTTGAACTATCCTCGTCCATCATCACTTTGCGTGCTTGGGAGGGTCACTCCTGGTTGCCCCTCGGCATGTATCACAATTGTCCAGTGACTCTTGTGAGCAAGACTGTTCATGCAGACCTCGAGGTTATTTATGCCCCTCTACATTACAACATTATCCTGGGTCATAGTTACACTTATTCAATTGTAGTCATCGCATTTGCGGTTTTCTGCAAGATCTACTTCCCCCATTAAGGAAAGATCATCACCATCAATCATTTAACATACTACGATCTGTCATCCTTGACCTCCCCTGAGTCGATTATCTTGTCGATGTTCGACAAGCAATCTTCTGCCCCTCTCACCATTGTTCCACATGGAGTCAACAAATATTCCTCATTGTTAGGTTCTTTCCCTGATCCTTCCTCTCCCATCTCTAAGCCTATCTCTTTGAGTGTTTGCATGTTACAAGCATCACAGGCTGCTCAAAAGCAGTCTGGTACATCTAATCAACATCTGCCTCCTCAACATCCTGTTGTTATCATCTCATCTGAGCCATCCAGATCCACCCCCCCAGGACCTCCTCCATTTGTGGGTGTGTCTCCTTTGTTCCCACTAGGAACTATTCCTCAAGGTCTCAACCATCCAGGAGCTATTCCACTGAGACATTTCCCTACAAGACATATGCCTTTCTTATTTCCTCCGCCTAAAATCTTTTCTATCCCTACCATGGCTTAGTTGATTCTCCCTAACATGACTTTGGGGATACCAGTCTGGTACATTGATCCCCCAGCGAACACTCTACCTGGTCAGCTCAGACCATATCATCCTTTGACCCTAGTTGAATGTGTCCCTACGACCCTTGTCAATGCTCCAGTTCCACCGCAACCTCAATAGGAACCCACTCTTATTGCTAAAGAATCTAGAGAGGGGGCCAAAGCCAGGAAGAAGGAACTGAAGGACAATGCTACCCAAGCACCTCTAGCTATCAAAGCTCCAAATCCGACACCTTCTTGCACTTTGTGTGAGGTTTTTGAGCATGCCATCAATAATTGTCCTGAACTTCCTCATCTCAAACCTTTGGTTCATGAAATGTTCCCTAAGTCAAATATCCCTGAGGTCCAAGTTACCTTACTAGGACAAGCCAAAAATCTCAAAACGTTGTGCATAAATCACCCTTATGCCTTATGCAATCCTTATGGTCACCATTCCCATTATTTCCCTCATCTCGATGAATTTCGTGATTTACTTCAAGCACTTTGCAAATACAATGCCACTCGTAGTCGATCATCTACTCCTCTACCTCTAGATTTTGGTACCACTAGTACACAAGAACAGGGGGACTCTGGTCTCACCATCATGATCCCTCCCCCCGAAGTCGAGATGACAGACTCCAAATTCCATATCCTTTACCTATCTTCATGCTTTAGATCCACACAGGAAAACCTCTCGAAGGTTTCCGCGCACGCTTCTGTCGAAACTCCCTCGTCAGAAACCTAGGTCTCCACATCAGTAGATTTTCCTTCTACTAGCTCGTCATCTACCATTTCAGATGATGCATATGTGAACCTTCTCTCTTGGCATGATGCACCAGGTACCACTACCACATCATGTAGTCAATCTTCCTCCCGATCCCCAGCTTCCTTTATGATGAGGACATCATGGAAGCCATGACTATCACTGATTATCCTTGGGATGATATGCAACATCATGGGTACTTCCTTCCATATTTGGAATCCACCACTCTAAATACATCTAGTACGCACATAACATACTAGGGGGCACATAGGCCCCTACATCTCCTTCTCATCATTTGGATGATCTTGTGCGAAGTTGGATCGAGATGCTTAAATCCCTTTCTAGAGCACTCAAAACACAATGGCACCCCACAAACTCCTCCTGTTAGGGGGCATCATTCTCACCTTTGCATACCAGATCAGTCCCCTCCACCACATATTCTTGTGTGTAGTATCCCATGCTTGGGGGCATAATAGTTTTCCCCTGGCCATCTTCTCAATTGATTAGCATAAGTCTCATCTTAGATCCCACCAAATCTAGGTATGGTCAATTATCCTCCCATTCCTTGGATAGATCATCCTACTGACCTCTCCGGCGAGCCATATGCACATCACGTATCATAGGCATTTGATACCATATCTTCAAATATTCTACTCTATGTCATACCACCATTACAACCTAGTCCCCATATTTGATTTAGTGGGTGAGGATGATTCTAGACCTCCTCTAGTAGTTCATTCTCATTTTCCTCTTCCCTTAATTCCTCACTAGGAACCATCATTCCAATAAGAATTAAGGCCATATTTAGACAAGTAAGGCCACTTTCTTGAAAGTCACAGATCCTAATTTAGATGGTCGATTTGTCTGCTACGACCTCCACAAGATTTAGAACCTTCTCCTCCTCTCAAATTAGAGGAAAAACACTCTTTTATAGGAAAACCCACAGTGATTCTATCGCACATTGTGACCAGATCGTAGCTCCATTTGATGAACCATCAACACCATTGGATGTCTCTCACCAAGTACTATAATGGGTCTTTCTCAGTCTATGATGATTTGACACTTCATCCGGAAGCCATTTTTCCAATACGAGTCACTTCGTTACCTCTCAAAATCAAATTTCTTCATATGCGATGCTTGTACCTTAGGGATCACCTTCCCATAATACTTTTCATCTCATGTGTCGATTATCATCATGGGTAACCATTATTTACTAATGCTTTCATGTTCCCCACCGAGCCTATTCTATGTGGTAGTGTCAGCGAGTCACCCTTGTTTAGAGCATCCGCGATATGTCACCTTTGCATCCATGGAGTCTGTTTCATGTCCCATTGTATCATGTCACAATATTCCATCCACATTTTCATATCTTTCATCTAGTGTTGCCCATTTTGGCCTTCAGTCATACTATCCCCCATCCCCTCCGAAGTCGAGTCAGTCACTATCAGGTCAACCATGCACTTTATGCTTTGATAAGGGAATTCGTCCTTTTGTCCCTTAGTCCCATTTTCTCCATTTTACCTGGTGTCAATCCATTAGTCATCCCATTTTCTCCATTTTACCTGGTGTCAATCCATTAGTCACATTACTATTTTACCTCATGCTTTAGTTGAGGATCCTCATTGCCTCACCTATGGCGAGCCTTATTTTGTTGACATCAACACATCTATTTCAGAAGAATGACCTAGAGGAAGGTGTATCTTGGTTCCAACTTCAACTCTCGTTCGGTGCCCTGGATCAAGAAAAGGGAATAATCATTTCCCTTTGACTTGATTGTTTCATGCTTGTGATTCATACACTTGATGGTCCAGTGATGCAGCAGATTGTACCAGTGACTTTCAGGTGTGTGTGAGATGTTTTAGACCTCATGAGGGAGTGGCCCTTCAGGTACCCTGCCACATACCAAGATGCCTTCATATTATACTACAGCCTTAGATGCAGTTCCGAAGATTTGATAGATTCGATTCCTACTGCTTGTAGTGTTCATAGCATGCACGTTTCCTTCAGATGAACCATTCAGTTTTCCAGAGCCCTTATCTTTTCAGCAGGGCTTCTTCGGCTGCTCTACCCTCCCTCCCACCCATTTTTTTAGGGAACGTCCATTATATCTCACGTACTCAGATATTATTGTATTCATTCCTCACTCATGTTTTACCTGGTGCATTATGTATATGGGACACATTGTATTATTTTTTGGCTCAGTTATGCCAGCATGTCATGTACCATTTAGCATGGACTTCATTGCTCAGTTTTATGTTTCTGGGTACATCATTACTTTTGTACTAAGTTATCTCAGCGGGAATAGGTATGCCTCTGTCACCTCATTGAGATTCGATACCACAACATAAAAGGAGACTTGTATGGGTCTCGCCCCCTCTGTCCTTTAATCCTCTTTCGCTTCAGCTCCATTGGTCTCTCTCTCTCTCTCTCTCTCTCTCTCTCTCTCTCTCTCTCTACTTTGTTGTGTAGTGATTGTGTCTTTACAACGTACTTCAGTGATACATTTTTCTCCTAAAACTCGTATGTTGAGGGGCAATCTGTTATCACAAAAAATTTCTAATTTAGCCTTAGTTTACTAGATGGATTGAAATACACCATGTAAAGTCAAGTTTACAATAGTAAAATTGCTTTCACTATGAGAAATTACTTAATAAACCACATTTGTTAAGCAATTTATAATTAAACCCATGAAGAATAATTAAATAAATCACTATTTATTTAATTATCTTCTAGGACTAATTAATTAAACCATTGTTTAATTAATATTCCTTGTCATATTTGACTGAGGTATGAAAAATAAACATATAAATTATTAATTATCTTATTCTTCTCCAGGAATAATTAATTGATCACTAATTAATTATTATACCTTGTCGAGTTTAACTAAATCCTTGAGGAATAATTCAATAAATCATTATTTGTTTATTATTAATTAACCATATTTCTTGAGGTAATAAATAAATCATTTATTTATTTATTATTTCTAAATGAAAGTTTAAATATTTTTTCCCTCCTAACCAAATATAATAAAATATTCCAAGTGGTTATTTCTAGAATGGGGTTAATAATATTTTAGTATTGCTCATTATTTGAGGATAACCTAATATTTTGCTATAAATGGAAGGGTTTTCCATTCATTATTCACTTTCGATTATTTTCATTGTTGCACTCACTATTGTAACTTTGATTATTATCACTCTCGCACACCATTTTTCTTTCCATTTGAGTTCTAATTGAGCCCAAACATTTTATTTTCTGGGTTTACACATTATAAAGAAGAGAGACTCTATTGAAAAACTAAAGACATTTAAGGATAGACAATAACCCATCCCATACAGGGGGACTGGTAACATTATTTGTTCCCTTCACAGGTGTTATTTAATAAAATATATTCTTTATATATCTAGTTTCCATTGGATTATTGGAGTTATTTGCATTTGTTTTACTATTCCATTTTGTTGTTTAACTATGATTGTGGCATAGATTAGGGCTTTGTCTGGTTTTATTTTTATCATTTGCTGCAGATCTACAATGTTTAGCAACCATTTATATTGTTAAGATTGTTTGTCATCCATAGTCTAAAGAGTTTCCTTTTCGTACACCTTTGAGGAGAAAACACTATAACAAAATTGGCGACTCCACTGGGTTTTTACTTCTGATCCAAAAACCTGGGTGACCTTTAGTTTTCAACTTAGGGTTTCTTGTTTTCTAGTCTCTTAATGTTGTTTACTAGCTTTCTAACCCTAGATCTGTCAAATTTCTAACTTCCATAAGTTTTCTGGTCTTTTCCGAAGGTCACAGGAACCTGCCATGACAGAGATGGAAAATTTTTCTAAGACTTGCCCACCGAGAATCAAGGAGCAAAAATCACACTTTTTTGCCCCAAAAGTGTGATCTAGAGGTCCATAGCACACTTTCTAGCCCAAAAAGTGCGATCTCCTAAGAATCAGGTCAGTACTTGCAATTTTTAGGGTTTCTGGGATTTTTTCAAATGTATTTTTGGGTTATGCCAAGAGTTGTCTGATCGGTTGGTTGACCACTCTCCTATCCCTGTTAGGCCTTGATCTACTTTATCTTTCTTGTCAAAGTGCAATTTAGCCGCTTAGGGCTTATAGTACGCTTCCACCTTTATAGGAGAAGTTTAGCTAAGTTATAATTCTAAGTTTCCAAAGTACTTTTAGCTGTATTTTCCATATATGTACCTTTTTGTTTCATATCTTCAAAGATAGGTTGTTTCCATCCAAAGTTTCATCTTAAACCTTGTTTGGTCATTTGCCTTAAGGTCCAATTGGTTGCCCTAGGTTTCACACCTATCTCCCTATCTTTTTGCAGCGATTTTCCTCTCTAGTTTTTTGTTGTTGCTGCACCACTTTCCAGCTGCATAGTGTCATTTGATCCCAATGACACTGATGCTTAGATCTCTTGGCATTTTTAGTGTGTTTTCAGTTAATTTCGCCACCAACCAGCATAGTGTTTTCAAAACCTATTTGGGTGGGGTTTAGTTAATTGAGTTTCTATTCATTTTCCATTTTTAATTTCGTTTAACTTCATCAATATTTTTTATTTTTTTCCTAACTCGATCTGGGCTTAACTAATAAACACACAAGCACACCTTAAGTGAAGGGCGCTTGGTTTACACTACCAAACCAAGACTTAACTTAATTATTTTATCTCCCCACACACAGACAAAAACATATTTTTGATCTCCCTTCACTATTTCCATGTCACTTGTGTCTTACCACCATTGCACCACCAAGGTGTTTTTCACGGAGACTCTTAAGCCTTCATCCCCATTTTTCCACTTGGGCATATTACTCCACCCCACAGGGTTCGAGTTCATAGTTCCCCAAGTCCCCATATCGAATCTTCTTCTAGTTCATTTGATTCCAAGCCTCCTTCA
The DNA here is from genome assembly GCA_031772625.1 of Pinus tabuliformis. Classification (NCBI taxonomy): domain Eukaryota; kingdom Viridiplantae; phylum Streptophyta; class Pinopsida; order Pinales; family Pinaceae; genus Pinus; species Pinus tabuliformis. Next base: position 1,310,679,060 of record CM062804.1, read on the forward strand.
CCGCATACCATCATCATGTCAGGACCCACTACAGGTGCAGGAACCCAACTTGGTGTTGGCTCTGGTTCTATCCCAGTGGTCACATCTAGTGGAACCATCTCAGGAACTGTTCCCGCAGCTCCCATGCTACCTTTCATGGTTGGGTTAAGTCTCCCAGATTTTAGCCAGTTGATAAATGACCCTATACATCACGATGTTGTTTGGCCAACTATGCCGACTAAGCTCCCCTCCAACATCCCAAAGTTTGAAGGTAATTCTATAGAGAACCCCACCAATCATGTTCGCTCCTTCCATATGTGGTGTTCATCCAATTCCATCACTGATGACTCCATTTTCTTTAGTTGTTCCAATGCACGCTCACTGGAGATGCTAGAAAATGGTACATAGACTAGCCCGCTACCTCTAATTCCATTTTCGCGATGCTTGCTAAAGAGTTCCTTTCATATTCTCAGTTACCTCTTTGATACGACACTGGTACAGAGCTCTTGACTGCATTACGTCAGTCCTCTACCACTCGTCTTTCTAATCAGGTTCAGGAATGACATAGAAGACATAGCACATGCAATGCCCCGCCCTTTGAACACTGTGTCTACCTCGATTGGTTTCTTAGGAGCATTTATCGTCCATTGCCAAAGATGTCTCGTCTCATTTTCCTCAAACAAAGGAAGAAGCTCTCCAAACTTCTCTAAGATATGACTTGATTTATGCACAATCTGGTTATGTCTATACCATTATTCTAGACATACCCCATCCTGGAGGTTCCAATGCACTGGGGGAATCTCATGCCACCGAAGGTATTATTGGATCCATTTCACATCCTTCGTGATATACTTAGAAAATTTATGGCTATCCGAAGGAGGGAACCAGTTCCTCTAACACTTATGCCCCTCCTGCTAGAAACATGTTTTCAGGGCCAACCAATGCTGAACCTGTCTACCAGACCATAGCCCCTTCACCATCTTATACCTATGCACCGTTGAGGGCTTTGTCCCCTCAGGCATTAGTACCATAGACTCCCATGCATCCTCATCCCCAGCAACCACTGCCCCCTCAAGGTCAAGTGTTTGGATAGTAGAGTGTGACCAATCCCCAAAATTCTAAGAAAATGAATAAAGGGAAAGGTAACAAGGGTAACCAAGGTAAGCAAGGTAATCAACCTAATGAAACTGAGAGAAACTAGCCTAACAACAACAACCAGTAGCAGGGCGACTAGCCCAAGCAGAACAAGGTTATTTGTACAAACAACCCTTGTTCATGTTGTGGTGTACATGGCCATTATACTCATGAGTGTCCCCTCTTACCCTAGATGTGCCAAATGTCGGAAGCCCAAGTAGATTCTAGAGGTCAACCACCCATACAACAACCACCTTAGAATCCTTCACCATCCCAACCGGTATTGCTCACAAATCCTTTCCCTCAGCAAGGATTTGTTGCTGCTCAACCTTAGCTAGGTCAAGAACCTCACCTTCCCCAACCTTCTGGTCCTGGTGACTACCAAATACTCATGATGAATTCTAACGAGGTCAATACCTCTGATATCGACCTGCAAACTCGGTCACATCAATATGACAAGCCATCAACTTTTTCTGCCACTGGGTCCAAAACCAAAGCATCTACTAAGCCTCTTGAAACCCCAAATGGTCTGTTATAGATCCCTCAACCTAAAGTTGAGTCAATTCCTAAGATCTCCAAGGGACAATCACGTTGTAATGTGGCTTCTAACAGAGTTTCCCATACATACAGTATAGTAGACGACTTGGCACAATCCCCCGCTCCCATGTCGATGCTGGAAATCCTATAGTCATGCCCATCCCAAAAGAAATCTCTACTAACTTCTTTGGGCGTAGTAGATCCTTCAGATGATCATTTGATTATCTTCTTTGTTGATACGTTAGAACATCCTCCATTACCTCCATCTGTTTCTTTCTAGATACCAGTCCTAGTTTGTAATGCCATCATCTCCCTATGCATCATTGATGAAGATGCATCCACCTACGTTATGTTCACTATCATTTGGAAGCAGCTCAAGTCACCTAAACTATCCCCATCCACCATCACTTTTCATGCTTGGAACAGTCACCCTCCCATCCCCTCGGCATGTATCACAATTATCTAGTGATTCTTGCGAGCAAGATTGTTCATGTAGACATCAAGCTTATTTATTCCCCTCTAGATCACAACATCCTCTTGAGTCGTAGTTACACTTATGCAATGTTAGTCGTCGCATCTTCGGTTTTCTGCAAGATGTGCTTCCCCCATGAAGGGATGATTATCACCATCAATCAGTTGACATACTACTAGCCGTCATCCTTGACCTCCCCTAAGTCCATTATCTCATCGATGTCTGAAAAGTAGTCTTCCACCCCTCTCACTGATGTATCACCCAGAGTCAACAAATATTCCTCATTATTAGGTGCTTTCCTCGGTCCTCCGCCTCCCATCTCTGAGCCTAGCTCTTTGAGTGTTTGTATGTTACAAGCATCACATGCTTCTCAAAACCAGTTTGGTACATTTGATCAACAACCGGATCCTCAACATCCTATTGTTACCATCTCAACCAAGCCATATGGATCCACCCCCTAGGACATCCTCCGTTTGTGGGTGCCTCTCCTTTGTTCCCACCAGGCACTGTTTCTCGAGGTCTCAACTATCCAGGACATATTCCACTGAGACATTTCCTTGTAGGACAACTACCTTTGTTATTTCCTCCTCCTAGAATCATTTCTATCCTTGTCATGGCTTCGTTGATTCTCCCTAACATGACCTTACAGATACCAGTCTGGTACATTGATCCCCTAGTGAACACTTCGCCTGGTCAGCTCATACCATATCATGCTTTGACTCTAGTTCAAATGGTCCCTACGACCCTTTTCAATGCTCCATTTCCACTGCAACCTCAACAAGAACCCACTCCTATTGTGAAAGCATATGGAGAGGGGGAAAACCCAAGAAGAAGGAACTGAACGACAAGGCTCCCCAAGCACCTCCACCTCCCAAAGCTCCAAAGCTGACACCTCTGTGTGCTTTTTGTGAGGTTGTTAGGCATGCCACCAATAAATTTTCTTAACTTCCTCATCTCAAACCATTGGTCTAGGAAATGTTCCCTGAGTCAAATATCCTTAAGGTCCAAGTTACCTTACCCGGACTAGCCAAAAAACTAAAAACGTTCCACAAAACTCAACCTTGTGCTTGTGAGATCATTATGGTCACTATTCCCATTATTTCTCTCATCTTGACAAATTTTGTGATTCCGTTGAAGTGCTTTGCGAATACAATTCCGCTCATAGTGGATCACCTACTCCTCTATCGGTGGATTCTGGTACCACTACTATACCAGAATAGTGGGACTCTAGTCCCACCATTGTGATCCCTCCCATTGATGTTGACATGATGGACTCCATGGTCCATATCCTTTACTTGTCATCATCCTTGAGATCCTACTAGAATCTGGTGGATTCTGGTACCACTAGTATACCAGAATAGTGGGACTCTGGTCCCACCATTGTGATCCCTTCCATTGATGTTGAGATGATGGACTCCATGGTCCATATCCTTTACCTATCATCATCCTTGAGATCCTCACATGAAAACCTCTCCAAGGTTCCTGCGCGTGCTTCTGTTGAACCTCCCTCGTAGGAAACACAGGTTTCAACATCGGTAGATCTTCCTTCTACTAGCTCGTTGTCTACCATTTCTAATTATGTGTATGTGAACCTTCTTTCCTAGCATGATGCACCAGTTACCACTGCCACATCGTGTAGTCGATATTCCTCCCTTCCCCCCATCTTCCATTCTAATGAAGACATTATGGAAGGCATGAATACTGCTGATTATCCTTGAGATGATATGCACCATCGTGCGTACTTCCTACCATATTTGGAGTCCACCACTCTAAATACATCTAGTACACCCATAGCATACTGGGTGGTACATAGGCCCCTACATCTCTTTATCATCCTTTGGAGGATCTCATGCCAATTTGGGTCAAGATGTTTAAATCCCTTTTTCAAGCACTCAGAACACAATCATGCTCCACAAACCCCTCCTTCTAGGGGGCATCATTCCCACCTTTGCATACCAGAGTAGTATCCCATATTAGGTGGCATGATATTTTTCCACTAGACATATTCTCAATTGATTAACATAAGTCTCAACTTAAATCGTACTGAATCTAGGTATGGTCGATTATCCTCCCGTTCCTTGGATATTTTCTCCTACCGACCTCTCTGGCGAGCCATATTCACATCACATATCATCGACGTTTGATGCCATATCTTTAAATATTCTACTCTATGTCATACCACCTTTACTACCTAGTCCCCATGTTTGATTTAGTAGGTGATGATGATTATAGACCTCCTCTAGTAGTTCATTCTCGTTTTCCTCTTCCCTTAATTCTTCGAGAGGAACCATCGTTCTAAGAATCATTAAGGCCATCTTTAGACAAGGAAGGCCACTTGCTTGAAAGTCAAAGATCTTGATTCTGATGGTTAGTTCATCGACTATGATCTCCACAACATTTAGTGCCTTCTCCTCCTCTCAAATTGGAGGGAAAACACCCTTTTATAGGAAAGCCCACAGTGTTTCTGTCACACATTGTGACTAGACCGTAGCTTCATTTGATGAACCATCACACCATTGGAATTCTTTCACCATCTACTATAATAGGTCTTTATTTGTTTTATATGATTTGACACTTCACCTGGAAGCCATTTTCCAAGAAGGGTCACTTTGTCGCCTCTCAAAATTGAATTTCTTCATATGAGATGCTTGTACCCTTGAGACCACCTTCCCTTAATACTTGTCATCTATTGTGTCAATTCTCTTCATTGGTAACCATTATTTACTCATGCTCTCATTGTCCCCATCCAACCTATTCTATGTGGAAGCATCATCGAGTCACCTCTATTTAGATCATCCCTGATGAGTCACCTTTGCATGCATGGATTCTGTTTCATGTCCCATTATATCATGTCATAGAATTCCATTCATATTTTCATAATGTTCATCCTTTTTTGCCCATTTCGGCCTCCAGTCATATTGTCCCCCATTCCCTCTAGAGTCGAGTCAATCACTGCTAGGTCAACCATGCACTTTATGCTCTGATAAGGGAAGTTGTATGTTTTTCCCTTAGTCCCATTTTCTCTATTTTCCCTGGTGTCAGTTCTTCAGTCACATTACTATTTTCCCTCCTGCCTTAGTTAAGGATCTTCATTTCCTCACCCATACTTTATGCTCTGATAACGGAAGTCATATGTTTTTCCCTCAGTCCCATTTTCTCCATTTTCCCTGGTGTCAGTTCTTCAATCACATTACTATTTTCCCTCATGCCTTAGTTAAGGATCTTCATTGCCTCACCCATGGCAGGCCCTATTCTGTGACATCAATACATCTACTCCAGAAGAACAGCCTTGAGGGTAGTGTATCTTGGTTCCAACTTCCACTCTCCTTCGATGCCTCAGATTAAGCAAAGGGAACCATCATTTCCCTTTGACTTGATTGTTTCATGCTTATGATTCATACAATTGATGGTCTAGTGGTGTAGCAGATTGTACCAGTGATTCCCAGGTGTGTGTAAGATGTTTTAGACCTCATGTGGGGGTCGCCCTTCAGGTAGCCCCCCACATGCCCGGATGCCTTCATATTATACTACAGCCTCAGATGCAATTCTGTAGATTTGATGGGTTTGGTTCCTGCCACTTGCAGTGTTCATAACATGCACATTTCCTTTAGATGATCCATTTAATTTTGCAAAGCCCTTCCTTGTTCAGCAGGGCTTCTTTGGTTCTTCTACCCTCCCTCCCACCCATTTTTTGAGGGAAGGGCCATTATATCTCATGTACTCAGATATTGTTGTATTCAATCCTGACTCATGTTTTACCAAGTGCATTATGTATATGGGACACATTGTATTATTTTCTGGCTCAGTTATGCCAACGAGTCATGTACCATTCAACATGTACTTCATTGCTTAGTTTTATGTTTCTGGGCGCATCATTATTTTTGTACTAAGTTATCTCAGCAGGTATAGGTATGCCTCACCCACCTCACTAAGATTTGGAACCACAACATAAAAGGAGATTTTTATTGGTCTTTCCCTTTCTATCCCTATCCTCTTTTGCTTCAGTGCCATTGGTCTCTCTCTCTCTCTCTCTCTCTCTGACTCCACTTTGTTGTTTGGCGATTGAGTCTTTTCAACGTACTTCGGTCATACTTTTTTCTCCTAATAGTCATACATTGGGGGGCAATCTATTTTCACAAAAAATTGGTCATCTAGTCTCAATTTACTAGATGGGTTGAAATACACCATGTAAAGCCAATTTTACAATAGTAAAATATCTTTCACTGTGAGAAATTAATTAATAAACCACTTTTGTTAAGCAATTTATAATTAAACCCATGAATAATAACTAAATAAATCACTATTTATTTAATTATCTTCTAGGAATAATCCCAAGGGTTATCTCAACTAGTTGAGTCCCCGTTGTTAAGTGCCTCACCCATTAGGAGGTCACAAGGTCAATTCTCCTCGACGCCCTTGGGGTTAGGCCCTGCTAGTCTAGCCGACGGGGTTTACAAGATTCCCTTTGGGGTTGATCTGCCCAAATTTTCCTGTGGATGTAATGACCACTCAGTGTCCATGAACCACATTGTAAAAAAAAAAATTATCTTCTAGGTATGAAAATTAAATAGGCAAATTATTAATTATATTATTTTTCTCTAGGAATAATTAATTAATCACTAATTAATTATTATTCCTTGTCAAGTTTGACTAAATCCCTTAGGAATAATTCAATAAATCATTATTTGTTTATTGTTCCTTAACCATATTTCTTGAGATAATAAATAAATCATTTATTATATATTAATTCTAAATAAAAGTTTAAATACTTTCTCCCTCCTAACCAAATATAATAAATATTCCGATTGGTTATTTCTAGAATGGGGTTAATAATATTTTATTATTGCTCATTATTTGAGGATAACCTAATATTTTGTTATAAATATAAGGGTTTTCCATTCATTATTCAGTTTTGATTATTTTCATTATTGCACTCATTGTTGTAACTCTGATTATTATCAATGTTGCACACCATTTTTCTTTCCATTTGAGTTCTCATTGAGCTCAAAAATTTTATTTGTTGGGTTTACACATTATAGAGGAGAGAGACTTTATCGAAAAGTTGAAGACATTTGAGGATAGCCAGCAACCCATCCCACAGAGGGGGACTGGTAACATTATTTGTTCCCTTCACAGGTGTTGTTTAATTTAATATATTCTTTATATATCTGGTTTCCATTGGATTATTGGAGTTATTTGTGTTTGTTTTACTATTCCATTTTGTTGTTTAACTATGATTGTGGCATAGATAAGGGCTTTGGCAGGTTTTGTTTCTATCATTTGTTGTAGATCTACATTGTTTAGCAGTCATTTATATTGTTAAGATTGTTTTTCATCCACGGTCTAAAGTGTTTCTTTTTCATACACCTTCAAGGACAAAACACTATAACATCTACCGAGAAAATTCCACTTTTGCTATCATAGTCTATCCTTATAGCTCATTGTACCAAATCCATACTCGAACACAATATCTGCAGCCACACTGTTTCCTTGCTTGCATGAGTGGCTTCCATGTATTCAACCTCTGTAGTTGAATGTTCGACTATAGATTGTCTTTTGATCCAAATGACTGCTCCTCCAAATAGTTTAAACACATACCCACTTCTAAATCCTCTTCAATCCAAATTTCTAGCCCAATATGCATCAATAAAACCACAAATCTCCAAAACTCTATCCAATGAACAAACCATAAGCACTAGTGGCATAAAAATACTTGAAAACTCACTTCATTTTTGTCCAATGCTCCTTCCATGGTTTTGACATAAACCTACACAATAATCCTACTACATGTGCAATGTCTGGTGTGGTGCAAACCATTTTATACATTAGGCTTCCAACTACACTCACATATGGAACACGAGACATGTCCTCTTCCTCTTCTTGTGTCTTGGAACATTGTCACAGTAGATAACTTTACACTTATAGGAATAGGAACCTTGACTGGTTTACTATCTCACATATTAAACCTCTCCAATATTGTTTTGACATACTTTCTTTGGTTTAACCAAAGCTTCCTCTTTGCCCCATATCATTTAATTTCCATGTCCAAATATCTTTTACAACACCAATATCCTTCATATTGAATTTCGAGGACAATTAGGTCTTCAAATCCTGGATAACTTCTTTATCAATTCTAATAAACAACATATCATCCACATACAAGGCCAAATAAATAACATGGTCACCAATCAATTTGAAATAAACATAGTGATCTATTTTTCTCCTACTAAAGGCAAGTCCCCATAGATATATATATATATATATATATATATATATATATATATATCTATATATATGTATCAATTTTTTGATACCACATCCTTGATGACTGCTTTAACCCATATAGAGACTTTTTAAACCTACACATCAGTTCATTCTTACCCTTCACCGCAAATCCTTTTGGTTTCTTCATGTAGGTCTCTTCTTCTAGATCCCCGTGAAGAAATGCTGTCTTCAGATCCATTTGTTCTATATGAAAATCAAAAGAAACAATAATAGATAAAAGTAATCTAATAGAAGCTAACTTGGGAACAAGAGAAAAAAATATCACTAAAATCAATTCTTGACACCTGGGAATAACCTTTTGCTACCAACCGAGCTTATATTTCTCCACCTTTCCTTTTGTATTCATATTCTTCTTAAACACCCATTTTTTGCTATTGAGTTTCCTTCTAGCCAACAACTCCACCAAATCCCAAGCCTCATTTTTGTCCAAGGATTCAATTTCTTCAATCATGGCCTCTTTCAAGAGTTTTTCATCCTCTCAATCCACTGCCTCCCTACTAGTTCTGGGATCATCATCAGTAATAGATAAAGGAAAATTTGAACAAAAAGGAGATGGACTATACCTTTCGGGTTGCCTTCTGTCACAAATTGATTCCCTCAAAATTGGAGTGTGTGGCTCTTCTTCTTCTAATTCTTTTTCTGATGTAGAGTCTGATTCTTCCTCTTCAACTCAAACTTTGTCTTCTTAGGTTCCTTTGGTAGGAATTCATGTTTAATAACATATTTCACCCCTCTAAGAACCACATCTTGATTATTCACAACCTTCCTTGTTTCTAGGTTCCAAAGCTTATAACCTTTTAAACCATCCTTATACCCAATAAATATGCACCTTTCACATTTGATACCCAACTTGGTTCTTTTCTCCTTTGGAACATGTACATATGCAGCACATCCAAATACCTTGAGATGTGTGAGAGAGACTTTCTTATGAGTCCATACCTTATGTGGAGTCTTATCCTCCAACGCTACATAGGTAACATGCAATATCCGCTACCTCTGCCCATAATTTGTGTCCTCACCCAACACCATTGAGCATGCTTCTTTCTTTTTCCATCAAGGTATTGTTCATTCTTTCCGCAACTCCATTTTGTTGAGGTGTGTATGGAGTACTGTTCTGCCATGATATGCCACACTGCTTATAGAACTCTTCAAATTCATTCTTGCAGAATTTTGGCATTGTGACTAATGTGTTTTCCTTGATGGAAACCTACTTGATGAATATGTCAACAGGATGTGTCTACATGTGACAAAGAGTTTTGTCAAAGGAATAGAAGTTCAGAGATAGAGGAATGATAAAGATGAATTTTCAAGAAGTATACGAGGGTTCTATGAAGAAAAGTCATGTACACATGCGGGTATGAAGAAGGAAATACATGTACAGTTTCCATACCATGGTATTCTAAATAGCAAGGGTCTTTACCATAGTATTGACCCATGGTTTTGAGCCCAAGAATAGACATTTGATCTCATAAAAGAATACCATGTGCGGTTTTGATCTGTGGTATTGGATAAGAGATAAGCTAGATAAGGAGATGAAGATCAAGTACTTCGTGTGAAAGTGTTGAATATTTGATGAATAGTTAGATCTAAAGAAAGTATGGAATGGGTTATTAATGAGTAGTTTGATTTGAAACTAAGTATGCACATGGGAATTTGATGATGGATCAGCTCCAATAGATCTGAAATGACTATATTGATAGTAGATTGGTTTGATCTGTGACATTTATTCTTGACACATGTTTTTCCATGTGATTATTCTGTGTATGCCGAGATATGGGTATGTCTGAAGGTTTGATGTGTAGTAGAGCTTTAAATCAGCATTTGCAGATCTTTACAATGGTTTTATAATCTAAAAGGCATGTGGGTAAGCTAGTTTGATGTTGGTAAGTAGCATATCTATTCAGATATGTATGCGGGTTTCATTCCTGAGAAGCAGGTATACATGTAGAAATACTTCATGGAAAGTGCATATATAATTTAGGCTTTGGCTGAATAAAATGTCTTACCTAATAATATGGGTTTTCCAGTTATGTTTGAAGTTGAATTGATTGATTGAAGAAGTGATGATGCTGCTAGCTATATGTGATTGGAGACCTTTTATGGTTTTGTGATAGTTTCATAATAATTTAGTGTTTCAGGGTTTAACGCAGTGTGTGATTCAGAATAACAGTGATTCATTTTTAGGGTTCAATGTTTTGAGATCTGTATGTGGGTATGCCTCATGGAAAGTGCATATACACATAGGTTTACTAAAGAAAATTAGCGTATATATTTTGATATATGGTTGATCATGGTTTGCTGTGAAAAAATCTGGTTTCAGTAATAAATAGTATGTTGATTAGTATTCCGGTTACAATGATCTAACTGCTTTGGCTGTTTGAAAATAAGTTGTTTGATTTGGGTCTCATTTGGTTAAAATATTGGTTTATTTAGTTGATTCAGTGATTGGTTGATCTAGTTGGTTCAATCATTGAGTGATTTATTGCAATGATTTATTACAGTTTTGATATTTGATATTTCTAGTTGGTTCAATCATTGAGTGATTTATTGCAATGATTTCTTACAGTTTTGATATTTGATATTGGGCTCAAATGACGGTAGTGGGTTCAACCTGAAAATTTGATGAAAAGTGGCCTACAAGTTGTGATGTTTTCTAACAGGTGGATCTAGTGTGAAAATCTATGAAACATGGTCCATGATGGTGTTGAGGGTTGGAGCCTTTAGTGAGGGAGTTAAAGTTTCCTTCTAGTGGTAGTTGGTAAATACGCTTAGGGGTTTGGAGCTCCCTTCCGGTGGGTGTCAATAAATGAGATTAGGTGGTTGGAGGTCCCTTCCAGTGGGTGTTAGAGAACAAGAGAAGGTTGTAGCCTTCTCTAGGTGGGTGCTTGTGTGCCGGCATAAGTCTATGCTGGTACAAGATTGTGAGAAGTTTTTACTTAATTATAAAAGAAGACAGAGATGACAACAACAATGGTTTTTTCCCACATTGAGTTTCCACCTACAAATCATGGTGTTCAAATGTGTTGCTTATGTGTGATGATTTATTTTATTCTCACTACACATTATTACTCTATATCTAATACTAATGAAGTACTAACATACTGGTTGAATATAAATTGATTGAAAAACTAAGTTGACTGGATATATGCTAGTTGTCTGCATTAAATTTGTGTACCTACGCAGGTTTTTCTTTCAGTAAAGTAGCGTACATAAATATGAGTAAGAAAAGAAAATTTTAAGAGAGTTTTAAAATACTAATTCACCCCCCCACCTGCCCTCTCAGTGTGTTTCCCAACAATTGGTATCATAAAATGTCCTTCAAAAGAATCTTGATTTCTTGAAGGAAATTCATCAAGATGAGCAATAAAAGGGAACAACATCTATTAGGCCACCATTGTTCAACAGAACCAATATAGTTTTCTAGAAGGTAAGAACAAGAGCTTACTTATAGTCAGTTGGAGCATATGTATGGGGAATAATTGGAGGATATAAATATCCATATAGAATTCCCATAGACGAAGAAGAAAATAAGAAATATGAGATCAATGCAAAGGTTTTCAATGCTCTATTAGGAAGCTTGACAGAATCAGAATTTATCAAAGTCATGCAATTGAATACAGAAAAGGCTATATGCGATAAAATCATCCAAAGCTATGAAGGTGACACCAAGGTAAAAAGTGCCAAAATTCAAACTCTTAGAATTCAATATGAAACTCTCAGAATGCACAATTAGGAAAGTATCATGAGTTTATTTCTGAGGGTAGATGAGATCATGAAATCTATGAGAAATATTAGTGAATAAATAAAAGAATCATCACTGGTTGAAAAAATATTAACATCTCTAACTCCTAAATTTGATTCAAAAGTTTCTGCCATAGAAGAAATTGTAGGACTTGCATGATCTTATTGTTGTACAACTTCATTTTATTCTAATGACCCATGAAATTAGAAAAGTGGTCCCCTCATATATCAGAGAAGTTGCATTCAAAGCCACTGCAAAAGGAAAAGAAAAGGAAGAATCAGGTTATGTATTAGAGGAAGAAGAGGAAAACTTCATAAAGAAAATCCAAGAAGGTACTAAAAGATTCAGAGGTAAGATTCCCTTGGAGTATCTTTCTTGTGGTAGAGTTGATCATTACACTGCTAAGTGTCCTTATAAATAAAATCATGAGAAAGGGAAAGAAGATAGTCATGGTATTTCAAATGGTGAAGAAGGTGAGCCTAATCGAGAATGTCAATTACTTATGGCATTTGAAGTTAGAAGTAGTAACGAGTCTAATGATAATATTTCTCAAAGAAGAGATTTGGAAAACTTTGATAGGGATATATCAGATGTAGTGACAGTTACAGATGTCAGTAAATATTCAATTTTGGGAGCACCCCACCTTCTATTCATCAAGAATGAAGAATATGATAACAAAGAATTATCAGGTATGATATTTTGTTCTAGCTGCAGTCCATTTCCTTGTCTATGAAATAATGATAGTGATGATGACAGTGAAACAATTGAACTTTCACCCATGGGTAAAAGTGAATGTAAGCACTCTAAAGATTCAAAAATAATGCCTCTAGAAGAAGAAGATCAAGGAAAGTCAGAAAAAATTTGACAATTTTAATGTTCCTATGCTAAGCAAAGACAATTATCAACATTGGAAAGAAAATATGAAGTCTAATATAATGAATTTTGATGTCTGGTATCTAATATGAAATGGCTACACCAATATTTCTCCATTAGACAAGAAAGTACAAAAGAATAGTAAGGCTTTGAGTGACATCTTTTGTAGCATACCTGATCAACATTAAATAAGATTATGCATTATACAACTGCAAACAAAGTGTGGGAAAAGCTACAAGAAATTCATTCAGAAATCCCAAAGGAAGATTCCTCATCAAGGGAATTACCAGGGAAATCTGATCCCTAACAATGTGTCCAAAACATCAGATGGAGTCACTGAATCAAAAGAAGACATGTTAGAAGAAATTGTGATCTTAGAACAAAACTTGATCTTGCTTTGAAAAATATTGTTAATCTTAAAGATAAGTTATAGGCATATGATAACAAGGATCATATTAAATCAATAAATGTTGCTATGGTATCTAAACAATATTATGAAGGTATTGAAGTTGATATCATATCTCTAAGAGAAGATCTTGAAAAATCAGATAAGCAGAATGAAGAACTACTTCAAGCATTTGAAAAACATGAAAATTGGGCTGAAAGATGAGATGTCCAAATTAAAGGAGTAAGTGGAAGAAGAAAGAAGGAAGAAGGGTTGAAGAAGGTATGAATAAGAAGTATCTAGAAAAGGATAAGCTATATCAAATAATGGAGGTTGAGGTAAACATTCTAAAAGGTAAATTAGAAGAAAAAGATAAACATTTGCGATTTCAAGACAGTACTAAGATTTTGGATAATATTCTTAGTAGTCAAGGGTCTCCCGCCATCAAATCTGGTCTTGGTTTTTATGAAACTATTGAAGGAGAATCAAGTTCACAAGATGAGGCAAGGAATTTAAGAAGTAACAATGCAAAACCTAAAATTCTCAACAAAGAGATAGGAAGTCAACCTAATCAACAACTAAGGAAAGTGAATCTTCAAAGAAAATAATTTACTCCTCATTGTAGAAATTTTAATCCATTCTCTCCTCTGATTAATAATCTTTAATGTTTGATGTGTCATAATTATGGACACATTGCAGCTAATTGTTGAAGCAGAAAATTTCAATCACAAACAAATAACCACTTCACTGAAATTTCCTCAGCTCCTAGGTACTCAGGCCCCTTTAAAGGATATTATTTTTCTTGCAATATATGTTATCACCAAAAAAATGATCATCTAGCCTAATTTACTAGATGGATCGAAGTACACCATGTAAAGACAATTTTACCATAGTAAAATTGTTTTCACTGTGAGAAATTACTTAATAAACCACCTTTGAAAAGTAATTTATAGTCAAACCCATGAAGAATAATTAAATAAATCACAATTTATTTGATTTTCTTCTAGGAATAATTAACCATTTTTCAATTATTATTCCTTGTCATATTTGACTCAATCATGAAAAATAAACAGATAAATCATTAATTATCTTATTTTTCTCTATGAATAATTAATTAATCACTAATTAATTATTATTCATTTTCAAATTTGACTAAATCCCTTACGAATAATTAAATAAATCCTTATTTGTTATTATTCCTTAACTAATTCTTTGAGATGATAAATAAATCATTTATTTATTTATTATTTCTGAATAAAAGTTTAAATACTTTTTCCCTCCTAACCAAATATAATAAAATATTCCAAGTGATTATTCCAAGAATGGGATCAATAATATTTTATTATTGCTCATTATTCGAGGATAACTCAATATTTTGTTATAAATAGAAGGATTTCCCATTCATTATTCACCTTTGATTATTTTCATTGTTGCACTCGTTGTTGTAACTCTGGTTCTTTTCATTATCACATATCATATTTTTGTTGGGTTTACACATGATAGAGGAGAGAGACTCTACACAAGCTGAAGACGTTTGAAGATAGCCAAGAACCCATCCCATAGAGGGGGACTAGTAACATTTATTTGTTCCCTTCACAGGTGTTATAATAAAACTATTCTTTATATATTTGGTTTCCATTGGACGATTGGAGTTATTACTCTTTCCTTTTGCTGTTTAACTATGATTGTAGCATAGATCCAGACTTTGGTAGGTTTTGTTTCTATTAGCGGTTGCCGATCTACAATGCTTAGCAACCATTTATATTGTTGAGATTTTTTGTCATCTAAAATCTTAAGTGGGTTATTTTCGTACATCTTTGAGAAGAAAACACTACAACAAAAATGGCGACTCCATTGGGGAATTTCCTAATTGCTGCCAATCAAAAAATTGGTGACTCCACTGGGTTTTATACTTTAGATCCAGAAACCTGGGTGACTTTTGGTTTTTAGCTTAGGGTTTCATCTTTTTTCAATTCTCTCAATGTTTCCTAGTTTTTTAACCTTAGATCTATTAAATTTCTGACTTCCACAAGCTTTCTGGTCATTTCCGCAAGTGACAGGAACCAACTGCGACAAAGGCAACAATTTTTTTTGAGATTTTTCGACTGAGATCCAAGGAGCATAAATCGCACCTTTTGGCCCAAAAGGTATGATCTAGAGGCCAGAGTGCACTTATCAGCCCAAAAATTGCGATCCCTACTGGAAAATAGTTCAGTACCTACGATTTTTGGGTCTGAGGGTTTTTCTCAGATCTCTCTTAGTTTTGCATAGAGCTCTTTGTTGGGTTGTCTGATCTCTATCTCATCCTGCTTAGGCCTTGATCCACTTTAATTTACTCTTTGAAGTCTAATTTATCCTCCCCTAGGGCTTCTAGTATGCTTCCACCTTCTTAGGAGGAGTTTAGCTGAGTGAGTAGTCTGAGTTTCTGTAGCGCTTTCAACTAGATTTTCCATATATATACCCTTCGGTTTCAGATCTGTGTAGATAGGTTGTTACCATCCATAGTTTCACATTTAAACTTGTTTGGTCATTTCTTTAGGGTCCCATCAGTTTCCCTAGTTATTTCACCCATCTCCCTATCTTTTTGCAGGGATCTTCCCCTCTAGTTTTCTGCTGTTGCTGCAACACTTTCTAGCAGCTTACTATCACTTGATCCCAATTGTGCCAACATTTATATCTCTTGACTATTTTAGTGTATTTTTCGTCAATTTAGCCACCAACCAACAAAGTGTGTGAAAACCCAGTTTGGGTGGGGTTTAGTTAATTGTTTTGCTGTTTATTTTCTATTGTTAATTTCAGTTTATTTTCAGCAAGCTTTTTTCTTTTTTACAAACAGGATTTGGGCTTAGTCAATAAATACACTTGCACACACAAGCACATATTAAGTAAAGGGCACTTCATTTACACCACCAAGCCAACACTTAACATAATAAATTTATCTCCCCTCATTGAGAGAAAGGCATATTGTTGACATCACTTTACCATTTCCATGTCACGTGTGCCTTACCACCATTACACCACCAAGGCATTTGTCGCGGAGACTATTAGGCCTTCACCCCCAGTTTTCACTTGGGCATATTACCCCTCCTCGTTGGCTTCAGGTTCATAGCCCTCTAAGTCCCCATAACAACTCTTCTCCTAGTTCTTCTGATTCCTCATCTGATTCCAAGCCTCCCTCACCGCATATTGTCACCATGTCTAGACCCACAGCTGGTGCAAGAATCAACTTGGTGTTGGCTCCTGTTATATCCCGGTGGTCACATCAAGTGAATGAGTCTTAGGAACTGTTCCGACAGCCCCCATGCTCCCCTTTATGGATGGGTTAAGTCTGCCAAATTTTAACCAGTTGATAAATGACCCCGTACACCATGATGTTGGTTGGCCTTATATGTCAACTAAGCTTCCCTCATACATCCCAAAGTTTGAGGGTAATGATGGAGAGGATCCTACCAACTATGTTCGATCCTTCTACCTGTGGTGTTCTTCCAAATCCATAGCCTTTCACCCCATTCATCTTTGGCTATTCCAACGCATGCTCACTTGAGACACTGCAAAATGGTATGTAGATTAGCCCTAGGCCTCTCATTTTGGTTTCACGATGCTTGCTAAAGCATTCCTTTCATATTTCCAGTTACATCTCCAATACGACACTTGTACTGAGTTATTGACCTCATTCCGTCAAACCTCCACCACTCGCCTTTCGAACCATGTTCAAGAATGTTGTCAAAGGAGGAGCACATGTTGTACCTCGCCCTTCGAGGACTGTGTCTATGTAGATTGGTTTCTTAGGAGCCTCTTACTGCCCATTGGAAAATATTTCGCATCCCATTTTCCTCAGACCAAGGAAGAAGCTCTCCAAACCTCCCTGAGATATGACCTGATTTATGCACATTCCTGTTACGTCTATACCGTCATTCCAGACCTCCATCATCCTAGAAGTGCCAATGGACTAGGTGCATCTCATGCCATCGACGGTATCATTGGATCCCTTTCAAACTCTTGGCCATATACTCATCAAAGTTATGGCTATCTGTAGGGGTAACCAATTCCTCTAACACTCATGCACCTCCTGTTAGCAACATGTTTTCAGGATCCCAACCTGTCTACCAAACTGTCACTCCTCCTTATGCATAGGTGAGCACTCCAACCCTTCAACCATTAGTGTCACAACCGCTCATGCATCCTCAGCCCCAGTAGCCATCGCCCCCCTTAGGGTCATGTGTTTTCATAGCAGAGTGCTACCAATCCCCAAAATTCGAAGAAAAATAATAAGTGCAAGGGTAACAAGGGTAACCAGGGTTATCAACGTAATCAACCTAATGAACCCCAGGGGAACAATCATAACACTAACAACCAGAAACAGGGCAGACAACCCAAGAAAAACAATGTTATTCGTACGAACAAGCCTTGTGCATTTTGTGGTGTACATGGGTACACATGAGTGTCCTCTTTTACCCTAAATACACCAAATGTGGGGAGCTCAAACAAATTCTAGACGTCAACAATTGCCTCAAAATATTGCACCATCTGAATTGGTAGTGGTCACAAATCCTTTCCCTCAAAAAGGATTTTTCATTGCTCAACTTCATCTAGTTTTAGAAACCCATCCTTCTGGTCCTGGTGACTACCAGATCCTCATGATGGATTTTTGCGAGGTCAATACCTATGATCAATAGTCATCTCCTCAACACTTTGTTGTTACCACCTCAGCTGAGTCATCTATATCCACCCACCCAGGACCTCCTCCGTTTGTGGGTGCCTTTCCTATGTTCCCACCTGGAACTATTCCTCCAGGTCTTAACTATCCAGGAGCTATTCCACCAGGACATTATCCTACATGCCAGATACCTTTCTTATTTCCCCCTCTGGGAATATTTTTTGTCCCTCCCATGGCTTCGTAGGTCCTTCCTAATGTGACTTTGAGGATCCTAGTATGGTACATTGATCCCCCAGCAAGCACTCCACCTGGTCAGCTAAGACCTTATCATGCTTTGACCCTAGTTCAACCAGTCCCTATGACCCCTGTTGTTGCTTCAGTTCCATCACGACCTCAACATGAACCCACTCCTGTTGTGAAAGCATCTAGATAGGGGGGAAAACCCAAGAGGAAAGAATCAAAAGATAAGGCTCCCCAAGCTCCTCCAGCCCCTAAGGCCCCAAAGTCGTCACCTCCATGCACTTTGTGTAAAGTTGTTGGGCATGCCACCAATAATTGTCTTGAGCTTCCTCAACTTAAACCTTTGGTTCATGAAGAATTCCCTGAGTCAAATATCCTAGAAGTCCATGTTAACTTGTCGAGCCCACCTAAGAAACTCCAAACGTTGTGCAAAAATCACCATTGTTCCCTATGTGATCATCATGGTCACTATTTCCATTATTGCCCTTATCTCGATCAATTTCGCGACTGCCTTGAAGTGCTTCGCGAATATGAGGCCACTTGTAGTGGATCATCTACTCCTCTACCCATGGATTCTGGTACCACTAGTCAACTAGAACCGGGGGACTCTGGTCCTACCAATGTGATCCCTCCCCCGATTTCAAGATGATAGACACCATAGGCCGTATCCTTTACCTGTCATCATCCTTGAGTTACTTGCAAGAAAACATGTCTAAGGTTGCTACGCATGCTTCTATCCAACCTCTCTCGATAGAATCCCAGGTCTCAACATCTGTAGATCCTCCATCTACTAGCTTGTTGTTTACAATTCCTGATGATGCATATGTGAAACTTCTTTCTCAGGTTGATGCACCAAGTAACGTCGCCGCATCATGTAGTCAATCTTCCTCCCGTTCGCCCATCTCCCAGCCTGATGAGGACACCATGGAAGCTATGACTACCCGTGATTATCCTTGGAATGTTATGCACCATCGTACATACTTCCTCCCATATTTGGATTCCACCACTCTAAATACATCTAGTATGCCCATAGCATACTAGGGGGCACATAGGCCCCTACATCTCATTATCATCCTTTGGACGATCTCATTCCAGGTTAGTTTGAGATGTTTGAATCCCTTTTTCTAGCACTCAGAACATAATGGCACTCCACAAACTCCTCCTACTAGGGGGCATCATCCCCACCTTTTCATACCAGATTAGTCCCCTCCATAACATATGTTTGCGGGAAGTATCCCATGCTTGGGGGCATGATCATTTTCCCTTGGCCATCTTCTCAAATGGTTAATGTAAGTCTCGACCTATATCACACTAGATTGAGGTATGGTATATTATCTTCCCATTCCTTAGATAGTTTGTCCTACCGGCATCCTTGATGAGCCACATGGCCATCGCATATCATAGAAATTTGATACCATCTCTTAAAATATTCTACTCTATGTCCACAAAATCCCCATGTTTGACTTAGTGGGTGAGGATGAGTCTACACCTCCTCTAGCAGTTCATTCTCATTTTCCTCTTCCCTTAATTCTTCACCAGGAACCACTGTTCCAAGAAGAATTGAGGCCATCTTTAGACAAGGCCACTTTATTGAAAACATAGATCTAGATTCCAACAGTAGGTTTGTTTGCTACAATCTCCATAAGGTTTAGGGCCTTCTCCTTCTCTCAAATTGGAGGGAAAACACCCTTTTATAAGAAAACCCACATTTTTTTTCTGTCGCACATTATGACTAGACTGTAGCTTAGTTTGATGAACTATCAGAACCATTGGAAATATCTCATTGGGTACTATAATGGGTCTTCCTCAATTTTTGATGTTTTGACACTTCACCAGGAAGTCATTTTTCCAAGAAGGGTCACTTCATTGCCTCTAAAAATCAAATTTCCTCATGAAGTGACACCTGTACTTTGAGGTCTGCCTCCTCTAAATAGTTGTCATACCATGCATCTATTTTCTTCACGAGTAACCATCATTTACTCACGTTTTCATGGTCCCCATCGGGCCTATTCTATGTGGTAGTGTCATCGAGTCACTCTTGTTCAGAGCATCCATGATGAGTCACCCTTGCATCCATGGAGTCCATTTCACGTCCCATTATATCATGTCACATTATTCCATCCTTGTTTGCATACCATTCATCCTTTGTTGCCCATTTTGGCCTCCAATCATACTATCCCCATCCCCTTCAGAGTTGAGTCAATTGCTGCCAAGTCAACCATGCGCTTTACGCTCCGACAAAGGAAGTTGTTTGTTTTTCCCTCAGTACCACTTTTCGCATTATCCCTAGTGTCAATCCATCAATCAAATTACTATTTTCCCTCTTGTCTTAGTTGAGGATCCTCATTTCCTCACCTATCGTGGGCCCTATTCTATCGACATCATCTCATGCATTCGAGAAGAACGGCCTAGAGGATGGTGTATCTTGGTTCCAGCTTCCATTCTTGTTCGGCCCCTCGAATCGAGCAGAGGGACTCATTATTTCCCTTTGACTTGATTGTTTCAGGTTTGTGATCTATACACTTGATGGTCCAATGATGCAACCTATTGTATTAGTGATTCCCAAGTGTGTGTGAGATGTTTCAAACCTTATGAGGGGTTGGCCCTTCAGGAAGCCCCCCATATGCCCGGACACATTCCTATTATGCTATAGCCTCAGATGCAGTTATGCAGATTTGATGGGTTCATTTCCTACCGATTGCAGTGTTCATAACATGTACGTCTCCTTCAAATGATCCATTCAGTTTGGCAGAGCCCTTCCTAGTTAAGCAGGGATTGTCTAGTTGTTCTACCCACCCTCCCACCCATTTTTTGAGGGAAGGGGCTTTGTATCTCATGTACTCAGATATTATTGTATTTAGTCTTGGCTCATTTTTTTCTAGGTGCATTATCTATATGGGACACATTGTATTATTTTATGTCTTTGTTATGCTAGCATGCCATGTACGATTCAACATGTACTTCATTGCTCAGTTTTATATTTCTGGGCGAACCATTATTTTTGTACTAAGTTATCTCAGCGGGTATGGGTATGCCTCCCCCACCACATTGAGGTCTGATATCACAACATAAAAGGAGACTTGCATTAATCTCTCCCCCTCTGTCCCTCTCCTCTTTCAATTCAGCTTCATTGATCTCTCTCTCTCTCTTTGACTCCCCTATGTTGTCTAGTGATTGTGTTTTTACAACGTACTTCGGTCATACATTTTGCTCCTAACACTCGTACGTTTGGGGCCAATATGTTGTCACAAAAAATTGATCATCTAACCTAATTTACTAGATGGATCGAAGTACATCATATAAAGCCAAATTTACCATAGTAAAATTTCTTTCACTGTGAGAAATTACTTAATAAACCACCTTTGTTAAGTAATTTATAGTTAAACCCATGAAGAATAATTAAAAAAATCACTATTTATTTGATTTTCTTCTAGGAATAATTAATTAAACCATTTTTCAATTATTATTCCTTGTCATATTTGACCCAATCATAAAAAATAAACAGATAATTCATTAATTATCTTATTTCTCTCTAAGAATAATTAATTAATCACTAATTAATTTTTATTCTTTGTGAAATTTGAATAAATCCCTTAGGAATAATTAAATAATTCTTTATTTGTTTATTATTCCTTTACTAATTCCTTGAGATGATAAATAAATCCTTTATTTATTTATTATTTCTAAATAAAAATTTAAATACTTTTTCCCTCCTAAACAAATATAATAAAATATTCCAAGTGGTTATTCCAAGAATGGGATCAATAATATTTTATTATTGCTCATTAGTCAAGGATAACTCAATATTTTGTTATAAATAGAAGGATTTTCCATTCATTATTCACTTTTGATTATTTTCATTGTTGCACTCATTGTTGTAACTTTGATTATTTTCATTGTCGCATACCATAGTTTTATTGGGTTTTCCTTCTCAGCGTTATGGGCACATTGGGAAGGTTCCCCAATGGTCGACTGGTTCCTTTGTCGAAGCCTATCAGATTTCTCATTTCAAGCAGAAGCGATGGCGAACCAAGCGCTTCCCAAGCAGTTGAGGAAAGGATACTCACAGAAGCCCCTTCATCTATGATGGTACCGACCATGATCATTTTGTAAGCTTGTACAATGATTCAGAATGGTACATTAGCCAGTAAACGGGGTCTGCCTAGTAGATTCCAATCGAAGGAAATGACTAGGTTGCTTGGAGGTGGGACCGAATAGACGGCCGGATATGACTCTAATGAACTTCCTTCCTGTGGTAAAGGAACGAGTAGATTGCCCCCATGTTCATCGGAGTCTGTGTTTACGAAAAGAATTTGAACGGTATCATTCTCATTCTCTTCGGTGATTGTATCATCTAAAGATGGACCTTCCAAAGACAAGACCGGGTCGACTGCCACCTCAACCTTTTGACTTTCGTCTGGTATGGACTCAGCGGGTTTATCTTCAATGATATATGCTTCGACCGACCATAATGACATGTCAGTCAGATTTTCAACTAGTGATGGACTCGGCAAGAGTTTCTTGTATCCAGGAGGAAGCCATAGCAGTGAAGTAGGACAGTTATCCAAGACTCTTTTAGCTTCGTCTAGGAAGGGACAAGGGTGGATGACGTGATCGCCTTCACACAGTTTACAAGGAAATTTACATTTTCTTTTCTGTCCAAATGCTTCGCTTTCACTAGTTGATGGTGTACTTTCACCATGATCTTCAGAGGTTGATGACACTGGATTGTGCAAACGAGGAGACCAGTCCCTTAAGATCCGAGGGATGCAAGGACAATCTGGATGATAGTGGTCTCCTTTGCAAATGACACATGGAGATTTAGGCTTGGACGATGTAATGTGTGGATTTTCATGAGACGATGCCCGGTTACCCCTTTTTTCCTTTGGCTCCTTCTTCTTCTTCTCTTTCTTCTCCTTGCCCTTCTTCTCCTTCTTAGTTACTTGATTTTTGGCTTTACCAACTTTATCAAGTGAAGAGGAAGGAGGAGAGGGAGAATCGGACGAAGTAGAAGGTTCGGGGGTAACTTTAGTATCATCCAGTTGCTGACTCGATTGTTTAGGAATCACAGTGTTCTGAACGACAGAGGTCGAGAAGAGCCATATTGGCAAGCCAATCATCAATCCCGGAAGTGACAATGTGGCCATATGAGGTGCACCAACATCTCCCCAAGAGGAGAAAGGACTAGGATTTCCTCCAAGGGGAAATCCTTGGTTGGTGGACTCCATTTTTCTCAACCTAAGACCAACACGGGAATGGTGATATTATTCCGATTAAAATAAATTTTAGACGTTTTGACACAACTTGTTTTTTCAATTTTTAAAAGTCGAGAAAAAGCAAAAGATGACTCTAGTTACCTTTTATTTTTAATGAGCCTGAAGTGACAAGTGCTTAGATGGACCTTCTCCTTTAAGGAGTCTGAAAAGGAATGAAAGAGACTACTCTGGAAATCTAGACAGAGGGATTACCAAACCAATTGCAAAACTGCAGAATACTTTTTACGGTATGGCAGTCAATCTTCCCGAATGTTATGTTCAGTGCATTGTGATTGATAGGGCGGTAGACACGGCTTCCTATGGATAAAGGATATAGCATATCATGGTCTCCCAATATATACTCGATGGTACGTGGGAGCACAAGTCTGTACTAGCACTTATCATCTCAAAGAGGAGGAATCACCCAGTTACCAGGCTTTACGACACCGGAATACATCTCTAGCCTAGACTTCTAGATGTTGTGCATTAGGTTCCAAAGCGTTTTTATGTTCATTGAATTTATTTTACAGTTGATCTTTCTTAAGAAATTTGCCTTTCAGGTTCACCACGTGATGTAGATATACAATTCCTAAAATGCAATCTAAGATGATAAACAATCGTTTAATCTTCCTTTTGCAATGAAAATCCTAGCTACTAAAGAAAGAGAGACGATATTCTTTCAACATAGAGCAGAGAGCACACACTAGATGCACTGTCCTAAATCAAACCAACAAGCAGTCTAAATGCAAATGCACATGCATGTATTTGTTTTCAGCTTTCTTAATGTGTGAATGACAAGAAGAATGCTAAGTACAAATCTGAATTATCTTTTCAAAGCGACAATACTAACAAATTTCTCTTCAAAACGAAAAGGAAGATAATGATGACACTTTGCTAATTTGAATTGAAAACTACTTTCGACACTCAAAAAACTACTAATTCAAATCAAATACAAGAGTAACTGTATAATCGACCATCAAGAACAATAGAATTATTTTCTTTGACTAAAAATGACACTTGCAACACTTTCAAATCAAAAGACAACAATTTGATTATGCTATTTTTTTGTAAAAGAGAATTGTAAGTGGCGCACAATACATAAAAACATTCACAATTCTTTGTACTATGGAGGTGGAATCATGCAAAAGAAGGGAGTTTCTACAGTGGTATACTGATCACAGACAACAAAACTCCTGAATAACGCTGAAGAGAGTGAACACAGAAACCAAAATCTTAGAGCAGAAGAGGTCTTGTCTGATCAGCGCACCTGCAACACAGGGGAAGTGCAATGCAGCGCACCTATTGTACACAGGAGGTGCGATGCATCCAGATTCCCAAGAGGAGAAAGTGCGATGGTCCAGGGACGAGACTTCAACTTAGTTCCGGGTCACAGTTTGTAGCTTAGTTCAGGGATTTAGGCCGAGCTAATGATAGTCAGTAAATAGAAATCATAGGGGCTGATCTAATGAGGTTACTAGAGCCACCACTAGGGAAATTATAAGGTTTGCAAATTGATTTTTCAGTTTATAAGAAAAACCCAGAGATAGACTGAAGCAGCATTGATCTACTTTGCACTTGCATAGCAAATGCAATTCGAAGGCTAGCTGGCTTGACTTCAAGCTCCGTCTGTAAGTTTATAAAACAAAGAAATATAGAAAAGAAAACAATCTATTCGCTCCCCAGTGGAGTCGCCATTTTGTTATCAGGAAATCTAGTGTCCGCTTGGAGCTGCTAGTCCCACTAAGACTGGTAGCTATCTTAGAAGCAAACAAATTAAAACTACTTTCGCTTTCCTTTATGAGAAGTAGATAAGAGGGGAACAAAGGACACCAACCTCAATCTTGCACTTAGTTCCTTGCTTGGTTCCTCTCCCTTCTGACAGATCCTTGCCACTTTGCCTTCGTCTTCCCAGCTTCAAAGAGCACCTGTGGAATCAAAGCAGCATAATACTATCAAAGAATAGAGATCTACCATCATAAACAATATAGGACCAGATATATATTGACCACATAAATGCATATATCATCAAACATACAAGAATGTGGAGGAAAACTTGAATAGCTTTATTAATATCAAGAATAGCAAAGAGGATTACAACCAATTGTTCTGACCTAGTGTAATCCTCCTAGCATGAAAGCCCTTCTTCACCTCATGAAAATCTTAGATCACACAACACTATGATATTCCACCAAGAAACCAAGAGCACTTCCTTACAAGATACAAAATTCCAGCCTTTCTGATCTCTGGGATGAGGGATCCATATATAGATGATTGCAGGGGGGTGAGTCAGCTTCTGGGATTTTGATTAATGTCCTATCTCTAATAGTTCTTGATTCCACTTGGAGATTGATGATCTCTTACTCATCCTTGGGCGAATTCAGACAGGCAAGTGTCATAGGAGAAGTTTCTAGAAGATTCCATGATGATCCACCTTGCAAACTGTCTCTGCCATTTGTCTACTCTCGCCCATTGCACCCTACAGAAGGGCTTTCCAGTATGCATCACACCTTTTACACTGAGCAGGTGAGATGCATCACACCCTCTGCACTGGGCAGTCTATATGGTCTAGATTTGACTAGTTCTGAGCAGTTTCCTGTGGAGAACTTATGGGAGATCATGTAATCAGCTAACCTTGTTCCTTTAGGGTGTGAAGCAACACTTTTAGGGACTTAGGAGCCCTTGGTTTATGGACATGTATGATTGGGGTTGCAGTGCCCAAAAATGTCTATAACATTATCATTTATGATTTCAATAGGATGATGTGTGTTGCATTTTTAAGACAAAAACCAGAGGCCTTTGAGAAGTTTAAAGACTTTAAAGGCATGGCTAAAAACAAGATTGATTGTAAAATAAAGTGAATAAGTTCTGATAATGGAGGTGAGTTTACTTCAAAATAATTTGATGAATTTTGCAATAAACATGACATTAAAATGAAGTTTACTATAGAAGAAACTCCCCAATAGAATGGTGTAGTAAAGAGAGTGTATAGATCAGTTCAGTAGTTGGCCATAGCCATGATGGGAGAAAAAAATATTCAGCAAAGATTTTGGGTGGAAGCCATTCACACAAAATTGGTCACTCTCAGCAAAGCACACTTCAAACCAAATAGTGATAAAAGTCCATATTAGCTTTGGTATGGAAGACCTACAATATTCAAGAATTTTGGAGTGTTTGGAAGCACGTGCTATATCAAGAGAAATGATGGAAAGCTTGGTAATTTTGATGTGAGGGTTGATGAAGGTATTTTTCTTGGATACTCTTATAATAAAAAGGGTTATAGATGCTACAATAATAATACAAATATGATAGTTGATTGTGTTGATGTCAAAGTGGATGAGCACAACGAATCTAAATCCTATCATCTAGTATGAACTAGCTCCAACAATTCTGTTAATAATGACGAGAATGATGATGATGCAATTTCAGATGAAGATAATGAGGAACCTATCAATCCTCAATCTAAGGATTATGTAAGATATGTGAAAAAACACCACCCAACTAACTAAATTGTTGGTGATTTAGATACACGTGTATAAACTAGAAGAATGATGTTGAATCCTCCTACTCAAGAGCATTTAGCTATAATATCTATGATGGAACCAAAGGATTTTTGTTAGGCCAACCAAGATGATAACTAGTTAAAATCCATGCATGAAGAGCTTCATCATATAAAAAAAAATTAGACTTGGGAACTTTTTCCCAGACTAGCAAACAAGAAGGTTATTGGCACAAAGTGGGTCTTCAAGAAAAAATTGAATGAGTGTGGTGAAGTGGTAAGAAACAAGGAAAGGTTAGTTTGAAAAGACTATGCACAAATTAATATTTTAGACTTTGATGAAACCTTACCTCCCAAGCACCTCCAACTCCTAAAGCTCCAAATCTGACACCTCCGTGTGCTTTGTGTGAGGTTGTTAGGCATGCCACCAATAATTGTCCTAAACTTCCTCATCTCAAACATTTGGTTCATCAAACATTCCCTGAGTCAAATATCCTTGAGGTACAAGTTACCTTATTGGAACCAGCCAAAAACTCAAAACATTGCACACAAATCACCCTTGTGCCTTGTACGATCATTATGGTCACTATTCCCATTGTTGCCCTCATCTCAAGGAAACTCGTGATTTCCTTCAAGCCCTTTGCGAATACAACGGCACTCATAGTGGATCACCTACTCCTCTACTTGTGGATTTTGGTACCACTAGTACAAAAGAATAGGGTGACTCTGGTCCCACTATCGTGATCCCTCCCCTCGATGTCGAGATGATAGACTCCATGGTTCATATCCTTTACCTATCGTCATCCTTGAGATCCTCACAGGAAAGCCACACTAAGATTCCCCCATGCACTTCTGTTGAACCTCCATCGTTGGAAACCTGGGTCTCAAAATCGATAGATCTTCCATCTACTAGTGTGTCATCTACCATTGCAGATTATGCGTACATGAACCTTCTTTCTCAACATGATGCACCAGGTATGGCCACCACATCATGTAGTCAATCTTCCTCCTGTCCCCCCATATTCCATTCTAATGAGGAAATCATGGAAGCCATGACTACCTTGATTATCCTTAGGACGATATGCAGCATCGAACATACTTCCTTCCATACTTGGAGTCCACCACTCTAAATACATCTAGTACACCTGTAGCATACTGAGGGTCACATAGACCCCTACATCTCCTTATTATCCTTTGGAGGATCTCATGCCAAGTTGGGCTAAGATGCTTAAATCCCTTTTTTGAGCACTCTGAGCACAATGGAGCTCCATAAACTCCTCCTTCTAGGGGGCATCATTCCCACCTTTGCATACCAGATCAATCCCCCCCATCACATATGTTTGCCGGCAATATCCCATGCTTGGGGACATGATAGTTTTCACTTAGCCATCATCTCAATTGATTAACATAAGTCTCAGCTTAGATCCCACCGAACCTAGGTATGGTTGATTATCCTCCCATTCCATGGATAGTTTTTCTTACTGACCACTCCGGCGAGCCATATTCACATCGAATATTGTAGATGTTTGATGCCATATCTTCAAATATTCTACTATATGTCATACCACCTTTACCACCTAGTCCCCATGTTTGATTTAGTGGGTGAGGATGATTCTAGACCTCCTCTAGTAGTTCATTCTCATTTTCCTCTTCCCATAATTCTTCACTAGGAACCATCGTTCCAAGAATCATTAAGGCCATCCTTAGACAAGTAAGGCAACTTGCTTGAAAGCCACAAAACTTGATTCTGATGATCAGTTTGTCTGCTACAATCTCCACAAGATTTAGGGCCTTCTCCTCCTCTAAAATTGCAGGGAAAACACTCGTTTATAGGAAAACCCACAGTGTCTCTGTCACACATTGTGACCAGACCATAGCTCCATTTGATGAACTATTAGCACCATTGGAAGTCTCTCACTGAGTACTATAATGGGTCTCTCTCAGTTTTTGATGATTTGACACTTCACCCGGAAGCCATTTTTCCAGGAAGGGTCAGTTTGTCGCCTCTCAAAATCGAGTTTCTTCGTATGTAACACTTGTACCTTAGGGACCACCTTCCCTTAATACTTGTCACGTCACATGTGTATTCTCATCATGGATAATCATTATTTACTCATGCTTTCATCGTCCCCACCGGGCCTATTCTATGTGGTAGTGTCATCGAGTCACCCTTGTTTAGAGCATCTGCGATGAGTCATCTGTATCCACCCACCCAGGACCTCCTTCATTTTTGGGTGCCTTTCCTATGTTCCCATCTGGAACTATTCCTCCAGGTCTTAACTATGCAGGAGCTATTCCACCAGGACATTATCCTACATGCCAGATACCTTTCTTATTTCCCCCTCTGGGAATATTTTTTGTCCCTCCCATGGCTTCATAGGTCCTTCCTAATGTGACTTTGAGGATCCCAATATGGTACATTGATCCCCCAGCAAGCACTCCACCTGGTCAGCTAAGACCTTATCATGCTTTGACCCCAGTTCAACCAGTCCCTACGACCCCTGTTGTTGCTTCAGTTCCATCACGACCTCAACATGAACCCACTCCTGTTGCGAAAGCATCTAGATAGGGGGGCAAACCCAAGAGGAAAGAATCAAAAGATAAGGCTCCCCAAGCTCCTCCAGCCCCTAAGGCCCCAAAGTTGTCACCTCCATGTGCTTTGTGTAAAGTTGTTGGGCATGCCACCAATAATTGTCTCGAGCTTCCTCAACTTAAACCTTTGGTTCATGAAGAATTCCCTTAGTCAAATATCTTAGAAGTCCATGTTAACTTGTCGAGCCCACCTAAGAAACTCAAAACGTTGTGCAAAAATCACCATTGTTCCCTATGTGATCATCATGGTCACTATTCCCATTATTGCCCTTATCTCGATCAATTTCGCGACTGCCTTGAAGCGCTTCGCGAATATGAGGCCACTCGTAGTGGATCATCTACTCCTCTACCCATGGATTTTGGTACCACTAGTCAACTAGAACCGGGGGACTCTGGTCCTACCAATGTGATCCCTCCCCCGATTTCAAGATGATAGACACCATAGGCCATATCCTTTACCTATCGTCATCCTTGAGTTACTTGCAAGAAAACCTGTCTAAGGTTTCTATGCGTGCTTCTATCCAACCTCTCTCGACAGAATCCCAAGTCCCAACATCTGTAGATCCTCCATCTACTAGCTCGTCATTTAAAATTCCTGATGATGCATATGTGAAACTTCTTTCTCAGGTTGATGCACCAAGTAATATCGCCACATCATGTAGTCAGTCTTCCTCCCGTTCGCCCATCTCCCAGCCTGATGAGGACACCATGGAAGCTATGACTACCTGTGATTATCCTTGGAATGATATGCACCATCGTACATACTTCCTCCCATATTTGGATTCCACCACTCTAAATACATCTAGTATGCCCATAACATACTAGGGGGGCACATAGGCCCCTACATCTCATTATCATCCTTTGGACGATCTCGTTCCAAGTTAGTTTGAGATGCTTGAATCCCTTTTTCTAGCACTCAAAACACAATGGCACTCCACAAAATCCTCCTACTAAGGGGCATCATCCCCACCTTTTCATACAAGATTAGTCCCCTCCATAATATATGTTTGTGGGAAGTATCCCATGCTTGGGGGCATGATCGTTTTCCCTTGGCCATCTTCTCAAATGGTTAATGTAAGTCTCGGCCTATATCACACTAGATTGAGGTATGGTAGATTATCTTCCCATTCCTTAGATAGTTTGTCCTACCGGCATCCTTGATGAGCCACATGGCCATCTCATATCATAGAAATTTGATACCATCTCTTAAAATATTCTACTCTATGTCCACAGAATCCCCATGTTTGACTTAGTGGGTGAGGATGAGTCTACACCTCCTCTAGTAGTTCATTCTCATTTTCCTCTTCCCTTAATTCTTCACTAGGAACCACTGTTCCAAGAAGAATTGAGGCCATCTTTAGCCAAGGCCACTTTCTTGAAAACATAGATCTAGATTCCGATGGTAGGTTTGTTTGCTACAATCTCCATAAGGTTTAGGGCCTTCTCCTTCTCTCAAATTGGAGTGAAAACACCCTTTTATAAGAAAACCCACATTTTTTCTATCGCACATTGTGACTAGACTGTAGCTTAGTTTGATGAACTATCAACACCATTGGAAATATTTCGTCGGGTACTATAATGGGTCTTCCTAAATTTTTGATGATTTGACACTTCACCAGGAAGTCATTTTTCCAAGAAGGGTCACTTCGTTGCCTCTAAAAATCGAATTTCCTCATGAAGTGACACTTGTACTTTGAGGTCTGCCTCCTCTAAATATTTGTCATACCATGCACCTATTTTCTTCACGAGTAACCATAATTTACTCATGTTTTCATGGTCCCCGTCGGGCCTATTCTATGTGGTAGTGTCATTGAGTCACTCTTGTTCAGAGCATCCACGATGAGTCACCCTTGCATCCATGGAGTCCATTTAATGTCCCATTATATCATGTCACATTATTCCATCCTTGTTTGCATACCATTCATCCTTTGTTGCCCATTTTGGCCTCCAATCATACTATCCCCATCCCCTTCGGAGTTGAGTCAATTGCTGCCAAGTCAACCATGCGCTTTACACTCCGACAAAGGAAGTTGTTTGTTTTTCCCTCAGTACCACTTTTCGCATTATCCCTAGTGTCAATTCATCAATCAAATTACTATTTTCCCTATCGTCTTAGTTGAGGATCCTCATTTCCTCACCTATCGCGGGCCCTATTCTATCGACATTATCTCATGTATTTGAGAAGAACGACGCAGAGGATGGTGTATCTTGGTTCCAGCTTCCATTCTTGTTCGGCCCCTCGAATCGAGCAGAGGGACTCATTATTTCCCTTTGACTTGATTGTTTCAGGTTTGTGATCTATACACTTGATGGTCCAATGATGCAACCTATTGTACTAGTGATTCCCAGGTGTGTGTGAGATGTTTCAAACCTTATGAGGGGTTGGCCCTTCAGGAAGCCCCCCATATATCCAGATGCATTCCTATTATGCTATAGCCTCAGATGCAGTTATGCAAATTTGATGGGTTCAGTTCCTACCGATTGCAGTGTTCATAACATGCACGTCTGCTTCAAATGATCCATTCAGTTTTGCAGAGCCCTTCCTAGTTAAGCAGGGATTCTCCAGTTGTTCTACGCACCCTCCCACCCATTTTTCGAGGGAAGGGGCTTTGTATCTCATGTACTCAGATATTATTGTATTCAGTCTTGGCTCATTTTTTTCTAGGTGCATTATCTATATGGGACACATTGTATTATTTTATGTCTTTGTTATGCTAGCATGTCATGTACCATTCAACATGTACTTCATTGCTCAGTTTTATATTTCTGGGCGAACCATTATTTTTGTACTAAGTTATCTCGGCAGCTATGGGTATGCCTCCCCTCCAGATTGAGGTCTGATATCACAACATAAAAGGAGACTTGCATTAATCTCTCCCCCTGAGTCCCTATCCTCTTTCAATTTAGCTTCATTGATCTCTCCCTCTCTCTTTGACTCCCCTATGTTGTCTAGTGATTGTGTCCTTACAACGTACTTCGGTCATACAGTTTGCTCCTAACACTCGTACGTTGGGGGGCAATATGTTGTCACAAAAAATTGATCATCTAACCTAATTTACTAGATGGATCGAAGTACACCATATAAAGCCAAATTTACCATAATAAAATTTCTTTCACTTTGAGAAATTACTTAATAAACCACCTTTGTTAAGTAATTTATAGTTAAACCCATGAAGAATAATTAAAAAAATCACTATTTATTTGATTTTCTTCTAGGAATAATTAATTAAACCATTGTTCAATTATTATTCCTTGTCATATTTGACCCAATCATAAAAAATAAACGGATAATTCATTAATTATCTTATTTTTCTCTAAGAATAATTAATTAATCACTAATTAATTTTTATTCTTTGTGAAATTTGAATAAATCCCTTAGGAATAATTAAATAATTCCTTATTTGTTTATTATTCCTTTACTAATTCCTTGAGATGATAAATACATCATTTATTTATTTATTATTTCTAAATAAAAATTTAAATACTTTTTCCCTCCTAACCAAATATAATAAAATATTCCAAGTGGTTATTCCAAGAATGGGATCAATAATATTTTATTATTGCTCATTAGTCAAGGATAACTCAATATTTTGTTATAAATAGAAGGATTTTCCATTCATTATTCACTTTTGATTATTTTCATTGTTGCACTCATTGTTGTAACTTTGATTATTTTCATTGTCGCATACCATAGTTTTGTTGGGTTTACACATTATAGAGGAGAGAGACTCTGAACAAGGTGAAGACGTTTGAGGATAGCCAAGAACCCATCCCATAGAGGGGGACTGGTCACATTTATTTGTTCCCTTCACATGTGTTATAATAAAATTATTCTTTGTATATCTGGTTTCCATTGGATGATTGGAGTTATTAGTCTTTCTTTTTGTTGTTTAACTATGATTGTAGAATAGATCCAAAGTTTGGCAAGTTTTGTTTCTATCAGTTTCTACAAATCTACAATGTTTAGCAGCAATTTATATTGTTGATATTGTTTGTCATCTGCAATATTAAGTGGGTTCTTTTTGTAAATCTTTGAGAAGAAAACAATTCAACAATATATATGGTCACAAAGCTATTTATTGCAATAGATGGAATATGAAACAGAAATATTATGATTCCTCTGCTCATATAAGATGCTATGCTTGTAACAAGTTGGGGCATGTAGCAAAAAAAGTCATGAAAAAATCTATGGATCATATCAACCAGTCAGATAAGAAAATTGATGTCATCAGACCTGAAAAGATTGGATCCACCAACATTTCTCATAATAAGCAGAAAGAAGAAGAACATGTAAGGCGTGGTCTTTCTCTCTACTCATTTGAAGAAGAGGATAAATGGTATGTATATGATGGATTCTCTCATAACATGATTGGAGATAAGAGTAAGATGTAGTCTCTTAAGAAAAAATAAAGGGTAGAGACAAAATTAATAAAAATAGAGGAGCAGTTGATACTTTAGTAGTTCAAGGGACAAAGAAGAATATTCTAAGTGTAGGCCAAATGACAGATAAAGGAAATATAATTGTGTTTCCATCAATGAAGTAAAAGGTTATGGATGAAGAATATGGAAAAGTCATAGCAAGAGGATATAGAAACCTAAACAAATTATATGTGCTTGAAGAACAAAATTCTCATAGATATGAGGATGATTTAGTCTCAGAGTAAAAGTAGATGGTGCCGACTACAGTCCATTATTCTTAAAATGAATACTTCTCTTAGTGATTGAAGAAGTGATGTGAGGTACATGACCTCATAAGAGCAGAAGATGATTATCAGGTCGTCAGGATCTGTGATGTATAATCTCAAGGGGAGCAATATATGTTTTGTCTTGATGATAATTCTCATGGTTGTTTTGATATTCATATTGCTAATATTTCTGACAATGCATTTGGTGTAGTAATAGTAAACAGGTATAGACAGTACAGGTTCAGGAGGAGCTAAAGTTAAGAAGTTTCAGTATTTTACCCTTTGTACACGGATCCTATGAATACAAGTCACATATGTACATGAGTTCTGAACTAAACAGTCACATATATTTTTCTATGATGAAGAAAAAAGCTTCAATTTTTCTTTTTGGTTCTACAAATGGTTAAGTAGAGTCTACAGAATATGGCACAGGTTCAAGGGGAGAATTTTCTATGCTTCTAATAATGCATTGTTGGTATTATGTTTTCTTTAGAATTCCTTGGTACATAATGATTCTTATCAATGGTGATGTTTCTTATGTTGCTAAAGTTCTTGATTAATGATGAAAAAGTGCATGTTGTTGTTCATGTTGCTACTAACAGATACTTATGGTGTAAATATTATATGGTATATGATAGTTTCTGATGAATATCATGGTCTTATTGAGGTCTTTTTTCTTGATTATAAATGTTATATCTATCATTTTATGTAATGGTAATGAAAATAACTATGATGTAATAATTTTAAAATTCAGTGATATATGGGCTATTGTGGTTAAGTCATGTAATCCCATATTTTTGGGCATATGATGTAACTTTTAACGCCACTATGATTGGGTGATTGATATAAGTTTAAGTCCTTGCTTATAAGAAAATTCATATTCATTTAATTCATAGAGTCATGTACTTAATTTCACATCCTTCAGAAGTTTCAACATGTGCTCAAGGGGTGCATGGTTAGTCTTCAATGTTCATACTCAATAGATCAGAGGGAGAGAAGCCTTCATTCAACAATGGTCAACCCTTTTCCCTTGATGTCAAAGGGGGATAGTAACTTGGTGTTTCAAAAGCTTTCTATATCTATATATGTGTTTTCAGGTATCCACAAGTGGTGGTAACCAAACACCAAAGTGGTTGCCATCAAGTCCCAAGGGGGAGATTGTTGGCATTAAGACTAATGTGTTGTCCTTGATGGAAACCTACTTGATGAGTTGTCTTTTTATGAAAACATACTTGATGAACATGTCAACAGGGTGTGTCTACATTTGACAAAGAGTTTTTTCAAAGGCATAGTAGTTCAAAGACAGAGGAATGATAAAGATGAAGTTTCAAGAAGTATACATGGGTTTTGTGAAGCAAAGTTGTGTACACATGCAGGTATGAAGAAGGAAAGGCACGTACAATTTTTGAACCATGGTATTCTAAATACCAAGGGTCTTTACCATAGTATTGACCCATGATATTGAGCCCAAAAATGGATATTTGATCCCATCAAAGAATACCATCGACATAAGTGTGGTTTTGATCTATGGTATTGGATAAGGGCTAAGCTATATAAGGAGATGAAGATCAAAGTACTTGGTGTGCAAGTGATGAATATTTGATGAATAGATAAATCTGAAGCAAGTGTGCGTGAATGTGCTATTAATGAATAGTTTGATCTGAAACTATGTATGCACCCAGGAATTTGATGATAGATCAGATCCAATAGATCTAAAATTACTATCTTTATAGTAGATTGGTTTGATCTATGATATTTATGCCTAACACATGTTTTTCCATTTGATTATTCTGTGTATGATGAGATATGGGTGTGTCTAACATTTTGTTGTGCAATAGAGCTTTAAGTCAGTATTTGCAAATATGCATGCAGGTTTTCATTCTTGAAAAGTGTGTATACATAGCAAAATGCCTTATGGAAAGTGCATATATAAGCTATGGTCTTGCTGAATAAAATGTCTTACCTAATAATCTAGGTTTAACAGTGATGTTTGAAGTTGAATTGATTGTTTGAAGAAGTGATGACATTTCTAGCTATATGTGATTGAAGTCCTGGGATGGTTCTGTGATAGTTTAAGAATGATTCAGTGTCAAGTTTTAACTCAGTGTGTGTTTTAGAATAATAGTGATTTAGTTTCAGGGTTTAGTGTTTTGAGATCTGTATGCAGGTATGCCTCATGTGCTTTACCAAAGAAAATTAGCGTATATATTTGGATATATGGTTGATCAGGGTTTGCTGTGACAAAATTTGGTTTCTGTAATTAATAATATGTTGATCGGTATTCTGGTTACAATGATATAACTACTTTGGATGTTCGAAAATAAGTTGTTTGATTTGGGTCTCAGTTGGTTCAGAGATTGGTTGATTCAGTTGATTCAGTGATTGGTTGATTTAGTTGGTTTAATGGTTGACTAATCTATTGAAATGATATGTTTCACTTTTGAGATTTTACATTGGGCTTAAATGATGGTGGTGGGTCTAGTCTAAAAATTTGATCAAAAGTGGCCCACAAGTTTTGATGTTTTGTAACAGGTGTATCTAGTATCAAAATTTATGAAACATGGTCCATGGTGATGTTGAGATTTGGAGCCTTCATTGGCAGAGTCAAATCTTCCTTCTAGTGGTAGTTGGTAAATCAACTCAGGTTGTTGGAGCTCCCTTTCAGTGGGTGCTAGTAAACGAGATCAGGGGGTTGGATTTTCTTTCTAGTGGGTGATGGAGAATGAGAGAAGGTTGTAGCCTTCTACAGGTGGGTGCCTGTGTGCTGGTATAAGTCTCTTCCATCACAAGATTTTAAGAAGTTTTTTCGTAATTATAAAATAAGATAGAGATGAAAACAATGGTGGTTTTTTCCCACATTGGGTTTCCATCTAAAAATCATGGTGTTCAAATGTTTTGTTTATTCTATTCTTACTACACACTATTATTGTATATCTAATATTGATGAAGTATTAACATACTAATTCAAGATAAATTGATTGAAAAACTACGTTGACTAGATGTACGCTAGTTGTCTGCATTAAAGTTGCATACATACGTAGGTTTCTTTCAGTAAAGTAGCGTATAGAAATATGAGTCTGAAAAGAAAAGTTTAGGTGAATTTTAAAATACTGATTCACCCCCCCTTCCCAGTATTTTTCCCAATGTATAACTCTCCACCATTATTAGTCCTCAACACCTTAATCTTATTCTCTATTTTATTTTCCACCAGAGGCTTAAATTATTTAAACATGTTAAAGACTTCATATTTCTTCCTAAGGAAATATATCCAAATATTCCTCGAGAATTTATTTATAAATATGATATAGTACATAGAATTACCCAATGATGGAACTAACACAGGTCCAAACACAGCACTTGTTGAAATGTGGAAACAAGAATATTCCAATTTTAATTTGTCCTTGAATTAAAATTGAGAATTAAAATTCGAATTTAGTATCACCAACTACTTGGAAAATAATTAGTTAATTCATCTTGAGTTAATTAGTTGGAGAAATTCAAGCTACAAGTCTTTCTCAAGTCATGCAATAGTTATCCCTTAAATTAAAGAGATTATCCCTTAATTAAGGAGACAAGATTGAGTTATATTTGAGTTGTAATTAGTTAGCTCAGTTTACTGAGTTACGTCTAGTTAAATTAGTTCCAAACTGTTTGAGGAACTAATTGTGAGTTCAGTCAGTTAATGCATGCATGC
Source organism: Pinus tabuliformis (assembly GCA_031772625.1). NCBI lineage: Eukaryota > Viridiplantae > Streptophyta > Pinopsida > Pinales > Pinaceae > Pinus > Pinus tabuliformis. The sequence goes on from CM062804.1 coordinate 1,310,717,086, forward strand.
ATCCAACTAGTGTACTCCAGATAACTAGAGATTCTCTCATCAGTAACTCACGCATGTCTATTCTGAGAAAGACCCAGTTGAGATTAAAGACAAGGACAGTGTACTATTAGTTGCATGAGTTTTCCTATAAATTAAACTCATGCATGCAGAAGGAATTCATTCCTTGATTATTGTGCAGTTTTATAGGGTGTGAGATTGGTGTGAGTGATCAGTGTTACACTTGGTAATAGTAGGATCACCCAAGAGAAACATCGCTAGGAAATAGGAGCTTGGAGGGTAGAGGAGGAGCCTTATGAGCAGTCTATTTTATTTGTGAGCATCTGTGAGGGATTGTACTAAGAGCTGGCTAGTTGTGAGAGCTAAGTCTTTGTGTAATCTTGATATATTTCCACTTGTATGATAATACAGATAGCAGGGTTTTTAGCTAAGGCTTTCCCTAGAGTATTCTTTTGTGTTTCATATGCATTGATTCTTCTTCTAGTTATATGTGTTCAGCTTGATCTTGTTCAAATCTATTAAGCTTCTGCAAGTTTGATTGTGGAAGTAGATTAAAGTATTTTGCTTTAGTTATATTGCATTATCAGGTTAATCTACAGTCAGAATTTCTACATGGTATCAGAGCAAAGGTTATCAAAGCTATGAATAGTATACTGAGAAGAGAATTCGAAGATTGAAGTTCAGGGTTGTAGGTGCAAAATTGAATTCTTATCATACTTCAAGGTTGGCCAATGGTGTTTAATGGCTTGAGACTTGAGTATGCCTTGGATGGTAGCTCGAATTACATAGCATGGGAAGATCGCATGGAGGCTATATTATAAGACAATGGCTTGAAGGAATTAATTGATCAAGAAATCCAAAAGCCAGCTTCAACTAATGCACAAGAGTTAGCTGAGTGGAAGAAGTGTGTGGTGAAGTGTTACACTAAAAAATGTCACCTTGACTACTTACAGTTAGTATGGCTCAAATCAACAGTCATGCTACCCTCTTAGGCAAGTCTCATGCCTCTGTTATCCATCTCAAACTCAAAGAAGAGAGAAAGTCTTGTAAAAACTATGTTTATCTCTGGGGTCGCAGGTTCTCTCTAGCCTTACCTGCGGGGACGCTGACCATGTTCACAAAATCTGCGTCCATGGACGCTCTGTATGTTAAGGGACAGGTGCGTCCCTCTGTAAAAGGCAAAATGCGTGAGTTTTATCTTGAAAAAGTTACTTGTGGTTACTTCTGGAACATTCTAGAGGTCGGTTTGATGAAATGGATGCGCCTCCAGTTGGTTCATGTATCTCTATTAAGGGGGAACTTATCCCATCAATAAGGGAGCTATCCCACCCATAGAGGGGGATGATCCCATTGATAGTGGACCTGAATAACCTCTTTACAGCACTATAAATAAAGGCATTGAGCCAGAAGGAGGAGAGGTTGGAGCTATACATTTTCTTTGGGTAAATGCTGCAGGATTTAGGTCTTCCATTAGAGCCTTTGTGAGGAGAGATTGTCTTCACTTGATTCTACTTGGGAGAGGGTGAGCTTTGTCAAAGTAGAGGAAAACCCTTGATGGACCCTGGGAGGAACTTGCACAACACCAAGGCCAGGTTTGTAAGAGTTTCTTTGTTTCGTTATTAATACAAACTGGTTTATTTTTCTCAATAGCTTGTGTCAATGAGTTATTTCATGTGTTCCTTGGTCTGCATGTTGAATATATGTTTTATTATATGAAATGCAAGTGCTTGGTAATTGTTTGATTGTTTGTGGTTGCAGGAATTGACTTGAAGGAGGAGCTCATCCGGATCGTCAAGAACGGACTTCAACAACAGCGTTTTGGAATAAGGTAAGCCTAAACACTTGTAGTTTTCATGTTGTAAAAGGTGTATTTAGAGAAAGATCACTCCATTTTGTCTTGTTTGTCATTAGAATGTCTTAGACTTCTAGGAAGGTCAGTCGTGTCCGCACCCTTGACAGATTCTGTGTGACATGAAGGCGAGACGGATCATACTTGAGGGAGTTTGAGACCATATTGTCTTGAGTCTCTGTTATCACTGACAAAATTTCAATGCTAAATGTCTGCAAATAAGCACATGAACCCTTTTAGCAGTTTCGTAGTGCAAAATGTTTAGGTGGTTTCGTAGCGCATAATTCATAGTAAGCACTGGCTGCGCTACGAAATTGGGGATTTGTCCGAAATCATAGCTCACCCATATCACCTTTGTCTCCTATGGGTTCTGTGGGAATATGATATATGCATAGAAATGCCTGTTTCTGCAAATTGATGGTGAATTTGTAATTCATCTGAGTTATGGCTACAGGCTTGCTTGCCTTCTAGTGAGAGTTTAAAGCTTGTTAACCAGGATAAAAGTCCTCAATCAGTTCCACTGTCAATGACAGCTGAGGTTAACAGAAAGGTGGCTTTTGAATAAGGTGCCAATCATAAGAAGGAGCATATCAAGATTTAGAAGATGCTGGTCGTGGTATAGTGCCTTAGAAGATGCATCATTGGAAAGAGAGGATTTTCAGACTTCTGCAAGTGATTACTTGAGAGCTCTTTCTATATTAGAACGCTTGGAAGAACCCAACAGTCGTCATATTGCACAACTATGTTTTAAGATATGTTTGGCTCTACAGATGCAGAACAAGATCCCAGATGCACTAAGTTATTTAAGATCCCAGCTTGTATACAAATGAAGCTGAGACATCCAAAGGTGAAAGTTCTGGCAAATATGCATAGAAAAATAATGTTCCCAAGGGAGATCTCCATACTGGTACACTGGCTACAACTGCCGTGGATGATGAGGTTGATGTGCTTAAAGGTCTAATGTCAGATCTTTCAGATAAGATTGAAGATATCAAGGCGATGGTGTCAGCTCCACCATTGTCTGAGGTTCTTCAGGCTCTTTATGATGATAAGAACGTTTCTCAGAATAAAAATGCTTGTATAAGTTTGAATTCCTCTCATGAAGTAGAAGCTGGTTATCGACTAAAAGGTAGTGCATATGTCATCTTCAAGTATACATGGTTGTGGGATTGTGTACGTGTCAGTGATGAGCTTTTGACAAACGAAATGTTAAGATTTGGCAAACGGTACTAGCTGTTCGTTCATTAGTTCTTCCACCGTCAAAGGACACAGACACATGGTTAAAAAAAAACCGCATGCAGTTATGCTTCTATTATTCTTCCGCCATTTAACAATCGGCCATACAGTCATTCCAGCAAAAGACGCAAAGAGAACTAAAAAAGGGGGTTTTCTGCTAAGTCTCACAGGTCGATGAACGTATTATCAAGGCATTTGCCCTGGAGCGCCGCAATGATATTGATTCAGCTACGGAATTTATCCTTAATAAGGTGGTTCCTAACCAAAATGATCAAATGGTGGATGCGGAACTTGATAGTGAGTGTGAAATTGTGGATGGTCCAGTTACTGAGCATGACTATCGTTCAGGTTTTGAGCAATTGGCACCAATTTCATCTCATTTATCCGTTTGCGGCTCTATATCTGATGATGATGCATCTAAGGTGTCTGATGAAATCATATTAACAGATAGAAGATCAGATAGTGAACGCATTTTTGCTCATCTAATGTAAACTAAAATTAATGAAGAACATGCGCGCTCTTTATTGTCAGTTAATTAAGCTCTAGTCAATCTCAAACTAGAATTGAAAACAAAGAATTCAGTCCTCATTTGGTTGATATGAGTGAAATTAAAGGTGACTAGATGTCTTGCAATGAAAAATCGTTAATACAGCTTGAGGATGGAGCAAGCACAACGATGCCAGTTTTGGCTGCCTAACAAGAAGCGTTTTTGAGCAAGTTCTCCATTGTTTGGCACTCAGTTTTGCAGAAATCACAAGCCTGCTTCAGTGGAGGCGAGGATTCCATGCCCAAAATCTCAGCAAAAAAATTGTCATATCTTTCCATTACTCCTAACTACTGTATCAAAGGTCTGATTGTTAGTTGGTGTGAAAAAAAACATGGAGTCAAGGTTCCAGATCCAATTACTCGACCTCTTCCTACATCTACTTTGAGATTAGACTCATCAGACTCTGTTGACATCACATATCAACATGATGACTCTGTCAAACTAAAAATACCAAAAGCAGGGGCCGGCTTTGTGACATACGGGATACAGGTTCTGATTCACTTGTAAAGTAGAAGTTTCAGTTTTTCAGTGTAGATGATGATGATGTTGAAGGCCATGATTACAGTCTCATTGCCAGACTTTCAAATGTACAGATTGGTTTTTCTGTACAGGTTCATTCAGGAAGTAACGGCCTATTTCACAGGTTTGGCAATACCACAGGCTCAACATGCAATCCAAGTTGTTGATAAAGTTAGAGGGATTGGAGTGGCCTCCTGATGTGTTACAAGTCTCATTGGATGCCACTGTTAGGAAAAGTGCAGCCATAAGCAACAGAGGCTTTGATATCCAAACAGTGAACCTTGTACAGCAGGAGAATGATTTGACTGTAAGGATGACATTGCATACCCTGAGGATTGAAGATAAATTTCAAGGTCATGTGTCTACAACATGCAAGTATATTGCTTGTTCTGTGCTGGAAAATGATAGTCAAGATCCAGTTGAGGAGATCATTAATAAATGTAGCACAGTGTTAGCAGAAAACCAGAGAGAAAGACTGTGTTTTTAAATTACACAGCAGTTTCGTAGCGCGCTACGAAACTGCTGTAGGTGGTGATTTTAAACGCAGAGCAGCTATTGTGATACTGTGAGCGGGAATTTTGAAAGAGAGACACCTGTCCATCAATACAGCCTACAACACATCAGAAACATGGCAGCGTTCCATACCTTGGGTTATTAAAGAGCTGGGAACATGCTGCTACATTTTCGAAGAGTGGTGGAAGACAAGGACCGGAAAAACAGGGGTTCTATCCTAATATTAATGAACCATTAGCGCATTCAGTATCCAAAGCCAGCTTGTTCATTGCATCCTCCTCTCAGCTATCTCGGCCAAACTGAAAGGAGACAGATGTCAAAGAGCAAAGAAGGATCATGATACGAGGAGAATAGAATTAGAGTTTTAGTTTAATTAGGACTCTTTGTAATTACAGTTCAGCACTTAATGTATTTAATGAGTTAGTTAAACAGTAGATAGGGGTAATTAGTAGCAGTCTTCGAGCTCCCCTCATGCTGGAGGAGGAAGCTCGAATGAGATAGAATAAGCACTCTATAAATAGCTAAGAGAGTGTTGTAATATGGCTTGGATATTTGAGAAAACAGAGTGTTATTTTGGCTTGGGTATAAACTCATTTTCAGTAATACAAGTGACTGCTTTTCTTCTCAGGATTCATACAGTGTTTCAAATGCTCAAGATATATGTGGTTTTGTTTTATCCTTTATGTTTTACAACTGTATAGATACACAATCACTCAGAATTCACTTTGCTGCTCTGATTTCCTGTGTGTATTTGTAAGTTGAGGTTTCTATGAGAGGTATTTTGAGTGTTTAAACATTACATGCCCTGACTTCTATGAATGAGTAGTTTTATAGTTTGCTGAAGTGATGATTAACTCCATGAGCCCAATGGAAGTCTCTGTAATGTCTGTCCAGCCAACATATGTGTTAAATTTACTTTGCAAGAGTTAGCCATCTCATCAATAGTTAAAATCATTAACCCTTTGAGAGAGCCCTCTCAGGCTAAGGAGGCTAAGCCTTAGTCAAAAGTCTGGTTTGAAATAGTTACACAGAGTCTAACTGATCAGCAGCCTTTCAGTGCTTGATTTTGTGATAACATTTTGGTGCGTCTGCCGGGAGCCTGAAGTCTATTCATTCCCGAAATCAAGAGGTTGAACTTCTGAAGGTAGCAGGAGCTCAGACATCATTTTGAGGCTGCAAAACTACCTTGGCGACTCCACACATCAAATAACAAATTAGAAGGTGACTCCACTGCCAAAAGATCAGTAGCTTGATGAAGTTTCAAGATGAATTCCACTGCAAGAATGAATGCCAGGTATGCTCCTATGAATCGGTCTCATATCCCTGGTTTTCCAAATCCTATGCCAAAGGTTGATTGGTTAGAGGATCTTCCAATATTCAAAGATGAAAAGAAGGATAACGCTGCTCTTCATTTGGTTAAATTCCATATGCATGTACGCAGTCTTAAGGTTCATTTCCCTGAAGATTGTCTCATGAAAATGTTCATGACCACTTTAGAAGGAAAAGCATGGTCTTGGTATAAAAGTTTGGAAAATGGTTCAATATATTCACTTGCTAGTTTTCATGATGAATTCTGTGAAATGTATAAAGAATGTTATCCTTCCTTATTGCTGCTCAAAGACTGCTGTAGACATTCTTTAGCTCTTATTCAGTACTTGGAAGATTGTTATGATGATGATGAATTTATGGATGAAGAAATTTTAGAGGCTCTTCATAACAATGCATTCCAGCACCAAGGAGAAAGTATAACATCCCATGAAACGCAGCATGAAGATCAGCAGGGGTTTATTTGTGAAAACCATGTTTCATCCCTTGATATTGATGTAGAGATGCAGCAGATTTGTCAGGCTTCAGATCATCATGAGTATGAAATCGATTGCACACAGAAAGAAGAAGTGCTGGAAGACAGCTTCTACAACCCTCAGGCAGAGGAAGAACTTGTTCAACTTTGTAATTCCTTACAGCAGCTTACTTCAAATAATAATCATAATACTGAGGAAAATTACATTGTTTGTGAGCATCATTCAGAAAAGCAGTTCGATAGCATATCAAAAGAACCTTGTGTGGTTGAGAATCAGCTGTCTAAAGATGTAGACCCTATAAGTGAATATAACCATGTATTCTTTGACCCTATAAGTGAATATGTGGACAAGCTTTGCACTCCGGTCTTTCATTTTCATTTGCATTATGAAAATCAAGTATATTATGAGTTGATGTGGTCATCTCACTACCATGGTTATTCTGAGGTCGGATGCAGTCAAGAGCCTCCAATATCAAATAAGACAATTGATTGGCTGTTTTGGAAATATCATGTTGCTTGAACTACAAGTGGAGCTTGCAGCTGATAGGGTAGGTAGGTAGAAATGCAAATAAGCTCAAGGTCAACTGAGCATTTTTCAGTAGAAGTAGTTTTCTTTCTCCTACAGTCATGCTTGTCAAGCAAATTTCTGTTTGTCAAATAAATTTTATAAGGCACTGGAACTGCAGGTTCTTAGTGCACCACAAGGGCACACTATCCCAAGTGGAGCCACTGTTGTCACTGACAAAACTTCAATGCTAAATGTCTGCAAATAAGCACATGAACCCTTTTAGCAGTTTCGTAGCACAAAATGTTTAGGTGGTTTCGTAGCGCATAATTCATAGTAAGCACTGGCTGCGCTACGAAATTGGGGATTTGTCCAAAATCATAGCTCACCCATATCACCTTTGTCTCCTATGGGTTCTGTGGGAATATGATATATGCATAGAAATGCCTGTTTCTGCAAATTGATGGTGAAGTTTGTAATTCATCTGAGTTATGGCTACAGGCTTGCTTGCCTTCTAGTGAGAGTTTGAAGCTTGTTAACCAGGATAAAAGTCCTCAATCAGTTCCACTATCAATGACAGCTGAGGTTAATAGAAAGGTGGCTTTTGAATAAGGTGCCAATCATAAGAAGGAAAGCATATCAAGATTTAGAAGATGCTGGTCGTGGTATAGTGCCTTAGAAGATGCATCATTGGAAAGAGAGGATTTTCAGACTTCTGCAAGTGATTACTTGAGAGCTCTTTCTATATTAGAATGCTTGGAAGAACCCAATAGTCGTCATATTGCACAACTATGTTTTAAGATATGTTTGGCTCTACAGATGCAGAACAAGATCCCAGATGCACTAAGTTATTTAAGATCCCAGCTTGTATACAAATGAAGCTGAGACATCCAAAGGTGAAAGTTCTGTCAAATATGCACAGACAAATAATGTTCCAAGGGAGATCTCCATACTGGTACACTGGCTACAACTGCCGTGGATGATGAGGTTGATGTGCTTAAAGGTCTAATGTCAGATCTTTCAGATAAGATTGAAGATATCAAGGCGATGGTGTCAGCTCCACCGTTGTCTGAGGTTCTTCAGGCTCTTTATGATGATAAGAACGTTTCTCAGAATAAAAATGCTTGTATAAGTGTGAATTCTTCTCATGAAGTAGAAGCTGGTTATCGACTAAAAGGTAGTGCATATGTCATCTTCAAGTATACATGGTTGTGGGATCGTGTACATGTCAGTGATGAGCGTTTGACAAACGAAATGTTAAGATTTGGCAAACGGTACTAGCTGTTCGTTCATTAGTTCTTCCACCGTCAAAGGACACAGACACATGGTTAAAAAAAAACCGCATGCAGTTATGCTTCTATTATTCTTCCGCCATTTAAGAATCGGCCATACAGTCATTCCAGCAAAAGACGCAAAGAGAACTAAAAAAGGGGGTTTTCTGCTAAGTCTCACAGGTCGATGAACGTATTATCAAGGCATTTGCCCTGGAGCGCCGCAATGATATTGATTCAGCTGCGGAATTTATCCTTAATAAGGTGGTTCCTAACCAAAATGATCAAATGGCGGATGCGGAACTTGATAGTGAGTGTGAAATTGTGGATGGTCCAGTTACTGAGCATGACTATCATTCAGGTTTTGAGCAATTGGCACCAATTTCATCTCATTTATCCGTTTGCGGCTCTATATCTGATGATGATGCATCTGAGGTGTCTGATGAAATCATATTAACAGATAGAAGATCAGATAGTGAATGCATTGTTGCTCATCTAATGTAAACTAAAATTAATGAAGAACATGCGCGCTCTTTATTGTCAGTTAATTCAGCTCTAGTCAATCTCAAACTAGAATTGAAAACAAAGAATTCAGTCCTCATTTGGTTGATATGAGTGAAATTAAAGGTGACTAGATGTCTTGCAATGAAAAATCGTTAATACAGCTTGAGGATGGAGCAAGCACAACGATGCCAGTTTTGGCTGCCCAACAAGAAGCGTTTTTGAGCAAGTTCTCCATTGTTTGGCACTCAGTTTTGCAGAAATCACAAGCCTGCTTCAGTGGAGGCGAGGATTCCATGCCCAAAATCTCAGCAAAAAATTGTCATATCTTTCCATTACTCCTAACTACTGTATCAAAGGTCTGATTGTTAGTTGGTGTGAAAAAACATGGAGTCAAGGTTCCAGATCCAATTACTCGACCTCTTCCTACATCTACTTTGAGATTAGACTCATCAGACTCTGTTGACATCACATATCAACATGATGACTCTGTCAAACTAAAAATACCAAAAGCAGGGGCCGGCTTTGTGACATACGGGATACAAGTTCTGATTCACTTGTAAAGTAAAATTTTCAGTTTTTCAGTGTAGATGATGATGATGTTGAAGGCCATGATTACAGTCTCATTGCCAGACTTTCAAATGTACAGATTGGTTTTTCTGTACAGATTCATTCAGGAAGTAACGGCCTATTTCACAGGTTTGGCAATACCACAGGCTCAGCATGCAATCCAAGTTGTTGATAAAGTTAGAGGGATTGGAGTGGCCTCCTGATGTGTTACAAGTCTCATTGGATGCCACTGTTAGGAAAAGTGCAACCATAAGCAACAGAGGCTTTGATATCCAAAAGGTGAACCTTGTACAGCAGGAGAATGATTTGACTGTAAGGATGACATTGCATACCCTGAGGATTGAAGATAAATTTCAAGGTCATGTGTCTACAACATGCAAGTATATTGCTTGTTCTGTGCTGGAAAATGATAGTCAAGATCCAGTTGAGGAGATCATTAATAAATGTAGCACAGTGTTAGTAGAAAACCAGAGAGAAAGACTGTGTTTTTAAATTACACAGCAGTTTCGTAGCGCGCTACGAAACTGCTGTAGGTGGTGATTTTAAACGCAGAGCAGCTATTGTGATACTGTGAGCAGGAATTTTGAAAGAGAGACACCTGTCCATCAATATAGCCTACAGCACATCAGAAACATGGCAGCATTCCATACCTTGGGTTATTAAAGAGCTGGGAACATGCTGCTACATTTTCGAAGAGTGGTGGATGACAAGGACCGGAAAAACAGGGGTTCTATCCTAATATTAATGAACCATCAGCGCATTCAGTATCCAAAGCCAGCTTGTTCATTGCATCCTCCTCTCAGCTATCTCAGCCAAATTGAAAGGAGACAGATGTCAAAGAGCAAAGAAGGATCATGATACGAGGAGAATAGAATTAGAGTTTTAGTTTAATTAGGACTCTTTGTAATTACAGTTCAGGACTTAATGTATTTAATGAGTTAGTTAAACAGTAGATAGGGGTAATTAGTAGCAGTCTTCGAGCTCCCCTCATGCTGGAGGAGGAAGCTCGAATGAGATAGAATAAGCACTCTATAAATAGCTAAGAGAGTGATGTAATATGGGTTGGATATTTGAGAAAACAGAGTGTTATTTTGGCTTGGGTATAAACTCATTTTCAGTAATACAAGTGACTGCTTTTCTTCTCAGGATTCATACAGTGTTTCAATTGCTCAAGATATATGTGGTTTTGTTTTATCCTTTATGTTTTACAACTGTATAGATACACAATCACTCAGAATTCACTTTGCTTCTCTGATTTCCTGTGTGTATTTGTAAGTTGAGGTTTCTATGAGAGGTATTTTGAGTGTTTAAACATTACATGCCCTGACTTCTATGAGTGAGTAGTTTTATAGTTTGCTGAAGTGATGATTAACTCCATGAGCCCAATGGAAGTCTCTATAATGTCTATCCAGCCAACATATGTGTTAAATTTACTTTGCAAGAGTTAGCCATCTCATCAATAGTTAAAATCATTAACCCTTTGAGAGAGCCCTCTCAGGCTAAGGAGGCTAAGCCTTAGTCAAAAGTCTGGTTTGAAATAGTTACACAGAGTCTAACTGATCAGTAGCCTTTCAGTGCTTGATTTTGTGATAACAGTCTCCATGGGAAGGATACTCCATTTTCAATGTGGAAGACATTGAAGGACCTTTACCAGAATAATAGCGACTAGAGGAAATTGGCACTCAAGGATAAGCTTCGAAGAATCAAGATGGAGAAGGGCAATACTATTTCCACATATCTGAACAAGCTCACCACCTATAGATATGAGCTTAGTAGTGTGGGAATAACTACTACCAATGATGATATGGTGAGCCTCACTCTCCCTGGCCTTCCAAAGAGCTAGAATAGCTACCAGGACTCTGTGAATGGAAGGGAGAAACTACTGGATTGGGAACGATTGTGATCAGATCTCATGTAGGACGAGATCAGGAGGAGCACACGAGATGGTTCTTCATCCAAGAATGATGATGAAGAAAATCTAGCCTTAGCAAGTAAGGCAAGGAAATGGAAGGGGAAGGCTTCCCATTCCAAATCGAATTCTTCTCACGGAGGGAAGAAGGTTGACAAGTCTAAAGTGAGATGCTTTAATTTTCATGGGATGGGACATTATGTGACTAATTTCCCATTGCAGAAGTCCAAGAAGGGATCCTCGAAAGGATTGGAAGGTGCGGCATTAGCCTCTCTATTTGAAATGGACTTTATTCAATATCTTGGAGGAGAAATACCTCAAGATGTGCATAGAGATGGGTGATGACAAAAAGTACAGTGTTTCAAGAGTAGGCATTGATCTAGATTGTCATTGAGGTCAATATGGAAATATTCTAGGATACTAAATGATTATATGAAGCCAAGGAGAAGCAGAGAAGATTCGTGAAGAAATAGGAACAAGAAGCCAAGGAGCAAAGCCATCAGGGAAGTCATTGGAAAGACATTAGAAGCCATTGGAAGTCAAGAATAGGAGCAGTCAAAGAATAAGAGGAAGAGTTCATTAGAATCCATCAAGGAAGTAGGTTATCGCATATGCCCAAGGGTAAGTGCTATCAGAAGAACAAAGAGCAACAACGATATAAGAGAAGTAAAGAACAAAACATTGAAGGACCATATTGGAAGTATCGCATGTAATACATGCCCACAAAGAACTGACAAGAAGAAAACAATGGAGGAGCATAAACAGAGCTATCGTAGCAGTGTATTAGAAGTCATATGAGTGAAGAGAAGCCATAGGAGTGCAAAGCCAAGACAAAGCAGATCTATCGCATGTGCCAAGAGTAAGAGCCATATCAGAGATATCGCATGAAATATCGAAAGGAGAAAAAAGGAACACACTGCGAGGAAAGAGCCAAAAAGAGGAACACATCATCGAAAGAAGAGCTATCGGAAGAGCGGAAGAGTGAAGAAAAGTCACAAGAGTGAGAACCCAAGAGTAATAGCCATATCGAAGGAATTAAGGAGAAATATCAAAAGAAGGAACAAACTGTGTAAACCCTTTAAAAGTTCACAATGCATCAGAGAAATCAATATAGGAAATATCCATCGACAGATCTATTATGTGCCACTACCCAAAACCCCCAATGCAATATGTACTGCAGACCCGAAACATGTGTTGGGTAGCGGATCCCCTACATAACGGTTTTGGGGCTTAAGTCCATGTTTTGGGTCAATGTAATGTAAATACCCCGCAAAATGCGAGCACAGAGCGCGAGAGTCTAGGGTAGTCTGCCCTAAAATATTGTAATTTAATATAGAATGTGTCAGCCTACCCATGGTCCGCGGACCATGGGAATGTATAAATAGAGTAAGGCTCTAAGGATAGAAGTCAATTTTAGATCTGATCTGAAGTGTTATGGGTTTTTGAATGAGATAATCACTCTAAGTCTATAAGTCCGAGTCTAGGGTGGTAATAGTAGAAGGAGGCTCTACAAATGGGTGCGCAGAGGCCTTGTAGAGTCCGCGACTGTGTGCGCATACCCCTACAGCTGTGTGCACAGGGTAGGAAGTGGATTGTAACTGGAGAAATGCATTAATAAAGATAAGTTGGTTTTGGAATATCGCGTATATATTTATGCATCTATTTATAGTTTATGATCGCGCACGTGTCTGTTTATGTTGAATGGTAAATGAAAGTATTGGGCCCACTTAATTTAATTCAAGATCTATAATAATAATAAGCATGGTAAAGGGTAAAGAACATTCACACTCGTCATGCAAGCCGCATGAAGGTAGTTGCACCGAATAGACAACTATGCGTAAGTAGCACAGCGCTTAGGATCAGTTCATGACCATTCCATATCTCATCAAGACATCCCTAGGGTGCAAAAACCTGGTTCCAACACCCTTCCATACTACCTCGAGTGAGACTTTAGTCCGCACTTCACGGACTGTTGCTTGAAGGGCTAGTAGTTTCAGGATTTGTTTGGATAAAACACTTCTGAACCTGGGTTAGGCCCCAACAAGCCAACAAAAGGTTCCGTTGCCGGGACTGAGATCTGCTTAAGGGATGTCTGATGTTGGAACATTGGAACCCTATGAAGAAGGAAATTGAAGATTGGTTGGATCAGAAGCTTCACAAGTTCGTGATACAGGAAAACAAAACCCCATAAATATCCAAGAAGAGGTAGTTGGATCGCTATGTATATACGGAAATCCATGAGATCTTCTTCACGACCTTCTCTTTAGAGCTATATGATTAGATTGTGAGGTTAGCCAATAGCCAGGGAAGGTATAAGCTTGACCAACCGATAGTGTGGACTCCAGAGATGGTGTGCAGACTAGAGGCATTATAAGATAAGATCGCGTGGGACGTGGACCATTGGCTCGACTGGATAATAGGAGGGTTTATCACTAAGTTTGTGATAGACACAACCGTGAGCTATAGCGAAGCATAATGACATTTTATCAAGGGACCGTGAGGTAGGTACATCAAATCCCTAAATACTTGGATTAAGATGTTGTTATGTGAAAAGTGGGTTATGCAAATACATTAATGAGTGGAGCAATGTAGAGCAGGAAGATCTACAAAGGGATCGAAGGGTTAGGGAACAATCCTTTAATTTCACCTTCGCGAGAAAGCGAGGAAGAGCATGCTCAGATTTCTTCGAGAAGTGCGGTCAGTTTGATACAACAATGCATTCCACAGTTATCTCCTCCACTTATGCCATTACCCACTTCACCTACTTCACCTCCATCTTCAACCACCCCACCTCCACCAAACCTGCAGTTCAACATGGCGAGCGCGATCAAGCTACCTGTATTCAGAGGAGTAGGGAATGAGGACCGGGATCAGTTCTGGTTCATGGTAAGAGCAGTGTGGGAAGCACACGGGGTTGTGGATGACAACGTTAAGAAGGCCACATTGGTGAGTGTGTTGCAGGATCGTGTGCTGACATGGTATACTAAGCACTCAAATGATCATCCAAATGTAGGAATAGCAGTGATCCAGAGTGCGTTGAACAAAGAATTTAGCTGGTCGAAATTAAAAACACAGTTGATAATCAGATTTAAAGAGATCACGATGCTTCCAGGCGAGACCCCCTAGGATCTGGATCAGAGACTAAAAAGTACAATCCATTAGGCTAATATGACACTAACGGATGCGTAGCACTGCGTGTGGTTTGTGGCGTCTTTGACACCACACCTGAGGATAGCGTTGTCACAACGGAAGCTCTCAACCCAAGCAAAAGCATTGGAAATGGCAATGAGGTTGCATGAAACACTGATACGGGATCTGGGGTTGGGAGTCCAACAAATCCACACACAGCTACAGAACTTATGCTTGGAAATGCTGATATTGAAGTAGGATAGGGCACCCCGGCCAAAAGCGTGTGAAGAAGTGTGGTGCATAAATTATAAAGGCTAGGGACATGATAAGGACCACTGTCCAGTATTCGCGAACTATTTGGCAGGAGGGGGACTAATGCCATTGAGACTAGAGGCACAAGTAGGCCCAAGTGTGGCACCCATGCTTTGGCATGCGATCTGTTAGGTGGGAGGAAAACACACAACGGATAACTGTCATTTGTTGTAGAAGTATACACAAACTCCCTAGTAGCTGTTTTGCAATTTTTGTAGATCGGTGGGCCATGATGAGTGTACTTGTCACAGCTACGAGTTAATGATGGAGCAGATCCCAGCATATAGGTTGCAGATGGAAACACCAGGCCTTGACCTAGCCGGAGGGATGGTGCGAACTGGATTTCAAGGGCAAGGGTGAGGACGAGGAGGAATGGGGCCACAAAGAGACCGCAGATAACTAATCTGTTACAATTGCGGAGGACCAGGGCACTACACTTGCGATTGTACCAACCCAATGAGAATATCGTGTTTGTATTATGAGCAGTTTGGTCATGAAATGGTAGATTGCCCTACGTTGATCACACAAATGCATGAGAAAGGGGTACTACAGCCTACTCCGACTTATAATATTCAAATGATGAGGTCCGAACCATGCGAAGAAGACCCCAACGTGAACGTGATGCTCTAAAGTGGCACAACGATAGGGGAAGATAAGGGGAAGCAACTCGAGGAAGATACATGGGTTCACAAGGCTCCTACAAAGGAACATGAGTTTGACTTCGAACGCGCAAAGGAGACATTTATGGAAGCTAAGAAGAGCTTCGTAGAGGCCTCTACTTTAGGTAGTAAGGACCAACAAGAGACAGGAATGGATCCTTCTATGCTAATTACCTTTTTAGAGACATGCATGAAATTGTTGCATGATAATAAGACAGTTAAAGGATTAGAGGAGTTGATAACTAGGTGCGCAGGGTCAGGGGAACCACGCGTAGTCCGGAAGCTGGGAAACCATGCCTTGTGCATTGGGAGGGAAATGCGATTGATAGTGAAAATTGACGAATATGAGATGGATCAGGTAATCCTAGACCTAGGTTTAGAAAAAAGTGTGTTACCAAAGCAGACATGGGAACGCATGGGTAGGCCCACACTATAGTGGTCTCCTATTCAATTACAGATGGTGAACCAACAAAAGATCTTGCCCATGGGAAGATTTCAAGGGGTAATAGTGGATATCGAAGGTGTGAGCATGCAAACGGACTTTGAGGTAATAGAGATTATGGATGACAGTAACCCTTACCCCGTGTTGCTAGGAATAGACTAGGCCACGGATATGAATGGAGTCATCAACGTGAAGAAGCAAAAGATGATTTTTGAGAAAAAGTCCCTACACATAGTAGTTCCGCTAGATCCAGCCGAAGGAGTGCACTACACTGAACCTATGCATGAGGATGACAGCGACAATGAGCTGGATTACATTTACCAGATAATGGTGCAAGACCAGGATCGGGTGAACCCGACTATAGATGGGAGAATCTCATGGGAGTGTGACAGTTCCTGTACTTCAGATTCAGATGAAGAAATAGAATGCTGGCAGAACCGGTTGCACGAAGTAACAACGTTGAATTACAACATGATGATTAGATCACTGTGGCACGTGATGACCGAAGCAAGGGAACTACCAACAGATGATGGAGCAACAAACGTGGAAAAATCCTTAGACAAATGTGAAAGAGCAGTACCGAAACAATAGCAGTACGGTGCACTAGAATGGGTGTTGCACATGACACCTACTAGCGCTCGAATCTGCCTCAGGCTGAAAAACGCAAAACTCAAGGCAACATCAAACCAAGCTCAGCCTCGTAGCTAGCCCTACGAGGACAGGAGAGGGCTCTCTCCGAGTCTATCTCGATAAAATGATCAATAGAGTCCGAGATGACTTAAAATAGGAACTGATTTTAGGCTAGTAAATGAATTTGAATGAGGGATATTTGATAAATGACTGGGTTTTCTGGGCAGAGTGGGATCGAGAATAGCATGAGCAGGGAAATTAAATCCAAGACACAGATTATCTCAGGAGGCAAGACAGGCAATAAATTTAGCATTAAATTTTGAAATTATATGGAATGAAAAGAACGTTGAGAGGTTGACAAGGGCAATAGATGAATCCTTATCAAACAGAAGAAAACACAAAACATGAATACCTTCCCAAGGCAGAGCAGCAAACTAGATTCTGCCTTTCTCACTTAAAAGTATTCTTTTAGAAATGATTATGAAATGAAATGGAAACATAACAAGCTACATATGAAACAAAGGAAAAGACAAATGTTGAATTCACACGACAAGAATCTCAGGATTCAGAGCTGTATCTTTTCATTAAATCCCTTTTCACTTACTAGCCTAAGGTAAATATTGCATTGTAAGTCATCTCAGACCATTTTGCCTATCCATTCGTTGAGCGTGACTCGGAGAGAGCCCTCTCCTACTCTGGTAGGGCTAGCTACCAGACTGAGTGTGGTTTGTGGTTACCCTAATTTTTGCCTTCCTCAGTCTAAGGCAGATATAGGTGCTAACATAGTGGCGACTCCACTGGAAATAAGTTGAAAATCAAATCCCCTTGTTTCATAAGAATTCTAGGCTTCCGGATGATGAGCTTAGGATTGGAAAGGCTGAGTAAGTTGGTTGTGTCCCGTAATTCCTCTCAATAGCATGCTGGCATCGAGGCAATATAACAGAGCCAATCCAGACCCGGACCCTCCTCATATTTACGAAAATCCCAATTTGATCCCAAGGCTCCTTCGTCAAGAAAGCACCATAACTCCCGTGTTCAAATCCCATTCATGTCCCAACATTTTTGAGTATCTTGAAGAGCTTGAGTTTGACAAACGATTTGAAATATCTTTGTTTGAGTCTAAATCTGAAAGGGCTGTTGATTATACCGTCCCCAATCCGAAATTTCTTGTAGACCTTGAAACAGAAAGAGCTAATAGATTAATTGATAATTACATTGCCACACAACCCCAAACTCCAAGTGCAAGTCCCTTGCAAACTGTGCACACTCCTCCAACACCTCCAAGGCCAAATCCACCAAGAATGATGGCTGCCCGTTTTGCTCCTCTTGTTCTGCCCCAAGTCCTAGATGACATGCCAAATGATTATCAAAGTAAAATCTCATTTTTTGATGGCACTCCTAACAGTATTACAGCTCAACAACATGTATATAAAATGGAAGACTTCTATGAACTTCATGAGATCGATGCAGAGAACGTGGCAATGAGGCTCTTTGTACAAGCATTTGCAGGTGATGTGAGGAAATGGTTTAGAGGTTTGACAGCTGCAAGTATCACTACCTTGGCGGAACTACAAAGATAGTTCTTGAACTGGTGGGAAGTGAAAAAGAATCCCCTTCAAATTCTGGCCGAGTATGAACAAATCAAGCGGAATGCCGGTGAGTCAGTCCAAGATTATTGTGTTAGATTTAATGCAGTCTACAACGAAATCCTAGACCATCTAAAGCCACCTGTGGGACTAGCAATGATGAAGTTTCCGGATGGTTTTGATGCTAACATGGCATACCAATTAAGAGAGAGAGAACTGGCTACAATGGAAGACATGCAGAAAATTGCGGTCAGCGTTGAGGCAAATCTGTTGTCCAAAAGAGCAAGAGCGAAAGCAGAGAAGAAAACCACGGTGAAAGAAGAATCTTCTTCAATGGATCAGCTGCTCAAAAAGGTAGAACAGATGCTTGAGAGGGTAAAACTTGACAAGCCAGAGCCACAAGTTAGGAATCCTAACTTTCGTGGCCAACAGCAGCCACAATATAGGATAAGACAAAGAGATCAGCAAACTCAAGAGCAAACAGCACAATAGCCGGTACAAACACCTTTGCAGTAGAATTTTGTGCATGGACCAGAGTCAAATGAGGATGACAATGTAATAGGTGAGGAAAACCATCTCTTTACTCCAGATGAGCTGCCTACTTACATCACCGAAGAAGAAGAATGTGCAGTAAATTCAGCTACACACCAAGACACTGATTTTATTCTAGCTAACGAAACCGTGTTGGAAGAGGAATCGGAAGAATATCAAAGGGGGTATATGAATGCTTTGTCCACACAGCAGCAGCGATATTCCCTTAGAAACAGAGATGTACCGGCCAAACCAATTCAGAAAAAGAAGGAGGGTGAAACGACAAAGAATGATCCATCAGCTACACAAAGAAAGGGAAAGGAGGTGGTTGGTCCTGAGAGCAGCAAAACAAAATCAGCAGAACAATCACAACAACCAGCCACATCAAAAGAAAAGGAAAGGAAAGAGATCCCAGTCAAAGAGGTAGAAAAAACTCCAGCTTTCAGCCTAGAGAATGAGATTTCTAAGCTAAAGGTATCCATCCCTTTGACTGAAATCATGAAGAATAGCAGTTATAGAGGACAGATTTCTAAAATGTTGAACTTGGACCCAATGTCCGACATGGTAAAAGTAGAAGATGATCAGCCTGAAATGATTTTGGGACTAGCAACGAATGGTGAGTCTCCCGATAGCGATGTGCCACCCTTCTATATCAGTTTACGATTGCATGGCTTTGTGCTACACAATGCCATGTTCGATTCCAGAGCTTCTCACAATCTCATGCCCAAGGCTATCATGGATAAGCTTGGTCTGGACATCACCCGCCAATATCATGATCTCTATTCATTCGATTCTAGCAGAGTAAGATGTATAGGACTCATCAAAGACTTGGTTGTGAGTTTGGATCAGCTTCCTATGAAAAATGTTTTGATGGATGTAGTGGTAGCAGATATTCCTCCAAGGTTTTGCATGCTTCTTTCCAGGTCTTGGGTAGCAAAATTGAAAGGGACACTACAGCTCAATTTCTCCTATGCAACAATCCCGGTGTTTGGAAAAATGAGGAAGTTATATCGGGAACAAAAGATGAAATATATGATCACAAGCAAGGAGAAACCGATAAATCATCCTATTAACTATGTACATACAGATTTAGAGTCTTTTGTTTTGTTTTTAGATAGTTTAAATGAAATAGATAGTCAGATAGTAGAAGAAAACGACATTCTGGAGATAACAGAAAATTTCAGAGAAATCTTGAAGAAAGAAGGACAAGAACAGCAAGCAAACAATGGACAGCAAGCAGGCAAGGCACGTCAAACAGATTTTCAGCACTTACAAGAGGAGGAAGAAGGCTTATGGACCATGGATTTTGATGGAGTAGTAGGGAATGATGGCGCTGGTATTGGTATTTGGGTACGGAGTCCTTTCTCTACCCCAAACAAAGTGCCTAGCAGCGTGAGAGTTTGCTCCTACAAGCTGGCCTTTGAATGTTCCAATAATGAAGCTGAATATGAAGCTCTGATTGCTGGCCTGAAGATTCTTAGAAAGCTGAATGCAAAGAGGATTTCAGTATATGGCGACTCCGAGTTGGTGATAAAACAGGTCAGAGGTGAGTATCAAGCAAAACATCCTAGGATGCGGGCCTATCGTAATGCAGTTTTGGACATCTTGAAGCTATTTTCTGAATACACCTTGACATGTGTGCCACGAATACAAAATAGTATTGTTGATGCTCTTGCCAAGGCAGCGAGCAGCTTGAAGATCCCCATGAACTCCAGCAATAAATTTGAAATCCATGTCAAGCACTGTCCAACCATTCCAGATAATCAGCGACATTGGCAAGTGTTCGAAGATGCTGAGGAGATTAAGGATTTTCTGCTCAACAAAGGCAAGTTCAAATAGACCTCAATTGATGTGGAAAACGATGAGGACAAAGGGAATGGTACAGATGAAGTACAGATCAATCAAATGGACGTATTACAGCTGAAGAATAACATCATTCCTAAAGGCTTGATACCCCTAGAGGAACTTTTTGATCAGGATGATGTAGCCTGCAAGCCAACATTGCAGCCAACGGAGAAAGGTGTGGAAGAAGTCAACATTGGTACAGCTGCCAATCCAAAGTTGGTAAAATTGTCCAAAGCCTTACCGCCAAAGATCAAGGACAAATACATCAGTTTGATGGCTTCATTTGTAGATGTATTTGCTTGGGATTATTCTGATTTAAAGACCTATGATACAAATATTATTCAGCACACAATACCTATCAAGCCCAATCAAAAACCATTTAGACAAAAGCTAAGAAGGATAAATCCAAAGTTGTTGCCATCCATCGAAAAAGAGGTAAATAGGTTGTACAAGTCAGGTATCATTGTGCCTATCAGATTTTCAAATTGGATATCTAACTTAGTGCCTGTACGAAAGAAGACCGGTGAGATCCGCCTATGCATCGATTTCAGAAATCTAAACAAGATCTCATTGAAGGACAACTATCCACTGCCCAAGATGGACCATATACTTCAGCGAGTAGTGGGGGCATCTCGTATGTCGCTGCTTGATGGTTATTCCGGATATAACCAAATTTTTGTCCATGAAGATGATAGGGACAAGACAACATTCACCACTCCATGGGGAACCTTTCACTATGCCAAAATGCCATTCGGTTTAAAGAATGCAGGTGCCACATTTCAGCGAGCAATGGACTTGGCGTTTGAAAATGAGAAGGATGTGTTTTTGGTGGTGTACTTGGATGACTTGACAGTGTTTTCAAAATCTGATGAAGAACACATGCACCATCTAAAAATCGTCTTTCAAAAGTGTAGGAAATATGGCCTATCTCTTAATCCTAAGAAGAGCTTGTTCGCCATGGAGGAAGGAAAATTACTTGGGCACATCATTTCAAAAGATGGCATTCGTATAGACCCAGCGCGTGTGCAAGAAATTCATCAAATCGATCTGCCCAGGAACAAAAAGGAGATACAATCATTCAATGGTAAGATGAATTTTCTGCGT
The DNA here is from genome assembly GCA_031772625.1 of Pinus tabuliformis. NCBI lineage: Eukaryota > Viridiplantae > Streptophyta > Pinopsida > Pinales > Pinaceae > Pinus > Pinus tabuliformis. Next base: position 1,310,738,542 of record CM062804.1, read on the forward strand.
CGTTTCATGCCTAATCTTGTAGAACACTTGAAAGAAATGACCAACATGCTTAAAAAAGACAGCCAGGTGAAATGGATAGAGGAGGTTGTCAAATTTTTCAACTTGGTCAAATTGGCCCTGTCTTCAGGTCCAGTTCTAGTTAGCTCAGACTACACTCAAGATGTCATATTGTTTTCATTTGCTTCTGAGCACACTATGGCAACGGTATTATTGTAGAAGAGGGATGATCATGAAAGACCCATTGCATTCTTCAGTAGGGCTATAAGGGATGTAGCTTTGAAGTACAACATCATTGAGAAGCAGGCTCTGGCATTGGTGAAGGCATTGAAGGATTTCCGGGTGTATATCCTACATTCTCACATTTTGGCCAATGTTCCTAATACTGCTGTGAAAGATGTTCTAGTGCAGACCGATCCGGAAGGGAGAAGAGGAAAATGGATCGCAGCCTTGCTAGAATACGATGTGGAGATAAAGCCTACAAAGCTAGTCAAAGGACAGGAGTTGGCGAAGCTAATGGCTGAATCAAATTTGCATGCATTGGACATAAATCTGATCACTGCCATGCCTGATGAGAATGAGGAAGGAACGTCAATTCAGGTATCTAAAATGTTTGCTTTGTCCCCATGGTATTTTGATATAATATATGTGTTGAAAAATCTATCACCACCACCCGGCATGACTAGAAACAAAGCGAGGACACTCAAATTGAAGGCTGCCAAGTTTTGTATTTTGAATTCTGCGCTGTATTGGAAAGATCCCAGTGGCATTTTGTTAAATTGTTTGGTGGAAGAGGAGGCAAAGAAAGTCATGGAGGATTTCCACGAAGGAGAGTGTGGAGGTCATCTTTTTTGGAAGTCAACAACGAACAAAATTTTGAGAGCAAGGTACTACTGGCCTACTTTGTTTTCTGATGTGCATAAGATGGTCAAGCGCTGTCATAAATGTCAGATTTTCGAAGGAAAACAGAAATTACAGCCTTTGCGACTTAAGCCTATTGAAGTGAGCGCTCCTTTCCAGCAGTGGGGGTTGGATTTCATTGGGGAAATTCATCCCGCCTCTTCCGGACAGCATAGGTGGATCCTTACAGCGATGGGCTAGCTCACAAAATGGATTGAGGCAGCCCCTACCAGACAAGCGACGGACACGGTAGTCATCTCGTTTCTCAAAAATAACATCTTGTCTCGCTTTGGTTGGCCAAACAAAATAATCACTGATAATGCAACAGCTTTCAAATCGAAAAGGATGGTAGAATTTTGTCACAAATATCACATAATTTTGGGTCATTCAACTGCCTATCATCTGCAAGGCAATGGATTGGTGGAATCTTCAAATAAATATTTGGTCAATATCATCAAGAAGCTACTGGAAATAAATAAGAAGAGCTGGAACAAGAGGCTGGTCCATGCACTTTGGGCAGATCGAATCAGTCAGAAAAAGTCTATTGGTATGTCACCATTTGAGCTGGTTTATGGAGTTGACACAGTATTCCCAGCCACTCTTATTGCCCTGGTGGTCAGACTTCTCCAGGAGGCTGGTAGTGAGGAAGATCCCATGCAGAGAAGGTTGAATCAAATGATCCACTTGCAGCAAACAAGAGAAGAAGTTTTCAAAAACACATCCAAGTTGCAGGAGAAGATAAAGAAAATCTATGACAGAAAAGAAAAAGTTGATAAATTTCAGTTGGATGATGTGGTGCTGAAGTGGGATGCAAGGAATGAAGAGAAAGGCCAGCACGGAAAGTTCGAAAATCTGTGGAAGGGTCCTTTCAAGATTGTAGCATATAGGGGGCAAAATGCCTTTCTTCTAAAGAAAATGAACAGGGAAGACTGTCCTGGAGGGCCGATCAATGGTCAGCTGCTCAAGCGGTATCACTGTTGATCTATTAATGCTGCTTCCATTGTCATTGTAAATACCATTTTTATTTCAGTTTGGTTTCAGTCTGTAAAGTCAGTTTTTGAATTATTTCAATGTCAAGTTTGAGTCAATTTCTTGGTTATTCCAGTTTTATAAATAAGTCAGAGTCCTATGCTGTTTATCAAAATGATGACTCCATAGCCCAATGGACAAAAGGCACTGTTTAGCTCCTCCAGAGATCTGTTGTTCTTGGCACCTCCAAGGAGCTACCATCCCCCATTGGAGCCAATGTTAGAGTCGGTCTGGTCAGCCCTCCGTCAGAGATCAAAACTCTTTGTGCATTTCTATTTTAGGTGTCCCGCTCCATTCACGCAGCTGCATTTCACTAGGGACATGCTGTGATCTGATGGAGAAAGTCTTTCTAGTCACTTTCCCTCATGTTTGGCCCCTGCTGGTTCAGGTCTTGGTCCATACTCACTGAAATTCATGATAGTCAAGGTCTGGTCATATTATAGGACAAAGTCATTTTTATTGTTTGGGTCTATGAATACATCAATTTGGCCTTTGAAAACATGTCCAGAACAAGCCATGTTGGCCAAAGGGAGGCCTTACACAGCTATGGTTCAGAAAGCTCCATCATCACCCGAAGAGACATCGACTCTTCTTCAAAACTCTGTTTTGAAGAAAAGTCAAACAAGGTCATTTATGACAAAATTTTCCAAAAAATCGCCAGTTGACTTTTTCAGATGCAGTCATGGTTTTCATGGCCAAATGCCCAGTCACATAGTCCCTGTAAAGAAATGCTGAAAACCCATCATGAGAGCCAAAATTTCAAAGAAAAATGAAAATCAGGGTGTTTTAAAGTCAATGAAAAAAGTGCAAAACACAAACATTAGAAAGTGGGTTTTCAAAGAAGAAAAAATTAAACCCATATCTCCCAAGCCTATATATACTTGTTGTGACACAAAACCAAGTCATTGTGATATGGAAAAGCTTGAGAGAGGCATTGTTGAAGAAAGAGAGCTAAGTTGGAGGAATTCGAGTAAGTGAGGGCAGATTTCTAGGTGGCGCGGCACATACACCAAGGCGCGCGGCGCACACAGAGGGCGCGACGCACTGGCAGCCAGCCCATAGTGCAAAATCAACAAGGGCGCGACGCACTCAGGGCGCACAGCGCACTGGGCTTGGCGCGCGATGCACACAGCCAGGGAGCTCAAAACACTTGCAAATTTGTTTTATATCCCGGTTGAAGGCTAGCAAGCAAGAGGTAGGCTCGAATGAAACCTCTTCTCTGTCAATTTGGTCAATGGTTTGGTGTTTCTAAGATGTTGAATGATATCCAAAGCACATTGGCCATCCATGAAAATAATCATCAAAGCAAAAATGATAAACGGGGTTGCAAATTTGTGAAGACGCCACCAAGGTTTTGCTCCCCTCCCCTTGTCCCCTCACTCCTCATCATTTTCACCTCCATTCCACCTTGTCTCCTAAGGAAACCCCCTAGAAATCTCCACTAAGACCCTACCCCCGGTGTTCCAAGAAAATTAGTGTCATTTGACAGTGCGCGGTGCACACACAAGGTGGTGCGGCGCACTCAGGGCGCGTGGCGCACTGGGAGCCCGGCCACAGTGTTAATATTGCACTGGCACGGCGCATACCCGACGCGCGGTGCACTGGGCAAAGCGCGCGGCGCACAGACCTGTGAGCCTAAAAAAAAAACACTGAATCGCCTAAATTTTTATAAATGGCTCTCAAAATTGCAAAGGTGGCCCTAGATACCTTCACCATTGATCCTTAACTCAAAGAAAAATATGATTTTGGTGACCATGAAATCAAAGGCAAAATTTTTATTAAGTAAACCCAAAAATGACACAAAGAAGGTAAAAAAGCTAGGGTTTTGCTACAGTAACATGATTGCTAAAGCATGCTCCTACCCTACCCCTATCAAACTAATCCCCCTGTAGCATTTTCCCTTAATAATCACCCTAACCCCACTGTGACCATATTCATTTGGTTCCCTTGGTTCCTATGGCTAAACACCCAAACCCTACCTCAACAAAATCCAAACCCTGTCCCATCAAAACTATACCCAAAATACTCCTAAATCCCTGATAACTTTCTCCTCTTAAATCCCTATTCCCCTTTCATCATTCCCCTCCTAACACTCCCTGTTTTATTTTCCCCTTGGTGACAGATTCTCAGGGCAACCACCAGTTTCATTGGATTCAGAGGGCAGCAAAAGAAAACTCAAGGTACACACAGCAATAATGGCATCAGGAATTTCATCAGATTATGAGGGGGATACACATAGTGACACATCTTCAGGAGAGAGGGCCCATAGGAGACATCACCGGAGTGGAAAACATCTCAGAGATGAGCCAAACACCCCCTCAGAGCTATAGGCATGCCCACTTGCCATGTCTTGTTTCCAGCACTTGGCATGTTATGAATTTTGCCAAAGAGTGGCAAATGTCAGAGTACATCATGAGTTGGCCCATCTTTTTTCACTTCATCTACAGGGAGGTCAATCTGTCCTGGCTGGGGTCACTTTCACGTTGACACCCGAGACCATATTAGCGGCAACAGGAATACCAAACGTTGGGGAACAGTGGTATAAGAAAAGGAAGGTGGAGAGGCATCTTTATGAGCCTTACATCAAGAACAGTTGTTTGAGCCAGCTCACCAAAATTTTTCCATTTAGATTTTTGAGCGATGAGTATGCCCCACTCATGAGATTGATCATGAAGTATTTCAGTTGCGAGGGGAGGTTTTCACGCCTTTTTGCATATCACATCAGGTTGCTCATGCACTTCACCTGGGTGCGGATGATGAGCCTCCCATTTTTTATTTGCAAGAACATTGAGAAGATGAAAAACTTCATGCAGCGCAAGAATCATCGACAGCAGCTAAACAGTGTCTATCATTTTTCTCTCATTCGGATTTTGGTGGACCATTAATTGGGATTGCAGGGTATTGCTTGGGAGGACTTCATCTCCTGTGATTTCTTTAGTGCTCCACTGGTGATATCAGAGGTAGAGTATGAGGTGGGGGGTCCTTCACATCAGTTTGAGTATGAGGAGGGGAGTCCTTCATGTCAGTTTGAGAGCCATGAGACTGCCACCATGCTAGTATACATCACATACCAGAAGGGCAGTAGACCGTTGTTTGCAGCAACAAAGCGAGTGTTATCTCCACCCGGGGTGGAAGGGGCCTCGCTTCCGCCATCAGCATCACAGGAGCAGGGTAAGGGCAAGGAGCCAGTGCAGGAGGAAGGGCCATCAGGTGAGCAAGAAACCCAGTTTGTTCTCCTCCAGGATGATGAGATAGATGCAGAACCAACCAATGAGGAGCTTAAAGAGATCATCAGGGAGCAACAATCAGAGATTTAAGACTTGTCCATTGATTTAGAAAGGGCCAAGTGGAACATGAACTACTTGGAGTAGAGAAACAAACAACTTGAGGACCAACAGATGATCATGGAGCTGCAGAACATCCGCGAGCATCGCCAAGCTGCTCAAAGAAGAAGGGTTCCGCTCACATCTTTGGAGCAAGCAATCAATGAAGACCGGGAGTCCAACCTTGAGAGGGTCAACATGCATTTGGAGAGGCTGTTGGAAAAAGTTGATCGGAACCTTGCTATATTGAGACACATGACTTTCCGTTACAGGGTGTGGAAGATGAGTGCACAGGCCCGGATAACGAGTTTAAAAGCAAAACTGAGGAAAGCAACAAGAAGGGTAAAACGGGCAAAAGAGAAAGATAGACTTAGAATCTTGGCTGAGGCTTCCTTGGCTTAGCATGGCACCCCATAGAGATCCTCCAACCCAAATTTCAAAAAATTTGGGCAAATTTTCGTCACAGGCAAATTTTTTGGGCACAAAACAAGGAAATTCCTCCCTGTGCGCCGCGCCACTGGCGCGGCGCTAAAATTCTAGGGCTCTAATCGAGGAACGGCTTGCATATTTGGATTCAGCATCGAAAATTACATCAACTGGTGTCCGGGTAAGAAATTTTTACAAGTTTTGGGTCTCCTAAAGGTCCAAAAAAAACCCAAAATTGGCCTCTCTGCGACTTTTTTGACACACAAAAAGCAGTCTTGGAGAATGAAGATTTGGAGGGGTAAATGAGCACCAAATTGGGAAATTCTAGTGGGGTTAGAAAGTATACAGGACAGGCTTTCCAACAAGCCCACTTGGGCACATTTTAGACACCTGCAAGTGCCCCAAAACAGGCTCCAAAGTGGTGCGACGCACAGAGAATTTGGCGCGGTGCACAGGGGAAAAAACTGCCAATTTGCTCCCGTTTCGTGAAATTTCGGGTCGCGACTTCTCCAAGTGGGCCCGGTCATCTACAATTTGGTTTTTTTGGCACCAAAGGCGGCATTTAAATATTTTTCTCTCCATATGGGCATCTATCCAAGTGGCAAAAGAATGCAAAGGGTCACCCCAGCCAAATGTCATGCTTGAGAGCGCTGCACTTGTAGCTGATGGTTGGCTCTCCATCTCCATTTCGTAATGATTTGAGTAACTTACCAACCCCTGGGTGTTCTATCTCTTCCTCACACATTCTATATATTGTATGCAAGTTATTTGCAAAGGGTTGGCTGGCTTTTAACTTCTGGGAGACTGTGGGAAAGAAACTCTGTTTTTGCACTGTGTATTTTTTACAGAGAATTAATGAAAGGCAGCAGCTCTGTTTCATGAGATTCTTGTGGTTGTGAGTGTAGAAAATGTGTTCTTATGTTCCATATGTATCTTGTTATGTTTCATAATTCATTTCAGTGAAATTTTCTAAGTGAGATTAGGTAGAATTCAATTTATATTGCTCTGCCTGTGGGAAAATTTCATGTGCACTGTTACTCTTCTATTGAAAAGGATTCATGCGACCATGCCCTTTTCACTCTCTTTAGCAATCTTTCCATTCCGCGCTACCTTAAGCCAAAATTTCTGTGCTTGCCGCCTACCTTGCCTCACAGAATAATCTGTGCCTTCATATTCGATTCTTTGTTCTTTGCTGAGCGCCAGTCCCATATACATCCCAGAAGCTCGGTCACTTCATAAAATCTTTTCCAAAATCCCTTTTCACTTACTAGCCTAAGGTAAATATTGCATTGTAAGTCATCTCAGACCATTTTTCCTATCCATTCGCTGAGCGTGACTCGGAGAGAGCCCTCTCCTGCTCTGGTAGGGCTAGCTACTAGACTGAGCATGGTTTGTGGTTACCCTAATTTTTGCCTTCCTCAGCCTAAGGCAGATTTAGGTGCTAACAACACCCGCACGATGGGGGAATATACATCAAAAGACTATCAGGAATTGGCACAAAGGTAGAAGACAGATGCGCTTACGACCTAGAATTCCCCAGTGATGAACGCGATCCAGGCAGCCAGGACACAGCAGTTTGTATGCCCACTTGTGTCGATGCAGATAGACATGTGCTATGCAAGCACCTCCCAGACCAGGGATCGAAAATCAGGGAATGTGATGCATGCCACAAAAACATCACGTCGACGGCTTCACAAAGCTATGTGGAATCATGAACAAAATTTACCAGATAGGACGAACTGATTGGGACCTACACATGCCAGCGGTCTGATGGGCATATAGGGCCATGTGCGGGAATCGGGGCGCGGAAATGGTTCCGAAGACGACGAGCGGAGTTAAGGCCATAGATTTGGGAAAGAATCCTCACACAATCACTCCCATAATTGTGACAACTCGCAAGGACCAGAGTGAAGAAATTATGCAGCTTCGAGAGGATGAACATATGCAGATTCAAGAAGCCATTTAGAAAGGGAACATTGAGCTGTGCAAACTCGAAGAAGATCGGGTATGATTGAAGCAGAAAAGCACATTAATGGACGAGGATATTAGAGAACTGGAAACCAAAATCTCGCAAGCATTATGTGCCGACAGTAGGACAGGGCCACGTATGGGCAACCCCACCACTGCACTAGTAGATTATTGCCAGGAGCTAGTGACTATACTACCATGGCTGCGACCGTACCTTACCAAGTGAAGCAACCAAGGAAGCGCTCCACATAGGGGAGAACGCGAGGTGTTGATTGGATCAAGGGTAACTAAGGAAGGCCCACGGACCGAGTCAGGCAGTGACTTGAAGCCTCGCACCAATAGTGAGACCACCTGACTATCTGTAGGAAGCACAGTCTCAGCGCTCCAAGCAGTTGAAAGAGAGCGCAGGACTATAAAAAAGTCTGTACGGGAGTTGCGCGACTCGAACATTGCGTGTAAGATCAGTATGATGCATAGATCGCGTTTGCACACAAGGGACTGCACTACCACGTGGATGGGATGAAAGGTGACCGTTGTTGACACTATTCATGACAAGATGTCAAATTTAAGGCAACAAGGAGCGGACAACAGATAATTAAGACATAGGGTCAGAACTAGATTTGAAAAGATCTACTGCCAATATCGCATTAATGAGCTAAGAAAGGGGGGAACGGTCAAATTTGAATTCCAATAGTAGATCGTCATCCGCTGAACAACCCTTGGCAACTTGAGAATTCAGTTATTGTGCATGGACTTTACAGTGTTAGAGGCTTTGACACTAAGTTCAGTATTTGAAGCATTACTGAAAGAGACACAGGACCTTCTCAGAAGAGCAATGTCAACTGCCAAGGATGCCACATCAAGCCATATGTCACCAATCAGGGATGCGCTAGAAATTCCAGAATTGCCCCAGACACAAAGGGCCAAAAAGGATCCACAGGTAGCCGGACTAGTCCATATGTTTCTGTGAAATTCACAGTTCGGAAAGCTATCGATGGAAGAGAAGGGAAAAACAGTAAATATTGAGAGTGATGCTGAGGAAGAGGATCATCCGACCTTTGTTGAAGAGCTGGAACCAGAGGAAGAGATGGAAGAAGACACCCCACCAGTACGCGCTGCAACAAAGCTGCCCAAGTATGTCCCTCCACGGAAAGGGAGGGTAAAGGTACCTAAAGATTTGGATGTCGTTAAGAGCACACTCAACACCCTATTCCTCCCCACAGGAGTTCTGTTTGAAGGTTCGGCTGTGGGCTACATTCCCACTATGAAGTTTGAAAACTGGGACAACCCTCTTGCAAAAATGCAACACAAGCTTCAGCAAACATTGAGTATACTGAACCAGAAATTGCAAGCTTGCTGCTCTTGCACAAAAATTTCATGCGTTTGACATCTCAGCTAGAGCTAAAATCCTATCAGGGGTCGCATTTTGTTAACCTAGTAGAGAAAAATGAGGATCATCAGTTAAGTGGATTAGTAGGGACAATGGAGCAGGAGCTTGAAGAAGCGTTGCAAGAGGCAATGACGAAGCAACAAATTGTAGTATGTCACTCACAAGGATGGCGGACCGCGAAGCCTTCGCAATGTGACTCGCCACACCAACGGGGTGACTCGAGGACGAGTCACGATGATTTTGTTGGGGGTCTGTTGGGTAGAAGATCCCCCACGTAATGGTTTTGGGGCTTAAAGCAAAGTTTTGGATCAATGTAATGTAAAGACCCCGCAAAATGTGGGCACGGAGCATGAGAGTCTAGGGTAGTCCACCCTAAAATATTGTAATTTAATATAGAATGTGTCAGCCTACCCATGGTCCACGGGCCATGGGAATGTATAAATAGAGTGAGGCTCTAAGGATAGAAGTCAGTTTTAGATTTGATCTGAAGTGTTATGGGTTTTTGAATACGATAATCGCTCTGAGTCTGTAAGTTCGAGTCTTGGGCGGTAATAGTAGAAGGAGGCTCTGCAGGTGGGTGCACAGAGGCCTGGTAGAGTCTGGAGCTGTGTGCGTGGACCCCTGCAGCTATGTAAATAGGGTAGAAAGTTGATTGTAACTAGAGAAAGCATTAATAAAGATAAGTTGGTTTTGGAATATCACGTATCTGTTTCTATGTTTCTGTTTATGCATCTGTTTACAGTTTATGATTACGTGCATGTCTGTTTATGTTGAATGGTAAATGAAAGTATTGGTCCCACTTAATTTAATTCAAGATCTATAATAATAATAAGCACGAATAAGGGTAAAGAACATTCATGCTTGTCATCCAAGCCACGTGAAGGTAGTTGCACTGAACAGATAGCTACACGGAAGTAGCGCAAGCATAGAATCATTCGCAACCATTCCAGATCTCATCAAGATATCCCTAGGGTGCGAAAACCTGGTTCCAGCACCCTCCCATACTACCTCGGGTGAGACTTTAGTCCTTGCTCCATGGACTGTTGCCGAAAGGGCTAGTAGTTTTGGGATTTGTTTGGCTAAAACACTTCTGAACCTAGGTTAGGCCCCAATAAGCCAACAACATGTTATGACAACATCCCTATACAATATCGCATCCATTGCGTCACAAGTATTGAAGCTATTGTTACACTGAAATCCACAATTGCGATATGTAATATGGACCCGATAGTTGAGATTGTGATTAAAGGAATGACGTGGCACGTGGGATCTCTAATGTGGGTGTAACCTCTTTGGTGATGCGATTTCTGTGAATAATTAAGTCTATGGATGAAAGGGCCTCTCTAATATAATTCTAATATGCGACATCATAATTTAGCCTCTCTTCCAAATGAACGTGTCTTTTGAGTATTGGTGAACTCGAAGAGATAGAGGAATCCAAAGATTGGGAAGTTGAAGATCAAGTGAGCAAAGAAGGAAGCCAAAGGTCAGGTGTATCGGGCATCTATAACAGAGAACAAGGAAAGTTTACAGCGTGTGAACTAGAAGAAAGAGAGAAAGAGGTAGGTCTAGTAGGACAGGAGGAAGCTGAAGGTCCAGCAGGACAGGAGGAAGCTGAAGGTCCAGTAGGACAGGAGGAAGCTGAAGGATGAGCAACTCTGTTGATTGGGTTAACCTTTGAAAGGCTCAGACCAGTGATGAATTAATCAGGTACATAACACAACCTGAAGAACAATTCTGTGAAGGGAAAAATAAAGTTTCATCTGACATTGTTTGAAGGGAGCAGGAGCCAACACCAGCATTGAAGCATGTGAATTTGTTTCTAGGAAGTAAGAGATAGCAAGAATAGTGAGAAGTAGTCATGCTTGAAGCATTTACCGTGATAGTGAGAACAGAGGCTTAAAACAGAGAGTTGATTTTTGTGCAGACCTTAGTGTAGTTCATTGTAGACACGGTAAAGTTACATGGAGACATTATTGGAGATCATGATGGCTATTTGATATCATCATGAGGTAACTTTGCAGACTCTATGTGGACAGTATGAAGAGTTGTGAAGACTCCTCCATAGGAAGACAGGTTGCCATTGATGTTGTAGCATGGAGACTACAGTGAAACTGTAAATTGACATAATTCAGTAAAGAATATTTTGGGAGCAAAGAATTAATATCAAACATGCCTTGACAAGATAGGGTCAGATCCCTTGGGGTTGGTGCCTTAGAATTGGAAGGATTAGTGTCCTTGGAGTTGGTGCTCCTAAATCCAAGGTTGGTGCCTTGGAGGTTGGAGCCTCACAAAAAGTCCAAGTTGGTGCTTGGCAATAGATTGGAACCTTATATACATTGTATCTGATTTATTGTAAAGATTATATTAATAAGAGAATTTATTCCTTTTGTTCATTTCTTGTTCTAAATATAAATGTTTTAATTGGTAAAAATAACAATTGAAAAGAAATACTGATTCACCCCCCCCTCAGTATTTCCAACAGTGGGAACAGTTTCTTTTCAGAGGGAGCATGGAGCTCCTCTCACCTTGATAGATGTGAAGTATGTGCTTGGACTGAAGGATAACTTGGTGTTGGTCATGATGTTGGATGAAAACGGCTACGATGTTGTCTTTAGTAAAGGAAAGACATTCCTAAGACACATATCCATGGGTTAGACCAAGAGGATTGGGATTCAAGTGAAGAATCTCTATAAACTAGAGGTAGATGATTGTGTAGTATTGAGTTCGAAAGCAGAATCGGTGCAAAGCCAAGACATTGGCGAGTTTTGGCACAGGCGGTTGGGAAATTTGCATCATGGGGCCTTGAAGATAATGTAGCAAATATCTACAGGACTTCCCAAAGGTAAACTTAAGCAAGTTGACACATGCAAAGGTTGTACCTTGGGAAAGTACGCCAAGTCTTCCTTTCATGATCGAGACAGTCGAGTAGAAGCAATCTTAGAGTGAGTTCATACTGATGTGTGTGGACCATTCTTGATGGAATCCACAATGATGCGAAGCTATTATGTGATTTTCATTGATGATTATTCTCATAAATTCTAGATTTATTTCATGCAGAAGAAGGACCAAACCTTATCAAAGTTTTGTGATTTCAAAGCTTTGGTCGAGAAATAATCTGGGAAGAAGATCAAGGCTTGAGAAGTGAAAATGGTGGAGAATATGTCTCTCAAGAGTTTAAGGACTTCTGTGTAGTGAAAGGAATTAAACAAGAGTTGACGGCACCTCATAACCCACAACAGAATGGGGTGGCCAAGAGGAAGAATAGAACTATTGTAGGGGCAGCACGGGTGATGTTGCATGACCAAGGCCTACCACTTCATTTGTGGGCTGAGGCATGCAACACAATGGTCTATTTTCAGAATAGAAGACCGGATCGTATACTTGGGATGAAGACACCAGAGGAAGCTTTCTCCGATAAGAGACTAGATGTCATTCACTTAAGGATCTTTGGCTCATAGGTATATTTCCATGTGACAAAGGATGCACGGAAGAAGATTGATCAGAAAATAGAGTTGGGGATACTTGTAGGGTACACTAATACACCCCACAACTGTCGGGTGTATTTGCCTACCAGTCGGAGGATAGTGGTTCACAGAGATCTCAAGTTTGATGAGCAGAAGGCCATGTGAGTTTCCCTTGAGAGTGTTAACACTTAGAATTTTCTCTAGAAGTTATTAGAAGAAACAAAATGACCTAGGTAACCACAAACCAACTTTTAAGAATAGGCTCTAGCCAACCTATGGCTCAGAGAGGGCTCTCTCTATATGATTTAGCTTAATTTGCTGGGATTTTAGGCTAGTTCTATATGTTCATGGGGGTTTTGATTTTTACTGAAGATTGGATGGTGGAATCCTTAAAACAGATGGATAGAATGATGACTTTAGACTATTGGGCCATGGAGTCAATAGAAGGGTGGCAAAACTGGAATTAACTCACTAAAGGGAGTGTTCAAAGGGCAAGATAGCAGAGTACAGTGCAGGTCTTTGGGCCAGAGGGGTGAAATGGTCTTAACTAGGGTGAGAGCAATTAAGAATTCTTAGACCGAGATTAAAATGAAGAAAAGAGGATAATCAGAAACAAAGGGCAATTAAGAATCCTTTGTTATAGATTACAGAGAGATAACCTAAACTAAGGAGCAGTTATGAATTCCTTAACTTAGATAATCAGTAGAAAACATTTAAATGCATAACAATTAAAACAGAGTGCAATTAAACAAATTCTAAGATATCATTCCATGTTATAGCATTCAGATACAGAAATACATTAAAGGTTGTGGAAAAATTTTCAGAAAAATAACAACAACATGAGAAAATACTTGTTTTCACTTCGCTCTACACATGAATCCTGTGAAATATCTTGTCTTTATTCATCAATCCAGCTTGCTGGTCCAGTCATTGATACAATAGCTTTACAGTCTACGATCAAGAAGTCTATAGAAATGTCTAAGAATCCACCCTACATACTTCAAATTGTGAAGTATTTATACAAAATTTATTACAAAATATCTCAAACTAACTTGAGATTTAATCTAGGAAATATAAATATCTTCTTGCAAGAAGATAGAGACCAATTATTGAACTGTTTTCATGCTGTCCCATTTATTGTGGTGCTATTGGATTTTATGGTTGGATTTAAGCCCTTTATGCTGGCTTGTTGTTGTGGTTTTTTACGCTGGAATCTTATTTAACTTTTAACTTTCACCTGATACTTTTTGACACTGATACACTTTGGCATGCTGACCTATTTTCATCTATTTACCTGACTATTATACTTTTACTGTACAGTGACCATTTTACTGTAAATTTCTTACAATAAATCAGTCATCTTTTCCGACCATTCATTATCAGGTAACTTGACATTCATCATTCGTCTATATATCTCATCAGCCTCAGTATACATGGCAAAATTGGGCTTGGTGATGAACAAGAGTTTTATCTCGTGCTGGAGGAAAAACAAGTTCTCAAATGTCTTATACAAAACTTTGCCTATTGGCAGTGCTTTTATTGTTGAAGTGCTAGCTTGTTCTTTAGACAACTCCCTGAGTCTCTTATTATACTCTTGTTGTGTCATAAGTTTGTCATTAATGACCTTTCTCCCTCAAAATTTGGAACTTAGCCATGAATCTATCAATGGCTACTTGCATGTTTTCGCACTTTTCCTCCAAGTTTAGCATTAGGTTTCTCTTGGAAAGGACCTTCCTTATTTCCAAAATGGTTTCAGTTTTGTCTTCTATATCCAGCTCATGAAGCTCATTCCTATTTTTGTTGTCAAGGAAGTGGATGAGTCTATTGGCATCCTCAGGAATGTCTCCCAATTCCTCCTTGATTTTTTGGATAGCTTCTGTAGCTATCTTTATCAATTCTGTCTGCTCAAAAATAACTTGAATAGATGGAAAATATCATTGACAGAGTCAATGATATTGGCCCATAATAGTTCCTTGGCTTGTCCAATGGGTTTCTCCAATGTTAGGTCTTTCTCCATAACATTGACTCTTTCACTCATTCTATTGGCCTTGTGTGGCTCTTCCTTTTGCATAATTTGGGCAAGTTTGTAGTCAGTTTCTAAACTTTCCACCTTTTCTCTTAGTTTGTTCATTTCTATAGCCTGGATTGACATTTCATTCATGGCCCTGATTAATTTGTCTGCCTCTTCTCCTGATGTACCTGGTCTTGTAGACACTGCTGTGACTGGCAATGCTGTGACAAGTGGAGCTGTAGGTTCTAATGAAGCTGCTAGTTTGGAAGGGACTATTGTAGATACTGTAGGGATGACATTTGTGGAAGTTGTGACTATGTCAGTTTGTTTTAATTGGATCAAGCTATCCAATTATTTCTCTTTCTTCCTTAGTTGATCATTGAGTTGTAGGACCAAGTCCATCAATTCTTCGTTCCTTGTTTGATTTTCCAACACTTCCTGTGTCTGGGGATGCTACAATTGAGGGATCTTCAGTTGTTTTTCCAGTGCTGCAATGTCATCATTTTTCCTTTTTATCAATTGTTCCATTGCCTTGAGGTATTTGGGATCATGTTCCAATTCAATTACTAAGTCTTCCAAAGACATAATTCTAGTATCCTTGGCCTACGAGGAGGCCTTCTCCAACTGATATTGAGTTGAGATGTTGGTTAATGAACTTTGTAGCTGATGGGCAGCCATGGCTTTACCTGTCAGGGTGGAGTATATCATCTCTCCATCCTATTTATGAAATTCTATTTGGTCAATGGGATCAATATCCCTTGCCAACACCTCAAAATCAATCTTTTTGAAATCTGTTGATGTCTTTGGTTGTTGCACAGTGGGCTTTATGAAAGACATTTGTAGTGTTGGCTTGTTGGGGCTTGACCCAGGTTCAGAAGTTATTTAACCAAACAAATCCCAAAACTACGACTCTTTTGGCAATAGTCCGTGGAGCGCGGATTGAGGTCTTACCCGAGGTTAGTATGGGAGGGTGCTAGAACTAGGTTTCTACACCCTAGGGATGTCCTCATGAAGTTTGGCAAGTTCAAAAACCGATCCTGCACGCTTGCGCTGCTCCACACAACTGTCTGACCTTCGTGTAGCTCTATACAAAATGCGAAAGGGTGCTATCTAGATCCTTTACCCTTAATGTGTTCTTATTATAGATCTGACTTAATTTTGTGGGCCCAGTAATATTATCAATCATTCAACATTCATAACAAGTGCGCTCAACCATAAGCTGTAAAAAGATGCATACGATTATAACAGAAGCGTAAAAAAACAGATCTATAAACAGATGGACAATATTTTAGAATCAACTTATCTTTTATTAACTTATATCTTGTTACAATCCCAAATCTGCCATGTGCACTCAGCTACAAGGGTCCACGCACACAGCTGCAGAGCCTCTTCCTATTCCTACAACCTAGGACTCGGACTTATAGACTCAGAGCGAATATCGCATTCAAAAACCCATATCACTTAAGATTAAGACATAACCAAAAAAACTGCCTTCTACACTTAGAGCCTCGCTCTATTTATACATTCACATGGTCCGCAAACCATGGGTAGGCCAACACATTCTATATTAAATTACAATATTTTTAGGGTGGCTACCCTAGACTCTCGCGCTCCGCACCCACATTTTTTGGGGTATTTACATTACATTGACCCAAAACTTCAGGCTACAAGCCCCAACGATCCGCTACCCAACAGGCCCCTAACACAATCATCGTGACTTGTCCCAAGTCACTCGATGGTGCAGTGATCTTCATGCGAAGTTCATCCAGCAACCTCTGCGCTTCGCTTACGTCCACGGCACATTCTTCCACTGTCCGCTATACCCATTGTGCACGTATCTCCAATGCTTCATTGTCAGGTGCAATTCCTTGCCTGAGTGCATATATGCCCTGCATCTGTGACAGCTTTCCCTCAATCTTGGCCGTGAATTCTTCCTCGAGCTAAGGATGGATGCGTTCTTTAAGCACTTCTTCTTTCTGACACGCGGCGTCCACCTGCTCCTTGAGAGCCTGGGCCTCCCTCATCTTAGCCAGTCACTGAGTAAGGGCAACTGTCTGCACGGTCCCCCGAACATTGTCATAGGCCTACTGCAATTCCCGCGCTTCTGTCTCTAACCGCTGTAGCATTGGGTCTTCCTGTAGTTAATTGAAGGTGAAGAGTGACTGATCTAACAAGCCTGTGAAATCCTGTATGCCGCGCTCTATTGCTTCCAACCCTGATTGAATGTCACAATGCCACTGCTCTCTGACTTCTGGTGGTGTAGAGGGCTACACTTTTAGCCTCAGCTCCGCGATCTACAGGTTGAGGTCCATATGGATCCTTGTTGCTTTCTATTTTGCCTAAGGGAATCCACTGGCCAGTTTGTGCATCCAGATGCCTACTGGTAAGTCTACTATAATCTCTAGCTTAGGGATGTGGCGACATGCTTCCTTGACAATTTGCTTCAACTACTGAGCTTGTGCTACCGCTTCATCGCGTTGGAGGCTCAGCTGCTTGATGTTGATTTGTTGTTCACTGAGCCTATACTGCACATCCTTCCCTAGTGCGGAGCTCTGTTGTTGCTCCATCCTGTAGCTGGTATAATATTTCTCACGGTAGGGCAGCCAAGTTTAAACCAAGTCCCTTGAGCTGGCTTACCATGGCGGGGTCCCTTCCCGTACAGGGAAGCCGAGAATTCCTATGAATGAGCTCCACCATGATGGGAATGGGCTCCTCTAGCCACAAGTACCCATCATACACTAGGCAAAGTAGTTTCCTAATGACAAATATCATGATTGGGGCCCGATGAAAGTGTGGAATCGATAGGAGGTGGAGTAGCCTGACTTCCTCTACCCCGCGCAGCCATTTCCGTGGCTACAGTGTTGTAACTTCCCCCTCCGTGCTTTGTTCCATTAGCTAGCGAGTTTCCAAATGAGGGAACTTCTCACTATCTACGAGGTCCCAGTCTTCAAACTTTATAGTGGGTACGTGGCCCACACCCGAACCTTCGAACAAAACTCCCGTCGGGGGGGATGCGGTGTTGAGTGTGCTCTGAATGACATCCAAATATTTAGATACCTTTACCCTCCCTTTCCGCAGAGGGACATACTTGGGCATCTTTGTTGTGGTGCATACTAGCTAGATGTCTTCTTCCATATCTTCCTCTAGTTCTATCTCTTCTACAAAGGTTTGAGGCTCCTCCTCCTCATCGTCACTCTCAATATTAACTATTTTTCCCTTTTCTTCCATCGACAGTTTGCCAAATTGCAGATTTCGTGGAGACATACAAACTGGTCATGCTCCCTATGGATCCTTTTTAGGCCTCAGCATCCAGGGCAATTTTGGAATTTCTGGCTCGTCCCCCACCGGTGACATAGGGCTCGGTGCGGCCTCTTGGCAGTCAACATTGCTCTGATCAACAGGTCCTACATCTCTTTCAGTAATGCTTGAAATACTAAACTTGTTGTCAAAGCCTCTAAAGCCGTAAAGTCCATGCACAATAACTGAATTCTCAAGATGCCAAGGGTTGTTCAGTGGATGATCATCTAGGGTTTATAGGCCTGCTAGAATTCAAATTCGACCATTCCCCCCTTTTCTATCTCATTAATGCTATATTGGTGGCATATCATTTCAAATCTAGTTCTAACTCCATGTCTTAATTACCCACCGTCCACTCCTCATTGCCTTAAATTGGACATCCTGTCATGAATAGTGACACCAATGGTCACTGTCCACCCTATCTGCATGGCAGCGCAGTCCCCTGTCCTCTAACGTAATCTATGTGTCATACTGATCCCACGCACAACTTTCAGGTTGCGTAGCTCCCATACAGAATCTTTTATAGTCCCGCGCTCTCTTTCAACTACTTGTAGTGCTCAGACTGTTCTTCCTACAGATATTCAGGTGGCCACACCCCCGGTGTGAGGCTTCACTTTTCCGACTAGCGTGGGCTGCGAGCACCCTTCAAATACCCTTGCATCGCATTCTTCTTTGTATAGTACACTCCCTTGTTTAGTAAGATGCGGTCACAGCCATGGTAGTAAGGTCGCAACTCCTTCTAATGTAGTAGTAGTGCTGGCTAGACTTGGTCCCATCATGCTTAGTTTCTCACAGCCAGCTTGCGCGACCTCAATTTCAAGTTCACTAATTTCTTCATCCAATGTCACGCTTTTCTTCCTTAGCCGGGCCCACTCTTCGTCGAGTTCGTGAAGCTTCAAACTCCCTCATCGAATGGTTTCCTGTAACTACCTAATTCCTTTACCTAGGTCCTGACATCCTGTCCCAACTGCGGGAGTTGTGGTTTGGGGATTCTTCTCTGTTCTCCTGCTTTCATCTCTTCTTGTCAGTGTCGGGGTCATTTCCACACTTCGATTTTTCCTTATGGTCCTATAAGCCCATCGAGCCGCTGGTACGCACAAGTCCCAGTCAGTTTGTCCCATCTGATAAATTCTATTCATGATTCCGCCTGTGTCACGTTCTCTGCATTAGGTTCTGATTTTCAAGCCTTTGTCTGGGGTATGCTTGCACAACACACGTCTGCACCCATCGAAAACTACTTCGTCCTGCCTGCCCATCTCGCATTCAACACTGGGGACTTCCATACTGTAAGTGCATCTATCTTCTACATTCGTGCCAGTTCCCCATAGTCTTCTGATGTGTATGCCCCCATCGTGTGGGTGTCACGCGCAACACCCATTCTAGCACACCACACCACTGTTGTTCCAGTACTGCACTTTCAAATTTGTCTAAGGATTCATCCACTCTTGTTACCCCATCATCTGTTGGCAGTTCCCTTGCTTCGGTCATCACACACTGTAGTGATCTGATCATCATGTTGCAATTCAGAATTCTTACTTCATGCAACTGGTTCTACCATCATTCTATTTCTTCATCTGAATCTAAAGTACAGGAACTATCATGCTCCCATCAGATTCTCCCATCCACTGTCGGGTTTACCTGATCCTGGTCTTGTGCTATTATTTGGTAAATGCAATCTAACTCATCATCGCTGTCATCGTCGTGCATAGATTCAGTGTAGTGCTTCCATTTGGCTGGGTCTAGTGGAATTATTTGCATAGAGACTTTTTCTCGAATATCATCTTCCGCTTCTTCAGGTTGATGACTCCATTCATATCAATGGCCCAGTCTATTCCTAGCAACGCGGGATATGGATTACTATCATCAATAATCTCTATCACTTCAAAGTCCATTTGTGTGCTCGCACCTTCGATATCCACTGTTACCCCTTGCAACCTCCCCATGGGCCAAATCTTTAGTTGGTTCACCATTCGCAATTGAATCGGGGACCACTGTAATGCAGGCCTGCCCATGTGTTCCCACGTCTACTTTGGTAACACATTCGTGTCCAAACCTAAGTCTAGGATTACCTGATCCATTTCATACTCACCAATCTGCACCGTTAATCTCATTTCCCTCCCGGTGCGCAATGCATGATTTCCCAGTTTCTAGACTACACGCGGTTCACCCGACTCTGTGCACCTAGTGATCATCTCTTATAGTCCTTTAACTACGTTATTATCACGTAGCAGCTTCATGCATGTCTCTAAGAAGGTAGTAAGCATAGAAGGATCCATTCTTGGCTCTAGTTGATCCTTACTACCTGAAGTAGAGGCCTCTGTGAAGCTCTTCTTAGCTTCCATAAACATCTCCTTTGTGCGTTCCAAGTCAAACTTAGGTTCCTTTATAGGAGCCTTGTGAACCCATGTTTCTTCCTCGGGCCGCTTCCCCTTATCTTCCCCTGTGGTTGCACGACTTCTGAGCACCAAGTTCACGTTTAGTCTTTTTCACGCGATTCAGACCTCATCATTTGGATATTCTAAGTCGGAGTAGCCTATAGTACCCCTTTCTCGCACATCTGTGCGATCAATGTAGAATCTACTGGTTCATGATAGAATTGAGCACAGTATGAACAAGATAGTCTCGTTGGATTGGTACAATTGCGAGTGTAGTGCCCTGGTCCTCCACAATTATAATAGATTAATTGTCCACGGCCTCTTCCTAGCCCCATTCCTCCTCTTCCTTGACCTCACCCTTGAAATCTAGCACACGCCATCCCCACGCCTAGGTCAAGACCTTATGTTTCCATCTACATTCTATATGCTGGAGTCCGCTCCATCATTAACTCATAGTTGCAGCAAGTACGCTCGTCGTGGCCCACTGATCTATAAAAAATTGCAAAATAGTTGTTGGGGAGTCTGTGTATACTTCTGCAGCAAATGACAGTTTTCCGTCGTGTGCTTTCCTCCCACCTAACATATCGTGCACCAGAGTGTAGGTGCCGCACTTGGCCCTGCCTGTGGCTTTGGTCTCAATGGCATTGGTCCCCCTCCTACCAAGTAGTTTGCAAATACTGGATAGTGGTCTTTGTCATGGCCCTAGCCTTTGCATTTTATGCACCACACTTCTTAGTGTGCCTCTGGTCATGGTGCCCTATCCTACTTCAAACTCTGCATCTCTAAGCATAGGTTTTGCAGTTGCACTTGGATCTGTTGGACTCCCAATCTCGGATCCTGTATTGGATTTTCATGCAACCTCATTGCCATTTCCAGTGATTCGGCCTAGGTTGAAAGTTTCTAATGTGACACCATTGTCCTCAAATGTGGTGTCAAAGATGCCACAAACCATGCATGGTGTTGCGCATCCGTTAGCGTCATATTAGCCTCACAAATCATACTCTTCAGCCTCTGATCTAGATCCCAGGGGGTCTCGCCTAGAAGCATCACAATCTCTTTAAACCCGATGATTGACTGTGTCTCTGATTTCGACTGGCTAAATTCTCTATTCAACACATTCTGGATCACTGTTATTCCTTCATTTGGGTGATCATTCAAGTGCTTGATATACCATGTCAGTGCGCGATCCTACAGCATTCTCACCAATGTGGCCTTCTTAATG
Source organism: Pinus tabuliformis (assembly GCA_031772625.1). Classification (NCBI taxonomy): domain Eukaryota; kingdom Viridiplantae; phylum Streptophyta; class Pinopsida; order Pinales; family Pinaceae; genus Pinus; species Pinus tabuliformis. Next base: position 1,310,759,947 of record CM062804.1, read on the forward strand.
TTGTCATCTGTAACTCCTTGTGCTTCCCACACTACCCTTACCACGAACCAGAACTGGTCCGGATCCTCATTCCCTACTACTCTGAATATGGGTAGCTTGATCGCGCTCACCATGCTGAACTGAGGGGGTGGTGGAGGTGGGGAGGGTGAAGATGGAAGTGAAGTAGGTGAAGCAGGTGAAGGCGTAAGTGGAGGTGATAACTACAGAATGATTTTCCTTATCAAACTAACCGCACTTCTCAGGGAAACCTGAGCGCACTCTTCCTCGCTCTCTCATGAAGGTGAAATTAAAGGACTGTTTCGTAACCCTTCGATCCCTTTGTAGATCTTTTCACTCCGCGTCGTTCCAATCATTAATGTATTTGCATAACCTACTTTTCACATCACAGTATCTTAATCCAGGTATTCAAGGATTTGATGTACCTACCTCACAGTCCCTTGGGAAAACTTCGTTCTGCTTCACTATAGCTCATAGTCATGTCTATCGCGAACTCAGTGATAAACCCCCCTATTATCCAGTCGAGCCAGTGGTCCATGCCCACATGATCATATCTTTTGATGCCTCTAGTCTGCACACTAATTCCAGAGTCCAAACTATCGGTTGATCGAGCTTGTGCCTTCCCTGGCTGTCGGCTAACCTCACAATCCAATCATACAATTCTGAAGAGAAGGACATGAAGAAGATCTCATGGGTTTCTGTATATACGTAATGATCCAGCCACCTCTTCTCAGATATCTGCGGAGTTCTATTTTGCTATGTCACGAACTCGTGAAGCTTTTGATCCAACCAATCATCAATTTCCTTCTTCGTAAGGTTCCAGTGTTTCGACATCAGACATCCCTTAGGCAGATCCTGGTCCTGGAAATGGAACCATTTGTTGGCCTGTTGGGGCCTATCCCAGGTTCAAAAGTGATTTAGCCAAACAAATCTTGAAACTACCGGCCCTTTCGGAAATAGTCCATGTAGCGTGGCCTGAGGTCTCACCCAAGGTAGTATGGGAGGGTGTTGAACTAGGTTTCTGCACCCTAGGGATGTCCTAATGAAGTCTAGCAAGTTCGTGAAATGATCCTACATGCTTGCGCTGCTCCGTGCAGTTGTCTAACCTTTGCGTAGCTCTGTAAAAAGTGTGAAGGGGTGCTATCTAGATCCTCTACCCTTAATGTGTTATTATTATAGATCTGACTTAATTTTGTGGGCCCAGTAATCTTATCAATTATTCAACATTCATAACAAGTGTGCACAACCATAAACTGTAAAGAGATGCACACGATTATAACATAAGCATAAACACATAGATCTATAAGCAAATGCACAATATTTCAAAATCAACTTATCTTTTATTAACTTATGTCCTATTATAATCCCAACTCTGCCCTCTGCACTCAATTGTAGAGGTCCGTGCACACAGCTGTGGACTCTACCAGGTCTCTGCACACACAGCTGTAGAGCCTCTTCCTATTCCTACAACCCAAGACTTAGACTTACAGACTCAGAGTGAATATCGCATTCAAAATCCCATATCACTTAAGATCAAGACTTAACCAAAAAAACTGCCTTCTACACTCAGAGCCTTGCTCTATTTATACATTCCCATGGTCCACAAACCATGGGTAGGCTGACACATTCTATATTAAATTACAATATTTTTAGGGTGGACTAACCTAGACTCTCACGCTCTGCGCCCGCATTTTGTGGGGTATTTACATTACGTTGACCCAAAACTTTGGGCTACAAGCCCCAACAATCTGCTATGGGGGGATCCACTACCCAACATGTAGTTTTCCCTCTTTGATGTCAAAAGCTGACATCAACCTAGTTTGATTGGTGGGGTGTGTTTTGAGATACTGAGCATAAGTCTGTGCCTTCAATTTCTCATTCCTCAGCTTGATTTCTTTATATCTGTCTTTTATGAATTTGTCCTTATCAACAGGTCTACTAAATGAAGACACTTCCACACTTAGTTTCCTTTCCAACATCTGAGTTTGTGAGGTGTATGGTTCTTATGTCTCCCCAGATGGGGTTGTGCCCTTGCTTTTGTCCAACTCAATGTTGGTCATCTGTGCTGATCCTTCTGTATCTTCCTGTTCAGAAATAGGATTGAGCCTTTGCCTTTTGCTGTGACTGGTTTCACACTGTACATTAGATGTATCCATGCCTGAAGTGGAGGCTCCCTCTCTGTTTCTCCTAGGATTTCGATCTTCATTTTGGGGAGTCTGAATGATAGGAGGGGTACTCATGGTGGCTTCTTGCTATTCAAGTACCTACAGAAATGAGATCTCATCATGCTACCTCTCTAAATCAATCGACGTATTTTCAATGTATACCTTTGTACTATCTTTATCTATAAGAGTGTTCTCCACATGAAACTTTTTTGGAATTTCATTTCTTACAAAATGAGATTTGCCTCCTCCCATGCTTCTCTAGAATTACAAATGAAAGAGCCCAATTGATTTTTGACTCTAAACTGAGTTTTCTTCTTGGCCGAAACAAAATTGACTTCATCTGAGTTAATTATTTGCCTATAATATTCCAAAGCAAATAATCTCATGGGGAGGTATTTGGGTAGCTTATATGGTGCAAACTAGCACCCATAGATCCTTATCTCTATGTGGTTTTGGTAAAGTTACCAATCTCCCATTTTGGTTTTCTTGGATAGCTGGAGGACTCTTTTTATCTCTAGACTTATCCTAGGTGGAGGATTTCCTGTGAGCATAGTCATGATTGGATGAACAAAAGAATCTATGAAATCTGAATAGGTGTATGGTGATTCAAATTTGTGGAATAGTGGGGTCCAAAAAATGACAGACCTGGGCTGGCCTCTAGTATCAAGCTTCTGGAGAGTGAAAGGAAACCTGTCTGACTGATAATACAAAAATAGGTGGTATAATACAGATGAGTATTTGAATACTCTCTCATTGCTCATTCTAGTAAACTGCTCATGCATTCTATCAGCTATGAACTGGGCATAATCATACATGGTTGCAAGAGGTTGTCCTGGGGTGTAAATGGACATTAAGGCAAGTATAAGCTCATCAATGTATTCACTTGTATTGTAGCCCAATATACATGATATCATGGTCATAATATGCTTGCCCCTTGTAGAGAAAATAACTGACATATATGGAGGGGGATCTTTAGGAACGTGTTTTTCTTCTACAATGAAGGTTTGAAACAACTGGGCCAATCTTGATGGACTTAACTTGGCATACTATTCTAACAGGTCTCCAATTGAGAGTGGGGATAGGTTTGGTGCTAGTTTGAAATGTAACATTTCATTGATGGATTTAGTTGTGATAGTAAACAACACCTTTTGGTCATGATAAATTACGGTTCTATCACTAGGGATGTAGCATGCATGCCACATATGGATAATTTCTAGGAAGATATGTACTTGGAGGAACTGATATCTAGGTAAATTGGATTCCCAAAGGCCAATGTCATCTGAAGGGTTCAGGTATCTATCTTTGCTCAAACAATGAATTTTGAGCAAGAGCTTTGATGCACTTGTGTCTCGAATTTGGAAATCCCTGTCACCCAGGGGAATGTGGTGTTATAGACATTTTTGGGCACTACAACCCCAAGCATAAAATTTCCATAAACCAAGGTCTCCTAAGTCCCTAAAAGTGTTGTTCCAACCCCTAAAGGAACAAGGTCAACTGATTACAGCTTCTCCCAGAAGTTCTCCATGAAAAACTACTCAGAATTGGTCAAAACTAGATCATTTCACCTGCTCCATAGGCAAAGTGCGTTGCATCTCACCTAAATACACTCAGTGGGTGCGTTGCATTTCAAAAAGCCCTTCTATGGGGTGCAATGGGTGAGAAGAGACAAATGGCAGTGTCAATCCGCGAGGTGGAGAAGCATGGAATCTTCCAGAAACTTCTCCTGTGACACTTGCCTCTCTAAATTCGACCAAGTATGAGTAAGAGATCATCAGTATCCAAGTGGAAGCAAGAACTATCAGAGGGAAGACACTAATCAAATCACAAGCTGACTCATCTCCCTTACAGACATCTATATATGGATCCCTCATCCCAGAGATCCAGAGGCTGGAATTTTGCATCTTGTAAGGAATTGTTGTTGGTTTCTTGAGGCAACATCATAGTGTTGGGTGATCTAAGCTTTGCATGAGGTGAAGAAGGGCTTACCTGCTGAGAGGATGATGCTGGGTCAAAACAACTAGTTGTAACTCTCTTGGCTCTTTCTTGATTATCAATAAAGCTATTCAAGTTTTCCTCCATACTCTTGTGTAATTCATGTTTTGTGCATTTGTATGGTCAATTTACATCTGATCCTAGATTGTTTATGATAATAGATCCATGTTCTTGTATAGTGTTATGCTACTTTGATTCTACAGGTACTCTGTGAAGCTAGGTATACGAGGAAGCAAGTAGCAAAGGACTATCAGAAGAGAGAGGAATCGAGCAAGGAACCAAGCGCAAGACAGAGGTTGGTCTCCTTTATTCTTCTCTCATCTATCTTTCATAAAGGAAAACGAAAGTAGTTTTACTTTGTTTGTTCCTAAGGTAGCTACCACGCCTTAGTGGGATTAGCAGTTCTGCATAGACACTTTTCCCTGTAACAAAATGGCGACTCCACTGGGGAGCGACTAGGTTGTTTGTTTATCTACATTTGTTTACTTTATAAACTTACAGACGGAGCCTGAAGTTGAGCTAGGTAGCTTTCGAACTGCATTTGCTCTGCAAATGAAAAGTAGATAAATGCCGCTTCAGTCAATCTCCGGGTTTTGTTTATGATTTAAACAACTGGTTTACAAACTCTCTAATTGCCCTTGTGGTGGCTCTAGTAGCCTCCTTAGATCTACCCCTGTTGTTGATTTACTGATTACCACTTTCTTGGCCAAAATCCCTGAACTGAACTGCAAACTGTGACCCGAAACCCAAGCAAAGTTTCATCCTTGGCCCAATGCACTGTCTGTTCTGTGAATCTCAAATTCAATGCACTTCCCGAGTGTAGTAGGTGTGCTGCATTTCAAATTCACTGTGTTACAGGTGTGCTGATCAGACTAGGCATTGTTCCTAAATTTTGGTTCCTGTGTTCACTCTTTTCAGATCTATTCAAGAATTTTGCTGCCTGTAGTGAGTACACCTCTGTTTGAAACCCCTTTCCTTGTTGTTATTCCACCTCCATTGTGCAAAGAACTGTAAATGTTTTTGTGTATTTGTTGAGTCATTTTCAGTTCTCCTTTGCAAAAAGTAACGTAATTGTACTATCGTTTCCTGATTTGGAAGTGTCGCGAGTGTCGTTTTCAGTCATAGAAGAGAGTCTGGTTGCTCTTGATAGTCGATTACCCTGTTACTATTGTATTTGATCTGAATTAGTAGTTTTTCTAGTGTCGAAAGCAATTTTTCATTTCCAAATCGCAAAGTGTCGTCATTGTCTTCATTTTGATTTTGAAAAGAAACTTGTTAGTAATTGTCGCTTTGAAAAATAATTCAAATTTGCGCATTAACTTTCTTTTTATCATTCACATATTAAGAAGGCTGAAAACAAATACATGCATGTGCATTTGCATTTAGACTGTTTGATTGGTTTGATTTAGGATAGTGCATATAGTGTCTGCTCTTTGCTCTTTGTTGAAAGAATACTGTCTCTCTTTCCTTAGTAGCTAGGATTTTCATGGCACAAAGAAGATAAAATGACTATTTATAATCTTAGATTGCATTTTAGGAATTGTACATCTACATCATGCGGTGAACCTAAAAGGAAAATTTCTTAAGCAAGATCAACTATAAAATAAATTTAATGAATCTAACAATGCTTTGGAACCTAACGCACAACATCTAGAAGTCTAGGCTAGAGACGTATTCCGGCGTCGTAAAGCCTGGTAACTGTTGTTCTCACTGTTGGTTGGGTGATTCCTCCACTTTGAGACGATAAGTGCCAGTACGGACTTGTGCTCGCACGTACCGTCAAGTATATTTTGGGAGACCACAATAGGCTTAATCCTTTATCCATAGGAAGCCGTGTCTGCCGCCTTATCGATCGCAATGCACTGAACACAGCATTCGGGAAGATTGACTGCTGTACCGTAAAAAATATTCTGCAGTTTTGCGATTGGTTTGGTAATCCCTCTACCTAGATTTCCAGAGCAGTCCCTTTCGTTCCTTTTCAGACTCCTTAATGGAAAAGGTCCATCTAAGCACTTGTCACTTCAGGCTCATTAAAAATCGAAGGCGACTAGAGTCATCTTTTGTTTTTTCTCGACTCTTTAAAATTGAAAAAACAAGTTGTGTCAAAGAATCTAAAATTCATCTAATTCAGAAACATACTTCCCCTTGATTTTTATTTGATCAAGTAATCCGCAATCGTGGAAGAAAATCAATTGAAACCCCGTCGTTCGTGGAGGCTTACGAGTCAACCGTCTTTGTCTCCGGAATAAAAACTATTACGAACAAAGCGAACTCATTTAATTGGTTCCAAATCTCTTGGTAAAGTTAGAACAAGTGTTCCAACAACATCAGAGACTCCGGTTACTCCAAACATTTCTAGTATCCCTGCCTTTACAGAAGAAGTTCAGCAGCCACTGAAGGACAGTAGTACTGATCCTAGTTTGAGGGTAAACACTTGTGTTACTGAACCAGTTTCATCTACAACTGGTTCGGAGAGTGTTGTTCCCTAAACATCTGTCGCTGCAGATTCCATACCTTCTTCGGCACCAGAAATATTTTACGGACCTGACGGTCTAATTGCTATAGAAGAGATTGTGGAGGATCCTCCATCTAGTACTCCATCGCAATTTGGGGTCGGGATCACTCTGTATCCTTCTTCGTCAGAAATTAGTCTATCGCCAGCAGAAGCTCCTATAGAATCGCTAGGTAATCTTTTGGATAGACTAGAAATGTCTGAACAACCATCGATATCTAGGACTGTGTCATCTGACACAGCGACGGCAGAACTTCCTGCTGTCACTCCAACAATGTTCACGGGTATACCATCTGTCCCAACTAGCTGTCAATCGCTAGAAGGGGCCCACTCAGGGGCTATTTCGACAGTATGGTCCGTTCCTATTTGTTCATCCGGAATAGTATCCGGAAACTCTTATGTTGAGTCTCAACAAATTGATCCTTCAGGATGTCAATTTGGGCAGTCCAGTCCTCAAGGGCAAACCATTCCTTTAAGTACCGAATTACCGCCGTATGGGGGGCAGTATACCCTTTCATTGTCTCCTCCGGGAGGACAGTCATACAGGAGTTCACAACAAAATTCAGGTTATGTTGGAATTACATCTAGCGGTTGGGTACTGATACTACCTCAACAACCAAGAGTTGTATATTCGATGCAGCAATGTTTACATATGTCAAATATACCAACTACGCCAGCTATTGTGATGGTGTCACAAGTACAAGCGCTGCCTGTTGTATGCCAACCTCAGGTTTCTCAAGTTGTAATGCAACAGCCTCTTGACCCTGCAACTCAACCACAATCGCCGACTAGTGGAATGACATAGGCCCAAACAGGTACAATTACCCCTCATCTTGGTCAAACAGTTAGTATTGGGCAACAACACATGGCTTCACAACCATGGCTGGTGCAATACCAACAACCGCAATTCCAACAAGTATACCAAGGATCTGAGCAACAAATCTTTGCAAATAGTGGGCAGTCGTATATTCAAAACGGTCAAAATCAACCATTCTACAATGGTTATGCCCACCAACCTTACCAAAGTTACCAGCATCAAATGCATTATGCTGGTATGCAAAGACCAACTGCTCAGGCAATTCCATCTTATCCTGGGTATGCTTCACCTAACCTAAATCAACAGTTACCCTTCGTGGCGACTTTAGAGTTACCAGACCTAAATCGGTTAACAAACGATCCAATCGCTTACGCTCCTTCGTGGCCAGTGATTCCACATAAACTTCCGTCAGATATTCCTAAATTTAATGGAAATCCGGGTGAAGATCCGTCGAATCATGTGATGACCTTTCATCTGTGGTGTTCATCAAACACCCTAAACGATGATTCGATTAGACTTCGCCTTTTTCAGAGGACGTTAACTGGTCCGGCAGCAAAATGGTATATCGAATTGCCCAGAGCTTCGTTTGACACCTTTGGTACCCTAGCCACAACCTTTTTAACCCATTTTGAGTTACTGATAAGGTATGAAATAGGAACGGAACTTCTTACCAATTTCAAACAAACAACGGCCACTCACATATCTGATCATATACATGAGTGGCGACATCATTGTAGAATGGTAAAAACGTATGTTCCTGATCAGCTTTTAGCTGAATGGTTTATTAAGTCTTTGTTACCTTCCATTACAGAAGATGTGGCAAAAGGGGGAGTCATCACCGAAGAGCAAGTTATTGCTCGTGCACAATATTTAGACTTGATTTACACTCAGTCTGGCACGCTCTATGATAAAATACCTGACGCTCCCAGACCGGAATTCTCAGTTCCTCCTCCTCCTAAATCAAACAATGACTCTCATGCCATCGATGGTGTGATTGGCGCAACAGACACAAAATCGACAAAGGCTACATCTAAAAAGGCCCGTAAGATTTCCAGTCAAAATGCAAAAGAAGAACTTCTTGCCTCGGAAGTAAATGTCGTCTCGATAGATAAAGGCAAAGAAACCAGGCAACCAGGAGGCAAGAAGAGAACCAAAGGGAAGAAGAAGAAACAGGAGGAATCATCACCTGAAAAATCTTCTACAAGCCCTCCTGGAAATAGGAAACCAAAAAACCCATGCTTTATATGCGATGAGGATCATTGGACAGTAGATTTTCCACACAAAGCTGAGCTTAAAAAATTCTTCAAGAATTCAAAAACCTCGGCAGTATTAACTGATCCGTTTCCGAATCCAGGAACAAATCTGGTTGACAGTGGAAATGCTTCCCCGTCTCAAGTGTTGATGTTGTCGGTTTCCAAACAGCAAAATGATGCTTTGATATTGACAAGGAACAAAGATTATGGGAATCCACAGCTGTCAAACAGCAAGGATAAATATCAACCTAGTAGTTCGACAACAACTTCAACAGAAGTTGCGCCGCCCATCATTCCTGAACTGACAATAAAACCGCCAAAGGGAGTAGTAAACAAGTCGACATTTAATCCTCGTGCTAGAGAAGCACAGCATTATAATATAGTGGAAGATCTAGCCCAATCGCCATCCGCTATGTCGACACTTGAGGTGCTGCAAAATTGCCCATCCCAAAAGCAGGCTTTATTATCAGCCATCGGTGGGATAGACCCAAAGGATTCCAATTTTGTATCCTTTAATCATAAAGGATACGATCCTCAGTTACCAGCCCAACTAGCTTTCCTCGTTCAAGTGAAAGCCCTCAACAAAACCGTTCACCGAACAATTATTGATGAGGGGGCATCTACATGTATTATGTCGATGAGTTGCTGGAAAACTTTAGGATCTCCAACCTTGTCGCGATCTTCGACGACATTAAAAGCATTCGACGGATGAACATATACCCCATATGGTATTCTAAGTAACTTGCAAGTTGAACTAGGGGGAAAACAATAGAAATAGATGTTGAAGTAATCGACGGAAACCTCGATTACAACATCCTACTGGGAAGACCATGGATATATGCTATGGCAGCTGTTGTGTCAACCTATTTTAGGAAGATTGCATTTCCCTTTCAAGGAGGGATTACAATCGTCGATCAACAAACTTTCCTCCCCAATGGTTCTCAAGTTACGAGAAGCATTCCAATGATCCATGCAAGCCCCCATTCGCTTCAAAATATCAGAGTAGGCCTACTAAAAGACCCTATATTAATGGAAACTTTTGCCCTTCCACCTCCAATAAATCTGGCGGAAGTAGCATCAGTAGGAACCTGCAATATGATATCTTCGATTAAAAAGATCTCAGAAAACGATATAAACATGGATCATACAAAGGTATTTCCTCCAAACAAAATGGAAATATTGTAGCAATCAATGTTCCTAGCATGGGAGGCAAGCCCAAATCAATGCTCATCAAGCGTTTGGATAGATAGGTCTAAGGAATATGGCACCCCTTCAGATCCTTGGTCGCAAGTGCATTACACCGACGAAGGAATTGTTCAATCAATGGTAATTGAAGGGGCACCATGGGAATATTACCACCATCGTTCCCTTCCTCCGGATTGCGAAGAAGATACTCCTGATGACCTTCATCATCCCTCAGCTTTTGATTTCCTGTCAAATACTGTAAACACGGTGGATTCTGAGTGAAACTTGTCCAACATTTCAGAGGGCAATGAATTATGCCTTCCATGACATCAAAAACATCATTCAACCATATCTCGACGACCTTCCGGCTCATTCGCGAAAGCGAACTGATCATCCGTAGCATTTAAGAGCGATATTTCTACGTTGCTGACACTACAAGATACGACTCAATCCACACAAATGTGTGTTCTGTGTCAGTTCTGGTCGTTTACTTGGCTTTGTAGTCTCAAAGGATGGGATTCGTCTCGACCCGTGTAAGGTTCAGGCAATCATAAATTTGCCTCCACCTTCGAATTTGCTTCAGATTATGAAACTCCAAGGGAAAGCAAACTTTCTGAGGAGGTTCATTCCAAATTACGCCGAACTTGCTAAAGGTTATACACATCTATTGAAAAAAGAAGTGCCCTTCATCTAGGATCAGGTTGCGCAAGCTTCCTTTGATGCTTTAGAAGAATCCCTAATGAAAGCATCATCAATGTACGCTCCCGATTATCAAAAAGACTTTAACCTGTATCTGGCTGCAGCGGATACAACCATCGCAATGGTTTTAGTCCAAGAAGACAATGGAATTGAACATCCTATATATTATTTGAGTAAGAAATTAAATGATACAGAAAGCAAATATTGTTATGTTGAAAAGCTAGCGCTAGCAGCTGTTCAAGCGATACAGAGATTTCGACACTATGTCCTCTTTCGAAAAACTACCATTCTATCAGATTGCAACCCCATGACTTATATATTGTCGTGACAGTTTCTGGGGGAAAATATTCAAAATGGATAGCAATTTTACAAGAGTTTGATCTGGAATTTGTAAAATCCAAATCAAAGAAAGCCCTTGTTTTCGCAGAATTATTATGCGATCTCCCATCGTCATCCAACGATGAAACATTCGAAGAAACAATCATGGATGAATCTTTGTTTCTGATATCTTCAAGCAATCCGCGGTATGGAGATATAATCATTTATCTCCAAACCCAAAAATATAGGCCTAATACCTCCCGCTCCGAACAAAAACATATTCGATACCAATCAAAAGACTACATGATCGTCGGTGACACACTTTACCGTCATGGTGTCGATACATTTCTGAGGAGGTGCCTCACCCATGAGGAGGCCGAAAAAGTCCTGAATGATTTCCATTCAGGCACGTGTGGGGGGCATCAATCCGGTTACGCTATAGCGCAAAAATTTTTACGAGCAGGATACTTCTGGCCAACAATGTTCAAAGATTACATAACCGCAGTCAAAAGTTGCCATGCCTGTCAAATTTTCGATAGCAAAACCAGAAGACCACCCGCACCTCTGCAGCCAATAGTTGTTGTTGGGCCATTCGCCAAATGGGGCATCGATTTCATGACATGTAACCCCACCTCGACCAGGGGGCATGGGTATATCATAGTCGCAGTTGACTATTTTACCAAATGGGCCGAGGCGATGCCTACATTAGATAACACTGGTGAAACAGCTGCCCTCTTATTTTTCAATCATGTAGTCACCAGATTCGGCATCCCACAGGCTATAGTCATAGATCATGGATCGCATTTTCGCAATCACATGATGGTCGAATTAGCTGCCAAATTAGGGTTGTCGCATGATAGCTCTACTCCATATTACCCACAAGCCAACGGACAAGTTGAAGCAATCAACAAAGTCCTGAAATGCATGCTGCAAAGGATGATTGGAGTTCACAAAAGGAGTTGGCACTTGATCCTGTACTCAGCCTTGTGGGCATACCGAACATCGGGAAGGAATGCAACCGGGTTTACACCTTTCCAACTGGTGTATGGCCTAGAAGCAATCTTACCAGTTCAGTGTGAAATCTCGTCCCTCAAACTCGCAATCGACCTTCTCCCTAGAACTTCAGAAGAGGCGGCTCGTTTCTTGGAACTAATCCAATTGGATGAAACCCGTCATGATGCCGCTTTGGCTAACGAAGCCCATAAGAAATGAGTCAAGGCGCAGTTCGACAAGAATGTCAAACCCCGTGTCTTCTCAGAAGGTGACTTGGTCTTGCTTTATGACCAAGAATCCGATAAATTGGGAGCAAGTAAATTCAAGTCTTTATGGATGGGCCCTGTTATATGTGTTAGCAAAGGAGCTACGAGTTAATGTTATTAGCAAAGGATCTACAGCACTAACCTATATGGTTTTACCATATCAAAGCTTTACATATTGTTCGTCAGATTTCTTTAATCACTATATGCTTTTTTTTCATTCTAAACGCTAAAGTATTTGTTGTGGTCAAGTAAATCCGCTTTTACATTTGTCACAGATTTCGAACCTATTGGAATCATTTGTTGGATATTCTGACGGAGTGAGTCGTAGTTCGCGGAACCTATCTTCTGCGGCTTGGGCCATTTTCAATCCAAGCGGCGAGTTAATAAGTTTCAGAGGGGTATGTATCGGTCGATCAACGAATAACATTGCTGAATATAACGCGTTGATAGAACTTCTCTCTGATGCCATCACACATGGCATATGCCGACTGGTCGTCAGGCTAGACTCACAGCTCGTCATACTACAGCTCACTGGTATCTACTCCGTCTGAAATCCAGCTATCTCTCGCATGCTCCTAAGGGTCAAGATTTTGGAAAGACAATTTGATTTTATTCAATATCAGCATATTTCCAGAAACTTAAACACATTAACTGACTCATTGGCAAATTATGTGTTAGATAGAAATTTGCAACATTTATAAAAAGAAGCATCTCATCAGTATTTGCATCAGGATCATGTAACTTAACCAAAATAAAACTCCGAAAATCAAAAATATATATATAACTGTTTACGGTTTACACATGATGTTCTGTAACCAAGACAAAATTGGTCAAATGACCCAAAACTCAAAACGCTAGGGGGCACCCTAGTCTAATGATGCTCGTGATAACAAGTCACCGCCTGTGCAATCATGCGTAAAAGCCTAGTCCATCGACTTGGCATGCCAGTAGTATGTCGCTGCAACCTCAAAGGCAGCTCGTCAGTCCTCACATCTGGAATACTGAGAGTGAGGCCCTCGATCTAATCCTGTAATGCTGAAAGAGTCTCAGCCACATCAAGGTCGCGAAGGATAGCCCTTCCCATAGCCTCTCCTGCTGGAGCGGCAGCTGGCACTCTCAGGCATACTACTGGCCGAACGGGACCAACATCTGCATGAGCACATGAGTTCTGATTAGTCTTGATAGAATAAATCACAAGGACATTATAAAAGGAAAAACGATAAATAGAAATATGGTCAAGAATTTACCAATGGCACCCCACTATTCGCCAGCCGGCAGTACCAAATCTGGGTAACCCCGGAAGTCCATACCAGCATATGGATACTTGGAATAAACCATCTCCTGACGATAAAACCACCCAAAGAAGGTATCAGAAAAGGAAATCTGAGACTGACCAGCATGCCTAGACATATGGTCGACCCATCTCTGCATACGTGGTTCAGTCGTTGGAGGTAAACCGAGTGCAATATACTATGGCTACATCAGTGGTATCTTTTCCAAGGCGAAGGCGGTCAAAATAGAACCGTATCCAAAGTTCTTCAACCTCCCACTTTTCACCTTGGTCAACTGTTCTTTCATCACAAGGAGTACTGCGTCACACCAGTTGAACACCTTCAGTTCGAGACATTCCAAGGCGTACTGCATATAAGATCTTGCTGTCTTTACTCGGCTGAGATCCCTCTCTGCAATACCTGCGAACATAATCTCTCACAGATTCACCTCCATTTGATTGTTTACCCCTTCTGAGGAACAGCTGCGAAGAGTGATCCTGTTAGCCATCCTTGTAACACTGTCGTGATTGGGAAATTCCAAACCTTACCTAGAATCCGCTGCTACCCAAATTTATCACTTGTTCCTCAAAGACGAGTCTCCTTTAAGCTCTTTTCAACTGACTCGTAAAATATGAAAAGATTGCCGAGCCATTGGCCTCTCTAGCTCGTTAAAGGGACCGGAAGTGCTATCCCTCCTTTAGATTTTAATCTTTTTGGACCTGAGGGATTATTACACAAAAAGATCGAGCGCTTGTTTTTCTCGGCTCGTTAAAAGTATCGAAAATTCATCCCTTCTATATTGTTTTATACTTTTTCAGACTTAAGGGATTAGATGACGAAAAAGGATTTTTGGAGTTTCCTTTACATCCCTTTTTAGACTCTCTAAAATTGAAAAGGACCGAGTTATCTTTGTCGTTAAACTCATTAAATCCTAATAGCGACAAACTTGTCCATAGCAGACAAGAACGAGTTTCACTATCGCTAGGCTCGTTAAAACATAGCGATGGGTTTGCCCGAAGGGAAAATTATAGAAAATGCATATGTTATCCTCCTCAAGCTTGACAAAAATAAAGAGGTACTGGTCAGCAATGACTAGGGAAAAATTGGGAAGAAAACTTAAAGAAACTTTGTTGGTAGCAAGTCACTCTTGAACATGACACTTTCACTCCGCATCCAAGTCGGGTTGGGTTGTTTCATTCACCGGTCACATCACCATGGTCACATCACACCATCCACATTTGGGGTTAATGCTACCAATCCATCATGTCAGTGTCGCCGATATGTTCAAGAGAAGTCACTCAGAGAATTCACCTATGTCTCACCCGCTACAATACATTTACGCTCCATTCTTTCATGACCGCCACCCTGAACCTTATATCACCAGATCGTTTTCACCTCCATTAAAATCATTTGCTCCATTCCGTGTCATTGATGTGGGATTCATTAAGGCCCTCCTATGACGGATTGCTTCTTGTTGACATCAGCTCATTATCCAAGAAGTCGATCTAGGAACACCCCTTTCAGTACTTTGAAGCTTGCATGCCTCAATGGCAAGTTTCTCACTTCCGGCGACAGGTTTACATCAATGACCTTCGATCGAAAGATTTTGCGTGGTGTTCAATGCCAAGTCCTTTATTCACACCACATGAATTGTACTGCAGTACCTTGAGGATCATTATCATTATCGGTGATTCCTCTCACGCCTGTTAACAGCTTACATCATTGGCTAGTAATCAGGCGATGTCTTTCCATGTTCGACTTCAGAACATCTCTCACATGGATCGATTTGTACTTTGAGTGAAGATCGAATGAGATTGAAGACCCCAGATCTAGTTTCATCCATCCGGGCTGCGATATATATTCAGGAAAATAAAGACATCAAATGTACAGCATTGCTACATAGATAATCTTCCAATCAAAGGGATGATGGCTCTACCAGAATCATCAGTCTACACTCAGACGATTGTCTGTCCTATGTACATGAAAATGAATTTATAAAGCTGAGCATGGGAATTCCCGCCTCAGCTAGATCATGAAAATATTATGAAGATAATGTATTGTATTGTATCTTATTATAGGTCTCCTTCCAGCTTAAAAGAACTTCGAATCCTCATGATAAAGCATTTCACCCAACATCAAAAATATTAACGACCTCATGCTTTAGGGGGCAACTGTTATAGACATTTTTGGGCACTACAACCCCAAGCATAAAATGTCCATAAACCAAGGGCTCCTAAGTCCCTAAAAGTGTTGTTCCAACCCCTAAAGGAATAATGTCAACTAATTACAGCTTCTCCCAGAAGTTCTCCATGAAAAACTACTCAGAATTGGTCAAAACTGGATCATTTCACCTGCTCCATAGGCAAAGTGCGTTGCATCTCACCTAAATACACTCAATGGGTGTGTTGCATTTCAAAAAGCCCTTCTATGGGGTGCGATGGGCGAGAAGAGACAAATGACAGTGTCAATCCGCGAGGTGGAGAAGCATGGAATCTTCCAGAAACTTCTCTTGTGACACTTGCCTCTTTAAATTCAACCAAGGATGAGTAAGAGATCATCAGTCTCCAAGTGGAAGCAAGAACTATCAGAGGGAAGACACTAATCAAATCACAAGATGACTCATCTCCCTTACAGACATCTATATATGGATCCCTCATCCCAGAGATCCAGAGGCTGGAATTTTGCATCTTGTAAGGAATTGCTGTTGGTTTCTTGAGGCAACATCATAGTGTTGGGTGATCTAAGCTTTGCATGAGGTGAAGAAGGGCTTACTTGCTGAGAGGATGATGCTAGGTCAGAACAACTAGTTGTAACTCTCTTGTCTCTTTCTTGATTATCAATAAATCTATTCAAGTTTTCCTCCATACTCTTGTGTAATTCATGTTTTGTGCATTTGTATGGTCAATTTACATCTGATCCTAGATTGTTTAGGATAATAGATCCATGTTCTTGTATAGTGGTATGCTGCTTTGATTCTACAGGTACTCTGTGAAGCTGGGTATACAAGGAAGCAAGTAGCAAAGGACTATCAGAAGAGAGAGGAATCGAGCAAGGAACCAAGCGCAAGACAGAGGTTGGTCTCCTTTATTCTTCTCTCATCTATCTTTCATAAAGGAAAACGAAAGTAGTTTTACTTTGTTTGTTTCTAAGGTAGCTACCACGCCTTAGTGGGATTAGTAGTTCTGCATAGACACTTTTCCCTGTAACAGGTGGTCTAGGTCCAAATGTGGAGTTGTAATAGGTCTGACATTCATGGCGACAGGGACAACCATTATGCAGTTCTTGTGGATTTGAATTTGGCTCTGGGGGTTTATTCAAAGGTTTTAAATAGAAATTGGAAACTATCAGAGGGTTTGGCCGCAAGTTTTCAAATTTAAGGTATTTTTCAATTAATTTTACTTAATGAAAACACTTAATAGGCTAAACATTTCCAAATTTGAACGGGGAGTAGTATTCTATGGTGAAATACCTAGAATTGGGTGAATTGGCTTCAAGTTGATGGTTCACGGTAGCTGTAGAGGTTTCTACAATTCTAGTATAGACTGAGAGGTCAGTTGGGTTGTATGCAGTGTCTTCTGGAACGAATTTGGAGGTCAGTTGGGAAGTTCGGCATTTGCAGGAGTCGCAAATATTTTCAGAGTTTACATGCGTGACAAGGGTGAAAAGAGGACTTTGCGGCCTTTTATAGAAAAATGATTACTTTTGGCGGGTTTATTTATGAATGAACAATTGGCAGTTTTTTCGGTTAAGCAGGGAAATAGTTTTGCTTGGCCATTGCACCGCTTTTATGGAGGGGGCGGTATTTGGGAGGGGTCACCTAATGTAATCCAACATTTGACATGTAGCAGTACGGGAGTTGGGGAAAACCACTTTATTGGTCAGGTAAAGGTCAGCGATCAGGTTCAGGCGATGTGGATGTAGGCCATCAGATGAGGAGGGTGATAATCAAACAAGAGTCGGGTGAGGGAATTGCACAAGGGATAAAGAAAAGGCTTTCGGAGGGGCCCATAGCTTTAATCTTCTGTGGTATGGGATTAGTTTAGGATTTAATCACTGGATTAGTAGATCGGGTGTTGCTTAATGACAGGATTAGACAATCTGGTGAGGTTAAATACCGAGATTAATAAATTTTATCGGGATATGGGGTAAAGTGTATAGTTTATAACTAAACTAGGGATTGGGTTATTTAGATAAAGGAATTAATTAATACGGGATAATGGAATTTTGGGTATTATATTATAAAATTAAAATTTAATATGAAGTGAATGAGTGGAGTGGGTAATATCCCTTAAGCATAATGTAACATGTAATATTTGTGTGCTTTACATACACTTAATACTTAGGATAGAATTATTTTGTGCATTTTTGAATGAAATATGTTTTAATGTGGGGGGGTTTACTTTTCCTAGGTAAATGAAGTTTAACCTTAGGAAAAGGGGTTTTATCAAAGGGAATGAATTGTTTGTAGGGGATTTTAACACTTGACGTCCTTAAGTCATTAAGTCGAGGGTCAGGTCCCACCAAAAGTCAGAGAAATTCTCTGAGCCTCTTTGACTTGAAGGATTTTAGGTATTAAGAACTTATCTATGGGCAATTACTAAGTAGAGGGGTGAAATGGATGAGGAGATGTTAAATAAACCATGTTGTAAACCATTGTCCTTGCTTTGTTTACTGCTTATGCTCATTTGAAACATGTATTTCAACATGACATAAGTGCTTTTGTGTAATCACTTGATATTTCTGCAACCTTTCTTCTACTTACCCATTTACTTACCCTACCATTTTTTCTTCATTTTATTTGGGTGCATTTAGGCTAGCAAACCCTTATCAATCCTTTCTTTTACGAAGTAGAATATCTAATTCTAACCTTATACCATCCAAGGGCTCAGATTAAATTGATGAGATCCTTTTATTTTCTCTACCTATCTAATGATCTACGAATATTAAACTATTTAGTGAGATTTTATTCTCTAACTATAAACACAAAATTCAAAGCATGAAATAATGTTGGGTCCCTATAATACTAGTGATTACCCCATTACTATTGTAGTTATACACCTTATTAATATTGTTGTGACCCTATTGCCCCCATATTTTTATTACTGTGCCCCATAGAATCCCTCTATTGTTATTTTTGTGGCTTTATATTATTATTGTTAGGTCGGCTGGGTTATATTGTGACTCCTTAGACTCCTATATATAGAAAGGAGGTTTTGTCATTTGAATCATATAAGAATTGTTCATTTATGTAATGTGAAGGAGGTTGCCCCCTCGAAGAGGCTAAATTCTAAGGCGTTGATCTATCTTTTCTCTCTTTTCTTGAGCTGGTTTCATAACATTTGGTATCAGAGCTTTGGATTCTAGGGTTTCACTGCTCCAAATAGGTCATCATGGAGTTTTCGCTATAACTGTTGTTCTACGACGTTTCAGAAGCTAACAAAAAAACCCATTTGAGAAGACATCACGCTGAATCTCAGGTCCAAATTTCAAAGCTTTTTGCACTATATTTGCGGAGATATGATCTGAGGAAGTTGGTCTTTTTGCAGACTCCTAAATTACATTCCAAACAGGTGACCTGGGGAAAATCATCATAACTTTTTCGCTGAGCATTGGATTGAAATTTCGTAAGAAGTTGCAGAAAGAGGACGGACTGTGGTTTCTTGTATATATTTTTTAGAGCCAAAGGATGAAACAGTGACTCGTGGCATGTCATACAAGTTTGCTCTACTGAACTAGTCTATAATCAGGTCACTGTGGGAGATTTCGCATAACTCTTCCTTGGAGAATCCAAATTGGATCAGACTGGTGGCATTGGAAAGAGGACATAGAGGGGTACCATAGGTTGCAATTTCAGAACTGGATGATCTAAAAGTACAGAGATACATCAGAGGCAATATAGAGCTCCTACAAAGTAAAAAAAAGGTGTGTAGATTATTTTAAATTTTTGCTTAAGAGTGGTTTGAAAATTTATTTTCAAGGAATTCAAAGGGCTAGTAGAGCATTATTATCGGTAACTGATGCCCTGAGGAAAGAAAATGCAAACACCTAGTAAGGAACCTGAAAGCTCTAGCATGACTCATGAAGAAGAAGAAGAAATGCTATATGATATATCAAAATTACAAGAACAAGTGCAGCAAGTGTCACTTGCACAAAAAGCAACAGAATCTAAGATGGATGGTTTAAGGAAATATGTAGAAGCTAAGATGGATGGTTTAAAGAAAGGTGTAGAAGCTAAGATGGATTGTTTAAAGAAATGCGTAGAAGCTAAGATGGATGGCATGGAAGCTAAGGTGAATGGCATGGACACTAAAATTGATGGCATGGATGATAAGATGGAAGAATTGAAGATAAATATGAATAAGTTGCTACAAGAAATGGTCACTAATGGTGAAAGGGTACTAAAGGAAACTCATGATGAGAACAAAAGAAATGTTAATCATGATTCCATAGACTCTAATGTTGGATCGAAGACTCACATATTCCAAAAATCGATATGAGGAAGTTTGATGGCAAGGATCCCGCGACATGGATATTACAGATGGAGCAATTCTTCGATCTCAATAATGTGCAAAACACAAAAAAGGTACGTATGACAACTTTATATTTGGAACCAAATCAGTTTGTATGGTATCAATGGCTTTGCTCTCATAAACAAATTATCACTTGGGCAATTTTTACGGAATAATTGATAGCACGTTATGAGGATACAAAAAGCAACACTTTTTTTAGCCAATTGATAAGTCTCAAACAAAAGGGTTCAATAATGGAGCACATTGAGGAGTTCCAAAAATTGAACATAAGGGTAAAAGATATTCTAGAGGAGCATAGGATTGATGTGTTCATAGGGTCTTTAAAGGATAATATCCAACATGATGTTCACCTTTGGGAACTTGATTCATTAGAGAAGGCATTCAGGTTAGCAAGGAAAATGGAAAGAAAAATTATGGCTGTTACCTCGAGTTTCGCCTTCTTCAGCCTGAGGCAAATTCGAGCGCTAACATATTGGGGAGAAAATTCGACTTGTTGATTGTCTTGTCCCAGTACATGAGATCAAATTGCAGATCTGATGCTGATGGTGGACAGCAGTCAGACACATATGCAGGCTGAACCTTTCACCTGGCGACTCCAAATCGATCTAGACATTCTAGTGCTTGCTGATCCATTCATGCAATGGTAGGGTATGTGGCAAACCCTACCCTATGTGAAGCTCTAAACGAAGTTAGAGAGTGGTTAGTGGATATTGAAATTAATGAAGAATTTTTCAGTGCCTTCCTTCAATGTTTGAAATCTCCGAAGTTTCATCTTGAAACTAAAACCGGTGTCTGTGAGTTAATTGTTGAAAGAATCGAAAAGGAGATTCAATGTTTAGATGAGCAGATCCAGTCATATGATTTCCAAGACCCTAAAAAGTTCTTGGAAATCCTTCCTCCTTTGCAACAAGAAGTCATAGACTTGCCTACAGATGTTTACATTGACAGTGTGCAGCTGGAAGTATGTATTGCAGAGTTGGGGCAGCCAACAGAGTCCGGCTTCCGCGATCCTATTGCAGCATACATGGAAATGTTTTTCAGTTTGACTGACAAATCAAGCTGCCTTATATGTGACCAGGCTCATTACGTGCATGAAGGGTTGCCAGCAATTACATTTGTGTCCTGGCGGAAGCATTCTCAAGCGGCATCATTCTCAGGTTTACTTGAATGGTTAATCTGGCATTTTAGTATTACCTGATCTATTGTTTGTACAGCAGATTAGGGTAGATTTTGTAAATAAATAAGCAGCCAAAAGGCAGCATTTTGTTCCAGTTTCATTACAGTTTAGTTTGAAGTTTGCCGAATTAGTCTTTCAATCAATTCAGTCAGTTTCCAGTTAATAAGTTGAGTCTTCAGTTGTGTTGATTTGTTGAAATAATGGACTCCATCGCCCAATGGTTGAAAGCACTGGTCTATTCTCCCAGAGGTATGAGGTTCTTGGCACCTCCAAGAAGCGGCAGCTGCCATCCCAAGTGGAGCCGATGTTAGACTCTGTCTTGTATGTCAGTGTGAGATTGATTCTTCTTCAAAACCCTGTTTTGAAGAAGAAATCATTAAATGTATTTTTTAGAATATGTATCAAATTCTCCAGCTCTTCAAATGGCAGTGGTTTCATCAACTCCTATCCCTGCAAGCAGACAAAGAAAAAGCCTCTCATCATATCGATTTGCAATGATGCTGGTGACATGTGTCAATCCTGGCTGTGGACTTCAAAATATTTCCCAGGCGATTTGCTAAGACAGAAACGTATGGTACAGGATTAATGGATCTCGGGGTTGGATCTTTTGCAGTTGCAAATGCATTAGTTTCAAAACAGGCACGCAACATTGATTCGGTGTCCATGTTGGGGAATATGGTGTACACTGGAATTTCTTTTTCACTCTTGCAGCAATGGCCCTTGTGACATCAATAATCAATATTCATCCCCAATACTGTGGCTTCTTTGGATGTGCAATTCTCATAGTTTATCAAGTAGTCCTATTGTGTGGATTAAATCGTTACCTCATTTCAGATCAGAGGGGTGCAAATATCATTAGTCTGAACAAAGAGGGCATCTTCAGTTTATTTGGATATTGGGGCTTATACCTTGTCAGTGTCAACTTAGGCTATCATCTCTTCTTCCTAAAGAAACCCATTAGTTCTAGAGTAGCTTCAATTGGAGGGAAATCAAGTATTGCAATCGAAGTTTGGCTGCTTGACGGTTTCCTTTGGGTGCTAACAATCTTTTTGGATAAGTTTGTAGAGAAAAATTTCTCGTCGCATGTGCAATTTGGCATATGTAACTTTTGTTCTGGCACAAAACTTTGAGGTTCTTGGGATGCTTATGCTCTCAGATTTGGTCCCCACAAGAAAATCATTGGTCCTTGAGGAAGTCTTTGATCAGAATGTGCTTGTGACTTTCCTCCTGGCAAATATATTAACGGGCCTTGTAAATGTGTCGATGACTACTGTTTTTGTTTCTCCATTCCTAGCCTACTGCATTTTGCTTTTATATGCAGTGGTTTTGATTTCAGGGGTCGCTGTTCTCCAGGAATCTGTGCTTTAGATTTGATTTGATGGACAGAGGAGATAGATCATAAAAGCCTGTGCGTGGGTGGCTCTCTTTCCTTTTTCTGGATCTTCTTTTCAAGTTCCATTGAGCGCTGAATGTTTCTGGTTATGTAGGGACAAAAGTATCCGCTGGTATCATCAGTGGACGTGAGCGCCCCAAATGCAAATGATGTAAACATTGGTTAATCTATTGTTTCAGTTTTTGGTATTTCGGATACTTTGTGTCAAGGTGCAGAGTACCTATGAAGGTTTGCAGGTGGAATCACAGTTATGGACAATTGCTTGTTTCGGCTTGGAAACGATCCTGTAAATATGATAAAGGATGTTAAGCGTGCAATAGATGATGGTGAAGGATGTCGGGTCTTTGGTGTTCTGGATGTTCAAAGGGTCGCTGGAAATTTCCACATTTCGGTGCATGGCTTGAATATTATTGTTGCTCAACAGATATTCGAGGGTGCAAATCATGTTAATGTGAGCCATGTAATTCATGATCTATCATTTAGGCTCAAATACCCTGGAATACACAATCCACTTGATGATACTGTCCGCATTCTTCGCGATGCAAGTGGCACCTTCAAATATTACATCAAGATTGTTCCCACTGAATACAGATATCTGTCAAAGGAAGTATTGCCAACAAATCAATTTTCTGTAACAGAATACTTTGTGGCAATGAAGGATTCTGACCGGAGCTGGCCAGCTGTCTATTTTTTGTATGATCTTTCTCCTATCACTGTTACCATCAGGGAGGAAAAGCGTAGTTTCACTCACTTTATTACGCGTCTTTGTGCTGTTCTTGGGGGCACTTTTGCTCTGACAGGAATGCTGGATCGATGGATGTATCGTCTTATTGAAGCTGCAACTCGCAAATCTTCGAGTCTTGGAATATTCTGAGATTTTTCAATGGAGCAATTTTGACTGAGAATTCTAAACCCAGTGACGTTCTTATCGAAGCTGGAAACAAATGGAAGATCGTGGAGTTTTTCATCTTTGTCATTTGACCCTTTTCTGGCTCATGAATATGGCCCACGAGCGCTATTCAAACGGAGCCAAAACAGCAGAAGATATAGGATTCGATTCCTATTTCAAGACTTCAGTTAATGATTCAACAGGATCTGCGCTCCATGTGTCGGCCATCAGAGGATTTTTAGGGAGACGCTGTTTTATTTTAGAATAGAGGAAATGCTCTTTGCCATTTTTATAATTGCAGATGAAACAACGCCCCTGTTTTGGGGCCAATTTGTTTTTCCCTTAGCAGCATTTTATTTATGGTATTTAAAAATCATTTGTAAAGGAGTGTAGAGGGAGAGAATTCTGAGAGCTGGTGGAGAACAGAGAGCTTTCATTGTACAGTCTTTGATAGAGATTTTAATGAAAATACACAGCTCTGACCCCTGAGATTCCTGTGGTATGACAATTTATCATAAGTTTTCCTTCTGTTTCATATGTAACCTGTTATGTTTTCATTTCACTTCATGATCATTTCCAATTGAACAAATGAAGTGTTTAGGTAGAATTCATAATATTTTATGCTCTGCCTATAAGTTTGTTCATATTTAATGTTTTCTTCTGTTTGACAAGGATTCATCCTCTATGCCCTTGTCAGCTCCTCAGCAGTCTTGCCATTCCATTTAATCTCAATTTGATGTTAAATTTCTTGCCTACCTTGCCTCAGGGGATAATCTGTGTTCTTGATTACATTTCTCTGTTCAAGCTGTTACTTTGCCCATGCAGCCCAGAAAAACCCCATCATTTTATTAAAAACCCCTTTTTTATCAATTTACTAGCCTAAAATCAGTTTCTTTTAAAGTCATCTCAGCCCTTTGAAGACCTTTTGCTGAGATAGACCGGAGAGAACCCTCTCCTGCCTCGTAGGGATAGCTACGGGGCTAAGTGGCTTGATGTTACCTTGAGTTTCACCTTCTTCAGCCCGAGGCAAATTCGAGCACTAACAATGGCAACTAGGAAGCATATCACCCACAACTATAAAGACGGAAGTGTTGTTGCCCCTAGTCTTCCACAACCTATAAGGTTGACACCACAACAATTGGAAGAAAAAAGAGCAAAAGGGCTTTGTTACAGTTGTGATAGCAAATACACTAAAGGTCATAAGTGTGCTGAGAAGAAATTATTCTACATAGATTGTGAAGAGGAAGAAGAAAAGGAGCAAGAAAGGTCAAAAGAAGAGGATATACTCCAGGAAAAAAGCCTAGATGAAGAACAAATAAATCCAACCATATCTTGTAATGCATTGGTGGGAATTACCACTCCTCAAACCATCAAGATAGAAGGACAAATCAAGAAGAAAAAGGTAATAGTGTTGATTGATTCAGGAAGCACCCAAAATTTTATTCATTGTAAGGTAGCAAAAGAATTGAATTGCTTCCTATATCCAGCACCAGAGTGTCAAGTGATGATTGCAAATGGAGGAACAATAAATTGCTCTGGAAAGTGCCATAATATCAAGCTATCCATGGGAGAATATGTATTGACTAGCCCAATGCTTTCCATTCCAATGGGAGGTGCTGATGTTGTACTAGGAGTCCAATGGCTACAATCCTTGGGTACAATAGCTTTTAATTTTCAAGAACTTTTCATCAAATTTTCTACGGAAGGAAAGGAAGTTGAATTAAGGGGTATTGCAGGGAAACCAGGAAAGATAATCAGCTCTAATGGTATGACAAAGCTTCCAAAAAAGGAACAAAGAGGTGTAATTGCACAATTATGTTCGCTAGATGTTTCCACATCGAATCATCTATTTCTCCAGATCTCCAAAAAGTCTTGGACAATCATTCCAAGGTATTTGAGACTCCCAAAGGTCTCCCACCTATGCGTGATCATGATCATGCTATTCATCTGATTCCAGGAAGTGTTCCTCCAAACATCAGGCCGTACAGATATCCATATGTCCAAAAGAGTGAAATTGAACGTATGGTTGCAGAAATGCTAGAGGCTGGTATAATTCAACCGAGTCAAAGTTCTTTCTCTGCTCCAGTAGTATTGGTGCACAAGAAGGATGGATCATGGCGCATGTGTCCGGATTATAGGGAGCTCAACAAGCTCAATATTAAAGATAAGTTCCCCATTCCTGTCATTGATGAATTACTGGATGAATTGCATGGATCAATTTACTTCACCAAGTTGGATCTTTGTTCAGGATATCATCAAATCAGAATGAAGACTGAAGACATTCCGAAAACAACATTTAGAACTCATGAGGGTCATTATGAATTTTTGGTCATGCCTTTTGGCCTTACCAATGCACCTTCAACATTTCAAGGTTTGATGAATTCAATTTTCAAATCATTCCTTAGAAAATTTGTGTTAGTATTTTTTGATGATATACTAATCTACAGCAAGTCTTGGAAGGATCATGTTGAACATGTTGACAGGGTGCTACAACTATTGGAGGAGAAACAATTATATGCAAAAAGATCCAAATGTTTCTTTGGAGTCCAGGAGGTGGAATATCTGGGTCATATTGTATCTCATGAAGGAGTTAAGGTAGACCCTAGCAAAATTAAAGCCATTAAGGAATGGAAAATCCCCACATCCATAAAGCATCTGCGAGGATTTCTTGGGTTGACAGGGTATTATCGCAAGTTTGTTAAGAATTATGGGAGAATAGCAGCACCTCTAACAACATTATTGAAGAAAGATGCATTTTCATGGACTCCGGAAGCAACAAAGGCCTTTGAACATCTTAAAGAGGCAATGTGCCAAGCACCGGTCTTAGCTACACCGGACTTCACAAAAACCTTTATTGTGGAATGTGATGCTTCAGGAAATGGAATTGGTGCTGTTCTAATGCAAGATGAAAGACCCATTGCTTTTGAAAGTCATCCAATCAAGGGAAAGTTTTTAAGCAAAGCTATTTATGAGAAGGAAATGTTGGCAATACTCCATGCACTTAAGAAATGGCGACCCTACCTAATGGGAAGACACTTCAAGGTAAAAACGGATCATGATAGCCTTAAATACTTTTTAGAACAAAGATTATCCTCTGAAGAGCAACAAAAGTGGGTCACAAAGATGTTGGGTTATGACTTTGAAATCATCTACAAAAAAGGGAAGCAAAATGTGGTGGCAGATGCACTCTCAAGAAAGGATGAGGATGTGGAAGCATTGTTGTGCACCATTTCTATTATCCAACCAGATTGGATAAACGAAGCAAGGGAGGAATGGAAGAATGATGAAGAAGTGTGGGCACTTATTCGAAAGTTACAACAAGATTCCAGTACGTCTGATACATTTAGCTGGCAAAATGATTCGTTATGGTACAAAGATCGCTTATACCTCTGTAAGAATTCCCAACTAAAACAAAAGATTCTTATGGAATTGCACACTTCTCCCTTAGGAGGGCACTCAGGATTTTTAAAAACTTACCACAGGGTTAAGAAGGAATTTTTTTGGATGGCCTTAAATCAGATATTCAAAAGTTTGTGGCGGAATGTTTGGGTTTCCAACAAAATAAAGTTGAAACAATTAAGACACCGGATCTATTACAACCTTTATCTATTCCAAGCCAACGTTGGGAGGAGGTTTCAATGGATTTTATCACAAGTTTACCCAAGTCCAAGGGAAAGAGTGTCATCATGGTGGTAGTTGACAGACTTGCCAAGTATGCACACTTTTGTGCATTATCACATCCATTTAAAGCCAGTACATAGTTTCTACTGCATTTATGGAAACAATTCAAAAGCTACATGGAAACCCAAAGATTATTGTAAGTGACAGAGATCCCATTTTCACTGGAAATTTTTGGACAGAATTATTTTCTTGTCTTGGTACTCAGTTAGTTCATAGCTCATCTTATCATCCTCAATCTGATGGGAAAACTGAGATAGTAAACAAATGTTTGGAAGGATATCTTCGTTGCTTTGTATCTGATAAACAAACACAATGGGTCAAATGGTTGCCTCTGGCTGAATGGTGGTATAACACTTCCTTCCATACAACAACAAAAATGACCCCATTTATGGCACTTTATGGGTATCAACCACCATCCATCACATCATATTTAAGAGAAAATTCTAAGGTTCAGGCAGTGGAACATCACATCGAACATCAAAAACAAGTCCTCCAACTCTTAAAGGATAACCTCGTGTTGGCACAGAATAGAATGAAACAACAGGCAGATCAACATCGCAGTGAAAGAAGTTTTGATGTAGGTGATTGGGTATTCCTACGGCTACAACCATATAAGAAAATGTCCCTCAAGCAAGCTAAGAAGGATAATAAATTATCACCAAAGTATTATGGTCCGTACAAGGTGTTGCAAAAGATTGGTACTATGGCATACAAATTGGAGCTTCCTGCAGCTTCTCGATTGCACCTAGTTTTCCATGTTTCATGTTTAAAGAAGGTTATAGGCGACAAGCTCCCAGTTCAAACAATATTGCCAGAACTTGATGAGGAAGTAAAAATTATATTGGAACCGGAAGCAGTCACAGAAACAAGAACTCGACAGCTACGAAATTGATCAATTTCGGAGTATCTTATCAAGTGGAAGAACTTATCCGCTAAAGATTCCACATGGGAGGATGAGAATTTTATACAGAAGTATCCAGAACTACTCAAGCATTGAGGACAACACTTTTTTGAAGGAGAGGGGCATGTTGGGTCCCTATAATACTAGTGATTACCCCATTACTATTGTAGTTATACCCCTTATTAATATTGTTGTGCCCCTATTGCCCCCATATTGTTATTACTGTGCCCCATAGAATCCCTCTATTGTTATTTTTGTGGCTTTATATTATTATTGTTAGGTCGGCTGGGTTATATTGTGACTCCTTAGACTCCTATATATAGAAAAGATGTTTTGTCATTTGAATCATCCAAGAATTGTTCATTTATGTAATGTAAAGAAGGTTGCCCCCTCGAAGAGGCTAAATTCTAAGGCGTTGATCTATCTTTTCTCTCTTTTCTTGAGCTGGTTTCATAACAAATAGCCAAGTTTAAACAATTTAACTATCATGGATTGTGGCATGAGTAACAAGCTGCACACAATCATCATTATACATAAAAGTAAATAGTAGTAGCATTTTGACTTGCACACTTTCATGGTCTCTTTTTTTCAGGGGGGTTCATATATTTTCATTTTTTGACCTTTTCTTATTCTTTTTTGTCCTTTTATGTTTCTTTTAGGACATACCTTCTTTACATTTTTTAATTTTTTAATATGGAAAACATTTGCAGAAAGCAAAGGATTGTACAATATTACAAGGCTTAACCTTAGTCATTCAAAATTATGACTCCTATTGGTATAGGAACATAACAGTGGCTCCACTTCGGGATGGAATTTTCTAGTGAAATGTCAAGAACTTTAAAGATCAGTGGCCTTTGAATTTCTCTTGATGTTGCTTTGCCAGGTATCTTTCTGCAAATCTGCATTATTGATACTTATGATAGTAAATCTTTTAAAGCTTAGGGCCTTCTCTTCGGGCTTCAACTTCAAAGATCACCACCTAATCCAAACTAGACATTTGAAAAAATAATATGTACAAATTGGAAATAAAAATTAGTAACTAGGTTCAAAGTAATGTTTTAGCATTTGACCATTCACTGGCCCACCTTCTACATCTATACCATCAATTTCTCTAAAAAAGAAAGCATTGTTTCCTCTATAAGCATAAATGACATAGGGACCTTTCCATAGGAAATCAAATTTCCCATGTTTACCCTTGTCTTCCCTCCTTGAATCCCACTTGAGCACTTTTTCACCGAGGTAGAAGTCTTCAGCCTTCGTTCTCTTATTGAAAATCTTTCTAACCCTTTCCTACACAACTTGAGACCTGATATAGACCTCTTCTAGGGTTTGTGTAGATGAATAGTTTGGTTGATTCTTCTTTGGATACTATTTGGTTCAACCTGCAATTCTTGAAGTATCTTCATTACTGGTATTCCCAAAGAGGATGGAAATACAACTTCCATCCCATAAACTAATTGATAAGTAGAAGTACCAATTGATTTCTTAGTAGTTAATCTGTCTACCCATAAGGCATTAACTAGATTTTTATTCCAAGTTCTCTTATTGTCCTCTAGTAACCTCTTGATGATGTTTACCAAGCTTTTGTTTGAGGATTCTACTAGTCCATTACCTTGAGGGTAATAGGTTGTAGAATGGCTTAGGGTGATATGATACTTGTTGCAGAAATCTATCATTCTTTTGGATTTAAAGGTTGTTGCATTATCAGTAATGAGCTTAGTTGGACATCCAAATCTTGATAGAATATTGTTTTCAAGGAAGGTTATGATAACAATGTCCGTAGCTTGCCTTGAAGGTATGGCCTCTATCCATTTTGTGAAGTAGTCTATGGCTGTGAGGATCCATTTGTGCTGGGCAGAGGAGGGTGGGTGAATTTCACCAATGAAGTCTAAACCCCATTGTTGAAAAGGTATTTCAACAAAGATTGGCTTGAGGGGTAAAGGTAAGATCTTTTTCTTCCCCTCAAAAATTTGACATTTGTGACAGGAAGTCACATATTTTTTTACATTAGCAAACAAGGTAGGCCAGTAGAAACTAGCTCTAAGGATTTTATCTACAGTGGTCTTCCAGTAAAGGTTTCCTCCATAGTCACCTACATGAAACTCTTGCAAAACTTTGTCAGATTCTTCTTTTAATAAGCAATTAAGAAGAATACCTTCATGATCTCTCCAAAACAGAGCATTGTCTAATATACAAAATTTCAAGGATTTCATCTTCAAAAACCTACTTTTAGTCCTAGATAATTTAGTAGGAGCTTGTAGGTTCAGTAAAACATAAATAATATCAGCATACCTAGGTGATTCAATAAATGCCTAGTTGATTAGTGGAGTCGCCATCTCCTCTTCATTATCTATTGCTGCAATAAATTTTATATCCAAGGCCCGACAGTTCAATTCAACGATGAGCTTGGCTAAACCTTGGCCCTTGATTAACTTAGTAGGTTTGATTTCTATATCATATTATAAAATAGTAGCAATCGACTTTCCCCTCTTTCCATCAGGACCATCCTAAGTTAGGATGTCTTTAACTACTGAATTAGGAATGTAGGCTACTATATGAGAATACAAGATGTATACCCTAAAGTCCTTAATGGCTTTGACTAAAGCCAATGCTTTTTTTTCCATTATATTTTATTTCAAGGGGGCATCTCTAAAGGCTTTGCTAAAGAAAGCAATGGGTTGTTCATAGCCCTAGTCATTTTTCTATAATAGAACTACAACAATTGTGTGCTCAGAAGCAAAGGAAAACAAGATGAAATCTCTGTCAAATTTAAGATTGATTAGCACATGTGTTTTAGTTAAGGCTAGTTTAATATATTCAAAGGATTTTTTAGCCTCAATTGTCCATTTTATGGTGGAATCTTTTTTCAGCATCTTGTTTAGTGATCTAATTAATTCTGTTAGATTAGATATAAATCTTCTAAGAAAGTTAATTTTTCCTAAGAAAGCTTGTAACTCTTTAATGTTCCTAGGGTGTTGTATTTTCAAGATGGCTTCTATTCTCACAAGGTCTATTCTTATACCATCTTTTGAAATTAAATGACCTAACAACTTTTCTTCTTCTAACCCAAAGAAGGACTTTTTAGGGTTCAAGGAGATTCTGAACTTCTTGCATTTAATAAAAACTTGTCTTAGATGATCCAAATGTTGATTGCCAGATTTTGAAAATACATTAATATCATCTAGATATATCACAAGGAAGTCATGAATTTCTTTTGCAAAAGCTATATCCATAACCCTCTGGAAAGTGGCTCTTGCATTCATTATCCCAAAAGGCATTTTCACATACATAAATGTGCCCCAAGGAGTAATAAAGTCAGTTTTGGGTTGGTCATCAGGATGAACCAATATTTGATTGTAACCAGAAAACCAATCCAACAATGAGATTCTGGTTGATCCAACTACTCTCTGTAAAATGTGTTCCATTTTGGGGAGAGGGTAATTGTCTTTCATTGACACTTTGTTGAGGTTTCTGAGATCCACACAGATTCTGATCTCACCAGTTTTCTTTCTAGTTGGCACCAAGTTCAAGACCCAATGAGAAAATCTGATTGGTGTAATTATTTTGACATCATCCATCCTCTGAATTTCTTTTTCAATTGAAGGTAATAAGACAGGATTAATCCTTCTATGTTTTGTTCAAAAGGTTTTTGATTTTCTTTAATGGGAATTGTGTGTTGGATGATGTTGGTGTCATAGGATTTGAGGTCCTCATAACTCCAAGCAAAAACATCTTGAAACTCTTTCAATAACTCAATGTATTTCACTTTTTCAGTTGGGGGTAATGATTTTGAAAGTTTGACCAATTTAGGATTTTCATTGGTGTCTATATTGCATTCCTCTATATCAGACTTCAAACGTTCCATTTTAGGTTTCCTAGGAACATCATTTGAATCAAATAAATCTTGCAGATGGGTTAATCCCTTTGGTAAGAATTTATCCTTGAGATTAATTACTTTGGTTTCTTCACTGATTATCTCATCAATCTCAATTTTCTCTAGGTTATCTACATCTAACTTGGTAAATTTAGTAGGGTTAAATCTATCTATTTCTTCACCTTCAATCTCATTGATTTCTATCTCATCCTTAGTTTTAGGATCTATGGATGTATCAGTATCTATATTGTTATTTACAAACTCTTCTTCTGAAATTAAAAAGTTATTTATTTCTTTATCATCAAAAAATATTTTCCAATTCTTCAAATTATCTGGAATTGCAGGTTTGTTCCTAACTTCAGTAGTGTACTGATGGTTAGGTTGGAAGGGTAATTTGCAGGTGCTGGCAAACATTGCTAAACTATGGACTTGCATATTGTGTTTTCTAGGGATTACTGCAAGCTTTGTTTCTAGGAAAGTATTAAGTATTTCTATGATAGTTCCTCTATAACAACTTAATCTAGGGTCCTTTTTCATATATACAACATCAATTTGTTTTATAATTAGTTCAGAGTCTCCTATGATAGAAACTCTTTTAGCTCCTAGATTCCTAACTAACTTAAGACCTAAAATTAATGCTTCATACTCGGCCATATTATTAGTAGATTTAAATTTAAATCTATATGCATGGACTTCCGAGTGATTATTCTCCAAATTATATATCCAGACTCCTGCTCCTGCTCCTAACTTATTTACTGGCTCATCAAATTCTAGATGCCATAATATCTCATGCTCATAATTTTCACTATCTAGTGCAATAAACTTTTCATCATTTATAGCAGTTTGACCATCTTGTTCATTGAAAAGTTTTGAAGTTTGGTTGGTTTCATTTTGTGTAGAAACTGCAATTTCTTTTGGTTCTGTATTAATACTGTCTGAAATTACTTCTTGTGTTTAATCAACATTATACATGATAAATGAATCAATATCTAAGTGTATGGAGTAGATGGGAAAGTTTTTAGGTCTATCCTAGCTACTTACCATATATTTCATTAAGGCTTCTTGGTATAGTTTCTTAGGTTGTCCAAAAATAGAGAGTGTTGCATATGACATATCTAGTTGTAAGGATCCTTGAAGTTTGGCTCCCCATGATCTAGATAACAACATGCCATACTTTGGTGGGATGTCAGCAACTACGATATCCATCAGGATGCTTTTGGGAGGATATTGAACTAAAGTAACACACAGGTCTTTAATCAATCCTAGACACTTTACTTGATTGGAGTCAAATGAGAATAAGTCCTTATAAGGCCTTGTAATGTCTAGGTTTAAGTTCTCCATCACTGATTTGGGCACTAAGTTGTGGGAGGCCCCAGAATCCAACATTATATTGTGTAGTATTTTATCATGGATACTAAGGCTGATGTAAAAAGGTGGAACTCCTCCTTCTAATGGTTTTCCATTAACATCTGGACCAAATATGAGTTCAGGTTGGTCATCAAACAGGTTGATTGAATCCTTATTTTCAGCAATGTTTAAGGTCTAGTTTATCTGAGATTTGTAAGTTTCATTCTTGATTAGTTCCGTTAAAGGAACTGAAATATTTAGCTTTGCTATCTCTGCTCCTAGATTGAATGGCAAAGAGGATTTTTTTGTTTGAAGGTTTTGAATTTTTGCAGCAAGGACTTGAGTGGGATTGTCTTCTTTTCCTTTATTGGGGACCCCTTTAGATGATTTTCAAATATTATCTTTTGAGCTTTATCCACTAGTTCCCTATGTGTAATTGAAGTGGATGGTTGATCATCAGAAGGTTGATCAATGATTATATATACAATGGTGGGGCTAGAAGGATTTGGGTTCTGCCTAGGGAGAATTTGGAGGATCTTTCAAAGAGGTGTTTCTTTTATTTTGTTGGGTTGAATTTGTACTGTTTTCTTGGTTTGGTCAAGGAAATAAACATTCTTTTTGCTTCTTATATTATACTATTTATGTACTTTAAAAAATGGCAGAATCATACCCTTGTTTGTAATCAAATGACTCTCCAAACTGGATTTGTAATTGCTGCATCATATGTAATTCCTAATCATCTTGGGTTATAAAAATAGTGTCCTCATCATTTATCTACATTAGGTTAATTTGTGTATCTTGTTCTGGATCTTCAGGATGGGATGTCTCTGCATAATTTTCTTGAAAAGGAGGCCTGATGTTCTAATCTGGTCCATTTTTCCCAAAGTTTTGGTTTTAGGTTTTTCTAAAATTTGGGTTTCTAACTGGAGGTGTTTGTTGGTTATCCCATTGAAGTTTCCTCTACATATTATCTATTATATCCATTAGTTTTTCCATACTTTTTGCTAAGCTATCTATTTTAATGTCAGAGGGTGAAGCTTCATCCTTTGCAGTTCCTCTTCTTTCATTTCTGACTCTAGCCCTCTTGGCTAACAAATTATCTTCAACACTAACAGCTACACTTTGCATCTCTTCTAATGTTGGGGGGTTTCTTTCCCTAAGTTGGTATGCCATATCTATGTCAAAACCATTAGGGAACTTTATTAATGCTAAGTCAAGTGGGGGTCTAAGATTAACTGGGATGGCATTATATATATTATTGAATCTGGTGTTGTAATCTTGAACAGTTTCATTAGGTCCTCTTCTAATATTCTCATATTCTGAAATGATTTGTAGGGGATTCTTTTTCTTTTCCCATCTGTTCAAAAATTGCTGGTGAAATGCATCTAAACTATCAATACTATTAATATGCAATGCTCTAAACCATTTCCTAACATCACCAGCTAAATTCTATGCAAAGAGTCTCATTTGAACATTATCTGTGTCAATCTCGTGCAACTCAAACTAATCTATTATCTTGTTGACATGCTGTTGTGTAGTGTAATGTCTTGTGCCATCAAATTAAACAATTTTACTTTGGCAATTTGTTGGCATAGCACCAAGTTTGGCAGGTAAAACAAGAGGAGCATATCTATTTTCCATGGTTGTAAGCTGGGAGGGGCTAAGATGTGGGGTTGAGGTACTCGGAGATGATGCAGTAGTGGATGAAGAACCAGGACTAGTAGGTGATGAATGGGTAACGATAGGTTGGTGAGGGAGTGTAGATATAAATGGTGGTGAAGAATGGACTTCTGAAGGTATTATTGATGAAGTTGAAGGGAACAAAGGTGAACTCAAAGTAATGGACGATTGTTCAGAAAGCTCAGGGGTTGTGGCAGTATTGATGGATGATTGTGGAGATTTCAGAATGTATTCATCAATGGATTTATTGGCCTGTTGAACTTAAAGGTCTGTAATAAAATTAGGATCTAGAATAGTGTCACTGGGTGCACTTTCAGATTTTTTTCTAAATAAGGAAAGATCAAATGGCACATCAAAGGGAAGTTCTTCTAAAAATAACCACTCATCAGGACATGAATTAGCTTTAACTAATGGTATCTGGCTAATTGAACTTTCTTCCTTTTGGGATTTTCTTGAAATCAGGTTGGGATTATCAACTACTACGACAAGGTTTGGGTCTGGATTAGCCTTAGTAAAATGAGTCTTCCTGAAGCCAGAATTTCAAAATTTTTAATTTCTTTTGTACGATTTTTAAATATAAGTTCTAACAAATGACATTAAGAGGCTCAGAATGTAGATTTAGAATTTTCTTAAAGCTTTATTAGGACTGAGGATTCGAGGTCCCCAGTATGGTCACCACTATGCTAACACTCAGAATTTTCTCTAGAAGTTATTCGAAGAAAGAAAATGACCAAGGTAACCTCAAACCAACTTTTAAGCATAGGCTCTAGCCAACCTATGGCTCAGAGAGGGCTCTCCCTATTTGATTTAGCTTTGTTTGCTGGGATTTTAGGCTAGTTCTGAATGTTGAGGGGGGTTTTTGATTTGTATCAAAGATTGGATGGTGGAATCCTTAAAACAGATGGATAGAATGATGTCTTTAGACCATTGGGCCATGGAGTGAACAGAAGGGTAGCAGAACTAGAATTAACTCATTAATGGGAGTGTTTAAAGGGAAAGCTAGCAGAGTACAATGCAAGTCTTTGGGCCAGAGGGGTGAATGGTCTTAACAAGGGTGAGAGAGCAATTAAGAATTCTCAGACTGGGATTAAAATGAAGAACAGAGGATAATCAGAAACAAAGGGCAATTAAGAATCCTTTGCTATAGATTACAGAGAGACAACCTAAACTAAGGAGCAATTAAGAATTCCTTAACTTAGATAATTAGTAGAAAACATTTAAATGCATAACAATTAAAACAGAGTGAAATTAAGCAAATTCTGAGATATCATTCCATGTTATAGCATTCATATACAGAAATACATTAAAGATTGTGGAAAAACTTTCAGAAAAATAACAACAACATAAGAAAATACTTGTCTGCACTTTGCTCTACACATGGATCCTGTGAAATATCTTGTCTTTATTCATCAATCCATCTTGTTGGTCTAGTCATTGATACAATAGCTTTACACTCTTTGATCAAGAAGTCTACAGAAATGTCTAAGAATCCACCCTACATACTTCGAATTGTGAAGTATTTATACAAAATGTATTACAAAATATCTCAAACTAACTTGAGATTTAATCTAGGAAATATAAATATCTTCTTGCAAGAAGATAGAGATAGCTATTGAATTGTTTTCATGCTATCCGATTTATTGTGGTGCTGCTAGCTTTTATGGTTGGATTTAATCCCTTTATGCTGGCTTGCTATTGTGGTTTTTTACGCTCGAATCTTCTTTAACTTTTAACTTTCACCTGATACTCTTTGACACTGATACACTTTGGCATGCTGACCTATTTTCATTTGTTTATCTGACTGTTCTACTTTTACGGTACAATAACCTTTTTACTGTAAATTTCTTACAGTAAATCAGTGATCTTTTCCCACCATTCATTATTAGGTAACTTGACATTCATCAGTCGTCTATATATCTCATCATCCTCGATATACCTGACAAAATTGGTGATGAACAAGTGTTTTATCTCGTGTTGGAGGAAAAACAAGTTCTCAAATGTATTATACAAAACTTTGCCTGTTGGCAGTGATTTTATTGCTGAAGTGCTAGCTTGTTCTTTAGCTAACTACCTGAGTCTATTATCATAGTCCTGTTGTGTCATAAGTTTGTCATTAATGACCAATGGATTGGGCAATCCTTTCTCCCTCAAAATTTGGAACTTAGCCATGAATCTATCAATGGCTACCTGCATGTTTTGGCACTTTTCCTCCAAGTTTAGCATTAGGTTTCTCCTGGAAAGGACATTCCTCATTTCCAAAATGGTTTTAGTTTTGTCTTCTATATCCAGCTCATGAAGCTCATACTTGTTTTTTCTGTTAAGGAAGTGGATGAGTCTATTGGCATCCTTAGGCATGTCTCCCAATTCCTCCTTGACTTTTTGGATAGCTTCTATAGCTATCTTTATCCATTATGTCTACTAAAAGATAACTTGAATAAATGGCCAAATATCATTGATAGAGTCAATGATATTGGACCATAATAGTTCCTTGGCTTGTCCAAGGGGTTTCTCCAATGTTAGGTTTTTCTCCATAGCTTTGACTCTTTCACTCATTCTATTGGCCTTTTGTGCCTCTTCCTTTTGCATAATTTGGGCAAGTTTGTAGTCATTTTCTAAACTTGCCACCTTTTCTCTTAGTTTGTTCATTTCTGTAGCCTGGATTGACATTTCATTCATGGCTCTGATTAATTTGTCTACCTCTTCTCCTAATGTACCTGCTGTTGTAGACTCTGCTGTGACTGGCAATGATGTGGCAGGTGGAGTTGTAGGTGCCGGTGAAACTGTGAGTGTGGAAGGGATTGTTGTAGATGTTGGCATTATTATACATATGTTGTACTTGATGGCAACCCACTCATCTCAGATGATAAATTATAGTGCAACAAAGTTCACGCACTTTCATGAAGATAAAATTTTCTTTCATGTAGAGAAACGTTCACGCACTTTCATGAAGATAAAAGTTTCTTTCATGTAGAGAAAAGTTCACGCACTTTCATGAAGTTAAAAGTTTCTTACATGTAGAGAAAAGTTCACACACTTTCATGCAAAGAAAAGTTTCTTTCATGTAGAGAAAAGTTCACGCACTTTCATGCAGAGAAAAGTTTCTTTCATATAGAGAAAATTTCACGCACTTTCATGAAGAGAAAAGTTCACGCACTTTCATGGTTGGCTCATGGTATTAGTCCGACAGTTTTTGATCCTATGGTTTTGGTCCGTGGTATTGCATCCAAAAGTGTTGACCCCAAGTATTGGGTCCATGGTATTGTTTTGTTATGGTTTTGGACCATGGTATTGTGGAAGGCCTAAGACTATAAAAGAGGAAGGAGATCATTTGGCAAAGCATCATCTGAATTAATTGAATATCTAATAAGTGCTAGATCTGAAATATTTATGATTTGGGTTATGGTGCAGATCTGGATCTGAATGAAGGAGGAACCTTAGCACATAAAGAAGGATAAGTTCTATTGATGGGTCATAATCTTTAAGCTTGAATGATAGTATCTTTGTATGATTTTGATCTGGTATATGTGGCACATGCTTGATCTATAAATCTGATAATCTGGGTTAATTAGTGTTTGAATATTTGAAAGAGTGAATTATCCTTTATAGATCTGTACGCAGGTTCAGTGAAGTGAAAGCGCATATACACGTCGGTTCAGTGATTGAAAACAGCGTATACGTAGGTTGTTCCAAACACAGGAGCATATGCACGTAGGTTTCAAGTTGTTGAAGTTGTGTATATCTTTTTAGTTGTGATCTAGCTGCTCCTGTTTATTACTGCAGTGTTCTGGGTTCAGAATTTGGTGTGTGTTACTGTGTTCTGGGTACAACTGTTAGAGAAGTGTTTACTTGATTCAGTGCTAATTGGGAAAAGGAGATTGTTTGATGCAGATATACTTGATGATTGATTGATGTTCATGGATCCAGTCTGAAAATTTATGAAACGAGGTCCCTGGAAGAAAGAGAAGGTTGTAGCCTTCAGTAGGCCAGCACCTACATACTAGTATCTTGGCTAGTACAAGAGCTAAGGGGGTTGTAGCTCCCTTCCAGGAGAGCCTGGAAAACGAGAGAGGGTTGTAGCTCTCTATAGGTTGCAGCCTGCGTACTGGTAAAGGACTGCACCAGTACAAAATCATTGTAAAAAGAAGTTTCTAATTGAAAGAAGATAGAGACATATTGCAGCAGGTGGTTTTCACCCACATTGGGTTTCCACCTTATATCTGGTGTTCTTTGGTGTGACTATCTATTTTTCCTGTTCTTGTTCATTATTATATGGTATTGACATACATATTAATGATCAACATCTGAAGAATAAATTAAAGGATAAATTTGAAAGGTATATTGAAAGAGTTTGATAATACTGATTCACCCCCCCCCCCCCCCTCTCAGTATTATTTCCAACAATTGGTATCAGAGCAGGTCCTTCAGAAGAAGCTTGATCGCTTGAAGGAAGATCTTTCATCGTGAGCAACTACGAGAGGGAAGCATCAATTAGGCCACCGATTTTTGATGGGAAAAACTTCGTATATTGGAAGGTAAGAGTTACTACCTATCTTCAATATCTTGGTACAGAAGTCTGGGATATCATAGATACAGGGTATACTTTTCCATCAGCAACTCCTACAGATCCGGCTGAGAAGAAGAAATATGAAACAAATGCAAAGGCAATCAATACTCTATTAGGATGTCTATCTCAATCAGAATTTGTCAAGGTTATGCAGTATAAATCCGCAAAAGAAATATGGGACAAGATTGTACTGAGCTATGAAGGAGATGATCAGGTAAAACGAGCAAAACTTCAAACC
Organism: Pinus tabuliformis; assembly: GCA_031772625.1. Classification (NCBI taxonomy): domain Eukaryota; kingdom Viridiplantae; phylum Streptophyta; class Pinopsida; order Pinales; family Pinaceae; genus Pinus; species Pinus tabuliformis. The sequence goes on from CM062804.1 coordinate 1,310,799,689, forward strand.
CTCAGAATTCAGTATGAAAATATCAGAATGCATAATGATGAAAGTGTGGCTAACTATTTCCTTCGTGTAGATGAGATTGTTAATTGTATGAAAAACTTGGGTGAAGAAATAAAAGAGGCTATTGTGGTTGAAAAAGTTCTAAGATCTTTGTCCCCTAGGTTTGAATCTAAATTTTCTGCAATAGAAGAAAAAGAGAATCTACGAAACCTTACAATGTCACAGCTGCACGGAATTCTAACTTCTTATGAAATGAGGAAAGGAGGACCATCAGACAGGAGAGAAGCTGCTTTCAAGGCTTCAAGCAAAGGAGACTACTATGAATCAGGACACGTGTTAGAAGAAGAAGAAGAATCAAATTTTGTCAAGAACCTTTAACGGGGTGCTGGAAGATTCCAAGGTAAGTTACCTTTCAAATGCTTTGCTTGTGGAAGAGTAGGTCACTATGCTGCCAAATGTCCTCATAAGGATAAGATTGACAAGGGGAAGGAACCTGTTAGATGGAACAAGAAACAAAATGCAAATAAGAAAAGCTATTACACTCATGAAGATAGTGATGGACTATCAAATAGTGATGAAGATGAACGAGGTAATAATTATAAACTTTTAATGGCTTTTGAAGATGATGATTACATGGATGCTATAGATGAAGAAGGTTTTTATGAAGAAATCTCTAAACTCAAAGTCTGTTTAGAAGAGAAAAATATGATTATTGATTCTCTGCAATGTCAACTGGCTGAAAGGGAAAAACATCATGAAAAATTGGAATGTGAAATTGTTGGTCTTAGAAAAGAGATTGAGAAAACAAAAGCTCTTAATCTTAAATTCATTAAAGGATCTGATACTCTGAATGAGATTATCAATGTGCAGCATTCTCCACTAATCAAGACAGGTCTGGGATATAATGGAGAAGCATCACAAGCATCCACTTCCAAAAGTTATCTTGATGCAGCAAGGAGGAGTGAGCAAAGGCCTAATAGAAATCATCAGGTAAATCAGGGACAGTTTTCCTCAATAATGAACAAAGACTATCAGGAAAATCGGGGACAATCTACTTTAAGGACAAACAAAAGCTACAACCAGCCACAGGTAAAACCTTCTCAATTTACCTCAAGAATGGATTCCAATAGGAACTACAATAATTTGGCTGGTAGATTTGATAATCACAGGAGTTTCTTCAATGGCCAATGTTTCTCATGCCATAACTTTGGCCACAAAGCTGCTCAATGTGTTGCCTATAAGACAATCATGACTAGAGAAGCTTAAAAACAAAGAAATATGACTGGAATCACGAAAAGGACCTATAACAACTTTTCGGCCCTTGAAAATGAAATTGAATGTTCTATTTGTAATAACTTCAGTCATGAAGATTCTGAATGCAGGAGCAGGTTTGGGAAGACAACTCAGAAGGAACAAATCTCAAGTGCCAGAACATGGAGAATGAAGGAACCACAATGAGAAAGATGTGGGATAGCTTTATATGCAGAAGGACAAGAAAATCAATGGTACATCGACAGTGGATGTTTGAAGCATATGACAAGTGATAAAGAAAAACTTCAATCATATAGTGCTTTAGAAAAGGGAAAGAAAGTTTCATTTGGAAATGATACCCCTGCAGTCATAAAAGGAAAAGGCACTGTTCAGTTGAAAGAAAGAGTCAAAGCTGGAAATGTTTTGTATGTTGATGGCCTGAAGCATAATCTACTGAGTGTCAGTCAGATGTGCGACCAAGGAACTGAGGTAATATTTCGATCAAATGGATGTAGTGTTCGTGATCTTGATACAGGAAAAACAGTGATCAAAGGCAGAAGAACTCCAAATAATTTATACATATTTGAAGAAGGACAACAACAATGCTATTTGAGCAAGGATGATGACCACTGGTTATGGCACTAGAGGTTGGGGCATCTAAGCTTTTCACAAATAAGGAAAGCATGCAAATACCATGCAGTTCGTGGTCTTTCGGATATCAAAATTCCAGACAACACCATATGCAAATCATGTCAGTTTGGTAAGCAAACCAGAACTAACTTCCCTGAGAAGGAAGGATCAGCCAGCAGGCCTCTTGAACTAGTCCATACAGATGTATGTGGTCCATTTAGGACAAGGTCACCTCGAGGAGAAGAATACTTTATATTATTCATTGACGACTTCTCCAGGATGGTTTGGTTAGGACTTATGAAACACAAAGACGAAGCATTCGAAAAATTCAAATATTTCAAAGCCTTGGATGAAAACGAATCAGATCAAAAAATTAAGTGCCTCAGGTCTGACAGAGGTGGGGAGTTTACCTCAAATGAATTCTTCGATTTCTGTGAAGAACATGGAATAAGAAGGGAATTCTCTACAGCTAGGACTCCTCAACAAAATGGAGTGGTGGAAAGGATGAAAAGAACGGTTCAACAAATGGCTCGTGCTATGCTTGATGAGTCTGGAACTCCCGCAACCTTCTAGGGTGAAGCTGCATTTGCTGCAATTGTTATTCTCAACAAAACAAATGTCTGAGTGAACAGCACTCAAACTCCTCATGAGCTCTGGTATGGTGAGACTCCTTCGGTAAAGCATTTCAAAATTTTTGGAAGCAAATGCTATATTAAGAATAATGATGAACAGCTTGGCAAACTTGAACCTAGAGCAAATGAAGGCATTCTCCTTGGTTATTCTCCCCACAGCAAAGCATATAAGTGTTACAATAAAAGACTTAGAAGAATTGTTGACAGCATTGATGTGGTGGTTGATGGAAAAGGAAACATTCCTAGGCAAGTAAATTATGAAAATATCAAAGAGGATGAAGACTACCCTCCAAATCAGACTGAAGATGAAGAAGAACCTCAAGAGGCACCAGAGGAACAGACAAGGATAGAAGAGAAGACTCCATCCAAGTATGTTCAAAAGAATCATCCAAAATCTCAAATCTTGGGGCAAAAGGAGGTAGGTGTACAAACAAGAAGAACAATTGCAGAAGCTTCAATCTATTTGGCATTACTCTCCTCCACTGAACCACAAAATGTAAGAGAGGCATGCAAAGATGAATGTTGGGTCAAGGCAATGGATGAAGAACTTGAGCAGATCGAAAAGAACAACACTTGGGAGTTGGTTCCTAGACCAAAAGATAAGAATGTCATAGGGACAAAATGGGTCTTCAAAAATAAGTTGAATGAAAATGGGGAAGTAAATAGAAACAAGGTTAGACTTGTTTGTAAAGGGTATGCTCAACAAGAAGGAATAGACTTTGAAGAAACTTTTTCTCCTGTTGCAAGATTTGAGGCCATCCAAATGTTCCTTGCTCTCTTAAGCTTTCAGAAGTTCAAAGTATTTCAAATGGACATGAAATCAGCCTTTCTGAATGGAGACTTAGAAGAAGAAGTGCACATTGAGCAACCAGATGGCTTCATCCTTGGGAATGATCCAAATCTTGTATGCAGACTAAAAAAGGCTCTCTATGGTCTTAAACAGGCTCCAAGGGCTTGGTACTACCGTTTGGACAAATATCTTCATCAACAAGGTTTTTCAAAAGGATCAGCAGATAGCAATCTTTATATAAAAATTGAAAATGACAAATTGTTAATACTTGTTGTGTATGTAGATGATATTATCTTTGGCAGCAATGAAGAAGCTATGAGTCAAAGCTTTTCCTTGGTGATGCAGAAAGAATTCGAAATGTCTTTGCTTGGAGAACTGACATATTTTCTTGGATTGCAAATCCAACAAAATGAAGGCGGTATCTTTTTGTCTCAAACCAAGTATCTCAAGTAGATCTTGAAGAAATATGGCATGGAAGATGCAAAACCAGTATGTACCCCTATGGTTACAGGATGCAGCCTCAGTGAAAATGATGAATCTGTAGCAGTGCATCAACCAACCTATAGATCCATGATTGGAAGTCTTCTTTATTTGACAGGTACTCGACCAGACATCATGCATGTAGTGGGAATAGTTGGAAGATTTCAGGCAAATCCTAAAGAAACCCATCTTCAGGCAGTAAAGAGAATTTTCAAGTATCTTCAAGGAACTCAAAACTATGGCTTATGGTATCCTAGAGATACAGATCTCCCTCTACATGCTTATACAGATGCAGATTGGGCTGGAAGCGTGGATGACAGAAAGAGCACAAATGGTGGAGCATTCTTTATGGGTTCCAGATTAGTATCTTGGTTCAGCAAGAAACAGAGTTCGATTGCTTTATCTATAGTTGAAGCGGAATATGTGGCTGCTGCATCTTGTTGTACTCAACTTCTTTGGATGATGCAAACCTTGTAGGACTTTCAAATCACTTGTACACCACCTATCTCCATATTATGTGATAATACAAGTGCAATCAGCATTTCTAAGAACCCAGTCATGCATTCAAAAACCAAGCACATACCAATCAAGTATCACTTTCTCTGGGAACAAGTGTTGGAACAAAAGGTCAAGTTGGAGTATGTTTCTTCTAAGGAACAAGTTGCTGATATTCTCACCAAACCACTGCCCAAGGAGACATTTGAATACCTCAGACAGAAGCTGGGGGTAGTTGATGCATCATCTTGCTATTAAATCTTGTCTATTTCAGAGAAAAAAGGGTGTACGCAAGTTTCCTGAGGAGGATCCGGTTACATACGCAGGTTTGTGCAGATATAGTCGCGTACATGGATGCTTGATGGATATCAGTAGGGACAGGCTCTGGTTATGGTGGAGATAATCTGAATTGGGTCTGACAGAGACCTTCTGGCACAGGTTCAGGGGGAGCAGATAAACTTCTAATGATGCATTGTTGGCATTATCTTAGAAGCTTTTGGTTCAAGTTCATAGCTGTTGTTCGTTTCAGGTGGAACAAATGCAGAGAAAGAACAGAAGGAAATCATGGTTGCTGATCTGAATGGTGATTGACAGATGCTGCTGCTATCAGTTATTGTGACTTTCATAAGCCTTGCTCTAGATATTTTGTCTCTATGTTTTGTCAAGGTCATGTAACGGCCTATTTTTGGTTCCCCACTATGCCTGGGATGAAGATGTAATGTATTTGGTTGTCATATGTAATTCTCTGATGTATTCCCACTTGGTTGGGTGGATGATTCCCACTTGGTTGGGTGATGGATGTATGTATTGAGTCTTTTGGTGATAGGAAGGTCTTTTATGATGTATAAGTCATCGTTCTTCTTGTAAAACATCTTTTTGCAGACCTTGCTTATAGTCAGGGGGAGCATGAATAACACACTTCAGCAGAGTAGAGACTTCAGCATGTACTCAGAGGAAGCATGGAAAAAGTGGTACACCCTGGAATATACAAAGGGGGAGCTCATTCAGAGATTTCAGCAGGTACTCAGGGGGAGTATGGGCAGCAGAATGTTCATCTACGAAAGAGATTATCTTGGTCTGCCCTTTGCCCTTGATGTCAAAGGGGGAGAGTGATTGGTTGTTGTTGCCATCAAGTCCAAAGGGGGAGATTGTTGGCATTATGATACATATGTTGTACTTGATGGCAACCCACTCATCTCAGATGATAAATTATAGTGCAACAAAGTTCATGCACTTTCATGAAGATAAAAGTTTCTTTCATGTAGAGAAAAGTTCATGCACTTTCAGGAAGATAAAAGTTTCTTTCATGTAGAGAAAAGTTCATGCACTTTCATGAAGATAAAAGTTTCTTTCATGTAGAGAAAAGTTCACGCACTTTCATGCAGAGAAAAGTTTCTTTCATGTAGAGAAAAGTTCACGCACTTTCATGCAGAGAAAAGTTTCTTTCATATAGAGAAAATTTCATGCACTTTCATGTAGAGAAAAGTTCCTTTCATGAAGAGAAAAGTTCACGCACTTTCATGGTTGGCTCATGGTATTAGTCCGACAGTTTTTGATCCTATGGTTTTGGTCTGTGGTATTGCATCCAAAAGTGTTGACCCCAAGTATTGGGTCCATGGTATTGTTTTGTTATGGTTTTGGACCGTGGTATTGTGGAAGGCCTAAGACTATAAAAGAGGAAGGAGATAATTTGGCAAAGCATCATCTGAATTAATTGAATATCTAATAAGTGCTAGATCTGAAATATTTATGATTTGGGTTATGGTGCAGATCTGGATCTGAATGAAGGAGGAACCTTAGCACATAAAGAAGGATAAGTTCTATTGATGGGTCATAATCTTTAAGCTTGAATGATAGTATCTTCGTATGATTTTGATCTAGTATATGTGGCGCATGCTTGATCTATAAATCTGATAATCTAGGTTAATTAGTGTCTGAATATTTGAAAGAGTGAATTATCCTTTATAGATCTGTACGCAGGTTCAGTGAAGTGAAAGCGCGTATACATGCCTGTTCAGTGATTGAAAATAGCGTATACGCAGGTTGTTCCAAACACAGGAGCATATGCATGCAGGTTTCAGGTTGTTGAAGTTGTGTATATCTTTTTAGTTGTGATCTAGCTACTCTTGTTTATTACTGCAGTGTTTTGGGTTCAGAATTTGGTGTGTTTTACTATGTTCTGGGTACAACTATCAGAGAAGTGTTTACTTGATTCAGTGCTAATTGGGAAAAGGAGATTGTTTGATGCAGATATACTTGATGATTAATTGATGTTCATGGATCCAGTCTGAAAATTTATGAAACGAGGTCCCTAGAAGAAAGAGAAGGTTGTAGCCTTTAGTAGGCCAGCACCTACATACTAGTATCTTGGCTAGTACAAGAGCTAAGGGGGTTGTATCTCCCTTCCAGGAGAGCCTGGAAAACGAGGGTTGTAGCTCTCTGCAGGCTGTAGCCTGCATACTGGTAAAGGATTGAACCAGTACAAAATCATTGTAAAAAGAAGTTTCTAATTGAAAGAAGATAGAGACATATTGCAGCAGGTGGTTTTCACCCACATTGGGTTTCCACCTTATATCTGGTGTTCTTTGGTGTGACTATCTGTTTTTCCTGTTCTTGTTCATTATTATATGGTATTGACATACATAGTAATTATCAACATCTGAAGAATAAATTAAAGGATAAATTTGAAAGGTATATTGAAAGAGTTTGATAATACTGATTCACCCCCCCCCTCTCAGTATTATTTCCAACAGTAGATACTATAGGTATGACATTTGTGGAAGTTGTGGCTATGTCAGTTTGTTTTAATTGGATCAAGCTATCCAATTCTTTCTCTATCTCCCTTAGTTGATCATTGAGTTGTAGGACCAAGTCCATCAATTCTTCGTGCCTTATTTGATTTTCCAACACTTCCTATGTCTGGGGATGCTGCAATTGAGGGATCTTCATTTGTTTTTTCAGTGCTGCATGGTCATCATTTTTATTTTTTATCAACTGTTCCATTGCCTTGATGTCTTTGGGATCATGTCCCAATTCAATTACTAAGTCTTCCAAAGACTTAATTCTAGTATCCTTGGCCTATGAGGAGGCCTTCTCCAACTGATATTGAGCTGAGATGTTGGTTAATGAACTTTGTAGCTGATGGGAAGCCATGGCTTTACCTGTCAGGGTGGAGTATATCATCTCTCCAGCCTGTTTATGAAATTATATTTGGTCAATGGGATGAATATCCCTTGCCAACACCTCAAAATCAATCTTTTTGAAATTTGTTGATGTCTTTGGTTGTTGCACAGTGGGCTTTATGAAAGACATTTGTAGTTTTCCCTCTTTGATGTCAAAAGCTGACATCAACCTAGTTTGATTGGTGGGTGTGTGTTTGAGATACTGAGCATAAGTTTGTGCCTTCAGTTTCTCATTCCTAGGCTTGATTTCTTTATATCTATCCTTTATGTCTTTGTCCTTATCAGCAGGTCTACTGAATGAAGACACTTCCACACTTAGTTGCCTTTCCAACATTTGAGTTTGTGAGGTGGATGGTTCCTGTGTCTCCCCAGATGGGGTTGTGCCCTTGCTTCTATCCAACTCAGTGTTGGTCACCTGTGCTGATCCTTTTGTATCTTCCTGTTCAGAAATAGGATTAAGCCTTTGCCTTTTGCTATGACTGGTTTCACACTGTACATTAGATGTATCCATGCCTGAAGTGGAGGCTCCCTCTCTATTTCTCTTGGTATTTCATTCTTCATTTTGGAGAGTCTGCATGATAGGAGGGGTACTCATGGTGGCTTCTTGATGTTCAATTACCTTCAGAAATGAGCTCTCATCAAGCTGCCTCTCTAAACCAATCAAGGTATTTTCAATGTCTACCTTTGTAAAATCTTTATCTATAAGAGTGTTCTCCAACCACTCAGATTGATTGGCATATGCTTCTATCTCAGGTATGGGGTGATGAATGTAAGGCCCCAATTTGACCTTTTGCCTAATTCTGGTCATGAATCCTTGAGGGTCATATCTCCACATGAAACTTTTTTGGAATTTCATTTCTTGCAAAATGAAATATGCCTCCTTCCTTGCTTCTCTATAATTACAAATGAAATGACCCAATTGATTTTTTACTCTAAACTGGGTTTTCTTCTTGGCCGAAACAAAATTGACTTCATCTGCGTTCATTATTTGCCTATAATATTCCAAAGAAAATAACCTCATGGGGAGGTATTTGGGTAGTTTATATGGTGCAAACTAGAACCCATAGATCCTTATCTCTGTGCGGTTTTGGTAAAGCTACCAATCTCCCACTTTTTTTTTGCTTGGATAGCTGGAGGACTCTTTTTATCTCTAGACTCATCCTAGGTGTAGGATTTACTGTGAGCATAGTCATGACTAGATGAACAAAAGAATATATGAAATCTGAATAGTTGTATGGTGATTCAAATTTGTGGAATAGTGGGGTCCAAAAATTGACAGACCTGGGTTGGCCTCTGGTATCAAGCTTCTGGAGAGTGAAACGAAACTTGTCTAAGTGATAATACAAAAATAGGTGGTATAATACATATTAGTATTTGAATACTCTGTCATTGCTCATTCTAGTAAACTTCTCATGCATTCTATCAGCTATGAACTGGGCATAATCATACATGGTTGTAGGAGGTTGTCCTGGGGTGTAAATGGACATGAAGGCAAGTATAAGCTCATCAATGTATTCACTTGTAGTGTAGCCCAATATACATGATATCATGGTCACAATATTCTTGCCCCTTGTAGAGAAAATAGCTGACATATATGGAAGGGGATCTTTAGGAACGTGTTTTTCTTCTACAATGAAGGTTTGAAACAACTGGGCCAATATTGATGGACTTAGCTTGGCATACTATTCTAATAGGTCTCCAATTGAGAGTGGGGTTAGGTTTGATCCTCATTGGAAATGTAACATTTCATTGATGGATTTAGCTGTGATAGTAAACAACACCTTTTGGTCATGAGACATTATGGTTCTATGGCTAGGGATGTAGCATGCATGGCACATATGGATAATTTCTGATGTATGTACTTCAATTATTATCATATTATAATAATTATCAATTTATATTATAATTATGATTTTTCTTGCAATGCAATGTCATTTGAATGGTTTAGGTATCTGTTTTTTCTCAAACAATGAATTTTGAGCAAGAGCTCTTATGCACTTGTATCTTTAATTTGGAAATCCCTATTAGCCAGGGGAAGGTGGTCCAAGTCTAAATGTGGAGTTGTAATAGGTCTAACATTCATGGCGATAGGGGCATCAATTATTCAGTTCTTGTGGATTTGAATTAGGCTCTAGGGGTTTATTCAAAGGTTTTGAATGGAAATTGGAAACTATCAGAGGGTTTGGCCACAGGTTTTCAAATTTAAGGTATCTTTCAATTAATTTTACTTAATTAAAACATTTGACAGGCTGAACATTTCTAAATTTGAACGAGGAGTGGTATCTTATGGTGAAATACCTGAAATTGGGCGAATTGGCTTCAAGTTGAAGGTTCAGGGTAGCTACAGAGGTTTGTATGGTTCTGGTACAGACTAAGAGGTCAGTTGGGTTATTTGAAACGTCTTCTGGAGCAAATTTGGAGGTCAGATTGCAAGTTTGGTGTTTGTAGGAGTCGCAAAGTTTTTCACAGTTTATAGAGAAAATGCGTAAAAAAAAGGCAAAAAGAGGGCTTCGCAGTGTTTTATAGAAAAACAATTACTTTTGGCGAGTTTATCTATGAATGAACAGTTGGCAGTTTTTTCGGTTAAGCGAGGAAATATTTTTTCTTGGCCATTGCACCACTTTTATGGAGGGGGTGGTATTCAGGAGGGGTCACCCGATGTACTCCAGCATTTGACACGTAGCAGTAGGGGAGTCAGGGAAAACCACTTTATCAGGTGGGTAAAGGTCGGTGATCGGGTTCGGCTGATATGATTGTAAGCCGTCGGATGAGGGGGGTGATGATCAAACGAGAGTTGGGTGAGGGAATTGCACGGGGGATAAATCAAAGGCTTTCGGGGGGGGGGGCATAGCTTTAATCTTTGGTGTTATGGGATTAGTTTAGGAATTAATCACTAGATTAGTAGATCGGGTGCTACTTAATGACAGGATTAAATGATTGAGAGGGGTTAAATGCCGAGATTAATAAATTTTATCGGGATATGGGGTAGAGTGTATATTTTATAACTAAAATAGGTGTTGGGTTATTTACATAAAGGAATTAATTAATACGGGATAATGGAATTTAGGGGATTATATAATAAAATTAAAAATTAATATGAAGTGAATGAGTGGAGTGGGTAATATCCCTTAAGCATAATGTAACATGTAATATTTGTGTGCTTTACATACACTTAATACTTAGGATGGAATTATTTTGTGGGTTTCTGAATGAAATATATTTTAACATGGGGGGGTTTACTTTTCCTAGGTAAATGAAGTTTAACCTTAGGAAAAGGGGTTTTATGAAGGGGAATGAATTGTTTGTACGGGATTTTAACACTTGGTGTCCTTAAGTCATTAAGCGAAGGGTCCAGTCCCACCAAATGTTAGAGAAATTCTTTGAGCCTCTTTGACGTGAAGGATTTTAGGTATTTAGAACCTATCTATGGGCAATTAGTAAGTAGAGGGGTGAAATGACTAAGGGGATGTTAAATAAACCAAGTTGTAAACCATTGTCCTTGCTTTGTTTACTACTTATGCTCATTTGGAAGATGTATTTCAACATGACATCAGTGCTTTTGTGTAATCACTTGATATTTCTGCAACCTTTCTTCTACTTACCCATTTACTTACCCTCCATTTTTTCTTCATTTTATTTGGGTGCATTTAGTCTAGCAAACCCTTGTCAATCTTTTTCCTTTACGAAGTAGACTATCTAATTCTAACCTTATACCATCCAAGGGATCAGATTAAACTGATGAGCTCCTTTTATTTTCTCTACCTATAATGATCTGCCAAGATTAAACTATTTGGTCAGATTTTATTCTCTAACTATAAACACAAAATTCAAAGCATGAAATAGCCAAGTTTAAACAATTTGACTATCATGGATTGTGGCATGAGTAACAAGCTACACACAATCATCATTATGCATAAAAATAAATAGTAGTGGCATTTTGACTTGCACACTTTCATGCTCTCTTTTGTTTTTTGGGGTTCATATATTTTCATTTTTTGACCTTTTCTTATTCTTTGTTGTCCTTTGATGTTTCTTTTAGGACATACCCTCTTTACATTTTTTAACTTTTTAATATGGAAAACATTTGCCAAAAGAAAGGTATGTACAATATTACGAGGCTTAACCTTAGCCATTCAAAATTATGACTCTTATTGGTATAGGAACCTAATAGAGAGGGAGATCCAACTACATGCTATGGAGGAAATGTTGGTTCCTAATGAGGAGGAGCCTCAGACTGATGCGGAGCAGCCGCATGCAGAGGATCCAAGAGTGGAGACATCCACTCAAGCAGAGTCTTCCAGAGATGGATGGAAGTGCACAGGGGAAGCTGACAGATTGTTTTCAGATGCGAGAGAGAATGTGGGAGAACCATCTTCTCAATGCAAACAGAGGAGGTCACTTGATAGGTACACTAGATACATGGCCCTTGTTGGGGAATGTGTTGACATCGAGCCATCTTGCTTTGAGGAAGCAGTGCAATAGCTGATTTGGGTTGATGCTATGGTGGAGGAGTATGACTCCATAGTTTGTAACAGTGTTTGGGATGTGGTTCCAAGACCGGAGAACAAGTCAGTTGTGAGTTCCTGTTGGCTTTACAAGGTAAAGCAAGCTACTGATGGTAGTGTGGAGAAGCATAAGGCAAGATTTGTTTCCCATGGTTTCTCACAGGTCGAGGGGATTGACTATGATGAGACTTTTGCTCCTGTAGCAAGGTACTCATTTATCAGATCAACGTTGGCACTATCAACATAGATGGGTTGGAAGATCTATTAGATGGATGTGAAGACTGCATTCCCCAATTGCAAGATTGAGGAAGAGGTTTACATAGAGCAACCAGAAGGTTTTGAGACCTTTGATCATGAGTCGCATGTGTGCCAACTCAAGAGAGCTTCGTATGGGCTGAAGCAAGCACCTCGTGCTTGGCACACCAAGATAGACAACTACTTCACTGACTTGGGCTTCACAAAGAGTGAAGCGGATGCGAACCTGTACCATATCATGGTGAAAGGTAAGTAGTTGATCATTTTACTTTATGTTGATGATCTCATATTGACAAGGTTATGATCAGTTGATCATGTCTTGCAAGGAGGACCTTGCAAGAGAATTCAAGATGAAAGACATGGGCCTCATGCATTACTTACTCGACATGGAAGTATGGCAGATCGATGGGCAGTTGTTTGTGTCTCAGGGAATGTATGCCAACGAGATACTCAAGAGATTCCACATCGAGAAGTGCAAACCCATGTAGACTCCTTCAGCAGGTAACTCGATGAAGGAGGATGCTACTTCAGGAGAAGTAGTAGAGGCTACTATGTATAGGCAGCTTGTGGTTTCATTATTGTACTTAGTGAAGATAGGACCAGATTTGTGTTATGCAGTGAACCAGTTGAGTCAAGAAATGGTTCAGCCTACCAAGATGTTTTAGAGGGCATTAAAGCATGTATTGAGATACCTCAGAGGCACATCTCAGTATGTATTATGGAACAGATGGATAGAGGGAGTGAAGCTACAAGACTTGAATGATGCAGATTGGGTAGGGAGTCCATCAAATTGGAAGAGCACATCAAGAGGGATTTTGAACCTTGGGTCAGCTACAGTTTCTTGGTACAGCAGGAAACAGAGGTCAGCTACACTCAACTCAGCAAAGATTAAATACATGGCTACAAGTCAGGCAGCATGTGAGGCCATCTGGATGCGGAAAATTCTAGTTTGTTTGTTTGATCAAAGGATGGATCCAACTGTGATCTATTGTCATAATCGGAGTTGTATCAAACTCTCTAAGAATCCAGTATTTCATGATAGGTCCAAGCACATCGACATCCAGTATCATCATTAGAGACTATGTAGTGAAGAGGATCATGTTTCTGCAGTATATTTCGACAGAGGAGCAAGATGTTGACATTTTGAAAAAGGCATTGTCCAAGTGTAAATTTGAGTTCCATAGAGACAGGATTGAGGTGGCAGATAATCCCTTTCTTGTTGAGAGGGAGTGTTGAAATGTGGCAACAAGAATATTCCAATTTTAATTTGTCCTTGAATTAAAATTGAGAATTAAAATTTGAAATTTAGTCTCACCAGCTGCTTGGAAAATAATTAATTAATTCATATTGAGTTAATTAGTTGGAGAAATTCAAGCTAGAAGTCTTTCTGAAGTCATGCAACAGTTATCCCTTAAATTAAGGAGATTATCCCTTAATTAAGGAGATAAGATTGAGTTATATTTGAGTTGTAATTAGTTAGCTCAGTTTACTGAGTTAAGTCCAGTTAAATTAGTTCCAAACTTTTTGGGGAACTAATTGTGAGTTTAGTTAGTTAATGCATGCATGCATCTAACTAGTGTAGTCTAGATAACTGAAGATTCTCTCATCAGTAACTCATGCATGTCTATTCTGAGAAAGACCCAGTTGAGATTAAAGACAGGGACAATGTACTATCAGTTGCATGAGTTTTCCTATAAACAAAACTCATGCATGTAGAAGGAATTCATTCCTTGAGTATTGCACAGTTTTACACGGTGTGAGATCAATGTGAGTGATGAGTGTTACACTTAGTAACAATAGGACCACCCAGGAGAAACAACGGAAGGAAATAGGAGCTTGGAGGGTAGAGGAGAAGGCTTATGAGCAGTCTATTTTTTTTGTGAGCATCTGTGAGGGATTGTACTAAGAGCTGGCTAGATGTGAGAGCTAACGCTTTGTGTAATCCTGATATATTTCCACTTGTAGGATAATACAGATAGTGGTGTTTTTAGCTGAGGCTTTCCCCAGAGTATTCTTTTGTGTTTCATGTGCATTGATTATTCTTCTGGTTATATGTGTTCATCTTGATCTTGCTCAAATCTATTAAGCTTCTGCAAGTTTGATTGTAGTAGATTAAAGTATTTTGCTTTAGTTGTATTGCATTATCAAGTTAATCTATAGTCAGAATTTCTACAGCACTATGGAAAAGCTCTAATATCCCTTTCACGCTCTTAGCACCAGATCTTAGCACGAGAGGGGAAACTCACCTAATTATTCTTCTCATATACACAATTTTCAAAGAAATAAAAATCCTAAGAGAAATTAGACATACCTTCTACCATACGATTACAATGAAATATTTTAAGGCCCTTCTGTCAAATATTTCCAAGTCTTTGATGCCACAACACAGTCCTTTATCCATATACCATTATATTTTCTACTCCATTTTCAGGAACCAAGAATTTTTGCACTCATTAATAATAGTGATACCTAGAAGTTGGTACAGGTTTCCTATCTGAACTCCCCACATCTATACCAGTGCTCCCCAATCCATCTTGTAGGTTTATTTATCAAACATTGTTTTTACACCTATATCATCCATCTTGCTTACAGGAATTATATTTTTTTCCAATGCAGGAATATGTAGAAGACCAGAGAATGTTCTAATCATTCCACCTTTCAACATCAACTTGACATTTACACATCTAATGATTATTTCCTTCATGTCATCCCCTAGGAATAAATCACCACCATCACATTTCTCATACTCGCAGAACCACTCTCTATGAGGAGTGAAGTGAAACGATACAAATGAGTCAATCAACCATTCCCCATGATCTATGTGTATACTTGAGTAAGAAGCCAAGTACACATCCCCACCTTCATTTGAGGTTGTTTTAACCTCTGTAGGAGGAGCATCATCAATTCTCTTTTCCTTCTCAAGAGTTTTAGATTTAAAATCCTTTTTATAGTGCCCTTATTTTCCACATTTCTAGTGCACGTTTATAGGTTTTCCTAGGTATCTAGATCTCCTTCTAGATTTGCATCTCCGACTTGAGGACTTATTTCTATTTCTATTTTGGGATCGTCTTCTTATAGAAAAGGCATCTCCACTCTGGCTCTCCATATTTTTGTATCTCATCTCCTCCGACAATAAGGATGAGACTATTTCATCAAACTTCATGGTAGTCGTATTGCTACCTGTAGCAAAAACCATAATATCCCATGAATCTGGTAAAGACCACAAAAAGATAATGCACTTATCTTCATATGAAATTTTAATATCAGTAGATAATAATTGACTTACCATAATATTGAATGTGTTTATATGCTCTATCACCAAGTCTCCATCCTTCATCCTCAGGTTACACAACTTTTCCCACACGGACAACTTGTTCATCAAAGACTTAGATTGATACGAAGTCCCTAACTTGTCCCACAAACCCTTTTTCATAACCCCCCTTGATACATTCAACAATAGTAAATCTTAGAGACAATTTTATTGTTCTTTTCACCTTTAGATCTATCTTCACCCAGACTTTTGTTGACATTCCTATTAGTGCCATTCCTAGATCTATAACATTCCATTGATCTCTATCCACCATCATATCCTCCATCTTTAGCTTCAACAACTCAAAACTTTGTCCATTGAATTTATCGATCTATATCTTTCCACTATTTGCCATCTTCTTTCACCACAACAATCGATCCTGCAAATCTCCCACTGTAGCAGGGTCGACCACAGGACCAAGAAAAAACCCTAAGAAGTAAAGGTGCCCCCTTGAATTTGAAACATATCTGATACCAAATTAGGTTTTAATATTGTACAAAAATTACCTAGATATGAATTCTTAAAATAGAAAAGTATATAATGGCAAGAACATAAAAACATATACACAAATATTTTCCCCTAGATCCCAAAACATATATATACATGTCGAAGCATTCATAAACCCCAATCCACTAACCCTATATTAGAACATAATTGTAGTTCCCTTAAATAGAACTACAAAATACCATGGGCAGAAAATCGTCATGCCCAAAACCATGTACAAAAATTATGCACATAACCATGCATAGGTCCACCCACCATCTTTGGGTCCTCCCCCCCATCGTTGGATCTGCCCAAATATTATTAGGTCTACATGATGTGTGTAAATAATATAACACACACCTAACAACCTTAGCAAGAATGATGAATCACTGGAGGTGGATCAAACTTTATACATATTTATTATTTAAAGCCTCCTATATTTGAAAACCTCAAGACCAAACATCATGCAGGTAGTTAGTATTGTTGGAATACTTCAAGCAACCCCTATATAGAGTCATGTTCTAACAACCAAGAGGATTCTGTGATATCTTAGATCCACAATGGAATATGGACTTTGGTACCCAAGAGGTAAATATTTTTCACTAACTATTTTACTAATGTTAATTCGGCAAGTGATGTAGATGATAGAAATAACACTAGTGGTGGGTCTTTCTTTCTTGGTGAATGTCTAGTTTCATGGTTGATCAAGAAGTAAGCCTCAATCTCTCTCTCTACTACTAAAGCATAATATAGAGAAGCAACTTCTTGTTGCACTCGTCTCTTATGGATGAAGAATAATTTACAGTATGTACAAGTATTATATGATTGTCTTATTCCTATCATATGTGATAATACATGTGTAGTCAACATTACCAAGAACCATGTATTTCATTCAAAGATAATGCATATTCCAATCAAGTACCATTTTTCTCAAAGAGAAAGTCAAAAATCAGATTGTCAAGTTGGAGTATGTAACTACAAAAGAGTAGGTAGCTCATATATTCACCAAACCTATCCCAAGATATCAATTTTAATATTTAAGGAAAATATTGGAATAGTTCCTCCTAACTCCTTCCACTAGATCTTCCTTATGAGGAAGAAATCTAGTCAGCAAGCACGCAGCATATTACATGAAAGTTATCAGGGCCACAGGATCAACAAAACAGGGGGATATTGTTTGTAGGGGAGCACATTAGTTTGTTTTCCATTGATGTCAAAGGGGGGGAAGTACTTCAAACAAAATAAAAGGGGAGAGGTAACACCACAAAAAGGAAAGGTACACCAGAGCAGAAGTGCATCATATGGGGAGAAACAAATATAGGGGGTGAAGAAAGAGAAGTAAGAAAAAGGATAATTAAGAATTACACTTTTCTTTTGATTTTATGGTGTTATTTTTCTTGTTTCATTATAGGCATTAACATCAATACGAAATGGGGAGAATGTTAGAAAAATGTTGTCATTGATGGCAAAGAAAAAGAATGATGATGGTAAAGGCAAGGATAGATAGGTGGTTGCAAGAATAATGGTAAAGGTGTAGATACTTTGGAGCCATTTATGGTATACAAAATCATCTCATAATCTCTTGGAAACGGATCATATGAATATAGATTGAAAATCTTTTTCCAATGGTATATTGAAGTCCAAAAAATGCCTCTTGGATCATAAGTTATTTGACTATCAAAGTTTTGGAGGTGAATGTCAAAGTTTGGGTCCCTAAGCATAGTCAGTGCATAGATAGAAGGATAAGTTGGCGTAAGTACAAGAGGTGGACCAATAAAAATATTAGGAGGGATATTAGTGGTCCCCATGGAATCCACACAATCGTGAAGAAGGTTCCCTACACAGTGTGAAAACATATGCAAATGATGAAGCCCATGATAACTATGCAACTACTGGACGTGGCAAAGCTTTGGAAGGATGTAAGAAGGTGGTGATTGGATGAAGTTTGATTAGGCTCTCCCCATGGGACAAATCTTCTTAGGATACCTTCCTCGGAAGAACTAAAGTTGCATGCTAAGGAAAACTCTTGGGATGACGTAAGACCAAAGCACACTAGCAGGCGAAAATGAAATGATTGGTGCATGTTACAGTACGAGGATCCCACAACCACATCATCCTAGAGGTCCATCCTTGGAAGGTATAAATGTAGACACTTCGTTGAACTCATGGGATTATTTGACATAGGGAAGACGTGGAGGTGACATTGCAAGTAGATATAATGTTCATTGGATGGTCAAGGGTCCACAAGATATCTCATCCTAGGAGGTTTACCTTGGAGGATCCAAAGGAAGGTGTAGGAAGAGGGAGATGGGGTGAATTGGATTTAGGATGACATGGGAGTGATTGCAACAAATAAATTAATCCCAAACACCTTTAATATTTAATAAATAAAATCATTTAAAAATGAAAGCCCTAGGACCCCCTTTGCCTCCATATGCTTAACAACATGGATGAAACTTGGCATGATTACGTTGGCTTCTACAAACATCATGGTAGGCACAAGACTGATGATGTTAACATAAGGGTGACACATGACATGTGTTTTCTGCACTTTCAGGTGGTCAAGTGTGCCAAATCTTAGTGACATGTGTCACCATTTAGGAGGCACCACATGGAATTAGTGATGAAAGCATGACATCATGTGGGACACACCATCCCAAACCAGAGACCCTAGAGGTTTCAAAGTGAGTGAATGAAGAGAGCTCCAGGCTGATAAGGTTTTGGAACAAGGTGTAAGATAGGGTGGAATGGAAAATCACCTCGGCAATCATATGATTGGTTCGCATGTCATAGGTGGTCAAAATAGGAACACATCATCTCAAAGGAGTCACCCCAAAAGAAATTGAAAATTTGCATGATAGGTTTCTCTAGGTTACAAGGACATGGAAACATAGAGAGTCAGAGATGATAACCAAAGAAAAGAGAACATGTGGAGAGGCAGTCCCACTTGGAAACATAACCTCGAAGGATTGACCCCAGAAGGTTTTCAAAGGTGCACAAGGTATAAAAGCTGGGGGCTAAAAGTGGGAACTATAACTTGGTAACGAGTGTGATTTGTGACCATGGGCATGATAGGTTGTAGTGTTAAATAAGTCCTCAGGGCTATAACTTAAAGGGGCCCATTGCATGCTTATAAAAACCGGTTCTTAGTGTTAACACTCAAGCCTGAGAATATTCTGACGTAATGTTTAAGTCCCTTTTGGGGTTAGAACAAAGTGCACCAGGCATATGAATGGGTCAAAAACAATTGTAATTTTTCATTATGTGCCATATCAAGCAGAGGACTAAAATATTTAAAGAAGGGAATGAACGAGTTGACAATGTGGATGATGAAATGGACAAAGTTAGTGGTAATATTTGGTGAAATGGATAGATCTAGTAGTATATTTGGTTGTATCGCTAAATTTTAAGTCATCTAAATTTAGAAAAACCTATGCTAAATCTTGTAACTTACAAGAATGGAAGAAAACAACAGTCTAATTATGAATTTCTTATAGATATGGGTAAACAATGATTCAATACTTAAATACAACAATAAGAAGAAATAATCGAAACAATACAAAATAAAAATTAAACATTCATGCAAGCAAAAGATTTCATGTTAACTATAGCTAAAAGAACCAAAAATATTAGTCAAAATTCTTTATAAGCATAATCGATTGAGCAAGTTTCATGTTAAGAATTAATTCATGGATTGATGTTTCTTGTATGGATGGGGATTTTTTATCAGTGATTAGAAATTATTGAAGGTGATTTTATGGTGTGTGTATGGTGAGTAGTTGAGGTGATAAATTGATTTGTTTATGAAAGGAAGTGGCCTTCATGATTTCTGTTTCAAAATTGTATGAAAGATGAATCATTGAGGCCAAGAAAGTGGTATCTTGCAGGTCAGGGTTATAGCTCCTTCTAGTAGTGGTTGGTAAATAGTTAATGGTCAGAGCTCCATTTAGTGGTAGTTGATAATCTAGGGGTTGTAACTCCTAGTAGTGGCTGGTAAATAGTTAGGGGTCGGAGGTCCTTTTAGTGGTAGCTTATAAACTAGGGGTCATAGCTCCTTTCAGTTGTAGCTGATAAATCAAGGAGTGGTATATTCCTTTTTGTTATAGCTATAGAAATTTGTAACAAAAAGTTGAAGTTTTCCTTTGTGAATTAAATTGACATAAATTTTGAAGAAATTATGTGTTTTGTGTGCCTCTCATGATTGAGACTTGTGATGCTGATATAAATTAATTGTGAAAAGTATTATTTGGTTTCCTGGTAATATTTACTAGTGAAAGAAGTTTTCAAATTCCTACAATAGTGATTCAACCCCTCTCTAAGTATTGTCCTGGTATTATCCTTTAAATTTCACAATCTATAGCTTGATATAAATAAAGGTAGAACAAATATTTCAAGATGACTCATTTACCCCATAAATCACATTTTTTCTTCCACCTTTAATCTTCAAGAATCACCACAAATATATTCCTCATCTCCTTTACATGCCTCATATATCTTGTTTCTTGGATACACTTCAGATCAACTCATATACCCTTTACCTATAGTTCTTATATGTTCACATATCCGGCAGACTTGTAAAATTATTTGGGTCATCCTGATTATACTTTAGGTTGGTCATCCTAACAATATCTTTCATATCTCCTCATTCCTATCAACTTAGAGGGAGTTCCATATAACACTACAATCATCTCAGAATAAGTCTTCCAACCATATATCTTATGCTCCAATTTGAGCTAGGAAATTAAAGAAAAAATGCATTCAAATATAGGGTATCCAAACTAGGCATCAAAATTCTAAAAAAAATATTTCCAACAATATTCATTTTCCAATATGTATCTCGGACATATTTAGTCTCCCCTTTTATTTGACATCAATGAAAACAAAATTTCCAACAATATCCCCCTTTGTAACTACTTGAAACCCTTAGTCAGTTCTATAATAATACTGAAGAACTCCCCTATATACAATTTTCCTTGTGTCTACAAC
Source organism: Pinus tabuliformis (assembly GCA_031772625.1). Lineage (NCBI taxonomy): Eukaryota > Viridiplantae > Streptophyta > Pinopsida > Pinales > Pinaceae > Pinus > Pinus tabuliformis. The sequence continues at coordinate 1,310,820,685 of CM062804.1, forward strand.
TTCTACGCCTTTGACATGAATGGAAAATGATGCTCCCCCTAAAATTGTGCTTCTCCTTATATATAAATATTCTTCTATATTTAACTATCCTTAGTGCCTACAATTGTTCCTTTATTTGCAAATTCAATTAGTGATTGTAACTCTTGTTTTATGGGCAACTTCTATCAATAACAGAAACTAATTCCCCTATTTGTTATCTCTTCTTATGTCTACATATATCTCTCTTTTGAAATCAATGGAATTTTCTTTTTTTGTTTGTAATTTCTTTCCCTAATATGTTAACAACAAAACAATTTCTTCCTTTGATATTTTCTTACTTCTCCTTTCTATACAATTATCCTCCCATGTCAAGGTTATGTCTATCTATCCCCACAATGCTACCTTTCCTCTTCTCATTAAAGAAATTTTGAGGTCTAAAATGGGCCTCCTAAGGAATATTATAAAATAATAGTGGAAATAATAAGATAATATTAGATTACCTCATCAAATTTTATAGGCAAAAATGAAAAAACTACTTTTCTCGCGACATTGTTGCCTTGTACTTGAACAAATTATTTTTACTTCTTCTTTTTGGGATTACTTTCTCTAGGCTTCTACTTCCCTCTATTTACAAATTAAATCCTTTGACTATAAAAAAAAAAACTCCTCTTGATAGGAACTTATCCATTTTTCAACTTTTCCTTTTGTTATCAAAGGGTTGTTCCCCCTAAACATATGCTTCTTCTCATCTACAATTTTCAGTTTCTATAATTATTCCTCGTATTTGGAATTTCTCATTTTTATATCAAGGGAACAATGTTTATTCCCTTATACTTATGTATTGATTTTAATTGAAATACATTATTTACTTCAATTTCTTGACACATCATCCATTGTTGGTTCATATTTTGCAAAATTCCCATTTCACCATTCTTCTCCTATATCTCACTCTCAAAATTTCCCATCCCCTTGATGTGGACTAAGGGGCTACAACCTCTTAATTATCTATTACTAATGATATGGGAGAGTTATTACTCTAAAATTTCATCTTAAATATGAAAACATATTGATGGGAAAAGGTTTGGTAAATATATCTACAACATATTCCTTGGTAGCAATATATTCCATCCGAACACTTTGTTTAACTTCCTATTCTCTTAAAAAGTGATACTTGATGGGAATGTGTTTTTCCTCTAAATGTATCTAGGGTTCTTTAAAATTATGATTCCACTTGTATTATCCCAAACAATTGATATTGCCTAATCATATTCTACTCTAATATCCTTCAGAGGTTGCTTCATCCAAAGAACTCAAGTACAACACGTTGGTGCTACAATGTATTCAAATTCAGTTGTGCATAGGGAGATTAATGTTTGTTTCTTTCTTAAACATGATACCAGAAAATTTCCTAGAAATAATGCTCCTCCACTTTCACTTTTCCTATCATTACACTTCTTGTTGGTCTAAACGTCACACTAAGATGGGGGTTAATCAGTGTCAGACAAGTTTCACCATTTCACAAATATTCACAATCATACAACCATATAGAAATGAAATATAGTCATTATATCATCAAATATAATAGTGCATCATCATAACCGTAACATATCAATAAGTCATCACTAATTCAAGAAGCCATCACATCACAAATAGACACAAGTTTTCTTATGTGGAAATCCATATAGACAAAACCACCAACCTTATTATTCTTTATCTTCAATTCATTTACATAGATTTGTAGGCTATGACCTGGTGGAGGCAACTACCCCCAAGAATTCAAGCTACCACTTGCACTAGGATACAACCTAATTAAGGCACCAACCTCAAAAGATGCAAATAACTGCTCACTTTAGGCTTCAACTTGATTGAGGATCCAACCTTGATAATGAGTAGGCTTCAACCCGATTGAGGCTCCAACCTTTGTGGAGGCACCAAACTCCTTCTTCAACTTCCTTGTGGACCCATATTTCATCTCATTTTCAAACTAGATCCACTATTCTCATATATCGTTGTCTGTTATAAAAAAGGACTATTACAAATTGCAATCACAACCTATGCGAAACATGCAGCCATAGCATTTCTACACAACCAAAAATAACTGCACTACCACACAACCTACAACCACTATGCTGCCATACAATCTACAACTACTATACTACTACATCACCTGCAACCATTATACTACAATCAATTTTACAAAATTCATAGCAATCATTGATGTTGGTTCTCACACCATCGCTCATACTTTGTTTCAACTAGTTCTACAATCTATTCATTTCAACCCCTTCTCAAAACCCCTTTGGTTACATTCATCTTTGATTCCTTATCGTCCAATTTCTTCCAAAACTCAATTTGGAAAATTAATTCCCTTAAAAACCCTAAATAACTACATAAAAATTTATATTGAATTAAATATGTGACAAATTTACCCTTCTAGGTGTGCTTGATAGAATGGAAAAATCTAAAGTTGGTGCTACAATTTGTACGCCATCATTGAGTTATCTATTTGATAGAAAAAAAATCATAAAATAATAAATAAAATATACACTGACTTGTGATAACATAGCAGTCAAACCTTTGACCAAATGTTTATAGTGTGCACGCCTTACCAACTCAGCTCCTTGGTGTCACTTGTGATACCATGTTGCACTAATTATTTTATAGTAATAACCCTACATCCAACCCGAGTAAATCCATTTACTAGCCCATGTAACTCCCCATCAATCCACCATGGCTTTGTCTACATGAATCAATCCTCTCTGGCTTAGGGCTCTCGCATGATCATACCCTTGTGGCTCATTGCAACATGGTCAACAATGGACATTTATATATGGAACTCCACTGTGGGTTTCCTATGTGAATCAATCATCTATGTCTCAATTCTCTCAAACGATCATACCCTCATGGCTCATTGTAACAAGATCAACGTTGGACATTTATACACTGAACTTCATCGTGGCTTGCCTAAAAAAATCAATCATCCATGGCTCAATTTTATCACACGATCATACCATCGTGACTCATAGTAATAGGGTCAACATTTGACATAAATACATATTCATGAATAGAGATAGGTCCACCCTAGGCTTGATACCATCATATGAGCAGACCTCCATCATATAAACAAATTGAATAGATCTTGGTATCCTATCATAGTTGACAACACCCATACATAGATGGGGATTTCACTTATCATAGCTATAGTAGGCACTACTTGCATGAATGCACCTCTTACATTCAACCTTGACATGGCTATACTAGCCATCACCTTCATGAATAGACCTTTGATAGAACCATAAGTAGAGCCAAAACACTTACATAACAAACTCCTCAGACTATTTCGTAGGTTTGATTTCAGTGTATATTTCTATGTGATTATTTATAATGGAATCATGCGAATGACCATATATATTGGATGTGGTTAAGCCGACCACAAGATTTGTTTATTTGGGTGTGTGAACTAGAATTGAGTGATCATGTGACCCCTCTCAAAGTTTTCATATGACCAAGCCTTTGAGCTGAATTTTAGGTCCTTGGATTTGGCCCCAAAAGACCATGTGACCTAGGGGCCACTGGTCCTTTGCATGATGACATGAACGTGATGTCATCATGCCATGTGGCATCCTAAGAGTGTGTCACATGTCACCTATTTTCAAACTTTTTGTCAATCCAAATGTTCCAAATCACAATGTTGCATATTGGACTCTAGTGATTCCATGACATCGAGATGATGTCACCTTACTTGTGTCATGATGACTATGCAATTGTGCCACATGTCAATCATAAATAGTTCCACACTGTTGGGTCCCTATAATACTAGTGATTACCCCATTAATATTGTAGTTGTATCCCTTATTAATATTTCTATTATTGTGCCCCATAGAATCCCTCTATTGTTATTTTTGTGGCTTTATATTATTATTGTTAGGTCGGCTGGGTTATATTGTGACTCCTTAGACTCCTATATATAGAAAGGAGGTTTTTTCATTTGAATCATCCAAGAATTGTTCATTTGTGTAATGTAAAGGAGGTTGCCCCCTCGAAGAGGCTGAATTCTAAGGCGTTGATCTCTCTTTTCTATCTTTTTGTGAGCTGGTTTCATAACATTTGGTGTCAGAGCTTTGGATTCTAGGCTTTCGTTGCTCCAAATAGGTCATCGTGGCATTTTCGCTATAACTATTTTTTTGTGATATTTCAGAAGCTAAAAAAAAACCCATTTTATAAGAGATCGTGCTGAATCTTGGGTATGAATTTAAGAGCTTTTCAAGCTATATTTGTGGAGATATGATCTGAGGAAGTTGGTCTTTTTGCAAACTCCTGAATTACATTCCAAACAGGTGACCTGGGGAAAATCATCATAACATTCTCTCTGAGCATCGGATTGAAATTTCGTCAGAAGGTACAGAAAGAGGATGGACTGTAGTTTCTCGTAAATAGTTTTCAGAGCCAAAGGTTGAAACAGTGACTCGTGGCACATCGTACATTTTCGCTTTACTGAACTAGTCTATAATCAGGTCATCTTGGGAGATTGTGTATAACTCTTCCTTGGAGAATCAAATTTGGATCAGATTGGTGGCATTAGAAAGAGGACATAGAGGGCTACTACAGGTCGCAATTTTAGAACTGGATGATCCAAAATTGCAGAGATACATCAGATACAATAGCAAGCTTCTACAAAGTGAAAAAAGGTCTGTAGTTTTTTTTAAATTTTTGCATAAGCTTGGTTTGAAAAATTAGTTTGAATTAGTAATTGATGCCATGAGGAAAGAAAATGAAAACACCTAGTAAGCAACCTAAGAGCTCTAGCATGACTCATGAAGAAGAGGAATAAATGCAACATGATATATCAAAATTACGAGACCAAGTGCAACAAGTGTCACTTGCACAAAAAGCAACAGAATCTAAGATGGATGGTTTAAGGAAAGATGTAGAAGCTAAGATGTATGGTTTAAAGAAAGGTGTAGAAGCTAAGATGGATTGTTTAAAGAAAGGCGTAGAAGCTAAGATGGATGGCATGGAAGCTAAGATGAATGGCATGGACACTAAAATTGATGGCATGGATGATAAGATGGAAGAATTGAAGATAAATATGAATAAGTTGCTACAAAAAATGGTCACTAATGGTGAAAGGGTAGTAAAGGAAACTCGTGATGAGAACAAAGGAAATGTTAATCATGATTCCATAGACTCTAATGTTGGATTGAAGACCCACCATATTCAAAAAATCGATATGAGGAAGTTTGATGGCAAGGATCCCGCAACATGGATATTATAGATGGAGCAATTGTTCGATCTCAATAATGTGAAAAACACACAAAAGGTATGTATTGCAACTTTCTATTTGGAACCAAATCAGTTTGTATGGTATCAATGGCTTTTCTCTCGTAAACAAATTATCACTTGGGCAATTTTTATGGAAGATTTGACAACACATTATGAGGATACAAAAAGCAACACTTTTTTTAGCCAATTGATAAGTCTCAAACAAAAGGGTTCAATAATGGAGCACACTAAGGAGTTCCAAGAATCGAACATAAGGGTAAAAAATATTCCAGAGGAGCATAGGATTGATGTGTTCATAGGGACTTTAAAGGATAATATCCAACATGATGTTCGCCTTTGGGAACCTGATTCATTAGAGAAGGCATTCAGGTTAGCAAGAAAAATGGAAAGCAAAATTATGGCAACCAAGAAGCATACCACTCACAACTATAAAGATGGAAGTGTTGTTGCCCCTAGTCTTCCATAACCTATAAGGTTGACACCACAACAATTGGAAGAAAAAAGAGAAAAAGGGCTTTGTTACAGTTGTGATAGCAAATACACTAAAGGTCATAAGTGTGCTGAGAAGAAATTATTCTACATAGATTGTGAAGAGGAAGAATAAAAGCAGCAAGAAAGGTCAAAAGAAGAGGATATACTCCAGGAACAAAGCCTAGGTAAAGAAGAAATGAATCCGACCATATCTTGTAATGCATTGGTGAGAATTACCACTCCTCAAACCATCAAGATAGAAGGACAAATCAAGAAGAAAAAGGTAATAGTGTTGATTGATTCAGGAAGTACCCACAATTTTATTCATTGTAAGGTAGCAAAAGAATTGAATTGCTTCTTATATCTAGCACCAGAGTGTCAAGTGATGGTTGCAAATGGAGGAACAATAAATTGCTCTGGACAGTGCCATAATATCAAGCTATCCATGGGAGAATATGTATTGACTAGCCCACTGCTTTCCATTCCAATGTGAGGTGCTGATTTTGTACTAGGAGTCCAATGGCTACAATCCTTGGGTATAATAGCTTTTAATTTTCAAGAGATTTTCATGAAATTTTCTGTGGAAGGAAAGGAAGTTGAATTAAGGGGTATTGCAGGGAAACCAGGAAAGATAATCGGCTCTAACGGTATGAAAAAGCTTCTAAAAAAGGAACAAAGAGGTGTAATTGCACAATTAGGTTCACTAGATGTTTCCACGTTGGAATAATCTATTTCTCTAGATCTCCAAAAAGTCTTGGACAATCATTCCAAGGTATTTGAGACTCCCAAAGGTCTCCCACCTATTCGTGATCATGATCATGCTATTCATCTGATTCCAGGAAGTGTTCCTCCAAACATCAGGTCGTACAGATATCCCTATGCCCAAAAGAGTGAAATTGAACGTATGGTTGCAGAAATGCTAGAGGCTGGTATAATTCAACCAAGTCAAATTTCTTTCTCTGCTCCGGTAGTATTGGTGAACAAGAAGGATGGATCATGGCACATGTGTCCAGATTATAGGGAGCTCAACAAGCTCACTATTAAAGATAAGTTTCACGTTCCTGTCATTGATGAATTACTGGATGAATTGCATGGATCAATTTACTTCACCAAGTTGGATCTTCGTTCAGGATATCATCAAATCATAATGAAGACTGAAGACATTCCGAAAACAACATTTAGAACTCATGATGGTCATTATGAATTTTTGGTCATGCCATTTGGCCTTACCAATGCACCTTCAACATTTCAAGGTTTGATGAATTCCATTTTCGAACCATTCCTTAGAAAAATTGTGTTAGTATTTTTTGATGATATACTAATCTACAGCAAGTCTTGGAAGGATCATGTTGAACATGTTGATAGGGTGCTACAACTATTGGAGGAGAAACAATTATATGCAAAAAGATCCAAATGTTTCTTTGGAGTACAAGAGGTGGAATATCTGGGTCATATTGTATCTCATGAAGGAGTTAAGGTAGACCCTAGCAAAATTAAAGCCATTAAGGAATGGAAAATCCCCACATCCATAAAGCATCTGCGAGGATTTCTCAGGTTGACGAGGTATTATCGCAAGTTTGTTAAGAATTATGGGAGAATAGTAGCACCTCTAACAACATTATCGAAGAAAGATACATTTTCATGGACTCCAGAAGCAACAAAGGCCTTCGAGCATCTTAAAGAGGCAATGTGCCAAGCACCAGTCTTAGCTACACCAGACTTCACAAAAACCTTTATTGTGGAATGTTATCCTGTAGGAAATGGAATTGGTGATGTTTTAATGCAAGATGAAAGACCTATTGCTTTTGAAAGTCATCCAATCAAGGGAAAGTTTTTACACAAAGCTATTTATGAGAAGGAAATGTTGGCAATACTCCATGCACTTAAGAAATGGTGACCCTACCTAATGGGAAGACACTTAAAGGTAAAAACGAATCATGATAGCCTTAAATACTTTTTAGAACAAAGATTATCCTCTAAAGAGAAACAAAAGTGGGTCACAAAGATGTTGGGTTATGACTTTGAAATCATCTACAAAAAAGGGAAGCAAAATGTGGTGGCAAATGCACTCTCAAGAAAGGATGAGGATGTGGAAGCGTTGTTGTGTGCCATTTCTATTATCCAACCAGATTGGATAAACGAAGCAAGGGAGGAATGGAAAAACGACGAAGAAGTGTGGGCACTTATTCGAAAGTTACAACAAGACTCCAGTACGTCTGATACATTTAGCTGGAAAAATGATTCGTTATGGTACAAAGATCGCTTATACCTTTATAAGAATTCATGGCTAAAACAAAAGATTCTTATGGAATTGCACACTTCTCCCTTAGGATGGCACTCAGGATTTTTAAAAACTTACCACAGGGTTAAGAAGGAATTTTTTTAGGAGGGCCTTAAATCAGATATTCAAAAGTTTGTGGCAGAATGTTTGGTCTGCCAACAAAATAAAGTTGAAACAATTAAGACATCGGGTCTATCACAACCTTTATCCATTCCAAGCCAACGTTGGGAGGAGGTTTCGATGGATTTTATCACAGGTTTAACCAAGTCTGAGGGAAACAGTGTCCTCATGGTGGTAGTTGACAGACTTACCAAGAATGCACACTTTTGTGCATTATCACATCCATTTAAAGCCAGTACAGTTTCTACTGCATTTATGGAAACAATTCAAAAGCTACATGGAAACCCAAAGATTATTGCAAGTGAGAGAGATCCAATTTTCACTAGAAATTTTTGGACAGAATTATTGTCTTATCTTGGTACTGAGTTAGGTCATAGCTCATCTTATCATCCTCAATCTGATGGGAAAACTGAGATAGTAAACAAATGTTTGGAAGGATATCTTCGTTGCTTTGTATTTGATAAACAGACACAATGGGTCAAATGGTTGCCTCTTGCTGAATGGTGGTATAACACTTCCTTCCATACAACAACAAAAATGACCCCATTTATGGCACTTTATGGATATCAGCCACCATCCATCACATCATATTTAAGAGAAAATTCTAAGGTTCAAGAAGTGGAACATCACATCGAACATCAACAACAAATCCTCCAACTCTTAAAGGATAACCTCATGTTGGCACAGAATAGAATAAAACAACAGGCAGATCAACATCATAGTGAAAGAAGTTTTTATGTAGGTGATTGGGTATTCCTACGGCTACAACCATATAAGCAAATGTCCCTCAAGCAAGCTAAGAAGGATAGTAAATTATCACCAAAGTATTATGGTCTGTACAAGGTGTTACAAAAGATTGGTACTATGGCATACAAATTGGAGCTTCTTGTAGCTTCTCGATTGCACCTAGTTTTCCATGTTTCATGTTTAAAGAAGGTTATAGGCGACAAGTTCCTAGTTCAAACAATATTGCTAGAACTTAACGAGGAAGGAAAAATTATATTGGAACCAGAAGCAGTCACAGAAACAAGAACTCGACAATTACGAAATCGATCAATTTCGGAGTATCTTATCAAGTGGAAGAACTTATCCGCTAAAGATTCCACATGGGAGGATGAGAATTTTATATAGAAGCATCCAGAACTACTCAAGCATTGAGGACAACACTTTTTTGAAGGAAAGGGGCATGTTGGGTCCCTATAATACTAGTGATTACCCCATTACTATTGTAGTTGTATCCCTTATTAATATTGTTATTACTGTGCCCCATAGAATCCCTCTATTGTTATTTTTGTGGCTTTATATTATTATTGTTAGGTCGGCTGGGTTATATTGTGATTCCTTAGACTCCTATATATAAAAAGGAGGTTTTGTCATTTGAATCATCCAAGAATTGTTCATTTGTGTAATGTAAAGGAGGTTGCCCCCTCGAAGAGGCTAAATTCTAAGGCATTGATCTCTCTTTTCTATCCTTTTGTGAGTTGGTTTCATAACACACACCATCATCAAATAGGATGTGGCCTTGTGCCATCATCTAGTTGATTTGATAGGGATTATTAAACATCATGCATCTTTAGCATCATCTTTTTGTTGAACTAGTAGAAGTTTCGTTGATTAGCCTAAAAGAAGCACGCCATTTAATACCATTAACTGGTGCACAAATTTGTGTGTCTGATGCCATTGATATACTCTATCAATGGTGGATCTACTTTGAACAAGTGCACTGGTTAATAGATATAATATTTGGGTCTTTTCCCTAAAGTTTGATCCCTCAATTAATAATGAAAATTTAACTGGTCATAACTTCTCATCCGGGAGGAGTTTTTCTAAAAATAATATATCATTGGAAAGGTATCAATGAAAAATAAATATCCATGCTATTTTTATAATATCTATAACATCATAAAAAATATAGAAAACTAAAATAACTTGAAACACCTTTAACTACAGTTGATGAGAACTTGTAATAGATCCAACATATTACTTCATAAAGAGTCTTCGTAGTTCTTTGATTATCATAGATTGTGTTTTTGTTGACTCATATGTCCCATTTAACATTAATGACATCTTTCTCTCATAAATTAAAACATTATGTGCAAAAATTTCCCCCTTTTCATTAATGGAACCACCATCAAATGTTGTGGTCATTGATGTCATTCAATCAAATACTCCCCCTGTGCAAATGCCTTCCATGGAGAATGTCAATGTCTACAATATATTTCTTCCTAAGTGAATTCCTTGGTCAATGCCATTGTCTACAACATTGTATGTAATATCTCCCCATTTGACATCAATGGAAAAGGGTCACAGGCATCTGTTGAAAATTTCCATGCTAATAATCTTGCATACATATCCATCCATAACCTGCTCTTTGATGATCTTGTGGACCTGACTAGATCATGATTCCTTCCTATTGATATAATAGTATACTGACAAAGTCTCTCCCTGAGACCATGCTTCCATTATTTGTTATATCTATTCCTGTACTCAACCTAAGACCATGATTTTGTTACCCAAAGTACCGACCATCACTGTATCCTCTAATTGATCCTAAAACATGGCATCTTAACCTATCCTTTCTTTACATTTCATACATCGTTAATAAATTATGCAAGTGTCATTGTCCTAGAAACCTATAGATCTGAAATCCCTACTAACAACCATAATTATCATTATCATGTCATGTTAATTAATGTAAGAATCACTTCCCACATACAATAGTTTCTTCTTCAAGTTTTCATTTGATGAATGCTGGTCTTAATGAAGCTTTCTCCAAGGGATTACATGTAAGGAATTAGACCTAAGATAGGTCCCCTTTGACATTTTATCTATCTAATAGTATTGATAGGAATTCCTTTTCTATTGTACCATCTAGAGTTGAGTTTGCAATCTTGAGCTATATGATCTTCATTGTGACATATCTGGCATTCAAAATTAGGCTTTAGTGCCTATGGAATTAGCTAGGGAATTCTCTTAATTTGGTCCACGTATCTCCATTCAGGTACTTGATCATATCCTCTATACATAACCACATCATAGGTTAGGCTATATTGTCTTTGTTCCCAAACTTAGTACATAGAAAATAGTACCCAAAGAACTTATTTCGATACCTAGACATAAAAGAAGATCCTGAAGTTACTTCTTAGAGGAGTGTTGGCTTGTTGGGCCCTGACCTAGGTTCGGAAGAGTTTTTAGCCAAAGAAATCTCGTATTACTGGCCCTTTCAACAACAATCCACAGAGTGCAGACTGAAGTCTCACTCGAGGTAGTATGGGAGGGTGCTAGAACCAGGTTTCCGCACCCTAGGGATGTCTTGATGAGGTCTGGAGGATTCGCAACCCAATCTATGCACTTATTCTGATCCATACAACAGTCTAGTCTTCACGAAGATCCATGAGGGGGGTGTTCCTTAGATCCTTAGTCTTACTACAGTTATTATAGATCTGATTGATTCGTTAAGGTCTTTAAGTGAACATTTAACAGTTAAACCCAGGGTGCACAATCATAAATCTTAAATATACTTCATAAAATCCTAACATAAGCATAAACATTCAGATCTGCAGTCAGATACACAATAATTCAAAAACACTTATCTTTATTAATTTTCCGTTCAGTACAATCCCCTTTCCACCATGCGCGCACAGTTGCAGGGGTCTGCACACATAGCTGTGGACTCTACCAGGCCTTTGCGCACACATCTGCAGAGCCTACTCTAAGCTCTACTCACGACTCAGACATACAGACTCAGATCACCCTTGCCTCACAAACCCATACACTTTAGATCTCCATTACAATTATCATCCAAAAACTATCTTCTAAACCTAGAACCTTGCTCTATTTATACATTCCCATGGTCCGTAGACCATGGGTAAGCCGACACATTCTAGATTAATCTATAATATTTTAGGGAAAACTACCCCTGGAATTAACCCATTACAATTCACGCTCCGCACATTTCGTGGAATCTTTACCATACTTTTACCCAAAATTGAGGGCTTTGAACCCCAAAACCGTTATGCGGGGATCCACTTCCCAACAGGCCCCCAACACAATCATCGTGACTCATCCTGAGTCACTCATCGGTGCAGCTAGATGTGCTACCAAGGCTTCATGATTCACCATCCCTGTGAGTGACATACTACACCTTGTCATTCCATCCTTGCTTCTTGCACGCTTCTTCAAGCTCCTACTCCATTGCCCCTACTAGTTTGTTGAACCGATGATGCTCATTCTGCTCTACTCGGTTAACACAAAGTGGATCCTCCTAGGATTTTAGCTCTAGCTGAGATGCCAGAGCCATAAACTCTTCATGCAGATACAGCAAGTTTGCACTTTCTGGTCTCGTATACTCAATATCTGCTGCACCTTGTGTTGCAATTTTGCAAGAAAGATGTTGTTGTCTGCGAGATCCCAATCTTCAAGGCTTGTTAGAGATGAACTTGTAAGTAGAATTCCATCATTTGTCTCAAAAGCCACCATCTTTCCCATAGGTATCATAGATTGCTTGGCAAACCATGGTTCATGGAGCGACATCTGGATTGGTCCTGCTACTTGTCTGAGAATTTTTGGTACATCTCCCACTGTCGGCATTGAGCGCAACATGGCACCCCCATCTTTTGACATTGTACTATTCAGAAGGTCTTGCATCTCTTTTGGAAACACTCAGCTCAATCCCCCACTGTCTAGGTCCATGGGTTCCATATCTAGCCTCTAGATACTATAATTTGTGCGGTAGGTGCTCCACTATTATTTATAGGCTTGTCAAAATTCAAATTCAGCTGTTCCCTCCTTTTCTAGCCCATTAATGCTAGATTGACCGTAGGTTGCTCATACTCTGTAACTTAATTGCCTAACACCCACTCCTTTTCACCGTAACTCAGACATCTTGTCATGAACAGTGGTGTCAACGGTCACTTCGTTGCTTATCCACATAGCAACGCATCCCCTTCTGCGCAACCGTGATCCTTGTGACATACCAATTCTACACACACCCCCATTGTCACACAGCTCCCTCATAGACTGCTTTATCATCTCGCGCTCTCTTTCAACTATTCAGAGTGGTGAGACTATTCTTTGGTCGGTTAGTCAGGCTGCCAGCCCGCCTGTATAGAGCTTCAGGCGACTACCATTTACTCTTCCAGGGAATGGCTCTCCATTAAGCTTGTTGAGCTAGACCACGCCTCCATCTGTGACTTCTTTGATGACATATGGTCCTTACCAATGATTCTGGAGTTTTCCAGGGAATTTCTCAAACTTGTTGTCATATAGTAATACTAAATTGTTTTCTTTGAATGTGTGCAACTTGATATGGTGATCATGCCAAGCCTTTTCATGCTTCTTTTCTACTTGTTGATGGAATCCTGCCAGAAACCATTCCTCCTCTAGTTCTCCCAGTTGAACGAGTCTTTCTTCCAATGCTGCATGGTTTCCCATGCCTATTATTGCTACTATTCGCAAACTGGGTACAATGTATTCCATTGGTATGATGGCTTCCATGCCGTAGACTAACCAGAAGGTTGTCTAACCCATCAGTTTCTTGCAAGTGTTTCGATATGCCCATAGCACAGCAGGTATGCACAAATCCCAATCGTTGCACTTCGCATTGCAAATCTTGGTCAACGAAGTCTCTAAAATCTTGTTGAAAGCTTTGACTGTCCGATTCGCTTATGGATGATATGGAGTAATTTGTTGATGATATACCTGGAATTCCTCAGTAAGTGCGTTGATAGTTTCATTTAGGAAGTGCATTCCCCGGTCAGTCATTAGAACTTTCGAGCATCCAAACCATGTCAACACATTCTCGAACAAGAATTTCGTAGCTGTAGCATCCATGCAGTCCTTAACTGGTTGTGCTTCCATGCATCAAGTCAACTATTTTGTCGCGGTGATGATATAGTGTGCACCCATCTTTCCTTGAGCTGTGATGGGCCCCACAAAGTCGATCACCCATTTTTCGAACAGTTGCAGCATCACCTATGGATCGAGCAGCATTTCGTCCCTTCACAATGGTTTCCCAATCCATTGTCATACGTCATAGGCCCAACAGTATGCTTTTGAATCTTGATGTAGAGTTGGTCACCACAGTCCAGTGCGAAGAATCTTCTGGTTTGTCGCTCGTCCCACATAATGTCCTCCTGCAACCCTTTCTATGTGATTCTGCAAGGATCTTTCCCCGTTCAAATTCAAGTACATATCTTCGTAATATTTTGTCATTTCCCATTTTGTAGAGGTACCCCACGATAATAGTGAAATCTATTGCATGTATCACCAATTCTTTCTTCTGCTGAACTGAATACCCCGGTCGCGCAGTCCCTGTGGTTAAGAAGTGGATTATATCTTCAAAGTGACCATCCACGACATGTACTGCGTAGAGCTGTGCATCAGGTAGTCCTTCCTCTAAATTTTTTGGCTCCTCACCGTTCTCAATTTGGGATAGGTGATCTTGGCCTACATTTAGGCGTCCTGGCTTTACGACGACCTCAAAGTCATATTCCTAGAATAGTAACAACCATCTACAGATGCGCCCCCCCAACACAGGCTTGTTCACGAGGTATTTTAATGTGGAGTGATCAGTATACATTTTAAAATTCCCACCAAGTATATAGTGGCAGTATTTCTGGAGTGCATATACCATCGCCAATCCCTCACGCTCAGTGGTGGAGTAGTTCTTTTTTGCTTTAGACAGTCACCGACTCGCAAATACGATTAGGTGATCAATGCCTTCCACTCCTTCTTGTGTGAGTATGGTGCCCAGTGTGATACATGACGCATCCACATGTACATGAAATTCAATGTCCCTTTTTGGGAAAACCAAAATGGGGGTGGATGCCATCTTTTCCTTCATAATCTCCAAACTCTTCTTACAGTCCTCGTTCCAACAATATGTAGCATCCTTTTTTAAAAACTATTCTGTTGGTGCCTTAATTTGTGCATAGCCCTTAATAAACTTTCGGTAGTACCCAATCTGTCCCAACGTGGTACGGAGTTGTTTGACACTATGCAGTGCTTGCAGATTGAGTATGACAGCAATTTCACAGGGTCCACCATTAGGCCCTGTCTGCAGACCACATGGCCAAGAAAATTTCCGAAGGGAATGAGGAAGGTACACTTCTTAAGATTTTGCACAATCTGGTGTCATCGACACATATCTAGCATCAATCGTAAGCTTGCCACATGTTTCTTGACTAGCCCAAATACAGTCCAATCATCAAAATAAACCTCCAAGAACTGATGAATGAATTCCTTGAACGCAGCCACTACTACGTGTGAAAATATCGCTGGTGCGTTCTTCAACCCGAAGGGCATCATAGTGTATTGAAAGCATCCCCATTTGGTCACGAAGGCGGTCTTGCTCCTATCTTCCAGCACGATCTTGATCTGGTGATATCCTGAGAACTTGTCTGTGAACGACTATGCTTCCTGTCCACCAACATTCTCTAGGACTTCATCTGTAAATGGGGTTGGGAATGGGTCATGAACACAGGCATCATTCAGTTTTCAGAGATCCACATAGATTCAAATTTTGCCCTTTTGTTTCTTCTCTTGTACTATCATAGGACTCACCCAGTCAGATTCTTCGACAGGTTCAATAATTCCTGCTGCAAGCATCTTGTCCAATTCTTCACGGACCTTTTCCTTATACTTCGGGTTCAAATGGTAGGGACGCTGCTTAATCAGCTTCGCGTCTAGATTTAGAGTTATCTTCATCACCCCCAGGTCACCGAGAATCCCCTTCAATTCTGTTAGTTTGGTCAGGAATAAGTCTTGATATTCGCGCAGTAACTCGATGACTTTATCCACCGTGGCATCATCCCAATAGTCCCCCAGAGTCGCGTGCTTCGGCTCCTCATCTGTACCAATGTTGACCTATTTTGTTTTTAGTGGCTATGATGTTAGGATCCTCGATCGTCGGTCCTTGAACTTCATGGCTCCCTTCTGTTTCCGGAATGTTAATGTTTCGGGGATCATCATCATCATCCTCTGCTTGCAGGTTGTAACATTCTAGGGCATGGCTTAACTGATGTGTCCATTCCGGTTGAACAATTCCTTCTGTTTCTTATCGTAATTTGAAGATAGTGGCTTTTACAAATTTCAACGCATTGTCAACGGTATCTATCCATTGGTCCTCAAATAATAATGTTAATAAAAACCCTTCACGCAAGATATCCCATTCGCTCGTACCATGTCAGAGCTCTGTCTTAGTATACCAATTTCTGGGGATGACATCCCGGGTATGATAAAATAAATGTACCCATTCAGGCTGGGGCTCCTCCCCATAGGCTTTTGTCCATTTTGCAAGGTGCCTACATAGGTCATTGCGTCCATCGTATTTCTCAGTTATTCATAATTCTGGCCTCCCAAATCTTAACTACATCATCCTTTTGTAGTCCTTCCATCTTTCAAATTTCCCTTCATGTGTTCCCCACCAACATGCAGGGGCCAAGCACAACACCCATTTTAATGCATCAAACCTCTGGTTTTCTGGTACTGCACTCTCATACTAGTGCAAGAATTCGTCCACCGTTGTTAGTCCATCATAAGTTGGTAGATCCCGTGCCTAGGCAGTTACGTAACACAGGGATTTGGTCATCATATTACAATTTAGCATCGTCACTTCCCTTAACCAATTGTTCCATAGCTCATCATCTTCGTCAGCCTTTGACAGATAGGATTTTGTGAGCCTCCACGGGATCATTTCATATACAGTAGGGTGTAACTGATCCTAGTTTCATGCAGTTATTTTGTAGATACAATCGAGCTCTTCATCACTCCCATCATCCCACACGGGCTCTGTGTAACGTTGTCCTTCGGCTGGGTCCAATGGCATGATCACACGTAGGGACTTTGTCTCAAAAATCATCTTTCACTTCTTTAGATTAATAAATCCATTCATATCCATTGCCCAGTCTATTCCGAGTAATGCAGGGTAAGGGTTACTGTCATCCACAATTTCTATTACCTCAAAATTTGTCTGTGTACTCGCACCATCAATATCCACTGTTATTCCTGTTAATCTTACCATGGGAAAGATATTTTGTTGGTTCGCCATTCGTAATTGAATGGGAGACCACTGTAGTGCGAACCTGCCCATGCACCCCCAAGTCTGCTTTGGTAATACGTTTGCATCTGACCCCAAGTCTAAGATTACTTGATCCATCTCATATTCACCAATTTGTGTTGTCAACCTCATTTCCCATCCAGTGCATAGGGCATGCTTCCCCATTTTTCAAACTACTCGTGGCTCCATAGGTCCTGCGCATCTAATGATCAATTCTTGTAGCCCTTCGACTACCTTATTATCACGCAGCAGTTTCATACATATCTTTAAAAAGGTAGTTAGCAGCGAGGGGTCTAGATCCATCTCTGGTTGATCCCTACTACCTGAAGTAGAGACCTCCACGAAGCTCTTCTTAGCTTCCATAAACGTTTCTTTTGTGTGGTTTAAGTCAAATTCAGGTTCCTTTGTAGGAGCCTTACGTACCCAGGTGTCTTCTTTAGGTTTCTTCCCCTTATCTTCCCTTGTGGTCACGCTGCTTCTGAGCATCATGTTCATGTTGAGGTCCTCTTTGCGTGGTTTTGATCTCATCATTTAGACATTTTGCGTCAGAGTGGGCTCTAACACCCCTTTTTCATACATTTGTGCGATCAGCATCAAACAATTTATCATTTCGTGAGCAAATTCTTCACAATATGGGCAACTTATTCTGGTTGGATTCATACAGTCACGCGCGTAGTGCCCAGGTCCTCCATAGTTGTAGCAAATCAACTGTCCATGCCCTCATCCTAGTCCCATCCCTCCTCATCCTCAACCACGCCCTTGGAAGCCACCCCACACTATTGCTGCAACTGGATCGGGTCCTTGCATTTCCATATGTACCGGATACGCTGGAGTTCTATCCATCATTATTTTAGAACTTCAACACGTTCGCTCATCATGATCCACTGATCTACAAAAATTACAGTACAACTGTTGCGGAGTCTGGGTGTATTTCTGCAATAGGTGACAGTTGTCCATTGCGTGCTTTCCTCCTACTTGACAAACCGCGTACCAAAGAGTGGTGGACACACTCAAACTAGCCAGTGCCTCTAGTCTCAATGGCATCGGTGTCCCTCCTACCGAATATCTCACGAATACAAGACATTGATCCTTATCATGACCCTGGCCCTTACACTTTATACACCACACTTGTTCACACACTTATGGCCATGGCACCCTATCCTTCTTCAAAATCTACATCTCTAAACTTAGGTTTTGTAGTTGCACATCAATTTGTTGGACTCCAAACCCTGGATCCTATATTGGTGTTTTGTGCAACCTCGTCGACATGGCGTTGAGACTTCTGTTGCGACAGTGCTATCCTTAGGTGTGGCGTTAACGATGCCACAAACCACGCGTGATGTTGTGCGTCCGTCAGTGTCATATTAGCCTCACAGATCATACCTTTCAACCTTTGATCTAGATCCCAAGGTGTTCACCTGGAAGCATCACGATCTCCTTGAATCCTATAATTGACTACATCTCCAATTTCGGTCGACTAAATTCTCTGTTCAATGCACTTTGGATTTCTACTATTCCAGCATTCAGGTGATCATTTGAGTGTTTTCTATACCAAGTCAGCACGCGATCCTACAGCGCACTTACTAAGGTGGCTTTTTTAATGTTCTCATCCATAACCCCATGCTCTTCCCATACTGCTTTCACTACAAACCAAAACTAATTGGGATCTTCGTTTCTGACTCCTTTGAATACAGGTAACTTCTTCTTGTTCACCATACTAAACTGCACTCTATGGAGAGACCCAATGGCACTCTTCCTCACTTGGTCACGGTGGTGAAATTAATTCTTCGATCCTTTTGAAGCTCCTTCTGCTCGCGGTCTGTCTAGAAAACGTCTTTTGGCTTCGTTGTAGTTGACAGTTGCATCTATCACAAGCTCAGTGATAAACCCTCCAATCCCACCAATCTTCAGCTTCTTTCATCATAGAGTTCCAGCGTTCCAACATCAGACATCCCTTAAGCAGATCCTGATCCTGGCAATGGAACCATTTGTTGGCTTGTTGGTCCCTGACCCAGGTTCAGAAGATTTTTTAGCCAAACAACTCCGGTATTACCGGCCCTTTCGGCAACAATCCGCAGAGCGTAGACTGAAGTCTCACTTGAGGTAGTATGGGAGGGTGTTGGAACTAGGTTTCCACACCCTAGGGATGTCTTGATGAGGTCTGGAGGATTCGCAGCCTAATCTACGTATTTATGCTGATCCGCGTAGTATTTTGGTCTTCGCGAAGATCCGTGAGGGGCGTGTTCCTTAGATCCTTAGTCTTAATGCAGTTATTATAGATCTGATTTATTTGTTAAGATCTTTAAGCGAACATTTAACAGTTAAACCCAAGGTGCATAATCATAAATCTTAAATATACTTCATAAAATCCTAACATAAGCATAAACATTCAGATCTATAGTCAAATACACAATAATTCAAAAACACTTATCTTTATTAATTTTCCATTTAGTACAATCCACTTTCCACCCTACACACATAGCTGCAGGGGTCCGCACACACAGCTGTGGACTCTACTAGGCCTCTACGCACACAACTGTAGAGCCTACTCTAACCTCTACCCATGACTCGGACTTACAGACTCAAATCACCCTTACTTCACAAACCCATACGCTTTAGATCTCCATTACAATTATCATCCAAAAACTATCTTGTAAACCTAGAGCCTTGCTCTATTTATACATTCCCATGGTCCGCGGACCATGGGCAAGCCGACACATTCTATATTAATCTATAATATTTTAGGGTAGACTAACCTTGGACTTAACCCATTACAATTCGCGCTCCATGCATTTCGCAAAATCTTTACCATACTTTTACCCAAAATTGCGGGCTTTGAGTCCCAAAACCGTTACACGGGGGTCCGCTACCCAACATGGAGCCATGTGTCCTTGTTGTTAAACACTTGCATGAGCCATACTTATCTATTGGTATTCTATGCCTACTTCATTGTTGCTTGTAGATTCTTTGTGACGAACCATATTCATTGATTACCCTACATTATTTCTGCTTGTGGACCCCTTCTCTTCATTTTAGTTTCTTGTATCTTTATCCTTCTTGTAATTGTCTTAATTATCATTGAAATGAACATGCCTATCCTGGTGCACTACTTTATTTTCATATTATAGAGAGTATTTATTGGACGCTATGAATGTTTGATCAATATTCTTGGGATGATATTCATTTAATGAGCTTGGGGGGAACCATTTCTTTTGCATGCCTCACAATATTGATATCCAAGACTTCTATTAATAGGTAGGGATCTATGCATACTAAGAATATGATCTAAGGATTTAGTCCCTTTGTTGGAATTTAGATTAAGCTTCTCCCATTATTCTCTTAAGAGAAAAACTTCCTCTTCTTGTCTTTCACATATTTGTTCTTTCTCATTTAGTTTTTTACACGGAAATTGCTTTACCCTTTTAGCTTCTTTTAGTTAAAATTTGAAAGCAACAATGGTGTCTTCATTTAGACTCTTGCCTTGAAGATGTTGCATCAAGTTAATTTCTTTCTCTCTATGGATCCTGATTTCCTTTAATGCACCTTTAAGTTCTCTCTAAGAATCAACTTTTAATTCATGTTCTTCAGCCTTAGCAATGAATAATATTTCACTCACTTATTCATTAGTCATAATTGCATTACTTCCATTTCCAATTTGTTATTCTAAGTAAAAAATATTTGTCTTGTTGCCTTGCTTCTTCATTCGATACTAGGGATTGAATATTGACTCATCATCACTATCATTGATCCGGATATTTTCATTTCAAATATGCATACAGAATTTTTTGTAAAAGGGAATGTAACCATAAGATGCATACACATAAAAGAAGAAGAAATAAATGACTACCATGAGAAGCAAAGACACAATCAATTTTATTGTGGAATTCACCCAGTGTGGGTTTTGTCTCTGGACCCTGCTCAATTTGGGGAGGCCTCTTTCATTAATATTTAACGAAATGAAATTACATGTATGCACAAAAGACACCTTGTACCTCAAATTCAGGGGATGGCCTAAAAATGCACACTTCTGCTGAAGAAACGGATTGCACCATTGAATTCCTGGTGAAAAATTGTGAAAAATGACTGTAAATTCGACCCATTTTTGCTTCGGTCCAAATATGGTACCTCAGGAATCTCGAAGATTCCTCAAATATTCCTTCTCGTGGGTTGACTAGAAATCCACTGCTCAAATGAAGAATTTGATCACATCATCACATTCCTGGTGAAAAACTAAGAACAATGAGTATAAAGTCAGCCCAGTTCTGAAACTGTCAATTTCGAGCCTCCAAAGAATCTTCCAGATTCTATGTAGATTCCTGTGTCAAGGTTCCACCTTCATGGTTCCATTGTTCAAAGCCTGTCCTTGGAAAATTTGGTATTCAAATCATAAAACTATCTGCACCATGAGACTCCTAGTGAAATTCTGAGTAATTTGAGCATAAACTCCACATAATTCTGACACTGTGAAAATTTGGCTCCAAGGTAATCCTTTAGATTCCTTGCATATTCCTTTAGCTCATGGTTCCAAAACTCAATCTTTGTGCCCACTCATGGTTCCATTGAGTGCTTTCCGTACTTTGTTTCTCCTTCGTTGGGTTCCACTAGGAAAAAAGGCAGGTTTAAATAATATAACAGGTTGAGATTACAAGTCGGGCCAATTTGGGACATTCGTGGTGGTCCAAAATGGGTGAGCAGATGTCCTGGGGTCAAGCCCAAGGGTGTCCCCCATATTGGTTGGCATTTTATTTTATTAGTGTTTTTAATTAGGTCACTGCATTGGGCGGGCTGACCATCCGGCTAGCGCAGGTTCAAACGCCGCCGACCCATTATATATATTGCAAAGGGTGATTGGTTGAGCAGGTCCATCGATGGGTGGCTCACCCGCCATATCAGATATATATATATATATATATATATATATAATATATATATATATATATATATTATATATATATATATATATATATATATATATTATACAACAAAAACCATCGAGGGGTGGTGGGGGTGGTAGCCCACCACCCCATTTTTAATATATATATATATATATATTTAAATGTTTCCGCTAGATTTTTGGGGCGACCGACAAAATTAATTAGGTGACAATTTCACCAGCTCTAGCCGCTAAAAACAATCACAAAAAAGTGCCAAATTGTTGACTCATTAATTTTCTCTATCAAAATCATAACAAAAACCAATACCCAAGCTATCAACAAAAGGCAAAAAATATCATCATGTTGCAAACACTTCATCACTTTTACAATAATTTCACAACATGTGATTTAGAAAATGTGGCCATGACAAGGTACTATATCTAATAAAACAATCTCTAAGTCAACAAAGTGAATGGGTCATCTCCCTATTGTTGGTTTGCTTGTTGAACATTTTCACCAGTTGATTCCTTCAAAGTTTCTTTCTGGTCATGGAGTATATGACATATGGCTCTCTGATGTGTATCCTTGTTGGAGTGACTACATTGATTCTTTCTCCTCCAAACTTTCTGGATCATCTTGTAATGCTTATTCATGGTGTGCCTCTAATAAGTTCCTATGGAATCCTCACTATCATTGGAATGTGATGAGGTGCACAAATCATCCATCATTGGTTGGTCACTGGTTGTCTTGGAGAATTGTCCAACCTCTTTCTTGACATACCCAAGTCCTACATAATGAGCCAATTCCTCTACTTTTGTGGGATTCATAATGCCCTAACCATTAATGTTGGGGCCCTTTCTTTGATACCCCATTTTCTTCAACAATTTTGATCCAATTCCTATAGTATGTTTCTCAAAAGCAACGAAATCATCATCATTTACCTCAATCTTGTTATGTTGGAACTTTTCCAAAGCCCCCTCCTTAGCTTGTAACCGTACGCTGCAACCTTTGTTTCTCCTCTTCTTCTTCTTGTAGGAGTCTCCTTAGTCAAGCATTCTCTACTTGAATGCTTTGGTTGATCTCTTCGAGTTCTTGGAGCCATGTAGTATTTGGTGCCCTCCTCACTTTTGACACAACATCCACTGAAATATTTTCTTCATTTCCTAAATAAAAATTCAAGTCACAGCTACTTCATTAAGAGTTTTAGGTTCAATTAATAACAATATATGATGTAAATAACTATGCAAAGAGCCACTATATTTTGCCAGTGTCTCAGCAGAGTCTAGTGGAACATTCAATGCTAATGCTTGTTTCATAAACTCCTCTATAAAATTATAAACATTTTCACCTCTACTTTTTTTCAAATGTTTCCATTTCATCATAACCTTCTTCCTATAACCCAATGGGTAAAACTATCCTCTTAAAGCAGAAATGCACTCAGACCAAGATGAAAGAATTTTATGACTACTCTTACCACCTTTCTACAGCTTTCCTTCCCACTAGAGAGAAAAGCCACTCAATTGAAGGAATGATAACTAGATCTTGTATTCATCCTCTTTGATTCATTGTATGCAGAAATATACTTCAACCTCTATTGGCTTGTGGGGGCTTGATCCGGGTTCAGTGTTAGTTAGCCAAACAAATCCCTACACTACTGGCCCTTTCGACATCAGCCCACGGAGCGTGGACTAAAGTCTCACCAGAAGTGGTATGGGGGGATGCTGGATCCAAGTTTCCTCAACCTTGAGATGGATGTGATGTCGGTTTAGCTAGCTATTTCTGCCTACGTGTAAGTTTCTTAACCCTCTGTTTGTCCTTCAACACCTTCGTGAAACAGTACAATCAGCTTTTGTGCAACCCTTACCTGGGGCTGATATGATTTCTCATTGCTAGGGTAGCGAAATGCGATATTTTCCCAACTATGCTAAGTGTCTTACTTATATTATTAATAGATTTTAGTTAGCTTCGTGTAAACGGATGTTCTTACTTGCGTTCACTTAACCAATACATTTACATACATTCGCGTATCATATAAGAATTATAAGTGAAATTTATACCCAATATAACAGATGCATAAATAGGAAATAAAGATGCAGAACTTGTAGAATACTTCTCTTTATTGATAATTCCGAACAATTACAGACTCGACCCATCTCGCGCACTCAGCTGCAGGGGTCCGCGCACTCAGTTGCGGACTTCTTGGCCTTTGTGCACTCAGCTACAAAGCCTCTACCTACACTACGACCCAAACCTTAGACTCCTACTTCAGATCTATCTCTCATACATGTTCAATCATTGATTCCATCTCCTCTTTAACTACTTAGAGCTTAGCTCTATTTATACAATCCATGGTCCACGGACCATGGGTAGATCTTCTACAGCTGACATTAAATTTTCAAAATAAGGGTGGACAACTCTATCACTTGTTAACAACTACGCGCTCCGCGACCACAAAATGTGGAGTCTTTACACTTAGATTACAAAATTGGACCAAAATATGGGCTTTAAGCCCCAAAACTGCCCTTGGGGGATCTCGTGCCAGACAGGCCCCCAACACAAACATCGTGTCTCACCCTCGAGTCACTCTGCAGGTGTGGAGATCTTAGCGCGAAGACCTCTCAGCTCTGTTTCGATCACCCCAACTTCAACAACGCACTGAGCGGCCGCTTGCTGGATTCCTTCCATGCATTGTTCGGTGACTACTACTGAATTGCTACTCTGAATATTCTGCTAAGCTACCTGCAGTTTCGCGAGCTTTCCTTCAATGGAGGTTGTGATCGCATAAGCCTCATCTATCCATGGTTGTAGGCATGCTTTTAAGACCGCTTCTTTGTGCCAAGCGACATCCACATGTTCCTTGAGCGCCTTTGCCTCCTACATCCGTGCAAGCCTCTGTGTAAGGGAAACCGTCTGTGCAGTCCATTTTACCTCGTCATAACCTTTTTGGAGCTCGTGTGCCTCTGTCCCTAGGTGCTCTGCATTTGGGTCCTCCTGAAGGGTGGTTAGGACCTCGAATGACTGTTCGAAAATATGAATGCAGTCTGCCACTACATTGTTAACCTTCGCTATTGCTATTGTAACAATTGTGGTACATTGTTCCCTAATCTTTGGCAGAGTTGAAGGCTAAGCCTTCAACTACAGTTCTGTGATCTGCAGGTTCAGCTCCAATTGAACCCTGGCCATATCTGCTCGAGCGTCATGCATCCCTATGGACAATTTTTGGACACGCACCTCAACCGGTTCCTCTGCCTAAATGGCCAACTCCGGGACCATCTGGCAGGCTTCCTCCACAACTTGCATTATCTTCTTATGCTTCTCTACTTATTCATTGCATTGTAGGCCCAATTGCTCAATGTTGATGCGTTTCTCTCTCATCACCTGTAAAGTGCAACTTTCCCTAGCTCAAAGTTCCACGGTGACTCCATCCTGTAAAAGGTAGAGCATCTCCCAATGGAGAGCGGCCATGTTCAATCCTACCCATTTCAAACTACTAACTATAGGCTTGTCGGCCTCATTTTCTGTAGTGAGTGCCCCATCAGGTAGCAGTACTGCGTTGTCACCCTTGTGTACAACATCTCCTCGGCAGCTAAAGTGACAATTGCGAGGTTGGTGGACACTGTGCTAGCCTATGGAGTGTGTACCTGCAACTCCTGCAACTCTATCTGGAGAGCCCCCATTACCAACTGTTGTTGTTCTTCAAACTGTTGGAGGGCCTCCGCAGTGACATCCCTCACCATTTCTCCAATATCACACAAATCCCCGTTAGTGAGGGTGATTGGGTCGAAGGATGTCTTTGATTCCTTTGTTTTCTTTTGTGGCCATGTATGCTCTCACGGTCACTGACGCTTGAGTTGGGTGGATGTCGTCTGCAGGTTCGCGCCACCTTGTTCTGTCTCTATTTCTACCTCATTACCAAATGAAGGTGACTTCTGTCCTCCGCGCTCTTCTCCTCTGGTTTTTTGTTGTTCTTCCAGTTTCATAGCGTCGCATTGTACTTGCGCCTTAGCATCTACTTCCTCGTTTTTGCGCTTCTCTACTAGCTACGCCATTCGAAGCTTTGTCTCTCCTTCTTGTGATGTGCAGTGGACTTGTCTATTTCCACCATGGAGCTAGCTGGAGCATGCCACTCCAATGGCCAAGACTCAAGGACTGTGAAAATTACATCATCAGTCACCAGGTGCAATAGGTTATTCCATGTCTTCGTGTGGTCCTTCCGCACCCTGATAAAAACATGGTGGAAATCTGCTTTAAACTCTGTGAAGCTCTGTAGACTGGCGTATACTATGGGCAATAATTGTGGCTTGCGATTGATCCCCATACGGATATTCAACTCCATTAATACCCAAAAAATCTTACTTTCTTTTATTTGTTGTACATCCTTGGATGCCCACAATGAATCATACTTCGCTACCTTTGGAAGGTCTGGTGTGACTGAAGGGAATTGGCTATCTTCGGGTAGCTCCCATGCCACCAGTACTATCAACAACAAGAGCCACGTGTAGTGAAACACTTTTCCCTGCTCTTATGCCTCACAATAGTTTGCAAGGAACTTGCCACATAGATAGCTCACTCAGTTGAACTAACTCCTTCCGCACATTGGGCCGCTAGTGCAACCACAGGCGCAAGCACCTCATCTGTGTGATACTTCCACATCACTTTCTCTACTAGTATTTGTGTCACGACCTTGACTGCGGGGTTGTTAATGATGGAGATGGTGTATATTTCCTTCTTCTTCTCTAACTTGAACTTCTTCTTCATCGCTTCCACGAGGACCAACTCACCACCTTTTCCTTTGGAAATATTGGTTGGATCCTCCCCTAAGTAAGGTAGCCATGTAATTCGATGAATCAAATGGTCTATGATGGGAATGGGCTCCTCCATCCACAAACACCCATCATGCACCAAGCAGAGTAGCTGCCTAATGACGAAAATGGTCACTGGGGCACAATGGTAATACAACACCCAGAGCAGGTTTAGCAACTTGACATTCTCTACACCCTTGAGCCATTTGTGAAGCTCCAATTCAATCATTCTAGCCATCTCGTTAATCCATCAGTGCATTAGCTACTCAGTCGCTAAGTGCGGGAATTTCTCATGATTCGTGAGGTCCCATTCCTCAAACTTCAGTACAGGAATGCCTCCTAAGTGTGGCCCCTCAAAAGCAATATCATATGGGAGCAACAAGGTTAGCAAGGAGATCTTGCTCTCGTTTATGTCCTTCAGTGCCTTGGCTTTTCCATTGCACGAAGGAAAATATTTTGGTAGCCTAGTAATAGGGTTTGCACCCTAGGTTTCAACTTCCATTTCCTCGCCCTCCTCATCCACAAGGATTTCTTCAGATTCCTCTTCGTTGGCATCTAGATTAATGGCCTTCCCCTTTTCCTGCGAGGTGAGCTTGGTCCTCTATGGGTTTCTTGGTGAGATGTGCACCGGTATCATAGCCTACTTATCCTTCTTAGTTCTCGATGTTTTGGGTGATTTAGGGGCCTCAACTATCATTCTGGCACTCTCTGGGGCTTCTACTAATGCAATTTCCTGCGTGGCTTCCTCAGCTGTCACCACCCCTGTGTCCATGGCTTTTGCAAGTGCTAATATAGCGCTATTCCACAATTCTTACACTGTCTCTGGTAGTTGCTCAAACAATGAATTTGCTTTCAGGGTCTTAAATAGGTCTCGATTCATGTATACTTGGGCACGCAACAACTCAGTTCTCAAAATGCCAAGTTTTGTTCAGTGGACAACCACTTGTAATTTATAGGGCCTTTTGAATTCAAATTCGATTGTTCCCCCCACATTCGGTCCATTAAAGCTAGATTGGTGGCATATTTTCAAGAATCTAACCCATAAATATCGCCTACAATGCCTGTCGCCCGCTCCATTTGGCCTCAAACTGACCATCAAATTGTGAATAGTGACTTTAACGGCCACTTTCTGATGGACCTACGCTCTAGCATAGTTATCCTTGTGCTATCGCGAACCCTGTGACACTTCACTATTTTGCGTAGTCCCGAAATCCCGTAGCTCTCCAACTTGAGTAGTGTAGTCTATAGTCCTAGGCCTCCTTTCAGCTGCCTGTAGCACTAAGACTATGCTTCTGTCAGATAGTCAGATGGTTGGGCCACCTATGTATGGCTTCGAATGACTACCATTCACTTTTCTTGGGAAGGGTTCTCCATTCAACTTAACCAACTGAACCGCGCCACTGTCGATAATCTCCTTAATAAAATACGGCCCTAGTGAATGCATTCTGACTTTCCCTAGAAATTTATCAAACATACTGTTATACAAAAACACCAAGTCATTCACCTTAAAGGTTCACATCTTAATATGTCAGTCATGCCATGCTTTTTCACATTGTTTTTGGACCTGCTGGTGAAATCCAACCAAAAATCTCTCTTCTTCCACTCATGCAACTGCGCGAGCCTCTCTTCCAGGGCTCTGCAATCCATTATACTTGTTAGTGCTGCTATGTATAGACTAGGCACGATGTATTCCATAGGCATCATAGCTTCAACCCCATATACCAACCTAAAGGGTGTCTGTCCATTAACTTTCTGCATGTTGTCCAATAATCCCAGAATACTCCAGGTATGTGTAGGTCCCAATCATTTTCCTGAGCATTGCAAACCTTGCTCAGCATGGTCTCCAGTACTTTTTTGAACACCTCCACTATCCCGTTAGCCTGTGGATGATAAGGTGTGCTCTTCTGGTGATACACTTGAAATTCCTTCATTAGTGTGCTGATCATCTCATTCAGGAAGTGCGTACCATGATCACTCATCAAGATCTTTGGACAACCAAATCGTGTTAGTACATGCTCAAATAGAAACTTTGCGATAGTCGTGACCGTGCAATCCTTCACTAGCTACACTTCTGCCCAATAAGTCAAGTACTCTGTCACAATGATAATGTACCTCGCGCCTATCTTCCCTTGAGGCTGAATAGGTCATACAAAATCTATTGCCCACTTTTCAAAAGGTTGAAATGTAATTTATGGATTCAAAGGCATTTCATCCCTCCGTGATGGCCTACCTATTCTTTAACATACGTCAAACACCTTGCAATATGCTTTTGAATCCTGATGAAGGGTTGGCCACCACAACCTTGCGCGTAGAATCTTCTGTGTGATTTCTCTCCCTGCATAATTTCCTCCCACGGCACCCCCATGAGCATCCACGAGGATGCTGCTTCATTCAAACTCAGGTACATACCTTTGCAGTATCTCATCAATCCCCATCTTCTATAGATGCCCAACAATGATAGAGAAATCTGTCATGCACACCACTAATTCATTCTTTTGCTGGATAGAGTATCCTTCTGATGTAGTTCCACTTGTTAGGAAGTGTATTATATCCTTGAAATTTCCATCTGCGATACACACAGAAAAAAAGTTGCACGTCAGGTAATCCTTCCTCCAAATTAGTGGGTTCCTCCCCTATCTCAATGCACGACAGGTGGTCGGGTCTCGCGTTCAATCATCCAGGCTTCACAACAACTTCAATATCATATTCCTAGAACAATAATAACCATCTATAGATGTGCCCCCCCAAGATAGGCTTATTGATCAGGTACGTTAGCATGGAGTGATCCGTATACATATTAAAGTGGCCTTCTAGCAAGTAGTGTCGGTACTTCTGGAGCGCATACACCATAGCTAGCCCTTCGCGCTTAGTGGTGGAATCGTTCTTCTCTATTTGGATAATCTATGGCTTGCGAATGCGATAGGGTGGTCCAAGCCTTCTTCGCCATCCTATGTTAGTACTACTCCTAGAGCTATACATGACACGTCAACATGTACATGGAACTCTTTCTTCCAATTCGGGAAGACTAGAATCGGCGCGGTAACCATCTTTTCTTTCAATATAACCACACTTTTCTTGTAGTCATCATTCCAGCAAAATGAGACCTTCTTCTTCAACAATTTTTCCATCGGCGCGGTGATTTGGGCATAGCCTTTGATAAACTTTCTGTAATATCGCATATGTCCCATAGTAGCATGCAAATGTTTCACACCTCTCAGTGCTTCCAAGTTCAGAATCACCATGATCTTCACGGGGTCTAACATCAGCCCTTATCTGCAAACCACATGCCCCAATAGGTTCCCAAAAGGAACAAAAAATGGACACTTCTTGAGGTTGAGCGTGATCTGGTATCTTCGGCAGGTATCCAACATCAAGCGCAAGCTCGCTACATGGCACTTAACTAGTCCAAATACAGTCGAATCATAAAAATATACCTCCATGAACTTATGAATAAATTCCTTGAATTCCACAACAGTCACGCATGAAAAGATAGTAGGCACATTCTTCAACCCAAATGGCATTACAGTATATTGAAAGCAACCCCACTCAGTCGTGAAGGTTGTCTTGCTCCTATCCTCCGGCACGATTTTGATTTGGTGGTACCTAGAGAACCCATCAGTGAAGAAGTATGCTTCCTTGCCACTTACATTGTCCAACACTTCATATGTGAACGGAGTTGGAAAAGGATCATGCACACAAGCATCATTCAACTTCCTAAGATCCACGCATATCCATATCTCATCCTTATGCTTCTTCTCTTGCACCACCATTGGGCTTACCCAATTGGACTCTTCCACAAGCTCAATGATGCCTGCTGCTATCATTTTGTCTAGCTCTAAGCAGACCTTCTCCTTGTATTTTAGATTTAGGTGGTAAGGCCTCTGCTTAACTAGCTTCACGTCGGGTTTTAACACGATCTTCATCACTCCTAGATATCTGATTATTCCTTTCAAATATGTAAACTTGGCAGGGAATAAGTCTTGGTATTCGGGAGAAATTCAAAGACCTTATCCACCATCGCATCATCTCAGTAG
Source organism: Pinus tabuliformis (assembly GCA_031772625.1). Lineage (NCBI taxonomy): Eukaryota > Viridiplantae > Streptophyta > Pinopsida > Pinales > Pinaceae > Pinus > Pinus tabuliformis. Next base: position 1,310,851,587 of record CM062804.1, read on the forward strand.
TCTCCAATCTTTGTGAATTTTGGTTCTGCCTTCATATCAATGTTCACCTATTTAGTTCTCACTGACACATTCATATCAAGGTTCTCAATTTACGTTCCCTGAAACTCACGGTGGCCTTTTGTCTCTGGAATGTTAATCCTCCACAGATTCTCGTTCTCCTTTTTAGCAGTTACATTATAACATTCCAGCGTGCGTCTCAACTGAGTAGCCCATTCGGGCTGCGTCAGGTCTAAAGAATCATGCAGTTTCCTGAAGATGGTTACTTTCACCTCTTGTAGTGCTTCATCAATGTTGTCAAACCCATCCTCAAAACTAAAGGTCATCATGAATCCTTCACACAAGATATCCCATTCACCTGTCCCATGGTGGAGCTCTGTTTCTATGTACCAATTCATTGGGATAACATCCAAGGTATGACAAAATAGGTGAACCCACTCAGGTTGTGGATTTTCTCCATAGGCCTGCGTCCATTTGGCCAGATGTGCACGTGGATCATTCTGTCCCTCATACTTGTTTGTCATTCGTATCGTAGGCTTCCTAAGTCATGCACTCATCATTCACCTAGATTCGAGCTAATCATCAAAACTCCCCTTATGCATATGCCACCATCTTGCGAGTGTAGCACGCAGTGCCCAATCCAAGGCCTAGAAGCGGTTTTTTTTTCTAGCACCTCCCTTTCAAATGCATCCAAAAAGATATCCACCTCATTCAGTCCATCATAAGTAGGCAAATTTCTTACCTCTAATGACACACAGCATAGCGACCAAGTCCTCATGTTGCACTTCAACATAGTTACTTCGTGTAACCAATTTTTCCAGCATTCTATTTCTTCGTCAGAGTCCAAAGTGCAGGAACTCTCACGCTCCCATGGAATCTGCCCATCCGCGGTGGGATTCACCCAGTCTTGGTCTCGTGTTGTTATCTTATAGATGCAGCCCAGATCATCATCACTCTCATAATCGAAGACTGCTTCCGTAGAGCACGATTCTTCAGCAAGATCCAGGGGTATTATTACACGCAGTGATTTCTTCTCAAAGATCATCTTTCAATTCTTCAGATTTCATTACCCTATTCATATTAGTATCCCAGTCAATTCCAAGGAGCGGAGGGTAGGGATTATCGTCATCAACAATCTCTATTACTTCAAAATATGCCAGCACACTCGCTCCCTCAATATCCACGGTCACTCTCTCCAGCTGCCCCATGGGTATGATTTTCTGCTAGTTTGCCATCCTTAGCTAAATCAAGGACCATTTCAACGCAGGTCTCCCCATTCGCTCTCACGTCTGTTTCGATAGAACATTCGCATCTGATCCCAAATCTAGAATGACTTGATCCATTTCGTATTCTCCAATCTGCACAGTGAGTCTCATTTCACGTCCCGTCCTTGTCTTATGCTTTCTGATCTTGTGGACTACGCACGGTTCACATGGCATGGTCCCAGCACATCTATTGATAACTTCTTGTAACCCTTTCATAGCCTTATTGTCATGTAGTAACTTCATATAAGTTTCGAGGACAGTTGTCAGCATAGAGGGGTCCATCTTCGGCTCTAGTTTATCCTTGCTTCCTGAAGTGGATGCCTCAACGAAGCTCTTCTTAGCTTCCATGAATGCTTCGAGAGCGTGCTCCAAAGCAAACTTGGCCTCTTTCATTGGGGCTTTTTGAACCGATGTACTATCTTCTAGTTGTTTCCCCTTTTCATCTCCTGTCATGTTTCCACTTCGGAGCACTATATTTACATTCAGATCTTCCTCACGAGGCTTAGACCTCATTATTTGTAGGTTCTAGGTCAGGGGAGGTGGTGTCTCTCCTTTGTCACGTATCCTACCTATTAGCATAGGACAATCTTCTGTCTCATGATCAAATAGCTTGCAATACTTGCATGATGGGCATGTTGGATTAGTGCAATCACAAGCATAGTGTCCTAAACCTCCGCAATTGTAGCAAATCAACTGTCTGTGACCTCTACCATGTCCTCCTCTACCTTAGCCTCACCCGCGCCCTTGAAATCCTGTCCATGCCATCCCTGCATTTTGGTCAAGGGGCCACATTTCGACTTGAACCCTGTAGGCAAGAGTTCTATCCATCATCAATTCATAGCTTCTACAAGTACGCTCATCATGTCCTACCAATCTGCAAAAATTTACAGAACAACTGTTATGGAGTTTGCGTATACTTCTGTAACAAGTGGCAGTTATCTCTGGCATGTTTTCCGGCTATTTGATAGATATCGCACCATAAAGCAGGCACCACACTTGGTCCTGCTTGAGCTTCCAACCTTAAAGGCAATGGTCCTCCTCTTGCAAGGTAATTTTTGAAGACTAGGCAATGGTCTTTGTCATGACCCTGACTCTTGCATTTCACGCACCATACTTCTTTGCATACCTCTGGCCGAATCGTCCTATCCTGCTTCAAGCTTTGCATCTCAAGGCACAGATTCTTCAGCTGTGCATGCATCTGCTGAACTCCTAGATTATTATCTTGCATCAGAGTCTCATGTAGTCTCATGGAAATCTCCAAGGCCTCTTCCTAAGTTTTTATCTTATGTTGTGATAGCGCACTCCTTAAGTGTGGTGGTAGCGAAGCCACAAACCAGTCGCAATGTTTTCCATCTCCCAAATTCATGTTGGCTTTGTAGATCATACATTTTAGCCTCTGATCTAGTTCCCAAGGTGTCTCACCTAGTAGCATTGTGATCTTTTTGAATCCCACAATCAACTGCGCTTCAGATTTAGGCTGGCTAAATTCCCTATTCGATGCTACTTTGATGTTCGCTACTCTAGAATTCGGGTTATCGCTGGAGTACTTAATATACCAGGTTAGCACGCGATCTTGCATAGCACTAACTAGTGTTTCCTTCTTTATGTTATCATCTGTAACACCTTGAGCTTCCCATACAGCCCTCACAACAAACCAGAATTGGTTCGGGTCCTCATTTCCCAAGCCTTTGAACAAAGGAAACTTCATTATGTTTTCCATACTGAATCGTGGTGGTGGCAGAGGTGGTATGGGTGAAGTTGGAGGTGATGGTGGTGAAGATGGAGGTGGTGTGGGTGGAGGTGGTATTCACGGAAATCCTTGTCTTATCAACTGAATAGCACTTCGCAGAGAGACCTTTGCTATCCCTTCTTCATCCCTTCGTGGTGGTGAAATCAAGGGGCTATACTCCGGACCCTTATTTCCTTCATTTTTGTAACTTTTTCTGCTTTGCGTAGTCCCAAACATCAAGGTAACTGCATAACCCATTTTTTGCACAACAACATTTTAATCCAAGTATTCAGATATTTTACGTACTTACCTCGTGGTCCCTTGAAAAGTGTCGCTCTGCCTTGCTATAGCTAAAAGGTGTCGATTGTGAACTCAGTAACAAATCCTCCTATAATGCGATCTAGCCAATGATCAATGGTGCACACGATCTTATCCTCCGATGCTTCCAACCTTCGCACCAGCTTTGGGGTCCATGCAATAGGACCGTCAAGTTTCCACCTGCCTTGGCTATTTGCTAGCTTCGCAATTCACTCATATAGCTCAGTAGGGAAGGAGGCAAAAAACATTTCATGGATCTCCATATATAGGTATTGGTCCAACCACTGTTCTTTTGACAGTCATGGATTTTTGTTCTCTTGTGTCGTGAACTCATGAATCCTTCTGCCCAACCAGCCTTTGATTTATTTCCTAGTTGGATTTCAGTGATACCACATCACACATCTCTATGCAAATTCCAGTCCCAACAACGAAACCATTTGTTGGCTTATGGGGACCTGACCTAGGTTCAACATTAGTTAGCCAAACAAATCCCTACACTATTGGCCCTTTCAGCATTAGCCCGCGAAGCATGGACTGAAGTCTCACCCGAAGAAGTATGGGGGATGTTGGAACCAAGTTTCCGTACCCTCGAGATGGATGTGATGTCGGTTTATCCCAGCTATACCTACCTACGTGTAGGTTGCTTAACCCTATGTTTGTCCTTTAGCACCTTTGTGAAATAGTACAATCAGCTTTCACGCAGCCCTAACCTGGGGCTGAAATGAATTCGTGTTGCTAGGATAGCGAACTGTGATATTTTCCCAACTACGCTAAGTTCTTACTTATCTTATTAACAGATCTTAGTTAGGTTCGCGTAAATGGATGTTCCTACTTGCGTTCACTTAATCAATACATTTACATACATTCGCGTATCATATAAGCATTATAAGTGATATTTATACCAATATAACAAATGCATAAGCAGGAAATAAGGACGCAGAACTTGTAGAATACTTCTCTTTATTGATAATTTTGAACAATTACAGACTCAACCTGCCCTGCGCACTTAGTTGTAGGAGTTGGAGCACTCAACTGCGGACTTCTAAGCCTCTGCGCACTCAGCTGCAAAGCTTCTACCTATGCTACGACCAAAAACTTAGACTCCTACTTTAGAGCTATCATCATTGATTCCATCTCCTCATCATTCCTTTAACTACTTAGATCTTAGCTCTATTTATACAATCCATGGTCCACGGACCATGGGTAGATCTTCTACAGCCAACATTACATTTTCAAAATAAGGGCGGACAACCTTATGACTCTTTGAAAACTACATGCTTTGTGACCACAAAATGCAGAGTCTTTACACTTGGATTACAAAATTGGACCAACATATGGGCTTTAAGCCCCAAACTGTCCTTGGGGGATCCGCACCCAACACCCTCTCTAATCCAGTTATCTAACTTTTCTGCATTAGATTCTCCACTAAACACAGGTAAATCAAACTTGACATCCAACTTGAAAAAGGCCTTTTTATAAGTTTTCTACCTCTAGAATGATGAGAAGAGGAAGAAGAAGAACTTTCACTTGAAGATGGAGAGGGAGGTTTAGCAGGATATTCTCCTCCTCCTTCTTGATTAGCAAAGGCATGATCATCTGGTGGGTTTCACCATTGTCTTCTGATACTCTACAAAAAAGTTGTCCACTTTTTCTGCCATGGCATAGAAGCCCTTGCCATAATATCACTCTTCCTCCAACCGAGCATCTTCATCTTCTATTTTCCCTCTTCGTACTGCACACCCTCCTTCTATATAAAAGGACGTAAGTTTTCCTTCACCTCTTTGAAGCTTTTCCCGGTTATCATACACTTGCAATTCACATCAATAGAAGACCCGCTCTGATACCAAAAGTGATCCAGATATTTTCACTTCAAATATTCATACATAATTGCTTTTAAAATGGCATGTAACCATAAGATGCATAAAATCAGAGAAGCGTAAATAAATGGCAACCATGAGAAGAAAAGACACAAACAAGTTGATAACAGAGTTCACCCATTATGGGTTACGTCTCTGAGCCCTGCTCAATGTGGGGAGGCCTCTTTCATTAATATTTAGCGAAATAAAATTACATGCATGCATAAAATACACCTTATACCTCCACTTGCAGGTATGCCCTGAAAATGTACAACTATACTGAAGAAATGGACTACATTGTTTAATTCCTAGCGAAAAATCATGAAAAATGACTATAAACTCGACCCTTTTCTACTTCTGTCAAAATATGGACCCTTGGGAATCTTAAAAATTCCCTAAAGATTTCTTATCATGAATTGAATGGAATTCGAATGCTCAAATGAAGAATCTGATTACATCATCATGTTCTTGGCAAAAATCTTAGAACAATGAGAATAAAGTTGGCCTGGTTCTAAAACTGTCAATTTCGGGCCTCTAGGGAATCTTTTAGATTTCATGCAGATTCCTACATCAACGTTCCACCTTCATGTTTCCACTGTTCAACATCTGTCTCTACAAAAACCGTGTTTAGATAAAAAAATTGTCTCCACCATCATACTCCTCATGCAATTCTGAGTAATTTGAGTATAAACTCGGCATAATTCTAACATTATGAAAATTCGGCTCCAAGGGAATCTTTTAGATTCGTTTCATATTCCCTCAGCTCATGGTTCCACACCTCGATCTTCATGCCCGCTCAAGGTTCCATTGAGCACTCTCCATACTTTGTTCAGCCTCTATTGGGTTATGTTGGGAAAAAACGCGGGTTTAAATAACATCATGGTTGGAGATTACAAGTTTGGCTCGTTTGGGTTGTTGGTGGCAGTCTAAAATGGGCGAGCAAAGATCTCAGGGTCAAGCTTGCAGGCCTCCCCCATATTGGTCAGGGTTTTTCTTATTAGTGTTTGAATTGGACCATCGCATTCAGTGGACCGACGATCTAGTCAGTGAGGGTTAAAACCTCACCATCCCATTATATATATGGAAAACGATGGTTGGTTGGGTAGGTCCACTGGAAGATGACTTGCCTACCATATCATATATCTATATATATATATATATATATATATATATATATATATATATATTATTAAAAAACTGTTTGGGGGTGGTGGGGGTGGCTTCCTACCACCCCATTTTTAATAATTTTGCTTTTTTTAATATCACTGTTTAAATTTTTCCGCTGGATTTTAGGGGTCATTGGAAAAATTAAGTAGGCGACAATTTTCCAGTTCCATTAGTGATAAACCATCATTGCATTGTGAAAAATTGTTGCCTCGTTAATTTTGGAAAATCTAGTGGCTCCACCATATTCAATCAAGTTCCAAATCTAGTTGGCGCTCTGCTAACTTTAGCTAATGGGTCAAGTTGACCAAAACTTTGACTTGCCATAACTTTTTCATATGATGTTGGATTGATGTGTCATTTACGTTGTTGGAAACCTTGTGACAAGATGTTCGATATGACCCTAATTTCAATGGAATCCAACAACCTTTATCATTGAGCCTTTCCCGAGCCCTCTCTAATTTCTGAGCCTCTCTCTAGCCACTTGGATCAATCATTTTATTGGAAGAAGCAAATTTAGATGTATAATAACCAATTCTTCCACATTCAAAACATTTGGAAGGAATCTTACCTTTTAACATGTCATTTATTGTCTTGATTTTTCAAACAAACTTAGCTTATTACTCATCATAGTTCAAGTCCTCTTGATTTTCTTGCTTTTTCTCTTCTTTCACTACCTTGAAAGTTGCTACCTTGAAGAATGTTCAATGAAGTTCATCAACAATCATCTTGTCTACTTTATATAGTTCTTCAAGAGTTGGTACTTTGGGATTTAATTTTCATAGAAGTGATCTCAATACCTTTCAAATAACATAGTTATCCACGACTTCTTCATTGAGACCTACAATGGAGTTTACTATATTTTCTACTCAAAGAAAATATAACGAAATTGTGAGATTATGTAGCTTAATAGGACTTCCACAATTGCTTGTTGTCTTAGAATTTGGAAGATTGCCTCTCTAGATAAACTTTGTAAAGTGATTTTATAATGTACCTTTTGTATTTAATGAATAAAAGTGACATTATTATAAATTTGAGTCACTTAAGTGACTTAACTAATCTCAACGAGAGATTAAGTCACAACCATTGATCTTCATACAACAACATCTAATCTTAGCCACTGAGGTATAGGGTTAGGTTTTTAGTCATTAAAAGGTTATAAAATGATATCTGAGGGAGAGGTGAAGATATCATTCAGTAACACTAGCCTCATGAGGAGGAAGAGTGTGACACTCCAGTGTGCTAGGTTGGATAGGTTTTGAGGAAGGTGCAAGGAGAAATGATGGAAGAAAATCCATATTAGCCAAGGAAGATTGAAGGACATATATATGGCCTAATCAACTAGATAATTCTAGGTTTATTATTGTTTGTATATTTACTCTAATGGGCCATTATCCATGGTATGAGATCCCAAGTTATTAATAAAACAAGTTTGTTGGTTTTCCCCTTCTGGGTTTTCCAAGGTAAATCGCGTGTCCAATGTCATGATGATTTCTATGTGTTTCAGCTATGCAATTTCATTAATAACTTAGATGTGCATAGATTAATAAAGTGTGAAAAGGTTTGTTCAAGATTTATTTCCACATACCAAGTTCATGTAAATTTAACATCATACCATAGAAAAAACTTTGGATCAATCTTAAAATTAGGTGTTGGGAGCGAGATCCCTAAGGACAATTTTGGGGGCTAAAAGCCCATGTTTTGGTCAAATTTTGTAATAAACTTGTAAAGTGTTGTCTTGAGGGGGTCTGAACTAGGTTTAGAGTTAATCAGCGAAACAAATCCCTACACTACTGGCCCTTTCGGCAATAGCCCGTTGTGTGTGCACTGAAGTCTCACCCGAAGCAGTATGGGGGGATGCTGGAACCAAGTTCAGCACCCTCAAGATGTCTGAGGGGTAGATTAGTCCAACTATGAATACCTTCACACAGATCACTTTGCATACTATCCTGACCTGTGATACCCTCGCGATTTGTTATAACCACCTTCGCACAGCCCTCACCAGGGGCTGAGGTGCTTTCACGCTACTTATGGCAGCAATCTAAGCTATTTCCCCAAGTTATGTCGTGGATCTTGCTTATCTTCTTGAAATTGTTAGTTATCTTTGCGTAATAGATACTTGTCTCACATTTACTTAATCAACACAATCATATAATTTCGTGCACAATATAAACAGTGAAAATGAAATTCATACCCAATATACTCAAAGCATAAAAATAGGAAATAGGCACACATAATTGATGCGAAACTTCTCTTTATTAATGCTTCAATGGTTACAGACTCGACTCACCTTGTGTACTCAGCTGTAGGGGTCCGTGCACTCAGCTGTGGACTACTAGGCCTCTGTGCACTCATCTGCAGAGCCTTCTCCTACTCTACAACCCAAAGACTCAACTCTATGCTTCAAACAAGATTCAATTCTCCATTCTTTGTTTTTCTTCTTCCTGTTTCTCTCTAACTTAGAGCCTCACTCTTTTTATATAATCCCATGGTCCACAGACCATGGGTAGATCTCTAAAGTCGACATTACATTACAAAATTAAGGGTGGACAACCCTATGACTAATGTACAAATTTTGCGCTCCACGCCCACAAAATGCGGAGTCTTTACATCGGATTTACATCTTTTGACCAAAATCTGGGCTTTAAGCCCCAAAACTTCCCTTGAGGGATCTTGCGCCCAACAGGCTCCCAACACAAACATCATGACTTGCCCTTGAGTAACTCTGTTGGTGCGGAGATCTTCGCACGAATACCACCCAACTCTGCTTGGACCGATGTAAGATCAGCAACACACTTAGCAACTGCCTGCTATACTTCCTTGACATGCTTTTCAGTGGCTGTTGTAGCTAAATTGCTACCCTAGACTTGTTCCTGCATTCCCTACATCTGCGTAAGCTTGGCTTCAATCGATGATGTAATGGCGAATGCCTCCTTGATCCATGGTTGTACGTGCGCCTTTAGGATAACTTCCTTATGTCACGCAACATCTACCTACTCCTTGAGCACTTTTTCCTGCTGCATCCATGCGAGCCTCTGTGTAAGGGCCATCATTCACATGGTCCCTTTATGTCATCATACTATCCAACTCGTGCACCTCTATTTACGGGCACTGTATGTTCGGGTCCTCCTACAGAGTGGTGAGGACCTCGAACGATTCTTCAAAAAGTTTGGTGCAACCCTTTACCACATTGCTAATCTCTACTATTCTTGTTGTAATGTCACTAGCACACTTCTCTTTCACCTTTGGTGGAGTTGAAGGTTGCACCTTCAATTGTAGCTCAACTATCTGAAGGTTCAACTCCAACTGAACCTTAGCCATCTCTTCTTTCGCTTCACGCACCCGTGCTGCTAATCTCCAGATGCACGCCTCTTCTAGTGCCTCTGCTTAGATGGCCAACTCAGAGACCATCTGGCAAGCTTCCTCGACCACTTGCACTAGCTACCTATTTTGTGTGACAACCTTGTCATGCTGCAGGCTCAGTTGTTCCATATTAATCTGTTGCTCGCTCATCACCTGGAGCACGTGATTCTCCTTGGCCCGCAGTTCTGCAGTCACTCCATTCTACAGAACATAGAGTGTCTCTCGTGAGAGCATAACCATGTTTATCCCAACTCCCTTCACCACACTAACCATAGGCCTGTCAGCCTCGTTTTCTGTAACTAGTGCCCCTTCTGGCAGCACTATAGTGTTGGTTATGCGGGCGCACAACATTTCCTCAATTGTGGTCGTGCCTACTGCAAGGCCAGTCGAAAAAGTAATAGCTTGAGGAGTATGCACCTAAAACTCCTGTATTTATGCCCGTAGGGTCCCCAACACCATCTAATTTACCTCCACGAACTGCTAGACGGCCTTAGTGGTGATGTCGTGCAGCGTCTCCCCTATATCATGTAGATCCCCCACAATGAGGGTGATCAGGTCAAAAGAAGTCTTGAAGGCTTTTGACTTCTTCCTCAGCCCCACCTACTCTCTCGAGTGTTGCTGCTTCAGCTGTGTGGATGTTGTCTATGGGTCCACACCACCTTCATCTGTTTTGGGCTCTTGTTCAGGCAAAGGTGACTTTGCTCCTTCATGGTCCTTCTCGGTTGCCCTCTGCTGCTCTTCTGTTTCCCTTGCAGCGTCATGCGCCTCCTGTGCCTTGGCTGCTGCTATTTCATTCCTTCTCTCTCTGCCAGCTGCATCATTCACATTTTTGCTTCCTCCTTCTTCCATTGTGCAACAGACTTCTCTGATTCCACCGTGGAGCTAGTGGGAGAGCGCCACTCCAGTGGCCACGACTCAAGCACAACGAATATGACATCGTCCGTGGCTAGGTAAAGTAGCTCATTCCATTTCTTTGAGGGTCCTTGCACACCCTAATATATACATGATGGAAGTCCACCTTGAACTCCATGAAGCTCTACAGACTATTATATACAGTGGGTGATAACTGCAGCTTGCGGTTAATCCCCATTCTGATGTTCATCTCCATGAATGCCCAGAATATTTTGATGTCTCAGATCCTTTGCACATCTGTAGTTGCCCACAGCGAAGCATACTTCACTGCCTTTGAAAGATCCTTTGCAATCATGGGGAACTGGTTGTCCTCGGGAAATTCCCAAGCCACTAGCACTATGGACAGTAGAAGCCATGCATAGTGGAAAGTCTTCTCTTGTTCCTGTGCCTCGCAACAATTTTCCAGAAATTCTCGGCACAAGTAATCAACCCAGTTAAACTGGACCCCCTCTGTGCACTACACGGCAAGTGTAACCACGGGCATGGGCACCTCATCCATGCGGCACTTCCACATAAACTTTCAAGCCAGTATCTACGTCATGACTCTAACTGCATTATTGTTGATACTAGAGATCACGTACCCCCTCTTCTTCTTCTCCAGCTTGATTTTTTTCTTCATGGCCTCCGCAATGGCTAGATCATTACTCTTACCTCTGAAATATCCACTGGGTCCTCCCCCTTGCAAGGGAGTCAGGTAATTCTATGGATTAGGTGGTCCATGATGGGGATGGGCTCCTCCAGCTACAAACACCCATCATGCACCAGGCAAAGCAACTGCCTGATGACAAAGATAATCACTGGGGCGTGATGGTAATGTGTCACCTAGAGCAGGTTTAATAACCCTGCTTTCTCTACTCCACGCAAACACTTGTGTGGCTCCAACTCTATGACTCTCGCCGCTATGTTTTTCTTCAGCCACATTAGCTGTGCAGTTGCCAAGTGTGGTAGTTTCTCGTGGTCCGTGAGATCCCAATCTTCAAAATTTAGAACTGACACCCATCCTAAGTGCGCTCCTTCAAAAATGATATCATCAGAGAGAAGTAGAGTCTGCAGAGAGTGCTTTCTCTCATCTAGGTCCTTGGGTACCCTTGCTTTCCCCTTTCGCGGAGGAACATATGGGGGAAACTTGGTCAAAGGGTCCACACCCTGGGTTTCTTACTCCATTTCTTCGTCCTCCTCCTATTCCAGCAGAATTTCCTCAAGGTCTTCCTCCTCCTCATCAGCTTCCAAATTAATCACCTTCCCCTTTTCTTCCATGGTCAATTTAGTTCTCAACGGGTTTCTAGTAGACATGCACACCGTTACCATAAGCTGCTTGTCTTTCTTGGGTCTCGGTGTGTGTGGCGATTTAGGGATTTCTGCAATTATCCCGACACTTTCTGGGGCATTTCCTATCGTCATGGCCTGCACAACCTCTTTAGCGGTCATCTCTCCGATATTCGTGGCTTATTCATATGCTTCCATATTGTTGTTCCATAAATCTCTCAACAGCTCAGGTAAGTGTTCAAGCAGTTCCTTTGACTTCAAAAGATCAAACAAATCGGGGTTCATGAATCTCTGGGCACGCAATAGCTCAATTCTCAAATGGCCAAGTGTTGTTTCTTGGGCAACCCTTTGCAATTTATAGAGCCTTTTGAATTCAAATTCGACCATTCCCCCCAAATATGGTCCATTAATTCTCCCTTGGCAGCAGATTTTCGCAAATCTAGCCCATAAATTTTACCTTAAATGCCTGCCGCCTGCTCCATTTGGTCTCAAACCAAGCATCACATCATGAATAGTGACTGTAACAGTCACTTTCCAGCCAACCTACATGGTAGCACAGCTACCCTTACACTGTCGCAGACCCTGTGACACCTTGCTATGGTGCACACTCTTGACATCGTGTAGCTCTTGGGCAGAGTAGTTTATAGTCCCGCACCTCCTTTCAGCTACCTGGAGTGCTAAGACTGTGCTTCCTATGACTAGTCAGCTAGCCAGCCACCTGTGTATAGGTTCAAATGGCTGCCATTTACTTTCCCTGGGAAGAGTTCTCTATTTAACTTCTCCAACTGTACCGTGCTGCCATCTGTGATTCCCTTAATAACATATGGGTCATGCCCCATGCAGCTGAGAAACTGTCGATCTTTCGCAATTCTGGTGGACTCTATTCTTTTATCAAATAGTAGTCTCTTAATCAGTCTTCTTCCTTCTCAAGACCTTGATTCCAATTCCACCATGGCACTTTTCTCAACTCAATACTCTCATTTATCTCATGAGTTCTTGGAGCATGAAGACCCTTGAGCTAAGATCCCTACTAGTCTCTTCATCAAGTCCCAACTATTCTTCTTCGAGCTCTTCCAACTACATGAGCCTTTTTTCCAGGGCTCCGCGCTCTGTTACACCTATGAGTGCCACTATGCATGGGCTAGACACGATAGACTCCATAGGTATTATGACCTCTACTCTATCAACCAACTGAAAAGGCATCTTTCCGAGTGCGCATAGGTCCCAACCACTTTGTTGCACATTGCATACCATGTTCAGCTGTTTCACTCCTTGTTAATTGCTTCTACATGTATAACCTTCTGCGTGATTATTCTTCCCACATACTATCTGTCCAACCTTAAGAGCCAATTGCACATCTACCCCCACAAGACAAGCTTATTAAACATACCTCTCAGCATGGAGCTCATGCACATCCACATAGGTTGTTTTCCATATTCCTACATCAACCTGGCCAGATGTATACGTAGATCATCCTGCCCATCGTATTTTTCTATCAATCATACTCTAGGATTCCCAAACTGTGTGTGCATAATCATCCTACACTCTCACTAGTCGTCAGAGCTCCCTTTGTGTGTACCCCACCACCTCGCAGGTGTAGCGTGTAGTACCCAATTCAAGGCCTGGAAACGTTGCTTTTCTGGCACCTCCCTTTCAAAATTATCTAGGCAAGTATCTACCTCACTTAACCCATCACAAGTAGACAGATCCCTCACTTCCGTCGATACGCGGCACAGTGATCTTGTCATCATATTATAGTTCAACATGGTTACCTCTTGTAACCAGTTCAGCCATTGCTCTATCTCCTCATCAGAATCCAACATATAGGAGCTTTCATGCTCCCATGAGATCCATCTGCCCATGGTGGGATTTACCCAATCTTGCTCTCACGTGGTTATTTTGTAGATGTAGTCCAAATCATTGTCACTTTAATATTTGTGCACTGGCTCTGTATAGCGCGATCCTTCAGCAGGGTCCAAGGGTATAACTATGCGCAGAGACTTCTTCTCAAAAATCATCTTGCGTTTCTTTAGATTAATCACCTTGTTCATGTTAGTGGCCCAATCAATTCCTAAGACCACAAGGTAGGGATCGCTGCCATTAACAATCTCTATTACTTCAAAGTCTGTTAGTGTGCTCACTCCCTCAATATCCACAGTGATTCCCTGCAATCGCCCCATGGGTACTATCTTCTGCTGGTTCGCCATTAGTAGCTGAATAGGAGACCATTGTAGTGTAGGTTTCCCTATTCGCTCCCATGTCTACTTCGACAAAACATTCATGTCTGACCCTAAATCCAGAATTACTTGGTCCATCTCATATTCTCCAATCTGTGTGATTAACCTCATTTCTCTTCCCATTCTCATCTTATGCTTTCCAATATTCCGAACTACACGCGGTTCTCCTGGTGTGGTCCCAATGCATCTGTTAATGAGTACCTGTAGTCCCTTTACAGCCTTACTGTCGTGCAATAACTTCATGCATGTTTCTAGGAACCTCATGAGCATAGATGAGTCCATCTCTGGCTTCGGTCTATCTTTTCTTCCTGAAGTGTAGGCATCAGCAAAGCTCTTCTTAGGTTCCATGGAGGTTTCCTTAGTGCCCTCCAAATCAAACTCTACTTCTTTCACCAAAGCTTTGCGAACCCAAGTACTATCTTCAGGCTATTTTCCTTTGTCATCTTCCATCATGATTCCACTCTAAAGCACAATTTTCATATTCAGATCTTCGTCACGTGGCTCAGACCTCATCATCTACAAGTTTTGAGTCAGGGGAGGCGGTATCGCTCCCTTGTCACGTATCCTAGTTATCATGGTAGGACAATCTTCCATCATATGATCAAACAAGGTACAATACAGACATGATGGACTCGTTGGGTTTGTACAATCATGGGCATAATGTCCTGGCCCTCCGCAATTGTAGCATATCAGCTGTCTGTGACCTCTTCCAAGTCCTCCTCCCTCTCAGCCTCGTCCTAGCCCCTAAAATTATGTTCGCGTCACTCCTTCGTTCTTGTCTAAGCATCGTGTTTCAGCCTGAACTCTATAGGTGGGAGTTCTATCCATCATTAGCTCATAGCTTCTACAAGTGTGCTCATCATGTCCCACTGACCTACAAAAGTTACATAACAATTGCTATGAATTGTGTGTATACTTCTGTAACAAATGGTAGTTGTCGTAGTGTGTTTCCGTCCTATTTGACAAATCGTGCACCACAAAGTAGGCACCGCACTAGGTCTTGCTTATGCTTCTAGCCTTAACAGGATCAATCCTCCTCCCATGAGGTAATTTGCGAACACCAGGTAGTGGTCCTTATCAAAACCCTGACCCTTGCATTTTATGCACCACACCTCTTCACATACTTTTGGTTGAGCTGTCTTGTCATGTTTCAGAATCTGCATCTCAAGGCATAATTTTTTCAACTGCACGTGGATTTGCTAAACTTCCAAGTTAGGATCTTGCATTGGGGTCTCATGAACCCTCATCACTATATCTAGGGTCTATGCCTGAGTCATTAACTTCTGCTGCGACAATGCACTCCTAAGATGTGGCATTAGCAATGCTTCAAACCATTCGCAGTGTTGTCCATCCGTCAGATTCATATTATCTTTGCGAATCATGCACTTCAGCCTCTGATCTAGCTCCCAAGGAGTCTCGCCTAGTAGCATTGTGATCTCTTTGAATCCAATGATCGACTGTGCCTCTGACTTTGCACTGCTAAAGTCCTTATTTAGCACAATTTGGATATCCGTGATTTTCGCATTCAGATTGTCATTAGAATGCTTAATATAGAGTGCTGACCAATTTCACTTTCTTTATATTATCATCTGTAACTCCCTGCACTTCCCATATGGCTCATACCATGAATCAAAACTGGTCCAAAACTTCATTTCCCAATCCCTTGAACACAGTCAACTTTATTATGCTTGCCATATTGATTTGCGGTGGTGGAAGAGGTGGTACGGGTGAAGATGAAGGTGATGGTGGTGAAGCTGGTGGTAGTGTGGGTGGGGATAGTATGCACGGAATCCTCTACCTTATCAAATGGATTTCACTTTGCGAAGAGACCCTCATGAGATCTTCCTCATCCCCTCAAGGAGGTGAAATCAAAGGGCTATTCTCTGGTCTCTTACTTCCTTCGTTTCTGTAGGTTTTTCCGCTTCACGTAGCGCCAAACATCAAGGTAATTGCATGACCCTATTTTCACATAATAGCATTTTAATCCAAGTATTAAGAGACTTTATGTACTTACCTCGTGGTCCTTTGAGGAAGCGCCGCTCTTCCTCGCTATAGCTGATTGAAGTGTCTACCAAAAACTCAATAATGAATCCTCCTATAATCCGATTGAGCCAATGATCAACAACGCACGCAATCTGATCCTCTGATGCTTCCAATATGCGCACCAACTATGGGGTCCACACAATAGGACCATCGAGCTTCCACCTTCCTTGGCTATGTCCTAGCTTCGTGATCTACTTGTACAACTCAGTAGGGAAATATGCAAAGAATATTTCATGGATCTCTGTGTACAGGTAGCAGTTTAACCACTCTTCTTTGTCAGTCGTGGATTCCTATTCTCCTGCACTGCGAACTTGTGAATCCTCTTATCCAACCAACCTTCAATTTCCTTCTTAGTTGGATTCCAATGATACGACATCAGGCATCTATATGAAGATTCTGGTCCCGGCAACGGAAACATTTATTGGCTTGAGGGGGGTTGACCCAAGTTCAAAGTTAATTAGCCAAACAAATCCCTACACTACTGGCCCTTTCAGCAACAGCCTGCAGTGTGTGGACTGATGTCTCACCTGAAGCAGTATGAGGGGATCTTGCAACCAAGTTTTCGCACCCTCGAGATATCTGAGGGGTCGGTTATTCCAACTGTGAATACCTTCATGTAGGTCACTTTGCGCACTATCCTGACCTGTGATACCTTTGCGATCTGTTATAATCGCCTTCGCGTAGCCCTCACCAGGGGTTGAGGTGCTTTCACACTGCTTATGGCAGCAATCTAAGCTATTTCCCCAAGTTACACCATGAATCTTACTTATCTTCTTGCAATTTCTATTTATCTTTGCGTAATAGATACTTATCTCACATTTACTTAATCAACATAATCATATAAGTTCATGCACCATATAAACAGTGAAAATGAAATTCATACCCAATATACTCAAATCATAAAAATAGGAAATAGATACACAGAATTGATGTGAAACTTATCTTTATTAATGTTTCAATGGTTATAGACTCGACTCGCCCTGCACACTCAGCTGCAGGGGTCCGTGCACTCAGCTGGAGACTACTAGGCCTTTGCGCACTTAGCTGCAGAGCCTTCTCCTACTCTACGACCCAAAGACTTGACTCTATGCTTCAGACAAGACTCAATTCTCCGTTCTCCATTTTTCTTTCTCCTCTTTCTCTCCAACTTAGAGCCTCTCTCTTTTTATACAATCCCATGATCCGCAGACCAGGGGTAGATCTCTAAAGCCAACATTACATTACAAAATTAAGGGTGGACAACCCTATGACTCATGTACAAACTTTGCGCTCCGCGCCCACAAAATGTGGAGTCTTTACATTGGATTTACATCTTTTGACCAAAATCTAGGCTTTAAGCCCCAAAACTTCCCTTGGGGGATCCCGTGCCCAATATAAAGACTCCACATTTTGTGGTCACAGAGCGCGAAGGTGTCATAAGTCATCAAGGGTTTTCTGCCCTTAGTTTTGTAAAGTAATGTCAGTTGTAAAATATCTACCCATGGTCTACGGACCATGGGATTATATAAAAAGAGCTGATCTCCCAAAAAGTTTGAGAGTCATATCATGTAAGAGAGTCGTAGCTCTGAAGTAAGAAGTATAAGTTTTAGGTCTTAGTGTAGATAGAGGCTCTGCAGCTGAGTGTGCAGAGGCCTAGGGTGGAAGTCCGTAGCTAAGTGCGCAGACCCCTGTAGCTGTGTGCACAGGGCGGATAGAGTCTGTAATCGCTTGAAGATATCAATAAAGAGAAGTATTCTGCAATTTCTTTATCCTTGTTCATATTAATGCATCTTGTCAGTTTAGGTATAAATTTCCTTTATTATGCTTATATGGTGCACGAATGAATGTAATTATGTTGGATAATTGAACGCAAATAAGAATATCTATCTACGTGGTGCTAACTGTGAGTATCTAATAAGATAAGTAAGATTCTTATGATAATCAAATGATCTGAGAAATACGCTACCTTAGCAGCACGAAAGTATCTGAATCGAAGGTTAGGGCTACTCAAAGGTCAGTTGTACCCTTTCGTGTAGGTATCGAAGGGAGGAATAGAAGGAATAAAATGACATCACGACCATCTCAAGGTGTTGAAACTTGGTTCCAACATCCCCCCATACTGCTTCGGATGAGACTTATATATCTATATATATATATATATATATATATATATATTTATATATATATATATTATATATATATATATATATATATATATATATGTATATAGATATATATATGTAGATATATATATATATATATATATATATATATATATAATAAGAAAAAGGAGGAGGGGACAGTGGGTGTGGTTGACATCCAATTTAGTGGGTGGTGGACAGTGGGTGTGGG
Organism: Pinus tabuliformis; assembly: GCA_031772625.1. Classification (NCBI taxonomy): domain Eukaryota; kingdom Viridiplantae; phylum Streptophyta; class Pinopsida; order Pinales; family Pinaceae; genus Pinus; species Pinus tabuliformis. The sequence continues at coordinate 1,310,870,068 of CM062804.1, forward strand.
CAACTATTTCTAGGTTTTCCAATAGCCGCCACGTTGATTGGCAAACTACCCACAACAACACACCTAACACTGCAAAGAATAGGGAGACTAGTGGGGGAAGGGAACCTATCACCAAAGAAAACCGAAATAGAAATCAATTTTTAAGGTGGTCAATAGTAAAAAATCAGGGTGCCGAAAGAGGTCATGGATGATCTATTATGATAAAGGAGATGATAAGTTTTTCGGGAGGGTGGTGGATCCTATCATTCATCCATGAGCCACATCGAGTGAAAACTTAGCACATACATGAAAACTAGCATGGTGAAATTTATGGCAATGGATAATTGGAGTGACAACCGCACCCACTCGAGCGATGGACCTTTATAAGGGCTTGACATGGGTGGTCAAGGAGCCTAAGATGTAGAGGGTGTGAAGATGCCACATTGGATAGGTCATAAACCATCAATGGCCAATTAAAAGTTGCTACAAAAGTGAAGTTGTAGGAGGTAAGGTGGTTGAATCTCGGAAGGCCAATGGCCAAGCCTAATTATCAAACTATTGTTCAAGCTACGACAGGGTAATTGACCACAAAGAAGAAGCCACAATACTACATGTAAGGGTCCATGTTGGTCAAGCGGCAGGTGATGTCTCCAAAGGGAGCTAAGACCAGTAGCTAGGGGTCATAGTCTCCAATAACGGATGAACATATAAGAGATCCATGGAGATAGGAAAATAGGAGACCAGTAGCAAGCCAACTATGAGTTGACATCAAAGTTTTTTCCATAGATCCATTAGATTCAATATAGCTAAGATTGGCTACAAGGATGAGGGAGTTTTGGAACAAGAAATCATGCAAGTGGTTGCATCAATAATGGGGATGAAGAGAAGGTCAGGAAACATGGTCATACTACATCATAATAGCCATGTCAGTGGTAGTTTGGTAGTGAAAATTTGTTAGTCATGGGTGGAAAATAAGCGGTAGAGGTTATAGGCCACTCTGTAGTAGCCAAAACCATATATGGTTAGAGTCATAGTAGTCACATGCAGGCAATAGTTTTAGGCAAGGGGTAGAAGTTTCGTGTAGTAGGTAGTAGGCTCTGGCAGCATAGTCATACAACATGCAATAGAGGGCTAATATATCCAGACTAGGATGGTGTTGATGGTGTTGGACTTGCCAACATGTCATGGGATCTCCCAGGTAAGAAGTCCCAACTAGACCTCAAACCATTTGGAGTAGGAGTTCGAATAGTGGGTAGTAAAGATATGCCTTGATTGTGATAGCGCACAGAGGTAAGCAAGATCTCTTTGTCGGAAGCAAGTGTGTGACCTTGCAGTGAGTCAAGAGAGATGCATGGGTGCGTTCTAACACACGAAGGGGGAAAAGAGGTGTATCCCTTAGAAGCCTATAATAGTAGGCAACTTGAAAGGAACACACTTTTCGACAATATGGAAAGAAGAATAGTCGAAAATCCAAAGTGATGGGTTAAAGAAACAACATGAATTCAAAAATATTGATACAATTGTATATAAAATAGTTCATACACAAATGCGTAAGTTAAACAACATATATTGCTAAAGTAAATAGAATGGTTGAACTATAATAACAACATATGCATAAAGACGTGTTGCCTCTCTTATATAATATAAAGTGAAAGTCCCATCCATACATACAACCATGACATCCACTCTCCCCTATAGTGGAACATTATAGTCAACACCACCTGCTTCTCCAAAGAGATTTACTCGCTCTACACTGTGGAGAAGCCAAGGCTCATCACAATACTCTCCAAGCCCTCTCTAAGCAATGCCTAGCAAACACTTGGCTCCCAAATGCCTGTTCTATGAGTTATGAGGTTCAATTTATAATAAAGGATGGGGTGACCCTTAACATTCCCCTTTGTGACTCTTGGACTACCCTCATGACTCTTTAACTTCATTACATAACTCGTTACATTACATATGACTGTTTGCATTCTACTAATGACACTTGGAATTTCACTTTATATCATGTTTACAAAAATAAATTTTCCACATATACCTATGTGCGACAGCTTGATTCAGCCAGATAAGACAACACTAAGACTTAGATGAATTTTTAAAGACCAACTCATCAACATCCTCCCTATGATCCTCGGTGATGAACTGTTGCCATGCTTGGTAGTGCACAATGGTGTCCACATATTCTTTGATTATGTCTTCCTGGAAATGAACTCTTGCCTCCATTGCTTCTGGGTATGCTAATTTGGAACCTCTGTTTGACTCATCCTGTATCATGCACATCTTAGTCCTTAGCAAGGCCGGACCGACGATATACATATTCATGTTCTCTGTGCTGATTTTCAAATTCCACTAGTGGCCATGAGCATCAACTGATCAAAATATGTGTCGAGCTCCAGTCAGACTTGGTTCTTCTCTTTGGGCTCTATGAGCATTCCAATTGATGGGGTTCCATACTTTCTCACCACGACATCGAAACTCTTGTGCAACCATGCATACAAAGCCTCAATATTGGTGATGAGCGGTGGGAGTTCCTCATAGTTCTGGATTAGGCTCCAGAGGCCTGCTTTATTCAACTCTACCTGTGGCTTCATCATCTTGTGCAAGTGAAACGAGGCTCAATTGTACATCATTGTACATGTCTGTACATGATCAACAATGACATGTATATCATGAGTGTTCGCACTATCTTAGTGCAGCACTGCTGATGACCATGTAGATGGAAAACTGCCTTGCGCATGGGGACCAGCCTGTCATATAGTCTCCATATGACTGTCTCAAGAGACGATACTTCAACCAGTATCACTTTCTCCATCTTTTCTTTGGCGAATCCTATTGATTGTTTCTCTCTCTACCTGGCTGCTTGCAATTCTTTAGCCATGCGCTCATTTTCTGCTATCAAGAACTTCACACTTGAGCTCATGGCTTCGGCATAAGCCTTTGTAACATTGTCTCAGGTAGCTAATGTCTTCATATAGCTGACACAATCACCCATTCTTTAAAGCTCGTAGGTGATGCATGCTCATCTGGGGTATGCGCTCTACTTCCTTGTACAACTTTGTGCTATTACTCATCAAAGGCTATGTTATACATGTATGTTCCCATATTATCCTCAAGGAGAACGGTATCCCCTTGCTCACATGGGACTTTCTCTATTGATGGAGCTAGTGAATCCTATGGTATTACCTTGGTTTCTTTTGCCATGAGGTCAGTGTCCTGATCCTGTCCCAGCTGCTCCATATCTATGTCCATCTATTCTACTATCGGTTCATCCTACTGAGCAAGTTATTATTCCTATAGCTTCTCACCCTATTCCTCATCTACTACTGATTATTATTTTTCAACTTGTATTGGTGTAGTTTGTGTTGTATGTGTGCCTTTCACTTCCTCCTGTTCCTATTCCTATTTTTGTTCCTACTGTGCTTCCTTCTCTCCTCTATGTAGCTCTTGTTCTTCTTTGAGCTTCTACTCTACTTCCTGTAACTTCCTCTCTACTTCTTCCAGTCTTTTCTTCTCCCTCTTTCTTTGTGCTACTCTCCTATCATGCTACCACCTCTTTACTTTTATCTCGAAAGCTACTCTTTCCACAAGTGGGTCTTCCTTAAACTTGTAGCTTTTCTCCACCTCTGTGCTTTCGCCAATATTCCTATTGCCTTTGTCTTGCGTAGATTTGTTGCTTGTTGTTGTTATCATTGTTTCTCCCCTTGGTGTTGTTACCTTGAGTGCTACTAGCCACTCTACTGTCATGCTTACCAATTCATTGAGCCTAAAGGAATTATAGAAATATCTCCATGGGTCTTCCTCTAGCCAATGACACGCCCCATGGAACCAAGAATAGTACACTATCACACAATGGTCCCTGCATAAGCCATGTGGATCGTACAGAATGAAACTATTGGTGCCAAACTTAAACTTCTTGAAGTCCTCGACCTTGGCATCTGCTTATCTCAAACTCTAGGTCACGTACAACCCAATTCGTAGAGGAAGCATAGGCCATGGTGTCTTCTTCTTCCTGTGCAATCCAGCTGATAACCTTGTTGATATGTGGTATGAAACTTCCTACATGACCAGCTTGTTCGTGGAAAACTTTGGTAACACATGCACAACCTTATTTGCGCTATACATCATGATGAAGGTGACATTCGGTGAGGCATACCAATCTGCAATGTTCAACAACACCTTCGTTTCTTCCTGGCAAATGCAAGGTGGATCTTGTTCGAATATCATCATGTACAGAGTGGTAATTAAGTGGTCATATAGTCTATCCATGACTCCTCAGTAGCCACACTCTCAAATAAACTTGCAATATACGTTCACAACATTCTCTAAAGGTGTCCATGCCCAACCCATGCTAATAAACTATTAATGGGCATAGATTGCATTGAGTAGGTAGGAAGACATGAAGAATATTTCTTTCTAATTCTTAGGTGGACTCTCGGCATTCGATACATGCACTTTTAGCTCGAGAGCCAACATGTCAGACCAGTTAAAAGGATTTCCTTCACTTGCTAACTAATCCAACATAACAACCCAACTCTACAGAAAGATCTTTGTACTCTTTTGGCCATACAAGTGACATGCAAACATGACCAAGAATTGGTAAGCCTTCCTAAGTGTCTTTATCTTGTATATCTTGTTGGGTGTTTTCCTGAACTTTGATGGCTCCCTTACCCAACACTTCAAGATGTCTCTTGTGTTTGCGCTGTTGTTAGGAGTATAGAATGGTGCATCCATTCTGTTCAATAGCTGCGACAAATGATACATCTACTGACAATATTCCATCCTGAAGTTAGCAATTTCTACTACACTAACACTGCTTAGCATCATCATCTCAGGATCAGTGTGTGAGACAATCCAGTGGATCACATCTACGCATGAGAAGGTGGAATACCTGCATGCAACCTTGTATAATCCTAACTTATGAATATTTACATATAATTTTCAGTCCTCTAGTTTCTCCCCAAATTTGCATATGAAAATAGTGTTGATGTCTTGCCATGTGATCTTGATGTCTTTCTCAATGAATAGGTGTGTGTCTGTGTACACGGGCAAGCTCATATGCACTTGCTCAACCACATCTCCAATACTACTTTCAGTTGTCTCCTTTGATCCATCTCTCATGGAGACCATGATACCTATACTGCTGAGAAGCTGCTCAAAAACTTGTGGTACCTAGAGATAGAGAAGACACTCATGACAAGACAATGTCAAATAAAAAACATAAAGCAACTCGAGAATCAATCGGGCAACAAACTGGTGACTACTAGGAAAGATTGCACAACATGGACTCTAGGAGGTTGAGATATTGTCAATGGAACTATGCATTATGTAGTCTCAGCTCCCATTGAGGCTCACTACTAATTGGAATTGCGCAATGTGCAATCCAAAGAGGTTGATTTCTTAATGAAACTACACAAGGTGTGGATCAGTCACACTAGGTTGTTGGATGGAACTGCACATTATGCAGTTCTAGTGGGTAGGACTGGGGCACTGCCTCCAAGGATTGCACTGAGCATAACTGGAAACCAGTGTGGGTAGCCTCTATGCAATTCCTGGAGGCAAGGCATAGCCTTGACTACCAGGAATGCAGAGTCCATACCGGGAGAAGCGAGATCTTGGCTGTGACAGCCCAGATCTGCCCAATGGAAACCTAAAAATGTGAAGGATTGAATGTGTGTGAAAATATGGTGCAAATCTAAGTGAATAGACATGCATACAATTTAGGTAAGTGCAAAAATCATTCAAACGGAAAAACCATGAAGCTGATGGAGGGAGTCGTTGCAATGGCAACTATCAATGCAAAAATAATGTTATGCATGTGACACTAAGGAAATGCAATGAAAAACTCAAAAAAACACTTCTACAAGTTAAAACACATTGAAACACCAGCATTAATTCAATAAAACAAAGGAAAACAACACTCATACAAGCCGAGAAATAAAAAGTGACAGAAAAATCAGTAAAAGACATGAAAATAAAAACTTACCCAGAAAAGTTGCATCGATTGTGCCAAAGGTTCCTAGATGCCTCGAGAATGCAAGATCTCCAAGGTTGAATATGAATAATGATCTATGAGGCATTGTTTAAATAGATTTGGTAAACTTAGGGTTTATGATGAGCATGCCACAAATCTAGGAAAATGACACTTAGCGGGGAGTTTCTAAAATTGAGTTTGCATGTAGCTTCCGCTGCTAAAAATAGATCCCTAAAACCTAGGGATGATTTTTCAAATTTTTTCATTTTTCTTTTTTGGGAAAAGATGTCTGGCATGCAAGGAAGGATTGTGTAGTTCTTGAGGCAATCGAGAAACCTACCGACACATACAATGAATAGTCATCGAGGGAATAACTTTTGCACTGTTTTTGGGTTAAGTGGCCTTGGCTCGCTGGCTAGCTCTATGCAATTTTCTATAGCATTGATGTTCACATACTCTGTGAATTTATGGAGAGCAGTGTCTAATGGCTTGCTCTACACATTTCTGGAGAGCAGTGCTGGCTGGCCTTCTTTGTGCAATTTTCCAGAGCAAGGTTGGTTGGCCTGCTCTACACAATTTTCTAGAGTAAGGCTCGATGGCCTGCTCTGCGTAATTTTTAAGTGAAGGGAATCTACTAGGTTGCTTTATGAAATTCTAGAGGGGAAGATAGACTGCCCTCCAGTATTGTGCAGTTTTTCCGATAGCCCAATGAGCGGATGTGAACCAAGTACTAGGCTAGCTTGTCGTTGGTTGATAGAACAAGTAAGTGAACACAATCTTTTAGGTGACAGATAAAATAAAATAGGAACATGTACCTGGTCAGTGTAAGATAGCTACTATGATTTCAAGAAGGGAGGCTCCAAAATGAAGTGAAGGAAAAATTTTGGGGGCGGTTGTAGCTGCTACAAAAAATGGTTAGCTGGGAAGGCTTGTGTTCTTAAGGTTCAGAAAGAGAGTCAGTAGCCTTAGTGTAGTCATAGTTTGAGATAGCTATGAATAATTCTTAGGAGTAGGAGGCTTCTAGGAGCATGGTTCTCAACTCAAGTTTCATGTTAGTAGCAGGACAACCTTTTGTGCCAGAGGGAGAATATATAGTGGATGTAATGATCTTGGAGACATATTCAAGTTATGGAAGTACCTTCCTAGCTAAGAGGGATTGTTGTTGGCATTATGGCTAAAGTGTTGTCCTTGATGGCAACCCATTCAGGTGATAGATCACAGTACTTCAAGTTAGCAGCAGAGATTGATGATCAGCTATCAAATATTGAAGAAAATACGGGGTAAGCAGGTACACCTTACATAAGGTGCGTACACGCAGGTCGGTGTTACATAAAGTGCGTATATACCCGCAGTTATCCCATTTAGGAGGTGCGTACCCCCAGTGCACACATTTCAAGGCAAAGAAATTCACATGTGGGGTTTCTTATGTTTAACCTTTGGTATTTAGCCGACGGTATTTGTGTTATTATGGTGTCGGCCCGTGGTATTGATCCATGATTTGAGGAAGAGCTTTCCCATATAAAGCAAAGGAGATCATTTGGCTTGAGCATGTTTTGGGTTGAATATCTTATGAGGGCTAGATCTGAAATATTATGATCTCTTGGGAGTATGTCTAGATCTAAATAAGGCGAATCTACTGATGAATTGAGATCTCTTCGGCGCATGTTCAGATCTATAGATCTGACTGTCTGGGTTATTTCTGAAGTCTTGAAATCATCTATGCCCGAAGGTACGCAGGTACAGTGAAAGAAAAGTGCGTACATACGCAGGAACGAAGCGTTTCAGGTGCGCCGGTATGCAGGCACAGAAGGGTTGCAGGTGCGGAGGTCCGCAGGCAGTTCAATGGACTCAAAGCGAGGTACGCAGGTGAGTAGTTGACTACAGTGCGTACGTAAGCAGGCGAGCAGTTGAGCAGGGTGCGTACGTAAGCAGGCGAGCAGTTAAGCAGGGTGCGTACGTAAGCAGGCGAGCAGTTGAGCAGGGTGCTTACTGTAAGCAGGCAGTACATGGGTGAAGCTGCTTACTTCTCTTAAGATCCTTGTTTATCATTGCTGTGTTCTGGGTTTGTTCCTATTATTGTTGATCTGGTTACTACAGTTGATTGTTTGATTCTCTTATACTTGATGATCATTTGATGCTTATGGATCCAGTTTGAAAATTTATGAAAAGTGGTCCTTGTAAGAAAAAATAGGGGGTTGTAGCTCCCTTCCAGGAGAGACTGGAAAACGAGAGAGAGAGTTGTAGCTCTCTGCAGGTTGCAGCTTGCGTACTGGTAAATGACTGCACCAGTACATAACCATTGTAAAAGGAGTTTCTAATTTGAAAGACGATAGAGACATATTGCAGCAGGTGGTTTTCACCCACATTGGGTTTCCACCTTACATCTTGTGTTCTTTGGTGTGACTATCTGTTTTCTTTATTCATGTTCATTATTTTATGGTACTGACATGCAAAAATAATTCAAGGAACAAATAAGGAAGATTTATTAAAAGAGTTAGATAATACTGATTCACCCCCCCTCTCAGTATTATTTCCAACAATTGTTAGATTGTGTAGCTCAATAGGACCTCCACAATTTCTTAGTATCTTAGCACATGGAAGATTTCCTCTCTAGATAAACAATGTAATGTAATTTTATAAACTACCTTTGGTATTTAATGATTAAAAGTGACCTTATTATAATTTTGATTCACTTAAGTGACTTAAGTGACCTCAATGAGATGATTAAGTCACAATCATTGATATTGGGATGGAAATATCTAATATTATCCATTGAGATCTAGGGTTAGGGTATTAGTCATTAAAATGCTATAAAAATTTATTTGAGGGAGAGGTGAACATACCATTCAACAACACTAACCTGATGAAGAGGAGGACTGTGATACTCTTGTTTATCAGTTCAGGTAGGGTTTTAGGAAGGTGCAAGGAGTAGTGAGGGATTTAAATCGAGGTTAGACAAGGAAGATCAAAGGAAAAATATATGACCTGATCAATTAGATAACTCCAATTTTATTATTTTAAGTATAATTCCACTAATGGTCCATTATCTTGGTACTAAAGCGAAGTTATTAATATAACAAGTTTGCTAGTTTTTCCCATTGTGGGTTTTCCAAGGTAAATCATATGTTCAATGTGATGATGATTTTTGTATGTTTTTATTGTGCATTTTCATTAAGAACTTAGCTATTAATAAATTAATAAATGATGTAAAGGTATGTTGGAGATTTATTTCCAAGTTCTAGATTCGTGGAAATTTAATAGAAATTTCCTCATCCTCTTCCATCTTCAAACTTTCAAATTTCCCTCTAAGTGTTTGCAAACTAACTTCTTTAACCTTTTCATACCCTTCATAATAAGTTTTGAGCTTGTTCCATATCTCATGAATAGATTTGCACTGCATCACTTTGAAAAATTCTGACTCTACCAAGCCACTTAAGGTAACATGTTTAGCTTGTGCATTATATGTGTATATTTCCTTCTTTGTTGCATCTATCAAAATATCATTAAGAACTTTATATTCAGTTTCCACAATTTCCCTAACTTCTACACCCAAGGATATGAGATATGTCTCCACCTATCTCCCAAAATGCATAATTGGTTCCGTAGAACATAGGGGTCTTACGCACTACTCTGGTCACGCCCACTTCTACTTGATCTTCAACCTCCGATTAGTTAGTTGTTTTGAAGGTAACCTAGTTCTTATTCCACTTGTTGGCTCAAAGGTCACATTGAGACAGGTGGTTGACTCAATGTGCAATCAATTTTACCATTTCACAATTTTTCGTAATCATACAACCATATAGAAATGAACTATAAGAATTATATCATCAACTATAATAATGCATCATCATATTAGTAACATATAAAGAGGCCATAAACAAATAAAAAATTCATCACATCATAAAGAGACATTTTTTTTTGGTGGAAACCTATATGGGAGAAAACGACGAATCTTCTTCTTCTTTATATTCAATTCATTTACATAGATTTGCAAGCTACAACATGTTGGAATAAAATACCCCCTAGAAATGAAAGTTGCCACTTGTGGTAGGCTACAACCTGATTGAGGCACCAATATTGAAATATGCAAGTAACTATTCACTGTAGGCTATGACCTTATTGAGCTTGCAACCTTGATAATGAGCAAGCTCCAACTTGATTAAGGATACAACCTTAGTGGAGGCACTAACCTCCTTATTAAAATTCCTTATGGACCTCTATTTCAACTCATTTTCAAACTAAATCTAGTGTCATCATATATCACTAAATATTTTATAAAAAACGATTGACAAAAACTGTAATGACAACCTCTACAAAACCTGCAATGATAACATTATCACACAATCGGCAATAACTACACTACCACACAACTTACAACCATCTTACTACTACACAACCTACAACTGTTGTACTACTACATAACTTGCAACCATTATAATGAAATCACTTTTACAAAATTCATATCAATCACTTCTACAAAATTCATATCAATCATTGTCGTTGGTTTTGACATTGTTTCTCATACTTTGTTTCAACTAGTTCTTCAATCTAGTGATTTTAGCCCCTTCTCAAAACCACTTTGGTTACATTCTTTTCTCATTCATAATCGTCAAGCTTCTTCCAGAACTCAATATGCACAAACAATTCTCTCAAAAACCAAAAATAACCACATAAAACTTTATATTAAATTAAATATGCTGCAATTTCCACTTTCTAGGTGCACTTGGAAAAATGGAAAAATCTAGCACTAGTGCTATAATTTGTATGTCATTGTTGAGTTATTTATTCAATAGAATGAAATTCTTAAATTAAAAAATAAAATATAAATCTACATGTCACTTCATAGGGATTGAATCTCCACCTTTGTGTACAATGAAAGCACCTTACCAACTCGACTCTTTGATATAACATGATACCGTGTTGTGTGAATTGTTTTATAAGAATAAAATTTCATGCAACTCATGTGAAGCCATTGGATAGCCCATATAATTCCATAGGTGATTTCTCCATAGGTTTGATTTCTTTGTATATTTCATTGTATGTGAACATGTATAATGGAATGAAGGGCATGCCCTTATATATATAATGCAAGTGATCCTATAGGTAGTCTATCCAGCCACAATATTTATTGTTTTGGGAATTTAAACATGAGTTAATTGGCCATGTGACCCTTCTTGAAGTTTTTATATGGCCAAGCCTTTGAGTCGACCTTAAAATCCTTGACTTTTCCCAAATGACCATGTGATCTAGGGGTCACTAGTCCTTCGCATGATGATTTATACTTGAGATAACCATGCGACCTAGTGGATTCTAGTGGCACCATGTCACCAAGATGATGCCATCTTGCTTATGTTTCATGTTGACTATGCAATTGTGCCACATATAAATCATCAATAGGTCCACATAATTATTAAATAGGATACCACCACATGTTATGAAACCAGCTCAAGAAAATATAGAAAAGATAGATCAATGCCTTAGAATTCAACCTCTTCGAGGGGGCAACCTCCTTTACATTACATAAATGAACAATTCTTGGATGATACAAATGAAAAAACCTCCTTTCTATACATAGGAGTCTAAGGAGTCACAATATAATCCAGCCGACCTAACAATAATAATATAAAGCCACAAAAATAACAATAGAGGGATTCTATGGGGCACAGAAATAACAATATGGGGGTAATAGGGGCACAACAATATAAATAAGGGGTATAACTACAATAGTAATGGGGTAATCACTAGTATTATAGGGACCCAACATGCCCCTCTCCTTCAAAAAAGTGTTGTCCTCAACGCTTGAGTAGTTCTGGATACTTCTGCATAAAATTCTCATCCTCCCATGTGAAATCTTCAACGGATAAGTTCTTCCACTTGATAAGATACTCTGAAATTGATCGATTTCGTAGCTGTCAAGTTCTTGTTTCTGTGACTGCTTCCGGTTCCAATATAATATTTCCTTCCTCGTCAAGTTCTGGCAATATTGTTTGAATTGGGAGCTTGTCACCTATAACCTTCTTTAAACATGAAACATGGAAAACTGGGTGCAATCGAGAAGCTGCAGGAAGCTCCAATTTGTATGCCATAGTACCAATCTTTTGCAACACCTTGTACGGACCATAATACTTTGGTGATAATTTATTATCCTTCTTAGCTTGCTTTAGGGACATTTGCTTATATGGTTGTAGCCGTAGGAATACCAAATCACCTACATCAAAACTTCTTTCACTGCGATGTTGATCTGCCTATTGTTTCATTCTATTTTGTGCCAACAGGAGGTTATCCTTTAAGAGTTGGAGGACTTGTTGTTGATGTTCGATGTGATGTTCCACTGCCTGAACCTTAGAATTTTCTCTTAAATATGATGTGATGGATGGTGGTTGATACCCATAAAGTGCCATAAATGGGGCCATTTTTTTTGTTGTATGGAAGGAAGTGTTATACCACCATTCAGCCAGAGGCAACCATTTGACCCATTGTGTCTGTTTATCAGATACAAAGCAACGAAGATATCCTTCCAAACATTTGTTTACTATCTCAGTTTTCCCATCAGATTGAGAATGATAAGATGAGCTATGAGCTAACTGAGTACCAAGACAAGAAAATAATTCTGTCCAAAAATTTCCAATGAAAATGGGATCTCTGTCACTTACAATAATCTTTGGGTTTCCATGTAGCTTTTGAACTGTTTCCATAAATGCAGTAGAAACTGTACTGGCTTTAAATGGATGTGATAATGCACAAAAGTGTGCATACTTGGTAAGTCTGTCAACTACCACCATGATGACACTCTTTCCCTCAAACTTGGGTAAACCTACGATAAAATCCATTGAAACCTCCTCCCAACGTTGGCTTGGAATGGATAAAGGTTGTAATAGACCCGGTGTCTTAATTGTTTCAACTTTATTTTGCTGGCAAACCAAACATTCTGCCACAAACTTTTGAATATCTGATTTAAGGCCATCCCAAAAAAATTCCTTCTTAACCCTGTGGTAAGTTTTTAAAAATCCTGAGTGCCCTCCTAAGGGAGAAGTGTGCAATTCCATAAGAATCTTTTGTTTTAGCTGGGAATTCTTACAGAGGTATAAGCGATCTTTGTACCATAACGAATCATTTTGCCAGCTAAATGTATCAGAAGTACTGGAACCTTGTTGTAGCTTTCTAATAAGTGCCCACACTTCTTCGTCATTCTTCCATTCCTCCCTTGCTTCGTTTATCCAATCTGGTTGGATAATAGAAATGGCACACAACAATGCTTCCACATCCTCATCCTTTCTTGAGAGTGCATCTGCCACCACATTTTGCTTCCCTTTTTTGTAGATGATTTCAAAGTCATAACCCAACATCTTTGTGACCCACTTTTGTTGCTCTTCAGAGGATAGTCTTTGTTCTAAAAAGTATTTAAGGCTATCATGATCCGTTTTTACCTTGAAGTGTCTTCCCATTAGGTAGGGTCGCCATTTCTTAAGTGCATGGAGTATTGCCAACATTTCCTTCTCATAAATAGCTTTGCTTAAAAACTTTCCCTTGATTGGACAACTTTCAAAAGCAATGGGTCTTTCATCTTGCATTAGAACAACACCAATTCCATTTCCTGAAGCATCACATTCCACAATAAAGGTTTTTGTGAAGTCCGGTGTAGCTAAGACCGGTGCTTGGCACATTGCCTCTTTAAGATGTTCAAAGGCCTTTGTTGCTTCCGGAGTCCATGAAAATGAATCTTTCTTCAATAATGTTGTTAGAGGTGCTGCTATTCTCCCATAATTCTTAACAAACTTGCGATAATACCCTGTCAACCCAAGAAATCCTCGCAGATGCTTTATGGATGTGGGGATTTTCCATTCCTTAATGGCTTTAATTTTGCTAGGGTCTACCTTAACTCCTTCATGAGATACAATATGACCCAAATATTCCACCTCCTGGACTCCAAAGAAACATTTGGATCTTTTTGCATATAATTGTTTCTCCTCCAATAGTTGCAGCACCCTGCCAACATGTTCAACATGATCCTTCCAAGACTTGCTGTAGATTAGTATATCATCAAAAAATACTAACACAAATTTTCTAAGGAATGGTTTGAAAATTTAATTCATCAAACCTTGAAATGTTGAAGGTGCATTGGTAAGGCCAAAAGGCATGACCAAAAATTCATAATGACCCTCATGAGTTCTAAATGTCGTTTTCGGAATGTCTTCAATCTTCATTCTGATTTGATGATATCCCGAACGAAGATCCAACTTGGTGAAGTAAATTGATCCATGCAATTCATCCAGTAATTCATCAATAACAGGAATGGGGAACTTATCTTTAATAGTGAGCTTGTTGAGCTCCCTATAATCTGGACACATGCGCCATGATCCATCCTTCTTGTGCACCAATACTACTGGAGCTGAGAAAGAACTTTGACTCGGTTGAATTATACCAGCCTCTAGCATTTCTGCAACCATACGTTCAATTTCACTTTTTTGGACATAGGGATATCTGTACGGCCTGATGTTTGGAGGAACACTTCCTGGAATCAGATGAATAGCATGATCATGATCACGCATAGGTGGGAGACCCTTGGGAGTCTCAAATACCTTGGAATGATTGTCCAGGACTTTTTGGAGATCTGGAGAAATAGATGATTCCAATGTGGAAACATCTAGCGAGCATAATTGTGCAATTACCTCTTTGCTCCTTTTTTAGAAGCTTTTTCATACCATGAGAGCTGATTATCTTTCCTGGTTTCCCTGCAATACCCCTTAATTCAACTTCCTTTCCTTCCATAGAAAATTTGATGAAAAGTTCTTGAAAATTAAAAGCTATTGTACCCAAGGATTGTAGCCATTGGACTCCTAGTACAACATCCGCACCTCCCATTGGAATGGAAAGCATTGGGCTAGTCAATACATATTCTCCCATGGATAGCTTGATATTATGGCACTTTCCAGAGAAATTTATTGTTCCTCCATTTGCAATCATCACTTGACACTCTGGTGCTGGATATAAGAAGCAATTCAATTCTTTTGCTACCCTACAATGAATAAAATTGTGGGTGCTTCCTGAATCAATCAACACTATTACCTTTTTCTTCTTGATTTGTCCTTCTATCTTGATGGTTTGAGGAGTGGTAATTCCCGCCAATGCATTACAAGATATGGTCAGATTTATTTGTTCTTCATCTAGGCTTTGTTCCTGGAGTATATCTTCTTCTTTTGACCTTTCTTGCTCCTTTTCTTCTTCCTCTTCACAATCTATGTAGAATAATTTCTTCTCAGCACACTTATGACCTTTAGTGTATTTGCTATCACAACTGTAACAAAGCCCTTTTGCTCTTTTTTCTTCCAATTGTTGTGGTGTCAACCTTATAGGTTGTGGAAGACTAGGGGCCACAACACTTCCGTCTTTATAGTTGTGAGTGGTATGCTTCTTGGTTGCCATAATTTTGCTTTCCATTTTTCTTGCTAACCTGAATGCCTTCTCTAATGAATCAGGTTCCCAAAGGTGAACATCATGTTGGATATTATCCTTTAAAGACCCTATGAACACATCAATCCTATGCTCCTCTGGAATATCTTTTACCCTTATGTTCAATTTTTGGAACTCCTCAATGTGCTCCATTACTGAACCCTTTTGTTTGAGACTTATCAATTGGCTAAAAGAAGTGTTGCTTTTTGTATCTTCATAATGTGCTATCAATTCTTCCGTAAAAATTTCCCAAGTGATAAATTGTTTACGAGCGCAAAGCCATTGATACCATACAAACTGATTTGGTTCCAAATATACAGTTGCCATACGTACCTTTTGTGCATTTTGCACATTATTGAGATCAATGAATTGCTCCATCTGTAATATCCATGTGACGGGATCCTTGCCATCAAACTTCCTCATATCGATTTTTGGAATATGGTGATTCTTTGATCCAACATTAGCGTCTATGGAATCATGATTAACATTTATTTTGTTCTCATCATGAGTTTCCTTTACTACCTTTTCACCATTAGTGACCCTTTCTTGTAGTAACTTCTTCAATTCTTCCATGTCTGTCTTCAAATCTATCTTCAAATCTTCCATGTCTCTCTTCAAATCTGTCTTCGAATCATCCATCTTAGCTTCCATGCCCTTTATCTTAGATTCCACGCCACTTATCTTAGCTTCTGTTAGTTTTTGTGAGCGTGACATTTGTTGCACTTGTTCTTGTAATTTTGATTTATCATGTAGCATTTCTTCCTCTTCTTCATGAGTCATGCTAGAGCTTTCAGGTTCCTTACTAGGTGTTTGCATTTTCTTTCCTCGGGGCATCAGTTACCGATAATAATGCTTTATTATGCCCTTTGAATTCTGTTAAACCAAGTTTACACAAAAATTAAAAAAAAAAACTACACACCTTTTTTCACTTTATAAAAGCCTGATATTGAATCTGATGTATCTCTGTAATTTCGAATCATCCAGTTCTGAAATTTCTACCTGTAGTAGCCTTCTGCGTCCTCTTTCCAATGCCACAAGTCTGAGCAAAATTGGATTCTCCAAGGAAGAGTTATGTGAAATCTCCCACAGTGGCTTGCTTTTAGACTGGTTCAGTAGAGCGAACTTGTACGGCATGCCACGAGTCATTGTTTGAACCTTTGAATCTAAAACATACACACAAGAAACTACAGTCCGTCCTCTTTCTATACCTTCTTACGAAATTTCAATCTGATCCCCAGAGAGAAAGTTATGACGATTTTCCCCAGGTCACCTGTTTTGAATGTAATTCAGGAGTCTGCAAAAAGACCAACTTCCTCAGATCATATCTCCGCAAATATCGCGCAAAAAGATCTAAAATTTGGAACCAAGGTTCAGCGCAATTTCTTCTCAAATGGGTTTTTTTTGCGACTTCTGAAACATCACAAAAAAAAAAGTTATAGCGAAAATTCCACAATGACCTGTTTGGAGCAGCGAAACCCTAGAATCCAAAGCTCTGATACCAAATGTTATGAAACCATCTCAAGAAAAGATAGAAAAGATAGATCAACGCCTTAGAATTCAGCCTCTTCGAGGGGGAAACCTCCTTTACATTACATAAATGAACAATTCTTGGATGATACAAATGACAAAACCTCCTTTCTATATATAGGAGTCTAAGGAGTCACAATATAATCCAGCCGACCTAACAATAATAATATAAAGCCACAAAAATAACAATAGAGCGATTCTATGGGGCACAGAAATAACAATATGGGGGTAATAGGGGCACAACAATATAAATAAGGGGTATAACTACAATAGTAATGGGGTAATCACTAGTATTATAGGGACCCAACACCACATGTCATCATTTGTTTGGTATGATAGGGCTAATTAAACCTCATGCATATTTAACATCATCAATTTGTTGAACTATTAGAAGTGTCATTGATAAACCTAAAAGAAGAACAACATTTAAAGGCATTAACTAGTGCATAAATTTTTGCGCCCAAGGCCATTGATCTATGATATCAATTATGAATATTTTCCAAACATGCGCACTGGTTAATAAATATAACATTTGGGTATCTTCCTTAAATTTTGATCCCCCAATTAATACTGGAACTTCAATTTGCCATAACTTCTCATCCGAGAGGACTTTTTCTGAGCAAGATATATCATAGGAAAGGGATCAATGAGTCATAAACAAACATGTAATTTGTAGGGTCTTTAAGACAATAACTTTATCAAAAAATGAATTAATTTCAAGCACCTTTAACTGTTCTTAATGACAACCTATGAGAGATCCAATTATCATATTATTTCATAAAGAGTCATGTGGCTTCTTTGATCATCACAGATGGTACTGCTAACACCTCATACATATCCTTTTATGTCAAGGACACATTTCTTTCATAAATGACAACACTATGTGCAACACTTCCTACTCGATTTGCATTTGTACATGATGTTAAAGTATTTTCTTCTCGAATACCATAGGCTAAATTCCATAGTTCCTTTCAAATATTTAAATATTTTCTTAACTAATAACACATGAGTATCCTTTGGTGTAGATTGAAATATTGCAACCAATTCCACAACTTGCATAATATCTGGTCTTAATACTATCAAATATAGTAATCTACCAATGATGTATCTATACACTATTTTATTTTCATTAGGGGATTCATCATCTTTGTCCACTTGCATCTTGTAACCCTGGGTATGCTAACAGGGGCACAATTTTCCATCCTAATTTTTTTCAATATTTCCTTAATTTATTTAGTTTGGTAGATGAATATTCCTTTACTATATTGATCAACTTGCAGACCTATAAAGAATGACAATTCAACCAGCATGGACATTTCAAATTCCTTTTGCATTTATTCTTCAAACCTCCTTCCCATTATGTCAACGTCAATTCCAAAAATAATATCATCTACATATACAAGAATGATTAAAAAAATTCATTATTTGTTTCAATATAAAGGTTGTTTCCAAACACTCCTCTTTTGAATCCTTACAGTTGTAGATACTTGTCAGGTATTGAGTACCATGCCCCAGGAGCTTTCTTTAGACCATACAATATTTTCCTCAATATGCACACATCATTTTCATTTTCTAACAAATGGTATCCTCTTGGTTCTTCAACATATACTTATTTGTCTAAGTCACCATTTAGGAAGGTTGATTTGACATATACTTGATAAATTCTAAACTTTCTGAAACAAATAAATTCCAAAATCCTTCTCATGGCTTCAAGTCTGGCTACTGGAGAAAACACTTATTCAAAATCAACACCTTCCACTTGTGCATACCCTTTGTAGACTAATCTAGCCTTATTATTCACCACATGTCCATCCTAATTTAGTTGGTTCTTGAAGACCCACTTAGTGCCAAATAAATTATTTTCTTTTAGTCTAGGAAGAATTTTCCATGTACTATTTTCCTTAATTTGATCTAGTCCTTCATCCATAGTATTGATCCAATTCTCATATTTACTAGCTTTGGAAAAGTTATTGGTTCTATTTTTTACAATAATGCAAATTTGGAATTCCCTAGTGTGCTTATCAATTTTCTTCTAATGTAAAATCTTGACTCCTTATCACCAATGATTTGATCTTCTGAATGAAACTTCTGAACATTCCTTGATGGAGTCTTTAGATGTGGAAGTTTTTCATATTCCCATTCTTCCTCATGTTGTCATTGTTTCTCATGTTCATGTTCTTTGTTGATTATCTCCATTAATTATTCTTTTGTTCTCTTTTCTTTACGATATAATTCTTCATATTCTCTTACATCATTTCCATCTACCACTTTATGAATTCTTTAATTTTACATTTGTATCCCTTGCTTCTAGGTGCATAACCGAGAAAAATTCTCATCTATTTTGGAATTAAACTTCCTTAAATTTTCATAATTTATCTTTATGTAGAACTTGCTTCCAAATACCTTGAAGTTTTTTACTGTAACTGGTCTACCTTTCCATAGTTAATAATGATTCTTGTTGTTGTTTACTTTGATTTGTGCTCTGTTCAAAACATAGACTGCATTATATATTGCTTCTCCCTAAAGTGTGTTTCGTAGGTTGTCTTAATTGATAATTTTTCTTGCCATTTCTTGCACAATTATATTCTTTCTTTCAAAAACTTGTTTTTTTTTGTGGATTCCTAACCATTAAAAAAAAAATTCTAATCCCATGATTTTCATAAAATTCATTAAATTCATTAGAGGTAATATAGCCTCCTATATTTGGTCTTAAACACTTAATTTTTAGATCAATCTCATTTTCAATCAGTGCTTTGAAATCCTTAAATTTTTCAAATGCTTCAAATTTATTTTAAAGGAATGTAACCCATGACATTCTTGTGTAATCATCAATAAAAACATAAGATATCTCTCAAATTTTAAAGTGTGTGTCCTTGTTGGTCCACAAAGATTTGTTTGAATAAGTTCCAATGGCTTTAATAATGAGTATTATTTTGTCTTGAACGTGATCCTTGTCTATTTCCATGCTGCCAAGGCTTATAAATAGTATCATTTGATTTTGAGATATTTGGCATGTATCTTACTACTTGTGTTTTGCTAATTTTTATTAGGTTGTCAAATTTAATATGACCCATCCTTATATGCCACAACCAACTATAATCCAATTTCTTCAAGAAACATTTGTCATTTTCTTCATCTAGTATATGTACATCACTTGAGTTTCTAGTTGCATTTGCTACTACTCTTCCAATATCTACTTTTCTTATTTTACATCCTTTAGAATGGAATTTGATATCATATCCTTGATCACACATTTTACTAACACATGGTAGATTATGTTTTAGACCATCAACACAAAACATTTTAAGCTTTATTTTTTGCATTAAGGACAATTGTCCCTTTACCCATTACTTTGGCTAGTGCATTATTTCCAAAAGTAACACTTCCTCTTTTTTCTTCCTTTACAGATATAAATTTTTTATTATCTCAAGTCATATGATTTGAGAATCCACCATCAATGTACCATTGACTTTCACAGTTTTGAGCATATTGTACAAAACCACACTCTTCTCATCTTTCTTTCTTCTTTCCAAATTTTTATACTTTGATTTTTATTTATGATAATATATTCTTCTATGCTTTGACTTGGAGACCTCAATGTACTTCTTCTACAATCATGAATTTGGTGGCCAAAATTACTACACTTGAAGCATTCAAAATTATCTAATAAATAACATTCTCATTAAAACTTCTAGGACTATTACTCAAATAACGATTATTTGATATCTTATATGATACCCTCCTATTTCTCATATAGTGATTTCTTACATATTCTCTAAAATATTTCCCTATGACCAAAATTATTACATAAAATATAAATAAAAGGACCTCTTTGGAAAATTGATCTTTTAAATCCATTCTTGGGATTTTGTTGGTCTCCACTTCCTTTCTGAGCCTTGCTTTTATTGTTGATGGGCTCATGTCCTGTTGATCCTTGGTTTCATTTCTAATTCTTCCTTCATTGTTATTAGATCCTTTGAGGACATTAGCATAGATTTTGAGTTTTTTTCTACATTTATTTTCTTATGCCATTGAGCTTGATTCTCCCTTCAAAGTTTCATGATAAATATGACTATTCTAATAAGAGGAGATCTCTAGAAATTTAGAATGTCATCTAATATTTCATATCCGATTTCCAAACTTCAAATATTGATTTAGTTGACCATTGGTGTTTTCTAAAACATTTCTCACATAAACAATCTCAACTTCTAGTTTCTCATGGTGTCCTTTTTCCTTGAGTTGGCTTAGCAATATTTCTTCTCTTTTCTTTTCTAATTCTATTTATAGCTATATAAGAGAGACTTTTGATTCATTAGGATCATGATTATTTTCTTTCTCATGTTTTTGCAGCAACTTATTTTTCTTTTTATTGAATCTTTGTATATCTTCTAATGCACAGATAATTTCCCCCTTAAGATCATCAACATCTTCTTCCTTGGAATCTAATTTCCCTTTATCAGAGTATTGTGCCTCCATGTTCATGAGCAATAATTCCATTTTCTCATTAGTAAATACATATCCATTACATTATTATTATGAGCCACATATTTCCTTTTCATAGTCATAAGATTTTCTCTTATCTTCATTTTCTTTATCGTTACTATTTTCCAAAATTACATGTGGATATATATCTGGAAGATGACCTCTTCTTTTACAATTATGAAATAATAGTATGTGACATGTGGATTGCACTTATACATCATCTTCAACTTTAACTTATTCCCATGAATATGAATCTTCATTATGATGATCAACAACTTGAGCATTTATCTCTAGGAGATCTTATTCAACATCATTATCTTTCAATTTTTCATATGAACATTTAGAAGCATAATGACCTATTTTACCACACTAAAAAAATTTGTATGGTATGTTACCTTTGAATTTTCCATATCCTCTTATCATATTTCTTAGAATTTAGCTTCTTTTCATCAAATTCAAAGTTGGATAAATCTTAAGCTTTGATATTTTTTATCTTCTTTGAATCTTTGAGAACATATTCCCTTTGAGGTGACTTTTTTGTTCTTATTTCATCTACAGTATCCATCATCATATTATGCTTATATTTATTTTCTTCAATTTCACCTCCTTCATAGGTGTTTTGCAGCTTATCCCATATTACTTCAATTTTTTTTACAAAGAATCACTTTATCAAAAATTAATTTTTATAGGCCACTTTAGATGGCAAACATAAATTGTGCATTATGTTTATCTTCCTTCCTTTCATGTACTATAGATTTCCAAGTAATGGCACAAAATGATATCATATATGCCCTCATTCCTTTTGTCTAGAAGGCATATATTGGTCCATCCAACATAAGAGATTTAATTGAACCTTCATTAATAGCCATGATCCCTCTAATATCATGCTTCCAGTAGGTAGACATTTTCTAAGTAACCCAATCTAATACCAATTTTTGGATTCACAATTATATTGAGATGGGGGAGCTGAATAAATATAATGACAATTTTAATGTATTTAAATGCTCAAACATCCTAAAACATCATTATCATAAACTAAAAAAGTAACACAAGATATACATGGAAACCGTTATGCGAGGAAAACACAATTTTTTTTTATATGAAATATATATAAGTGCCAACCTACTATTACATCAATTTGTAGACACTAACCTACAATAGAAATTAATCCCCTCTACTACTTTGTAGGTACCAACCTACAAGATAAACCAATCCCCTCTATAGCCTTGTAGTCAGCAACCTATAGGAGATATCAATCTCCTCTACTACTTTGTAGGCACCAACCTACAATATATGCCAATCCCTTTTGTTTATTTGTAGGCACCAATATATGGGAGACATCAATCTCCTCTATTGTGTTTTAGCAAACAACCTACTTTATTGTCTATTTTATTCTTCATAATTCCTTTTAGATGCTTCTACTTTCACCGAGTCTGCTTGATAATGCTACCTTCACTAAGTCTACTCATCGCTTCTTCCTTTGCCAAGTCTACTTATTCTAAAACGTTTTTCTTTTACCTTCTTCCTAAGAACAAAAATACAAGACATGCAAAGTATTCAATATCAAAAATATGGTTCTAAAATTTCTACCATGGGTACCCAAAGATCTCTTATAATTTGTCTCCTAAAAATTCCACAGTCTAAAACATCTCAACAAGAAGGTCATAGAAAAAAATTCCAAGGTGACCTTTTTGAAGCATGTTACAGGATCATTCAGGAACATGTTTTCGCTACAACAAACACCCTCTAAATGTTTTCCTACACTTGAATTTTAGAGCCTACTAAGCATCTTATGATCTTTCATTCCATGTGAATCATAGTCACTTCATGGTTAGTTGATGTTTTTCTAAGTGGTCATGTCTTCTTCTTGCTCAGTCCTTGATGAATTAATATCCAAGATTAAATTTGCATTGCACAGCTCCTGAAAGCAAGATTTGCACAATCTCTAGGATTAGTGCATATGCAATGTTCAATATGGTAAATTGTTCTATCTATGTTGAAAGTCAGTGTGCAATATCATGTGACAATCCCTCTCACTTTGGTTGCAATTTTACTATTATTCCAGTGTGTTTTCTCAACTATTGGTTTTGTGCACCTTTATCTTTGTAAATGTTGTTTTAGATTTTAAGGTTGTTATTTTTTCTTTCTTTCACTTTAAAAAGTGTCATTTTCACTTTATCTTCACTCTGGCTGATCTGAAAATGAGATCTTAGACTAATATTAAGGTATTACATACTCATGTGCATGGATTTGCCTATATTACTTAGTGCAACAGATCGATAAGATTGCGAATAATATAGACAGTGAAGTAATTAAAGAAACATAATAGACAAACACACATAACACAGCAAGTTTAATATGGAGTTCACCCAAAACTCTTGGGCTACGTCTCCTGGTCCAGCCTTCAGTGGTGACCTCTCTATTATGTCTTCAAGAGAAGAGTTTTACAAAATGTGAGATCAAATTGAGTCTCAACACAGTAGAAACAAATAATATGGGTTTCCTTGAATCCCTCAAGTCACTGGCATCTATTTCAATCTCAAATGGTCTTTGAAGATCTGGCAATGCTAGTATTGGTGTTGTACTATTCTTTTCTTTCAAGGTGTCAAAGGCTTTCTACTGTTTGCCTCCCCACTGAAACACCTTGTTCAATCTTGTTAAAGCATGTAAGGGAGCTGCAATCAAGGAAAAGTTAGCAATAAATTTTCTCCAATAGTGTGCTACTCCTACGAAACTCCTAACTTCTGTAACAAATTTGGGTTTAGGCCAGTTCACAATGACTTCAACCTTAGAGGGATCTATCTTCAATTCACCAACCCCTACAATATGACCCAAATAATTTAAAGATGTTTTGCCAAATTCAAATTTTGATCATTTCACATAGAGATTTTCTCTTTTCAAAACATCTAGAGTTTTCTTTACATGCTTCAAATGGTCTTCCCATGTTTTCCTGAAAACAAGAATGTCATCTAAATAGACAATTACAAAATCATCAATAAAAGGTCTGAGTACATCATTCATAACTCTCATGAAAGTGGCAAGAGAATTAGTTAAGCCAAAAGGCATAACCAACCATTCATTCAGCCCTTGCTTTGTTTTGAAAGTAGTCTTCCATGCATCTTGTTCTACTACTCTGACCTAATGATAGCCACTACACAAGTCCAACTTGGAAAAGTAAACAGCTTCTTTCAGCTGATCTAATAGATCATCAATGCGAGGAAGAGGATAATGATTCTTGATCGTTATTTTATTCATTTCTCTGTAATCAATGCACATCCTCCACGAACCATCTTTCTTTCTCACCAACATGATTGGAGATCCACAGGGTGATGTGCTTGGCCTTATGAACCCTTTATCGAGTAGCTCATGTACCTGCTTCTTAATCTCTGCATTCTCTAAAGTGGATAACATGTACATTTCGATGTTAGGCAATGGAGCATCTTGCTGCAAATGAATATCATGTACTATTTCCCTTTTGGGTGGAAGACCTTTAGGTTCTTGAAATAGGATATCATATTCTAAAACAACTTTAACTAAATCGACTTTCTGTTTAGCATCACAACCTTCAAATACATTGGTCTTATCAGGGTTCTTTTCCTTTACAACCATTAGTAAAAATTGCTTGCATGAATTTACAATTCTTTTCATCTGCCCTAAGTTTATGAGAGTATAGTTATTTTTGAGTTGATGAGCTCTTACAATATATTCTATTCCATCTTTGGTGAGTTGATACTTATTTTCAGTTCTATAGAAAATGGCTTTTCTATCATACAAGTAAGGACTTCCTAAAACAATACCACATATATCTAAGGGAACTATATCTAACTCAACCTCATCTACAAAAGTTGACCCAATAGCAAACCTAAGTTTACATTGTCTAGTCACTTGTAGCTTTGCTTTATCACATACCCAACCTAATGGATATGGCTTCTTGTGAGGTGTTGTTAGTAAGCCCAACTTCTTTACAATTGTTTCAGAAATCAAGTTTACTTGTCAACCACTATCAAATAAAGTATCAATCTTTTGGTGCTTGGAAATAACTCTAATATGAAAAATCTCATGTATTTTCCTCTCATTATCTTCATTATCAATAGATTGTGCAGAATTACTTGTAGATGCTTCAGAATTTTACCTCTTATACCTGTGGTTGTGACTGTTGTTTCGTCACTTGAGTCTGACCCCAAGTCTTTCTAAATAGCAGCAGTAGTCTTCTTATTCTTACCACCAAACTTCTTAGGTTTCAGCTCCGAATGCAAAGACCAGTAGTGTTCATCATTGTGTCCATCCTTCTTGTAGTGAGTGCATGAAGGTTTGTCTTTCTGTACAACATTTTCCTTCCTCTCCTTCCATTTTTGCTTCTTCTTTTCCTCGTTTTTGCTTGAAGATGGTTTTGATAATCCCCCAATCTCTAGGTTCACATTCTTGCCTCTAGCCTCTGGATGTGTAGCCTAAACTGATACATCATCTAGGCTAGTGGGGTTAAACATGAGAATGGTGTGTCTCAAATAGCTACACAGACCACCTATATACTTCAGCAATGTTTTAGGTGAGTCTAGAGAAATTCCTAGAGTTAAAGCTCTTTTTCTAAATTCCTCGGTATATCTTTGTACACTTTGCCCCTTTAATTGGTGAAGAGTTTGCCAACTCATCATTTCTTGCTCCATATAAGCTAGTGGATAGAACTATTTCTAATGGCAGAAACAAATTCATTCCAAGTAGAAAGAATTTTACCATGTCTCTTCTGATCAACTTGTGTCTTGCCTTCCCACCACACTAGTGCAGTTCCTCCAAGGCGAAGGCTAGCCAACTGAATCTTTCTCCTTTCTGAATTAATGTTTTGCACCCTGAAATATACATCAATTTGTCTAATCCAGTTATGTAGCTTTTCTGCATTTAATTCACTATCATAAATTGGCAAATCAAATTTCACATCTAATTTAATCACAATAGTTTTCTTCTTTTTCTTTTTAGGGTTAGTTTTATGTGAAGAAGATGATGAGGATGGTGATGATGGAGTAGATGGTGGAGAAGTCCTCTCTTCTTTTCCTTTTCCTTCTAGATGGCCATCTAGAAGAGGTTTCTCTGTTCCTTTGTCTTGTTTGGAGGTTGAAGTACTTTCACCTTGACCTTTCTTAAATTCTCGATACATATCTTCCACCATGGCTCTCATGGTCATGAAACTGTCCATGAACTAAGGTTCTACTCCCAAGGGAATTTCTTCTGCCATTTTCCTCTGAGGATAGACTGTTCCAATTTCTGTATTGGCCTCAACAAGTTCTCCTTTTCTCTATTTGAGCTTTGACCTAGTTAGCATTCAAAATAATCCAACACAAGCTTGTCTAACCTTAGCAAACCCAAAGCTCTGATACCACTTGATCTGAAATTGAGATCTTAGACTAATATTAAGGTATTACAGACCCATGTGCATGGATTTTCCTATATTACTTAGTGAAACGGATCGATAAGATTGTGAATAATATAGATAGTGAAGCAGTTAAAGAAACATAATAGAAAAACACACATAACACAACAAGTTTAATATGGAGTTCACCCAAAACTCCTGGGCTACATCTCCTAGTCCAACCTTCAGTGGTGACCTCTCTATTATGTCTTCAAGAGCAAAGTTTTACAAAATGTGAGCTCAAATTGAGTCTCAACACAATAGGAACAAATAATAGGGGTTTGCTTGAATCCCTCAAGTCTTACTGAGTACACTTACTCTCCCTGTCACTTTCTGTCTCTATCTTCTCTTTGTCTTAGCACTGCCTACCTCTGTCTCTGTCATTCTATGGCTTTTAAGCCAATCAACACTAGTCTGTTCATTTTCCCTTTCTGGCTCTCTGGCTTCCAGCCTCTATTTGTTCAAATCCCCTATGACCGTTAACCAATCATGGTATAACGTCTTCAGGTATGGTGGCCACCTGTTATGAAACGGAAGGGACCATCGGCACCTTTAAAATCCTCAGAAACGTCATTCCCTATTTGCACAGAGAAATACACTAAAACACGGGAAAATCCACCAATCTGTCATTTATCAGTCTTGAAATATCATTAAATCCGCCCTAGACTCCTATCGGGTTCGCCTTTGTATCGCTATCGCATATCCACCATTGATCTAAGTGATCTTGATCCAACGGTTCAGATTTCTTTTGGGCGGCTTATGTGTATGGGGATTAACCACCCAAAAAGGGTGGTTTTCTCTCTCTGACACCTGGCCACATGTCGGCCAGTGTATGGGCTTGTGTGGAGCCCGACCAATACCACTTACTGCCTAAGGCCCTCCAGAAATCCCACTCATTTTGGAACTCAAAATATATATATCTGCATGTATAAACCCTTTCGGGTCCATTTAATTGCTTTATTCACATTTCATTTGTTTCTTGTTTATTTAGCGAAAATGCGATTTTACATAGAAAAAGCCTTGTTTTCGGATCTCAAAATATATCAAATATCATCCATAATCTTCTCAGGTCCGGCTATCGCAGTCACATTTGTTATCAGCCCCGCTCCTATGTATTACTCTGATTCGATAATGTGATGCGATATATCGCAATCACATATCGTATAGTCCCCGAGCCGTTGGTAAGCAATCCTTTGTATTGTGCTGACGCGATATTGCGAGTTAACTGAGGTCGTTGATCTGCGCGCTTAATTGACGATCCTCGTTGGCTCGCGCTGATCGTTGTCACAATAGTCATATGATAGCCTCCGATAGCCCTCACCTGCCTTCACTGATTGTGATATGCTGATCGGATCTAGACCGTTGATCGGCCAAATCCAACGGCTCCTATGCATCGCTGTCCCAGCCTCCTATAACTCAGTTTTTGGCCATTTCTTCACGTTTTTCTCCCCGATAGTGTTTTCCACCTTCTGTAAGGTTTCTCCTTATGTGATAATTTTTTATTTTGATTTTTAAGATGTAGAGGGTGTTTAGGATCCATTTTGGATCACTGGCATGTGTCTCTTTCACTTTCTTTAGCTTTTACAAGTTTCATTTTAACTTTTTCATACTGTTGCAAGCATCCCTTTTAACTATTTCCACTCTTGTATGTGACACGCCTTCGCTCATCACTAGAGAAAATTTAGTGCACTCTTATACATTAGATGGTCCTATATATCATAATAATATGCACTAGACACATTCATGTAGCTTAGTGGACTTTTTTGTCGTAGCCAACACTTCAGTAGAAACTTGTGTTCTATGTTTCGTAATGCTATGTTTCAATTGTTGCACTTAGAAATAAGTGTCGCTTTTGTTTTCATTTCAAGGTTTGATTTTAGATCATGAGTCATGTGCATTTCCCTAGCATTTGTTGATGGGATTCATCTGTGCGATCTGTGCCTGAGTCTCATTTGGATGCTTTTATCTCTCTTACTCTATTGGTCCCACACTTAGCCATTCTAGAGCTATTCTTGGTCCTCCTATATAGCGCAATTTATGAAGGAATTAATCCACCCCCAGGTGATGAGAACTACCTATTCATGAGCCTCATTGATCAAACCTTTACCTCCTAGACTTGGGCACTAATATTTTCTTAGGTGAGCTCCTAACATTGCACATTGAGAACCTTCAAAGCATGGTAGCCAACCCTTGTTGCTTGTAGTAAATCACTACACTAAGCCTTGATCACTTTTTCCTTGTATAGTCCATGGAGCACTTCTAGTGGAAAAAAAGGAACCCCTTCATTCCATTTCAATATCAGACTTCATAATGCAAAGGTCCTCCTTCCTTCACAGTGTAGTGAATATCTACTAGGCAAAGTGACTTAGCTTTTCTACTGCCCGCATTAGCCAGCCGCGAAATCCTCCCTTTCCATGATCCTACCTCCACGCCTTACATAGTTATATTGGATAGTAAACCAATGTATATCCCACTGGAGCCCTCAACTATGCAAACATAGGATTTTCCCCCTCGATCACTGTGCATTGCGCAGTTGTAATGCCTAGTCTTGCCTCCTCTATTGACTAGAACCCCTCACTGCGCCATGCCTTGTCCTACCTTGTCTCACTCTGTGCATTACCCATTTATAGTGCATAGTGAGACCTTCCCTCAGTCCTATGAATTTCACTTGTGCAATCATTTCCTCCTTATTATGCATGAAAATACCTCCTCCTCCACTTAGAGGAGAATACTATGCTTTTGGTTTAAATACACCCTCTTTTTCTCACTGAAATCATCAACTCCTCCTGTAGAGTCATCTGTCTTCCCACTGTGATTTCTCCATTACCCTCTCATCTGCCCCCAACCACTGCAACAACACTTGTAACTTCGTTATCATCAATAAGCATAGTGTTCTCCACGCCATCCTGTGTATTTTTCCCTAGAATTGTAGTAGCTCTATGTTATGTCTCTTCATTTCCCTGTGTCAATCTATTAGTGAGTTATCCTCTCACCAAAATCTTCAACACCTCCCATAGAGTCATCCATATTCCCACTGCGATCTCCTCATTACCCACTCAGCCTTCGCAAATATTTTGGTAGACATCTCATCAAATTGGTTACAAAGCATCTCTTCAAATCGGTCTCAGAGCATCTCCACTATTCCAGATTGGGCGTCGTTGAGCCTCACTCTCTCTTGGCACTGATAGGTTTCTTTAGGTCAAATATTTCATTAAAGGAAGGTCATTTTACAAAAAACAGAGAAGCAGAGCAAAAAAATATCAACAGAAGGCATACTCAATACAACAACAAGAACAGTAAGAGCACACACAAGAGGAATAGAAGATCTACAAAAAAAAAAAAAAAAGTGTTTCAAAATGGAATGCAACCCTATTGAAAGAGTTGAAAAAAATGACAGATGCCCAACATTTAGGGCAAATAAATTCATGATAGGTAGGTTCAATGATGCACTCCAACAACTCAGGTCAGAAATGAGAAGGGAGAACATTTATAAATGGAGAGATATTGATAATCAGAAAGCTAAATACTAGAACTCAAAAACAAATGTAAGCATCTAGAGGAAGCCATAGCTTATATCAAGTCAATCACTCAGATCTAGGAAAGGGAAAACTACACTTAGTAAAGCAAGAAGCACCACTCTCAACAGGAGAAGTCATTCAATCAAAATTGAAAAATCGAATAATAATTCAATGTACTGCAAGTTTATTTTACTTTTAGGATAGTATGTAACACAATACGCCAAGCTAGTCAAAGGAATACACAGAACATTGGAATTCAAGCTTAGAAATAGGGACTGCGCTCCCATTTTAATGTTTTTACTTGAATCCAAACCTCATCGATTGTAATAGGAGTTTGCTCCTCTTTCTTTTTGCAATATAATCAATATATGACCGTGTTAAAAAAAAAGACATAGGTTGTACCATGAGGAAAATGTTATCCTAGTATATAACACTTTGTCCCATTCATATAAGTTGTGTTCCCAAATACTCACTCAGTCATGAGGAAAAAAGCTCAAGTTAACTCACTTTGACACTCTTGTTCACTTAAATAAACTCATATGGTGGAATGTGATTTCTTTATCCTCATCTATAGCCTTTTCCTAAACAAACAAAGCATACAAAATAAAAAGGAGCCATAAAGCTTGAGGAATTGCTTTCCTAAACAATAAAGCATATAAAATAAGATAAAACCATTTTTGTATGAGGAAACATTATTCACCCCAAAGCTTTTTCCCAAATTGAACTAAGGAGGAATTTGGAAATCTTCATAGCCTCCACTTCCTATATATTGGAGGCTTGGCCATTGAGAAAGGGATCGGAATCATTGTATTGTTATGTTGCTAAGATATAACTTGAGAGAGAGTTTTTGGAGCTAGGAGCTAGAGGAGGTGTTGTTGCAACTACATCTGATGGTTGTAATCTTCCTTTATTTATTTAATAAAGATAGATTGATTGTTCTTGTTGCCATATAATTGTTCATAATATTTGATATTGAGTTTAACTAATTATCATTTGGAAGTTTGGTTTGTCATGATTTATTCAATAATGTCTAATGGTTTTGATTGATAATATTATTATGCTATGAATAGTTTGTGTGTTCTTCTTAATGTTCAGGACCAGGTTTTGGAGCTAGAGAGGAGCACTTCCCAGCTACACTAGACACTCCAACAGAGTTGCATGTGAGGAATCACAAGCTTATCTTCCACTTATCTTATAAATCTCTTCCTTTCTTCTTTCTTTGTTGAAAATCCCAAGCCTTACAACATTCTTTCCCTTACCCTATATGCCCTAGGTTTCTGAGAGAAACTAAAAGTGTTTTATGTTTGTCCTATTGAGCAAAAATACCTATAGAATAATTGAGGACTCTATTGGGGAAGAATTATTCTTCCAGATTTACTTTTCCTTTCTCAAATTCCCTATATGTTATCTTTCCTTTTATTGAATTCCTATCCATTGTTTACATGCTTAATAATCTATTTTATTTGAGCACTTTTCTCTGACCTAGACTTTTTTTTTTAGAGAAGGCAAAGTAAATATGGAAGAATAATTCTTCCCCAATAGAGTCCTCAATTATTCTATAGGTATTTTTTCTCGGTAGGACAAGAAAATAAAGAGTCCTCAATTATTCCATATTTATTTGTGCTTGGTATGAGAAACATAGAATTCTTTTAGCTTCTCTCAGAAACCTAGGGCATACAGGGTAAGGGAAAGAATGTTCTAAGGCTTGGGGTTTTCAACAATGAAAGAAGAAAGGAAGATATTAATAAGAGAAGTGTAAGAAAAGATTGTGATTCCTCACATGAAGCTTTGTTGGAGTGTCTAGTGCAGCTAGGAAGCTATCCTAGCTAGCTCCAAAGCTTGGTCCTAAACATAAAGAAGAAAAAAAAAACTATTCATAGCATAATAATATTATCAATCAAAACCATTAGAAATTATTAAATCAATCATGACCCTTTTATTTTATTTGTTTGTCCTACGGAGCACAATTACCTATAGAATAATTGAGAACTCTATCGGGGAAGAATTATTTCCTCAATTATTCTTACAGATTTACTTTTCCTTCTCTCAAATTCCCTAGCTTCTATCTTTCCTTTACTTGAATTCCTATCCATTGTTTGCATGCTTAATAATATTGGGATAGGCTATGTGAGTCAACTCCCCAAGATTACAAAACTTAAACTAGTTCCATTAAAGAGAAAAAATCCTCATGTACTCACATCAACTAGGACCACTCATCTAACAAGGGAGTTAAGTGCGAGGAAAACAGAAGTTATCCCGCCTTCGATTGTATTTCGGTGGGTATTCTATGTATTGGGGATCCTTTCAAGGATATCGGAAGCTGAGTCAGGGACTTAGGTATCCTTCCCACATATCGTACTGGTCATGACCATGACCCCTCTAGTGGTGCCTATGATTTGAGGTGAACTTAGTGGCCATACTTCTAGGGGAAAGCAAAAGGTGACTAGGGTGGACTGCCCTGGCACCTAAATAAACGAACATACTCCATATTTGGTTTTTTAGGAGGGTAATCATCTTCATGAGAGTGATTGGCCCCTTCTTACCAATGTTTGGTTGAATCTTAGGATTAATCATAATGGTTACATTATACCATCTCTCTCTTATATCCCTTCAATACTGGGTTTCATCTCTAGATCGTTTTGGCTATCAGACAAAGTTTTTCTTGGCTTCTTGTTGATCTATTTTATATTTTTAATTTTTTAGGTGTGTGTTTTTTTGTTACTGAGACCTATATATACATCACTTAATAAAAAAATTGAAATATATTCACCATGGCCACCCCAGGTTCTTGTTATCTACCTTGACACCTACGAGACCTTACTCCACTTTGTATGGAGGAATATACAAGTGAATTAGGTTCCACCACTACTCAGGGGAGTCATTCTTCAGTTTCAAACTTGAATCGCACCATATTGAGACTAGACTCTATTCCACTCGAGGACCCTTCTACTGAAGGTCTAGAACCTCATTATAATCCTCTGCTTACAGATCCTCTTGGGCTTGTATTGATTCAGGTAGCACCCTTACCTACAGTATATTTATTATTTTCCACTTTGAACATTCAATCACAGTTGGTGAGTCATGTTCTTTTGTTTACACCTTTTATGAACAACCATTCAACCTACCTAACTCAAGTTCCACACCTGTTGTGGGTTATCCTATTCTACAACCTATGGTTCATCCAAGAACCTCAGCTACACCCAATTCGGGTGGTGCTCAACATTTTGTTTCCTCGACCACCCTTACTCCTTTCATGTCAGCTCTTGGTTTTCTTAGTATGGTGACCTTCAACAACCTATTTGGTTGGAATCCACTGCTTGTTCAGCTCCCCCACCATTATGGAGTGGGGGCAATGTTTCTAGTACTTATTCACCCACCAGGGGCATTTTTGTACCCATGCAATATGTAGTAAAATAGTTTCCATATTTGATTGATTCTTTTCTTGTTGGTGGTTATCCCATTGGTAGTGGTCCTGTACCTAACCAATCTTATGTGGGAATGGCGTTCCATTTCCTAGACCTATTGTATCTCCTTAAGGCCTCCCAACTCAATCATTTGTATCTATTGGGGGAACCTCTATCTTTGGGGCAACTAGTTTGTTCGTATCCTTCCTGAGGCTCAGGTTAGACCTTATGTCCCATCACTCTACATGACCCCACCACCACCTCACAAAAACTACTATCCATTGCAAACAATGTACCCTATAGGAAACTCGTTGATGGGAGGACCGTCTGGTCCCTCTAGTCATCCTACTCTTCCTTGGTCTGATTTAGCTACACCTACTCCATTGCCTTTCTTGGCTAATGTTGGCTTGATGGGACCTAACCCAGGTTCAGCACCATTTGTTGGCTTAATGTGCCCTGACCCAAGTTGAGCATTAATTAGCCAAGAAAATCCCTACACTATTGGCCCTTTCGGCATCAATCTGCGGAGCGCAGACTAAAGTCTCACCCGAAGTAGTATGGGGAGATTCAAGAACCAAGCTTCCACACCCTGAGATAGTTGTGATGTTGTTTTAGACCCTAACCCTTCCTTCACACAGACTGATAAGACCTTTAGGGCTTATCGATATACTACTCTTATTTGGCTTTGATACCTTTGCGAAGGTCTACGACTGTCCTTCGTGTACCCTGAATAGGCAATTCAGACACTTACGCACCTTTTTAATTACCCTTACTTCTGTGTCTACCCAGATTAGATTAAGTATTGGATAAATTCAACATGCATTATGATTATCTTCACATAAACAGATATGCTTACTTGCGTTCATATGACAAATTAAAACACATAGATTCGCGCATCAATATAGCATTAAATCATAAACCCAATATTCAACATAACATAATAGCATACATTCATAACAGAAGTAAAATAGCTCATACACAGGTATCTCCAAAATAATTATCTTTGTTGATGTTTCAAATCTTCAGTACAGACTCTCACTTCCCTGCGCACACAGTTGTAGTGTTCCACACACTCAGTTGCGGACTTCTACCCTAGGCCTATGTGCACACAGCTGTAGAGCCTCTTTCTTATGTTAAGACTCTTTGCTCTTAGCTCTTACAGACCCAGTACATAAAACATAAACAAAACTCAACTGAACTGCCTTTAGACTCTTCTAAGACTTCCTTTTTATACAGTCCCATGGTTCGTAGACCATAGGTGGATCTCTTAAAGCTGACACAAGTTACACAAACTAAGGGTGGAAACTCTCTTTGACTCTTTACATATTCACCCTAGCGATGACAAAATGTGGAGACTTTACATTATTTATACAAAACTTGGGCTTTTAACCCCAAAATTGACCCTAGGGGACCCATTCCCAAGAGCTACACTATACATCTTGGATATAAATAAGTTGAAAATTGATCCCATCAACCATAACTTTCTATGGCCTCCATCTCTGCACAAAATTCCTATGGACATTTCTAAGTTTCATGGAAAGCAGGGAGATGACCTGGAAACACATGTCACTAAATACAATCCTTGGTATGTTTCCAATTCTATGCTTAATGATAGTATACAGATCATAATATTCCCATGCATCTTGAATTGAAATGATGCTAATTGGTATATTGAATTACCATGTGCCTCTATTAAAAAATTTAATACCCTC
Organism: Pinus tabuliformis; assembly: GCA_031772625.1. Taxonomy (NCBI): domain Eukaryota; kingdom Viridiplantae; phylum Streptophyta; class Pinopsida; order Pinales; family Pinaceae; genus Pinus; species Pinus tabuliformis. Next base: position 1,310,905,512 of record CM062804.1, read on the forward strand.
ACCATGGAATTCTTGAAGCGCTTCCAGCTACCAATCAATTACAAAGCCAAAATGGAACTCTTGACAACCTTATGCCATAACACCTCCACCCACATCTCTAATCATATCTATGAATGGAGACATAGGTGGAGGTTAGTAAATTCCTCTATTTTAAATCACCTAGTATCTGATTGAAGCTACAAATCTCTTCTACCTCCCACTGCAAATGATGTTACCATGTCCAGAACTATTATGGAAGACTAGGTCATCCATCGTGGCTAGCATCTAGACCTTATTATTCATGATTTGACATGATTTACAACTTTATCCCTAATGCTCCTTAGACTTCAAATGCTCCTATTACACAATGATCTGGTCCTCAAACCGATAATCTCGACGGTACTACCACTGGGTCAATTGTCAACCAGTTGAACTAGAAAACTTCCTAGCTATCCATTATTAGTACCCCGACCTCAACTACATCTGATCACAATATTTCTCCTCCATCCACTATGATCAACTATGTCTAGTATACACAATAATTCAGTGGAAAGAAAAAGAAGAACCAAGACAAGACCTTTCCTTTTGAGGAACAAATATTTGCTCTGAACATTCAAGCCCAGGCACCTTCTACTACTCAATATGAGAAAGGAAAAAAAAAGTTGTCAATTTCCCTTGTAAGATATGTGTTGAGGACCATTTAACCTATAAATTTATTCGTCTCCAAGAGTGCACAGACTTCCTTTCTAAAAGTACACTGGATGGACCCATGTGGTCGTTAACAGACCTTTTCCTACTTAGTAGTAGTATCAACATCTTGTATCAAATCCATTAGGACCTCCATAAGGGGGAAATGGTGGTTCGCATCCCCCTCATCTTAGAGAAGAATCATCAGTTGTTTACAACTTTGAAACTATTGATTTGTAAACAAGAGCCAAAAACTATTGGGATCCTATTTGAAGCACTTTGTACACTACCTCGAGTTCCATTCCACTATAGCCTAACAATCTACATATCGAAAGGTCTATTTCTAACCCTATGATTCATCCCCTAGAAGGGGCACTTCAATGTAAGACAAATAATCCATCTACTCACATTTCCCAAAATTATAGTATTGTATAAGATCTAGTGCAAGCACCCACTGCTATGTCAACAATTGAAGTATTATAGAGTTTTCCAGAACAATGAAAAGCTTTTGTTTCGACCATAGCTGGGATTGACCCTTAATATTCTATAGAAATTTTTGACATGGAGAAAAATACACCTCTCCTCTCCCATTAACTTTCATCCCAAGTGAAAGTTATGGTGAAAGGCAGAGATATTCACCACACCATCATCTATGAAGGTGAATTAACTTATGTGATGGCTACTTTGTATTGGATCACCTTGGGTTTTCCTACTCTTACTTAGCCATCGAAATCCCTTAAATATTTCTATGCCCAAACTTCCATCCCTAAGGGATATCTTGTTTATTTTCCCATCACTCTTGGTGGAAAATCAGTCCAAGTTGATATTGAAGTTGTTGATCACCCACTCGATTACAATATTCTATTGGGGCATAGTTCGACTTATGTTATGACTTCCATTTTTTCATAGATATTCTAGATTATACGTTTTCCTCACCAAGGACAATTTACGATAGTGTACCAGTTGTCTTTCTGCACCCCAAAATTCTAGCAATGTTCCTTTATTGGGTGGTACTCTTGAACGTTTCATTGGTCTTGGAACCGTTCTTTTGAATGACTCCTCTCTTCTAGGGTGTTTCCCTCTACAACCACCTGAGGTTCATATGGCCATTTCTATGGTCTCTATTCTACCTACTAGATCTATCAATATGGGGATCATCTCAACCCCTTCCACCTTTGATTCCTATGGGGATCAAATGTCATTGTCACCGACAGAACTGTTTGGTCAAATTATTTTGTCTACATTTGGATCTCCTATTTCCTTGATTTGGGTCCACGATCATGTGAACCCTCCCATCAACACTCCCTATACTAATATTCTCAACATTTCCCTCCCCTATAATGAGGTATTATAAATATCACATATCTGGATGAGTGGCCTTAGGCTAAGTTCCAACCTCGTGTTTAATCTCTTCACAATGTGCATTAAACAGGAATCATATGGAAATCAGGTCCCTTAATAATTCTAAGATTGTTCCCTCCTCTTTGATGCCTGTTCAAGAGTTATACTTGGAAGGAAAATAAGTAAAATTCTTGGGGGAAGTAACCTTTCCACCAATATTCTTTAGTCCTTACATTATTACTCAATTCCTTTCTAAAGAGGCTATGAACTTACGGACTATGATGGGGACCCACTGAAAAAGGTACTAAGTCTAGCACCTAGCTACCTTGTGCTTTGTAACTTTATGTACAACGTTTTGTTTCTTTTGGTGTGTTGCTTTCCCTTTTTCATGTTTTTCTCAAGTTTTTAGCTCATAAAAAATCCAAAAACTTGGATGTTTGGTTTGTTGCATTCAAACAAAAAAAATACATAATTTTCAAAAGCCAAAACAATTTACATAAGCATTCTTTTTATGGTATATTTCTTTCTCTTCAATATGAAAAATACTCGAGTTTACTTCTTTAGGCTTGTTAAAATCACACGAAGAAGAATTAGAATTATTTTTAGGGACTTTTTCTCCCTCATTAAATGGAAAAACCTCGAGTTACCTATTTCGGGCTCATAAAACTTCTATGAAATAGATTTGAGAGATTATTTTTCTGTCTTTTTATCGCTCCTTAAACTGAAAAATATTCATCTACTTCGTCTAAAATTTTACGAAGAATATCATCTTCACTTTGTTCCCCTTGTACTCATAACAAAATGAGGTGGACTTCTATTAAGCATAGGTTTATCACTTTATCCGGACCTAATGGGCTAACTATGAAAAAGGAACTATGTTGAGTATACTATGAACCCTATTATCACACTCGGTCATCGACCATGACAAAGGTACCCCCTTGGAGTCTTCTTGAAGATATTTTCATACTCTCTAAACATGAAAGGCCATCAAGTTTACCCCTTTTGGACTTACTAAACCTATGAAGATTGGGGAAAAATTGGAAGAAATAGTAGTCATTGTTATCTATCTTTAGTCAAAATTTTTATGGTAGTAGTCTACTATCTATACCTTGAACATGGCACTTATTCAACATATTCATTTTTTGTTAGTTTCTCTTTGATCCATACCATCTTATGAGTTTTTCATTGATACCCTAATGTCCCTACATCCTTGTATCCTAACTCTCTCTATTGTTCTTCAGTCTAAGTTGCATGGTCTCCTTGGTGTTGTGCCTTCTATTATTCAAGGGATTTTCTACTATCTGTTGACCTTATCAACCACTATATCATGTGTCTATTTGACCTAATTCTATCTACCCTATTGTCCTAGATCACTTCAAATTCAATCACTTTTTTACTGTTTCATGTCAATTGATGCAGGACTCCTTATTTCCCACCTTCAACAGACCCCTTCCTATAAAATTCAACAAATTATCTAGGAAGTGGGTTGAGAAACCCCATAGTACCATAGAGCTTGCAGTCCTTAGTGGCAGGTTTCCATGTTCTTTATTGGGGGGTTTTCATTATTGGCTCCCAATTGAACAATTCTACAAGGGTTGGATCTTAACTTCTTTATTCACACTCACTATATTGTATTGTGCACCTTGGAGACCATCATACTTATTAGTGTCCACCCTTGCGTCTATTAATTGTTTTCATCATTGACCAATAATCAGATAAATTATCACATGTTCAACGTCAACACATTTATTCAGATGTAGAATTATACTATTCCATGATGGTGACAAAGATCTTGGGAAGAGGCTTACATCACTGAGCCTTGTTTCCTCTCCCAAGTTACATATTTTGTTTCTAGAGATAGTTTATCTCAGTCTAACTACACTGTGACAAAGTTCCACATTGTACTTATAGGTGGACATGATCTCTCATATTTTGCATGGATCCATAGTGAATTGTTTTATCTACTAAGAATGAGAATGCCTAACTCAAGACATGATTTATATATAACATATGTTTGATGTTGTGTGTAGGCCTCCTTCCATTATGACGCTCTAAAACTCTCTCTACTAGTTTTTTTATAGAGCATTTCAGCCATCACCTTATTCTCTAAACTCACACTTTACGTGGCATCTTTTATCCATGAAAATGCATCCTCATCAGCTTAGAGGAGAATACTATTCTTTTTGTTGAAATACACCCTCTTTTTTCGGCCTATTTAAGACTATAACACAAGTTGTACCATGAGGACAATGTTATCCTAGTCTATAAAACTTGGCCCCCTTCAACTAACTTGTGTTACCAAATTCTCACTTAGTCATGAGGTAAAAATCTTGATTTAACTCACTTTCACAATCTTTTTCACTTAATGAAACTCATAGGTGGAATGTTATCTCTTTATCCCCTTCTATAGATTTTTCCAAAACAAACAAAGGATACAAAACAAAAAAGAGCCATAAAGTGTGAGGAAGATTTTCCCTAAACATTAAGCATCTAAAATGTATATAAAAGCAATTTTTTGTGAGGAAACATTAATCACCCTAAATATTTTTCCAAAATTGAACTAAGGAGGAATTTCTAAATATTCATAACCTCCACTTCCTATATATTGGAGGCTTGGCCATGGAAAAAGGATGGGAATTCTCGTATTGCTATGCTACTAAGATCTTTTTGGATGTGTGTTATATTATTTCCACAACTAGCCCCATGCGTGAAGTAGGGGGGTCAGAGGGGGGGCTTTGCATCGGGCATAGTGGGGGGGTCGCAAGGGGGGTGATAGCCTCCCCTATCAGGGGTTTGCAGTGCCCCCCTACACAGCATCTAGAGCAACAACCTCGAAATTTTTTTTTTGACCGTATATTAGGTGCGCAGACCTAACTATGGTTTCTTGAATGGGTTTTGCACATGGTTTTGGGCATGATAGTTTTCTGCCAATGGTATCTTATAGATCCAGTCAAGGGAACTATGGTTATCTTCTAATAAAGGGTTAATGGATCGAAGTTTACGAATGCTTCAATGTGTACATATATGTGTTGTAACATTCAAAGGAAAATAATGAAAAATCAATCTGGTAGTTGTAGTTTTGGGATCTAGGGGGGAATATCTGTGTATTTGTTTTGTGTTTATCGCCATTGTTTATTTTCTATTTTTTAAGAATTCATTTGCAGGTAATTTCCATATAGGGTTAAAACCTACATATCTATCTTGAGAGAGAGATTTTTTGGAGCTAGGACTTGGAGGAGGTTTTTTTGAAATTACATCTTATGGTTGTAATCTTTCTTCATTTATTTAATAAATATAGATCGATTGTTCTTTCTCCCATATAATTGTTCATACTCTTTTCTATTGTGTTTAGCTAATTATTATTTGGAAGTTTGGTTTTTCATGATTTATTTAGTAATGTGATGGTTTTGATTAATAATAATATTATGCTGTGAATATTTTGTTTTCTCTTCTTTATGTGCAAGACAATGTTTTGGAGCTAGCTAGGATCACTTTCTAGCTACATTGAACACTCCAATTGAGCTACATGCGAGGACTCACAAGATTATCTTCAAATTCTCTTATCAATCTCTTCGTTTCTTCTTGTATTACTAAAATTCCCAAGCTGTAGAACATTATTTTCCTTACCTTGTCTGCCCTAGGTTTCCAGGAGAACCTGGAATGGTATTTTTGTTTTTCCTACTGAGAACAAATACCTATAGCACTCATCTTCCCTTGAGCATTGTGAATTTCATAGTTTTAGTCAACAAGCTCATCGCCCTTGCCTCTTACACTTGCTCACTGTGCTAGACCCTAAAGATCCCCTCCTTATAGTGCATTGTGCATTCCCAGTGAATAGTTGTGTCTTCCCTCATCCACTATTGATCTCAATTGCACAATTCCCAACAAGCCTATCTCTTTGAGTTATTACACAGGTCTATCATAGTCAACTTATTCCATGAGCAAAGTAGGGGTAGAATAAATTATTTCCAAACTTATCTTTCCTCTTCATGAGTGAAATTAATTGGTAAGCTTGTCACCTCAACATGGCAATATGGTGCTCAAGGGATATGTCAAGAAGAAGAAACAATGAAACAATTTCTAAAAAAATCACAAATAAGAGCCATCATGAAGACATGAAGAGATATTGCACCATGATAGAATGATGACATGTTGATTTGAAAGGTTCTAGTATTGATATAGAACCTTTGGAGGATGAAGATGAAGTATAACTCATATTTTCCCCAAATAATTAAAGACATAGCAACAAGGACATGCACTTGGCATGAATATATCATAATGAAGTCTTATGTCATAGTGGCCAACTCATGTCCTGTCAAAGTGTCATCACATAGTCCTATGTTTTCCATGTTTTTTACCACATGTTGTGGATTTTAATTATCCAATTTCAAAAAAATGGAAAAATAAAAATGTGTTGAAGTCCAAGAGTCACATTTGGAAGATGAAAATTCAACATGTGGACCAAAGAGTCAATAGAAGTTAAAAGGTCACTTAGGATTCCAAGAGTCATGAGGATTGCTCAAGATTCATAATGGATATGAAATGTGATTCCTCTTGCTATAAAAGAAACTTCATAACTCAAGCAAATTGCTTTTGGAAGCTTAGACTTTGGAGAGATAGTATTGGCTTCTCCAACTTCGAAAAGGAGAGAAGATCATTCTTTTGGAGAAGAAGGTAGTGACTTAATGTTCCATTACTGGAGCTAGTGTCTTACCATTGTATTATTGTACTTGGAAATTTTAACATAATCATCATAGGCTTATCGAGCCAGCAGAATTTCATGTTGGTATCGTGAATATTGTAAGACTATTCTTTAGATGTTTGTGGTATATGTTATGTTCATATGTACAAAAGAAATTGAACTGCTTCATTGGCTTTGGTGCTTATCTTGTGGGATGTGTGTTGTATTTTCTTTAATGATTGTTGTGTCTATGTGAACTACTTCACTAGATAATTAACGAATCTTGCCTTAACCTTGTTTGACTCTCTTAGGATAGTACTATTACTTTCCTTCTAGAGACTCGCTATTTACTCCCCTCTCATGAAAGCCTCCTTTTACACATTGCAATTGGTGTTTATAGTGTTAACTTACTCACTGATTTTGAAGGTTATTTTCATACTCTCTTATGTTATTCATTGCATCCAAGGAAAAAATTTGAGCTCAATACTATGGACAGGGATCCAACTTTAAACCATGTGAGGTATAATTCAAAATTCACTTCGGGGAGATTCCCTATTGTTTGTGTAATCCAACACCATCAACATATTTGGCACTAAAAGGAGGGAAGATGACAAGTTGTGCATGTTGAGTCTGTTTTGAATCTGTCATATTGAATGGCTCATTCCCAAACCATAATCCCAATATGTTTTTCTAATAGATCAAATCTTAAAGTCCCTATGGATTTAATTGATGACTTGTCTCAATTGAAGTTTGATGGTGAGGGTGAAACATTCATAGCCGAAAATATATCTTTGTTTCTCGAATTTTGTGAAATTCATGAAATTAAATTATTCATCCTTAATATTGAAGGTCAAGTTAAAAAATGGTTTCAGACTTTACCAGCTACTTCCATTCATTCATTTGAACAACTCTCTATGGAGATTCGTCAAGACTTTGACTAATATGGTTATGAGGATGTTTGTAAAGGGATTGATCTTCATAGAATGAATTCTAGTGAATCTATAGAGGATTTTCTTTATCGATTTCTTCACCTTTTGCTATGAATTTCTTGATGGAGTAGTTGACTAAAAATTCATTAATGAAACATTTTAGAGTTTGATTCTACTCACCTTGAAATATTTTGAATCTGAACCCTAGATTATTTTGCTATTCCAACTTATGCTAATCACGAGACACCCTGAAGTTGTGAGAATGAACCTACTATCCCTTTTGATCCTCGTCCTCCTCCTTTTTTATTATCCAATGAGGAAGTATCTGGTGTTGTTGTTAAAGTTGAGTAAGTTGAAAATCAGATTGATGAGACATTCATCCCATCTTCATTTTATATCTTTGGTCAATATTTTTATGAATTCATGAAGCATAAGGTGGAAATTGATTCGTTGATATTTCAATATGACATTAACACTTGTAACTTCAATATTGAATCTGATCTGATTGATAGTATGATATATTTGAGAGATACATGTCATCCTCTATCTCATGACCCTTTGTGCCTTTATTCGCTTGATCAATATGCTCCACCAATAAGTTCATTAGATGTTTTCCATCCAAACAGTGGTCACATGAAATGTAGTCATATTTCATAGGTAAAGGAGCAGAAAGGTGAGAATTATTTTGATCTTTATTATCTTTTTCAAAATCCTATATGTTAAGATGATGTTCCTCTGTTCTTGGATGATTTAAAAGATAGTAATCTCAATAGTCAATCAAATGAAATAAATTTTCTTAATCGATCTAAATTATTTGGCAACCATCACTCCGATCAAGTTGACTCCATTGATGTATATGATTATGAATTCCTAATTACATCGACGAATCTTCCAATTTGTCAAGAAGGTTTAAATGTACAAGGTTTGAATCTAGAATCCGATTTGCTCAAAGAATATATTCTCATAGGAACTTCCTCTTTAAAATATTATCCCTTATATCCTACTATTTGTAATTCATTAACATGTGATGAAGATACACCATGCTCTTCAAGTTTATCATTTAATGAGCATGATTTACAATTGACACAATGTAGTGAAGTTATCTATGATGAGGAAGAAGACACTGAAATCATTGAATATCCATCCTATGCTTTGCAATTCCCAGTGTTGCATTAGTACGAATATTTAATTTAGGCTACTCATGACATTCGTCCAATTTACACACCTATAGATTTGTAATCAGAAGAATTTTATGACTACTATAGTCTATTTGTTGAGATTAAAAAAATTGATCAAAACAATGTTGTAGATGGTTGTTATCCCGATCATGGTGATATTGTTGAAATAATTGATAATAGTTGTTTGTACACAATGTAGGGCCTGATTCAATCCTCACAATGCAATTCTTCAACTTTCGAAAGTTTCGGGACTTTTTAGGGAGTCAAGGATCTTAAAATTCCGTTGATGGCTATGTGAGGTTCTCGCAATCCTAATGAGATCCATGAACTAACCCAGATCTAGATTTTCTCACAAAATTCTTTTCTTTGCATTGTTTCACTAGATACAAACTCCTCAAAATATTTTTAGTATTTTCAAGTAATTTTCCTATTTTTCAAGATTTTGTTTTTGTCAGATAGAGGATTCTTCCTTGGTTGATTCATCTTCATGTAAATATATTATATCAAGGTTAATTTTGGAATGTATATCTTTCATTCATGCAATAAGCTATGAAGTTGATCATTTTGATTCTCATGGCGAAGATTATCATCCGTTGAGGGGCCCATGCAATGTAAGATACTTTTGAAAATAATCAGCTTCTAGTATTTCTTTTGAATAGTATGATGTTAATCATTTTCATTATGGCACAATATATCCTCTTGAGTGTTAGTGAATGCTTGATTTATTTTGTGAATCAAATTCTTCTTTTGGACCGATTAATTGCCCAAGATGATATGCATGTTCACGCATTGTATCCTAACTAGTTTCATGTATTTGTTATACTAGCATTCATTTTCAATTCCTCCAATGATTGTGATGTTGGTTCAGTTTGCAACCAGTTGCAGGGAAATGGTTTGTTACATTCAATGTGTGAGGAAGATGAATCTACTCTTAATATCATTTGCGAATTTGTTCAAACTAATCTATCTCCATTATCCACTAACCAAGAATCTTATGCCTTAATCAGCCCATTTGATCATAACTTTGGCCCTAACAACTATTATTAAACTAATCATTTTTCCACTAGTATATCTGATAATATTTGTTTTACGGTGATTGATCTTTATGGTTTATCATATCACTATTTGAATACTTGTCAAACAATTGAGACACTTTATCCTTTGCTAATGGCTATGTCAAGTTCTTATGGTCTTCACAAGTCTTATGAACATGATCAGATAAAATTCATTTCACAAGAGTCTCATTCTAATTCCATGTCGTTAATTGAAAATTCATCTTCTCAAGCATTTCAACATTGTCAAGAGGATGGTTTTGAATTTCATGATCTAATTTACTATTGGTTGGAAGAATCTTATTTAGCAAGCCTTATTGCTAATAATAATCTTGGATGTTTCTTGATGTTTGCTAAAAAGGACATCGCATATGTAGGTACATTCACAAGAAGCCTTTGAGGTTTATTTCATTGTTTTTCTAATAAAAAAAAGTAAGGTTGCAAGATTGTTAGAGCTAGTTGATATGGCACATCTTGTTGTCTATAGGAAATACCTAGTTTAATTTATTATGCAAGTGTTGGGAACGGTCCCCTAGGGTCAATTTTGGGGTTAAAATCCCAAGTTTTGGGGATAAAGGCCCAAGTTTTTTATAAAGAATGTAAAGTCTCTGCATTTGGTGGTCACGGAGCACGAAGATGTAAAGAGTCAAAAGGGGTTTTTTCCCTTATTTTATGTAACTTGTGTCAGCTTTAAGAGATCCACCCATGGTCCACGGACCATGGATTATATAAAAAAGAAGTCTTAGAAGAGTTTAAGTGGAGTTCAGTTAAGTCTGGTTATGTTTTATGTAGTGGGTCTGTGAGAGCTAAGAGTGAAGAGTCTTAGCATAGGAAAGAGGCTTTGCAGCTATGTGCATAGAGACCTAGGGTGGAAGTCCGCAATTGGGTGCACAAACCACTGTAGCTATGTGTGCATAGGCCTAAGGTAGAAGTCCACAACTAAGTGCGTGGACCCTTGCAGCTGTGTGTGCAGGGAAGTTACATTCTGTACTAAAGATCTAAAACATCAATAAAGAGAATTATTATGGAGATACCTGTGTATGAGCTATTTTATTCTATTATGAATGTATGTGGTTATGTTATGTTTAATATTGGGTTTATGATTTAATGTTTTATTGATACGAAAATCTATGTGTTTTACTTTTCATATGGACACAAGTAAGAATATATGTTTACGCGAAGATAATCATAATGCATGTTGAAGTTATCCAATACTTAAGCTAATCTAGGTAGACACAGAAGTAAGGATAATTACAGAGGCGCGTAAGTGTCTGAGTTGCCTATTTAGGGTACGCAAAGGACAATCGCAAACCTTCGCGAAGGTCTTGAAGCTGAATAAGTGAAGTATATCGATAATCCATAAAGGGATTATCGGTCTGCGCGAAGGAAGGGTTAGGGTATAAAACACCAACACAACTATCTTAGAGTGTGGAAACTTGGTTCCTGTGTTATGAAACCAGCTCAAGAAAAGATAGAAAAGATAGATCAACGCCTTAGAATTCAGCCTCTTCGAGGGGGAAACCTCCTTTACATTACATAAATGAACAATTCTTGGATGATACAAATGAAAAGACCTCCTTTCTATATATAGGAGTCTAAGGGGTCATAACATAATCAGAGCCAACATAACAATAATAATGTAAGGGCACAATAATAACAATAGTGGGCTTCTATGGGGCACAATAGTAACAATATGGGCACTACATGGGTACATCAATATAATAAGTGGGTTATACTAATAACAATAAGGGGTTACACTAGTAGTATAGGGGCCTAACATGCCCCTCTCCTTCAAAGAGCGTTGTCCTCAACGCTTGAGTAGTTCTTGATGCTTCTGTATAAAATTCATGTCCTCCCATGTGGAATATTCAGCAGGTAAGTTCTTCCACTTAATGAGATACTCTGAAATTGATCGATTTCGTAGCTATCGGGTTCTTGTTTTTGTGACTGCTCCAGGTTCCAATATGATTTTTCCTTCCTCTTCAATTTCTGGCAATATTGTTTGAATTGGGATCTTTTGCAACTTTTGAATAAGTGGCCATACTTCTTCGTCCTTCTTCCATTCATCCCTTACTTCGTTTATCCAATCTATTTGGATAATATAAATAGCACAAAACAATGCTTCCACATCCTCATCCTTGAAGAGTCTTCCCATTCGGTAAGGTCGCCATTTTTTAAGTGCATGTAGTATTGCCAACATTTCCTTCTCATAAATAGCTTGCTTGAGATGTAGCAGTAAAAATACCCAATCACCTACATCAAAACATTTTTCACTACGATGTTGATCTCCCTGTTGTTTCATTTGATTTTGCACCAAAGTGGCGTTATCCTTTAAAAGTTAGAGAACTTGTTGTTGATGCTCGATGTGATCTTTCACTGCTTGAACCTTTTTCTTCTTGATATGTCCTTCTGTCTCTAGAGTTTGAGGAGTGGTAATTTCTTCCAATCCTTTACAAGATATATTCGGATTCATTTCTTGATGCTTGATGTGATCTTTCACTTCTTGAACATTTTTCTTCTTGATATGTCCTTCTATCTTGATAGTTTGAGGAGTGGTAATTTCGAACAATGAATTACAAGATATGGTTGGATTCATTTCTTCTTTCTCTGGGGTGGGGTCCTTGTGTATATCTTCTTCTTTTGATGTTTCTTGATCCTCTTCTTCCTCCTCTTCATATTCTATGTAAAATAACTTCTTCTTAGCACACTTATGACCTTTAGTGCATTTGCTATCACAATTGTAACAAAGCCCTTTTTCTCTTTTTTCTTCCAATTGTTGTGGTGTAACCCTTGTAGGTTGTGGAAGGCTAGGAGAAACAACACTTCCATCTTTATAGTTGTGAGGGGTACGCTTCATGGTTTCCATAATTTTTCTTTCCACTATGTCACGAAGCCCTTTTACTTTTTCCAATTGTTGTGGTGTTTCTCTAAAAAAGGTGTTGCTCTTTGTATCCTCATAATGTGCGATCATTTCCTCCGTGAAAACTAACCACGTAACAAGTTGTTTATGAGAACAAATCCCTTTGTACCATAGAAATTGATCTGGTTCTAAATATGAAGATGCAATACATACCTTTTGTAACAATTGTACACCATGTAGATCAAAATATTGCTCCATCTGAAGTATCCAATTTACCGGATCCTTGCCATCAAACTTCCTCATCTTGCTTTTTCTTGATTTTAGGAGCTCGACCTTGAAACGACTGTAACTCTGTACTTTCAGATCTTTAAGTTCTGAAATTAAGTTCTGAAATTGCTACTTGTAGTAGCCCTCTATGTCCTCTTTCTAATGCCACCAGTCTGATCCAAATTGGATTCTCAAAAAAAAAGTTATGCACAATCTCCCAAGATGACCTGATTATAGACCTTTCCAGAAGAGCGAACTTGTATGAAGTTCCACGTGTCAATTTTTTGACCTTTGGCTCTAAAAAAGATATAAAAGAAACTACAATCTGTCCTCTTTCTGTACCTTCTTATGAAATTTCAATCCGATCCCCAGAGAGAAAGTTATGACGATTTTCCCCAGGTCACCTGTTTTGAATGTAATTCAGGAGTCTACAAAAAGACCAACTTCCTCAGATCATATCTCTGCAAATATCACACGAAAAGCTCTGAAATTCGGACCCAAGGTTCAGCGCGATTTCTTCTCAAATGGGTTTTTTTTGCAACTTCTGAAACGTCAGAGAAAAAAAGTTATAGCGAAAATGCCACGATGACCTGTTTGGAGCAGTGAAACCCTAGAATCCAAAGCTCTGATACCAAATGTTATGAAACCAGCTCAAGAAAAGATAGAAAAGATAGATCAACACCTTATAATTCAGCCTCTTCAAGGGGGCAACCTCCTTTACATTACATAAATGAACAATTCTTCGATGATACAAATGAAAAGACCTCCTTTCTATATATAGGAGTCTAAGGGGTCATAACATAATCAGAGCCGACATAACAATAATAATGTAAGGGCACAATAATAACAATAGTGGGCTTCTATGGGGCACAATAGTAACAATATGGGCACTACATGGGTACATCAATATAATAAGTGGGTTATACTAATAACAATAAGGGGTTACACTAGTAGTATAGGGGCCTAACATCTTGCATCCCCCCATACTGCTTCGGGTGAGACTTCAATCTGCACTCTGCCAATTAATGCTGAAAGGACCAGTGCTGTAGGGATTTTCTTAGCTAATTAACACTGAACCTAGGTCAGGACCCATCAAGCCAACAAATGGTTTCATTGCTAGGACTAGGATTTGCATAACGAGATGTGTGATGTCGCATCACTAGAATCCAACTAAGAAGGAGATCGAAAACTGGTTGGATAGAAAAAACCATGAATTCATGATACAAGAGAATAGGAATCTGTCATTGACGAAAGATCTGTGGGAGCATGGATAACTATACACAAAGATACACGAGATCTTCTTCTGTTCCTTCCCGGTCGAGTTGACGAGTGGATTGCGAAATTGGCAGACGGCCAAGGAAGGTGGAGGCTTGATGGTCCAATAGTCTAGACTTTGAAGATAAGATCACACACGATGTCGATCATTGGCTTGACTGTATCATATGTGGGTTCATGACAAATTTCGTGGTTGATACCTCAGTTAGTTACAGTGAATCAGAGTGCCGCTTCTTCAAGGGGGCGCGAGGTAAGTATTTAAAGTACTTAAATACATGGATTAAGATGATCTTGTGTGAAAAGTGGGTTATGAAGCTACCTTGATGTTTGGGGCTACGTGAAGTGTAAGGACATTTAGGAACAAAGGGAAAATAGGCCCTGAATATAACCCACTAATTAAACCTCCTCTGAGTGATGATGAGGAAGCAACCCAGGATTCTCCACAGAGCGTTGTTCAAATGATAAAGCAAGGGTTCATGCGAATACCCCATCCACCCACACTGCCTCCTGTAGAGCTATAAAAAGGGTCTCTTTCACCTCTAATTATCTCACAGTAATATGTCAATCCGGGAGCGCTTGGTTATTACAAAGAGTGACTCAATCCGAGGCTATTTGTCAGAGTAATGCTAGTAGTACAACGTTCTACAAAAAATACAAGAGTAAATGGATGCTTGTCTATAACTAAGTTACTTCAAATGAAGAAAGCACACACTCTTAAAACTAGGCAACTGATCAGTCAAGGGTTCGTTGACGATGACCCATCCCTCTAGAAACTGATGGAAAGGAAATTAAAGCATGGAAAATCATACATTCAGAAAACTGGGCAACTTACCAGTCAAGGGTTCGGCAGCAATAGCCCATCCCTTTGGAAACTAATGGAAGGGAAATTAGAGCATGGATCACGGGTCTGGGAGCGAGACAGTGAATGCCGAGGCTCACTACAGCCTTAGATCGTCTCTCACACCAAAATAACAAATGCAAGTAAATGGAACGGCGGATAGCAAAATGGAACAGCAAATAAGGAATTCAACAGCAAATCTGGAATGGAACAGCAAGAATAAAATGGAACAGCAATCTATTAACCCAAATGCACTCTTCACAATCAAATATCAATCTCTCACTCTTAAGGCAAATCAAGCAGAACTCACCCATGGAACAGCGTTAACTGTTAATAAATTATGGAACAGCACCAATAAATCATATACACACGCGACACACTGGGAAAGTAATCTGGTTTAACACCGATCATCAACAGGAATTACAACTGTGTTTCAGGGATGGAGCAGTATGAATCCTGAATCATAAAGAACACATCTTTCAGATAAATTCCTTAACACAAATACACAGCATAGAAGCTCCGTAACAAAATGAGGACAATGTTCAATTAAGTCTACTAATATCAAAGCAACTCTGAAAGTATTGATGGTATAATGCAGAGTCAATATAAAGAACCTTAATGAACGAATCTTAACAGAGCATATGATGTAACTTATAAAGCATATCAGATTACCGAATAACAACGATAAGCAAACCACGCAGAAATCAAATCGTAGTGATACAGAAGCAAGTGTCCTCTGGGGCCGGGCCCTTAGCCTCAAGGGTACATCGCTTTGAGTTAATCCAGATGCAGAGATAAGATAATCACCAAGTTTATATTAATGCATAAGACAAAAGTACAATGAACCAGTTCTCAACGAGACTCGGTGATCAAAGTTGATCTTTTACAGAAAATTACATAAAAAGTATTATATCCAGGTTAATAGTGCTATCCCTTTATATTAAAGGTGACGGCGGAGATGTCTAAGTAACAAGATAAATAAAGCAGCGATCCCTCAGGATCAAGGATCCTGAGGGATTCGCCAAACTATCAATCCTTAATCTTTTCTTTTCTTCTCCGCCGAGCTGGTGTCTTTTCCTCCTTTTCCGGACCGATTTGCTTTGATCTGCTTAGCCTTGTTTGCATTCGGTTTCCCTTCAAAGGGACAGCAGTTATCTCATCTTTATCTTTTCCTTCGGAACGAAAACTCTTCATTTTCACCCTTTCGTGCACAGAAGAATAACAATTATCAGTGATTAAGTCTTGCATATTAATTCTCACATGTTTTGTTATAATTCTTTATTGTTTTCCAGATTCATGATGCAAAAAGGTTTACAAATTCTACTAAAAAGCCACTGAAATGATCATCAAAAGCATACCTTTTTGGTACTGCACACACCCCCCTGCTTACCCTGTTTCATGCCCTCATGAAAACATTGTAGTTGACATGCAAGGCAATGAGAGAATAGGCTGGAGAAGGAATCTCATGCGGAGGCCTACAGCCATGATGAGTGACTAGATAGTCAAAGAACTGACCTGTTTGACCTTCAGGCATCTCATACAGGGCTTGATATCCGGGTGCAGGGTGCCAAATAATTGGACTGCAAAATCTATATACTAACCAGGATGGCCCTGCTTTCAAAATGCTCTCGCCATAGAGGTTCAAACGGTTGGCAGCTAATTCAAAATTCTCATACTTAAACGATTCCCTGAGCTGGATGTTTGGATTAGAGATTCGATACCGAAATTTGGCTGCATCAATGGCGAGGTCTTTGATGGAAAGAAAATACTCTAAACTTTGTCGAATGAGTGCCTCATGCATAGGTCCTAACGTTTCGATGACACCCAGAGTTCTCATAAGGTTTCTATGTGCTTTCCATAACTGCACTGGGTCCCTAGGCTCAGCCCTTACCCACAAGTCTAGGCCATTTTCTTGCCTCTGGAAAGTGTTATAGGCTTTGAGCCATTTAATCTGATTAACCCCGAATGAGATGAATGCTTGCAATTGAATGTCCCCAATAAAAGGACCAGGGTTCAATTCAGTCTCCTGATCTAGCACAAGGTTATGCAAATAAAATTCACACAGCAATCTTTGGACCTTCACCCCATAATGTTTACAGCAATCTATAAAGTCATTGACAATGTTGATTTGTATAGGGGCGCCTGCTTTAACAGCTTTTATTTTTAATTGTAAATATTGTTCTAGTAAAAACAAAGCATAGTTTTTGGCAGGGGCCCTACATGCTAAAACGTCATTGTATAAAGAACACAAGGTATCCATCTGCTTGATAACAGTATCTAGCCTACGGGTTACCTTTGCAGCTTTATCTTGTTCCTTTTGCCACCCTTCAAAGGCCTAGCTTTCGGATTGATTGACGTTCCTTAGTTGCTGTTGTAACTCTTCATAGTTCTCACGGGGGACAGTTTGCTCTCTAAGTTGTTCAGCTTCTTGCTGGGCTTGCTTCATCATCTTATGCAAGGTTCTTGTCTTCGGATCTCTTTTCCATAGATCAGTGGAGGCCGGGAGTTTTAACTAAACTTTCTTATTACGCTGTTTGGAGTTCAGAACCCTTATTACCCCTGAGGTGGTGCCTCTGTCTGGATTTCCTTGTTCTCCTTTTCTTTTTTAACACGAATATCGGCTTGCTGCTGTTCCTTTTCAAATGGAACAACAGTTTGTTCCTCAACATCATTTGGAACAACAGTCTATTCTTCAGCATCATTTGGAACAGCAGTCTATTCTTCAGCAGGGTGTGGAACAGCAGGGCGATTGTTTGTCCTTCGCCTTTTTGCCTTGCGGGATTTTACCGCAGTGGCCCTCTTCTTCTTCCCTGCGGTCTTTCCTACCCTCTGGTTTGCTTTCAAAATTCTAATTTGTTGTCGGAGTTGGGCTATTGTATTCAATAATTTCTGCCATTCCTTTCACAATTTCTTAATTTCCAGCATTTCATTAGAAGGGACAGCAGGCTGTCTACTGTGATCTGGACCATGACTAGTCTCTGGGTATTTCTCCTGGGGTGCTTCCTCGCTGTTCTGCTCTGGCTGTTCTGGGGTAGGAACTTTAGCTGGTTCCATCTCTTCCTGGACAACTGCTTGTTCTACTCCTACTCCCTCCGGAATTTCCTCTAGTGACTTGGGAACAGATTGTTCTCGTTCAGTATCTCTTATCTCCGCTTCATCATGAACATGCAGTTTTCCTTCTTCTGCCTCTACTGCATGTGATTTTTCAGATGCATTTTCTTCTTGGGGTTTGTCGTGGAGGTCTACTGGACTGGAAGGTTGGCCATACTCACCCATATTGGCCAAAACTGCGTCCAATTCGTCTTCTCCCACTGGGTCTTGTGGTGGGCTACCTTCCTGCTGTCCTATTTCCTCCTCCTGCTGTCCTATTTCCTCCTCCTGCTTAGATTGCTCAGTTTCTGCCTCGGAATGCTCAACTTCTGTTTCTGTTTCCGAATGCTCAGTTGCTTCCTCATTTTCCTCTTCGGATTGCTCGGCCCTCTCTTCAGATTGCTCGGCCTCCTTTTCAGATTGTTCTATCTCTACTTCTAGTCGTGAGGGTTGCTCGTCCTCAATTACCACTGGCTGGCTGGTGCTTTCCTGGAGCTTTTCCAGCCTTCCTCTTATTCGAGCTAACCGGGCTGATTTTCTGGGCCTCTCTGGCTGTTCGGGTGTATCGGTGGCATGCTTACGCTTTGCCGATTCCTGGTGTATTTCTGGTTGTTTAGATGCACTAGCAACATGTTTTTGTTTTACCAATTCTCTGCGTTTTTCCGGACGTTCTGGTGTGCTTGTAGAATGTTTACGTTTTGGGGATGGTGCTGTCACTCCCCCCTCAATCATTGCAATCAGTTCATCCCAACTGCTTTGCTGCTGGGTAAGACTATGACTAACTACTAATCGAATTAATCCATGGTGACTGACGACTGACTCTACATGCTGTGCCTTTTTTAGGCTTCGTGCAGCATCATGCAGTAATGAATTCAGAAGTGCAGGTAGATTTACAGAGCATTTTTGCTTTAAAACAGCTAAGAGTTTAAGATGTCGTGGCCTTACCATGTCTTTCCTCCCCTCGCAGGTAATGTAACTCTGAACTGTTCTTGCTAATTTGATCCAGGGTTCTCCAAGGGTTGCTGGCAGAACTCCCTTCCCCTTAATTGTCAAGTTCTGGCCTTCGTCTTGGAAAATTTCCATGATCTTCTGTAATCTTTCCTTCTTTAGTGTCCATACTGGTCCGGTGGCTGGTAGTCCCGAGACTTCTGCAATTATATCGTGAGTGACCGCTATCCGCTTCCCCCTTACTGTGGAGTGGTCCTCCTGCAGGTTCTGCAAAAATTCCATCGCTACTGTTTCATTAGACTCCTACAGGCGACTGAGATAATTCAGCCATCCTGCTCTTTCCAGGACCTCCCGGGCAGCAGCGGAGACTGTCAACTTTTGAGGTTCACTTCGAATTGCCCTTCCTCCCATGGTTTCACTGTGGATCCTTAATGGAATAGCAACTGCTTGTGCTGTTTGAAACATAGAGAGGGTGCTAATCGCAAGCTTCGGAAAAAAAAAAACACAGAGTATGCAACAGAAATGGATTATGAACAGCAACTTGCGTAAAAATAGAAATGTCATGTCGTTAAGCCATGCCATACCGTCGTACACTATCTTTCCCAAATAGTGAGCTAACACGTAATTCAGGGAATAATGAGGTTAACCTCCCCCCCGCAATGTGATAGGCTGACCCAGCTGTCAAATAAAGGAGCAGCACCCCATCTGCAACCAAGTCATAAAGGAACAGCGTATGAAATTATGCCATGTTTAGAAAGACAACGAATTACCGAAATCGAGGCGGAGAGTTGATCGCGTATTACGTAAGAGGCTGTTGTGATATGATATGAGGCTGAGGGATAGGATGTCTGTCGTACTTGCCAAATCTCAAGTGGTCATTGTCACTTCCTTTGCCATGATTGGTGGTAATAAATGTTCATGCGATGTATAAATCGGGAAATAATATATGATTAGTTCCTTAGGATATAAGAAACAAAAGAGTATTAGTATCTTACCCATTGGTGTAACCAATGTGACTTCAATACCATTAATAGTGCTCTGCTGCCAACAGGTGTCCATAACCTTGGCAGAGTTGTTTTTTCACCCCTGGAACCATGATCCTTTGTGTATACTTAGGAATGTTGTTATGTCAAAGTGTAGGCCATTATGCTGGCTTGATGACCAGTTAACCATAATGCCATTCACGAGGAAGGAGTGAAACGTGGGCAGGCCGGCTCGTGATGAGACCTCCTGTTCCAAGGTTCGATTATTTGATATACCTTTTGGACCATATCCCTGGTGTGGTGGCCATAGTGGGAATGCCACTTCACTTCCATCCTCATGATCATGGTAGGCTGGCTCTTGATGAGACCCCCTATCCTGCATTTGACATCTCATAAATCATGTTCACACATTTTTTCTTTTTCATCGAGTATTTTTCCTTATTTATACACAAAGGGTGGTTCAACACTCCTTAAGAGTAGGAATGGTGGAAGAAGTCTTATCATCTCAATAGGAAGATATAAGCCCTTTGCTCTTATTCCTAAATAATAATCAAAGAGGGTTAAAGGGATCAGCATGATAAAGATAACCAATCAGAGCAAAATTAGTAAAACAATGACAACAAAAGATAAGAAATAAGTATATCCTTCCTTTTGTCCTCTTACCAATGAGGAGCCTTATAAATATAGCGATTTATGATTTGCGGATTTCGGTATGTTGTGATTTTATATTCATTGCATAAGTGCATAGCTGTATCTTAAAGACTTGAAAGAATATGGGCAAGAAGCATCCTCTATTTAGATCAGCAAAAGGAGTAAGCTGTTTCACAAGGAGAGCAAAAGTATGCTAGTGGTGTTCCTCTTGGAAAAAGACCATAGATTGCAAAAATGCAAATGCCGTTCCTTTTGAAAAAGGGACAGCAAAAATAAAAAATGCTATGAAAAAAACACTCAAAATGTCGTTCCTTTGAAAAAGGAACAGCAGCAACCAAAAATGTTGTTCCTTTGAAAAAGGAACAGCAGTAATCAAAAGTGTTGTTCCTTCAGAAAAGGAACAGCAAACGAGGCAAAAATGCCGTTCCTTTGGAAAAGGAACAGCAGAAATCAAAATATGCTGCGCCTTTTGAAAAAGGGACAGCAAACACACCGCGGTGCTGTTCCTTTTGAGAAAGGAACAGCAAAAATCCAAAATGTTGTTCCTTTAGAAAAGGAACAGCAGAACAAGCAAAGCCGTTCCTTTTGAAAAAAAGGAACAGCAAAAAATCAAAGATGTTGTTCCTTTGGAAAAGGAACAACAGAAAATCAAAGATGTTGTTCCTTTTGAAAAGGAACAGCAAAAAATCAAAGATGTTGTTCCTTTTGAAAAGGAACAGCAAAAAATCAAAGATGTTGTTCCTTTTGAAAAGGAACAGCAAAAATCACGAATGCTGTTCCTTTTGAAAAGGAACAGCAAAACACGCAAATGCCATTCTTTGGAAAAAATCGAAATTTTGAGAAGGAAAGGAACAACAAAAATGACAAAAACATTTAGTTCAAACATATGTACAAAAACAACTCAAAGAAAAGCACTTATGTACAAAGTGAAAAGAAATGAATTCCTTAATGAATTACAGGCGAGGAAGATTTCTCTTCCTCTCCTAAAATCTCCATATCAGTGTCTCGACGTAGCTGCTGGCAGAAGGACTCCCGAGTAAGTGGTTTGCGATAGAGACGAACTCGGTGGCCATTCACTTTGAAGGCATATCCAGAACCGTCAATGGTGATTAACGTGATGGTCCCATTGTCATGCACCTTCTGGATTTCATATGGTCCCAACCAACGAGTCTGGAGTTTCCCAGGGAAGTCCTGAAATCGAGAGTCATATAACAGAGCCCAGTCTCCCTCGTGGAAGACTTTGTTTTTGATGAGCGCGTCATGCCATTTAGCCCGCTGTTGTTGAATCAGTGCTGTATTTTGTAGTGCAGAGAGCCTAATTTCGTCCAATTCATTGATCTGCTGTAGTCGATTGATTTGTGCCTCGCTTAGATCTAGGCCAACTTCCTGTGCGGTTCGTAAGGTTTGGATTTCAAATTCTATGGGAAAAATGGGTTGTTTTCCAAACACTATTTGATAAGGTGAGTAATCGGTGGTGCTTCTCCATGTTGTTTTGTAAGCCCAGAGTGCTTCAGGTAGTCGGGCAGCCCAATCACGCCTATGTGACGCAATGGTTTTCGTTAGGATTGATTCTATTATCTTATTGCTGCTTTCTACCTGCCCATTCGCCTGTGGGTGATATGGAGTAGTGATTTTATGCTGGACGTGATAATTGTTGAGTGTTGCAGCTAATTTATTTCCAACAAATTGTGGTCCTCCATCTGTAATTATTTCCCTTGGAAGGCCATAACGTACAAATAGATGGAACAGGAACTGTATTACAGAATCCTCTATGGCTCTTGGCAATGCTTCTGCCTCAACCCATTTGGTGACATATTCTGTTGCCACCAAGATATATGTTTTCTGATTTGATGATGGGTTGATGGAGGCAACGAAATCAAGAGCCCATCGCTCGAATGGTTCAATGACTAATTGTGGCTTCAGAGGCATCTCGTCGGCTTGACCAGGTCATCCTGCTAGCTGGCAGCTGTCACAGGCTTGGACAAATTTCTTTGCATCTTTGAAAATCGTGGGCCAGTAGTATCCTGTCTGCAATACTTTATGTCCACTTCTACGCTCAACGAAGTGTCCACCACACGGTCCATCATGAAAGGCTTTTAGGATGTCAAAGATTTCATCTTCTCGAACACATCTCCTGATATGCATGTCTGCCCCTGTGTGAAACAAATAGCCCCCAATCCACAAAAATCAAGCACTCTTTTGAACAATCTGCTTGCGCTCATTAGCGGTTAAGTGTTTTGGTAGCTTACCTACTGCAAGGTAATTGGCAACATCGGCATACCAGGGTGTTTGAATAGCAACAGCGAACAGGTGCTCATCTGGAAATTGATCTTCAACTGCTGCTGCATCGATTGGCTTTGGTATTCTTGAAAGAAAATCAGCTACAGGGTTTTCTTTGCCAGGCCGATCCTTGATTGTGATATCGAATTCCTGCAATAAAATCAACCATCTAGTTACTCTGGCATTTGTGACAGGCTTATTTGCTAAATATTTGATGGCAGAATGATCTGTATATAAAATAACAGGATAGCCTGTAATATAATGTCTAAACTTATTGACAGCATGTATCACAGCTAGGAATTCTTTTTCAGTAACAGTGTAATTTAATTCAGCAGGGGATAAATTTTTGCTGATGTAATAGATAGCATATGGTTTTTTATCCTCTTCCTGCCCAAGGACTGCGCCAATGGTTGTATCTGAGGCATCAGATGATATCTGGAATGGTAAATCCTAGTTTGGTCCTCGAAGGACTGGGGCTATAGATACGAGCTTCTTTAGATCCTCCAAAGCACGGTCACATTTTTCTGTCCAAAGAAAATCAACGTTACCAGTTAGTGCATATAAAGGTGCAGCAATGTGCGAATAATGTTCTATAAATCGTCTATAATAACCATAAAATCCAAGAAAGCTGCGTACCTCTGTTTGAGTAGTAGGAGTGGGAATAAGCAAAAGTATTTGGATTTCGGCCGGGTCTACCTGAATGCTGGCTACTGAAACATAGTGTCCTAGGATAAGTCCTTCAGTCATCATCATGTAACATTTTTCGTGGCTTAAGCAAAGCCTGGTAGCAATGCAGCGTTGTAGGACTTTTTCTAGGGTGTCTAGTGCTGGATCAAAATCATCTCCATATGGTGTAAAGTCATCCATATATACTTCAAGTCCATCATTTATTAAATCTGCAAAAATGCTAAGGAAAGCCCTTTGGAATGTGGCAGGAGCATTACATAGGCCAAAGGGTAGAACTCGATAGGCAAATGTTCCCAAAGGACAAGTAAAAGTAGTTTTGTCCTGGTCTTCAGGGGCAATCTGAATCTGATTGTATCCACTGAAGCCATCCAGGAAAGAAAAGAATTTCTTTCCTGCTAAAGTATCTAATACTTGGTCTATGAATGGGAGAGGAAAATGATCTTTTTGTGTTGCTTTATTTAGTTCCCTGTAATCCACACAAATTCTCCATTTCCCATTCTTTTTTGGTACCACCACAAGCAGAGAGACCCATTTACTATCAGAAATAGGATAGATAAAATTGACATCTAACAGTTTCTGAAGTTCAGCTTTTACCACATCCTTGAGATGAGGATTAAGTCTTCTTTGTGGCTGACGAACAGGTCTGGCGTCTTTTTCTATATAAATGTGGTGTGTACATAATTGGGGATCGATTCCTTTCATATCAGGGTAATCCCATGCAAATGCTTCTTGATATTTTGTTAACAGATGGATGAGCTTCGTTTCTTGTTCAGGTGTGAGATTGGCATTGATGTTTAAAGTTTTTCCCGGTTCAATTTCCACAATTTTACTATTTGTAACAGAAGTAACGGGTATCGTTTGGTCATGTGTATCTTTGAGAGGATCTTCTTCTAATTCATTATCAAATGCTGCTTCTATCATGTAACACTGTGTGCGGGATCTAGATTCAGTTTGACTAATGAAATTATTAATGGCGTCATCTTCTATTTGATCTTTAAAATCAAGTGCCTCTTGTATAGTCAATGGAGATCTAATGTTATCAGTAAGGTATGATACAGGATGTTTATTAGTTTTGATTATTGTGACACTTGGCTGTGCTGGAGGGTATAAAACTAAATTTTTGATATTCGGTCCTCTGGTTATAGTCATATTTCCCTGTCGGCAGCCAATGTAAGCATCGGCAGTGGCAAGCCAAGGTCTACCTAGAATTAGCGGGTGTCCATCAAGTCGGGTTTTTGGATTAATTATCAGGAAATCGGTTGGATATTCCCAGGAGTCTATAGAGACCATGACATCATGTAGAGTACCCTCTGGTCTAACCACAGATCGGTCTACCAATTCTAACAAAGTAGAGGTGGGTTCTACAGATGTAATGCCGAGCTTTTGGCAAGTAGTGGTTGTTAAAATATTAATTGCAGCTCCTAGATCAACTAAGGCATTAGACAGAGTCTGACCATAAATTTGAACAGTTACAATTCGATTTCCTGGGTCTTCATATTTAATGGGTGTTTCCTTCCTGGACAGTAAATCAGATAAAGTACCGACTACTTGGACTCTTGGATTAGTTGTTGTATTCCTCCACGGTTTCTTGATGCACAATTCTTTGATAGATTTTGCGTATATAGGAATGTCTTGAATGGCCTGGAGGAATGGGATTTTTATGTACAGATTTTGTAATTCTCCCAGAATGTCAAAGTTGGGATATTGTATGGGTCGAGGTATGACTAATCATTCTGGGAACGGAGGAGAGGATGTGGTTGCTTGATTATGAGTCTGTTGTTTATTTACATCCTCTTGTTGCAACTGATGTTCTCTTGGTAACTGATCTTCAATATGAACTATTTTGTTTCCCTCAGTTTCAATTATACGTCCAGATCTTAACTGAAGATCATTGCACTCCCTCAGGTCGGGTCCTATTTCTGGTGATTCGATGATTTGGAGAGATTGGACCGGTCTGTTATTTGGATTGGGATTGGGTTGGGCTAGGAGTTGTGGTCTCAGATTAGACTAGGGATTTTGTTGTAAAGCTGGCAGAGTAGGTTGAGGGAGCGGAATAGTTCCTGCTGGCTGGTGCATCGGTCTTTGCCAGTTTGTCTGCCAGGGTGAATTTTGTGAAGTAGGGGGAGTCCATTGTGGAGGATATGGGCCATTTTGCCAATATGGTGGAGTGTAAGGGAAATTCGGCCAACCAGATTGGCTTGTCTGATTCAGCCATGGATTTGAAGAAGGAAACGATTGTGGTGACCAGTTTGAAAATGGGGGTTGAGATTGATTTTGCCACATACTATATTGTTGAGCATTATACTGTGGAGGCTGAAAAGAAGAGGTTGGGTTTGGAAACATACCAGATTGTCTCGGCTGCCACTGGCGACGCTGGTTGATCAAGTACACCGATTCTGGTTCTTCTTCCGCTTCCTTATATACCGCTTTCAATCCAGGAAGTGAGGGGCAGCTCTCTGTAAGGTGATCTTTTGTACAGATGGCACATGTTTGAACTGTATCCAACGGACATTCTTTGTGGCTATGTTTTTTTCTGCATCGGGGACAGAAGATCGCCAAATTCTGTTCTGCCTCCATCTGCTTCTGTTTAGCCTGCACAATATCAAGTTGTGTAGTTAGTGTCCCCAGAATATCAGTTTTAAAATTTTCTAATAAATTTCCAATTTCTACACGTGTTACTCCTTCTGTTGATACTTTGTTATCTCTTGCAAACCGATCATATTCTGCCGGTTTTATTCTTGTGCTGCCTCTCGAACTCCTGATACATAAGTCAATGATGTCAGCAAAATTCTCTTGATAAATATCCCCTTTTCCCATGATGTTTAATGTTTCTATCCATTGTTCCTTCATGCCCCTTATCAATGCAGTTTTTAACACATTATCAGGTAAAGGTAGTGATGCATAAGGGGATCTTTGTAGATTATACTGAAAGCATTCCACATATTCCTCTAATGTCTCATTCGGTTTGGCTATCATTTGAAATATTTCGTCTTTTAATTCTATGGACCTACAATAATCCTAATATTTCTTTAGCAAGGATTCTTTCATTTGATCCCGATTGTTGATAACCCCACCACCTAGTCCCATAAACCATCTTAAAGCAGCCCCTTTTAATGTAGAGGGAAATAGTTTCAATTTCTGGGGATCGGTGGTGTAATCATATCCCCTGCATAACACATCGAATTCGAATAAAAATGCATCCAGATCTTCTGATGTGAGACCGTGAAATGTAGGGATATGCTGAAGAGGGATAACTTTCATGGGCGCATTTACTGCAGAATCCACTATGGGATGTTGTAATGTAGAGGTTTGAGCATTTGGCTGGTTCTGAGCCATGGGATCGAATATATGCCAATAACCTTCTGGGATATCTAGGAGGGTATTCCTAGGTTGAGATGGAACGGTTTTGACAGGGGTAGTTTTAATAGCACTTCCTTTATCTGGGATAATGAGAATACCTGATGTCTGAGGAGATTGGATTCCTTCAACAATGAATTTTGCAGCACTCCCCTTATCTGGGATATCTAATGGTTGATTTGTTTCAATAGGAGATTTTGGTTCCTCGGTTTCCCCTGTTTCTCCTTCTCCTTCACAAAAGTTGCTGAAATTCCCTTCCTGCAATAGTTCTGGAGTAGGATTTTCAATTTCTTGAAAGTCCTGCTCTTCAGTTTGACTATGCACCTCAGCAAAGGCTACAAATGGTGATCCTGTGGCCTGAAGGGAACTAGTAGGCTGTTTAGAAATGATTTTCCTAGGGCCTACTGATGGCTGAGATTCTTTTTTCTTATAGATTTCGTCTATGAAGGTCATTCGGCCAAGGGTCACCGGCCCCTTAGCTTTTTCGGGTTTGGATGGAGGTTTGATATACTTTTCTGGTTTTTTCTGCTTAGTCATGCACTTCAAATGAACTACCAAATTCTATTCAAACAAAGCAAAAGCAAATCTGTTAGGAAAGCGGACAGTGGAGCAGGGCTTTTACATGCTCCGCACGCAGGTTCTTACCTTCCGTCTTTAAGATCCAACTCTTCCCTAGCAGGCTCGTACACTACTCTGAAAAGACAAATGGCTACACTCTTTCCCCAGCAACGGTGCCAAAATGTAGAGCTATAAAAAGGGTCTCTTTCACCTCTAATTATCTCACATTAATATGTCAATCCGGGAGCACTTGGTTATTACAAAGAGTGACTCAATCCGAGGCTATTTGTCAGAGTAATGATAGTAGTACAGCGTTCTACAAAAAATACAAGAGTAAATGGATGCTTGTCTATAACTAAGTTACTTCAAATGACGAAAGCACACACTCTTAAAACTAGGCAACTGATCAGTCAAGGGTTCGGTGACGATAACCCATCCCTCTAGAAACTGATGGAAAGGAAATTAAAGCATGGAAAATCATACATTCAGAAAACTGGGCAACTTACCAGTCAAGGGTTCGGTAGCAATAGCCCATCCCTTTGGAAACTGATGGAAGGGAAATTAGAGCATAGATCATGGGTCTGGGAGCGAGACAGTGAATGCCGAGGCTCACTACAGCCTTAGATCGTCTCTCACACCAAAATAACAAATGCAAGTAAATGGAACGGCGGATAGAAAAATGGAACAGCAAATAAGGAATTGAACAGCAAATCTAGAATGGAACAGCAATAATAAAATGGAACAGCAATCGAACAACTAAGTCTCGCGAGTCGTAACCAAACTTAATCTATTAACCCAAATGCACTCTTCACAATCAAATATCAATCTCTCACTCTTAAGGCAAATCAAGCAGAACTCACTAATGGAACAACATTAACTGTTAATAAATTATGGAATAGCACCAATAAATCATATACACACGCGACACACTGGGAAAGTAATCTGATTTAACACCGATCATCAACAGGAATTACAACTGTGTTTCAGGGATGGAACAGTATGAATCCTGAATCATAAAGAACACATCTTTCAGATAATTTCCTTAACACAAATACACAGCATAGAAGCTCCGTAACAAAATGAGGACAATGTTCAATTAAGTCTACTAATATCAAAGCAACTCTGAAAGTATTGATGGTATAATGCAGAGTCAATATAAAGAACCTTAATGAACGAATCTTAACAGAGCATATGATGTAACTTATAAAGCATATCAGATTACCGAATAACAACGATAAGCAAACCATGTAGAAATCAAATCGTAGTGATACAGAAGCAAGTGTCCTCTGGGGCTGGGCCCTTAGCCTCAAGGGTACACCGCTTTGAGTTAATCCAGATGCAGAGATAAGATAATCACCAAGTTTATATTAATGCATAAGACAAAATTACAATGAACCAGTTCTCAACGAGACTCGATGATCAAAGTTGATCTTTTACAGAAAATTACATAAAAAGTATTATATCCAGGTTAACAGTGCTGTCCCTTTATATTAAAGGTGACGGCGGAGATGTCTAAGTAACAAGATAAATAAAGCAGCGATCCCTCAGGATCAAGGATCCTGAGGGATTCGCCAAACTATCAATCCTTAATCTTTTCTTTTCTTCTCCGCCGAGCTGGTGTCTTTTCCTCCTTTTCCGGACCGATTTGCTTTGATCTGCTTAGCCTTGTTTGCATTCGGTTTCCCTTCAAAGGGACAACAGTTATCTCATCTTTATCTTTTCCTTCGGAACGGAAACTCTTCGTTTTCACCCTTTCCTGCACAGAAGAATAACAATTATCAATGATTAAGTCTTGCATATTAATTCTCACATGTTTTGTTATAATTCTTTATTGTTTTCCAGATTCATGATGCAAAAAGGTTTACAAATTCTACTGAAAAGCCACTGAAATGATCATCAAAAGCATACCTTTTTGGTACTCCACACCTCCATCTTCACCTCCACCGCATACACCTTTTCCTACACCACCACCACCTCCACCACCATTAAATATGGTGAACTTAGTAAAGATACCTGTGTTCAAGGGATTGGGAAATGAAGATTCAGACCAGTTTGGTTCATCGTGAAGGTTGTATGGGAAGCTCAGGGTATCACGGATGATCAAATGAAGAAAGCAATGTTGGTTAGTGCTTTGTAAGATCACCTGCTAATGTGGTACATTAAGTACTACATTGATAACTTGACGCCCATGTTGGAAGATATCCAAACTGCTCTGAATAAGGAATTCAATGCAACTAAGTCTGAAGCGTAATCAATTGTGGGATTCAAAGAGATCATGATGAAGCCTGGTGAGACACCATGGGATTTGGATTAGAGATTGAAGTGTACAATCCATGAAGCTAACATGAATCTCACTGATGGGAAGCACCGTGAATGGTTTGTGGCTTCGCTCCTGCCTCATATAAGGGTTGCGCTATCACAACAAAAGATTGGGACCTAGGCGAAAGCCCTAGAAATTTCAATGAGATTGCATGAGACATCGATGCAAGATGCTAATCTGGGGGTTTAGCAGATTCATGTGCAGTTGCAGAACCTTTGCCTAGAAATGCAAAGTCTCAAGAAAGATAGAACAGCTCGGGCTGAGATGCGCAAAGAAGTTTGGTGCTTGAAGTGCAAAGGCTAAGGGCATGACAAAGATCACAGTCTAGTCTTTGTAAATTATGTTGTAGTAGGGGGACCAATGCCTCTAAGGCTAGAAGCTCCACCAAGGCCAAGTACAAGGCCCATGCTATGGTGTGCTATCTATTAGGTAGCTGGAAAACATGCGACAAACAATTGTCATTTGCTGCAAAAATTCGTACAAACACCGCAACAGCTCTTCTGCAACTTTTTTCAATCGATGGGTTATGATGAGTGCAATTGTCGTAGTTACAAATTAATGATGGATAGAACACATGTAGATAGGGTGTAGACAAAAACCCAGGCTCCAGACCAAGGCATTGGGGGAGTGTGAGAAGATTATCAAGGGTGTGGATGAGGCCAAGGTGGAGGAGGTCCTGGTAGAGATTGGGGACAGGTCATTTGTTACAATTGTTGAGGCCTGTGACACTACGCGCGAGACTACCCAAATTCAACACTTCTGTCATGCCGGAATTGTACTCAGTTTGACCATGTGATGAAGGATTTCCCTATATTATTAGCTAAGATACATGAAAAGGGGGCACAACGTCAGCAACCGACTCAGAACCTGCAAATGATGAAGGTTGAGCCTTGTGAGGAAGATCATAAGGTAAATATTGTGCTATGGAGTGGAACGAAGACTAGTGAAGATAAGGGGAAGCACCCTAAAGAATGTGAGTGGGTCTACAAAGCACCAAGAAAAGAGATCGCGTTTGATCTAGAACGTGCAAGAGAAAATTTTACAGAAGCGAAGAAAAGCTTTGCTGAGGCCGCTACCTCAGGAAGTCAGGAGAAAACGGCTAAAGAAATGGACCCCTCCATGATTACTACTTTCTTAGAGACCTGTATGAAGTTGTTGTACGATAGCAAGGCTGTGAAGGGACTGCACGAACTAATCAATAGGTGTGTTAGGAAGGAAAACACTACAGATGGATTGCACATACTCAAGAAGATTAGCAGGCATAAGGTGAGAACAGGGCTTGAGATAAGGCTCCCTATGCAAATAGGAGAATATGAGATGGATCCAATTATTCTAGATCTGGGGTCAGATGCTAATGTTTTGCCTAAACAAACATGGGAGAGGATGGGGAGACCTACACTACAATGGTCTCTGATTTAGTTAAGAATGGCAAATCAGTAGAAAATCATCCCCGTGGGAAGATTGTAGGGAGTAATGGTTGATATTGAAGTCATAGAGATTATGGATGACAATAATCCCTACCTCTCAGTCCATGGGATCGATTGGGCCATTGACATGAATGGGGTAATAAATTTGAAGAAGTAGAATATGATATTTTAGAATAAATTTCTCCACGTAGTGGTGCCCCTGGACCTTGTAGAAGGGCCGTGCTATACTGAACTAATCCGTGATTATGAAAGTGATGATGATTTGGACTAGATTTACAAGATAACAAAGTGAGATCAGGATTGGGTGAATCCAAAATCAAATGGGTGTATTGCATGGGACCATGAAATTTCTTGCACATCAAGTTCAGATGAAGAGTTGGACCAATGGAAAAATCGATTGCATGAAGAATCTATACTATGTTGTAATATGATGACAAAGTCATTACACTATGTACTGTCAGAGGTAAGAAATCTTCCTTACTATGATGGTTTAACTGATGTTGATAACTTTTTGGATGCATTCGAGAGAGAAGTGCTAGAGAAGCATCACTTGTAAACCTTGGATTGGGTGCTACCCTTGTGAGATGGTGGGGCACACACAAGGACAATCTTGATGATTGGCATGTGTAAAGAAAGATGATGAGAGTGCAGTTTGGTCACCCACAAGTGTGGCTAATAGAAAAATATGATGGGAGGAATGACCCATGTGACCATTTGGCCAAATGTAATGAAGTGTATGGAGGGGAGCCTCAGCTGGAGTGGGTGCATATGTTTTTTCATACCTTGCATGTTATACCGATGAATTGGTACTTGGAGATAGAGCTCCACCATGGCACCGAAGAATCAGATCTTTTGCACCAAAGATTTTTGATGATGTTCAACTTTGAGGATGGATTTGAATGTATTGATGAAGCATTGCAGGAGGTCAAGGCAGCAATATTTAGGATATCGCAGGATACTCTAGATTTGATTCAACCTTATTGGACTACCTAGCTGAGCCATGCGTTGGAGTGTTATAATGTGACAACAAAAGAAGAAGATGAAGACCCGAGGAAGATTAATATTCTAGAGACTGAAGGTCACCGCGAAGTTGAAGGACCACAACTATAGAATCTAGACATCGCTGCATCACTCAAAACTAGATAGGTGAACATTAGCATGGAAGTAGAGCCAAAGTTTGCAAAGGTTGGGAACTACTGGGAAGATGCAATAGTAGATAAGGTCACTGAATTGCTCTGCGAATATCAGGATTTGTTCCCTATGAATTTTTCAGATCTGAAAGGGATAATAGGGGACTTGGGTGTCATGAAGATCACTCTAAAAATGGATGCAAATCCAGTTAAGAAGAGGCCTTACCGCCTCAACCTGAAGTATAAAGAAAGGGTCCGCTTGGAGTTGAATAAAATGCTTGCAATAGGCATTATTGAGCCAACAGAAGAATATGATTGGGTGAGCTCAATAGTCGTCCAGGAAAAGAAATAGAAAGATGAGATACGAATATGCGTAGATGTCAAGATGTTGAATGACACTTGTGTGCATGATCCTTTCCCAACTCCGTTCACCGATGAGGTGCTGGATAATGTTGGTGGCTAGGAAGCATATTCGTTTATTGATGGGTTCTCGGGGCACCATCAGACCAAGATCACACCGGAGGATAGAAGTAAGATGACCTTCGTGACTGAATGGGGATGCTTCTAGTATACTGTGATGCCTTTTGGGCTAAAGAACGTGCCAGTGATCTTCTTGCATATAGTCATCACAGTGTTCAAAGACTTCATTCACAAATTTCTGGAGGTATACTTTGATGATTAGATAGTTTTTGGACTAGTAAAGTGCCATGTAACAAGTTTGCACTTGATGCTGGATACATGTCGGAGGTACCAAATCACCCTGAATCTGAAGAAATGTTTGTTATGTGTCCCTTTTAGGATCTTGCTGGGTCACATGGTATGAAAACAAGGCTTGATGGTAGACCCTACGAATATCATGGTTATAATCAATTTGGAGGCACCAAGAAGTGTGAAACAGTTGTGTGCAACATTGGGACATACAGGGTACTATATAAAGTTCATCAAAAGCTATGCCTAGATTACCACACTGATGGAGAAACTATGAAAAAAGGATGCTACATTCCACTGGAATGAAGAATGTCAGAGGAGCTTAGATGTGCCAAAAGACAAAATGGTCACCGCACCAATCCTAGTCTTCCAGGATTGGAAGAAGGAATTTCATGTGCATGTGGACACATCATGTATTGCGCTGGGAGTAGTACTGACATAGGCCACTGAGGGAGAATTGGATAATTCTATATAATTTGCAAGTAGGAAGCTATCTAAAGCTTAGAAGAATTATTCAACAACAGAGTGCGAAGGTCTGGTTATGGTATACATGCTCCAGAAGTTTAGGCACCACTTTCTAGGCATACACTTTAAGACGTATACATACCATTCTACATTGATGTACTTGGTGAACAACCCTGTGTTAGGGGGGGAATATGCATATGGTTGTGGCTATTTTGGGAATATGATTTTGAAGTTATTGTGAAACCAGGATGATTGAATGTCGGACCGGATCATCTGTTGCACATTGAAATAGGAGAGGAGCCTACTAATTTGGAGGAAGGACTACCTGACATGCAACTCTTTACGGTGCACGTCGCAAATAGTCACTTTGAAGATATTCTACACTTCCTAATGACCGGAATGGCTCTAGAAGGATATACTAGCAACCAAAAGAAGGAATTGGTGGTGTGTGCGACAGACTTTTCTGTCATTGCAAGGCACTTTATAAAATGGGATCAGATGAAATATTACGATGTTATGTGCCAAGTTTGAATGAAACAAAATCCTCGCTGAGGCTCATGGACGAGCCACGGGAAGACATTATGCGGGAAAGGAAACAGCACAGAAGATTCTACGCACTGGGTTGTGGTGGTCGACACTGCATAAGGATTCAAAAGCATATTGTAAGGCATGTGATGCATGCCAAAGGACTGGCAGGCCATCGCAGATGGATGAGCTACCTCTAAATCTGTAGATGTCATTACATCCATTCGAGAAGTGGGTGATTGACTTTGTGGGACCAATTCAGCCTCCAGGAAAGAAGACAGGTGCATGGTACATCATCACCGCGACTGAGTATTTAACCAGATGGATGGAGGCCCAGCCTGAGAAGGACTGTACAAGTTCAAAAGTAGAAAAATTCATCTTTGAGTATGTGTTGACGGAGGAATTTTAGTTTTACCATTAGAAGAGTATGCCATATCACATGCAGGTTAATGGGATGGTAGAACTGTTTAATAAGATATTCGAGAATGCATTGACAATGGTTTGCAATGCACAAAGAAATGAATGGGATGTGCACATACCCTGGTGCTATGGGCTTACATAACAACTTGTAATAAGTTGACTGGACAAATGACTTTCAGGTTGGTTTATGGCGTCGAAGCTATGATGCCAATGGAATACATTGTACCTAGTCTATGCCTAGTAGCATTCACAGGAATGGCAAATCGCGGAGCCTTGGAGGAGAGGCTCGCGTAGTTGGCAAAGCTGGAAGAAGATAGGTTTTTGGTTGGATTCGATTAACAAGTTCAAAAGTCATGCAAAAAGGCATGGCATGATTGGCACATCAAACTGCACACCTTCAAGGTAAATGATTTAGTTTTATTATATGAGAAGTTTGATAAATTTCCAGGAAAATTTAGGATGCATTGGCTGGGGCCATATGTCATCACAAAGATTACTGATGGTGGAGCAGTTCAGTTGATAAAGTTGAATAGAGAGATATTTCCAGGGAAGGTAAATGGCAGTCAATTGAAGCCATACACTGGGGATCTAGCCAGATGACGATATGGTGGAAGCACAGTCTTAGCACTCTAGGTAGCTGAAATGAGGCACGGGACTATAAACTACACTGCCCGGGTTGTAGAGTTGCGCGATTGGGGAACTGTGCGGAATGGATGGTTGTCATAGTGTCAGCAGAAACGTGAGGGGAGCTACAATATTGAAGGAGAGACCGCGCAAGGCAGCCAAAAAGTGACTGTTATGGTCACTGTTCATGACTTGATAGTGGGAAAATGGCTAAATGGAGCGAAGGGTGGCATTTAAGTCGAAATTTAAGAGGAAAATATTTAAAAATCTGTCGCCAACCTAGCCTTTATGAATAGATTTTGGGGGCAACGGTCGGATTCAAATTCAAAATTGCCTATAAATTACAGATGGCCCCCAACAAAAAACACTTGATGTTTTTAGAATTGAGGTGTTGAGCTATCAGGCGCACATGAAACTTGACTATTTCGAGGCTTTGGTGGCGAGTTTAGTGTTTGAGAAGCTACCCAAGGGAACTCAGGAGCTCTTGACTAGCATCATGTCAACACCTGTGGAAACCACAAGTGTTGGAGAAGCGATGGTAGCTGAGGGACTTGCCCCGGAGGTAGCTAGTGTAGAAGTACCTGTAGAGGTACCCAAATCGCTGAGGTCTCCTAGGACGAGGCCTACGCTGACTACAAAGGATCCTAAAGTAGAGAAGGAAAAATAGAAATTGGCACAACCGGTGCGCCTGTCACCCAGGAGACATCTGCAGAAATAAAAGCCCACCACGCAGGAGAAGGGTAAGGTAGTAGATGCAGAACCTGACGAGTACATAGAAGAAATCAATGTGGGCATGGAATACATTAATATGGGAGCAGAAGACATTGACTTTGAGGGGGCAGACCATATCTCTAAGCTACCAGAATACGTCCCTCCACGCCAAGGCAAGGTGAAAGTCCCAAAGGACCCCTCGATGAGAGAAAAATCACACTTCACACACCATTGCTGCCAGAAAAGATTACATTTGAAGGCCTATCCCTAGCACGTGTCCCCCATTTAAAGCTGGAGGATTGGGATTTGGAAGATACAGATCACTTTCCCCAATTGGCTACTAATACATTCATGCACTGCGTCTTCTATAAAGACTCTGGTGTGACCGCACTGGAGCCGAG
Source organism: Pinus tabuliformis (assembly GCA_031772625.1). Lineage (NCBI taxonomy): Eukaryota > Viridiplantae > Streptophyta > Pinopsida > Pinales > Pinaceae > Pinus > Pinus tabuliformis. Next base: position 1,310,941,884 of record CM062804.1, read on the forward strand.
AAAGTGGATAAAAGGGGTGGAGAAGGTAGGACTGTTGAACCTGCTATGGGTGTCGCATTACAACCACGCGCCCATAACTTTGATAGTGATCAAACAACTGTTATGCTTGGTGCATTATGGGTGCCTGTGGTTAGGAGAACTGATACCGATCACTAACATGCTAATCCATAGGGTCACTTTTCTCCCAGATTCAGGCTTGAATCCAACCATGGCATTTGGTGGAGAGATGGGTGAGCACAACCTCACTGAACGAATGAAGGACAAGTTCAAGCTTTCCAAGAAGCCATGCAGCTACTCCATTTCCAGCATAACTGACCCTGCTATTAACATAGCCACCCAGACCCTGGTGGGGAAAATAATGAGGAAGTGTTTCACAGATGAAGTGTTGACACCAGTTGTGTCATTAGTGGCCCAGTGCACGGAGGGCGTACAATTTAACTGGGCGTGCTACCTCTGCAGCGAGTTCCTCGTGAACTACAGAATAGCACAAGACCAAAGCAAGACCTTCCATTATGCATGACTATAACTCTTAATTATACTGGTTGCATGGGAGTTACAAGAGGACAGTCGGTTTCCTTCGATTGCATCAAATCTGCCAAAAGCAGTGAAGTTCGCTTCACTCTGGGCCAAAAAGGACCCCCAAAGGGTCAAGGACAATAAGATATTTTGGGTCCTGACGGAATCAAGCATCCATGCCTCAATCAACCACAAGCCGAGGCTCTCACCAACTGTCTTTGAGCATTTGTCCGAATATGTGGAGTTCAAGGCTAACTTCCACTGCATTCCCATCAGAGCATGGAAGGACCCTATGCAAAAAAGGTATGATCTTCCATACCTCATGATGGATGATGAAATCACCATGGTCCTGGAGAGTTGGTTAACAGAGTGGCGCATGGCCTCAAAATTATCAGCTAGGTCTAGTAAGTCTTCTGTGAAGCGAAACAAGGAAGAGACTAGGTTAAAGATGGAGTAATTAGTTGAAAGTTGGAAGAACGAGACCAAGGAAAAAGCCAAAGTAGAGCACGTTTCCAAGAAGCAGACAAAAGGGGAGAAAGGAGAGGAAGAGCACGACTCTGATAGAAGTCAGAGGTCTCCTTCACCACAGACAGAGGAGGAATAGAAACGAACATAATAGGGGGGATCAGACCCGGAGACTACTCCATTCCAGGTTAAGTGCACAAGGGAGCAGGAAAAAATAGGGCTGCTAAAGAAGTCCAAGGAAAACAAATCATCCCTTGACCCAATCACCTTGACAGAGGGTGATTTGAATGACATCGACGATACAGTAAGGGACGCAACAGCAAAACTGTTGCAGTAGTTTGAGCAGAGGCAGAAACAGGCCTTGGTCACCATTCAAATGAGTCTGGGTGAGTTGCAGATCCAAGCTACTTAGATGTAGACCAGTGTAGGGCAGGGCAATGCAACATTGAGAATTTTGGCGCTTGGAACCTCAGATGCAGCATAGATGGTCCGTTAAATGGATCCCCGGGCCATCACGCTATGGATGGAGCATTGACCACAGAAATAGAAGCTGACAGGGACACTGTTAGTTCTCTCAAGAAAGTCGAGTTAAACTTGGCCGCACATCCAAGCGAAGCCCTTCACACCTTACAAGACAGTGTGATCATGGAACTTTGGGCTCGAGAACAATGCGCATTGAATGTTATCAGTGAGCTGAAGGTGAAAAATGCCTAGATGTTTGTAGAAAATATGTCCGTGATTGATATTCTTAAGAAGATCACAAGGAAGAATGAGTGCACAATAGCTATGGTGACTGAGGCATGCCAGACTGTTCCAAAGATGAACATCCTAGAAGATGAGTCAGTTGACGCAAGAATTCGGAAGATCACTATAGGTGTGCACGATGCATGAATAGATCTGGCTAAGGTTCAGTTTGAACTAAACCTTAAGATCGCAGAACTTGAGTTGAGGGCCAAGCCTTCGACTCCACCAGCAGTCAGAGAGCAACGCGAGGCCGCTATCAAATATGTCGTTGCAGTTGTCGATACTGCAGTGAAGGATTGCACTGTGCTCTTCGAACAAGCACTTGAAGTAGTTACCAATCTTCATGAAGATCCCAATTTGTAGAGGCTAGAAACTAAGCCACGGGAACTGCAACAGACGTATGATGAGGTCAAAGTGATGGCACGCACCGTCGTCATCACGCAGAGATTGGTGAAGCTGCAAGAAGCAAAGGCGTTTAAGGAATAGGTGGACACATCACAGTGTAAGGAAGTAGTCTTGAAGGCTAGGCTGGGGCCTTGGCTAGACGAATCATATGTGCTCATGGCCACCATTCAAGCAAAACTAGCTAGTCTATAGGAGAGAGAGAAGACATTACAAATGGATATCACAGGATCAATGACAGAGTAGCTGGTAGAGAAAGTGATGCAGGTGGTGACACAGTGTACTGCCAAGGTTGCAGTAGTCCAAGAAGAGATTGGAGGTCTTTGCGACAAGATCTAAGCACTGGCCAAGTGACTTTGGTCGATTCATCAGATTTGTGTTGGAGGCCTATTGGGAACAAGTCCCCTAGGGTCAATTTTGGGGTTAAAAGCCCAAGTTTTGGGGCCAAATGCCCAAGTTTTGTATGAAGAATGTAAAGTCTTCACATTTTGTGGTCGCGGAGCACGAAGATGTAAAGAGTCAAAAAGGGTTTCTGCCCTTAGTTTGTGTAACTTGTGTTGGCTTTAAGAGATCCACCCATGGTCCATGGACCATGGGATTGTAGAAAGGAAGTCTTAGAAGAGTCTAAGTGGATTTCAGTTGAGTCTAGTTATGTTTTATGTAATGGGTCTGTGAGAGCTAAGAGTGAAGAGTCTTAGTGTAGGAAAGAGGTTCTACAGCAATTCACACAGAGGCCTAGAGTAGAAGTCCACAACTGAGTGCACAAAACCCTGTAGTTGTGTGGGCAGGAAAGTTAGAGTATGTACTGAAGAACTGAAACATCAATAAAGAGAATTATTCTGGATATACCTTTGTATGAGCAATAACAATTGTTATGAATGTATGTGGTTATGTTATGTTGAATACTAGGTTTATGATTTAATGTTGTATTGATGCATGAATCTATGTGCTTTACTTTGTCATATAAATGCAAGAATATATGTTTACGCGAGGATAATCATAATGCATGTTGAACTTATCCAATACTTAAACTAATCTGGTTAGACACAGAAGTAAGGGTAATTACAGAGGTGTGTAAGTGTCTGAATTTCCTATTCACAGTGTGTGAAGGATAACCACAGACCTTCATGAAGGTCTCGAAGCCGAATAAGAGAAGTATATCAATAAGCCCTAAAGGGCTTAGAAGTCTGTGTGAAGGAAGGGTTAGGGTATAAAATGACATCACAACTATCTCAGGGTGTGGAAACTTGGTTCCTGCATCCCCCCATACTGCTTCAGGTGAGACTTCATTCTACGCTCCACTGATTGATGCGGAAAGGGCTAGTAGTGTATGGATTTTCTTGGCTAATTAACGTTGAACCTGGGTTAGGGCCCATCAAGCCAACAACAAGGTATGCAAGTTGTTAGCTTTTCTCTTGAACATTGTTTTATATCAGTTTCTAATTGCTCATATCTTTGTACTTGTAGGTCAGGAACAACTTTGGTGGCTACATAGGATATTTCATTACACTTAACCCTGACCTTTTAGCCAGTTAGGTTAGGAATAGGGCTATTTTCATTTGAGTTTTCTTTACATTACCTTTACTCTACATTGTTTTCTCCATCTGGCCTCTACATTTGTTTATTTTTATTACTTTCTGTTATCCATAATTCATTTTAGTTCAATTCTCCATTTTATTTTTTCTTTTGGTCTTGATCTCTTGTTTTATCATGTCTTTCCTTTCGTGTTTTGTTTAACATAGACCCTACATGAAAGATATTCATGTTCAACTCAAAAAATAATGTGGCAAATCTTGAAAATGGTAACTTTGATGACGAGAAAATCTTGGCTAATTTATATCCCTCTTCTTTGTTTGGGTCTACATGCCTTTTAAAGTCAATGATGTTTGGACAAACAATATGATTCATTCTAGATGGAAATATTTTTTTCAAACTACTAAGCCTATATCTATATTAGGATCTTCATTCTTGACTCAACCTTGTATTGAATGGTGTTTTTACATGTCAACTCGAACAAGTAGAGAAGAAAAAATAGAAAACTTACAATGAGCATATCAATTTCAGATATCATTTAAATACCTTAAGCAAGGAACAACCTTTCTAACAAATTAAATAAACCGGGATCCCTCTTCTACCCATGCTACAATGTTCGATGAATTCTTCAAGCATATATTTCAAATAAAATAAATGGTCAAGAAGAGAAAGAATTACTGCGTAGAGAGGTGAAGCAAGTAACTTCGATGAGGTAGTGAATAGACCTACTGGCAATGAAGCAATGCTTGTGATTCCTTGAGGTGACTTTGTTGGGGTATTGAATATGCTCACTATCAATGGAGAAATGACAAGGAATCCATTTCAATATAAATATCAAAATCTCAGTATACTTATTATCCTTCTCCCTTGTGGAAACAGCTGAGGTATGACTAGTCTTTTGAATGTGTTTGAAGCTGAGAAAGGAAATAAGAGACTATATCTTTAACCAGATAAGTGGCAAAGCTAGGGCAATCCACATGCTAAACCAATACTCCCTAAAAGACTGAGACCTTGCACTTAAGGGTAAGACCTAAATAGATAAGTTGGAGTTCTACTAGTGTGTCGCTAAGTGTTGTTGATGTGACAAACACCCTAAAACATGTTGCCTACACTTGAATTTTGGAGCCTATTGGGGATCTTATGATCTATTGTTCCATGTTAATCATAGTCAATTCATGGTTAGTTGATTTTTTTCTAAGTAATCAAGTATTTTGCTCAGATTCCAAGTGTCAAAGTCACTTTCTCATACATACTCAGTCCTTGGTGAATTCATAAATGCACTTCTTTCTGTGCAAGCTTAGATAGGCACTGCGCAGCTCCATAAATAAATGCTTGTGCAATATATATGATTTTTTCTTGCACAATGTTCAATAAACTAATCTATGCAACATATGCTAACAATTAGTGTGCAATATGATTTGACAATCCCTCTCACTTTGGTTGCAATTGTACTACTATTCTTGTGAGTTTTCTCAACTGTCACTTTCACACACATTTGTTTTTGCAAGTGTCACTTTCACTTTCATGGTTGTTTTTTCCACTTGATTTCAATTTAACAAGTGTCATTTTCACTTTATATTCAATATTGCATATTTCTCTTTCACTTTCTTTAGCTTTTGCAAGTTTCGTTTTCACTTTTTCTTACTGTCACAAGTGTTGATTTTAACTATTTCTTCTCCTATATGTGTCATGCCGTCTCACATCACTGGAGGTGGATCTAGTGAAATATTCTACATTAGATGGTCCTATATGTCATAAGGATATTCACTAGAAAAATTCCTATAGCTTAGTGGACTTTCTGGTTACAGTCGAAACTTTTGTCACAACTTTTGTCCTAAGTGAAGCAATGTTACATTTCAATTGTCACACCTAGAAATAAGTGTCTCTTTGCTATTGTTTCAAGGTGTGATTGCTGATTATGAGTCCTATTCATTACCCTAGATTGTGTTGATGGAATTCATGTGCATGATTTGTGTTTGAGTCTTGTTCATATGATTTTCTCTCTCTTACTCTATTGGTCCCACACTTATCCATTTTTGAGCTCTTCTTGGTCGTCCTATCTAGTGCAAGTCATCAAGGCATTAACCCACCCCTTGGTGATGAGAATCACTTGATCATGAGCCTCATTTATCAAAACTTTACCTCCTCAACTTGGGCACTGATATTTTCTTAGGTCAACTCCTATCATTTCACATTGAGAACCTTCAAAGCATGATCACTAACCCTTGTTTCTTGTACTAACTCAATGTACTGCACCTTGATCAATTATAAATTTAATAGAACATGAAGCACTTTTAGTGGATAGCAAGGATCCATTTCATTCCCTTGCAATAGAAAAATTCACAATGCAAAGGTCCTCCTTCCTGCACAGTGCAGTGAACATCTCCAAGGAAAAGTGACTTAGCTTTTCTACTGCCTCCATCAACCAACTACACAATCCTCTCTTTTAGTGAGGCTCCCTCTGTGAATTATGAAATTCTTGTGGACATCCAACCCATGTCTAGAATATTTCATAAATCATCATTCCCATGGAGTTAGAGGGAGTGTCATATAGCATTAGAAAGGTCTAAAAATAATATTTCCAACCATATATCCTATAGTCCAATACTGGCTAGGAAATTAGAGTAGACATTCCTTTAAAGATAGGTAATCCAAACTAGGCATAAAAAGTATAAAAATAATATTTCCAACAATATTAATTTTCCAATATTTATCTTATACATATGTAGTCTACCCCCATCTTTTATATCAATGTCAACAATATTTCCAACATATTTGGAAAAAGATTCAAAGTAGTTTGTCGATCAATTCAATTGTACTATAATTCCATGAAATTTAAATTTATGAATCTAGGTTAGTAAGTTTGTGAATTTTAATGCACAATATATGCTAGGGTCTGGATCCTAATATAATCTAGTAAAAGTTGATGTTGAAAGTAAACTTTAGTCTATGAAAAGAATTTGATGAATTAGTTTTCTCAATACAATATTGGTTCCAAAACATCATAGTTCCTCATAACTATATAGATAATCATAATAAAAACTCCAAAAAACTCTTTTTCAAATATAAATTATAAACATATAGCTAATTTTGTGATACAAACATTGATTTCTATTCACTTAGAAGATCTATTTGATTGGCCTACACTACATTGTTTCACATAGGAAAATTGAATTCAAGATTACAAGAAATTAAATGTACCAAATTACAAGAAAACCAATGTAATGCTAATACTAAGTGATCACTTGTATTTGAAGAAATTGTGAATTATTGCCAGAACTATGTACTATACTATTATCAAAACTTCCAAAACTATGGACTAATTACAAGCAAGAGTTGAAAGTTGCTAAAGTAAAGATTATGATAAAATATAGTCTACTCTGCAAGAAAATCAAATTTATAATGAAATGAAATTTAAACATTCAGAGGAAACTAAACAATGCAAATGAAGGTGACGTGTAACTTGGCATGGGGAGACCTCCTAGTTGGGTCACACACAATAAAGGAAAGCTCAAAACTCTATAGCTATTAAATCAAATCAAAGCATATATAATGCCTTCATACAAAAAAAAAAAAAAAAAAAACAAACAAACAAAAAAACTTTATGGATCAAGATTGTATTAATACCATAAGATTCTCATGTAATTGAACTTGTTCCCATTAAAGGAATTACATTATTTATAGAGTTTCAACACAACAAAAAAATCAAAGTTTCATTGCTCTAATTTAGGACATGAGATATTAATAGATTTATTTGAAGAGGATGTCAATTATATTTTTGTAGATATTGGATCAAAATATAGGCCAATATCTGATTACATCTTATCTCCCTACCATGTGAAGCCTCAATGGGATTGTTCTACAATAAACACATGTTTTTTTTCAAAACTTGTCTTCATTTTCTTATAAATCACATCAAAAGTTGACTACCAAAAAATTGCTTCTAATTTTGATCATTTCATTTGATAAAATGATGGAGGGTCACATGTGCAACCTAGGTGAGATTTGAACAACAAAAATCCATATTGGGGTTCTTAGAAACAAAACCCGTGTACCCTATTTCCTTCTAGAATTGTTTTGACACCTTAATCACAAAGATGGTTATTGAAACTAGTTTCAAGAATAGAGGTGGTAAATTGTCATTAGTAAAATAAAAGTATAATCCTAATTAATTCATCAACAATAAAGGAAATACATGGTAATTAACCACTTTTTACATTAGAAATGTATCATTTGTTTTTTGGGGAAATTGTTGTAAATGGAGTGGTCAATTGGTGAATGAATGAAATAGATGGTTAAATGGATCGTTGTGAATAATGGTAAAATGGTGAAACATCAATGACCCCACATATCCCCCAAGCTAATATCTTTACATGTCCTCATGCAAATTAAGTAAGGAAGATAACAAAACTAATTATTAACCATAACGTTTTTAGCTTCCTCCTTAATTTGTGTTTTTCTCTTTACATTTACATTATTATTTATTTATAGTATTTGTTATGTATATTTTCCCTTCCATTAGCAAATTATTAACCTTAATATACATAAAAATCCTATATTAAGTTTCCCTTTTGACCTAATATATTTTTAATTTAGGTTTATTTTCTAACCTTATATTTTTTTCATTCTTAAATAATAATCATTTATTATGATAAATTATTTTCCTATCAACTGTCGGATTTTTATTTTTATCCTAACAATTATTTATTTTGACTTTTTGACATCATCCTTTAGTTCTTAGGGTTCCTCCCTATTTATTATTTTGGTTTGATTATATTTTCTTCATCTATTCATCCTAAATGTGAACCACATTTGAAAATTTAAATCTTTATGTGATGGAACATGAAGATATATCTCAAATTAAATCTACTCACATAAACCTCCATTTAGAAACCATAAAATTTCTTATTCAGTTCATGATCATTGTAAAATACTTAGTGCAATTCACTAAAGCATCCTTGCTTTCTTACCCCAAAAGATGCAGAAAATTATTCTTAATTTAAATTGCCAATATATGTCCTCTTAATAATGATTAACCCCAACAAAACTATGCCTAGCAATATTGGTGATACACTAGTGCCTTTCGTTGTGGTTGGGGAGTTCATATCAAACTAATGAGATTGGAAATTCACCTACTATCATTGTAACTCACATTACCAACAATAATTCTAACTTAGGTGTTTGTGTGCTACTACTCAAATTACTAATTTCTACGAGCTTCAAGATGTGTCAAAATGCATCCATCATATTCTCTTTTTATTTTATATTGATCAATATTTCTAAATGAATCTCAATAATGATATCAAATAATACTTTTGAAAGGAAATTCAAACCTAGGGAATTGCAGGAATTCAATGATATGGTTCATGATGGAAAGGTATGGTATTATTAACAAACGTTTGGCTAAAAAATATCCATTTAATAAAAAGGAAGTAGCTGAAAATTGGCCTTCCCGATAGAAACCCACTACCTTGTGGTATACTGTGGTTTACTACTATAAGTATTAAATGCATGTTTCTTCCAAAATTGCACAACTTATTTCCATGCCATCAATCTTGAGACCTAGGACATAATATTATTTCTTATAGTATGTTGGAGATTTTGATGCTTGCCATTTATTTGTTCCCATTCCATAGTGATTATTCTCAAACATAAAAACCATTGATAATTTCAACAATGCATCCATATTAAGTGCTTCATATTATTGTCCCTTATTTGCTACACCATCACAACTTCCACTCTTTTTTTTATTTTGGGAGAAATGCTAACCCACAATAAAGAGGGTAATTTTCTTCCATAATTCCATGTTCTCCATAAAAAAAATTCCTTCTTATACAAATGCGTTGAACCACCTTTCCTTGATGAGCATCCATCCCTTCTCCGCATAAGTTTTGCAAACAACTCAAATAATGACCCCTCAGACTAAAAATAAAATACAATAATTTATGTATGTTGTAATAACACAATTATCTCTTTTTGTAGCAACTTCTAGGCCTACACTCTCATGTATGGATGATGAATTCTACCATGGGATCCCTTTAGAAATAAAATACCTTCATTTTCCTATGTAACTCTTCAATTTCTTAGTCAACATATGATAATCCTTTCTCGTTGGTAACTTATTGTCACAATATTTATTTTAAAATAGATCATCATGAAATTCTTCCTCATTAAATATAGTCATAACAGTAATGGTGGTTATTGGCTTATTCATCTCCAAATTACCTTTGGCAATAATAATCCAGTCAAGAGCACTTGGAACAAAAATAAGTAGTGAAAACCATTGATGATTATACCATCTCATAGATAAAATTGACACCAACAATATCAAGAAAGAAAATATATCCAGTACAACATGAAACACTATATCTTTAAAGATACACCAAATAGGAGCAACAACACTTTATGGACAAAAATGAGAAGATAATTCCCAAGCATCTATATTGATACAAGATTTTATAACAAAATCCCCACAATTGGGATCAATGGACTAACACTCCCAACAATAATTCCAATCTCAATGGATAAAGTATCCATAGGGTTCTAGGATATAATCAAGCATTTCTATCTTTTCAATAACAAATTGGAAACAAACTCCACCAAAATAGACAAAAAATGTAATAGGTAAAATAAGTGGAATAATGTAAACCAAGAGTGACTTAAAAAAATTTCAACCAAAAAATTGGTTGATAATAATAATGGAGTATATGAATGGTAATTTAAAGGTCATGCCTATTGTGGCTATTCATCACATTTTACTAAAATTCCAAACAAACTGAAAAGTTTTACATTAATTTTATCTCAATTTTACCTTTGTATGGAGCTCAGAATGTTGAAATATGAGTTGTAGTCATACGTGTAGAACCATTTTACCATTTAACTCTAATTATTAAATCTTTAGCTATTGATGATTTTGCAAACAACTTTCATGTTATCTAATGTTGCACAAAAATATACCCCATGAACTCATTTTAAAGCCAAATTGAGTACTTCATAAGGGAAACAATGTATTTTTACCTAGTTTACTATAACATGTCTTCAAATTTTCATTTTGTAAAAGAAAAGATGTTGTGAAAAAATATAGAATTCTATCTTTATTAGTGCACAGTGGTAAAATGTAAAATATGCCTTCAAAACATACTCAAATATCCTTCATATTTTCCTTTTTTGGGATTTTCACCCACTTCCTACTCAACTTATCATAATCCAAGAAAAACCCATATCTCATATTTTTTATCTCAGCTCCATATGCTTTCAATCTTTGTTCAAAAGTGCCTCTAATGCAAGCTGCTATAGGCATCCAATAGGTTGCTACAACAATTTTCCATATCTCCAATAGGTTTTCTGTAATTGCATAACTACAAGATTGTTCTAGATATCCATAAAGAAAAGTAAGCTATGATTTTTTGCAATTATGCTCTACAAATTTATTTTAACCCTTATGCTAAAGCACAAATCAAGTTCTTAAAATACTGAAATGCTTGAAGTTATATTGTTCCCATCCACCTCTCTATTGTCATGATGATCTGAAATTCATGAATAGAAGATGGGTATTCAATGGTTGGATGATTAGGCCCAAAAGAGTATGCTAAAAAACTTTCTAAATGAGATCTCTGAATATTCATCTAGAACCATAAAAGGATATTAATAATTCAATGCTTTTCAAGCAAAACTCTTCCTGATATATCACATCCGTTTTTGGATCAATGCATTTTGAACTCCTATTGATGTTCACCATCAGGAAAAGAATGAAAAGTAAGATCAATAGACCACATGTTTATAGTAGAGATACAACGGTAAATTCAAATGACTATGAAATTAAATAATAAGAAAATAAATTGGAACATTATATAATATATTAATAAATAATAAAATTAAAAGAAAATTTTTTGATTATTATTAATATATCTAAATCAAATAAATTAGTTGAAAAACCTAAATAAATAAATATATATAGAGAGAGATATATGTAGATATAGATATATAATAAAGGAAAATCTAAGAAACAACTACTAAGCAATTCAATGCTTTGTCTCCACCACACAAAGGATGATGCATGATACTTTATAAAATCAGTGTTGAATGCTTTATATTGTTGATACTTGGCATACTACTAATGGTTTAGAGTGTTTCTTAAAGTTTCTCTATGAAGTCTTGGATTGGTCCTTAAATTCTTGACTTTAGAGTGTCTTGGCTCCTCTGAAATGTTGTAGAATCTTACTTTAATGGCTTATTTGAATCCTTCTTTATTTCATGGATTAAACAAATCACTAAAAGATTGATAACAAGTTTGAACTAGAGTTAGACTCATTTAATCTACAGTTTTTGTTATCACAAATTTAGAAGTTGCATCACTTATGTTGGAGTTGATGGAAGAATTGTAAATTAGACTTTTATTGTTGTACTTCTAATTTTGAAGAATTTGAACAAGATTTGCATGTTGCTATAAAATATCGAATTGTTGCTACAAGAATTTTGAAAAGTTTACAATCCACTTTAATTCTAGTAAACCATATAGTCTTCATCAAAATGAGAATCCGTGGTACAATTCTTACTATGCAAATGAATGTTCTGAAGTTGAGCATGGAAATAAATCATTAGATTATAGATTAATGATGACAATGATTAAGCACGACGAGATAACTCAGTGATAATGTAAATGAGTTTCAAGTTACAAGAATGCATCCTAACATATATGAATGATTGTTTTGAATTAAAGTTACCTGCAAGATTTGACAATCAAGAGACATTGTTGTATTCCCATTGTTTTCAGCAAGGAGTTTTCCATTTAAGTATGCGAGCTCCAAGGAACTCAAAATAATCTTTCGCATTGGTCCTAGATAAGGTGTTAAATTCGATGGGGAAAGATATGTTGGAACGTGAGCCTTAAGGAATCCCACATTAGCCACCTTAAGCATAGAGCCAAAACTTATTTGAAGAACCATAATAAAATATTGAAACCACGTGAAATTAGAGAACTTATTGTGAAAATTTCTCACCAATTTCCTATTTTTCATGCAAATCTCATGTCTAGTTATGCCTTTAATTGGTTTTCACAAAAATACTTATTTTTTTATTCATTGTTTTACTTTTTCATTACAATATCATAACCTACTTGAAGAAATAAAGCATTTTCTCAACTTTAGAAATATTTCTAGTGAAGCCATGTGTGCAACAAGATAACAAATATGATCATATTCAAGTTTGAATGATGTGATTTTATATATACCATAACATAAGAGACCAATTGCTTTGATTGAGAAGATGTCAAGAACTATTGTAGAAGAGAATGTCTCTCAATCATAACAGTTGTCTGGAACCAATTTTCAATATAGTTACGATGCCCTTGGTTCACATGCTCATTTGGATCATTTTGTATGTATTTTTATACCATGTCATTAAGTTCCTCTATAATGAGATGGAAAATATCTTTGATGCATAAAGGATTTGATGATAGGTATGTCAAGAACTCATTGATCTTAGGTCCTAATGTCTACTCTCCATTAGATGTGGTCCATGATTCTTTGGTCACCTCTAGATTTTATTATGAATGGAGTTCATGATTGTTTTTCCATCTATTAGTTCCTGGAGTGTTATACTCTGAATTACATCTAGGATTTTTCTCCTCCTAAGGTGCATATATGTTTCCAACTGCTTCTAGGATTTGAGAGATTTCTTGGAGTAGCATTATTCTTTACTTAACAAATTCTTGAACATGCTTGAATATTCTTGTTGTTTGATAATCTCTATCTAACACATGGATTAGTAGATGGAGGGTTATTACAAAAACCTAAAAATAATTCAAATTTAACCTATTGAAACTAATGAAATGAAATCAATTGCAAAATTAAAGAAAACCACCCTTTGAACTCATGCTACTGAGACCTTGTTCTCACCAATTTATATGTTGGCACAAGTTAGTTGACAAATAAATAAAAAATACTGACATGAAATAAATAATCAAGACTTTGGAGAAACATCACTATGGTGATGCACATGTTCTTACCTCTTGTCTTACCTTTTCTCCTCCACCAAGTTGTATAATTTAAATGAAACCTAAATTAGGAACTAAATCCTATCTACACTTCCCCAAAAATGGTGCCAAAATGTCAGTTAATTCAATTGTACTAGAATTTCGTTACATTTAATTGATCAATCTAGAACATAGATACCAATCAAACGAGAAAATTACATATTACCCAATTTTTTGAGGTAACATAAAATCACTCGATTTTGAAAAGTGGTGATTCAGAATACACATTTTTTTAGGCATATTTTTCACACTTTAAATTTTCTTATGTATCAAGTATGAACATTCTTTTCTAAATGTTAGTGATGTTCATGTTGAGTTTGAAAAGTGTTGATGCAACATCAACACATTCTTTTAAAGGGCTTATTTTTGACACTTTCAATTTTTTATGTATCAAGTATGAATATTTCTTTTTTTATTAGTGATTTTCATCTTGATTTTCAAAAGTGTTGACACAACATCAACCCCTTTTATTTAGAGGGCTTATTTTTTACACTTTAAATTTTCTAATGTATTAAGTGTGGATAATTTTTTTAAATGTTGGTGATTTTCATGTTGGTAATAATATATATATATATATAATATATATATATATATATATATATATATATATATATATATATATATTATATATATATATATATAAAGACCATGACTATATATATATATATATAAAAGAAAAATAAAATAAAAAACCATAAAAATGTAAAAAAGTAAAAAATTAACTTGAAAAAATAAAAAATTTAAATAAAAATAAATAAATAAAGGAAAATATTTCAAAGAAAACATATAATTTAAGGGAAAATAAATAAAAATTAACTATATATATATATATATAGAGAGAGAGAGAGAGAGAGAAAACAATTTTTTTTTACGTTAAAAACAAATAAAAATAAAAGCCTCATAATAAAAAAGAACAATTACAAAAAAAATAAAAATAAAAAAAATTAATTAATTAATTAAGTTTAAAAAAAATTAAAATTAAAAATAAAAATAAAAAAACATTCCCTCAGCCCAATAAGCTCGAGGTGGCAAGGGCCGATTCCCAGAATTGGCCCTTTCCACCTTGGGTCGATTAGGTCGCGAGGTGGGCAAGGAGGGCTTTTTCAGTTTTTTTTTTTTTTTTTTTAATTATTTTTTGTAATCTTGGCAGGACTACATCTTCATCATGTCCAATATATCACCCCAATCGGGGCAAGGAATTGTTGCCTAGGGTCCCCCTAGGTCAAAGTTTTGTCAAATTTTTGTAAAGAGCCTGCATTTTGAGGAGCAGAGCGCGCTTCGCATAGTGTTTTAGGAGTCATAGGCACTTTAGGGTGGGTCAAAGCCCCTTATTTTGTAAAAGGATGGGATCAATTTGTATATTTTGAGCTTTTCCCATGGTTTGTCAAGCATGGTATTGAAACAAAAATAGATATATAAAGGGTTGTCTTAGTAATTCAAGGAAATGGAAATATTTTTATGTTTTTGAGTCTGTAATTGTCATATATTTATGTGTTAGAGTGAAGGGGAAGACTCATACAGTTGTGTGTGCGGAGACATTGGTAAATCTGCAGTTGTGTGCGCAGGCCCCTGCAACTATGTGCGCAAGCTAAGAAGGATTGTAATTATGAAGATATGAAGATAATAAAGAAGATTTTGAAGGCATACCTGTGTACTTACATTTTGTACTTTACTTTATGCAATTACTATTTACTTTTGTGTTGCGCAGTAAAAGATAAGATCAGAATTAATATATGAATGTTGTTACAGTTAATTACAGTTAAGGTCCATTTATTTATGCATAGTAGATAGAGTTTTAGATCTGCGAAGTAGTATTTTTGTATGAATAGATCGGATTCGGTATAATATTAAGTAAGATCACGTAGTGCAGTAATAGATCAGTAGGTGAGTCAAACTAAGTCAATCTCCACACTCCATAAACCTTCTGGATGTGGAAACCTGGTTCCAGGATCCCCCAATATCGCCTCGAGTGCGATTGCGGTCTGCACGAGCAAATCGTTTCTGAAAGGGCCGATGAAAAAGGGTTTTGTTTGTTAACGCAACTAACTTTGAACCTAGGTCTAAGCCCCTCAAGCCAACAAATGGTTATGTTGTCGGGACCGGGATCTATCTGAGGGATATGTGATGTGGCATCCAACCAGAAAAGAGATTCAAGATTGGGTTGATCTGAAGGTGTGTGAATTTGCAACACAAGAGAATAGAAATTTGTGCTTGTCAACAGAAAGGTGGTTGCAGAAGTATATATTTACATATCAACATGAGATCTTTTTCACATTTTTCGCTAATGAGTTGCACAAGTGCCTTTCAAAACTAGCTGAAAGTAAGACCTATTGGAAGTGCTACGAGCCTACTACATGGACCCCAGAGATGATTAAGTGACTCAAGGAGACTGAAAATAAGATCACAAGAGTTGTTGATTACTAGATCGATAGTGTTCTCAAAGGCTTTATTACTGAATTTGTGATTGACACATCAGTATCCTACAGTGAAGTTGAGCACCATTTTTCAAGGGTCCATGAGGTAAGTATTTGAATTCCTTAAAGCTCTAGATTAAGATGTTTTTATGTGAGAAGGGAATACTTCACATGCAAGTGGATTGATGTTTGAAGGCAACAAGAATGGTTCTATGCGAAGAAGAAAGAGATTCAGAATAGACCATGATAATTCCGCTGAAGCTATTTACAGTCTGTTATTGGGTGAATCATAAAGTGAAGAAGAAATGAGAAACCCTAGCACATCTAGAGGTGCATCACAGTTATATTATCAAGGCACTGCTGGGATTCCCCATCGGACCACTCCACCTCCACCTCCACCTCCACTCCACTTCCCCATTTAATATGGATAACATAGTAAAGATGCTTGTTTTTAAGGGTTAGGGATTAGAGGATCTTGAGCAATTTTGGTTTGTCACAAAAGTTGTATAGAAAGTTCAACAAATCAATGATGAAGATATGAAGAAAACTTATCTTGTCATAGCACTGCAAGATAGAACATTTGCATAGTATATTAAGTATAGTACAACAAACCCAACCACTTCGTTAGCTAATACAAAGAAAGCATTGAATGCAGAGTTCAAGAAACCAAATTCGCAGTACCAGTGCATTACGGAGATAAAAGAGATTAAGCATGCAGTCAATGAGATTGACTGGGAATGAAATCAGAGATTAAAATGCTTCTTGGTACAAGTTAACTTTCAAATCTCTAGTGAGCAACAAAAAGAGTGGTATATAGTTGCGCTATTACCACATCTCAGTTTACCACTATCGCAACAAAAGATTGCATCACAAACTAAGGCATTAGAAATTGCGATAAAGCTAGAAGCATCGTCGGTACAGCATACTCACGTAGGAGTTTAGTAGATACAAACCCTGTTAGCGAGCTTACATATGGAGATACAAGATTTGAAGAAGGGAAATGAAGTTCGACCTGATATGCACTCAGAAGTTTGGTTCATAAAGTGTAAAGCAAAAGGTCACTATAAGGACCACTGTCCTATCTATCGTGATTATTTGGTTGCTGGAAGTCCTAATCCTCTGAAGCTAGAATCTAGTGTTGGACCAAGTATCAGATTGAGTTTCTAGTGTAGTATTTTCTAAATTGCAAGCCAACACCCGACTGGCCACTATTATTTGTAACATAAGTATGCACAGTCGCCAAATAAGTTACTTTCTAACTTCTATCGATCAATAGGACATGACGAAAGAAATTGTCCCAGCTATGATTTGATGATAGAGAAAACCACAGCATGTAGAATGCAAGGGGAAGGCTGCATGCAGGAAGCTCATGGTTTACCTATAGCTTGTGGAGGATTTTAGGGTGGAGGAAGCAGTTGAGGAAGAGGCATTGGATGAGGTCAGGGTTAGATTATATGCTATAATCGTGGTGAAGTTGGAAATTTTGCATGGGATATTTAGAACCCAACTACACCTTCCGATAAGTATTGTAGATAGTTCAACCATGTAATAGAGGGTTGTCCTATTATTATGGCTAAAATGCATGAAAACAAAAATCAGCAACGTGCAGAGAATGTGAAATTTATGAGGGTTGAACTTCATGAAGATGATCCAAGTTTTAACATAGTAACACGAAGTGGCACAGCTATAGGAGGAGATAAAAAAGAGGGATGGAAGATACATGGGTCAATAAGGCTAGAGAAAAGAGTACCAAGTTCAATATGCAGAGGGAGAAAGAAAAGTTCATGGAAGTGAAGAAGAGTTTCATGACCCAATAGCTTCGATATCGAAGATGCAGATGCAACTAGTACCATGGAAGAATAATCCTAAAGTAGTTACCTTGGTGGAGAACCCTGATCTGACCATTCTGAAGTCCTTTCTATAGACATGTATGAATTTTCTAAGGGATCAAAAAGTAGTGGAAGGTTTGCAAGAACTAATCAAAGTATACATAAATAAGAAAAGAATTGGTCGAGATATATGATTAACAGCACAGATCAACAAATTCAAAATGGAGCAAGTAATTCTTGACTTGGGATCAGATGTGAATGTATTACCGAAGTAGACCTAGGAGTGAATGGGGCAACCAAAACTACATTGGTCATCGATTCAACCACGCATGGCCAATCAACTAAAAATCATCCTAATGGGTTGATTGCATGGTGTTGTTGTGAAAATTGAAGGAGTAGATGTGGTGGCGGACTTTGAAGTCATTAAGATTGTGGATGACAATAATATGTATCTAGCTTTACTTGGACTCGATTGGTCTTTTGACATGGACCCTATAATCAATCTGAAAAGAAGAAGATATGGTATTTGAGAAGAATGGTACCAAGCTCATTGTTCCTTTGGACCCCTCTGAAAGAGCGCGGTATATAGAACCTGTCCGCGATGAATATGGAGATGAAGATATTAACAATATCTATAATTTAATTGCACAGGACGAGGATTGGATCAACCCCACTATAGATGGAAGGATAAGTTGGGAAAAGGATAGTTTGTGTGTCTTGGACTCTGATGAGGAATTGGAGAACGGCAGAACTGATTGCACAAAGTTTCTACTCTACGCTATAACAGACTTACAATATCTCTTCATTGCATCTCAACAGAGGTACGCAATTTACCTTACTGTGATGGGATAAGTGATATTAGCTTATTTCTTGATGAGTTTGAAAGGGATGTATTGGAAGGACAACAATTCTAGGTCTTGGATATAGCTTTTAGGTCTACAACTGCACGATGGTGGGGCACAAATAAAGGCAATATAGGAGATTGGAAGGAGTATCTCTGATTGATGAGGCTTACGTTCGGTCATGCAAACATAAGGCTTGCAAATATGTATAATTGTAAGGATGACCCCTAAGAACAATTGTCCCATTGGACTATGACATGATATGAAGAACCTCAACTAGAATGGGTACACATATTCATCCACACTTTTGATTTCATACCAATGAATTAGTATCTCGAAACGGAGTTGCGCCATGGCATTGACGACTGGTACAATATGAAGGAAAGCTTCATATTGACCTTTAGATTCAAAGATGGTTTTTCATTGTATCATCAATGCCCTTCAGGAAACCAAATGAGCCAACGAATTGGGTACAGCTTGATTAGAATACATAGTTGTAGCACGAAATAGAATGTTATAATATTACCACGGAAGAGGGTGAGGAAGATCCACACAACATTAACATCCTTGAATCAAAATGACAACGCAAGGTTGTAGGAAAAAAATTTGAGATATATGACATAACACAACCTATTAAGATGAAGCAAGCTAATATAGGCTCAAAGGCAGAGCCTAAATTCACGCGCATTAGAGATTATTGGGATGAGGATAAAGTAGGCAAGGTCGCTGAATTACTGCATGATTACCAAGAGATATTTCTGATGAATTTCACTGAGTTATAAGGCATTGTAGGTGATCTGGGTGTAATGAGGATCACTTTGAAGCTAGATGTGAAACCGTAAAACAACGACCATATAGGCTAAACCCAAAATACAAAGAGAAGGTGAAGGAGGAGCTTGAGAAGATGGTCATAGCTAGAATAATTGAACCGATGGAAGAATCTAAATGGGTGAGCCTAATGGTAGGGCAAGATAAAAAGACTAAGGGAGACATAAGGATTTATGTCGATTTAAGAAAGTTGAATGACGCATGCATACATGACCCATTCCCAACATCGTTCACTAATGAAGTTTTGGATAATGTGGGAGGACAAGAGGCCTACTCCTTTACAAATGGTTTTTCAAGGTACCATCAGATTAAGATCGCTGGAAGGTAGGAGTAAGACCACCTTTTCTAATGAATGGGGATCATTTTAGTATACAGTCATGTTTTTTGGGTTGAAGAATGCACTTGTGAGATTCTCCCTAGTTGTCGTCACAGCATCTAAAGAATACATCAAAAAAATTCTAGAGGTTTATTTTAATGACTAGACAGTCTTTGGACTGTTAAAGAAGCATGTTTCAAGCCTGTGCTTGATGTTGGATACCTACAGGAAATATCAAATCTCGTTGAACCTGAAAAAGTGTATTTTTTGTGTACCATATGGAATATTACTGGGACATGTTGTTTGCAAGCAGGGGCTGATGGTGGACCCTGCAAAAATTGTTGTTATTATCAATCTAGATCCACCGAAGAATGTGAAGCAGCTACGTGTGACTCTAGGGCATACTGGTTATTATCAAAAGTTCATAAAGGCCTACCCATAGATCACTACATCGATGGAAAAATTACTGAAGAAAGATGTCACCTTTTGTTGGGACAATGAATGTAAAAAGAGCCTTGACATCTTAAAGGAAAAAATGGTCACTGCATTGATCCTGGTGTTTCCAAATTGGAAGAAGGAGTTCCACGTTCATGTAGATGCATCATGCATAGATTTAGGTGTTGTCTTACTGCATCCAAGAGAAGGGGATCTTGATTACCCCATCACATTTGCAAGTCAAAAATTATCTAAGGGAGAAAGGAATTATTCCACAATAGAATGAGAGGGCTTGGCTATGGTGCATGCGCTACAGAAATACAGGAATTACTTATTATGCGCACACTTCAAAATGTTTACAGACCATTCTACGCTGAATTACTTGGTGAACAAGCCTGTGTTTGGGGGGAAGATCTGTAGGTGGCTACTGATGTTCCAAGAGTATGATTTTGAGGTAATATTCAAGCTGGGATGATTAAACATTAGGCCGGATCATCTCTCCAGAATTGAAACCACTGAAGAAACAATGAAAATTGAAGAAGGATTTCCCAATGCATAGCTCTTTGTAGTAAGGATTACTGATGATCATTTCATCGATGTCATTTACGCCTTTTCTAGTGGAGTAGCCCCTACGGAGTATACGACACAATAGAAGAAATAACTCATAGTCAGAGCTGTGGATTTTTCTGTTTGCCAGAAATTTGTATAAAATGGGCCCAAACGAGATATTGCGCAGATATGTCCCTGAGCATGAAAGATAGAGTATTTTGGTAGAAGCAGATGGTGGTGTTATGGGAGGACACTATCTAGGAAAAACCACCACACATAATATTTTAAGAGTGGGACTATGGTGGCCCACAGTTCATAAGGATTCCAAAGAATGTTGTAGTGCTTACGATGTCTGCCAAAGGACCTGGAGACTGTCGAGAAGGGACAAATTGCCACTAAATCCACAAGTCACCTTGCAGTCTTTTAATAAGTAGGCGACTGACTTTGTTGGGCTGATCAATCTGCTGGGAATGAATATTGGTGCACGATACATTATTACCACAACAGATTATCTGACTAGGTGGGATGAAGCACAACCAGTAAAGGATTGTAGCGCAAACACTATTGCACAATTCATCTTTGAATATATCTTGTTGAAATTTGGGTATCCAAAGATCTTGATGAGCGACCAAGGATCAAACTTCCTACACAACAGTATTGAAGAATTGATGGAGAAATTGCAAGTACATCAAAATAAGAGCATGCCTTTTCATCGTCATGCAAACGAAACGATTGAGGATTTCAACAAAATTTTGGAGAACACTCTGACTAAAGTATGCACCATCAACATAAACGATTGGGATGTGAACATACCAATAGTTTTATGGGCATATAGGACTACTTGCAAGAAGTTTACGAGACAGACTCCGTTTGGATTGGCTTATGGATAGGAAGCCGTAATGCTTATGGAATACAAAGTATTGAGTCTTAGAATCGCCGCAGTCATGAACATGGTAGGCAATGACATTATTGAGGAGATATTGGAACAACTTCTCACACTCTAGGAAGATCACTTTATTGCGGGATTTCACCGACAAATGCAGAAATCTAACGAAAAGACTTGGCACGACCAACATATTAAGCAGAAAAAATTCAATAATGGAGACTTGGTTTTGTTGTATGATAACAAGTTTGCAAGTTTCATAGGAAAATTCAAAGTGTATTGGCTAGGACCATACATTGTCAGGGATATCTTAGATGGTGGTGCAATTCAGCTCGTGACTTTGAATGGAGAATTATTTCCTGGGTGAGTAAATGGTAGTAGGTTGAAAATCTAAAGGGACAATTTCGTCCCTAGTACTGCACAATGACTATATGAATGGAGAAAATTCTTAGTGCTACAACAAATTGGAAGGAAGCATGAGACTTTAAAATACTTTTCCAAAGGACTTCGTCGAGGAGGAAGTGTCGCGTAGTCTTTAGGAGGATGGTGCAAATGGAGGAAGTTGTGATGAAGAAGGAGTAATTGCACTACAGGGAAGGTTCTGATGCAGTTCATCTAGAATATGACAGTTGGGGTTGCTACAATTGATTTGACAAGGAAATTGTTAGTAAAAGGAGCAGGGGAAATGAATTTAATGGGCATATCTAGGAAAATCTACCGCCAAATCCACATTTATGAGGTGGATCTCAAGGATATCATGGAATTTTAAATTCAGAAAGGTTACAAACATGGAAACCCACTCCACATTCGAACACTTTGCTCACTGAGATTTTGACTGGTGATTTCTCACTTAAGTGTGAACTGAGCATTCTGTTCATGTCTGGTAAGAATTAGGAGGATATTGAACAAGAATTTCTTAGACCAGGGCTAGGATTCATCATGAATGCTACTTCGCCAGCGCATGTCACTGGGTCAAGTTCCCCAAGGAAGAAAATTGTTGGCACAAGCGTGCATCAGAAGAAGCAGCCACAAGAGCTTCTAGTTAGGAAATTGCTAAGAAAAATCACTAAGGAGAGGCTGAACAAGTAGAAGTAACTGATGGAGGCCCAAGATTTAGATGAAGAAGAAGTAGCCAGCGGAGTAGAAGATATCAACATAGAAGATGTGGAACCGATCTCCAGGTTTCCACCCTATATGTCACCATGAAAGCCAACCTCAAAGGTTACCAAGGACACGGATGCTATCAAATTCAATTTCTTTACACCATTTTTAATGAATGAGGTGTCGACTAAGGGAGAGTTGTTGGCAAAGGTTCCACGACTACGCATGGAGGACTAGGATCTCAACGATTAGAGAAAGTATCCCCAGTTTGAGCCCAGCAAGTACCTAAAATTAGTTTACTATGAAGAAGTTGGAGTAACAAGGGTTGAACCGATGTCGTGGATAGTAGGAATTGAGTGAGTTGGGAAGTTTAATATGTTATATATTCCACACTTTAGGTGCAACAATATCAACACAATCTTTGTGCATTAGCGGTTGGCATTGGTGCATGATGGATGTCTGTGGCTACGGACGAAAATCACCATTGATGATATGTTAATTAGAAAAATAAGTGTACTTCCCTACCAAGGACCAAACCCCGCTAATGCATTTGTTGAAAAATCTCAAGAGAAAAAGTTGGCCGAGAAGATGAAGAAGGATTATGATCTAATCAAGAAGTCTTGGGGATTTCTCATCAGCTCCATTAATGATCAAGTTGTGAACTTTTCCACACAAATTTTGGTTGGGAAAATAATGAGGAAGTGTCAAGCGGATGAGGTACCTACACCGGTTGTATCATTGGTTGTGTAGTGCAGCAAGGGCATCCAGTTTAACTGGGTAGGATATTTGTGCCAAGAATTTTTGGATGACTGCCGAGAGGCACAAGAAGAGGGAAAGAAATTCCACTACACATGGTTATTTCTCTTGATAACATTGATAGCATGGAGAACACCAGAGGAGTCACAGTTCCCCACTGTGGACCCTGACATCTACAAGGTTGCGAGGTATGCCTTGTTGTGGGCTTCTAAGGAGTTGACCCGTGTTACAGAGAACAAATTATTGTGAGTCTTGTTTGAAATATATTTTCACATCGTGATCAACTAGAGGCTGAGGCTATCACCAGTTTTATTTGGACAATACAGAGATATTGCAAACTTCAAGGTGAGCTTTCACCATGTACACATCCACGTGAATAAGGACCTGGAGGAGGTATGGTATGAGCTATCATACTTGGTCACTGATGATGACATCACGCAAGTGGTTAGCAACTAGCCAAGTGATTCGCTAACTCCACCCATGGATGGAGCAGAAACAGAACCAATAGGCACCAGTCAAATAATGAAAGATATTTCAGGTGCATGGACCACAATGCATCGAACCAAGAAGGGAAAAATAAGTTGACTAAGAAAGTCACAATCGATCTAGAGAACGAAATTACACCAAAGATAGAGCATGAAGCCGAGCAGGAAGAACAGGCCACCAAAGGTGGCGACGAGGGTGGTGAAGACTATTTTTTTGACACTAAGGAGGTAGATTCCCTATTCATAGTTAAAAGGAACAAACCAAGTGTTGGAGGCACATGGAAGAAGCACAAGTCGGATAAATCCATTGGCATAGATACGATGGTCCTCACTAAGGGGGGCATCGATGAGATTGGATAGTCCGAGTCATGACGAAGGACATATCGGGGAACATTGAAGACCAATATAAAGTAGTTTTGACAGAGGTCCAACAGGGCCTTAGCAGGTGTAGGTGAGTGTGGTTCAAGTGAGTGTGGCTTATGTGAGCATGGCTCAAGCGAGTGTGACACCATATTCAAGTACAATTGTAGCCAATGCACAGACAATAATCATATCCGAGCTTCGGGTTGTGCCACTACCAGGCCACACTCTACATTTTGAGACTGTCGAAGATTGGGAGCATGTGCAGCACTAGAAAAATTTGAGTATCAATCTTGCAGTGCTCCCCATTTAGACCTTGCATGAGTTACATCAAGGAGTCATCGATGAACTAAAGGTGCAGGAGAAGCATGCTCTGTTGGTAATAAAATAAGTTAAAAATGACAACCAATAAATGTTTGAGGACAAGAATCAGTCCATCAAGGATCATGATGAGGCAGCTGTGCACAGGCAATAGCTAAAAGAGGTCATCACCAAATCGTGCAGAAAGCTATCGAAGCTCCAGATCTAAACAGAGGCAGCACCTAAAGAGAACCTTCAGAAGCTTGTGGAAGTAGTAAAAAACTCAAAGGCGAAAGTTGACAAAGTAAAATTTGAGCTGGAAATGCAGATCATGGAGTTGCAGATGAGGTTGTAGCCAGCAACTCCACTAGAGGTTTGCAAGCAGTACAAAGTGGATATCAAGGCTGCTATGGAGAATATAGCTACTATAGTCAACGACTGTACCCAGATATTCAAAGACACTATGGAGATATGGGCCTCACTGTAGGAGGACCCAGATGCATAGAAGATAGAGGCAAAGATATGTGATAAGCAGCAATAGTTTGATGAAATCAAAGTGACGGTACAGACCCTAGCACCTGTATAAGGGTTTTCCCATCTCCAGGACAGAAATTTTATATAGGGACAGATTGATGAGTTGCGGCGAAAGGAGTAGATCATTTCAATGCAGATGTAGCCATGGGTCAATGAAGCCATGAAGCTCTCATAGATAGTGGAGAGAAGGCTTAATACCAAAAGGCAATCACAAAGAACCATTGGTCTAGCAACAACAGGGCTGATGACAGAGAAGTTGGTAAAGGAAGTATGATAGGCCACGACACAGTGTGCAGAGACACTTCAACCTTTGAAGGATGCATACAGTGGTCTGAAAGTGAAGATTTAGGACATACGAGCTGAATGACTCGGGAGAGTCACATCTTTGTGTTGGGAGGCTATTCGGTAGGGTCCCCCTAGGTTAAATCATTGTCAAACTTTTGTAAAGATCCTTCATTTTGAGGAGCAGATCATGCTTCACGCAGTGGTTTAGGATTCATAGGGTCTTTAGGGTGGATTAAATCCCTTTATTTTCTAAGAGGATAGGATCAATTGTATGTTTTGAGCTCTTCCCATGGTTTGTAGACCATGGTATTGTAAGAGAAAAATATATATAAAGGGTTGTCTCAATAATTCAAAGGAATGGATATGTTTTTGAGTCTGTAATTGTCATATCTTTCTATGTTAGAGTGAAGTGGAAGGCTCCCATAGATGTGTGTGTGGAGACTTTGGTAAGTCTACAATTTGGTGTGCAAGCCACCGCAGTAGTGTGTGCAAGCTAAGAAGGATTGTAATTGTGAATATCTGAAGATAATAAAGAAGATTTTGAAGGCAAACTTGTGTAATTACATTTTGTACTTTACTCTATGCAATTATTTTTTACTTTTGTGTTACACAATAAAAGATAAAGATCAGAATTAATATATGAATGTTGTTACAATTAATTATAGTTAAGTTGCATTAATCTATGCACAGTAGATAGAGTTTTAGATCTACGAAGTAGCCTTTTTGTATAAATAGATAAGATTTGGTATAGAATTAAGTAATATCGTGTAGTGCAGTAATAGATCTATAGGTGAATCAAACTAAGTCAAGATTGACACTCAATAATCCTTCTAGATGTGGAAACCTAGTTCCAACATCCCCCAATGTCGTCTCGTGTGAGACTGTAGTTTGCGGGAGAAGATTGTTATTGAAAGGGCCGGTGATAAAGGGTTTTGTTGGTTAGTCTAGCTAACTTTGAACCTCAGTCTAAAACCCGCAGGCCAACAAATGGTTCAATTGCTAGGACCAAGATCTATCTGAGGGATATGTGATGTAGCATCCGACCAGAAAAGAGATTCAAGATGGGTTGATCCGAAGGTGCACGAATTTGTCGATCTGAAGCTGAGCGAATTTGCAGCACAAGAGAATAGAAATTTGTACCTGTCAAAAAAAAGGTGGTTGCAGAAGTATATCTTTACAAATAAGCATGAGATTTTTTCGCATCATTCACTAACGAGCTGCACGAGTGGCTTTCAAAACTAGCTGAAACTAAGACCTGTTGGAAGCGGATGAACTTACTGCGTGGACCCTAGAGTTGGTTAAGCAAATCAAGGAGACCGAATATAAGATCACAAGAGTTGATGATTACTAGATCATTAGTGTTCTCAGAGGCTTTATTACTGAATTCATGATTGACACATCGGTATCCTATAGTGAAGTTGAGTACCAGTTTTTCAAGGGTCTGTGAGGTAAGTATTTGAATTCCTTAAAGCTCTAGATTAAGATGTTGTTATGTGAGAAGGGCATACTATGCATGCAAGTGGATTGATGTTTAAAGGAACCAAGACTGGATCTATGTGAGATGGAAAGAGATTTAGAATAGACCGCAATAATTTCACTGAAGCTATTTATAGTCCGTTACTGGGTGAATCAGAAAGAAGAAAAGAAAGGAGCAACCCTAGCACACCTAGAGGTGCATCACAATGAGGAAATCAAGGCACTTCTGGGATTCCCCATCTGACCACTCCACCTCCACCTCCACTTCCCCCATTTAATATGGCTAACAAAGTAAAGAAGCTTGCTTTTTAAGCGTCAGAGATCAAAGGATCCCGAGCAATTTTGGTTTGCCGCGAAAGCTGTATAGAAACCACAACAAATAAATGATGAAGATACAAAGAAAGCTCATATTTTCATAGCACTACAGGATAGATTGTTTTCATGGTATATTAAGTACAATACAACAAACCCAACCACTTCATTAGCTTATATAAAGAAAAAAATAAATGTAGAGTTCAACAGACCAAAGTCACAGTATCACTGCATTACGGAGATAAAAGAGATTAAGTAAGTAGTCAACAAGACTTCCTTGAAATTAGATTAGATATTAAAATTATTATTTAGACAAGTCAACTTTTAGATCTCTGATGAGAAGCACAAAGAGTGGTATATAGCAAATCATTCTTTTGCCATTTCATGTCGACTGATGTAGGACACATTATTTCCTACCTTTCTACAGGTATCTTCCTATCAACTTCAACACTCTATCTAGGAAGACAACCCAGAAACACATTCAGTGCCTTGCTACTTGTAGACATTAGTGGCAGGTCGCCTTGTGTTTGATCAGGGGTTCTCATTGTTGGCTCCTAGTTAAGTGATTCTATGGGTGTTCGATGACAAAAACATCTTTGACACTCGTTAGATCGTACTGTGTATCTTGGAGACCATCACCCTTATTGGTGGCCTTCCTTGCGTCTATTAACAGTCTCCATTATTAACTGGTAATCAGATGATTTCGTGCATGTACGACATCAACGCATATATTCACATGTATAAATCTATGTTGTTCGGTGAAGCGGAAATCAAGACCTTGGGTAGAGGCTTGCATCAATCAGCCTTGCTTCCTCTCCCAAGTTGCGTATATTTTTTTTAGAAGACAACTCATGAGAATGATCTTATTATGACACCGGATCCACATTGTGCTTAGCGGCGGCCAACATCGTCATATCTCTTTTATGAGAAAATCACTCTGGCATAGCTACTGAGCATGGGAATGCCCGACTCAGGACATGATTTTAGTAGTTTTATATATATGTGTTGTATCAAGTTTCCCATACCACCCAAAGCTTTGATCCTCTCTCTCTTTTTGTCGAAGAATGAAAATTACAGTTAAGTATTTCGGCCATCGTCGCAGCCTCTAATCTCACACTTTAGGGGGCATCTATTATACAGAAAAATGACCCCTTCATTAGCTCAGAAGGGAAAGACATGATAGCTGAAGCAAAGACCAAGATCACATGCCTTGTTTCCACAATAACGCTGGCTATACACTGACAACTTGCTTTATAAAGCTTCTCAGTAAGCCTAAGGGTGCATTAGTGACCCTACTAACTCTAGTTGTTAGTTCAGGAATAGCGTTAGTGGATCCTAATGAAGTTCTAAAGGTCAAAGGAGTGAATTGACTCATTAATATCTAGATATTTGCTCCTAAATCTACTTAAGAAAAGTAAGGAAACATCTCAAGTTCGACCTATTTGGGGGATTTCTAAATCCTAATGAAGGAGGCCAATGGGAAAGAGTTGAAAAGCATGGCAACTTAATTTCTTTTACCCTAAGGAACTCATGGAGGAACTTGGCAACCCTAACTCAATTGCTACATAAGAAAATCTAGGGCTATGGTGATAGAGGTCAGATCATTTGAAAGGATAGCTTACATGATTGTTAAGCATAGTCTCAAATCTAAGCATAAGAAGTTGGTAAGAAGGGAGAGAGAGAGAGAAGTTGGAGGGGTAAGGGAAGGCTGATGCAATAGATGGTTGTAATCACTCTTCCAACATTAATATAGAACTGCAGTTGTACTGTCTACTTCATGTTGTTGGTACTATCATTCATTTATTTGTTTGTTCGATAACTTAGTATTCATGTACTAATTATCAAGGTTGTATGTTGTGATTATGCTTGTCTCTTCTATGTGCAGGACTTGATCTGGAGCCGGCTCAGGGAACTTCTGTTGGGCAGCAGATCCCCCCATAGTAGGTTTTGGGGCTTAAAGCCCAGGTTTTGGTCAATGTAATGTAAAGACCCCACAAAAAGCAGGCGCGGAGTGCGAGAGTCTAGGGTTTTCCACCCTAAAATAATGTAATTTAGTATAGAATGCGTTGACCTACCCATGGTCCACGGACCATGGGATTGTATAAATAGAGTGAGGCTCTAAGTGTAAAAAAGGAGTCTAAGTCTTAGCTTTGAGAAGTAATATGGTTTTCAGATGAGGAATTGGCTCTGAGTCTGTAAGTCTGATTCTTTGGTTACAGTAGTAGGGAGAGGCTCTATAGCTATGTGCGCAAAGGCCTAGTAGAGTCCATAGTTGTGTGCACAGACCCCTGCAGCTGAGTGCACAGGGTAGAGTTGGGATTGTACTTGAACAGAGGATTAATAAAAGATAAGTTGATTCTGAAATACTAGGTGTTTATTGCTTCTGTTAGATTTATGCATCTTTTTACAGTTTATGATTACACACACTAGTTATAAATGTTGAATGATTGGGCCCACATAATTAAGTTAAGATCTATAACAAAAGCACATTAAGGATAAAGGATCTAGAATAGCACCTCTTCGCGCTCTTTATAGAGCTGCGCGAAAGCAGTCACATAAGCTGCGAAGGACAGACGGCTGCGCGGAGCAGTGCAAGCACACATGATCGGTTTGCGAACTTCCCAGCATTCATCAAGACATCCCAAGGTGTGGAAACCTGGTTCTAGCACCCTCCCATACTACCACGGGTGAGACCTCTGTCTGCACACCGCGGACTATTGCCGAAAGGGCTGGTAGTTTCGGGATTTGTTTGGCTAAATCACTTCTGAACCTGGGTCAAGCCCCAACAAGCCAAAAATTCCACCTAGCTGCATTGTGCTCTATAGCAAATCTACATGGAGGCTTGAGGTAATCCATCTATTTTGCTTTGATAGTTAGTTAATGTTTATGGATATGCATGTAACTTTGTGATGGCTACAGATAATCTTACAGTCTGCCAAGGGTTTGGAGAAGACCCTTGACGGTATCTCCATTCTCCATACACCGTGCATTTTATCCTATAGCAGTTGTCTGCTAGGTTGGTTGACCACTATCCTAGCCAAATTAGGCCTTGATCTACTCTAATTTTCTTGTCAAAGTGGAATTCAGCCCCTTAGGGCTTCTAGTACACTTCCACCTTTATAGGAGGATTTTAGTTGAGTAATAAGTCTGAGTTTTTGCAGAGCTTTTAGCCATATTTTCCATATCTGTACCTTCCTATTTCCGATCTTCAAAGATATGTTGTTTCCATCCAAAGTTTCGTCTTAAACCTTGTTTGGTCATTTGCCTTAGGGTCCCATTGTTTGCCCTAGGTTTTACACCCATCTCCCTATATTTTTGTAGCGATTTTCCTACTTGGTTTTTTGTTGTTGCTACACCACTTTCCACCAACATAGTGTCATTTGATCCTAGTCACACTCACACTTAGATCTCTTGACTTTTTTTGTGGGTTTTTAGTTAATTTTGCCACTAGCTAGCACAGTGTTTGCAAACCAAGTTTGGGTGGGGTTTAGAAAGTTTATTTGATGTTCATTTTCTATTTCTAATTTCAATTTATTTCAGCAATATTTTTCTTTTTTCAAACACGATCTCGGCTTAATTAATAAACAAACTTGCACACAAAATCACACCTTAAGCGAAGGGCGGTTGGTTTACACTACCAAGCCAAGACTTAACTTAACTAATATGTCCCCACATAGAGACAAAAACATCTTATTTTTCTCCCATCACTATTTTTGTGTAACTTGTATCTTACAACCATTGTGCCACCAAGGCATTTGTCATGGAGACTCTTAGGCCTTCCTCCCCAATTTCCACTTGGGAATATTACTCCTCCCCACAAAGTTCAAGTTCATAGTCCCCCGAGTCCCCATACTAACTATTCTTTTGGTTCATCTGATTCCTCATCATATTCTGAGCCTCCTTCACTGCATACCATCATCATGTTAGGACACATTGCTAGTGCAAGAACCCAACCTGGTGTTGGCTCCAGTTCTACCCTGGTAGTCACATCTAGCAGAATCGTTTTAGGAACCATTCCAGTAGCTCCCATGCTACCTTTCAATGTTGGGTTAAGCCTCCCAGATTTTAGCCAGTTGATTAATGACCTTATACACCACGATGCTGGTTGGCTAGCTATGCTGACTAAGATTCCCTACGACATTCCCAAGTTTGAGGGTAATTCTAGAGAGGATCCCACCAATCATATCCGATCCTTCCATATGTGGTGTTCATCCAATTCCATCACTGATGATTCCATTCCTCTTTGGTTGTTCCAATGCAAGCTCACTGGAGATGTGCGAAGTGGTATGTTGACTAGCCCGCCGCCTCTCGTTCCACTTCCGTCATGCTTGCAAAAGCATTCCTTTCATATTTTCAGCTACCTCTTCGATACAACACTGGTACAGAGCTCTTGACCGCATTCCATTAGTCCTCTACCACCCGTTTTTTTGATCATGTTCAAGAATGGCCTAGAAGGAGGAGCATGTGTTGTGCTCCGCCCTTCGAAGACCATGTCTACCTCAATTATTTTATTAGTAATATTTTAGTGCCTATTTCCAAAGATGTCACATCTCTCTTTCCTTAGATAGAGGAAAAGGATCTACAAACTGCTCTAAGATATGATTTGATTTATTCTCAATCTAGTTATATCTATACCATTATACCAGACCTCCCCCTTCTTGGTGGTGCCAATGCACCAGGGGCATGTCACGCCACCGACAGTATCGTTGTATTTATTTCACATCCTTCACCATATACACAACAGAGTTATGGCTATCTATAGGGGGGAACCAGGTCCTCCAACACTTATGCCCCTCCTACTAGCAACGTGTATTCAGGACAAAGCGCATCTTATGCATTCACCCAACCACATCAGCAGATATCAGGGCCAACTAGTGCTCAACCTGTCTACCATATTGTTGCCCCTTCACCATCTTATACCTATGCGCCACTGAGTGCTTCAACCCCTCATGCATTAGTGTCGCAGCCTCCCATGCATCCCCAGCCCCAGCAGCCACCGCCCCCTTTAGGTCAAGTGTTTTCAGAGCAGAGTGTGACCAATCCCCAAAATTTGAAGAAAAAGAATAAGGTGAAAGGTAACAAGGGTAACTAAGGTAACCAAGGTAATCAACCTAATGAACCCTAGGGGAACAACCCTAACACCAACAACCAACAACAGGGTGATCATCCTAAGAAAAACAAGGTTATTCATATGAACAAGCCTTATGCATGTTGTGGTGTACGTGGAAATTATACTCATGATTTTCTCCTCTTACCCCAAATGCGCCAATTGTGGGAAGCCCAAGCAACTTCTAGAGGTCAACCACCCATGCAGTAACCACCTTAGAACCCTGCACCATCCAAATGGGTCGTGCTCACAAATCCTTTCCCTCAATAATGTTTTTTTGTTTCTCAACCTCAGCAAGTTCAAGCATCCCACCTATCCTAACCATCTGGTTTTGGTGACTACCAGATCCTCATGATGAATTCTGATGAGGTCAATACCTCTGATATCAACTTGCAAACTCAGTCACTTCAATATGACAATCCATCAACTTCGTCTGCCACTTAGCCCAAAACCAAAGAATCTACTGAGCCTCTTACGACACCAAATGGTCCATTATAGATCCCTCAACCTAAATTTGAGTCAATTCCCAAGATCCCCAAGGGACCATTACATTGTAACGTGACTTCTAACCGAGTTTCCCATACATACAGTATAGTAGATGACTTGGCACAATCACTTGCTGCCATGTCGATGCTGGAAGTCCTCCAATCGTGCCCATCTCAAAAGAAATCTCTACTAACTGCTTTGGGTGTAGTAGATCCTTTAGACAATCATTTGATTGTCTTTCCTGTTGATACATCAAAACATCCTCCATTACCTCCATCTGTTTCTTTCTAGATACCATTCCCAGTCCATAATGCCATCATCTCCTGATGCATTATTAACGAAGCTACATGCACCTGCGTGATGTCCACTGCCATTTGGAAGCAACATAGGTCACTTGAGTTTTCCCCATCCACCATCACTTTGCATGCTTGCGACGGTCACTCCTCCCAGCCTCTTAGCATGTATCACAATTGTCCTATGACTCTTGTGGTCAAGACTATTCATGTAGACATTGAGGTTATTGATGCCCCTCTAGATTACAAAACTCTTTCGGGTCGTAGTTACACTTATGCCATGTCAGTTGTTGCGTCAGTGGTTTTCCACAAGATGTGCTTCCCCCATGAAGGGAATATTGTCACCATCGATCAGTTGACATACTAAGAATCTTCATCCTTGACCTCCCCTAATTCCATTGTCTCGTCGATATCTGACAAGAAATCTTCCACCCCTCTCATCAGTGTTTCACCTAGAGTCTACAAAGATTCCTCATTATTAGGTGCCTTCCCCGTCCTCCCCCCCTATCTCTAAGCCTAGCTCTTTGAGTGTTTGCATGTTATAAGAATCACAGGGTGCTCAAAAGTATTATGGTACATCTGATCTACAACCAGCTCCTCAGCACCCCATGGTTACCATCTAAGTTGAGCCATTCGGGTCTGCCCCCCCCCCCCCAAGACCTCTTCCTTTTGTGGGTGCCTACCCTTTCTTCCCACTAGGAACTAATCCTCCAGGTCTCAACCATCCAGGAGTTGTTCCACCGTGACATTTCCCTACAGGACAGATGCCTTTCTTTTTTCCTCCTCTTAGAACATTTTTTCATTGTCATGGCTGCGTTGATTCTCCCTAACATGACTTTGAGGATCCTAGTCTAATACATTGATCCCCTAGTGAACACTCCACCTCATCAGCTCAGACCATATCATGATTTGACCCCCATTCAACCAGTCCTTATGACCCTTGTTAATGCTCTAGTTTCACCGCAACCTCAATAGCAACCCACTCCTATTACGAAAGCATCTAGATAGGGGGGAAAATCCAAGAAAAAGGAACCTAAGGACAAGGCTCTCCAAGCACCTCTAGCTCCCAAAGCTCCAAAGCCGACACCTCTATGCACTTTGTGTGAGGTTATTTTGCATGTCACCAATAATTTTCTTGAACTTCCTCATCTCAAACCTTTGATTCATGAAATGTTCCCTGAGTCAGGTATCCCTAAGGTCTAATTTACCTTACCAAGACTAGCCAAGAAACATAAAACATTACGTACAAATCACCCTTGTGCCTTGTGAAATTATTATTTTCACTATTCCCATTATTTTCTTCTTCTCGACAAATTTCATGATTTCCTTCAAGCACACGAGGCCACTCATAGTGGATCCCCTACTCCTCTACCTATGGATTCTAGTACAACTAGTGCACCAAAACAGGGGAACTCCGGTCCCACCATTGTGATCCCTCCCCCCGATGTCGAGATGATGGACTCCATGGTTTGATCCTTTACCTGCCATCATCTTTGAGTTCCTTGTAGGAAAACCTATCTGAGGTTTTTCCGCGCACTTCTATTGAACCTCCTTCTTTAGAAGCCCAAGTCTCAACATCGATAGATTTTTCATGTACTAACTCATCGTCTACCATTCCAAATGATGTGTATGTGAACCTTCTTTCTCAGGATGATGCACCAGGTCCTACCATCGCATCATGTAGTCAATATCCTTCTAATCCTCCCATCTTCCATTCTAATGAGGACATCATGGAAGCCATGACTACCCCTATTATCCTTGGAATGATATGCACTATTGTGTGTACTTCCTTCCATATTTGGAATCCACCACTCTAAATACATCTAGTATGCCCATAATGTACTAGGGGCACATAGGCCCCTACATCTCCTTATCATCCTTTGGAGAATCGTGTGCCAAGTTGGTCTGAGATGCTTGAATCCCTTTTTTCGAGCACCCAACACACAATGGAACTCCACAAACGCCTCCTGCTAGAGGGCATCATTCCCACCTTTGCATACTAGATCAGTCCCCTCCATCACATATGTTTAAGGGCAGTATCCCTTGCTTAGAGGCATGATGGTTTTTCCCCTAGCCATCTTCCCAATTGATTAACATAGGTCTCGTACTAGATCCCACCTGATCTAGGCATGGTCGATTATCCTCCCATTCCTTGGATAGTTTGTCTTATTGAACTCTCCGAAGAGCCATATGCACATCACATATTGTAGACATTTGATACCATATCTTCAAATATTCTACTCCACTTCCACATAATCCCAATGTTTGACTTAGTGGGTGAGAATGATTCCAGACCTCCTCTAGTAGTTCATTGTCTTTTTCCTCTTCCCTTAATTCTTCACCAGGAACAATTGTTCCAAGAAGCATTAAGGTTGTCTTTAGACAAGTAATGCCACTTGCCTAAAAGTCATAGATCCTGATTCCTATGGTCAATTTGTCTGCTATTATCTCCACAAGATTTAGGGCCTTCGCCTCCTCTCAAATTGGATGGAAAATGCCCTTTTATAGGAAAACCCACAACTTTGCTATCACACATTGCAACCAGACCGTAGCTCCATTTTACGAACTATCAAAATTATTGGAAATCTCTCTTCAAGTGTGATAATGGGTCTTTCATAGTTTTTTATGATTTCACACTTCACCCAGAAGCCATTTCTCCAAGAAAGGTCACTTTGTCGCCTCCTAAAATCAAACTTCTTTATAAGAGACACTTGTACTTTGGCGTCCACCTTCCCTTGGCACCTTTTGTCTCATGTGTTGATTTTCATCATGATAAACCATCATTTTCTCATGTTTTCTTGGTCCCCACTGGGCCTATTCCATGTGGCAGAGTCATCGAGTCACCCTTGTTCAGAGCATCCACGATGAGTCATCTTTGAATCCATGGAGTCTTTTTTGCATTCCATTCTATCACGTCACAGTATTCCATCCATATTTTCATACCATTCATCTCGTTTTTCCCATTTTGGCCTTTAGTCATACTATCCACCATCCCCTCCAGAGTCGAGTCAGTCGCTATCAGGTCAGCCATGCACTTTATGCTCTGACAAGGGAAGTCGTCTGTTTGTCCCCTAGTCCCATTTTTTCCATTGTCCCTAGTGTCAATCCATCAGTAACATTACTATTTCCCCTTGCACCTTAGTTGAGGATCTTCATTGCCTCACCTATGGTAGGCCCTATTCTGTCGACATTAGCACATCTATTCCAGAGGAATGGCCTAGAGGGCAATGTATCTTGGTTCCAGCTTCCACTCTCATTCAGTGCCTCAGATCAAGCAAAGGGAATCATCATTTCCCTTTGACTTGGGTGTTTCATGCTTGTGATTCATACACTTGATGGTCCAGTGATGCAGTAGATTGTACCAATTATTTTTGCGTGTGTGTGAGATGTTTCTGACCTCATGAGGGGGTGTCCCTTCAGGTAGCCCCCCACATGCTCGGATGCATTCCTATTATACTACAGCCTCAGATGTAGTTTTGTAGATTTCATGGGTTTGGTTCTTGCCTCTTGCAGTATTGATAGCATGCATGTCTCCTTGAGATGATCCATTCATTTTTACAAAGCCTTTCCCTATTCAGCAGGGCTTCTTCGGTTGTTCTACCGTCCCTTCCACCCATTTTTTGAGGGAAGGGCCATTATATATCACATACTCAGATGTTATTGTATTCAATCCTGACTCATGTTTTTCCTAGGCACATAATTTATATGGGACATATTGTATTATTTTCTGGCTCATTTATGCCAGCATGTCTTGTACCATGCAGCATGATTTTTATTGCTTAGTTTCATTTTTCTGGGCGTATCATTATTTTTTACTAAGTTATATTGATGGGTATAGACATGCCTCACCTACCTCACTAAGATCCAATACCACAACATAAAAGGAGACTTGCATTGGTCTCACCCCCTCTATCACTATCCTCTTTTGCTTCAGCTCCATTGGTCTCTCTCTCTCTCACATACACACTCCACTTCATTGTCTAGTGATTGTTTCATTACAAGGTACTTTGTGTTGGAAATAATACTAAGAGGGGGGGTGAATTAGTATTTACACATCAATAACTTTTTCATTTCCATAATTAGATTTATATACGCTACTTCAGTGAAGGGAACTTGTGTGTGCACGCAACTGTTCTTAAGGCAACCAACGTATATCTAGTGAACTTATGATTCAGTTAATTCATCATATGTTGATCTTTAATCAGTGCATCAGTACTTTATTAAAAATTAAATAGTAACCATGCGAAGTAATAGCCGAATAAACAATCACACATAAGCAACACACATGAACACCAAGATTTAAGGTGGAAACCCAATGTGGGTGAAACCCACCTACTGCTGTCATCTCTGTCTTCTTTTAATAATAAGAAAATTTGTTTACAATCTTGTACTGGTGCAGACTCATACCAGTACGTAGGCACCCACTTGCAGAAGGCTATAACCTTATCTTGTTCTCCAACTTCTTCTGGAAGGGAGCTACAACCCCCTAGTTCTTGTACTAGCCGATATATTTACTAGTACATAGCCTCCGACATATAGAAGGCTACAACCTTCACTCATTCTCTAGCTGCTACTGGAAGGGGTCTCCAACCCCTGATCAAATCACCAACCACTACTGGTAGGAAGCTTCGACTTCCTCACTGAAGGCTCCAACCCTCAGTATCCTCCAAGGACCATGTTTCATAAATTTTCACACTGGATACTGTTTTGGGAAGTTTTAGTGTCTACAGATAAACGCTTAAACCCTTAGACTAGTAGCTAAGTCTAGAACAATAGTGCAAAGCATTCTCTACCTCTTCTATAACCAATATATTAAATAAGATAGTAAAGAAGCCTACCTATGTCTTTTGCTTACTCCTTATCTCCCTTCACCAATTCTGTCACTCCTTTCTGTACTTAATCCACTTGAAAAGTACCTACACACAGACAGAAGACAAAAACCGATCAAAGCATATGATAATGATCTATTGATTAAACATAGAATGGAATCAAGGTCATAATACACATATGAAATCATCAACGGACAATACAAACATATGGAAAAAGCTTTGAACACTTTATTAGTAAAAGGAAGAGTTACAACCCAATTTGCTTGATTTAGTATCACTCCTCCAGTTCAATCCCATCCTCTCCTCATAATAAGCAAGACATTTTTACATCATTATAATACTTGAAACCAACTCAAGTCTCATACTAACAACATCTCCCTATAATTCAATGATTTCCAGCCCCTGATCACTTAGTTGAGTGGTCTTTTTATAGCTGAATGAAGGAAGTTATGCCATAAATGGTGATAATGAATGCCCTCTCAAACTTAGGATTTAGTTCCATGGAGGAAGGGATAAAGGGATTGATGTTCCTCAACTCCCTACCTCATCCAAATTTGAGCCCAAAGGAGTAGATAAACATGGGAAACTTCTAGATGCATCCAATGGATAAGAATATTCCAAAACCCCAATGAAATTTCGCACAAATTCACCCAGCATAGGACAAAGAGGGCTCAAGTGCACTACATAGCACTGAAGTAGTGTACTAGACTGCACTACAGTGCACCCTATTGAAGGCCTACCTGCGCTAATCTTTTTAGAGGTAGTTTTTGGATGATTTTAGTCATGGAATCTCTTAGGAAGGAGGCATTCTGATGGTTGACTTCATTTAGGGCATGTAACAACTGAATTAGGGTTTGATGGGCCCTAATATTACTAATCTGTAAGTTGGGGTTGATGTGACCAAATGGATCTGTAACAGTTGTCCCCTAAAGCATGAAGTCGTAAATATGTATGTCGAGTGAAATGCTTTATCATGTGGAGAGGGGATTTCAAAGTGAAAGGTGACTTGCATCAATTATAATACATATATCATGATAATTTGATATTTTCTCATGAACACGTTGAGGGAATGCATACCCATGCTCAGCTTATAAACTTTCATTACATGTACAAATATAGTCATCTACAGATATAGACCCTTTAATGGATGACCATGAATGTAAGGCCATTGTACATTTGATTTAGTACTCCTCAAAATATCGTAGCCTGGATGGATGAAACTAGATCCGAGGTCTTCAATATCATTCAATATTTATCTCAAGTACAAGTTTAACCATGTGAATAGATGATCTGAGGTCAAACATGGGAAGACATCGTCTGATTACCAGCCAATGATGTAAGCCGTTAACATACGCGAGAAGAATCACTGATAATGATAATGACCCTCAAGGTACTACAGTACATTTCGCATGGTGTGAATAAATGATTTGATTTTGAACACCATACAAAGTCTTTCGGTCGAAGGCCAGTGATGTCAACCTATCGCCGGAAGTGAGAAACCTGCCATTGATGTATGCAAACCTCAAGGCACTGAAGGGGTGTTTCTAAGTCAACTTCTTGGATGATGTGCTGATGTTGACAAGAAGCGACTCATCACAGGAGGACCTTGATGTATCCCACATAAATGACACAAAATGAGGTAAATGATTTTGGAGATGAAAGATCGACTGACAACAGAAGTTTCAGGAATGGCAGTCATGAAAAATGAAGGTTTACGGTATTGCAAAGGATGAAGTTTGAACTGAATGACTTCTCTTGAACATGTTAGCGACACTAAAATGAATTGGTAGCATTGACCCACAACAAAGTAATGGATGGTATGATATACCAATGGTGTGATAACCATCAAGATAAATGACCCAACCCACATAGTCATGGTGATGAGGTGAAAGTGTCATGTTCAAGAGTGACTTGCTACCATAAAGTGTTCTCCCCTTTTTCCCATTTTCCCCAGTCATTGCTTACCAGTACCTCTTTATTTTTATCAAGCTTGAGGAGGATAACATATTCTTGTTGTATAATTCCACCCTTCAGGGGAACCCATCACTATTTGAAGCTTTAACGAGTCTAGGAAGGTGAAACTCAGTCTTGTGTAGATGGACAAGTTTGTCGCTATTTGATGTTTTTAATGAGTTTAATGACAAAGATAACTCGATCCTTTTCATGTTTAGAGAGCTTGAAAAGGGACAAAAAGGAAACTCCACAAGTGATTTTTCATAAATTAATCTTTCAAGTCCGAAAAAGCATAGAATAATACAAGAGAGATATCATTTCCAATCCGTTAACGCGCTGGAAAGGAAAAGTGCTCGGCAATCTTTTCATGTTTAGAGAGTTTGAAAAGAGCTTAAAGGGGACTCCATTTTGAGGAACGAGTGGTGTCTAAGATAGCAACTAGTTCCAATGA
Organism: Pinus tabuliformis; assembly: GCA_031772625.1. Lineage (NCBI taxonomy): Eukaryota > Viridiplantae > Streptophyta > Pinopsida > Pinales > Pinaceae > Pinus > Pinus tabuliformis. Next base: position 1,310,982,401 of record CM062804.1, read on the forward strand.
TGTTGGAACTTCTCAAAACATGTTGATTGATGTGAAGAGGCTGGCTAATAAGACCACTCATTGCAACTGTTCCTAAAAAAACGGTAAAACAACCAAGTGAAAGAGTATGATCGGCCATAGGGATGGTGGCAATGGGATGAAAACAACCAAGGCTCATCTGACAAAAGAGGCTAATATAATGGCAATCACAAGGGTTAAAAATGGAAATGGGTTCATTTTTACACAAGCTTGAACCATAGGGAACTATACTTCGGTTCAGTTTCATGTTTACACAATCTTGAAACGAAAAACTATGCTTAGAACTAGTTTCATTTTTACACAAGATTAAAACAAAAAATATGCTTGAGATTGGTTTAAATGCCCCCAACATGATGAAAAGGAGAGTCTCCTGTAACCAGATGGAAGTCACTGCGATGAAGTAGGATGGTTATCCAACACCTTTTTGGCTTCGTCCAGATAGGGACAAAGGTGAATGGGGTGATTCCCTTCATATAACCTACATGGAAACTTAATTTTATCACTAGATGCATGCCCCCAAGCTTCATTACATTCACCTATGTAGACTAGTCATGGCTATCAAGTGGATGGAATGAAGGTTCTTTTACGAGATCAAGTGACAGAATTGATCAGGATTTTACAAGATCTACTCAAAGACTTGACTTGGAACTTTACTTCAGGGGTCCTTGTTTCATTTTTTAATGAGCTTGACACAAGACAAGGAACTATGCTCATATTTCTTGTTTCATTTTTTAACGAGGTTGACGCAAGACTAGGATCTATCCTCATATTCTTTGTTTCATTTTTTAATGAGGTTGACACAAGACGTCCTCATATTGCTTGTTTCATTCTTTAACGAGGTTGAAACAAGACCAAGGACTATCCTCATGGGCCTATTTCATTTTTTTAATGAGGTTTACATAGTAAAAGAACTATCCTCATATTCCTTGTTTCCTTTTTTAACGAGGTTGACACAAGACAAGGAACTATCCTCATACTCCTTGTTTCATTTTTTAACGAGGTTGACACAAGACTAGGAACTGTTGTCATGTTCCTTTGATCACAACTCATAAGTGGTCATGAAGGAGAGATATGGTTCCAATGCCCCCAATAAATGATGTACAACATCACTAAATTGATCGTCAGTTGATGTAGGTATGGAACGGGTTGCCACGTAATTAATCCGTGGTGGGGAGGATACCATTGGTACAAAAGGACCATTTAGGGAAGATGGTTGATTGGGAGCCATATTTGGACCAGGAAATGAAAGTTGGTTAATAGTGACAATTCTGCCTTCATGTGGGAAACCCATCACTTGAAAGAGTGTGGAAACAATTGCTCCCATGTCATAAACATAGTCGCGCCCTAGAAGTAAGTTATAATCTAAAGGTCTTAGGACTACCATCACATTCAGATAAACAATTTCTCCCAAAGTAATAGGTAACTGAGGGAGGATCCCTAATGTTCAACTGGTTCCTCTATTAAAAGCCAACATATTATGGGTAACAGGCACAAGTGGCTGCGAAACGAGCGCTTGCCAAGCAATTAGGAAAGGATACTCACTGATGCACCTTCATCTATAATGGTGCTAGATACAATCATATTACAAACTTGTATTATGATCTAGAAAGGCACATATGAAGGAAGGCAGAATCCTTCTAGTCGATTCCAATCAAGGGAAGTGACTAGACTACTTGGATGGGGTATCATAGAAAATGGAGAATTAACCTCTTGAGTTACGAGAACGGGAGGATTTTCCTCCTGTCTTGATGGAACGGGAGGACTTCCCCCAAGCTCATTAGAATTTGAAGAAACAAAAAGAACTTGAGTGATATCATGTTCACTCTCTTTGAGAAAGGTACGATTAGCTGAAGGTGAAATTGAGTCAATTGCTACCTCGACATGTTGATTTGGGTCGGGTATACACTCATAGGATTCACTTTCAGAGAGAGTGGGTTTGACCAACGGTTGATTTTTCTCAGTCAATTCATCTATTAGTGAAGGATTTAGGGATAGTCTCCTGTAACTAGATGGAAGTCACTGCGGTGAAGCAAGACGGTTATCCAACACTCTTTTGGCTTCATCCAGATAGGGACAAAGGTGAATGGGGTGATTCTCTTCACACAACCTACAGGGAAACTTAACTTTACCCTTGTTTCCATGAACTTTATTACAATTAGTTGATGGTGTGTCACCAACATGATCTCTAGAAGTTGATGACATAGGATGATGTGAATGGGAAGACCATTCTTCTAAGATGTAAAGAATATTAGGAAAATTTCGAAGAAGATGGTCTCCCGAACAAATTTTTCATGGATATCAAACTTTGTGAGGCTTGATGGACGGTTTCTCATCAGATGTTGCATTCAAAGCAATGGTTGCTTGGTTACCCCTCTGCTGAATTTGCTTCTTCTTCTTCTTCTTCCCTTTCTTCTTCTTCTTAGCCACCTGGTTACTAGTACCAATACTTTCACCAGGCAAAGAGGAAGAAGTGGAGGAAGAAACAACCAAGGAAGAAGGCAAAGGGTCAACTTTAGGATCAACTAGAGGTTGATTTTTTCTAGTTGGAGGTGTACTCAATGACAAAGAAATCATGATATTTTGAACCAAGGAGGTTGAAAACAACCATACTGGCAAGCCAATGGTAAATCCCGGAAGGGACAATGTAGCCATATAAAGAGCATCAATATTTCCAAAAAAGGAAAAGGACTAGGATTCCCATCAAAAGGAATTCCTTGATCGGTGGACTCTAGAATTTTTGCCATATGTTTCAACCTAAGATCAACTAAGGAGTGACTGTGGAGGATGTTATCCACCGTCAATTAATTTTATTTTAATCAAAGTAACATAACAAAAACAAAAGAGGGATAATCTAGGCAAAAGGTTTACCAAGCAACTATGAACTGCAGAATACCTCCTGGCGAACCAAGAAGTACGGGGAGGCAATCTCCCCGAATGCTATGTTCAGTGTATCACAGTGTACAAGGCATCCGACTCGGTTACCTAAGGATGGATAGCAACCTAGTGTTGTCCTCCCATATATACCCAAAAGTACATGGAGGCCCAATCTGTATAAGCGTTGTCTAATGCAAAACTGCACACTGAGAGCATTCCCATATACTTTACGTACTATAACACCACCCTATATACCCGAAGGTATGTGGATGAGCTACGATATAATCACATATGTGGAATGAGGTATCACACTTGGGATATATTGCTAACAAGTTAGCGACAGTTACTTTTTATATGAACCCGGAACACATCTCTAGCCTAGACCTCTAAATGTTTTTCTTTAGGTGACAGTGCTCCATTAGGTAAATTCAGATAAATTTTAAGTTGATCTTATTTAGAATTTGCCTTTCAAGGTTCACCACATGATGTATGTTTTCAATTCCTAAAAATGCAACTAATATGATAAACAAACTTTTCATTTGGTTTGAATGATGAAAACCTTAGCTAGTAAGGGATAGAGCAATCAGATCTATTAGTGTCGGTATCTTCATCCCTCCGTCAGAGATCAAATTCTCTTGTTGCATTGCATATTAGGTGTCTCGCTCAGTTAGCTACATTCCATTAGGAGCACGGATCATCTTACGGTAGTGGCTTCTCCTACATTTTCCCTCATGTCATTTACCTGCTAGCTCATGTTTACTCATTAATATCATGTACTGTCACTTTTTGTCTTAAAAATTGCAAGTCTTTTCTAGGGTTTCATTGTCATTTAGGTCTAGGGTTTCATTAGGGTTTTATCAGAAAAGTGTTTCAAAGTGTCCAATAACAAACAGTAGGCCATGAGGAGGTTCCATCATCAATAAATTTCATCATCAAGTGCTCAAAGAAGTGTCTTTCCTCAAACTCTGTTTTGAGGAAAAACAGAGTATTGTTGCTTTTATGGTACAAATTTATGTAATTTTATTTTCTCCATATGTAAGTCCCTCCACCTGTAACCCTGGTCTCTTTCCTAGCCCCAGTAGCTCCAAACCCCTACAAAATAAACAAAGCACAGGTCATTCAGTCCATCACAAGTTCTAATAAAGTGAAAAAAGTCCAAAAACAGAGTCAAAAACAAAGTCATTTTCAAAACATTGTAAAATGGGTTTTATGAGCCAAAAATTTAAAAGCTCCTTGTTATAAGTCATTCCTTCAATTTCAAAAGTTCATTTGCACTCCAATACAAAGTGGAAGCAAGGCAAAGTCGTGGTGGTGAGCAAGTGAGAAAACTTGGTGAAAATCGGCCAAAAACAGAGGCACGGTGCACTGGGCAGGTGGCGCGACGCACATAGATGGCGCGGCGCATAGAACCAAAAACTCCAGTGCAAATTAACATGGGCATGGTGCACATGACTGGCACTGCGCGTTGGGTTTGATGCGCGGCACATACGACCCGAAACCTTCAACAAATTGCTCCAAAATTGCCCTAGTATGCTTGGATCTGCACTTGTACAAGTAAGTTGGGTTTCCATCATTGCTTTTCATCCATGGTTAGTGCTTGTTTGATGGTGGTGATCTTATAGTGTTGGATAAAAAAATCAAACCGTAGAAAGGAAAACAGTGCTAGGGCCCACAAAGCACAAATATCAAGGAAATCATTCAAGAAAGCAAGCGGACATTGATGCCTTGTCCATCAACTTGGAGAGAGCCCAATGGACAATACAATACCTAGAGCAAAGGAACAAGTAGCTTGAAGACCAGCAAGTGATCATGGAGTTGCAAAACATCCGGGAAAATCGCCAAGCTGCCCAAAGGAGGAGGGTGGAGTTCACTTCACTTGAGCAGTAGGTTAATGTCGATCGGGAGTCATGGCTTGAAAGAGCCAATATCCACTTGGAGAGGAAGCTAGTAAAGGCCATCAATGAGAATAATATGCTTAGAAACCTGTCATATCATTACTTGTCGAGGAACATGGTGTGCCAAGCTAGAATCAGGAGCTTAAAGGCAAAGTTGAAGAGAGAACCAAGGAGGCAAAAAGAGCATGAAGGACTTTAGATATTGGCTGAGGCTTCCTTGGCCCAACACAATGTTTGATAGAGAAGACTCAGCCCAAATTTCAAAAAATTTGGAGCACTTTTTGTATTTTTGAAATTTTTGGCACAATAAACATAATTTTCTGCCCTATGCGCTACGCCACATGGAGCTCACTTTTGCTGGGAGCCTCTAAAGCACAAAAACTCAGAATTTTTGGATTTGGCATGAAAAAATATGCTTTCCTACCAATTTCCAAGAAATTTGGACAGGTTTTGAGCCCTCAAAAATGTCAAAAACACTCAAAAAAATGACCTCATTGCCCCTATTTTGACACACAGGAAGCAGTGTTGGGAGAACTGAATTTTGGGGGGGGAAGTGGAGGAAAACTTGAAAAATTCCACTTGGGTTGGAAGGTATACTAGTAGAAATTTCCAACAAGCACACCTGGAGCTAATTTGGACATCGGGAAGGCCTCCAAAAGTGGGTCCAAACAAGCGCTATGCATAGAGAATCAGGCGCGGCGCATAGAGGAAAAATTGCCAGTTTGACCAAGTATTGCTCTGTTTTTTGCCCAGCTTTGCCCAGTTTGACTTTTTCACTTTCATAATGGAAAATTTGTGATGTAATTTACTATACATTGATGGATCATGATGTAAATATGTCACATTTTCACTTGTAGAGGTAGATTCATCAGCTTAAAAGTTGTTTGAAACTGAATGAATCAGTTCCCTTGTTTTTAGAGGCATGTTGTTCTGTTGCCTAATTTCTAGTTCTTAGTTTAGAATTGGTTGAAATATCTCCTAAACATGTGAGCTCAACCCCCTAGAGGAAAGGATGAGCTATGGTTGTCTATATTATGTTGTTTTTTAGTCATTAGCATGGTTGGACTTTTGAGAAAGCCTTCAGCTTCATTGTATACTCTTATCAACATTTTGGCTAAGGAATTGAGACCAGGATTTGTAGCACTCTTTGTGATTCATGTCGCAATTTGTCTTGGTACAGTGCTTCTCTTTGTAATTGTGAATTTGCTTATATGTCATGTATGCCATTCACTATCTTCTTTCTTCTGAACTAAAGAAACAAGAGTGTAAGTAGAATCCATTGAAATTACAGTGCTCTACTTGAAGTTTGCTTTAGTTTCTTGACGTTTTCAATTGTTTGGGGAGGATCCATGATTTCCCTTGCCCTCTTCAACACCTCACCTGTTTATTCCTTCCATCTCATTCAATTTTAAGTGCCAAAAACAATTTCCTACCATGCCCCATTAAGATCTCTGTAGGACTGAGCCTCAATCCCCGCACCCAAAATCTACCTTTCCATCTGAGCCAACAAAAACATCATTTTATTCAATCAAACTTTTCACACATATACCTAGCCTAAGATCAGTATTTCTATCAGTCATCTCAAGCCCTCATCGATTATAATTTGCTGAGATTGACCCGGAGAGAGCCCTCTCCCGACTTGGTAGGGCTAGCTACTAGATTAAGCGTGGTTTGATGTTGGCCCTGGATCCTACCTTCCTCAGCCTAAGGTAAATCTAGGCACTAACAAGATCTTTGAGAAAAAGCAAAGAGCATATCTAATGAAATTTCCCTAGCTATTCCTATCAAGCATTCACAAACTTTAATATGCACAATGCATGTATTTATTTTTGATTTCCCTTAATGTGAATTAACAAAAAGGAAAACTAATGCACAATTGATCACTAAACTCTTTTCATAAAAATGATGATTTTGCGACAATTTATTTTCAAGGAAAGGAATAATTTATGACACTTTCATTTTCAAATAAATGAGGAATTACGACACTTTCAAAGAAAAGACTAATCATATGCACAAATCAGTCAATTGATCTTTCATGAATGAAGACTTTACGACAATTCAATTTTCGAAGGAAAAGACAATTTTACGACACTTTCTTTCGACAAAGATCAATCAACTATATTATAACTTTGACTATAGACTGATAATGACAAAGAAAACATTAAAGAATCATTAATCAATGAAATCAAAGTAGGTCTAGCTAAGGAGATGAAAACCTATTTTCTGAGACATGACACCCATTTACAATCAGCAAACAAGCAATCAGAAGAATTTTGGCAAAAACTTTAATTCCAAGGGTGGGAATCTGACCCTAGGAAGATCAGCATAGGCCAAAGAGGGAGTAACTGCAGTGCACTATCTCTAACTGGAGGGTGCATTGCAATGCACTGTCTCTAAGGCTAGCCTGCACTGATTCCTATGAGGCCACTCAAGAGTCATCTAACCTCAAATTTTGACCAAAATTCGATGCGAAAGGCTGAATTACAACAAGTAAAGTATGTCAAAGTGTCTAAGGAGGTGGATTAGCTACTAGGAAATATGATTCACTCCCCAACGGAGTCACCAATTTGTTTTGGGAAGTTTTAGTGTCTACGGATAAACACTTAAACCCCTAGACTAGTAGCTAAGTCTAGAACAACAGTGCAAAGCATTCTCTACCTTTTCTATAACCAATAGATTAAATAAGACAATAAAGAAGCCTACCTGTAGCTTTCGCTTACTCCTTATCTCCCTTGACCAATTCTGTCACTCCTTTCCATACTTAATCCACTTGAAAAGTACCTGCACACAGACAGAAGACAAAAACCGATCAAAGCATATGATAATGATCTATTGATTAAACATAGAATGGAATCAAGTTCATAATACACATATGAAAGCATCAATGGACAATACAAACATATGGAAAAAGATTTGAACACTTTATTAGTAAAAGGAAGAGTTACAACCCAATTTTCTTGATTCAGCATCACTCCTCCAGTTCAATCCCATCCTCTCCTCATAACAAGCAAGAAATTTTGACATCATTACAATATTTGAAACCAACTCAAGTCTCATACTAACAACATCTCCCTATAATTCAATTATTTCCAGCCCCTGATCACTTAGATGAGTGATATTTTTATAGTTGAATGAAGGAAGTTATGCTATAAATGGTGATAATGAATGCCCTCCCAAACATAGGATTTAGTTCCATGGAGGAAGGGATAAAGGGATTGATGTTCCTTAACTCCCTACCTCATCCAAATTCGAGCCAAAGGAGTAGATAAACTTGGAAAACTTCTAGATGCATCCAATGGATAAGAATATTCCCAAACCCCAATGAAATTTCGCTCAAATTTTCCCAGCGCAGGCCAAAGAGGTCTCAAGTGCACTGCATAGCACCCAAGCAGTGTACTGGACTAAACTGTAGTGCACCCTAATGAAGGCCTGCCTGCGCTGATCTTTTTAGAGGTAGTTTTTGGATGATTTGATTCATGGAATCTCTTGGGAAGGAGGCATTCTGATGGTTGACTTCATTTAGGGCATGTAACAACTGAATTAGGGTTTGATGGGGGCTCTAACAGCACTGATCTATAAGTTGGGGTTGATGTGCCCAAACGGATTTGTAACAGATACTCTTGGTACAAAATACTACAATATGAAAGCCACATTTCATCAAATTTTCATACTGGACCCATTAGTAACATTGAAGCTCAAAATTAATCACCACCGTAATACAACCATCAAATACATCTGCATCAACCAATCACTAAAACCCAATCAATCTCTGATATAACTGAAACCCAATCATCAATCTCTAATATAACTAAAACAATCAATCACTGAAACCTTTGAACCTCTGACACAACTGAATCAAATAATCACTGAACCTCTGACACAACTAAATCAACCATTCATTCAAACTTAATCAAATTCAACCAATCAACTGGAATAGACAGATCACTGTAACCAGTACACAGATCTGAACCCAAAACACTGCATCAACAACCAGAACTAACTGTAACCTCAAAAGGCATGTGTCAGAATGTATATGCTTCTTTAATGAAGAAAACATGCATGTATATGCCACTTCCTTTTTCCCAACCTGCATATACCTCTAAAGATATTGAATCATAAAACCTCTGAACCACAAACTGTACCAATTAGTGACATTTTGAAGATCTACTGTCATATTACAGAGTTCTAAATAGATAGCAACAAGGATCACCCTTCTTTCTCAATCAATTAATCAATGAGACACAAACTCTTTATGCATTCAGTTTTACTTTCATAACTAAGAAGACTTCATTGGCAGACAACAGTAAAATAGCAGCACTAATATGATAGATCAGCCATCCTTGAACATCAAGCTTTTCTTTTGCATACACTACTTGGAAGAGTCGTACCAGCGTACATATGCACCTTCACCAAAGCGAACCAGCGTATAGATCTACAAATAGTTACTTATAACTTCGATGCAATTCCCGACTTTAGACATACCCAGATCATCACATATAAAGGATAAAACATGTGTTAGCAATTAGATCTAGCCCATCCATTATCAGATCACATAATGATAAGTCATTATGATCCTGATCCAACATTAGATCTCATCCATCATCAAATGCTCAGGTGCATATTTAGTCTGGATCAAGTAAAGAATCAGAAACCCATAACATGCATATTTTCTTTTGATCTAACACTTCATAAGATATTCAATACTTATTACTCTTAGCCCTTTGACATTCTCCTCCTTATATACTTAGATCCTTTATCAATACCTCGGACCAAAACCACTTAAGACCAATACCTTGGACCAAATACCTCGGACCAAAACCTTGGTTTTCCAACATGTACCAAATACTTTGGATCAAAATACCTTGGACCAAATACCTAGGACCAAAACCTTGGTTTTCCAACATGTACCAAATACCTTTGACTAATACCTTGGACCAAAATACCTTGGACCAAATACCTCGAACCAAAACCTTGGTTTTCCAACATGTACGTGCTTTTCCTCCTGTGGGAGTGTGTGTATTCGTATACGCTCTTTTTGTTCTATGGACCAGTTTGTATACGTTATTTTGACTAAGTGGACCTATATATACTTCTTAAACTTCTTTACATCAACCATTTCCTTTACCTTCTTTATTCTAATCAATGGACCTTAGTTCCATCTTCCTCTTCTTCTATACCAATGCCCTGTTACGTCTGAATAGACTTGTTACACTGTAATTTTCCATATTACTTCTAAAATGATTACTTTGAACTGCCATGCATTCTATCACATCTGATATCTCTCCTGTAGATTCATCTAGTTATGTAGATTTATCTAGTTACCATATACAAGTGAGTTGTTCTGCTACAAGTGGGTTGCCATCAAGTACAACACATGCATCATAATGCAAACACTTCAGTCATACGTTTTTCTCCTAAAACTTGTACGTTGCAGGGCAATCTGTTATCACAAAAAATTGATCATCGAGCCATAATTTACTAGATGGGTCGAAGTACACCAGGTAGGGCCAATTTTACCATAGTAAAATTGCTTTCACTGTGAGCAATTACTTAATAAACCACATTTTTAAGCAATTTATAATTATACCCATGAAGAATAATTAAATAAATCACTATTTATTTAATTTTCTTCTAGGAAAAAATTATTAAACCATTCTTTAATTAATATTCCTTTTCAAATTTGACCCAGTTATGAGAAATAAATAGATAAATCATTAATTATCTTATTTTTCTCTAGGGATAATTAATTAATCACTAATTAATTATTATTCCTTGTCAAGTTTGACTAAATCCCTTAGGAATAATTAAATAAATCATTATTTGTTTATTATTCCTTAACCATATTTCTTGAGATGATAAATAAATCATTTATTTATTTATTATTTCTAAATAAATTTTTAAATACCATTTTCCTCCAAACCAAATATAATAAAATATTATAAATGGTTAATTCTAGAATGGGGCTAATAATATTTTATTATTGCTCATTATTTGAGGATAACCTAGTATTTTGTTAGAAATAGAATGGTTTTCCATTCATTCTTCACTTTCAATTATTTTCATTGTTGCACTCATTGTTGTAACTCAAATTATTATCACTATCGCATACCATATTTCTTTCCATTTGAGTTCTCACTGAGCTCAAACATTTATTTGTTGGATTTTACACATTATAGAGGAGAGAGACTCTACAAAAGCTGTAGACATTTGAGGATAGCCGAGAACCCATCCCATAAAGGGGGTTGGTAACATTATTTGTTCCCTTCACAGGTGTTGTTTAATAAAATATATTCTTTATATATCTAGTTTCCATTGGATTATTGGAGTTACTTGCACTGTTTTTACTATTCCATTTTGTTGTTTAACTATGATTGTGGCATAGATCAGGGCTTTGGCAGGTTTTGTTTCTATCATTTGTTGTATATCTACAATGTTTAGCATCCATTTTCATTGTTAGGGTTGTTTGTCATCCAGAACCTAAAGTGGTTTCTTTTCATACACATTTGAGAGGAAAACACAATAAAATCACATTTGTCTCATCGAGAGGATTCCAACAATATAAATTTTGCCTCAAACTGACTTACGGATCAAAATTTATGTCCCTTTAAAGGTTGGCTAATTACACCTCACCATGTCATTTAGACACCCACATTGCACTTGATGCAACCATGTGGTGGATCCACATCACACTTGACATATCCATGTGATTGTTCTATATTGTAGGAATGAACCTTAAGGAAGGTAGGAATGTCACTTCCCAGCGTTGAACCGAAATAGGTTGGGTGGTCTAACCATGGACCTCTCCAAAACCCTAACCAATGAACTCCCAACCTATGAGTGTAAAGAGTCAGGTCATCCTATCAAAGGTTCGGTGATAAAGCCCACCAAAGGTCAAGTCTTCTAGGTCAATCTCACGACCTCCAACCTAGCTAACCTGAAGACCAAAGTTGCAAATTTTTTAAGGTTTCCAACACTTTAACAGTGTTGGAAATTTTCAAATGTTTCCACATTTTCAAGCACTCTTTCCATTCCTAATGGCTAACAAATACATAAGGAATTCATGAAAAAACTTAAGAAACCCTCAGTCATATGCATGATAACAATATAGCAACATTTTCAAGTGTATTTCTTCACAAAATACAAAGAGTTGTAGCAACTCAATAATTGAGCAAAAAACGTATTTTCTTGTCTCATCAACAATATCAATAAAGAAAATAAAGATTCAAGTCTCAAATAATACAAGGTATGGCAGTAAGGCATCCCTCCCTCCATTCAAGAATGTACCCCTTAACATGCAACAATTATTCCATTACTTATATAGAAATTTAAACATGTAATGAAAACAAGATTTCAAATATTTCCACACTATCCATTAACACTATTGGGAAATCCTTTTTACCAATGCAACCTAGCACCATCATAGTGAAGTAACCCCTACATCCAGAATTTTAGTGTAATACAATGCAACTCATGCAATCACACTTTCACATCTTCCTATAGCTTGTAATAAGAAATTTTATACACAATAAGTATGTACAATATTGTAATTAAATAAAATCATTTCTACAACAAGAAGGATTTCCATGCTAATCATTGCATGAACATAATAATTATATCCACATGTTGTTCCAACACCTTTTACATAGTGACAACAACACATTTCTCTATCGCATATACAATGAGCATAAATCATGAAACCAACAAACATCATTTCAGATCAACATATAGATATATATATATATATATATATATATTATATATATTATATATATATATATATATATATATAGATATATATATTGGCTGGAGGGGGCTTGTACCCAGGTTCAGAGTTAGTTGCGTTAACCAACAAAACCCTGCACTAGTGGCCCTTTCGGAAACAGTTTGCTTAGCCCAGACTACAGCTTCACCCAAGGTAGTATTGGGGGATTATAGAACCATGTTCTTGCATCGAGAAGGCTATGTGATGTAGCAGCGAAGCATTTCCTTAAATTAGGGCCTGATCTGACCTTCGCAAACCCTTATCCTCATAATCACATACTTAAAGTGATTTATACTTAACTACATCTATGAACTCTACCTAATCATTCTAACATGCATAACTTAATATATCAAAGTAGATCTGAACCTTCATGATGCAATTAAAAAAATATGACAGAGAACTAAATCATAACTGAGCATAAAAACATAGAAACATATAGATATACACATAATGCACAATTTTTCTTAAAATATGATTTATTACTTCAGATATTTAGTACATACACTTCTTCTGACCCTGCACACATAGTGTTGAGATTGCAACAAGATGATGGAGCTTAGTGAAAAGAGTTGCCTTCACTAAGTGGGCCCGCAGGAAAATTATGGCGCAAGTTCTAATTTTGGATCCCAGCAGGGATGATCACAGCAGGAGTGACCACAGCAGGGATGATCACAGCAAGAGTGACCACAGCAGGAGTGATCACAGTAGGAGTGACCACAGTAGGAGTGATCACAGTAGGAGTGATCAAAGTCTATTTTTAGACTGGCTGTCCAAAATAGAAAAGTCAAATATTATTGTCTCATAATAATATTTGGACTATAAACTTGATCTTATTCTCTTGGAGCACTTCAGTTTGAGCTATAGATGTGGCCCATGCAGCTGTCAGAAGGAAGTACGCTTTTCTTATGAGTCAGTTGAGTTGTTCCATGCATGACTTCAGTTAGAACTCAATCAGTTGAGTTTGGTGGAGTTGATGGAGTTGTGTTCAGTTTGACTTGGTTAAACTAGTTGTAGTTAGTCTAACTGCAAATAGACTAATGATGAGTTGTTAAACTAATTATTAACTCATAATACAACTATAGCATACATCAGTTAACTCAGTTGCATGTCAGTGCATGTTCAGTTCAGCAGGGACAGGTGTTAGAGAATCAGATTGCTATCAGTTGTGACTATAGTTGTGTATCAGATCTTGCACAATCAAGGGATTGAGTATGCCAATGAGTTTGCTCATGTATTTGCCCAGTATTATAGCCTCTGCTCACATCTTACATAGTGTGAGTGATTCTTTGGAGGTGAAATACGAGTTTGGTAAACCATTCTCATTCATTCTTGAGCAGGTATTGAGCAGTGGAGGCAAGCAAGCAGTGGAATAGATTTGGAGATCAGATCTTAGCTGTATTGTGTGTAACAGGTGGAGCTGGTACTGGATTGCTTGTGATAAGCATTGTACTTTGTAATGTTACATGGTCTCAATAATTAATATACAGATAGTTGGGGTTTTTAGCGAGATGCTTTCCCCGGGTTACATACTGTGTTAATGTGTGAATGCTCTTGATGTTTTACTGTTATTGATGTTGCTATATTGATGATCAATGTAGAGGAGCTTATGTATTGTGTATGTATTCCGCAATAGTACATGATCAGGATAATCTCTGTTGAATATGTGTTAAATTATTCAAAATTTCTACATGGTAGCAGAGCTGTTGATCATCAGATCTACTATTCAGGAAGTGTTTACATTCTATTTCTTCAGGCAGAGTCTGTAATCGGGCCGGGTAGCCTCTGGATTCATCCTTCCTTTGGAAGGTGAGATATCCGGTGAATGCCCATACAGTCAATCTCTGTACGAGAAATATTGTGTTCTCACGAATCTTAGATCCGAGGCAGTTGAGTTGGTTGCTAGTGGAATTCGAATTTGCAGTAGTGCTTTTCTTGGTGGCAACGCAGCAATGTCTTTCAACAGATTGCAATTGGAGTATGCTCTTGAGGGCAGCTCAAACTATACTGCATGGAAGGATAGGATGGAGGCAGTATTGGATGATAACAGGCTAAAGGAGTTCATAGATACGGATATCCCAAAGCCTACTGATGCTACTCAAGCTGATGCTTGGCAAAAGAAGACCGCAAAATGTCGAAGGATTCTGTTGGAGGGCGTGAAGGATCACATTGTGTCCAGCTTCCATGGAAAGGCTACTCCATATTTGATGTGGAAATCATTAATAGAATTATTCCAAAGCAAGAGCGATCAGAGGAAGCTGGCGCTCAAAGATAAACTCAGAAACATCAAATGCGAGAAGTGTGACAGTATGCCCAAGTATCTCACGAAGTTCACTCAGTGTCAAGATGAGCTGGGAAGTGTGGGGGTTACTGTCGATGATGAGGACTTGGTGAGCTTGGATCTCCTTGGTATTCCGAAGAGTTGGCATTCCTATCAGGACTTTGTCAATGGTCGGGAGAAATTGCCAGGATGGGAAAGACTATGGTCAGATCTTGTGCAGGAGGAGATCAAGCGGAGTACCAGGGACGGATCTTCGTCAAAGCGAGCTGATGAAGAGAATTGCACTTTGGCTGCCAAAGCAAAGAAAGGGAAGAGCAAGAAAGCTTCTTAGTCTTGTGCGAAAGGCAAGAAGTAGGATATGTCCAAGGTGAAGTGTTTTCACTGTCACCAGCACGGACACTATGCCACTAATTGTCCGCAGAAGAAGAAGAACAAGCGGGCTACTGGATCTTCAGCAGGAGAGGCTCTAGCCTCACAGTTTGAGCTTGATTTTTCATTGATCGCATGCTTGGTTTCAAGTGTGATGGGATTGGTGTGGTTCTTGGACAGTGGTGCGTCTTTTCACATAACGGGAGATAGAGATTTGTTCTCTGATCTGGAGGACAAAGATCTTGGAGTGCACATCGATATGGGCGATGATGGTAGATACAGTGCGACTGGTATCGGTACCATTTCCTTTGAGAGGGAGTCTAGTAAACCCTTCGTATTGAAGGAAGTCATGCATGTTCCAGGATTGAAGAAGAATCTTATCTCAGTGGTGATGTTAGAAGACAAGGGGTATGATGTTATTTTCAGTGAGGGAAAGGCTTTCCTGCACAGCAAGACAACTGGTGAGACCCGGAAGATAGGGGTTCGAGTGAGGAACCTTTATCAGTTGCATGTAGATGGATGCGCAGCAATGGCGGGCAAGGCAGAAGGATTGGTGAGCCGGGATGATGGTGAGTTGTGGCACAGGAGATTGGGTCACCTTCACCATGGAGCCTTGAAGATACTACAGCAGATCACTACAGGGCTTCCTAAAGGCACACTTGCGTAGTCAGATCAGTGCAAGGGGTGTACTTTGGATAAGTTTGTGAAAGCCACCTTTCACGAGAAGGATAGTCACGCCACGATGATCCTTGAGAGAATTCACACAGACGTGTGTGAACCTTTCTCAGTTGCTTCGACAGCAAAACACAGGTATTATGTGATTTTTGTTGATGATTTCTCTCGTAAGTGTTGGATCTTCTTCATGCAGAAGAACAGCGAGACATATTCAAAGTTCTGTGAATTCAAAGCACTGGTCGAGAAGGAGTCGGGGAAGAAGGTGAAGGCTCTTAGGAGCGATAATGGTGGTGAATACATCTCGGACGAGTTCAAGGATTTCTGCAATGCAGAAGGGATTCGTACAGAGCTCATAGCTCCCCATAACCCACAGCAGAACGGGGTAGCTCAGCGGAAGAACAGAACGATTGTGGGTGCTGCACGGGCAATGTTGCATGATCAGGGCCTACCCCTTCACTTGTGGGCGGAAGCATGCAATATAGCAGTTTATGTGCAGAACCGTTGTCCTCATAGGATACTTGGCATGAGTACACCCGAGGAGGCTTATTCTGGTAAGAAGCCTGATCTTTCTCATTTGAGGATTTTTGGTGCTAACGTTTACATGCATGTGACGAAGGATGCCAAGAAGAAGTTGGAGCCGACCGCAGAGGTTGGGATATTTGTGGGGTACACTGATACGCCCCACAACTATCGTGTGTATTTTCCAGACAGTGGTAAAACTGTCGTGCGACGAGATATAAAATTTCAGGAGGAGAAAGCCATGAAGTGTTCGCTTGAGAGGGAGCTACACTTGCATGCAGATGAGGAGCTATTAGTTCCTAAGGATGAGCTTCAGGATGTGGATCAGCCACAGGACGAGGTTCATGGAGTGGAAGAGACCACTCATGCAGCGCCAACCATCAGAGGGCGAAGCGCTTGACAGAAGTTTGAGCGACTGGCTCAAGATGCATAGAAAGTTGTAGGACCACCTACAGCCAATGCAGGCAGAGACAGTCACCTGATCGGTACACTGGATACATGGCTCTTATGAGCAAGTGTGTTGTGACTGAGCCATCCTCTTTCGAGGAAGCTGTGGAGGATCCCGCATGGGTAGACGCCATGGTGGAAGAGTATGATTCTATTGTCAGAAACAGTGCATGGGAGATTGTTCCTAGACGGAAGGGAAATCAGTGGTGGGTTCGAGATGGATCTACAAAGTTAAGCAGGCAGCTGACGGGAGTGTGGAGAAGTACAAGGCAAGATTTGTTTCCCGAGGCTTTTCACAGATAGAGGGGATTGATTATGAGGAGACCTTTGCACCTGTCGCAAGGTATTCTTCCATACGGACGATTCTTGCTCTCTCAGCGCAAATGGGATGGCACATTCATCACATGGATGTGAAGACTGCATTCCTCAATGGAGTCATTGAGGAGGAGGTGTACATTGAGCAACCCGAAGGCTTTGAGGTCTTCAGCAGCGAGTCGCATGTGTGCAGGCTCAAGAGAGCATTGTATGGGTTGAAGCAAGCACCACGTGCTTGGTACACATGGATAGGCAGCTATTTCACAAGACTTGGATTCTCCAAGAGCGAGGCGGATCCTAACCTATACCAGATTGTGGTGGAGAGTAAGTTGCTTATCATTGTATTGTATGTTGATGATTTGATTCTAACGGGTGATGAGCTGTTGATACTGTCATGCAAGAAGGATCTTGCTACAGAGTTTGAGATGAAGGACTTGGGCCTCCTTCACTATTTCCTAGGATTGGAAATATGGCAGCACAATGGTGGACTGTTTGTTTCTTAGGGCAAGTATGCTCGGGAGATACTGGAGAAGTTCAACATGCATGGCTGCAAGCCTGTTGATACTCCTCTTCCTGGAGGTTGGAGGAAGGAGGATGACACTTCGAGAGAAGAAGTGGATGCCACTATTTATCGACAGTTGGTGGGGTCGCTGATGTATTTGGTCAATACACGACCCGATATATGCTATGCAATTAACTAGCTTTCACAAGCTATGGTTAAGCCTACCAAGCTCTTCTGGAAGGTGGGCAAGCATGTATTGCGCTACTTGAGAGGCACATCGGGATATCGATCTTGGTACAGACAGGAGGATGCAGATTGGGTAGGGAGCTCAAGAGGCCAAGTATATGGCAGCAAGGACATTAGGTACCATCATATCAGAGATTGTGTGCAGCGGAGGATCATGTTGCTTTCATACATTCCAACGAAGGATCAGGATGCTGATATTCTGACGAAGGCTCTTGTTACACAAAAATATCATCACCATGATTATTTGCAGTCAGTATGGGTCTATCATCACTTGTACTGTCCTCCTAAGCAAGTCTCAGACCTCAGCTCTTCAAGTCAAGCTTTGAAAATGGGAGAAAGACATTTAAAATCAATGAAACTCTGGTTCCGCACTTTCTCTCACTATTACCTGCGGTCCCACACCTTCTGTTTACAAAAACTGCGGACCTGCCCGCTCTGTCCCTAAAGGTGTGGGTGCGGACCCCTGTGAAAGTCAAAAAGGCACAAGTTTATTCTAAAAAAATCACTTTGGGTTAATTCTAGATGATTCGAGAAGGAATTTTGACGTGGATTTGCTGCTCTTAGGTGGTTCATGCATCCCAAAAGAGAAGGAGCTAATCCCTTGATGAGAGGAGTTATCCCTTTGAAGGAGGGCTTTATCCCTTTGAAGGAGGACCTAGTAACTTCCCTCCATTGCACTATAAATTCAGGCATTGGGCTGGTTGCTAGGGAGGTTAGAAGCTGAACATTTTTTAGGGTAAATGCTGGTGAAATTAAGACTTCCTAGTTGAGCTTAAGAGGAGAGATCACATACCTTTTTGGCTTCATTGGGAAGTGAGTGAAACTTGTCAAAGTAGAGGAGACTTCTTGCTAGACCCTGGGAGGAGCTTGTACAGCGTCAAGGCACAGGTTGTAAAGTTCTTCTTCTTTTGAATTAATACAATCAAACTCATTTTTCTCAACAAGTATCTCATGTTATTTGTTTCATGAACTCCTTGACTTTCATGTTAAATATGTTTTATGATATTGGCTTTTCAAGTGCTATTTAATTTGTTTGCTTATTTGTGTTTGCAGATTCGCGACAAAGGAGCTCATTTGGATCGAAGGAGCGAGGGCATCCACAAACTTGCGTTGGACTTAAGGTAGGCCCTAAAAACACTTGTTTGCCTTTGTTTATAAAAGCGCATTTAGAGAAAGATAGTGTCTGGTTGGTTTTCTTGTCATTAGGTCTTCTTTAGATTCTAGGAAGGTCTATCTTGTCCGCAAGATTGACTTATTCCGTGTGACAAAATGGCGACTCCGCTGGGGACTTGATTTTTTCCTTGTTTTTACTTTGACCTGAGAAACTGTGTTTTTGTTTTTGTTTTTAGCTTGTTGTGTGTAAAATTGGGTAGAGTTTGTAGATCCAGGGTTATTTTTCGTTTTTCATAGCTTTGGGAGAGGACCGCACCCTAACCTTTTGACACAGTGCGTACCTATCCGCACCTGTGTTAACTGTGGGCCTGTGGACCCTGTCAAAATTTTGAAAAACCTAAGATTTCCTCTGTTAGTCATCTTAGTTTTTGTTTAGAAATTGTTATCCACTGCCCAAACCTGCATATAACTTGTCAGAAGCTTTCCTTAGGTTGATTTCATTAGTGTTAGGGTTTTAGGTGAAATTCCTAGGAGTTTTGCTTGTTGGGTTTGTTTTTCATTTTGGTTGTGTAGTGGCTCTGAGCTTAGAAGCTGTAGGGACCTCAGATCACCTTGGTGTCTACCAACCTTCTTATGAGTCTGGCCATTTATGAAATCTCCCCTTGTTGAGGAATCTGCTTTGAGTTTTCTCTTTACAAAACTTCGAAAAGCTTGCGTTTAAAGTTTGGATTTTCATTTTCAAAAAGAAAACAAAATTGGTTGTTCTTGACTGATTTGTGATTCTGCATAAATTGGTCCTTAGATTACATCTAGCTAAGTAAAACATCCTTAAAAAAGACATCTTGTAGGCTTTGACTTCAAATAGGTTTTTATAATTTATAGATCTCAAAGTTAGTCATTTCCATAATTTTGAGTGTTTTATAAAAAATAAAAAATCTCTTTTGGAAAAAAGTTTGTTTTTTGTAGTGGTTGAGTGCTTTGAAATGAAAAAGGGAAATTTTTGTGAAATAACTAGTTGTCTCGTTTTGAGTGCATTGGAAAGGACAAAAGCTCTTCTTTTAATTTGTTTCTTAAGAAGGATTTGTGTTTACAAAGTATTTGCATTCTCAAACTCTTTCTTAGTTTAGAAGTTCATCGAAGAGAAAAAGATTGTTTAAATCATCTTAGGTGCATTTTTAGTGATTTTGAGTCAAGTCTTCATGCCACGAGTTTCATCTCCACACCTTTTGACTTAAACAAAAACCAATAAAAATAACGCTTAAAGTAAAATTCATCTAGTAACATTTTTATTTCTAGGGCTCTAATACACCAACTTAGCTTAGGCTAGTGTCTTGGAGTAGGAGAGTAATTAACTCTCTAAGACAGTAAAAACAAAACAAATAGTTGTATCTTGTGGTAGGGAAGAAATCCATTGTTGCATTTATGCTCTAGGAAGCTCCTCTTAAAGGAGAAGCGAGATCGTGTCCGAACCAGTGTGGGAATCAATCCTTCCTCATTGGGAACGACACCAGATATTCACGTATTAAAAATGGTAAACCTCGGATTAACCATTTTCGAGGAGCCTGGGGTCACTTGTTGGTAAACCTTGGATTATGTCAAGGAGCCTTCAAGGGGATTGAGCTTGCTACTCTGCCCTTGCATGCGTATCGGATCGTAGACTGTTCCCCCAAGTATATTTGTTTCAGTTGGTAACCTTAGTGGCCATATTCTTTAGGATTCTTCCTAAGGTGACAGTGGTGGGAAGATCCCACTGTACCTGGAACAGACGTTGGCTAGACTCACTTGGATTTTCTGGGGGTTCTCTTCACTCGAGACGGTTAAGTGGAGGAACTTGTGCCAGTCTATTCATTAAGCAGGTTGCCGGGGTAACTGTTCCAACCGCCATTTCTGTATTGAACTCTGCGATGTTGGATTTCATCACCAACTAGTGTTTTCAGTATGGAAAGTTACTGTTTGTGTGTGTTTGATCTCCTAGATTCTTTAGGCGTGTGATTCAAATTTGTTTGGTTCTTTAGAGGCTTTAGGTGGTTTTCATTGAGATTTTACTTTGTTTGCATGTGAAGTAGTTAAAATTTTTTAACCGTGGCTGAATTAGAGGAAGTCCGTAGACTTCAGGGCCAACCTCCTGAGTTTTCACCGAGCCAGCTTGAAGGCTTAAAAGTCCTCGTAACTCCTAGAGACAGTAGAGTTGGGTCACCTGAAGAAGGAGAGTCTTCTTTGGTGGTACATCCTGATTTTCAAGCATTAGTAGCAGATTATAATCCGCAGTCAGTGTCTGTTTCCAAAGTTACTGGTAGCTTTTCATCCACTAGTGATATAGGTGAGGAACCTGAAATATCCGAGCCTGAAAGTGAATTTGCTGCTACTCCGACATCAGGGTTTGCTTCTCCAGCTTCTAGTGGTCCTGGTTCACCTAGGGTAGAAAGAGTAATCACCCAAGATATTCCTTCTGGACTTATTTCTATTGAAGAACATGCTACTTCGGAAGAAGAAGTAGGCATCCCTATCCCTGAAAATCAACCGTTTATTGAGCTAAGGGAACGTGAATCAATTTTTTACAGTCCACCTAGGAGCAGTACTTGGTATCTTTCTTTGACTAATTTCTTAGAAAACCCAGGGCTAAGTTTTTCACCACCTCGCGTTCCTTATCACCCAACACCTAGAGGTTATTATCCTCCATTAAATATGTCAAGACACTCGTCCATGTTTACTCAATCGCCTGAATCCTTTTTGTACGGCGGTCCTTCTGTTCCCTCTAGGTATTAGTCACTTTTTGGTACTTTTTCGGGAGCATCTCCTCAACGCATTGAGCAAGGGTTATTAACTGGAAGAAATGGTACTAAGATGTTGAGCGTAGAAGACATTCTCATGATGTCAGGTTCTATTCCCAATCCTCAACCTCAAGGTGGCTAGTTACCGCCTAGGGGGCAGCCTCAATTATCGCCTGGGGGGTAACCTCAAGGTACCCAATTTGCATCTGGGGGGCAAGCTCAAGGACAGTACATACCTATGGGACAGTACGTTCCTCAAGGTCAACCCCAGACTCAATATGTACCCCAAGGTCAACCCCAGTATCAATTTATACCTCAAGGTCAACCCCAGTATCAGTACGTGCCTCAAGGGTATCAACCCCAAGGTCAGTACTCGAACCAAGGTTTCCAACCACCCTCCGGTCAAACGTATGTTCAAGGAACGAGAAATGTACCTTTAAATTATCAATCCTATCCTCAACCCGGTTATGGCCCTCAATATTCTCAACCTGTTATGGGTCAGTACCCCGGAATGAATATAGTGTGGGATCCATCGCAAACTCAACAAGTGTTGCAGCCAAATGTACAGTTGTCATCTCAAACTGGACAACCCTTAGTTTCTGGTACACCCCAGCAACCAGTCTAGTCTAACATTCAAACTTCTGTACCTTCAGTAGTTTCTTAGCCTGGGCCTAGTACGCCTCGTACTCTGCCTCAAACAACTGCTACAACTGCCACAACATCTGTTCAATCTACCCCACCTACTTCCAGAGTATCGATAGCTCCGGTTTATACTATTCCTATATCTACTCCTCAGACATCTTTACCACCGTCTGGATCTACGATTCAAACTTCGGGTTAGATGCCTATAGGACAACCTGGTTCAAGTACGGTTGTCACAAGTCAACCACAATTTACTTATCGACTGTACCAAGGACAGTACCAATTCGATCCTGTTGTGCAACAGCCAGTCTATCAGTATCAACCGTACCCTGGGTACACTTATCAACAACCTCAACAACCCCAGTACGGTCCGGTTAATCCTGGTTTTCTGGGAGGATACAATATCCCAAATGCAATTCCTATTCCTAGTTATCCTGGATATCCTCCTCCTGGGGCTAGTCTCACGACCCAGAGTTTTAGGGACCCTAATCGTCAGTTACCATTTATCGTAACTTTGGACTTACCTGACTTGTCGCGCCTAACGAATGATCCCATTAATTATCTTTCGTTTCGGCCGCCAATGCCGAATAAGTTGCCCAGTGACATTCCTAAGTTCGAAGGTAAATCAGGAGAGGACCCGTCGAACCATGTGATGACTTACCACCTCTGGTGTGCATTTAACTCCATTACAGATGATTCAATCCGTCTTAGACTTTTCCAGCGCACTCTAATTGGTCTCGCGACCAAGTGGTACATTGAGTTACCGCGAGGCACTTTTTATAATTTTAGTCAGTTAGCTACCTCGTTTTTAACTCATTTTCAGTTGCCAGTCCGATATGACAATGGCACGGAATTGTTAACTTCGTTAAAACAATCGACATCCACTTACATTTCAGATCATATTCATGAGTGGAGACGTCGACGGCGTTTAGTGAAGGTTTTTATTCTGGATCAGATCTTGGCCGAGTGGTTTGTAAAATATTTGTTGCCAAAGATCACTAAAGATGTAGCTAAAGCCAGAGTTGTTAGTGAGGAGAAAGTAATTTCTCAAGCACAGTACCTTGACTTGGTCTATACTCAGTCAGGTACGTTACATGAGAAAATCCCCGATCTTCCCAAGAAAAATCAAATCGCTGTAGCTCCTTCGGGATCTCATGACGCCGATGGTATGATTGGTACGGTTAACACTAAAAGTAAAAAGAAGTCTTCTAAGAATTCTTCTCCTATCATAACCTTGCCTGATTCCCCAACAGGAGATTCTTCTGCAGAGATTTCCGCCGATATTCACGTTGTAGAGTCATCTACAGCCAAATCAAAATCCGGTGGGAAAAAGAAAGGAAAGAAGAAGAATAAAACGGACAAAAATTCAAAGGAGAAACCTGAAAAATCGGAATCCAATGATGAAAAACGCAAACCTCATTATCCTTGTCTCATTTGTGACGATGAACATTTTACAAGAGACTACCCTCATTGTGCAGAGGTTGCGAAGATTGTCAAAGGTTCCCAAACTCCTACTGTTTTGAAGGATCCTTTTCCAGCTCAAGATAGTAAGATGATAGGTTCTTCCTCGAGTGCCAATGAAGAACCCATAATGATGATGTCCCATGTTAGGATTGCGACTCGATCGCAAGATTATGGTAGTAAAAGTCCTGTTGATGGTAAAGAAGTAGAATCTTCTCATTCTAATCCATCAACCTCAGCTCCCGGTTCCGATCCACTACAGATCGAGAAACCTAATCCAGACTTGGTAATCAAACCACCCGCCAAGGGTATACTTCGAAAGTCAGCTTTCAATCCACATGCGAGAGCGGCTCAGAACTATAACATTGTTGAGGATTTAGCTGTTTCACCCTCAGCAATGTCGACTTTGGAGGTGCTGCAATCATGTCCAGCACAGCGTAAATTACTTTTGTCGGCTATAGGAGCTGTTGACGTTCAGGACTCGAACCTAATAATTTTCGATCTAGAAAATAGTACACCGCGTTTGCCTCATCGAATGGCTTTCCAGATCCCAGTTATAGTCAAAAACAAGCCTATTCATCAGACTGTGATTGATGAGGGAGCCTCAACGTGTATTATGTCAATACAGTGTTGGAGATCGCTTGGTTCTCCTTCGCTAAATCAATCCCCGACGATTCTAAAGGCCTTTGATGGCCGTGGGTTTCATCCTTTTGGCATTCTACAGGATTTGCCTATAGGGGTTGAAGGAAAAACCGTTAATCTAGATGTGGAAGTGGTTGATGCCCCTCTAGATTACAACCTTCTCTTAGGTCGAAGTTAGTCTTACGCTATGACAGCGGTCGTTTCATCGGTCTTTTGGGTTATAAAGTTTCCTCATAATGGAAAGATCGTAACAATAGACCAGCTGGATTACTTTTCATCCGACCCAGCCTCTTCGGAAAGTATTCAGCATGTCGGTAAAACGACTATCCCGTATAAGGATGTTGGAGTAGGACTAGTTAAAGATGCCGGTTTACTTGGAACTTTTCCTTTTCCTCTGATCAACGCATCGTCTTCATTTGCAACCATTCATATGATTACATCAGACACCATTGTTTATGATGATCCTTGGATCATTCCTTCTGAATCTGAGATAGACTCATTTGGTGATGTCATGCCTTTGAGTCCATATGAAATTGCGTATGAGGCCGTGCAATCGTTTACCGACCCATCTTCAACCGAAAATGACTTCATGAATGTGGTCCATGAGGAATCACTTTTCACATCAAGCTCGGATTTAATCACGTTTTCTGAACTTGTTCACTCTGATGAGCAAATTCATGAAATCCAATGTGTAGATGATTTACCATGGGAAGATCTCCATCACAGATCTTCGTTTTTACCCGAGAATGATCATTTTGAAAATGATTTCTCATCAATTTTTACGACTGAATATGTCAAGGAACCTCAGAATCCAATGAAACATCCCGATTCAGAGTTGAATTTGGGAAACATCTCTCGAACTATTCCTATTGACATTTCGGTTAAGCACGGAATTGTTGAGAACATTCATATAGGTGCCTCGTGTACAGATGACGAAATTCAGATATATAAGGCCCTATTTCAAGAATTCCGCGACGTGTTTGCCTGGTCCTATGAGGAAATGCCAGGAATTGATCCCGTGATTGTTGTTCATGAGATCAAGACTTACCCGGACGCTAAACCCGTCCGGAAATGTTTGCGTCAGATTCACCCAAGAAAAGCTTTTGAAATTAAAGCAGAAGTTGAAAAATTACTCAAAGCAGGTTTCATTTATCCGATCCCGTTAACGGATTGGGTATCGAATATTGTTCCGGTTAACAAAAAGTATGGAACAATAAGAATATGCATCGATTATAGGGACATTAATCGAGCCTGTCCAAAGGACAATTACCCAACTCCCTATATCGATCAAATCATTGATGATTGTGCCGACAGCGAAATATTCTCCTTCATGGATGGTTTTTCCAGATACAATCAAATCAATATTCTACCTGCCGATCAACCAAAAACGACTTTCATTTGTCCATGGGGGACATTTGCTTATTGCAAGTTACCTTTTGGGCTCAAGAATGCCAGAGAAACTTTTCAAAGGGCCATGTCTTATGTGTTTCATGACATCAAGCACATTGTGCAACCGTATCTCGATGACTTGCCTGCTCATTCATTACATCGAGTTGATCACCTCGTCCATTTACGAGCAATCTTTATGAGGTGTAGGAATTATCGGATTCGGTTGAACCCACACAAATGTGTCTTCTGTATAGAAATGGCTCGATTGCTGGGATTTGTAGTTTCGAAAGCCGACATTCGCATCAATCCCTCGAAGGTTGAAGCTATCGTCAAATTGCCTCCTCCTTCGAGTCTTCGCCAACTCCAAAGTTTGCAAGGGAAAGCAAACTTTTTACGACGATTCATTCCTAACTACGCCGAGGTTACAAACGGTTTTACCCGGTTGTTGAAACAGAATACTCCATTCTATTGGGATGAGATAGCTTAGAAATCTTTTGATGCACTCAAACACGCTTTGACCCATGCACCGTTATTGCATCCTCCCGAGTACAACCAAGATTACTTCTTGTATCTCGCCGCCTCTCATTCCACCATTGGAATGGTCTTAGTTCAGGAAGATGAATTCGGAACTGAGCATGTGATATATTACCTTAGTCGAACTTTAAATCCAACTGAGCTAAAATACTCACATGTGGAGAAATTGGCAGCCGTTCAAGCTGTCCAACGTTTTCGTCACTACATTTTACTACATAAAACTACAGTAATTTCGGATTGCAACCCTATGATCTACATTTTGACCAAGCAATTTCTAGGGGGCAAGTACTCTAAATGGATTGTTATCCTGTAGGAGTTCGACTTGGAATTTGAGAAATCTAAGTTTAAGAAATCTTTAGTTTTTGCGGATTAATGTGTGATTTCCGCATGCTGACACAGAAACTGTGGCGGAGGAGCCCATTGTGGATGAATCCTTGTTTCTAATCATCATTTTAGATCCGTGGTATGGGGATATCATCGTTTATCTCCAGACCCAATCCTTTCGGCCAGAAATATCAAGGTCAGAATGTCGGAAAATACGGTTCCAGTCCCAACAATATAGGATTATTGGAGATACTCTTTATCGCCGTGGGGCAGACTCTGTTTTTTGACGTTGCTTAACTCACGAAGAAGCTGAAAGGGTTCTAAATGACTGTCACTCTGGAGCGTGTGGCAGTCATATGTCTGGGTATGCCACAGCCCAAAAGATATTGCGCACTGGCTACTTCTGGCCGTCTTTGTTTAAAGATTGTATTACGGCGGTCCGAAAATGCCACAACTGCCAAATTTTTGAACGAAATATGCGCGCTCCACCTGCTCCTCTCCACCCTATAATTTTCGTTGGTCCTTTTTCCAAATGGGGTATTGATTTTATTACATGTAACCCTCACTCGGCTGGGGGGCATGCGTATATCATCCTTGCGGTAGATTATTTTACCAAGTTGGCCGAGGCGATGCCTACATTTGAGGCAGACGGCAAGACAGCTACAATTTTCGTGTTCAATCATATAATTGCTAGGTTTGGTGTCCCGCAAGTGATAATCATTGATCATGGGCGTCATTTTCGAAATGTTATGATGACCGAACTTACAGGCCAGCTTGGTTTGCGTCACGATAGTTCAACTCCTTATTATCCACAAGCTAATGGTCTGGTTGAATCCATCAACAAAGTTTTAGTCATCATGATCCGACGAATCATTGGGATTCATCGATCGAATTGGCATAACATGCTATTTTCAGTGCTTTGGGCGTACCGAACTTCAGTAAAAACATCAACAGGGTTCACTCCTTTCCAACTAGTCTATGGTTTGGAAGCTGTGTTACCCATTGAATGCGAAATCTTGTCACTGCAAATGGCCATCGAGTTACTTCCAGCCACTTCCGAAGAGGAAAAGCGTTTGTTATACTTGGCTCAATTAGATGAGAATCGACTTGATGCTGCATTGGCGATCGAGACTCATGCAAAACGCATGAAAGCTCAGTACGATCGAAATGTGACCCCTCGAAATTTTTCGGAAGGAGATCTAGTCTTAGTTTACGATCAAGCTAATGATAAATTAGGCACTGGAAAATTCGTTCCTATGTGGCATGGTCCCTATGTTGTCAAGCAAAAGCTAGCAAAAGGGGCCTATGAATTGGTAGACTTTGACGGGGACTCTTTGGGTAAACCCAGAAATGGTCTTTACTTGAAGAGGTATTATGCTTAAAGAATGGGTATGGAGATTTTTAGTTAGGATAGTTTTTCTTTCTAGCTGGTGTGTTTTAGTTTAAACAGGGTGCTTAGCTTAGAGAGTGTTTTTCGTCATTATTCCTGCTTATCTTGGTTCTACTCTTGATATTGCAGATGTCGATGCCTCTCCAAACATACATTGGTTTCGCTGATGGTGCTTGTCGTAATACACAGAACATTTCTTCCACAGCTTGGGTTATCTATTCGCCCTCTGACGAGTTAGTATCTATGCATGGGGTAAGCCTCGGTTAAACAATGAACAACATTGCTGAGTATAGTGCAGTGATTGAGTTATTATCTGAATCTATTTCATTTCGGATTCGGAGTTTGATAGTGAGGTTAGATTCTGAACTCGTTGTATTACAGCTTAATAGAGTGTATGCCATTAGAAATCCAGTGTTATTAAGATTATTTTTGAGAGTGCGTCTCTTGGAACGTGAATTTGATTATATTGAATATCAGCATATTCCAAGATCTTTAAATACATTAGCAGATGCAATTGCTTCTCGAATGTTAAGTAGACATTTGCAATAATCATACATGTAAATTTAAAACCATTCCATAACATGATTTACAAGATAAGCCGGTAATAGTGATATATATATATATATAGGAGTCTGTCAAAAAATACATCGTCCTCGATCATAGGTTGAAAAACACCTTATGATCGGCAAAAATGATAAGTACAAAAAACAAAAATGTCATATGTGCCCACAAATAGGTGATCATCCTATCACTAGTGATGATCTCGATAAGAAACCACTGCACGAGCCACCTTGCAAAGGAACCTCCTAAAAGGTCTTGGGACCCCAATCACATAGCGCTGAAGTCGACGAGGAATGTCATCTATAGTGGTCTCCGGAATATCTCCTGTCAAGCGCTCGAGATGACCCTCCAACTCGGCCAAAACCTCTGCTGATTCGTCCTGTGGGGCTGGCGCGGTTGCAACTGGTTGTTTCCTCTCGTAAGGCCGGAGAGCGGCTAGTCGCAGTGGACCCACATCTGCATTTGAAACTTTTGCTATCAGTTTTGAGACGATGGAATAATAAAAAAAATTAAAATAGGAAAAATGTTGAAAATGATTTTACCTGAGTCATCCCACTGCTCTCCTGGTGGAAGAGCCATGTCTGGGTCGCCACGAAAATCTACCCCAGCGTAAGGGAAGTCCTGAATAGAAAAGACCTGGTTTTCCAACCATTGGAAATACTCAGGTTTGAATCAAGCAACCTCTGTCCTCTCGTCCGGGTGACGGGCCATAACTGCGACCCATCGCATCAGTTTGGGCTCTCGAGGAAGCCCAGCTCCAACAATAAGGTGCTGCGGGATCAACATGGGAACCCTCTCCAGGCCAAAACTCACAACCAAAGCCCCATAACCAAAGGTCTTTAGTTGTCCGTTTTTGGCCCTGGTCAGTTGGCCTTTCAGATTGGCCAACACAGCATCGCACCAGTTGAAGATGGTGCCTCGAAAGCAATCAACTGCCATACGCATCTGGGATCCGGTGGCAATATGTAATGCAGCAGCCCCGCAAAGTCTGGTGACAGTAAACGCAATCACCATGAGTTCAGGACGGGATATGGTCTTTATGTCTATCCCTTTGTCTCTAGCCTGGCTATTGCAGAACTCTAGCTGGAGGCTATCAACAGACTAGCCACCTGGCCTAGCCCCAAACAGAGTCAAGTCTTCACCTCTCTTAGGCAAACCAGTCAAGAAATATATGTCCGTCGGCTCGATTTCGAGCTGGTGGCCACCAATGAAGAAGCACTAGTCCTGAATGCTCCATCTGTCAACCAGCCACTGTAAGAAATCCACCTGAGCCCTCATGCTAGGAATGGCCCAGAATTTGTACAAGCCGCACGCCCTCAAAGCATCAAGTGAAGGTTGATGGTTCCATGCGGCAGCATCCACGTCCTCATGCTCTCGTTCATGCCAATCTAGCATGATGTACTCTCTGCATCAAGTATAAAGATAAATTAAAATGCTAGAAATTATTTTGTTTGGTCCAATTTTGAGAATTTTTGGGTTAAAAACCCTTGCGGCGGGGACCGCACCCTCCAGGTTAGACACAGTGCGTGGGACCGCACCTTGTCTACATGGAAGGTGCGGACCCCTGACTTTTTCCCAATGGAGAAAAAGTCGGGGTCCGCAGGCCAGCAGTGGTACACCTGCAGGCCCCCGTGCGCGGGTTTTAAGCCTAAAAACCCTCCTAAAAATGAAATGAATGACTAAAATAAAAATTGAAATGGTTAAAAATGAAGAGTACAATGATGTGGATTACCTGGAGAAGACGGCGTTCGATTCCGACGGTTAGATTTTCCGCAATCTTCATGAGAAGTTTTCTGAACAAAAGCACGATTTTCTCACCCAAAACTCAAATGGTAAAAATGAATTGACAAAGGCCCTTTTTATAAGTTTTTTGAGTAAATAAATTGCAAATTTGTTTATGTTTCACTTTGAAAAGGTATTTTTGTGACATTTTATCCATTTCAAACAGGTATGAGTAATGTTTGCGTTTTGTTCAGGATAACGGATTATTCAGGCGAAATCTATCATTTTCGACGAAAAAACATTTAGAGTCACCTTTAAGCTCTTTTCTGACTCCTGAAACATGAAAAGATCGCCGAGTTTTTTTTTAAACTCGTTAAAACGGAATTAAAAGATGGTCCTCTTACAGCTCTTTTCTGACCGTAAAAGCATGAAAAGATTGCCGGATTTTTGTCGTTTCAAATTCGATATTGGTTATAAAACGACGTGTCGTTGATCGCTTTTTTACTTTTTCGGATCAAGGGCACTAATTACGAAAAGTACTCCTAGGTCGTAAAGATCAAGCAGTTCTCTCAAGTATTATTTTATACCTTTTCAGGCTTGGGAGACACAAATTTACGAAAAGGGTCAACCCTCGAGTTTTCTTAAGTTTTTTCAGACTCTCTAAAATTGAAAAACGTCGAGTTTCTCCTATACTGGACTCGTTAAAATTTCACAGTAAAGGACCTGTTCAATTACAAACAGGAACGAACCACTCCTTCTTAGGGTTCGAATTTAAACTAAGTTGGACTCATCCGAAGGATGAGCTTATAATCAAGCAAATGTTATCCTCCTCAAGCTTGTCAAAAATAAAGAGGTACTTGCCAGAAATGGTGGGGGAAAAGAGAGAAAAATGAGCCTGTTTGTCATACTTTGTAACCACTCTTGAACACGACACTTTTATTCACCTGGGTTGGAAAATCCTTTGCCTAACAGTTCATCAAACCACATTAAAAGTCTTCAGCCGGTTTCTGGGTATTAACTTTGGGTCAATTGTCACCAAACCATCTGTTGTGTCGTTATGTGTTTAAGAGGTCACTGCCAATAAGCCATTCATCTGCAAAATATCTGTCATCCATCTTGACCATCTCTGAGTCAGTCCTTACAACTGAATTTCTTCAACTTGATCTATGATTTCGTGTTGTGGGCTTGCCTGCGACGGATCGCTTTCTATCGACCTCAGCTCATTATCTAGAAAGATGATCTAGAAATCGTCAGTACCTTGGGATCTGCATGCCTCAATGGAAGGTTTCTCGCCTTTGACGACAGGTTGCATCATTGACCTTCGATCAAAAGATTCCATGACATGTTCGACATCAACACATTTATTCGCATCTCATGGATTGTACTGGGTACTTTGAGAGCCATTGACATCACTGGTGGTTTCTCTCACACTTGTTAACAGTTTACATCATTGACTGGTAATCAAGTGTTTCTACCATGTTCGACATCAACACATTCATTCGCATGGATAGAATCGTACTGTTTCAGGAAGTAGAAATGAAGACCCTAGATCTAGTTTCCACAATCCAGGCTGCGAGGAATTTTGTATTCATTATATAATGGACTATTCATAAACAGATGGCTGTGTCCATACTGTGTCCACATGAGTCTATACTTGTGATGTTTTACAAGATCATTCCTGTATCAGAGCAGTAGTTAGTTTTCTAAGTTAGTTTTGATCTGATTATGGGAATGGCTACCTCAGCGATGATATGCTCTCATATATATATCTTGCATTGAATGTTTTTACAGGTTCCAACCGGGCTCTCCACAAGATGATCCTCGAAATGATAAAGTACTTCACTCTTCCTAAATGATAAATGAAATCCTCATCTACTACAGACTTCGCACTTTAGAGGGCAATCTGTTACACAAAAATATCGTCACCATGATTATTTGCAGTCAGTATGGGTCTATCATCACTTGTATTGTCCTCCTAAGCAAGTCTCAGACCTCAGCTCTTCAAGTCAAGCTTTGAAAATGGGAGAAAGACATTGAAAATCAATGAAACTCTGGTTCCACACTTTCTCTCACTATTACCTGTGGTCCCGCACCTTCTGTTTACAAAAACTGCGGACCTGCCCGCTCTGTCCCTAAAGGTGTGGGTGCGGACCCCTGTGAAAGTCAAAAAGGCGCAAGTTTATTCTAAAAAACTCACTTTGGGTTAATTATAGATGATTCTAGAAGGAATTTTGATGTGGATTTGCCACTCTTAGGTGGTTCATGCATCCCAAAAGAGAAGGAGCTAATCCCTTGATGAGAGGAGCTATCCCTTTGAAGGAGGGCTTTATCCCTTTGAAGGAGGACCTAGTAACTTCCCTTCATTGCACTATAAATTCAGGCATTGGGCTGGTTGCTGGGGAGGTTAGAAGCTGAACATTTTTTAGGGTAAATGCTGGTGAAATTAAGGCTTCCTAGTTGAGCTTAAGAGGAGAGATCACATACCTTTTTGGCTTCATTGGGAAGTGAGTGAAACTTGTCAAAGTAGAGGAGACTTCTTGCTGGATCCTGGGAGGAGCTTGTACAGTGTCAAGGCACAGGTTGTAAAGTTCTTCTTCTTTTGAATTAATACAATCAAACTCATTTTTCTCAACAAGTATCTCATGTTATTTGTTTCATGAACTCCTTGACTTTCATGTTAAATATGTTTTATGATATTGGCTTTTCAGGTGCTATTTAATTTGTTTGCTTGTTTGTGTTTGCTGATTCGCAACAAAGGAGCTCATTTGGATCGAAGGAGCGAGGGCATCCACAAACTTGCGTTGGACCTAAGGTAGGCCCTAAAAACACTTGTTTGCCTTTGTTTATAAAAGCATATTTAGAGAAAGATAGTGTCTGGTTGGTTTGCTTGTCATTCGGTCTTCTTTAGATTCTAGGAAGGTCTATCTTGTCCACAAGATCGACTTATTCCGTGTGACAGCTCTCACCAGGAGCAAATTCGAGTACCACCGAGGCAGGATAGGGGTTGCTGATAATCCATATCTTGTCTAGAGGGAGTGTTGAGATTGCAACAAGATGATGGAGCTTAGTGAAAAGAGTCACCTTCACTAAGTGGGCCCGTAGGCAAATTATGGCGCAAGTTCTAATTTTGGATCCCAGCAGGGATGATCACAGCAGAAGTGACCACAGTAGGGATGATCACAGCAGGAGTGACCACAGCAGGAGTGATCACAGTAGGAGTGACCACAGCAGGAGTGATCACAGCAGGAGTGATCAAAGTCTATTTTTAGACTGGTTGTCCAAAATAGAAAAGTCAAATATTATTGTCTCATAATAATATTTGGACTATAAACTTGATCTTATTCTCTTGGAGCACTTCAATTTGAGCTACAGATGTGGCCCATGCAGCTGTCAGAAGGAAGTATTCTTTTCTTATGATTCAGTTGAGTTGTTCCATGCATGACTTCAGTTAGAACTCAATCAGTTGCGTTTGGTGGAGTTGATTGTGGAGTTGATGGAGTTGTGTTCAGTTTGACTTGGTTAAACTCGTTGTAGTTAGTCTAACTGCAAATAGACTATTGATGAGTTGTTAAACTAATTATTAACTCATAATACAACTATAGAATAAATCAGTTAACTCAGTTGCATGTCAGTGCATGTTCAGTTCAGCAGGGACAGGTGTTAGAGAATTAGATTGCTATCAGTTGTGACTATAGTTGTGCATCAGATCTTGCACAATCAAGGGATTGAGTATGCCAATGAGTTTGCTCATGTATTTGCCCAGTATTATAGCCTCTGCTCACGTCTTACACAGTGTGAGTGATTCTTTGGAGGTGAAATATGAGTTTGGTAAACCATTCTCATTCATTCTTGAGCAGGTATTGAGCAGTGGAGGAAGGCAAGCAGTGGAATAGATTTGGAGATCAGATCTTAGCTGTATTGTGTGTAACAGGTGGAGCTGGTACTGGATTGCTTGTGATAAGCATTGTACTTTGTAATGTTACATGGTCTCAATCATTAATATACAGATAGTTGGGGTTTTTAGCGAGATGCTTTCCCTAGGTTACATATTGTGTTAATGTGTGAATGCTCTTGATGTTTTATTGTTATTGATGCTGCTATATTGATGATCAACGTAGAGGAGCTTATGTATTGTTTATGTGTTCCGCAATAGTACATGATCAGGATAATCTCTATTGAATATGTGTTAAATTATTCAAAATTTCTAGAACCATGTTCTTGCATCGAGAAGGCTATGTGATGTAGCAGCAAAGCATTTCCTTAAATTAGGGCCTGATCTGACCTTCGCAAACCCTTATCCTCATAATCACATACTTAAAGTGATTTATACTTAACTAGATCTATGAACTCTACCTAATCATTCTAACATGCATAACTTAATATATCAAAGTAGATCTAAACCTTCATGATGCAATTAAAAAAATATGACAGAGAACTAAATCATAACTGAGCATAAAAACATAGAAACATATAGATATACACATAATGCACAATTTTTCTTAAAATATGATTTATTACTTCAGATCTTTAGTACATGCACTTCTTCTGAACCTGCACACATAGTTCCAGGGGCCCGCACACTCAACAGTGGACTTACCAAGGTCTCCATGCACTCAGCAGCATGAGCCTTCCCCTTCGCCAAAATACAGACTTACAGATTCAAAATCTTACTTATCAACTATCCATAAGCTTAGACTTAACTGAATTAAACTACCTAATGACTCCTAGATGACTCCCTTTTATAATTTTTACATTATGTTACCATGGTCCACGAACCATGGGCGAAATTCATTGTATAATCAAAATAGCCCATCCCTTTACAAAATAAGGGGCTTTGACCTTCCTAAAACCCCCTTTGACTCTTAACGTTCTGTGTGCTTCGCTCCTCAAATTGCGGAGACTTTACAATGTTACAAACTTTGATTCAAAACTTAGACCTAGGGGCCCCATCCTAACAGACCCCCAACACAAAGATGTGACTCATCCAGATTCACTCTACTTGTACATCCTCGATACGTGCTTTGAGGTCATTGAACTCTGCCTTCAATGCTTGAAGCACTATTGTGGACTGCACGGTGGCCAGCCAAAGTTCCTTGACCAACTTCTCAGTAGTTGGCCCCTCGACTACCAATCCAATGGTCTTCTATATCTGTTTCATTCCTTCTAGTTTACTCTCAAAAGACTAAGAGAGTTGACTAGCTTTATCAACCCAAGGTTGTGTTCTTATTGAAATGATTAAGGCTTTTCATCACATCTTGTCGATCTAATTCTCAATGGTCTTCCCTTCCTGGAGTTTGGCGAACCATTGCATAGGTGCTAAGGTCCACATTGTCTTCCCTTCTTGGAGTTTGGCGAACCATTGCATAGGTGCTAAGGTCCACGTTATTGCTATGATTTCATCAAACTACAACTATTTATCTCGTATGTCTACCCTAATATTCTACACATGTGGGTCCTCTTGTAGTGAGGCAGATGGTGTTTTCAAAAATATGGTTGTAGTCCTTAACTCCAACTTCTAGGAATTCCATAACTTCATTAATAGAAGCCTCGTGCCACTCTTAAAATTTGGAGGTGTTGCTCATTGTAGCTTCATTTGAAGCTCTGTGACATACATCTTCATCTCAAATTTGTCTCGTTCAAACTCTGTTTTGGACTCCTTCACTGCAGCTGTCATCTTATGGAGCTTCTCTTTGGAAGCTACTTTAGTTTGTATTAGGAGATTTGGAAGCTCAAAGCAAACCTGAGTGATAGCGTCTTCCAACTCCTTCCTATGCACAGCGATTGCATCCCTGTCTTGCATCACCCTGGCATCTTCCTTAGCTAGCTTCTCATTATGGCTCTTGATATCCTTAATCACGAAGAGTGTCTACTCTTCTCAAATTTTCAGCTCGATAGATACTCCCTAGTGGAGTTCATGTAATGCTTGAATGGACACCGCTGCTAAGTTCAGCTCTTAGTTCCTTCCATATGGCATTGTTGCCTAATCTGACATGGTAGGGCACCACAGTGACCCTCCTGGAATAGGCACTGTGCAGATATCTATGGTGACCACCAATGTTGAAGGTAATGCTGGTGTTACACTTCTCATTTCCATGCTCACTTGATTCTTGCTCACCTGAACCATGCTCGCTTTCACTTGTAGCTCTTTGAGGCCTTGTTCAACCTGCGTCAATGCTAACTTGTATTGATCCTCTATATGTCCCACATATCCTTAGTGACAGAGCACATAGTGTCACCAATCTCATCGATGTCCCCCTCAGTGAGGACCATCGACTCAATGTTGGAAGTCTTGTCATACTTTTGCTTCTTGTGCTCACCTCTCGCAATGGATTTCTTCCTCTTATTTGGTATGAAAGAAGACATGTTGTCTTTTGTATCCTTCAAAGGGTCTACTCTACCCTGCTCTAGTTCCTTCGTGTCTGGCTCTTCTTCATCTACGTGCTCTAGCTCCTACGCAGTATTCTTCCCAAGGTCCACAGTGACCTTCTGAGGTACCTTCTTGGGGTCTTCCTTCGGCGTACCTTTTGTTTTGTTGGTCCCTGCCTGGTCTTCTTCAGCTTCCTTGTTGGGGGCCAGCCACACACTTGACCAGTTAGAGACTACGAAAAAGATGTCCTGCTCTGTGACCAAATAGGTAAACTCATACCATATGCCCTTTGCATATTTCTTCTCCTACATCTCTACATTGTGGAAATATGAGTTGAAGTTCACAACTCTATGATATTGGGAAAATAACGCGGGTAATGATCGTGGCTTCTAGTTAACCACGATGTGTAGATATATCTCAAACAACACCCAAATTTTTTTATTTTCTACCACCCAACTTGGATCCTTGGATGCCCACAATGAAGCGTACCTCACATCTTCACACAAGTTTGGGTCTACATTAGGGAACTATGACTCGTCAAGGATTCACTAAGCTGCCATAGCAATTAATAGAAACAACCATGCATAGTGGAATGGTTTCCCTTCTTCCTTGGCCTCGTGACAATCATCCAAAAACTAATGGCAGAGATATCCAACCTAATTAAATTGTACCCCTTGGCTACACTGCACAGCCAACTGGATGACTAGGGCTAGCAGCTCACCTTCCCTACACTTCCTTGTAATTTTACGAGCCATAATGCACGTGGTAAAGCTGATAGCCTGATCAGAAATCAATCTAACAGCATAGCCTCGCGACTTCTTGACAACATGAAAATCCTCCTTCACTTGGTATGTAAGCTTATTTTCTTAAGACTTTCCAACAAAAGCATTGGCAGGGTTAGCTCCTGCACATGGCAATACAGTGATCCTTCTAATCAGCATAGCGTCAATTGGGATCCTCTCACCCAGCCATAAAGCTCTGTCGTGCACCAAAGTTAGCAACTAGCGCACACATGTTGTATTGATGTTTCTACGCCCAAAATGAGGCATATTCAACATGTTCAGTAACCCGGTGTGCTGAATCCCATCTACCCAAGTCATTGGTTCTACTTGGGTGACACAGACCTCCTCATAATATACCATCTTTAGGTATTTTTGTGGCTTAAAATGAGGGCATTGGCCCTGTCTGCCAAATCCCAATCCTCCATGTGCAGTTGGGGTACCTGCATCAGCAACACTCCTTCAAAGGGCATATTTGCAGGCAGGAAAGCTATACAAAGGGAAAATTTAACTGCATTAGGGTCCTTAGTCACCTTAGCAGTCGGATTTCTCGGCAGCATATATGGAGGTAACCGCGAAATTGGTTCGATGTTGTCAACATTTATATCCTCAACTCCTATCCCAATATCTTTCTCCTCTATTTCAAGCGGTTCCATTAGTTCTTTCTTTTTCTCTTTGTCCAACATCTCCTTCCTCCACTGCTCAGGATGCATCTTCCTAGGTGACTATCTTACCAATGGCTTTTGTGGTTTCTTCTACTTCTTTGCTGTTGTTGCTTCTGTTGGTTTGACCAATGTTGTTGCCACTCCTACAGTTTTGGGCTTTGGTCTCGGTGATCTAGGAGTTGTGGTGTGCATAGGAGTAGTAACAGTCAAGATGCATGTTAATCCTTGTTCCAGAAAGTCCGAGTATATGTCCTGCCAATCCTCACTAGACATACAACACTTCTCTCGGTTCAGACTGAGGTGCAATATCTCACAAGAGTTCTTCAATAGGAAAAATGTCTGAATGAAGAGTGTAATGCCATATTTATAGCCAAATGAAAATTCAAAAGCCTTGAATGCCACCATATCTTCCTCATAAATGTGAATTTTATGATAGATTTT
Organism: Pinus tabuliformis; assembly: GCA_031772625.1. Classification (NCBI taxonomy): domain Eukaryota; kingdom Viridiplantae; phylum Streptophyta; class Pinopsida; order Pinales; family Pinaceae; genus Pinus; species Pinus tabuliformis. Next base: position 1,311,021,102 of record CM062804.1, read on the forward strand.
CATAAATATGCTCCTTAAATACACTTCCCCCGCTCCCTTTCACGAAAAAATCGCACTCAAATAAACTATAGCTTTTCCAATGGTCACATTTTGTGTAGATTGTGTGGGATCCTCCCTTACGACGTAGCTACATTTTTGCAGCTCTCCCCACCTACGCCATCTCCCTAAACATTGTGTAGCCCTCCTTCTTCGATGGAACCATTATTGAGTAGAGTAATTTATAGTCCTATGCTTCCTTTCAGTTTCCTAAAGCACCTAGAATTTCCTATTGTCATATAGTCATTGTAGCCTTGCGGGGGTGGGATTCTCCCTATAGACCTTCAATCTGCTTCCATTAATCCTTCCAGGAAACAACTCCCCATTCATATTTGCAAGTTGAACTACGCCACCATCTAAAATATGTACGATCACATAAGGTCCTAGCCAATGCATCTAAATCTTCCCTGGAAGCTTTGTGAACTTACTGTCATACATAAAAACCAAATCTCCATTCTTAAAAGTGTGCTACTTAATGTGGTGATCATGTCATGCCTTGTCCCTATCTTTCTACACCTGTTGATGAAAACTAGTCAAAAAGTGATCCTCCTCCAGTGCAAGCAACTGCACTAAATGTTCCTCCATGTAGTTGTGATCATCCAGCTCAGTTACTGTTGTGATCCTTAAGCTAGGAACTATATACATTGGCATCATGGCTTCTTGTCCTTGTACTAGTCTAAATGGTGTTTTCCCGATCAATTTCTTACAAGTGGTCCTATATGCCCATAGAACTACTAGTATGTGCACATCCCAGTCATTCCTATTAACATTGCATATCTTCATTAACGCATTCTCCAATATTTATTAAAAGCTTCAATAGTGCCATTCTCTTTGGGATGATACGATGTACTCTTTTGATGGTGCGATTTGAATTCTTTTATCAATGCCTTAATTTTTTCATTCAAGAAGTGTGAACCTCAGTCACTCATCAAGATATTTGGGCATCCAAACCGTGATAGAATGTACTCAAATATAAACTTCGCAGCAGTGTCTATGCTGCAATCCTTCAAAGATTGTGCCTTAACCCCTCTGGTCAAGTAGTCTATCACAGTGATAATATAACATGCACCCATCTTCTTCCCTGGTGGATTAATTGGTCCAACAAAGTAAATGGCCCATCTATTGAATTCTTGCAGCGTGACCTGTGGATTTGAGGGCAATTCATCTATGTATGATGGTCTTCGAGTCCTTCAACACACGTCACACACACTGCAGTACTCCTTAGAATCTTTATGTACCGTAGGTGACCATAATCTTGCTTGCAGAATCTTCTATGTAGTTTCCTTGCCTACATAGTGCCCTCCTATGACACCACCATGCACTTCCTCCAAATATTGTGTAATTCATACTCAGGTACATATTCGTGTAGAAATTCATCCAGTCCCATCTTATATAAGTGTCCTGCAATGACTTAAAATTTTGCAACCCTGAATACTAGTTCCTTATTTTTTTGTTGTGTATCCTTCAAGAGTTGCGCTAGTAGACAAAAAATAAATAATGTCCACAAAATGTTAATCAACAACTCTAACAGCAAATATTTGCACGTCATGTAACCCCGCATCAATGTTAGTGGGTTCTTCACCACTCTCGATCCTAAAGAGGTGATGAGGTCGAGCATTTAACTTCCCTATCTTAACTATCACTTTGAAATCATACTCTTGGAAGAAAAGAAACCATCTACAGATCTTCCCCCCTAACATAGGCTTATTGACCAGGTATTTCAATGTAAAATGATCTATATACATTTTAAATTGCACACCTAGTAAATAATGTGTGAATTTTTGTAGCGCATATACTATGGCTAACCCTTATCGTTTTGTGGTTGAATAGTTTGACTCCGCCCTAGATAGTTTCCTACCTGTAAAGGAAATTGGGTGGTCAATATCTCCTTCACCTGGTTGAGTTAAAAAAACTCCCAATGCTATACAGGATGCATCCACATGCACATGAAACTCTTTCTTCCAATCTAGGAATACTAGGATTGGTGCAATAACCATATTCTCCTTAAGAACATCTAAGATCTTCTAGCAGTCGTCATCCTAGTAAAATGTAGCATCCTTCTTCAATAAATTCTCCATTGGCGCAGTGATCTATGCATACGCCTTTATAAACTTCCTGTAATACTCTGTATGACCTAAAGTTGCACGTAGATGTTTTACATTCCTAAGTCGATCCAAATTGATAATTACATCGTTCTTGGCAGGGTCCACCATCAATCCTTTCTTACATATGACATGTCCCAATAGTATTCCATAAGGTACATAGAAAATACATTTCTTCAAATTCAAGGAAATCTGATACTTCCTGCACGTGTCCAACATTAGGTGCAAACTTAAAACATGTTTTTTAACCAGCCCAAATATTTTCCAATCGTTGAAGTAGACCTCCAAAAACTTGTGAATAAATTTCTTGAATGTTGCAACTACCACCCTTGAAAATATCGCAAGAGCATTTTTCTGTCTGAATGGCATAACTATATACTGGAATGACCCCCATTCTATAGTGAAGGTAATCTTGCTTCTATCCTTTGGTGCAATCTTAATTTGGTGATATCCCAAAAATGCATCTATGAATGAATAAGCCTCCTATCCACCAATGTTTTCTATAACTTCATCTGTAAAAGGCGTAGGAAAGGGTTCATCCACACATGCATCAATTAAATTCTACAGATCTAGAATATCCTTATATCACCCTTTGTTTTCTTTTGCTAGACCACTATCAGACTAAACCATTCTGACTCTTCCAATGGCTCAATTATACCTGTCGCGAGCATCTTATCCAACTCTTCTCATACCTTTTCCTTGTACTTGGGGTTCAGTTGATGTGGGCGCTTCTTACCAGCTTCGTATCTGGCTTTAAATTGATCTTCATCATGCCTAAATCGCCTACTATGCCCTTCAATTCAGAGAACTTTTTTGGAAATAAGTCCTGATATTCATATAGTAATTCAACAACCTTGCCTACCATGTCTTCATCCCAACAATCACCAATATGCATGAACTTTGGTTCTTCTTCTGAGAAAATATATACTGGTTTGGTCTTTACCAGCTTTGATATATCATGGATCTTTTCATCAGTTCCTCCTACTTCATGGAGTCCTTCTTACTTAATAATGTTGATAAATTGTGGATCCTCATCACCTTTTTCTGTAGTAACATTGTATCATTCTAGTGCATGCTGTAGATGCGTGCTCGAGTCAGGATACATCCACATTATAGGTTCTATTGGTGTTTAGAAGATTGTTTCCTTAATCACCTGAAGTGTCCCTCAATGCATTTGAACTCATCTTCAAATTTGAATGTATGAAAAAAACTCTCCTTCATTTCATCCCAATTAGGAGTCCCGTGTCGCAGCTCCATCTCCAAATACCAGTTCATCAATATAACATCTAAGGTATGAATAAATATATGTACCCATTCTGATTGAGGTACCTCACCCCAAGCCCTATTCCATCAAGTTATATGTTCACATGGGTCATCCTTACCTGTTTAATTTTCACTGAGCCACATTGTTGTGAAGCCGAATATTAATCTCATCAGTCTACGATATTCCTTCCGATCAACAATATTATCCTTGTGGGTTCCCCGCCATCTTGCAGGTGTAACTCTTAAAGCCAAATCGAGACCCTGGAACTTGTGCTCCTCTCGTACATATCTTTCAAAATGGTCAAGAAAAGTATTGACATCATCTATCCCATCATAATAAGGTAATTTACATACCTTAGTTGATATACAGTGCAGAGACTTTGTAAGCCTATTGCATCATAGTGTAGAGACCTCATGCAACCGATTCTGCCAGTTTTCTAATTCTTCATCTGAGTCTGATTGGCACAAACTATCCTTCTCCCAACTGATACGTCCATCTGCAGTGGGATTAATCCAGTATTTGTCTCGCGCAGTGAGATTATATATGTGATCAATGTATTCGTTGTCATAGTCATCATGGACTCGCTCTGTGTATCATGCAGCTTTAGTAGGATCTAATTGAACAACCACTCTAAGGCCATTCTCTTCAAACACCATGCTTCACTTCTTTAAATTAATAATAGCATTCATGTCGAAAGCCCAATCAATCTCGAGCAATGCTGGGTATGGATTATTGTCATCTAATATTTCAATAACTTCAAACTTTTCGAGCATGATGGCTCCTTCAATATATATATCCACTCCATGTAGGTGACCCATAAGAATTATCTTTTGTTGGTTTTCCATGCGCAACTGGATTGGAAACCACTGCAACTTAGGTTTCCCCATACATTCCCATGTCTATTTTGGAAGTACATTAGCGTTAGATCCCAAGTCTAGAATTATCGGATCCATATCAAAATCACCAATTTATGTTTTCAACCACATTTCCCTACCAGTCCTCTTCTTACTTTGGTTCACCTTATTTACTACGTGTTGTTTTGGTAGTGACTTGTCCTTTCTAGTGCAGTTAACTATCAATTCTTGGATTCCTTCAGCTTCTTCTGATCCCTCAATAGCTTCATGCATGTCTTTAGAAATGATTTCAGCACGTGGGATTAGTGTTCTTCATCACAGTACTTTCCTTAGGTTTCTCTCTTCATGGGACTATTGGTATCTGAGTTCTAGACGTAGAAGCACCTGGATCCATAAAAAAATTATTGCCTCCATAAACGTCTCCTTTTCTTTGTGTAAGTTAAATCCAACATTCTTCTCACCAACCCTATGAACCCATGTATTTGATTTTCCTTCTACATTGTCTTCACTAGTGGCTATACCACTTCATGTTTTATATTAACACTAGGATTGTCTTTGCGCAGTTTGGATTGCATCATCTAAATGTTTTGCATTGGTTGTCAGTTCTTATTTTCCTGCATCTTTGCTATTAATACATGACACTCTTCTATAACATGATCAAATTGCTTACAATCCTGACAAGAAGGATGAGGTGGATTTTGACAGTCCCGTGCAAAATTTCCTACTTCTCCACAATTGTAGCAGATGATCTGGCCTCGACCTCTTCTAGTGCCTCCTCCATGTCCTCTTCCACATCCTTGGAATCCTCCACGACCCATAGGTGAGCCTTGATCATTATGCGCATGGGGTTTAGACTACATCCTATACATTGTGGTTTTGTCTATCATCAAGTCATAGCTTCGGAAATCTCTTTCGTCATGGTCAACCGATTTACAAAATTTATAGAAGAGTTTCTTTGGTAACTACACAAAATTTTGTAATAGATAACAATTTTCTGTCATATCCATTCGTAGTACTTGGAAGATACTACACCAGATGCTTGAACCAATGCTTGATCTAGTATAATACTCTAGCTTCAGCAGGTTGGGACCTCTCGAAGCTATATAATCCTAGTACATAGGGAACTAATCCTTATAGTGGCCTACAACCTTGCACTTCATGCATCAAAATTTAGGGCATAGTCCAGACTAAATCTCCTTTCCCTTCTTTAGATCCTACAACTACATATGAAAGCTTGCTAACTATGATTGGATCTATTGGAATCCTATATTTGTATCCTGGATCGGTGAAGCCTCTAACTTCATTGCAATCTCTAATGCCTTGGCCTTAGATCCAATATTATTTTGAGACAAAAGCAGTCTTAAATGTGGCAATAGTGAAGCACTATACCATTCCTTATGTTGTTCGTCTGAAATCTAAAGATTAGCTTGTCTTATTAAGCACTTCAAACTCTGATCCATATCCCACATAGACTCGTTAGTTGTTTGCTTGATCTCCTTTATTTCAGTAACACATTGATCTTCTGATTTCAGCTTTCTAAATTTTGCGTTCAGTGCAGTCTTTGTCTAAGCCAATGTAGAATTTGGATTGGTTTTACTATATTTGATATGCCATGCAAGTGCTCTATCTTGTAGAGATGTAACCAATTGCACTTTATTCATATCCTTTTCATTGATCTGTTGTGCCTTCCACATAGCTTCAGATATGAACCAAAATTGATCAAGATCCTCTGATCCCTGGCACTTGAATACAATAATTTTCATTGTATTTTCCACACTGAAGAATGAAGGTAGAGGTAGAGGTGCATGAGGTGGTGATGAAGGTGGATATCGAGTGGATGGATGCGGAATCCCAAAAGTGCCCTGACCTTCTGCCTACGGTGCACCTCCAAGCATGTTAGGGATGGTCCTTTATTCTTCGCTGTCTAATTCACCCAATAATGGACTGTATGCACCTTTAGTGTATTTGTCTCAATCGACTCTGAATATTTTTCCACTTCAAATAAATCCGGTATGACCTCTTTTAAACGTAAATTCAAAGGCATATCACCCTTTTCACACAACAACATTTTAATCCAAGTTTTTAGTGATCTCATGTACTTACCTCTCGGGCCCTTAAAGAATCGGCATTTAGCTTCACTATAAGATATAGATGTGTCAATTGCAAATTCATTGATGCAACCACCCAAAATACTATCAATCCAATAGTTTACAACTCTTGTAACCTTATAATCAGACTCTTCAAGGCGCTTGATTAGTTCAGGAATCCACGCAATAGGATCATTGTGTTTCCAGGTAGGTTCGTTGTCCACTAACTTAGACAATGACTCGTGTAATTCACAAGGGAACAATGAAAAGACAAATTTGTGTTCTTCTGTGTAAGTATATATTTGTAACCACCTTTCTTTTAACCAGTGCAGATTCTAATTTTCCTGAGCTGCAAACTTGTGAAACCTCCAATCTATCCACTTCTTGAGTTATTTCTTAGTTGGTATCCACGGACACCATATCACACATCCCTCAAATAGATCCTGGTCCTAATAACGGAACCATTTGTTGGCTTGAGGGGAATTGGACCTAGGTCCAGAGTTAGTTGCGCTAACCAACAAAACCCTAAAATACCAACCCTTTTGGAAACAGTCCGCTTAGTACAGACTGCAGTCTCACCTAAGCCAATATTGTGGGATGCTAGAACCAGGTTTCTACGTCCAGAAGGCTATGTGATGTAACAGTGAGTTGTTTCCTTAAATTAGGGCCTGATCTGGCCTTCGCAAACCCTTATCTTCAGAATCACAGACTTAAAGTGATTTTTACTTAACTAGATCTATGAACTCTGCCTAAGTGTTCTAACATGCATAAGTTAATATATCAAAGTAGATATGAACCTTTGTGATGCAATTAAAACAATATGACAGAGAAATGAATCATAACTGAGCATAAAAACACATAAACATATAAATATACATAGACTGTGTAGATTTTCTTCATATATGATTTATTACTTCATATCTTGAGTACATAAACTTCTTATGACCCTACGCACACAACTGCAGGGGATTGCGCACTTAGGAGCAGACTTACTAAGCTCTCCATGCACTCACCTACAGGAGCCTTCCCCTTCACTAGAATACAGACTTACAAACTCAAAATCTTACTTATCAACTATCCATAAGCTTAGACTTAACTGAACTACATAATGACTCCTATATGACTTCTTTTTATATCTTTTACATTACATTACCATGGTCCACGAACCATGGGTGGAGTTCATTGTATAATCAAAACAACCCATCCCTTTACAAAATAAGGGGATTTGACCTTCCTAAAAGCCCCTTTTACTCTTAACATTTTGCGCGCTCTGCTCCTCATATTGCGGAGACTTTACAATATTACAAAATTTGACTCAAAACTTAGGCAAAACTTAGATCTGGGGGTCCCCATCCCAACAGTTCTCCAGACACTAGGAAGGAAAGACCATTCAGAATCAAATCGATGAGCTGTGACAAAAATCCTTAATCATTTCAGCAAGAACATAGCCTTGGGATGACAAAGCTATTTAACTCTCTCAGTCTATCAAGAGTAAACTGAAAGGAATACAGTAGACGCAGAGGACCATTAGCTTAGCAGTAGAGGGGACAACCACTAAGAATTTGGTCGAGGAGGTTCGACAAGCCACCATGCAGTGCATAGTAGAGTTTTAAGCATTGAAGGTAGAGTTCAGTGGCCTCAAAGCATACGTCGATGATGTACCAGCAGAGTGATTTGGGATGAGTCACATCTTTGTGTTGGCTACCTGTTGGGATGGGGACCCCAAGTTGAAGTTTTGCCTAAGTTTTGAGTGAAATTTTTTAATATTGTAAAGTCTCTACAATATGAGGAGCAGAACACATAGAAAGATAAGAGTCAAAAGGGCTTTTAGGAAGGTCCAATCCCCTTATTCTATAAAGGGGTGGGTTGTTTTGATTATACAATGAGCTTTGCCCATGGTTCGCGAACCATGGTAATGTAATGTAAAAGATATAAAAGGAAGTCATCTAGGAGTCATTAGGCAGTTCAGTTAAGTCTAATCTTATGGATAGTTGATAAGTAAGATTTTGAGTCCATAAGTATGTATTATAGAGAAGGGGAAGGATCCTATAGGTGATTGCGTAGAGACCTTGGTAAGTCTACTACTGAGTGTGCAGGCCCCTGCAGCTGTGTGCGTAGGGTCATAAAAAGTGTATGTACTGAAGATCTGAAGTAATAAAGAATATTTGAAGAAAATATGCACGTTCTCTATATATCTATATGTTTTAGTGTTTTTATGCTCAGTTATGATTCAATTCTTTGTCATATTGTTTTAATTGCATCGCGAAGGTTAAGATCAACTTTGATATATTAACGTTTGCATGCTATAAAACTTAGGTGAAGTTCATAGATCTAGTTAAGTAGAAATCGCTTAAAGTCTGTGATTATGAAGATAAGGGTTCATGAAAGCTGGAATGGGCCCTAATTTAAGGAAACGCCTTACTACTACATCACATAACCTTCTAGATGGATAAACCTAGTTCTAGCAATCACCAATACTGCCTTGGGTGATACTGCATGTTGCATTAACCAGAGAATTTCCGAAAGGGCCGATAGTGTAGGGTTTTATTGGTTAGTGCAGCTAACTCTGAACCTGGGTCCAAGGTCCCTCAAGCCAATAATATATATATATATATATATATATATATATATATATTCATTCTTGAATATATTCTTGATTTCTTGAGAAAATGAGAGATACTTATCTCAAAACTAATGGGTAATTGAGTTTGGGACTATGACTCTCTACCCAACCATAGACAACTACAACCAAGTCTCATTTGTAGTTGTTACCCTCGAGCTAGATCCCAAAGGTTGATGGATATTTTGCTTCATGGATAAACACATCCATGAGCTGAAATTGGGACTCTAGAGATTCATCCACCTCCACCCACTAGCTTAATTAAAACCAAAAGAACACATAGGGGTTCTAGAGACTAACTCTCTCCATATGTCAAACTCAACACTTTCGTTCCACCGAGTGCAATCATTCCAGATACCATAGTAAAATCAACATACAACAAAGAAACATTCATAAATCCTCCACGAATTTTCCAAGATCAATTATTCCACCCCAACTTTTTAGGATTTCTTGCGAAACACCATCTCCACCCTCCAGGCCACTGGGGACTCAAGAAGAAATCAATTCCTCACCTGGTGATTTCTTTGAGCTCCTTTTCCAACCGAAATCTTCATTTCTTTCTAATATTCATCCTCTCTTGGTGATTCAAATTTCTATATCATGTGTTGCTACCTCTGTGTTCTTATCATTTTTCTTTATTTTCTCTTTTTCTCTTTTTTTCTTTTTCTCTTCTTGACTTTTTGAATTCCCTTGACCTTTCAAATTCCCTCGTTTGAATTTTCTATATATTAATATTATTTCTAGAAAGCAATCACCCCATCCCTCTAGAATTTGTATCCCATTACTCATCCCATTTTATTTTTATCATAATGTTTACATTGTATACATAAATATAAGTGAATTTGGGGTTGTTTGTGATACTCCTTAGCTTAAAATACTTTATTATAATTATATGTATATAAGTTTAAATTTTCAAGTTAGAGAGATAGACAGATAAATAATTATCAGTAATTTTACTGATAATGGCTAATGTATAGTGAGTGTTATAAAGTTCTTTTTATTTTATGAACAAAGATAAACTATAAATTATGGCTAAGGACAAATGGCTAAAAGAGGGGAGAAGGCCACAATTTAAATAAAAAAATAGTATCCATCAAAAGTCCTAGGAATCTAATCTAGTAGATTAATTCTGAAAATTATTAAATGGTCATTTAAATGTTCCTAGAAGACAAGAAGTTGTCTTCAAAAGTGGGAAACAAAGGCTCATAAATAAGTAGCTAACTACCTGCCACTTGTTAGTGAGGTGGAGGCAATTAAAAGCCACCCAAAGAAGTGGTAGATGCATAATATATGAAAATTCTCTTGATTTTGTCTCATTATTCTAAAGAAGAATGAAGAGAATGAAGAGAAACATAGAGAGTAGACATATAGAAGTTTGCAAGACAAAATTTGTTCAGGGGGCCAAGAAAAGTTTGTTGTGTAAAGGGTGGGAGGAGTCAAGTAACTAGCCATGTAATTTCCAGATTTGTTCAAGTCAATGTTCTAACCCTATTTCTCTAATAGGAAAAAAAAAAAATTGGTTTTGTTTTTATATTTATTTTTGAAAGATATTGTATAAAAAGAATTTGAAAGATTGTTATTATTAAGCGATGTATTTTGAATATCATATATGGAAAATAAATTATATTTTTTCTTGAAATAAGAATAAAGGGAAAAGGTTGTATCATGATATAAAAAAAAATGTGAAGAGAATATTATGTTCAAAGTGGAAATTAATTGCTAGTTCTTCATCAATCATTGATGCTATATATAGAGAGAGAGAGATGAAGGTAGTAGTAGAAGGAGAAATTTGGAAATGATAAGATTAATGTGAAAGATTTATATGTATTATTATTCTATTTTCATTATGTTTTTTTACATTCTGTATAAGGACTATGAAGATATACTGTAGCAAAGGTTCTATATTTAAACTTTTCCTTACATGATAAGTTAGTGAAGATTCCTGTGAACGTATGAATTTAGTAAATTCGAATGTACAAATAATGATTGACTAGGACTATGGAAACCATAAATTGCATTATAAATGAAAATCTTGGTTTTGAACATGAGACAAAGTATATCTTCAACAAAGATTATGTAAACATGTAGAACCATTATTTTCTAATGGATATTTTCAGTAAATAAGACATGTGAGTAAGTTGAGAATCTCTTTTGATTAATTCAACCACAATGGAGAATTATTATAAAGAAAAAGAAGCATAGTGTATGTTGAATCCCAAAAGAAAAAGAAGAATGATTTGAAATTTAAAAGAGACATCATCCCAAAAGCACAGTAAATATCATGAATAGAGCATAATGGGTTGTATAATCACCAAAAGGAATACCTCCAGAGAAAAGTCTTCACGAAGCAATATGGTGCATAGATAATGGACATAGAAAAATATATATAAACATAGATATTTAATTCAAATATTTATAAATATGTAAGCAAAGTTGGTTGTTTCAAGGCTGGGAGGAGCCAAGTAACTAGCCATATACTTTCCATAGTTGTTCAAGTCAGTGTTCTAACCTTGTTTATCTACTAGGAATAATAAAAAAAACAAATCTGTTTTTTTTTTTTTTCTCTGTTGAAAGCTATTGTATAAAAAGAATGTGAAATATTTTTATTATTAAGTGATTTCTTTTAAATATCAGCTATGGAAAATAAATTTTATTTTTTTCTTGAAAGAAGAATAAAGGAAAAAGGATATGTCATGATATTAAAAAAATAGGTCAAGGGAATACTTTTCACTATGGAAATTGATTGCTAGTTCTTCATGAATCACTGATGCAAAATATATATATATATATATTATATGGAAGTAGTAGTAGAAGGAGAAATTTGGAAATGAGAATATTAGTGTGAAAGTATTATACCTATTATTATTCTATTTTCATTATGTTTTTTTACAATTTGTATAAGAATTATGAATATATACCGTAGCAAAGGTTCTATAATTAAACTTTTCCTTACAGGAGTAAGTAGTGAGGATTCATGTCACCATATGACTTTAGTAAATTTAAATGTACAAAATATGACATGCTAGGACTATAAAAACCATAAATTACATTAAAAACGGAAATCTTGGCCTTGAACATGCGACAAAGTATATCTTGAACAAATATTGTGTAAACCTGTAGAACCATTATTTTGTAATGGATATTTTTTTTGGAACCAGGATCACTACTGAGAGGGCCGGGGTGAATAGTAGTGATAACATTACACAATTTTACCTTTCTTTCTCCAATATATTAATCCATTCATTTCTTAACAAGTAAGCATTATATCTAAAACAAGCAACTTCAACTAGATCAACACATGAGAGACATAATCATAAGAAATAAACATTCACAATGAAACACAATCATCACATCACATAGGGAGAAAGGATCTCTAGTGGAAAACCACCCATCGGGGAAAAAACCACCCTTGTTGTTGTCACTCTACTCAATATATATTATTATCTGTCAAGAAAATCATTACATTGAGATTATAATATGTAAAATATCTAAAATTAACTATAATCTCCATCTCACAACTATGCAGTCTCCTATCTAATCAGCAAGACTTGCCCAACCACCATTGGACTCATGAATCTACAGACTCATGTCTAATCAACAAGCCTTGCCCATACACCATTAGAATCATGACTCTACAAACACCTATCTAATTTATAATCCTTTCTCAACATCCATTGGACTTATGAAGAAATTTGTTCTCAATCCCTGTATTGCCAGAGCTCCCACCCCATTTCTCTATGTGGTTCACCTTTATACATTTTCAAACTAGAACACTAGAGTTACTCAACATGAACATCACAATAGAAATATCTTCATAGCACAAAACATCAATCATTGAATCAATCTCAAATCATATTCATCCCTAACATTCATGCATCATTCTCAATTCACATAGCCTCAATACATTTTTCTGCAAATAAGCTAGATGCATAAACTCAACAATGCAATACATAACAACTATATGAAAAACATGTGACACTACTACAACCAATCTATCCCAATCATATATAATCAAACAATATTTTTTCTCCTGAAATCACAAATGCATTAGAAAAACCATTGTAGCTCTGTCACATAAACATAGTCTTTAGCCCTGCATCCTTTTGTCTCTGCTATAGCTATACCTCCATGCACATTTTTCTTCAACCAAATCACACTCCTCACTAATGGATCTCCAAAACACTATATCACTTTTCTCACTCAAGAGAACCAACCAAATGAGCAACCTTTCTCCACATATTTGTAGTTTGTGAAGATGATTAAATCAATTAATTCTGATCTTATAGTGGAGCATTGTTCAGAGTCTCAAATTGCTTCAGTTCATTGCTTCTTGACTCATTCAAGCCACTAACTCCATTTACTAATGAATATTCTCTTTTAACCATCATCTAGAAGAAGAATTACCTTTTCCGACCTTTACATGAAGAGTCTCGAACAAGACATGTTGGAAAAATAATTAAACACATGATGAGCACGAGGACTACGGAGGAATTATAGTGAAAAAATCTTAGTCTCTCCCTTATCATTTCCATCCATGTGATATGGGATATAATTTCTCCCTTGGTCATGTCCTTTCAATGATTAGAGCCTAAAACCTCTCCCTTGACCCATCATGCATGCGACTATTGCAGAGGAGACTCATATTTGGATCAAAACTTGACCAAACTTCTTCCATAGCTTGATCAACATCAAATAGACATCAGGAGTCCACTGTACCCTCTGTGACACTCCATCAATATACTATAGAAACTCCATCATCATCACAAGTAAAACTAGGTTTATTTGAATTCCATCCATCAGCTCCACTAACTCTCAAGCCATCAAACTTCACCACAACTACTCCAACATCTGCAACCATCCATGAAAGATCCTACAACTATTCATACAAGATGAAAATCATCCATATACACATATAGTACCATATAAATGACTTGAAATTCTCTAATACTGTCAACTCAGTGTAGCAACTCCACATCCTACCAAGCCATCCACACACAAGCCAACAACCTGCACTAATAACTGCAACCATCAAGCTAGGTTTGCAACCAATGCACAATCCAAGTACCATCTCATTAGCATGTGCATAATCACATATATCCAGGTTGACTTCAATTTGATCCAACATCAATGCATCCTCCAACACCATGCTACTAGGTTGACATCAATGCTAACAAAACAAGTCATCACAACATCAATTCCAACAATATCCCCCTTTGGTATTGATGGAAACCCTAGCTAAATCAACCAACTAACCTTGGAAAAAATCCTTATTCACTCCACATTTGACATCAATGGAAAAGGGTTGAACATAAAACTAATAACCTTCCACTGAACAAGCAAGAGTTGCATAGAATATCAAGTAATAAATACTCCCACTCCTTTAGGGGTGCATGACAAAGAGCAACAATAACACACTATGCCTCTCAACAATATACAGAAAGAATCATCAATGACCTCTATATGAACACCACTCTCCACCACCACCAGCAACACTCAACTTAATAGCAACATGATCATAATCATCAACAGCATAAATATAGTATAAGAAGGAACACATCATAAGCAACAATGGAAACAACATCACTCAACTCAGCAGCACCAACAACTTCATCCACACTCTCAACCAAGGTAATGACAACATGAGCATCGTCATGAGCATCATCTCTTTGTCAATAACACCAAAAACAACGACAACTAATCACCATCATAAGGCAAGGCTACACTACTTCCATCAATAATAGTATAGTATAGATAATGGCAACAACATCCTCCCATGAAGCAACATATCATAACCGAAAACAATAGTAGCAAGGAATATGATGAACATCATCTGATATGGTGTCAGAAGAAACACATAAATTCCTCCATGTGACAGGTAGGAGGCTACTCCAAAAGAACCAAGGACTATGACTCAAAAATATTGCAATGAAAGTACAAGGCTTCATAATCCTACTAAGTGGCTACAATAATGATAGACTGGGACTATACAATGCCTCATCAAAGGTGAAATATTAATCCTCACATATACATAAGCATTTCTCATATGACTCTACCAATGACCCAAGAATGATACATGATGTTGCATGTATGAAAAAACATGGCATACACTAGCTAATATAAGGTTGAAATAAATCTCATTATGCTATCTCAAGACAATCTTGACTCATGATGATACATACAATCCATTTCATGGATCACTAAATCAACACAATGAATATAAGAAAGGGTAACACAACACTTTAACCCATGATCAAAAGTGAATAACTACATGCCAAAAAAAGCACGCACAACTCTCTCCAAAGATTTTCCAGAACATGTCTTGAACTAGTAATCTACAACACAATAGTTAGCAACCCCAATAATACAAGCCTCCATGAATGAACTACAAAAGAAAAAATCCATCAACATGTAGTAATAATTAGAAAAACACTATTGGCCATCCATATGAATCAATGAAGACTATAACCTCTAGATAAATATTAAGAAACAATATGCCTCTAATCATTAGGCAATTATGATATGACACAACATATGTGCCAGCAGCAACATATATAATCAGCAACTGTGATCATACAACCATGCTTCTACAACACAACCTCTATGCATAAAATCGCCATCAACAAAGTAATAAATTTGAAATAGAAACTTCTTCCATGCTCTCTTGACATGATATGTGCACCAACAAGAACAATCCTTCTCATCATCAACAAATATATGTGATAGTCTTCAAAGTGAGATCCTCATGACAATATGATATGAAAATAGGATGCATGGCCTCATGATAATGCAATGTAAGATATATAATTCATGTAAATACACATGCAATGGACTCCCAAACATGCTACAACTATACTAAATGATGTAACGATTTTCTTCAAATAACTCACAAAAATTGACCAACAATTTACTAGTTCACATGCATGAACCAATGACCCTTCGTCATGTGAAAAATGATTCTCTAATCGAGTACAAGAGTGAGGGTTTCAATGAGAGTAACATCATTCTAACAAACTATCACCAAACTTTCCATAAAATACATAACATCCTCAAGCTTTCCATAAACTTTCCATTGAACTCCCCCTAAGCATATTGCATCTTTCCATTAACAATTGTTGCTTGCTGCATGAAATTTAGTTAGTGTGCATGATATGGAAAAATAATCTTCTCACAATATGGTTGAAACTACCAATAATCATGATACAAAAGAATAAAATGATATATAATGTGTCAACCTTGTAGAACTCCCCCCTTACTCATGCACTCTCCTTCTATGACTCAAATTGATCTTATGGACCTAAAATGAATAGATGCATGAGGTTGAATTTTCCTCCTTTTAATTGCATGCAATCATGATCAAGTATTGATGAACTCTGACATCTCCCATACAAACCAAAATCATCATCATTCCTCAATCCTTCATCTCTATAGCTCCCCATCAAAGAACATTTCAGCTCATCTCACTCAATCCTATAGCGTCGTATGGTGGGATTTCTCTTTTTGTTGAATTAGTCTTCTCATATCTGCAAGCTATAGCTTTATGGCCATATTTTCCACACCTGAAACAATGGTTATTAAACAATTTTTATTTTATTGCAAAAAAATTACATTCTCTAGCACAGTGACAATAATGATTGCAAGAAAAATAATACCCATGAAATAAATTTTGATACCTTGAACTTTGATTTGCTAGACGATGAACACTTGGTTTCTTCCTTGTTTTCATGAACTGCTGCATGTTGTGATTATGATCTTCTTTCCTTTGCTTCTCCTGATAAACTCTTCTCCTCTTTGGCTTCTTTTGATGATGTTTCTTCCTAAACCATTGATTGACTTGGGATGGAGAACATGTGATGGTGTGCTTATTATTTTCTGCTACATGGTTTTCCTCCACTTTCTCCTTTTCCTTCACAAGGCATGATTCTTCTTCAAATTCCAAACCGTTTTTTATAAGTGGAGATCTTTGATTGATGAGGATTTCATCCAAAATTTTGGTGATTTTCTTAAACTTTCGATACTAAGATAGTTAACTATTTTCCTTTCCAAGCTCACATCTCAAAGAGGATAATTATTTTTCTAGACTTGCATAATAGGCTTCCCAATCTTGCATCTTATTTGACAAATTCTCATTCTTCTTGATGCTTTCCTCATGTTGTATTTTCTTATCAATGATTTGCATGTTTTTTCTCTCATGGCTACTCTCACTACCTTCTTGTGATAAAATTGGATTTTCTATTGCTATGAATGTGGAATCCTTTTCATCATTCTCTTTCTCTTCAAGAATGAAATGGTATTTTTGAATAATTTCATAATTTTCAAACCTTTCTCTTCCATACAAACTATGGAGCTTGTCCATAATCTCTTTTGTAGTCTTGCACAATCTCAATTTTGCTACATCAGGATTTGACAAACCCTTCAAAATAATGTTCTTAGCTTCCTCATTAAATTCATCCTATGTACCATACTCAATTGAGAGCAATTCACATCTAAAGTTAAAATATATGCTTCAAATTTTACCTTCCAAAGCATGTAATCAGATCAATGTAGAAAGGGAACTCCACCAACTGAAAATATTTCTTGGTTACCCATGATCTACCTTCTAGCAGTGAAGATACACTAGAAGGAACCGTGCTTTGATACCAATTGTTGGAATGAGTATCACTACTGAGAAGGGGGGGTTGAATCAGTAGTGATAACAATTAAACACTTTTCCTTTCTTTCTCCAATATATTAATCCATTCATTTCTTAACAAGTAAGAATTAGATATGAAACATGCAACTTCAAATGGATCAACATTTGACATGCAACTGACATGCATGCATGACCAACACACAACCCATCTAGACTGACGGGCAAACCATGCTCTGATACCACTATGTAACACCCTCCTCCCACATCTACCCAAGAAACCGATCACTCAGGTTAAAAATGCAATCAGAGGCCACTATGATATGATTCAACCTCCTAAGTCATGTTAAGGAAGTGGAACCAACAGAAACACACCATACATACATTCAACATCAGCATTAGGACCCTGAAGAACCAATCCAACCTTGTTGCCAATGAGCCCCTGTGTCCCACTAAGATTTTGGACCACTTAACCTCTGTACACTCTCATTCTATTTTGCATGCCAGTGTCAAGGGACCTCTGGATGCTCTGAAAAACTTGTAAGCCAACATCCAGTGGCTCTTTTTCTCAGTGTTGTGCCAGTGTCCCCAGGATTTGAGCCACTTTTTCAGGCCAAAAGCACAAGTCACTGCCTAGAATTGAATCACATCTTCAAAATAGTAATATAACAAGGAAATAATAGTATGAAAGAAATCACTTGAATGAGATCTTGATTGGACCCCTACTAGCCATGACATGAATTTCATCAAACATATCACGAATATGTAATCTTTAGGTGTAAATAACATATCTGAGCATAGGGGTCTCATTCTTAGCTAAGAATCGCTAAGAAACATTGATGCCTCAACACATCAATCGTCATTTCATCCATTGGGCCATATATACATTATTCATTCATTTATCAGTATAAACATAATGAGAGCCATACATAGCTAATGTCATAAAATACATACATAAACAACATAATAGCAACATAAATACCAATGAAATCACAGCCATACCAACCACATATAATCCAATATAATACTCATATAAATACAAGTAGAAATAACCTCATATTTATGATGCAAAATCCAAACTTGGGATGGGACTTCCACGTTCCACCCGACCGTAGAATGGTTGAGCCAAATCTCTCTTCAGCCATTCACCCTCGTGCCATATTCCAAGCATGAATGTGGGATCTTATAGAACACATCAATCAAAAATCATCCAAGGATTCCATAGGCCATCCACCTCAACCCATCAATCAATGATTCCACCTCACTGTTGGACATCACAACACCATCATCAATCAGTCTCTATCGCAGCCATCCAGAACTCCAAAGTGTTTGTTCCAACCAAGGCTCTAGGACTAGAAACCCAACCCATATCTCTCGTCAAGCTCCAGAGCATTTTTCCAACCAAAGCTCTAGGGCTAGTAACTCAACCCACCAAGGGCTCCAGAGAATTTGTCCAACCAAGGCTACGGGACTAGTAACTCAACCTAAGTTGTTACAAGACTCCAGAGCATTTTTCCAACCAATGATCTAGGAACTAGTAACTCAAACCAAGCTAAGGAACAATGAGAACCAACCAAAAAAAAATAATGAAATGAACCCACAATCTTCTTGGCTATCTAGGAAATGACAAGGCTAGGAAATCCACTCTCAATCCAAGCAATCCTCCATGCCAGTGACAGATCATGACCAAAAATCCACATGAATATGTCATGCATTCTAAATCTAGTGAGGAAAACATACATGCAACTCAGTACCTACAAGAAAATATCATTGTTGTTATTGATCCTGATGCCCTCTTGCACTTTCCTGCTCTTCCTTTCCCTTCTTGCTCTAAAAATCTAAGTATGCCACACCCTCCAAGTGTGCTCCAAGAAGACTCGAAGTCTCCAAGAGTATGAGAGAGAGAGAATAATGAGAGAGCTCCAAAAATAAACAGACAAAAGGTTACCAACTGATCCTTAGAAACCTTTTTATGAATGAGGCCTCTTTTTTCTTCATTTTCCATTATTTTCCTTCAATTTCATCCTCACATGCAACCTGCGACCTTTCACCTCCTTTTTCTCCTAATTTCCATTATCTTCATAAATAAATGTGCCGAAATGTTATTTTTCCTTTCCAAAGCCTTAGCCATTGCCTTAGCCAATTTCTTTAGCCATTAAACAGTCACAAGTGATCCCCATCACTAGGATTTTTCCCAACATTCAACTTGGAATAAGTGTCCCATCAATTGTGGTTATTATTTTGCCTTTATTAACTTTTATTACATGGAATTTTCACCAGGGCTATTACAGAACCCTCCCCCTTTGGGGAACACCGTCCTGGGTGTTCAACAACACATATAACCACAAGAATGTTGTATGAAAAATATATTGTTGATGGAGCTTTATTAATTAGTTCGATGTAGTATTTACAATGATCAACCTGCTAAGAAGCAAACCAACATGAAAACATAACAAACATAACATCATAATGACATGACACCCATACCGCTTATTGGAGCTTTATAACATAGCTCATGACAGTATTTACATCCATATACATATGTCCATATAGCAACATCACCACAACATATACCAAAACACTGTACCAAAACTGCTTTGCATCAACCCACAAACAAAGAAGGATACATACCCCACATATGATCTTCCATCTCCGATATTATAGGTTCATCGGACCCAAAGTGCTTCCATTGCACCTTAACTTGCTCGATTTCTTAGTTCTGGAGCATGAGCACCTTTTTCTGCAATATACACTTAAGCTCAGGTTGGAATTCTCCATCTGATCCCACCTACAATACAGACTAGTCAATCATGTGATCAACATCTTTAACATACTGTTAGGGTCCTATAAATTATAAGATGATAAGTTGATTATCCATGAATTTTCATGGTTGTGATTGTTGTAAATAATGTTTCATTCTGCAAATGATTTCCAAAGAAAAAATAGAAGAAAAAGAAAGAAAGGGGATTCAAAAGAAAGAAAAGAAATATATATGTGAAAAACAAAAGAAATAAAAAAATAAGTGAGCAAGTCTAAATGCCACTACATTTCAAAAACAAAACAAAAAATATGCATGAGAAATGCCTTTAGAAAGTTTGCATAATGTGCAGCTAGTTAAAATGCCACATTAGAGTTAGATAAATAGGATAGTTAGTTTAATCCCATTGTTTAAGCGTGATTAAACTTGTTGAATAAAATTATATTAGTTAAACTAAAAATTGTTTGACCACACAGTTTAATCATTGTCTAATTTGGTTAATTAGGCTAGTTAGGCTAGTTAGGGTTTGATTAATTAACCACACTATTTAAACGTGGTTAAAATAGATTAAAATAAAATTAATACAATAGTGTTATCACATTGTAGAAACGTGATTTTGTAAAGTTATAGAATAAAGTGTTTTTTTAAACGACATGTCATTTTGTAAATAATGAAGGCCCATATCTAAATAATAGAGATTTCACCCACCCAAATCAACTTGGGTGAGGAGTTCGAACACCCCCCCACCCCTCTGATCGATAACCAAGGGGCGAGGGGTCCAAAAAGTGGTCTCTCCATTTACCACCTGTGCAACGTGTCACCCTCTCACTCACTGCAAACTCCCCCCCTCCCCCACCTAAAACCACATATTGTCCCACCCCCCCTCCGAAGTCTTCCTTTCGACTCCTACCTTTGTGACCGTTTTCTCCACCCCATGCTCCCAATCCACTCTTATTCCGCCATGTGGTGCATCCCAATCCCCACTCCACCCCAATGCAACTCTACCACATGGAACTCCCTACATCGTAACTATCCCATCATGATCACCTCCCTCCCCTGCTCCACTACCATTCTAACACATGGAATTCTTCTAATAACCATTATGTAACCTCTCTTGTGGTAATGGACCCACTCTATTAAACAACTAAATTACAATGGTAATTAGACTTTTGCTAATAAAGCAAACCATAACTCATTCATTTTCCCTCCTTTCATTGTTTAAAATAATTTGAATCCAAAACTTTCTCTAGCACCCAATCATCATATAAATACTATGTTTAGAACATCCATTCATCGAACCAACCTACACTATGACCAGTCAACAATCGAACAACCTCTGTACGCCCAACCACCAGTTTTCGTTCAATTTTCCAGGGTAAACTCTAAATTCATAGTTCTTTTCTATCTACAATGGATCCTAAAGGAAAATTTAAGATTACAGAAGAGAACCCCCTCCTACCCCCTATCATTGATCTGGACCATCAACCTCTAGTATACTAGGAGTACAAAATTAGTGAAACCACTTGTGAGTTCGACCTTTATGACCTTAACAACTGGTTAAAAACGAAATTTATAGACATCAATGATGAATTAGGCCTATGGGATTCCTCCCTACCCCAATTCATTTTCCCTCAGACCTACCACTACCCTGAATTTGTCTCATGATACCAATACTAATATTACTATTCAGAGGGAAATTGTGGCCCAGAATAATGACATTCTTTTCACCATTACCTCTGAATCCATCTCCCAGATGCTCCAAATTCAAAACTATGCACCTTTGAAACCTTTCACAGTAGATTCCCTCATGGAATTCTACAAGAACCTAACTTTTCCTCACAGAGCAAATATTTTTGAAACATTTCCCCCTGAGGATGCCAAACTACCAAAGAAGAATCCCCCTTGTTCATCCTCCATGTTCACTCAGATGACTAAACAAATCATCTCCATTGTTTCTTGTTTACTGGGCTACCAATCCAATTAGTGGGTTGATGAGGCCATCATATGGTTTTTTTAAATATTCTCAATATATGAAAAGCCCCCAATTATCTTCAACTACAGTGAATTTCTAGCAAATACCATCCATGAGTAGTTCCTAAAATTTTCCACAGAAGGAATCTTCAAGTATGCATCAGTTCTGGTTTATTTGTTTTTATATCATCAAGCAGATAGATTTCAGTTTCCATTGCATATATTTGATGAAAAGTGCAATGCCCACTCTATAATTCATTGGACTTCCTTGGTGAGAAATAATTCAAATGAGTTTACTTTCATTGACTATGTTGATAAATTTCTATATACAGTTTGTTGCCTATTAAATAATGAAATTGAAACTAGGATAGGACCTGAAATAAGAAGGATTTTACACCTGAGTGATCAAACCAAAATAGGTGACTGGTACCCGTACCAGAATCACACAGAGATTAGGGTGTATACGTGTGAATTGGCATCTTACAGGTTGTTAAAGTTTGTCTGAATGAGAATTTTCTCATTAGAATACCTTAGACAGATGATTCATATGGATGATCTCCATTTTGTAACAACAAAGAGAAAATCACATTTTAAAATTAAAGCACAGGTTTTCCCTTTCATCTACAACACAAGAGCAGTAGTTAAAGAAGGGAAATCTTCTTAAAATAAATGAACTTCAAACTCAACTTTACCTAGCCATATTATCCCTTGGGAGTGATTTCAAAGCTAAGAGTAGAAAAAAAAACTACTCCATACATTCGCACTCCCAGGCCAAAGATTAAGAAATACATGAATCGGGACCAATGGCTAGAGAACACTCTACAGGAGGCAGAAGAGTAGGTAATATATACTACAATAATAGAGGCTCCTACACCATAGGAGAAGCCAGAAAAGAAGCGAATGGAAGAGTTTTCCCCCATAGTAACAGAAATTCCAGAGAAATAATTTCAGATCTACAAGAAGAGTCAAAGGACTAATCCAACAGAAGAAATCTTTCAAGAAGAGAATACATAGTACACCATTATTCTGACATGCCCTCATGCTTCAAAGATGGATGAAGATATTTTTTTAGGGTCTCCATCCTCTTCGATCTCATACGAGCCATTAAACACCTCTCAATCAGGGGAATTGGTTCATGACCAAGCTGAACCAAACATATTTTCTAGGTACAGAGAAATCAAGAAGAAAAATGAACAGCTAAAAGCTACAACATATACACAGTTGTCAAGGCAGACAACCTATTCACAGCATAGGCTGCTCTCTTCCTTTGACATATAGAAAGGGAAAATGCAAATAGCCTTCCTGCACGCTGAGGTCCCCTTCCCAAAGACTCATGAAGATTACAAGAAATCATTTTTTTCTTTCAATACTGATCAAATAGACCTGTACAAGCAAAGAGGGGAGATGTTATACTCCGCTTTGAAAACTTCAGCAATGGAAACTTCTAGGTTGCGAGTCTCTGTAAATAACATCCAGTCTCAGCATAAATTAGAGAAATTATCTTCTCTAGCCAAAGATACAAAAATAAAATCATTGGAAGACCTTGTAATCAAACTGGGATATTATCCAAGTCATGTGAAAGCAACAGAAGAGATTATCAGAAGGAAAAATGCTGACATTGCAACACTCAAGAAACATCTCAAGCTTCCCTCCACAGATGACCCACAAACTAAGGAAGTTAGGGAATCAGAGAAGGAAAACGAATACATGTTCAGGATCATTATTGAACAAAGTGGACAGATCAAAGCCATGGGGGTTGAAATGGATAAATTGCTAAAGGAAAGAGAACAATCCACACAGTTGGAAGCCATTCCACTAATAGTAGTTCCCATTTCATCTACATCAGCAACAGGGGCATCCAATTCAGTAACCATCACTGAGGGGCAATCTACATATTATTTATTGGAACTTATCAAGGCAATGGATGACCTATCAATCTGAGGATAGGAAATTAAGAAGCTAAAAACTAAGCTGAAGAAAATTCAAGAGAAGAAGTTGAAGATTGACAATGTATACTGGTTGAGCTACAGTAAACTCATAAATTAACACCGAATATTTAACAATTGCAAAATGAATCAGCAATTGCACAAACATTGGCACAGACAAAAGAAAGTATATGGGAATAAAAAAATGAGGCCATGATTGAAATATGGCCCTCAATTCAGATTATTTTTTAGCAAGAGTTAATACAGAGGTCCAAAGAGGTAATTGAAGAAGTGAAAGAAAATTTAGGGCAGAAGCCAGGTGAAGCCACTACTCTTATTAGAATTTTAAATTCGAAAACCAAGGAATAATTGGAAGAATTGGAATTTGGAGACAAGACAGAGACCATTTTGGAGTTGAGGAGGGTCATTACAAAAAGGAACCTTGTGCTACAATTGGATATGTTAGGCCCCCATAATACTAGTGATTCCCCCATTACTATTGTCATTATATCCCTTATTGTTATTATTGTGCCCCTATTGTCACCATATTGTTATTAGTATGCCCCATAGAAACCCACTATTGTTATTTTTGTGCCCTTATGTTATTACGGTTATGTCAGCTTGATTATATTATGACCCCTTAGACTCCTATATATAGAAGGGAGGTTTAGTCATTTGTATCATCCAATACTTATTCATTTGTGTAATGTAAAGGAGGTTTCCCCCTCAAAGAGGCTGAATTCTAAGGCGTTGATCTATCTTTTCTATCTTTTGGTGAGCTGGTTTCCTAACAGTTGGTATCAGAGCTTTGGATTCTAGGGTTTTGCTGCTCCAAAGAGGTCATTGTGGAATTTTCACTATAACTTTTTTTTCGCAACATTGTAGAAGCTACAAAAAAAACCTATTTGAGCTGAAATCGATTTTCACTTCGGGTCCAAATTTCAAAGCTTGTCTCACTATATTTGTGGAGATATGATCTGAGGACATTAGGGTTTTGCAAACTCCCAAATTACATTCCAAACAGGTGACCTAGGGAAAATCATCATAACTTTTGTTTTGAGCATCAAATTGAATTTTTGTAAGAATTTTCAAAAAGAGGATGGAATTTAGTTTTCTGTGTATCAATTTCAGGTACTAAGGTCCAAACATTGACACGTGGCATGTCGTTCAAGTTTGTTCTACTGAACTAGTTTATAATCAGGTCATCGTGGGATATTTAGCATAACTCTTCCTTGGAGAATCCAATCTTGATCAGACTTGCAGGGTTAGAAAGAGGACTCAGAGGGATACTGCAGGACAAGAGTTTAGATATTCAAGATCCGTAGTTACAAAGATACAACAGATTCAATATCAAGCTCTTACAAAGTGAAAAAAAAGGTGTGTAGTATTTTTAAAATTTTACATAAGATTGTTTGAAAAATTAGTTTGAAGGAATTCAAAGGGAATAGTGAAGAATTATTAGCATTAATTAATGCCCCGAAGAAAGAAAATGGAAACACCTAGTAAGCAACCTGAAAGCTCTAGCATGACTCATGAAGAAGAGGAAGAAATGCAACATGATATATCAAAATTAGAAGACCAAGTACAACAAATTTCATTCTCACTAAAGGTAAATGAAGCCAAGATGAATGGTGTGGAAGCTAATATGAATGGCATGCAAATTAAGATGGAAGCTAAGATGGATGGCGTGGAAGCTAAGATGAATGGCATGGACGCTAAGATGAATGGCATGGACGATAAGATGGAAGAATTGAAGATAAATTTGAATAAGTTGCTACAAGAAATGGTCACTAATGGTGAAAGGTTATTAAAGTAAACTCATGATGAGAACAAAAGAAATGTTAATCATGATTGCATAGACTCTAATGCTTGATTGAAGACCCACCATGTTCCAAAGATTCATATGACGAAGTTTGACGGCAAGGATCCCAAAACATGGATACTACAGATGGAGCAATTTTTCGATCTCCATAATGTGCAAAACACACAAAAGGTACGTATTGCAACTTTATATTTGGAACCAAATTAGTTTGTATGGTATCGATGGCTTTGCTCTCGTAAACAAATTTCACTTGGGAAATTTTTACGGAAGAAATGATAGCACATTATGAGGATACAAAAAGCAACACCTTTTTTTGCCAATTGATAAATCTCAAACAAAAGGGTTCAATGATGGAGCACATTGAGGACTCCCAAAAATTGAACATAAGGGTAAAAGATATTCTAGAGGAGCATATGATTGATGTGTTCGTAGGAAATTTAAAGGATAATATCCAAAATGAGGTTCACCTTTGGGAACCTGATTCATTAGAGAAGGCATTCAGGTTAGCAAGAAAAATGGAAAGCAAAAATTATGGCAACCAGGAAGCCTACCACTCACAACTATAAAGATGGAAGTGTTGTTGCCCCTATCCTTCCATAACCTACAAGGTTGACACCACAACAATTGGAATAAAAAAGAGCAAAAGGGATTCGTTACAATTGTGATAGCAAATAAACTAAAGGTCATAAGTGTGCTGAGAAGAAATTATTCTACATAGATTGTGAAGAGGAGGAAGAAAAGGGCCAAGAAATGTCAAAAGAAGAGGATATACTGCAGGAAAAAACCCTAGATAAAGAAGAAATGAATCCAACCATATCTTGTAATGTATTGGCTGGAATTACCACTCCTCAAACTATGAAGATAGAAGGACATATCAAGAAGAAAAAGGAAATAGTGTTGATTGATTCGAGAAGTACCCATAATTTTATTCATTGTAAGATAACAAAGGAATTGAATTGCTTCCTATATCTAGCACCAGAGTGTCAAGTGATGGTTGCAAGTGGAGGAAAAATAAATTGCTCTGGAAAGTGCCATAATATCAAGCTATCCATGGGAGACTATGTATTGAATAGCCCAATGCTTTCCATTCCAATGGGTGGTGCTGATGTTGTACTAGGAGTCCAATGGCTACAATCCTTAGGTACAATAGCTTTTAATTTTCAAGAAATTTTCATCAAATTTTCTTCGGAAGGAAAGGAAGTTGAATTAAGAGGTATCACAGGGAAACCAGGAAAGATAATCAGCTCTAACGGTATGACAAATCTTCTAAAGAAGGAACAACGAGGTGTAATTGGACAATTATGTTCGCTAGAGGTTCCCACATTGAAATCATATATTTCTCCAGATATCCAAAATGTCTTGGACAATCATTCCAAGGTATTTGAGACTCCCAAAGGTCTCCCACCTGTTCATGATCATGATCATGCTATTCATTTGATTCCAAGAAGTGTTCCTCCAAACATCAGGCCGTACAGATACCCCTATGCCCAAAAGAGTGAAATTGAACGTATGGTTGCAGAAATGCTAGAGGATGGTATAATTCAACCTAGTCAATGTTCTTGCTCTACTCCAGTAGTATTGGTGCACAAGAAGGATGGATCATAAAGCATGTGTTCGGATTATAGGGAGCTCAACAAGATCACTATTAAAGATAAATTTCCCATTCTTTTCATTGATAAATTATTGGATAAATTGCATGGATTAATTTACTTCACCAAGTTGGATATTCGTTTAGGATATCACCAAATCAAAATGAAGACTGAAGGCATTCCGAAAACAACATTTATAACTCATGAGGGTCATTATGACTTTTTGGTCAAGCCTTTTGTCCTTACCAATGCACCTTCTACATTTCAAGGTTTGATGAATTCCATTTTCAAACCCTTCCTTAGAAAATTTGTGTTAGTATCTTTTGATGATATACTAATCTACAGCAAGTCTTGGAAGGATCATGTTGAACATGTTGACAGGGTGCTCAAACTATTGGAGGAGAAACAATTATATGCAAAAGGCTCCAAATGTTTCTTTGGAGTACAAGAGGTGGAATATCTGGGTCATATTGTATCTCATGAAGGTGTTAAGGTAGACCCTAGCAAAATTAAAGCCATTAAGGAATGGAAAATCCCCACATCCATAAAACATCTATGAGGATTTCTCGAGTTGACATGGTATTATTCAAGTTTTATTAAGAATTATAGGAGCATAGCAGCACAACAAATTATTGAAGAAAGATGCATTTTCATGGACTCCAGAAGCAACAAAGGCCTTCGAACATCTTAAAGAGGCAATGTGCCAAGCACTAGTCTTAGCTAGGCTAGACTTCACAAAAACCTTTATTGTGGAATATGATGCTTCAGGAAATGGAATTGGTGTTGTTTTAATGCAATATGAAAGACCCATTGCTTTTGAAAGTCATCCAATCAAGGGAAAGTATTTACACAAAGCTATTTATGAGAAGGAAATGTTGGCAATACTACATGCACTTAAGAAATGGCGACCCTACCTAAGGGGAAGACACTTCAAGGTAAAAATGGATCATGATAGTCTTAAATACTTTTTAGAAAAATATTATCCTCTGAAAAGCAACAAAAATGGGTCACAAATATGTTGGGTTATGACTCTAAAATCATCTACAAAAAAGGGAAGAAAAATGTTGTGGCTGATGCACTCTTAAGAAAGGATGAGGATGTGGAAGCATTGTTGTGTGCCATTTCTATTATCCAACCAGATTAGATAAATGAAGTAAGGGAGGAATGGAAGAATGACGAAGAAGTGTGGGCACTCATTCGAAAGTTACAACAAGATCCTAGTGCATCTGATACATTTAGATGGAAACATGATTCGTTATGGTACAATGATCGCTTATACCTATGTAAGAATTCCCAACTCAAACAAAATATTCTTATGGAATTGCACACTTATCCCTTAGGAGGGCACTCAGGGATTTAAAAAACTTACCACAGGGTTAAGAAGGAATTTTTTTAGGATGGCCTTAAATTGGATATTCAAAAGTTTGTAGTGGAATGTTTTGTTTGCCAACAAAATAAAGTTGAAACAATTAAGACCCCAGGTTTATTACAACCTTTATCCATTCCAAGCCAACGTTGGGAGGAGGTTTCAATGGATTTGATCACAGGTTTACCGAAGTCCGAGGGAAAGAGTGTCATCATGGTCGTAGTTGGTAGACTTACCAAGTATGCACACTTTTGTGCATTATCACATCCATTTAAAGCCAATACAGTTTCTACTGCATTTATGGAAACAATTCAAAAGCTAAATGGAAACCCAAAGATTATTGTAAGCAACAAAGATCTGATTTTCACTGGGAATTTTTGAACAAAATTATTTTCTTGTCTCGGTACTCAGTTAGCTCATAGCTCATCTTATCATCCTCAATCTGATGTGAAAACTGAGATAGTAAACAAATTTTTGGAAGGATATCTTCGTTGCTTTGTATATGATAAATAGACACAATGGGCCAAATGGTTGCCTCTGGCTGAATGGTGGTATAACACTTCCTTCCATACTCAGCAACAATGACCCCATTTATGGAACTTTATGGATATCATCCACCATCCATCACATCATATTTAAGAGAAAATTCTAAGGTTCAAGCAGTGGAACATCACATCAAGCATCAACAACAAGTTCTCCAACTCGTAAAGGATAACCTCACGTTGCCACAGAATAAAATGAAACAACAAGTAGATCAACATCGCAGCAAAAGAAGTTTTGATGTAGATGACTGGGTATTCCTACAGCTACAACCATATAAACAAATGTCCCTCAAGCAAGCTAAGAAGGATAATAAATTATCACCAAAGTATTATGGTATGTACAAGGTGTTACAAAAGATTGGTACTATGGCATACAAATTGGATCTTCCTATAGCTTCCCGACTGCACCTAGTTTTCCATTATTCATGTTTAAAGAAGGTTATAGGTGACAAGCTCCCAATTCAAACAATATTGCCAGAACTTGACGAGGAAGGAAAAGTCATATTGGAACCAAATTCAGTCACAGAAACAAGAACTTGACAACTACAAAATCGATCAATTTCAGAGTATCTCATCAAGTGGAAGAACTTATCTTCTAAAGATTCCACATGGGAGGATGAGAATTTTATATAGAAACATCCAGAACTACTCAAGCGTTGAGGACAATGATTTTCAGAAGGAAAGGGGCATGTTAGGCCCCTATAATACTAGTGATTCCCCCATTCCTATTGTCATTGTATCCCTATTGTTATTATTGTGCCCCTATTGTCCCCATATTGTTATTAGTATGCCCCATAGAAACCCACTATTATTATTTTTGTGCCCTTATGTTATTACTGTTATGTCATCTTGATTATATTATGACCCCTTAGACTCCCAAATATAGAAGGGAGGTTTAGTCATCTGTATCATCCAATAGTTGTTCATTTGTGTAATGTAAAGGAGGTTTCCTCCTCGAAGAGGTTGAATTCTAAGGCGTTGATCTATCTTTTCTATCTTTTGGTGAGCTGGTTTCCTAATAGGATAAGTGTCACAATATGGAGTCCAACATTCAAAAATTCCACATAACATTTAATGTGCTAAATCAGAAGGGACTACAAGGTCTGATAGGGATTGGAGAAAAGTTTGTCAGTTTAGAAGATTATCACCAGAAATTATATACCATAGCGAGAGAAAAGTCAAAGTTTTCTACTATCAAAGGAAGTATCAGAGGGAAAGCCTTCATGGAAGCTTTGGACTTTGACCTGCTGATAAAACATGAGATAAAGCACTTGTTGATTATCAAACCTACTTTTCAAAAGTATATTGAGGTAGATGAAACTTATAGGAAACTAGTCCAATTGTCCACTCCAAGTGAAGATAGATGGGACAAATTGTGGAGTTACATGGGTAAGACAATTTTTTACCTTCAACAACAAGGCAAAACTTCTTCACACTTAGTCATCACCAGCAATCCTGAAAGATAGTGACAAAGCACTACAACAGTTTTAACTACCTACTTTTTTGTACTATTTATGTAATTAGTGTTGGATATTTTGTAAAAAATATTGATATTTTGACTCAAGATAATTTTGATAATTTTTGTATAAGTACTTCACAAATCGAAGTACAAATGTTGGGACTTGTATCAAGAAAGAACATTTTGATGTAAAGTTGTTCACTGAGTTGAAAGTGATCATTTTATTAATATAGAAGATTATTCCAGGATTCATGTGTTAGGATAATTGGTGATGTCTTTCTTTTTTTAAACTTGTTATATCTATGTTTTCATATGTTTTCTTATCTAAATTGTTTAAAATAAGAATAAGGGTTGAACTTGTTTAACCACACTATATCCTAGATTTTAAGTAATTTATATGTTTTCAAACTGAAGTTAAATATAGAATTCATGTTAAAATTCTCTATGTTTAATGGAATTTGAATCTATTCCTCCATCTCACTCCACAAAGCTTCAAAGATCCAAATATCCTTCTTACCTTGCCCTCTTTCAATCTTTTCTGATGTTTCTATTTTTTATCAACTTAAGACTTTGACTCCAACACCCAGTGGCCTTTCCTTGCAGTTTCAACCAAACATTTCAAAAACAAAACTCTGAATCTAATATCTAGCCTAAAATCCCAAATCATTAAATCTAAATCCAATAGAGAGATCCCTCTCTGAGTTTAGAAGGGCTAGCTTCTAGGCTTAAAAGTGGTTTTGTGGTTACCTCTGGGTTACTTTATAAGAAATTACATAGTGATAACATCCTGGTGACCATACTAGGGACTTCAAACAAATCTGATATGTATTAAATTTTCCCTGGTCAAAATCTTTATTTCAGTGCTTAAAGCCATTTATAAGTTTGTGGCTAAGAAAGAGATCTAATTTAAGGTTGTTTTCCACTTGTAAGTTGTACATATTTTATATCTGTAAATATTCTATAGTGTATTTGGCTCCTAAGAACATATGTACTAGATCTAATCCATATCCAAATCCACCAAAATTTGTAGATAACCCTGAAAAAAATCTTAAAAAGAAAAGTTTAGCTGAGAGTCAGGAAAGTAATAATCCTCTCCCTAACATTACTTCTCTACTTGAAAGCTTTGAAATAGTGGAAGACATAGAATTTGATTTACCATTTGAACATGGTCTCTTCCAAATTAAATCTGAAAGTTTTGTAGCTGAAACATTTTTTGATGAAAACATCTTAAAACCCTACATTTCAAAGCATAAAAATGTGAAATCAAACTATGAGGATGATGTCATCAAACAATTTAACAAACTTGAAGTGTCGGTATCTGAACTAAATCAAGTTGTACATAAATCTGTTGAATCACCTAAATCCTCACATTCTTCTTCTACTACTTCATCCCCAACCCCCCCATTAATTCCACCTATTATTTCTATCCCACTAGAAATTCCTCCTATTTCTACTACCATTCCATTTATTCCCCCTATTTCCACTATCCCACTAGAAATTCCTCTTGTTTCTAATGTCCCTCCATTTATTCCCTCTATTTCCACTATTCCCCTAGAGATTCCCCTTGTTTCTACCACATCTCTATTTATTCCCCCTATTACCCATATACCCATTTCATCTACTATCCCTACCACCTCTACACCAACACAAAAAAGTGTAATCTTACCTCCTTTGATACCTTCCTCATCCACTTACATTGTAGTTATTTCCTCCTCTCACACACCCATCATGGTAATTAGGTATGCTCCCATGGTTTTACCTAGACAGCTCAATGCCATGCCACAAGGCTACCAGAATATAATACCTTAGTTTGATAGCATAGGCCCAATACCTACTCAACAACATGTAGATAGGATGAATGACTATTTGGACTTACAAGAAATTGATGATGATGATGTAAAAAAAGATATTTTTTGCTCAAAGTTTAACAGGGGAAGTGAAAAAATGGTTTAAATCATTACAAGCTGCCTCTATCCCTAATCTAACACAATTTCATCAAAATTTATTTGCACGATGGGAAGTGAAGAAAAACCCTCTTCAAATTTTATCTGAGAATGAAAGTATCAAAAGAGCCCCTCGTGAAACAGTCCAGGACTATTGTGCTAGATTTAACAAAATTTACCACTCTACCTCAACTGCCATATAACCCCCACTAGGACTGGCCCTAATCCAATTCCCAGATGGATTTGATCTGACATGTCTTACCAACTTAGAGAAAGAAGCCATGCTACGCTTGAGGAGATGCAGATAAATGCGGTTATTGTAGAAGCTAATTTTTAGCCCAAAGATCTAGGCTAAAAGCTAAAAGGAAGGTATATATTAAAGAGGAACCTACTTCTTCCTCATCCGATGCTAATTTGGATAGCTTAGTTAGGTCTATGGAAATAATGGTAGAGAGAATAAGTTTAACTGATAGAGCTCCTCCAAGAGATAATCAAGGTGGTCCTCAAAATAGAAATCAAAATCTTAGGAGGAATCCACACTTAATCAAACAAAGAGAACAAAGAGGCCCAAATGATCAACAACAAATTAGGCTTCCCTTCCAAGAAAACTATGTTGATGAAGAAGTTTAGTTGAAAGGAGATCCTAAAGAAAACCAAATAAACTCATTTGAAGAAAGTGAGATAGATCATATTTTCTTGACCAAAGAAGAGCAAGATCTGTTCTTGTTGTCACAACCAGAAGCCCCCCTTTCAGAATCAGATGAGTATAAACAAGGATACCAAAATGCTATAATGGAAGTGCATAAGCAATATAATCTAAGAAGAAAAAATATTGTTGGAAATCCTCTCAGAAAAATGCATAATGATGCCCCTTCCACTAGCTAAACAAATGATGTCTCTCAAAAAGAGGCTCCTAAAAAACAGGATCAGAATACCAAAGAGATAGACAAACCTCAAACCTCTTTCAGCATTGAGACCTAGTTGTCGAAAGTTAAAATTTCAATTCCTTTAACGTAATTAATCCATGAAAATGTATATAGGTCCCAAGTTATGAAAGCCCTAAAAATAGGGGAAGGGGCAGACACATTAAACCTGACTGATGACCAACCTGAGTTTTTATTTGGACCTAAAGTGGAAGGAAAATCTCAGGATGGAACTATGCCTCCTTTTTATATTAGTTTGAATATTCATGATGTTAGCCTCCTGCTGCAGCAGGTTAATCATCTTTCATGATCGACAGTTTTACATGCCAAATATGTCGTGCTATGCATGCTGCAATGCTCCATATTTGCTGTAGATGGCCAAAGAAGTGTCCATAAGAGTATGCTAGTCTAAGGGGCACTGCTGTGTTCCAATTTTGATAAGCAATCCACTTTTTGATCCGAGGCAGTTTTTCAGTTGGAGGTACTCAGGCTGGAGTTCACTAACCTCTCTCTTCTTCTCATCACCCTTATTATATAACTCCCTATTGGTTTTTCCCTTCCCCTATTAAAATCATGTATATAAACTCCCCTATGTAAATACCCCTCCCTGGCATTATAGCCATAATTCTACCAAGTCCGGGAAATCACAGTCCATCTGGGATTGTTTTTAGCCCACCCGCGTCATTAAGGAACTAGTTGACATCTGGTCAGCTAGTAACCTCCCCCTTAACCCTAAAAACCCCCAAAAACCCATATTCCGCCCCTAAACCAAAGTTCTGTGCATAAATATTAACCCGCACATTTTTCAAACCCCATAACCCACTTTCCCGAAGTCTAAACCCCGCGCGCATTATTAAAAAAGGCATATGCTGCGCATATACACTACACTTAACCCGCCGTCCCTTCGCATCCGCCGCTAGCCGTCCAATCCACAGCCCCACAGATCGATGGTGGGCGGGCCGCCCCATCCCCGAACTGCCCGGCCTTTAGCGTCCGGGAGATGGGCGGTATTACCGCCGTACTCCCACCACGCGTCAGGCGTTGGGCTGTGGCGGAGCCCCTCCCTCCGAAACCGCCATCCCCGAAAAGCGGTGCGCCACATACCGCTTACCGCCTCCTCCCTGGTGACATCACCACCCACGTCACCCCCTGCACAGTCATGCCCACGTCACTCCCCTGTCCAGTCACCCGATGAGTCACCTGCCTGCGTGGCCTCTTGCCACATCACTGCCACATGTCGCCGCCACCGTACCTGCCACGTCATCATCCGTACGTGATGAGTCATGCTAACGTCTAACGTCCCGCCACGTCGCCCTGCTGACGTCACCCGCCGTACAATGCTGACGTCATGCTGACGTCATCAGCACTTTTTTGGGCGCAGAGGCACAAAAGTCGCACTTCGGAGCCCCGGAATCGAATTCTGAGGCAGTTTTTAATGAGCGAGTAGGATTTTTTAGGCCGAAATGGAGAATCTTCAGGGAATCTTTAGGGAATCTTCTCACGATGCTGCCCCAGGAAGCCCGAAAAGGCGCAAAAATGATCTGTTTTCTTCACAGAGCATACCAAAATGATCAGAAGACAATTCCAGATGATACAGAGGTCGAACAACGGCCATTTACTGGTGATTAGACCCGCAGCATATCAGATCGGCAGTCCAGATTTTGTCAGAGAGTATCAGTGGAAGAAAAGACGCCATAGAGTATTAGTCAAGGTTTTTTAGTGGCTCGAGGCACCTGAACATTGATGAAGCCCCCAGAAAGTCACATCAATAAGCATCAGCCCATCCTTACCTTCAAATCACCATTAAGGCATTCAAGGCACCAGGACAGCAAGAAAGCAGAAACCCATACTCATTTATTGCAGAAAACGCTGCAGCAAGCCACTAAGGACAGCATCATTTATTCAGTTTTGACACATCGGCCCTGAGCACGGCCCGAGATATTTTTTTCATTCATTTTTAGATAGGATTAGGTCAAGTAGTCATTTTTATGACCTAATTAGGTCAAGATGTAATAAAGGAAACTCTACAGAGAGTTTTTGCCCTATATATACCACCCTCTGTATAGTTTTAAGGGTTGGTTAATTGAGATTTTCACTAGAGACTCGCTGTGTATACCTGGATTTTTCTGTAATCAAAGATTGCTTAAAGCTTGGAGAGTGAACTGTCTGTTGTTGATGAACGTTTCGAAGAGTTGAAGATGGAATTCCTGCGTTGCGGCCTGAAGCAATAAGTGCCTCTTATCTCTGTTTATGTGTTTGCCATTATCTAAATAGCAGAAAAAAGGAATAGCCTAGAATTAGTTTAAACACTCTCTATGCTCAATTTCTGTTGTTTTTTGATGTTTTCCTCTAAAAGAATTGGTTATGAACATTGAATTCCTCCTGGCTCATGTTTACCCCAATTCACCTGTGTTGGCCAATTATCTAGGGATTCTTAACTGCCCCTAGGTAGCGCCCTGTGATTTTCTCTGCTAATCTGTTGGAGAGATTCTTAACTGCCTCTCTTTCTTTAGCATTCAGTTCACCCCTTAAATCTGAAGATTGCTTCAAACCTCAGTTATCTTGCTCCATGTTCCCTCACTTTTATTAAGAAAACGCACCAGCAGTTCCCCTCCTCGACTCCACGCCCAATGGCTTGAAAAATTTAGACTATACTCTGCCTCTCTACCTAAAAGTGTCAGTTTTCCCACCAAAACTCAATCAAAACCCCTGTGCATCATATCTAGCCTAAAATCATCCCTTTCAACAAAGCTAAATCATAAAGAGAGAGCCCTCTCTGACTGCAGGTAGGCTAGGGCCTGCAGTCCAAAGTTGGTTTGTGGTTACCTCGGCCGTATCCCTTTAGGAGTCAAAAGGGACAACCTGAGTGATAACATAATGGCGACTCCACTGGGGAAGTGAATCATGTGTTTATTAGTGTAAATCCTCAATTTTGACCAGTTCGCCTCGTTTTCTGGAGAAAGTGTTCCTTTTCTTCAAGGCTTTTCATGTTCAGCTCTGATCTGTGACGGTGGACAGAGATCAGGCACTTCAAGGTTAATTCATCCACCTGGCAACTCCACATCATCCTCATAATAAAGACTCCACTAGAGAAATGAACCCGAAGGAATTATACAAGCAGATCAGGCTCTTGATTTGGACTATCATCCAAGAGATCATGTTCTTTCTCTTGCACTAGATTTTGCTGTGCATATTGTATTTTAAAAATGATTTTATGTCAGATTTTTATGTTTTTCCTTTGGAAAAAGTTGTTGAAAAGCCTCCTTGCACATCAGAGCAGCAGCTTTCAAATGCTATGGAAGATCATCATACAGCCAAGGAGGAAACAAAAATAGAGCCCAGTCTTCTAGTTCCTGTACATACTCCTGTGCCTCGTAAAGTTCCTGAAAGATATAAGCCGCTCATCCTGCCTCCTGTGCTTGGTCCTCTGCCGGCAAATCATCCTGAATATCTCCCTAGATTTGATGGAGAGAATGGTATTACTGCCCAGAAACATATCCAGGCTTTTGAAGATTATCTTAATACATTTGAAGTGGAAGATGAAGATGTCAGTCTTAGACTATTTGCCCTTTCTTTGCAAAGCAAAGCTAGGACTTGGTTTAAAGCGTTGCCTGAGGCGAGCATCTCTAAGTTTCAGCAGTGTGCCAAGCTTTTCCTTGATAAATGGATGATCAGAGGTAATCTCTTCGCGCTCATTGAAGAATACAATCATTTAGAAAGGCATCCAGATGAATCTGTTCAGCAGTTTTCAGACAGATTCAATCAGGTTTATTAGGCCATGCCTCTAAATATAAGACCTCCCCTTGATCTAGCTCTATTGCAATATCCTAGAGCATTTGACACAGAAATGGAATTCTGTCTGAGAGAAAGATGCCTGTCCACTTTGAAACAGATGCAGGACATAGCTGTGGACGTAGAGGCAAATCTAAGAAGGAGGGAAGAACAGCGCAAAGCAGAGCAAGAAGAAAGATTTCATAGTGTGTTACAAAAGACAGAGGAAATGATGCAGCTGATCACAATAAAAGTGGAATGTTCAGAGCACCAGAACAGATCTGTTTCACAACAGGAAAGTAGTGACATTCACGAACAAACCTGCCACAAAACAGATGACATATTCATCCAGCCATACATGATGGAGCAGTCTCCTAATATACTGTGTGAATATAATAGCTTCTCTTCTTTCAACTATCTGCCCAAATATGAGCTGTATAATGATGATTATGAGCCTAACCACCAAATCAGCCTTGCAGAGGAATCAGATCCTATTTTGGCAGGAAGCAGTGTTCAGGTTCAACAACCTGAACCCAAAGATCAGCGTGCCCATCTCAGCTATGAAGAAAAGGAAGAAAACGCAGAGTGCGTTGATTTCAGTGAAGGAACTTTACCCTTTTGTTTTGAATCTTTTCAATTTATCAAGGATAACTATCATGCTATGTATGATCAAGTGTCACCGCGTGTTGCTATTGACCGACTGGAGGATAATCAAGATATTGTTCCAAAGGTATTGCCTCTAATTTTGCAGCCCCAAAGAGCCGTTGAATATCAGATTGAGGAGGACCCAGAAGCAGCAGCATATGACCAAATGATCCAAATGGATCCCCCGCCTCATTATTTTCAGCCATCTGAGGTGTTCAAAGAAGAAGAAGACCAGCAGTCTGCACAGATCAGTCAAGTCCTATTCGAGCCAGATCGTAATAAATTACCAGCACCTCTGCGAGTTCTAAATGACCTATCCGCTGGCAGGCAGAATGATGAAAGAAATCAGTGCTCTTCTCCGTTAGCAGGCTGCAAGGCTCAGTATCGAGCTGTCGATGATCTCCCGACTCCAAGGCATGGTAGCGATCCTCAACCTTTGTACAGTTCTTTAATTCAGCCTAGAAATTGTATATATATGTTGCAGGACAGTTTTGTACAGTATTTAAACACCGCAAAGGAGGTCAGTAGCTTCCTGATCTTCTCAAAGATTGACAAAGCCATAACAAATTGCAAAATCTCAGTTGGACCCACTAGCAAGCACAAGCAGCAAAGCCCACTCATGATATTATTGCTTAAGTGGCTGCATTGGCTATTTCACTTCACCTAACAGCAAAGTAAGTACTGGTTAGAGTAGGTAGGTAGGTAGGATCAATAAGGCAGCCAGCCAAGGGAAATTTGCAGAACACAGCAACAATTGAATACAAGGCAGTCTGACCTACTGTTCTTGACTTTTCACAAGGAAAAGCCATCCCCAAGTGGAGCCACTGTTAGCCTCCTGCTGCAGCAGGTTAATCATCTTTCATGATCGACAGTTTTACATGCCAAATATGTCGTGCTATGCATGCTGCAATGCTTCATATTTGCTAAAGATGGCCAAAGAAGTGTCCATAAGAGTATGCTAGTCTAAGGGCCACTGCTGTGTTCCAATTTTGATAAGCAATCCACTTTTTGATCCGAGGCAGTTTTTCAATTGGAGGTACTCAGGCTGGAGTTCACTAACCTCTCTCTTCTTCTCATCACCCTTATTATATAACTCCCTATTGGTTTTTCCCTTCCCCTATTAAAATCATGTATATAAACTCCCCTATGTAAATACCCCTCCCTGGCATTATATCCATAATTCTACCAAGTCCGGGAAATCACAGTCCATCTGGGATTGTTTTTAGCCCATCCGCGTCATTAGGGAACTAGTTGACATCTGGTCAGCTAGTAACCTCCCCCTTAACCCTAAAGACCCCCAAAAACCCATATTCCGCCCCTAAACCAAAGTTCTATGCATAAATATTAACCCGCACATTTTTCAAACCCCATAACCCACTTTCCCGAAGTCTAAACCCCGCGCGCATTATTAAAAAAGGCATATGCCGCGCATATACCCTGCACTTAACCCGCCATCCCTTCGCATCCGCCACTAGCCGTCCAATCCATAGCCCCGCAGATCGACGGTGGGCGGGCCGCCCCATCCCCGAACTGCCCGGCCTTTAGTGTCCGGGAGATGGGCGGTATTAACGCCGTACTCCTGCCACGTGTCAGGCGTTGGGCTGTGGCGGAGCCCCTCCCTCCGAAACCGCCATCCCCGAAAAGTGGTGCACCACATACCGCTTACCGCCTCCTGCCTGGTGATGTCACCACCCACGTCACCCCCCTGCACAGTCATGCCCACGTCACTCCCCTGTCCAGTCACCCGATGAGTCACCTACCTGCGTGGCCTCCTGCCACGTCACTGCCACGTGTCCCCGCCACCATACCTGCCACGTCATCATCCGTACGTGATGACATCATGCTGACGTCATCCCACCACGTCGCCCTACTGACGTCATGCTGACGTCACCCGCCATACAATGCTGACGTCATTAGCACTTTTTTGGGCGCAGAGGCGCAAAAGTCACACTTCGGAGCCCCGGAATCGAATTCTGAGGCAGTTTTCATCGCAAGATTTTTTAGGCCGAAATGGAGAATCTTCAGGGAATCTTTAGGGAATCTTCTCACCATGCGGCCCCAGGAAGCCCGAAAAGGCGCAAAAATGATCTGTTTTCTTCACAGAGCATACCAAAATGATCAGAAGACAATTCCAGATGATACCGAGGCCGAACAGTGGCCATTTACTGGTGATTAGACCCGCAGCACATCAGACCAGCAGTCCAGATTTTGTCAGAGAGTATCTGTGGAAGAAAAGATGCCAGAGAGTATCAGCCAAGGTTTTTTAGTGGCTCGAGGCACCTGAACATTGATGAAGCCCCCAGAAAGTCACATCAATAAGCATCAGCCCATCCTTGCCTTCAAATCACCATTAAGGCATTCAAGGCACCAGGACAGCAAGAAAGCAGAAACCCATACTCATTTATTGCAGAAAACGCTGCAACAAGCCACCAAGGACAACATCATTTATTCAGTTTTGACACATCGGCCCTGAGCACGGCCCGAGATATTTTTTGCATTCATTTTTAGATAGGATTAGGTCAAGTAGTCATTTTTATGACCTAATTAGGTCAAGATGTAATAAAGGAAACTCTGTAGAGAGTTTTTGCCCTATATATACCACCCTCTGTATAGTTTTAAGGGTTGGTTAATTGAGATTTTCACTAGAGACTCGCTGTGTATACCTGGGTTTTTCTGTAATCAAAGATTGCTTAAAGCTTGGAGAGCGAACTGTCTGTTGTTGATGAACGTTTCGAAGAGTTGAAGATGGAATTCCTGCGCTGCAGCCTGAAGCAATAAGTGCCTCTTATCTCTGTTTATGTGTTTGCCATTATCTAAATAGCAGAAAAAAGGAATAGCCTAGAATTAGTTTAAACACTCTCTATGCTCAATTTCTGTTGTTTTTTGATGTTTTCCTCTAAAAGAATTGGTTATGAACATTGAATTCCTCCGGCTCATGTTTACCCCAATTCACCTGTGTTGGCCAATTATCTAGGGATTCTTAACTGCCCCTAGGTAGCGCCCTGTGATTTTCTCTGCTAATCTGTTGGAGAGATTCTTAACTGCCTCTCTTTCTTTAGCATTCAGTTCACCCCTTAAATCTGAAGATTGCTTCAAACCTCAGTTATCTTGCTCCATGTTCCCTCACTTTTATTAAGAAAACGCACCAGCAGTTCCCCTCCTCGACTCCACGCCCAATGGCTTGAAAAATTCAGACTATACTCTGCCTCTCTACCTGAAAGTGTCAGTTTTCCCACCAAAACTCAATCAAAACCCCTGTGCATCATATCTAGCCTAAAATCATCCCTTTCAACAAAGCTAAATCATAAAGAGAGAGCCCTCTCTGACTGCAGGTAGGCTAGGGCCTGCAGTCCAAAGTTGGTTTGTGGTTACCTCGGCCGTATCCCTTTAGGAGTCAAAAGGGACAACCTGAGTGATAACACATGACAAGATTCTGCATAACACAATGCTTGACTCTAGTGCTTCTCACAATCTGAAGCCCAGAGCCATCATGGAAAAACTAGGTTTAGATATCACAAGGCCTTACAAATATTTGTATTCCTTTGATTCTAGCAAGGTCAGATGCCTAGGTCTCATTAAAGACCTATGTGTCACTTTAGCCCAAATCCTAGCCAAAATTCTAGTCATGGACATTGTAGTAGCAGACATACCCCCTAAGTATGGAATGCTACTATCAAGGTTCTAAGGAACAAAGTTACAACGTACTTTGTAAATGGATATGACCTATGCTACCATTCATGTTTTTGGTCAATAGAGAAGACTATATAGGAAGACTCTCATGAAATACATGGTTAGTAGCCAAGAAAAAACAAACAATTACCCCCTATACTCTATGCATTCAAATTTAGACTCCTTTATTTTATACAATGATGAATCTATAGAGGAGGAAGTTTCACATTTAGAAGATGAGCTAGGTAAGATAGAGGAAATGAAATTTGAACCTGGGAAACCATAGGAAGAGAGTGTATCCCTATGGAACATGGACTTTGATGGGGCTATAAGAAAGGAAGGAGCAGGGGTAGGTGTCTGGATTCAAAACTCACAAACAAGGATAGCTAAAGGACACTCTTACAAACTAAACTTTCAATGTACAAATAATATAGTTGAATATGAAGCATTAATCTTAGGACTGCAACTTTTAAAGAGGTCAGGGGAAAAAATAATTTCTGTGCATAGAGATTTATAACTCATCATTAACCAAATTAAAGGTGAGTATTCAGCCAAGCACCCTAGATTAAGAGCCTATAGAAATGCAGTTTTAGATTTTCTTCAATGTTTCCATGAATATCAATTGTCTCTTATTCCTAGAGGCCAGAATATGTTGGCATTATGATGTAAGTGTTGTACTTGATGGCAACCCACTTGTAGCAGAACAACTCACTTGTATATGGTAACTAGATGAATCTACAAAAGAGATATCAGATGTGATAGAATGCATGACAGTAGTGTTTACAGATGTGATGAAATGCAGGGTAGCTTCAAGGAATCAATTCAGAAGGAAACTCACTCAGATGAAAGATCACAGTATAGCAGGTAAACAGCAAAGAATTATAGAATGAAGAAAGAGAGGTATACGCAGGTTCACTGTATACAAGTTGCGTATACGTACACACGCACTTTCACAAAAGGAAAAGCATGTATACCTTAG
Source organism: Pinus tabuliformis (assembly GCA_031772625.1). Taxonomy (NCBI): domain Eukaryota; kingdom Viridiplantae; phylum Streptophyta; class Pinopsida; order Pinales; family Pinaceae; genus Pinus; species Pinus tabuliformis. Next base: position 1,311,064,053 of record CM062804.1, read on the forward strand.
AAAACTAAATTTTTGGTCCGAAGTATCTGGTCCATGGTATTTTGATCCATGGTATTGGTCCAAGGTATCTAGTCCGAGGTATTGACCCTAGGTAGTGGATCCAAGGTATTGGTCCTAAGTGGTTTTGGTCCATGGTATTGAGAAAGGCCTAAAACTATAAAAGGAGGAGAAGATCATTAGGCCAAAGGGTGCAAGTATGTTATGAAACCAGCTCACAAAAAGATAGAAAAGATATATGAACGCCTTAGAAATAAGCCTCTTCGAGGGGAAACCTACTTTACATTACACAAATGAACAATTCTTCGATGATACAAATGAAAATACCTCCTTTCTATATATAGGAGTCTAAGGGGTCATAATATAATCAGAGTTGACATAACAATAATAATGTAAGGGCATAATAATAACAATAGTGGGCTTCTATGGGGCACAATAGTAACAATATGGGGACTACATGGGTACAACAATATAATAAGGGAGTTGTACTAATAACAATAAGGGGTTACACTAGTAGTATAGGGGCCTAACATTCCCCTCTCCTTCAAAAAGTGTTGTCCTCAATGCTTGAGTATTTTTTGATGCTTCTGTACAAAATTTTTATCCTCTCATGTGGAATCTTCAAGGGTAAGTTCTTCCACTTGATGAGATACTCTGAAATTGATCGATTTCCTTGCTGTCGGGTTCTTGTTTCTATGACTACTCCAGGTTCCAATATGATTTTTCCTTCCTCTTCAAGTTCTGGCAATATTATTTAAATTGGGATATTTTGCAACTTTTGAATGAGTGGCCACACTTCTTTGTCCTTCTTCCATTCATCCATTGCTTCGTTTATCCAATTTGGTTGGATAATAGAAATAGCACAAAACAATGCTTCCACATCCTCATCCTTTCTTGAGAGTGCATCTGCAACAGAAAATTTCTTCCCTTTTCTCTAGATGATGTCAAAGTCATAACCCAACATATTTGTGACCCATTTTTTATGTTCTTACAATGATAACATTTGTTCTAAAATGTATTTAAGACTATCATGATCCATTTTTACCTTGAAGTGTCTTCCCATTGGGTAAGGTTTCCATTTCTTAAGTGCATGTAGTATTGCCAACATTTCCTTCTCATAAATAGCTTTCTTGAGATGTAACCGTAAAAATAACCAATCACCTACATCAAAACATTTTTCACTGCGATGTTGATCTACCTATTTTTTCATTCGATTCTGCAACAAAGTGGCGTTATCCTTTAAAAGTTGGAGAACTTGTTGTTGATGCTCGATGTGATCTTTCATTGCTTGAACCTTTTTCTTCTTGATAATTCCTTCTAACCTGAGAGTTTGAGGAGTGGTAATTTCTTCCAGTGCTTTACAAGATATGGTCGGATTCATTTCTTGATGCTCAATGTGATCTTTCACTTCTTGAACATTTTTCTTCTTGATATGTCCTTCTATCTTGATAGTTTGAGGAGTAGTAATTCTAGCCAATGCATTACAAGATATGGTTGGATTCATTTCTTCTTTCTCGATGTGATCTTTCACTTCTTGAACCTTTTTCTTCTTGATATTTCCTTCTATCTTGAGAGTTTGAGTGGTAATTCTGACCAATGCTTTACAAGATATGGTTAGATTCATTTCTTCTTTCTCTGGGGTTAGGTCTTGGTGTATATCCTCTTATTTTGATGTTTCTTGATCCTTTTCTTCCTCCTCTTCATACTCTATGTAAAATAATTTCTTCTCAGCACACTTATGACCCTTAGTGCATTTGCTATCACAATTGTAACAAAGCCCTTTTTTTCTTTTTTCTTCCAATTGTTGTTGTGTAACCCTTGTAGGTTGTGGAAGGCTAGGAGAAACAACACTTCCATTATTATAGTTGTGAGGGGTAAACTTCCTTGTTGCCATAATTTTACTTTCCACTTTGTAACAAAGCTCTTTTTCTCTTTCCAATTGTTTTGGTGTTGCTCTAAAGAAGGTGTTGCTCTTTGTATCCTCATAATGTGCTATCATTTCCTCCGTGAAAATTGACCACGTAACAAGTTTTTTACGAGAACAAAGCCCTTTATACCATAAAAATTGATCCAGTTCTAAATATGAAGATGCAATACATACCTTTTGCAATAGTGGTACACCATGTAGATCAAAATATTGCTCCATCTAAAGTATCCAATTTACCCGATCCTTGCCATCAAACTTCCTCATATCGCCTTTTCTTGATTTTAGGAGCTCAATCTTGAAATGACTATAACTCTGTAATTTTGGCTCTTCCAGTTCTGAAATTGTGACCTACAATAGCCCTCTGTGTCCTCTTTCCAATGCCACCAGTCTAATCGAATTTAGATTCTCCAAGAAAGAGTTATGCACAATCTCCCAAGATGACCTGATTATATACCTTTTTAGAAGAGTGAACTTGTATGAAGTGCCACGTGTCACTGTGTTAACCTTAGGATATGAAAAATATACACAGGAAACAACAGTCCGTCCTCTTTCTGTAACTTCTTACGAAATTTCAATTTGATGCTCAAGACAAAAGTTATAACGATTTTCCCCAGGTCACCTGTTTGGAATGTAATTCGGGAGTCTGGCAAAAAGGCCAACTTCCTCAGATCATATCTCCGCAAATATAAGACAAAAAGCTTTGAAATTCGGTCCTGAGGTTCAGAATGATTTCAACCAAAATTGGTTTTTTTTTCACTTCTGAAACATCGCAGAAGATAAGTTATAGTGAAAATGCCACGATTAGCTATTTGGAGCAGCGAAACCCTAGTATCCAAAGCTCTGATACTAAATGTTATGAAACCAACTCACAAAAAGATAGAAAAGAGAGATAAACATCTTAGAATTCAGCCTCTTTGAGGGGGAAACCTCCTTTACATTACACAAATGAACAATTCTTTGATCATACAAATGAAAATACCTCCTTTCTATATATAGGAGTCTAAGGGGTCATAATATAATCAAAGCCGACATAACAATAATAATGTAAGGGCACAATAATAACAATAGTGGGCTTCTATGGGGCACAATAGTAACAATATGGGGACTACATGAGTACAACAATATAATAAGGGGGTTTTACTAATAACAATAAGGGGTTACACTAGTAGTATAGGGGCCTAACAAAGTATCGAATATCTGATGAAGTGTGAGATATAGTATGCAAGTTATTGGGTTATGGTGCATTGCTGGATCTGAACCAAGGATGAACCTTAGCTGATGATGAGGGATCAGATCTAATGATGGATTAGGATCTTAAGGCATAAAATGAACTATCATTAGGTGTTTTTGCTCATGTATATTCTAGATTTGAATTTTGACGCATATATTATTCTGTAAATGATATGATCAGGGTATAACTAAAGTCTGGAATAGCTACAGAATTATGAATTTATATTTGCAGATATATACGCTGGTTGGCTTTAAGGAAAGCGCGTATGCATGCAAGTTCAACACATGGAAGTAGGGTATACCTTATAAAATATGTTTTAGTTGCTTTTGTTTGCTATTGCAGTGTTCTGGGTTTTGGCTTGGGTTCTGGTTACTGTATTCTGGTGACAGCATTCTGAATGATTAGATTGATGGGTTGTCAAAGTGATTGATTGATTTGGTTGTGGTTGGTTCAAAAGGAGATTGGTTGATGTAGATATATTTGATTATTGAATGATGTTATTGATGGATCCAGTCTGAAAATTTATGAAACGTGGTCCCTGGAAGAAAAGAGAAGGTTATAGCCTTCTATAAGTCGGTACCTACGTACTAATAAACATATCAACTAGTACAAGAGCTAGGTGGTTGTAGCTCCATTCCAGTAGAAGCTGGAGAACAAGAGAAGGTTGTAGCCTTCTACAGGTAGAAGCCTGCATATTGGTATAAGACTGCACCAGTACAAAAATTATAAACAGAATTTTCTTATTATTAAAAGAAGACAGAGACGACAATAGCAGGTGGTTTTCACCCACATTGGGTTTCCACCTTATATCTTGGTGTTCATGTGTGTTTCTTATGTGTGATGCTTTATTCTACTTTTACTGCACTGTCTAATGAATTCTTGATATAATGATTAAAGTTCAATACATGATAATTTGGGTAAATCAAAAGATCTCTGCATATACACTAGTTGCATTAAGTACAGTTGCGTATAGATGCTAGTTCACTGAAATGAAGTAGCGTATACAAATCAGTTTTGAAAATTAAATTATTGATCTGATAATACTCATTCACCCCCCTCTCAGTATTATTTCCAACAATTGATATCAGAGTAGGTCCTTCAGAAGAAGCTTGATCGCTTGAAGGAAGATCCATCATCATGACCAATCAAGAAAGCAGGGGATCCATCAGACTGCCAATCTTTGATGGGAGCAACTTTGTTTATTGGAACGTAAGAACCATAGTGTATCTTCAATCTCTTGGAACAGATGTCTGGGAAATCATGGAAGGAGGATATACATTTCCATCAACAATTCCTACACATACTGCAGGTAAAAAGCAATATGAAACCAATGCCAAGGCTGTCAATACATTATTGGGAAGTCTGTCACAATAAGAGTTTGCCAAAATTATGCAGCTCAAATTAGCCAAAGAAATATGGGACAAAATCGTTCTAAGCTATGAAGGAGACTCTTAGGTAAAACGTGCTAAACTGCAAACTCTCAAAATTCAATATTAAACTCTCAAGATGCACAATAATGAAAGTATAGCTAGTTACTTCTTACGTATAGATGAGGTTGTTAGTTGCACAAAGAATCTGGGTGAAGAGATAAAGGAAGTTACCTTAGTTGAAAAAGTTTTAAGATCCTTATCAGCTAAATTTGAATCAAAAGTATCTGCCATATAAGAAAAGCAGGATCTACAGACTATTACTATGACACAGCTTCATGGAATCTTAACTGCCTTTGAGATGAGAAAAGGAGGTCCATCAGATATGAGAGAAGCCACATTTAAAGCTTTAGCAAAAGGAAAATAAGAACTCAATGAATAAGGACATATTTCAGAAGAGGAAGTAAACTTTGTCAAGAAGCTTCAACAGGGTTTCGGAAGATTTAGAGGTAAACTACCTTTCAAATGTTTTGCCTGTGGTAGAGTCAGTCATTATGCTGCCAAATGTCCTCATAAAGATAAATATGATAAAGGGAAGGAATCTGCAAAATGGAATAGAAAACAAAGTGTAAGTAAAAAGAGCCACTATACTCATGAAGATAGTGATGGTTTATCAAATAGTGATGAAGATGAAAATAGTAACGACTATAGACTTATGATGGCTTATGAAGATGATGATTTTTTGGATGCTTTAGATGAAGATCACCTTTATGAAGAAATCTCTAAACTCAAAATATGTTTAGAAGAAAAGAATATGATTATAGATACCTTGACATACCAACTTGCTGAAAGAGAAAAACACAATGAAAAACTAGAATGTGAAATTGTGGGTCTAAGAAAGGATCTTGAGAAAAAAAAATCTCTCAATCTTAGATTTTCTAAAGGATCAGAAACCTTCTCCTCTGATAAAGACAGGTCTTGGATATATTGAAGAAGAATCTCAATCACAGAAGTTGTCAACCTCCACTAAAAGCTATCTTGATGCAGCAAAGAGCAGTGAACAGTTTAACAATCGTGAGCAAAGGCATAAAGCAGATCACCAAGTAAATCAGGCTCAATTTACTTCAAGGATGAACAGAAGCCACAATCAACCTTAGGTAAATCGTACTCAATTTTCTTCAAGATAAATATCAATAGAAACTACAATCACCAGGTCAGTAGATTCGATAATCACAGGAACTTCTTTAATGGTCAATGTTTCTCATGTCATAATTTTGGACACAAAGCTGCTCAATGTGTTGCTTACAAAACCATCATGACTAGAGAAGCACGAAATCAAAGGAATGTGACAGGGATCAAGAAAAGTTCCTATAATAAATTTTCTCTTCTTGAAAATGAAATAGAATGCTTAATCTGTAACAACTTTGGCCATGAAGAATCTGAATCCAGGAGTAAATTTCGGCAAATATCTCAAAAGGAGAAAACTCCATTAAATCCCAAAATATGGAGAAAGAAAGAACTGCAAACAGAAAGATGTGGTATAGCCTTGTGGTACATCGACAGTGGATGCTCAAGACACATGACAGGTGACAAAGAAAAACTACACTCATATAATGCCTTAGAAAAGGAAAAGAGTGTCTCATTTGGAAACGACACTTCTGTTATCATAAAAGGTAAAGGCTCTGTTTTCTTGAAAGAAAAAGTTAAAGCTAGGAATGTTATGTATGTTGATGGCTTAAAGCATAACCTATTGAGTGTGAGACAAATGTGTGATCAAGGAAATGAAGTAGTGTTTCATCAAATGGATGTGTTGTTCGTGAGCTTCATACAGGAGAAACCGTGATCAAAGGTACTAGGACTCAAAACAACCTATACATACTCAAGGGAGGACAACAACAGTGCTATCTAAGCAAAAATAATGAAAACTGGCTATGGCACAGAAGATTTGGACATCTAAGCTTTTCTCAAATAAGAAAAGCATGTAGATTCCAGGTTGTTCGTGATCTTCCAGATATAAATATTCCTAAAAGTACTATATGAAAATCATGTCAATTTGGTAAGAAAACCAGATCTCATTTCATCAAAAGGAAGGGTCAGCTAGTAAGCCTCTTGAACTTGTTCATACTGATTTATGTGGACCATCAAGGAAAAAGGCACCTCATGGAGAAGAATACTTTATATTGTTCATTGATGATTTTTCCAGAATGTGTTGGATAGGTCTTCTAAAGCATAAAGATGAAGCATTTGAAAAGTTTAAATCCTTCAAAGCTTTAGTTGAAAATGAATCAGATCGCAAAATCAAATGCCTCGGATCTGATTGAGGATGGGAATTTACCTCGGATGAATTCTTTGACTTTCGTGAACAACATGGAATAAAAAGGCAGTTCTCGACCGCAAGGATTCCTCAGCAAAATGGAGTGGTAGAAAGGATGAAAAGAATTGTTCAACAAATGGCTCATGCTATGCTAGATGAATCTGGAACTCCTACAACCTTCTGGGGTGAAGCTACATTCATCGTTGTCGCTATTCTCAACCAAGCAAATGTTCGGGTAAACAGCACTCAAACTCCACATGAACTTTGGTATGGTAAGACTCCTATTCTAAAATACTTTAAAGTTTTTGGAAGCAAATGTTACATCAAAAAGACTGATGAAAAACTTGGTAAGTTTGAACCAAGAATAGATGAAGGTATTCTTCTTGGCTACTCTTCCCGAAGTAAAGGATATAAATGTTATAATAAAAGACTTGGGAAAATTATTGAAAGTATTGATGTTGTGGTTGATGAAGCATGCCAAAATCCAAAACAGATAAAAACCGAAGATTATGACAATGAAGAAGATGAGGATCATTTTCCGACATCAAATCACACTGATTCTGAAGAAGAAACCAATGAAGCACCAGAAGAAGAGATAATGGTAGAAGAAAAGACTTCGTCTAGGTATGTTCAGAAAAATCATCCAGAAACTCAAATTCTAGGGGAAAAAGGGGCAAGTGTGCAGATAAGAAGAACTATTACCGAAGCCTCAAGCTATCTAGCATTATTATCTTCCACCGAACCTCAAAATGTAAATGAAGTATGCAGAGATGAATGTTGGGTCAAGGCCATGAATGAAGAACTTGAGAAAATTGAAAAGAATAATACTTGGGAATTAGTTCCTAGACCTCATGATAAGAATATCATAGGAACTAAATGGATATTCAAAAACAAGTTGAATGAAAATGGAGAAGTTATTAGAAACAAGGCCAGACTTGTTTGTAAAGGATATGCTCAACAAGAAGGTATAGATTTTGAAGAAACTTTTGCACCTGTTTCTAGACTTGAAGCCATAAGAATGTTTCTTGCTCTTTCTAGTTTTCATAAATTCAAAGTATACCAAATGGATGTAAAATCTTCCTTTCTTAATGGAGACTTAGAAGAAGAAGTCTATATTGAACAACCAGAAGGATTAATTCTTGGAAATGATGCAAAACTTGTATGCAAACTCAGAAAGGCTCTCTATGGTCTAAAACAGGCTCTAAGGAACTGGTATTACTGTCTTGACAAATATCTCCTCTAACAGGGTTTTTCAAAGGGGTCAACAAATAGCAATCTATATACAAAGATTGACACTAATAATTGCTAATAATTGTTGTTTATGTTGATGATATCATTTTTGGTAGCAATGAAGAATCTATGAGTCAGAATTTTGCCTTAGTAATGTAGCAAGAATTTGAGATGTCGTTTGTTAGTGAGCTTACCTATTTTCTTGGTCTACAAGTTCAACAAAATAAAGATGGTATTTTTCTCTCACAAACCAAATATCTCAAACAGATCCTGAAAAAGTACGGCATGGAATATTCTAAACCAGTATGTACCCCAATGGTAACAGGATGCAGTCTTAGCTCAAATGATGAATCAACAGCAGTACATCAACCAACTTATAGATCCATGATTGGCAGTCTACTTTATCTAACAGGTACCCGACCGGACATCATGCATGCAGTGGGAATAGTTGGAAGATTCCAAGCAAATCCAAAGGAATCACACCTTCAGGCAATCAAAAGGATTTTCAAATATCTTCAAGGAACACAGAACTTTGGTTTATGGTATCCTAGAGATACAGATCTTACACTTCATGCATATACAGATGTGGATTGGGCAGGAAGTGTTGATGATAGAAAAAACACTAGTGGTGGTGCATTCTATATGGGTTCCAGGTTAATGTCATGGTTCAGCAAGAAACAAAGTTCAATTGCATTATCTCTAGCTGAAGTAGAATACGTGGCTGCTACATCTTGCTGCACACAACTACTTTAGATGATGCAAACCTTGAAATATATTCAGATCACATGCACTCCACCCATCTCCATTCTATGTGATAATACAAGTGCCATCAGTATTTCAAAGAATCCAGTCATGCATTCCAAGACCAACCACATACCCATCAAATATCATTTCCTATGTGAACAAGTGCTTGAAAAAAAGGTCAAATTGGATTATGTTCCCTCCAAAGAATAGGTTGCTAATATATTCACTAAATCACTGCCCAGAGAGACATTTGAATATCTCAAACAAAAGCTGGGAGTAGTTTCTGCATCATCCTGCTGTTAAATCCTATTTTTCAAAGAAAGGTGGTTATACGCGAGTTTCATGAAGCGTAGTCACATACATACGCAAGTTTCTGTGGGCACAGTCGCGTATATGTTGGTTTGAAGAAAAGCAGTGGGCTAGACTCAGGAAAAAGGGGTCTGCTATGGTTCTGTCAATTATCTGCTCTGTTTGATGATGGTTTCAATCTGCTGATATATTGGTCCTCATAAAGTTGTTGATCACTTGATATATATCTGTTTGATGATGATGCTTTGATATCTCTTACTGACATATGCAATGATCAGATCTGACAGTGAACAGGTGGAACAGGTTTAGGGGGAGAACATGGTTGATGATATTTTGAGAACTAATAATGGACATATATAGGTTGCTGGTCTGGATAATGTTGTTGATGGTGCAGATCATATGATAGTTGCTGATGACTATCGTGGTATTGTTTAAAATATTTGGTATCTATTTGTAAAGGTCATGAAAAGACCTAATTTGTAACCCCACTATGCATGGGATGGATGATGTAATGTTTCTTGTTTTTGACATGTATAAACAATTGGTATATCCCCACTTGGTTGGGTGGATGAGTCAAATTTGGTATATCCCCACTTGGTTGGGAGATGGATGCATGTATGAGTCATTGGTGATAGGAAGGTCATTTGTGATGTATGTATAGAGTCATGTTCTTCTTTTAGAACATCTTTTTGCAGACTTTGCTTATGCTCAGGGGAGCATGGACTCGATCATGGGAGCTCAATCAGCACACTTCAGCATATCAGAGAATTCAGCATGCACTCAGGGGGAGCATGACCCTTTTCCCTTGATGTCAAAGGGGGAGAGTGACTTGGTGTGGTTGTTGTTGCCATCAAGTCCAAAGGGGGAGATTGTTGGCATTATGATGTATGTGTTGTACTTGATGGCAACCCACTTGTAGCAGAACAACTCACTTGTATATGGTAACTAGATGAATCTATAGAAGAGATATCAGATGTGACAGAATGCATGACAGTAGTGTTTACAGATGTGATGAAATGTAGGGCAGCTTCAAGGAATCAGTTCAGAAGGCAACTCACTCAGATGAAAGATCACAGTATAGCAGGTAAACAACAAAGAATTACATAATGAAGAAAGAGAGGTATACGCAGGTTCACCATTGACCAAGCTGTGTATACACACAGGTTCACTATATACAAGTCGCATATACATACACACGCACTTTCACAGAAGGAAAATCATGTAGACCTTGGAAAACTAAATTTTTGGTCTGAAGTATTTGGCCCATGGTATTTTGATCCATGGTATTGGTCCAAGGTATCTGGTCCGAGGTATTGACCTCAGGTAGTGGGTCCAAGGTATTGGTCCTAAGTGGTTTTGGTCCATGGTATTGAGAAAGGCCTAAAACTATAAAAGGAGGAGAAGATCATTAGGCGAAAGGGTGCAAGTATCAAATATCTGATGAAGTGTGAGATCTAGTATGCAAGTTATTGGTTTATGGTGCATTGTTGGATCTAAACCAAGGATGAACCTTAACTGATGATGAGGGATCAGATCTAATGATGGATTGGGATCTTAAGGCGTAAAATGAACTATCATTAGGTGTTTTTTCTCATGTATATTCTAGATATGAATTCTGATGCATATATTATTCTGTAAATGATATGATCTGGGTATAACTAAAGTCTAGAATAGCTGCAGAATTCTGAATTTATATTTGTAGATATATATGCTGGTTGGCTTTGAGGAAAGCACGTATGCATGCAGGTTCGACACATGGAAGTAGTGTATACCTTATAAAATATGTTTTAGTTGCTTTTGTTTGTTGTTGTAGTGTTTTGGGTTCTGGTTACTATATTCTGGTGACATCACTCTGAATGATCAGATTGATGGGTTGTCAAAGTTATTGATTGATTCAGTTGTGGTTGGTTCAAAAGGAGATTGGTTGATGCAAATATATTTGATGATTGAATGACGTTGTTGATGGATCTAGTCTGAAAATTTATGAAACGTGGTCCTTGGAAGAAAAGAGAAGGTTATATCCTTCTGTAAGCTGGCACCTATGTACTAGTAAACATATCAGCTAGTACAAGAGCTAGGGGGTTGTAGCTCCCTTCCAGTAGAAGCTGGAGAATGAGAGAAGGTTGTAGCCTTCTGTAGGTAGAAGCCTGCATACTGGTATAAGACTGCACCAGTACAAAAATTGTAAACAGAATTTTCTTATTATTAAAAGAAGACAGAGATGACAGCAGTAGGTGGTTTTCACCCACATTGGGTTTCCACCTTATATCTTGGTGTTCATGTGTGTTGCTTATGTGTGATGCTTTATTCTACTTTTACTGCATTGTCTAATGAATTCCTGATATACTGATTAAAGTTCAATACATGATAATTTGGTTAAATCAAAAGATCTCTGCATATACGCTGGTTGCATTAAGTACAGGTGTGTATACATGCTAGTTCACTGAGCTGAAGTAGTGTATACAAATCAGTTTTGAAAATTAAATTATTGATCTGATAATACTGATTCACCCCCCCTCTCAGTATTATTTCCAATAGAATATTTTTGCAGATGCTTTAGCTACTTGAGCTAGTACTTGTAAGGTGTCATTCCATCCTAACAGAAAATATGAGGTTGAGATAAAACACAGACCAAATGTCCTAGATAATGTAAGATATTGGCAAGTTTTCGGAAATGATAAACAAGTAGAGAATAATTTATAATTAAAAGTTTATTTTGTGTTTGTAAATATTGATACAGATAATGATGTAGATGAAAATAAAAAAGAAATAGTGCTAAATGAAATTGATGACAATCAAGAAGAAATTGAGGTTCTACAACTAAAAGACAATGTGTTTCTAAGAGGATTAGTACCATTGGAAGAGCTTTTTGACTTCAATGATGTAGCCAAAAAGCCGAAAAATAAAACCAGTAGGAGCCGATGTAGAGGACTATAACATAGGAACTATAGAGAATCCTAAAATTGTGAAACTATCTGAATCCTTGCCTCCTAAAGAAAAGAAAAAATACATAGAGCTACTTAAGGAATTCTCTGATGTGTTTTCTTGGAGCTATGAAGATTTAAAATCATATGATACTACTATCATACAACACACCATTCCCATCAGGGAAGATCAAAAGGCCTTCAAATAGTAATTGAGGAGATTCAATCCAGTCTTATTACCTTTGATAGAAAAAGAAGTCAAAAAATGTTTTGATGCAACAATCATTGTACCCCTCATATTTTGAAAATGGGTCTCTAATATAGTACCTACCAGAAAGAAAACAGGTGAAATTAGGCTCTATGTCGATTTTATGAATCTGAGCAAGGTTTCTCTTAAGTACAACTACCCTCTCACCAAAATGGATCATATCCTAAAAAAGGTAGTTAGTTCCAGCAGAATCTCTTTGTTGGATGGTTTCCCAGGATACAACCAGGTTCTGGTTCATCCTGATGATCAACACAAAAAAACATTTACTACACCTTGGGGGACTTTAATGTATGTAAAAATTCCCTTTGCCCTTATGAATGTTGGGGCCACTTTCCAAAGAGACATGGACATAACATTTTCCGATGAAATAGATATATTTATTTTGATTTACCTAGATGATACAACTGTGTTTTCAAAAATAGATGAAGAACACCTATTGCATTTAAGAAAGGTTTTTGAAAAATGCAAAAAATATGGTATTTCCTTAAACCCTAAGAAAACTCTTTTTGGTTTAGATGAGGGAAAGCTTCTAGGTCATATCATTTCAAAAGAAGGTATTAGGATAGATCCTAGCCAAGTCAAAGCCATACTAAAAATTGACCCTCCCATAAACAAGAAAGAAGTTCAATCCTTCATTGGTAGGATAAATTTCCTCAGGAGATTTATTCCTAGCTTGGCTAAAATCTTAAGATCCATTACAAACATGCTAAAGAAAGATATTGAAATCAAATGGAATACTGAAGCCAAGAAATCTTTTAGTGAAGTGAAATTATCTTTAACAAGTGATCTTCTTTTTATAAGCCCTGACTTTATAAAGGATTTTATGAATTTTTCTTTTGCATCTGAGCATAGTATTGCAGTTGTTTTGTTTCAAAAAAAACAGTGAATGATATGAACAACCCATAGCTTTTTTCAGTATAGCTTTAAGGGATGCCTCATTAAAGTATAACATCATGGACAAACAAGATTTTTCTTTGGTTAAGGTACTGAAAGACTTTAGAGTTTATATCCTACATTCTCATATCTTTGCATGTGTCCAAAGTGTTGTGGTAAAGGATATTTTGACACAAACTAACCTAGATGCTAGGAGAGGAAAATGGATTGCATTCATCCTAGAATATGACATTGAGATCAGACATACCAATCTCATCAAGGGTTAGGGATTGGCTGAGTCCAATTTTCATGCACTAGATATAAATTTGATAACTGCACTTGATGAACAGGAAGAGATGGCGACTCCAAAAGTATCAAAGGCCTTTGCTACTCTCGATCGTATGCAAATATTATTTTTGTGTCGCAAAATTTACAAGCTCCTCCCAGTTTAACAAATACAAAAGCTAGGTTTTTAAAAATGGAAGCTATGAAATTCTGTATTTTAGATGAGATTGTACATTGGAAAGATGTTGGAGGAATTTTGCTAAATTATTTGTTGAAAGATGAAGAAAACAAGGTCAAGGAGACTGTGGAGTCCATTTATACTGGAAGACCACAACCAACAAAATCATGAGTGCTATTTTTTACTGGCCTACCTTGTTTGCATATGCGCATACTAAAGTCGCCACTTTCCACCAGTGCCAAATTTTTTAAGGCAAGAGAAAACTTTTTCCTTTACCATTGAAACCCATTTCAGTTGAGGTTCCTTTTCAAAATTGGGGTCTAGATTTCATTGGTGTAATCCACCCAAGCTCCTCAAGTCAACATAGATGGATCTTGATAGCCACTAACTACTTTACTAAGTGGATTGAGGCAATTCCAACTAGACAAGACACACACACTATAATCATTTAATTTTTAGAAGGTAACATTTTGTCTAGGTTCAGATGTCAACATAAGATTATCACTCACAATGATGTTGCCTTTAAATCAAAGAAAATAGTTGATTTTTTCAACAAATACCACGTAAAATTAGGACACTCTACTCCCTATTATCCATAAGGGAATGGGTTAGCTGAGACTTCTAACAAAATTCTAGTCAACATCATCAATAAATTATTGCAGAAAAAATAAAAAATCCTGGCATAAGAAGTTGATTAATGCCCTGTGGGCTGATAGAATTAGCACAAATAAATCTATTGGGATGCCTCCATTTCAATTTTTATATGGAGTAGATGCAATATTTCCTACTTCTCTGCGAATCCCTGTGCTAAAATTACTACAAGAAGCACAAGTAGAAATAAATGATTTAAAAAGAAGGATCAATCAGACCATACAGTTGCAGCAATCTAGGGAGGAGGTCCACAATAAGACTCAACTCATTTAAGATAAAATTAAGAAGATCCATGCCAGGAGGACAAAGAGAGATGATTTCCAGATAGATGACCTAGTGTTAAAATGGGACTCAAGGGATGAATACAAAGGAAAGCCTTCTAAATTCGATAGTTTTTGGAAAGGGCCAAACAAAATTGACACTTTCGTAGGTAACAATGCATTTTTATTAAAAGACTTGACCAAAGAAGGATTTTCAGGTGGACCTGTCAATGGGAGACTACTCAAACATTAATTTCAACAAGAATAGATCAGTTTCATCTACAATAATTGTAAATATCATTTTACTATTCTACTGCAAGAGCGAGGGTGGCTCACATCAGGAGTTGAAGCCCGGAGATAAGTTCCTAAGCTTCTAATGATTTGTTGCCCATATTTATGAATAAAAACAGGTAAATCAATTCAAGTACAGAATAAGGATATATTTCCCAATGGATGAAGGCCACTGATCTATAGTGTTCTTGACACCAAACAATGAGTATGCCATCCCCATTGGAGCCATTGTTAGGTTCCTATAAATTATAAGATCATAAGTTGATTATCTATGAATTTTCATGATTGTGATTGTTGTAAATAATGTTTCATTTTGCAAATTATTTCCAAAGAAAAAATAGAAGAAATAGAAGAAAAAGAAAGAAAGGGGATACAAAAGAGATAAAAAATATATATATGTGAAAAACAAAAGAAAAAAAAAAGATAAGAAAAAAAATGAAAATACCCCAAAAATAAGTGAGAAAGTCTAAATGCCACTGCATTTCAAAAAAGAAAAAAACAAAAATTGCATGAGAAATGCCTTTAGAAAGTTTGAATAATGTGAAACCAGTTAAAATTCCACATTAGAGTTAGATAAGTAGGATTAGTTAGTTTAATCACATTGTTTAAGCGTGATTAAACTTGTTGAATAAAATTAGATTAGTTAAAATAAAAATTGTTTGACCACATAGTTTAATCATGGTAAAATTTGGTTTAATTAGGTTAGTTAGGGTTTGATTATTCAACCACATTGTTTAAATGTGGTTAAAATAGATTAAAATAAAATTAATACAATAGTGTTATCACATTGTATAAACATGATTTTCTATAGTTATAGAATAAAGTTTTTTTTTATGCAACATGTTGTCATTTTGTAAATAATGAAGGCGTAAATCTAAATGGTAGAGATCTCACCCGCTTAGACCAACGATGTGTGAGGAGTTCAGACAACCCCGCCCCTCCGATGGTTAACTAAGGGGGGGTCCGAAAAGTGGTCTCTCTGTTTATCGCCCATGCAACATGTCGTCATCTCGCTCACCCCCACCCCTCCGCCACCTAAGACCACATATCGTCCCGCCCCCCTCCAAAATATGCCTTTCGACTCCCATCTTTGTGACCACTGACTCCACCCCATGCTCCCGCTCCACTGTTATTCCACCATGTCACGTGTCCCGGTCCCCACATCGCCCCAATGCAACTTTGCCACATGGCACTCCACTTCACAACTATACCATCACAGTCACCTCCCTCCCCCACTCCACTACCATTTCAACACATGACACTCCTCTAATAGTTGTTATGTAACCACTCCTATGACAATGGACCCGCTCCGTTAAACAGCGAAATTACCACGGTAATTAGACTTTTGCTAATAAAGAAAACCATAACCTATTCATTCCCCCTCCTTTCACTATTAGAAAGAATTTAAAGCCATAACTTGCTCCAGCAACCAATCAGCATACAGAGTCTATGTTCAAAACGTCCAGTCATTGAACCAACCTGCCACTATGACCTGTCAACAATCGAACAACCTATGTACCCGGGTAAACTCTAAATTCATAGTTATTTTCTATCTACTATGGCTTCTCTAGGAAAATATAAGATTACAGAAGATAACCCTCTCCTACCCCCTGTCATTGATCTAGACCATCAACCTCTAGCAGACCAAGAGTACAAAATCAGTGAAACTGTGATAAAACTAGCTCACAAAAAAATAGAAAAGAAAGATCAACGCCTTAGAATTTAGCCTCTTCGAGGGGGCAACCTCCTTTACATTACATAAATGAACAATTCTTGGATGATACAAGTGACAAAAACTTATTTCTATATATAGGATTCTAATGGGTCACAATATAATCAAATCCGACGTAACAATAATAATATAAAGGCACAACGATAACAATAATGGGCTTCTATGGGGCACAATAATAACAATATGGGAACAATAGGGGCACAAAAATAACAATAAGGGCTACAATGACAATAGTAATGGGGGAATCACTAGTATTATAGAAAATATAACATGTCCCTCTCCTTCAAAAAAGTGTTGTCCTCAATGCTTGAGTAGTTCTGGATTCTTCTATATAAAATTCTCATCCTCCCATGTGGAATCTTCAGTGGGTAAGTTCTTCCACTTGACAAGATACTTCGAAATTGATCGATTTCACAGCTGTCAAGTTCTTGCTTCTGTGACTACTTTAGGTTCCAATATGATTTTTCCTTCCTCGTCAAGTTCTGGCAATATTATTTGAACTGGGATCTTGTCACCAAAAACCTTCTTTAAGAATGAAACATGGAAAACTGGGTGCACTCGGGAATCTGTAGGAAGCTCCAATTTGTATGCCATAGTACCAATCTTTTGCGACACCTTGTATGGACCATAATACTTTGGTGATAATTTATTATCCTTCTTAGATTGCTTGAGGGACATTTGTTTATATGGTTGTAGCCGTAGAAATACCCAGTCACAAGTATCAAAACTTCTTTCGCTGTGATGTTCATCTGCCTGTTGTTTCATTCTATTCTATGCCAAAGTTAGGTTATCCTTTAAGAGTTGGAGAACTCGTTGATGATGCTTGATGTGATCTTCCACTGCTTCAACCTTAGAATTTTCTCTTAAATATGATGTGATGGATGGTGGGTGATATCCATAAAGTGCTATAAATGGGGTTATTTTTGCTGCAGTGTGGAAAGAAGTGTTATACCACCATTTAGCCAGAGGAAACCATTTGACCCATTGTGTTTGTTTATCAGATAAAAAGCAACGAAGATATCCTTCCAAACATTTTTTTACTATCTCAGTTTTCCCATTAGATTGAGGATGATAAGATGAGCTATGAGCTAACTGAGTACGAAGACAAGAAAATAATTTTGTCCAAAAATTTCCAGTGAAAATGGGATCTTTGCTTACAATAATCTTTGGGTTTCCATGTATCTTTTGAATTGTTTCCATAAATGTAGTAGAAATTGTACTTGCTTTAAATGGATGAGATAATGCACAAAAGTGTGCATACTTGGTAAGTCTGTCAACTACCACCATGATGACACTCTTTCCTTCAGACTTGGGTAAACTTGTGATGAAATACATTGAAACCTCCTCCCAACATTGACTTGGAATGGATAAAGGTTGTAATAGACCCAGGGTCTTAGTTGTTTCAACTTTATTTTGTTGGAAAACCAAACATTCCGCCACAAACTTTTGAATACTAGATTTAAGGCCGTCCCAAAAAAACTCCTTCTTAACCCTGTGGTAAGCTTTTAAAAATCCCGAGTGCCCTCCTAAGGGAGAGGCGTGAAATTCCATAAGATTCTTTTGTTTGAGTTAGGAATTCTGACATAGGTATAAACGATCTTTGTACCATAACGAATCATATTTCTAGCTAAATGTATCAAATGTACTGGGATCTTGTTGTAACTTTTAAACGAGTGACCACACTTCTTCGTCATTCTCCATTCATCCCTTGCTTCGTTTATCCAATCTGGTTGGATAATAAAAATGACACAGAGCAATGCTTCCACATCTTTATCCTTCCTTTAGAGTGCATTTTCCACAACATTTTGCTTCCCTTTTTTGTATATGATTTCAGAGTCATAACCCAACATCTTTGTGACCCATTTTTGTTTCTCTTATGAAGATAATCTTTGTTCTAAAAAGTATTTAAGACTATCATGATCTATTTTTACCTTGAAGTGTCTTCCCATTAGCTAGGGTCGCCATTTCTTAAGTGCATGTAGTATTGCCAACATTTCCTTCTCGTAAATAGCTTTGTGTAAATACTTTCATTTGATTCGATGACTTTCGAAAATAATGGGTCATTCTTCTTGCATTAAAACAACACCAATTCCATTTCTTGAGGCATCACATTCCACAATAAAGGTTTTTGTGAAGTCTGGCGTAGCTAATATCGGTGCTTGGCACATTGCCTCTTTAAGATGTTCAAAGGCCTTCGTTACTTTTGGAGTCCATAAAAATGCATCTTTCTTCAATAATGTTGTTAGAGGTGCTGCTATTCTCCCATAATTCTTAACAAACATGCGATAATACCCTATCAACCCAAGAAATCCTCGCAAATTCTATATGGATGTGGGTATTTTCCATTCCTTAATGGATTTAATTTTTCTAGGGACTACCTTAACACCTTCATAGATACAATATGACCCAGATATTCCACCTCTCGTACTCCAAAGAAACATTTGGATCTTTTTGCATATAATTGTTTCTCCTCCAATAGTTTGAGCACCCTATCAACATGTTGAACATGATCCTTCCAAGACTTGCTATAGATTAGTATATCATCAAAAAATACTAACACAAATTTTCTAAGGAAGGGTTTGAAAATGGAATTCATCAAACCTTGAAATGTAGAAGGTGCATTGGTAAGGCCAAAAGGCATGACCAAATAATCATAATGACCCTCATTAGTTCTAAATGTTCTTTTCAGAATGTCTTCAGTCTTCATTCTGATTTGATGATATTGTGTACGAAGATCCAACTTGGTGAAGTAAATTGATCCATGCAATTCATCCAATAGTTCATCAATGAAAGGAATGGGAAATTTATCTTTAATAGTGAGCTTGTTGAGCTCCCTATAATCTGGATACATGTGCCATGATCCATCCTTCTTGTGCACCAATACTACTGGAGCAGAGAAAGAACTTTGACTAGGTTGAATTATACCAGCCTCTAGCATTTCTGTAACTATACGTTCAATTTCACTCTTTTGGGCATAGGGATATATGTAAGGCCTGATGTTTGGAGGAAAACTTCCTGGAATCAAATGAATATCATGATCATGATCACGAATAGGTGGGAAACCTTTGGAGTCTCAAATACCTTGGAATGATTATCTAAGAATTTTTGGAGATCTGGGGAAATAGGGGATTTTGATGTGGGAACCTTTAGAGAACATAATTGTGCAATTAAGCCTCGTTGTTCTTTCTTTAGAATCTTTGTCATTCCATTAGAGCAGATTATATTTCCTGGTTTCCCTATGATACCTCTTAATTAAAAGCTATTGTACCCAAGGATTCTAGCCATTGGACTCCTAGTACAACATCAACACCACCCATTGGAATGGAAAGCATTGGGCTATTTAATACATATTCTCCCATGGATAGCTTGATATTATGGCACTTTCCAGAGAAATTTATGGTTCCTCCACTTGCAACCATCACTTGACACTTTGGTGCTAGATATAGGAATCAATTCAATTCCTTGGCTATCTTACAATGAATAGAATTATGGGTACTGCCTGAATCAATCAACAATATTACCTTTTTCTTCTTGATATGTCCTTCTATTAGTTTGAGCAGTGGTAATTCTGGCCAATAAATTACAAGATATGGTCGGATTCATTTCTTCTTTCTCTAGGGTTTTCTCCTGGTGTATATCCTCTTCTTTTGACGTTTCTTGTTCCTTTTCTTCCTCCTCTTCACAATCTATGTAAAATAATTTCTTCTCAGCACACTTATGACCTTTAGTGTATTTTCTATCACAACTGTAACAAAGCCCTTTTGCTCTTTTTTCTTCCAATTTTTGGGGTGTCAACCTTGTAAGTTGTGGAAGGCTATGGCAAACAACACTTCCATCCTTATAGTTGTGAGTGGTAGGCTTCCTTGTTGCCATAATTTTTCTTTCCATTTTTCTTGCCAACCTAAATGCTTTCTCCAATGAATCAATTCCCAAAGGTGAACCTCATGTTGGATTTTATCCTAGTCACTATGAACACATCAATCCTATGCTCCTTTGGAATATCTTTTACCCTTATATTCAATTTTATTTTAGCTTCTAAAATGTCGGAGAAAAAAAGTTATAGCGAAAATGCCACGATGACCTATTTGGAGTAGTGAAATCGTACAATCGAAAGCTCTGATACCAAATACTATAAAACCAGCTCACAAAAAGATAGAAAATAAATATCAACACCTTAGAATTCAACCTCTTCGAGGGGCCAACCTCCTTTACATTACACAAATGAACAATTCTTGGATGATACAAATGACAAAACCTCCTTTCTATATATAGGAGTCTAAGCAGTCACAATATAATCAAAGTCGACATAACAATGATAATATAAAGGCACAACACTAACAATAGTGGGCTTCTATAGGGCATAATAATAATAATATGGGGACAATAGGGACACAACAATAAAAATAAGGGCTACAATGACAATAGCAATGGGGGAATCACTAGTATTATAGGGACCTAACAAAAACCAGTTGTGATTTTGACCTTTATGAACTCCACAACTAGTTAAAATAGAAATTTATAAACCTCAGTGATGAATTGGGCCTGTGGGATTCCTCCCTACCCCAAATCATTTTCCGTCAGACCTACCACTACCTTGAATTTGTCTCATGGTGTCAATTCTGATATATTCTTAGTCAGAGGGAAATTGTGATCCAAAACAATGACATTATTTTCACCATTACCTCTGAATCCATCTCCCAGATGCTTCAAATTTAAAACTTTGCACCTCTAAAACCTTTTATAGTAGATTCCCTCATGGAAATCTACAAGAACCTAACCTTTCCTCATAGAGAAAAGGTTTTCTGAAATATTTATCCCTGAGGATGCCCAATTACCAAAGAAGAATACCCCCTATTCATATTCCATGTTCCTTGAGATGACTAAACAAATCATCTCCATTGTTT
Source organism: Pinus tabuliformis (assembly GCA_031772625.1). Classification (NCBI taxonomy): domain Eukaryota; kingdom Viridiplantae; phylum Streptophyta; class Pinopsida; order Pinales; family Pinaceae; genus Pinus; species Pinus tabuliformis. Next base: position 1,311,085,538 of record CM062804.1, read on the forward strand.
CTAATTTACTCAACTACCAATCTGATCAGTGGGTTGATGAAGCCATCATAGGGTTTTGTCAATATTCTCAACATATGAAAAGCCCCCAATTACCTTCAACTACAATGAGTTTCTAGCAGATGCCATCCATGAGCAGTTCCTAAATTTTTCCACAAAAGGAACCTTCAAGTATGCAACCGTTCTGGTTTATTTATTTTTATAACATCAGGCAGACAGATTTCAGTTTCCATTGTAGATATTGGATGAATAGGGAAATGCCCAATATATAATTCATTGGACATCCTTGGTGAGGAAGTATTCAAATCAGTTTACTTTCAGTGAATATGTTGATAAATTTCTATATACATTTTGTTGCCTATTGAATAGTGAAATTGAACCTAGGATAGGACCCTAAATAAGAAGGATTTTATACCTTAGCAATCATACCAAAACATGTGACTAGTATATGTACCATAACTACACAGAAATTAGGGTGTATGGGTGTGAATTTGCACCTTACAGGTTGCCAAAGTTTTTCCCAATGAGAATTTTCTCATTAGAATACATTAGATAGATGATTCATATGGATGATCTCCATTTTGTAACAGCAAAGAGAAAATCAAATTTAAAATTAAAGCATAGGTCAACCCTTTCATTTGCAACATAAGAGCAGCAATTAAAGAAGCAAGTATCCTCTTAGAACAAATGAACTTTAAACTTAGTTTTACCTGGTCATATGACCCCTTGGGAGTGATTTCAAAGATAAGAGTAGAATAGATAACAAAAGACTACTCCATACATTCACACTCCAGGAGAAGAGATTGAGAAGTACATGAACCAGGATCAATGGTTGGAGAACATTATGCTAGAGGTAGAAGAGCAGGTAATATCAACTACAACAGCACAGCCTCTTAGGCCATAGGAGAAGAAATACAAGAGGCCAAGGGAAGAGGTTTCCCCCACACTCATAGAAATTCCAGAGAAATAATTTCAGATCTACAAGAAGAGGCAAAGGACTAATCCAACAAAACAAATCTTTCAAGAAGAGAATACACATTCCACCATTATTCTAACAGACCCTCATGCTTACAAGAGGACTAAAGATAGTTTTGTAGGGTCTCCATCCTCTTCGATCTCCCAAGATCCATTAGAAACCTCTCAGTCAGGGGAATTGGTTCATGACCAAGTTGAACCAAACATATGTGCTAAGTACAGAGAAATCAAGAAGATAAATGAATAGCTAAAAGCTACAAAATATACATAGTTTTGGAAGCAGACAACCTATTCAAATCATAGGCTCCTTTATGCCTTCGACACAGAGAAAGGAAAAATGCAGATAGCCTTCCTGCGCGTTGAGGTCCCTTTCCCAAAGGCTCATGAAGATTTTAAGAAATCAATTTTTTCTTTCAATACTGATCAAATTCACCCAATTGATCAAATAGACGTGCACAAGCAAATGGGGGAGATGTTATACTCCACTTTGATAACTTCAGCAATGGTAGCTTCTAGGCTACAAGCCTCTGTAAATAACATCTAGTCTTAGCTTAAATTAGAGAAAGTCTCTTGTTTATCCAAAGATACAAAAATCAAATCATTGGAAGATCTTCTAATTAAACTAGGATATGATCCCAGAAATGTGAAAGCAACAGAAGAGATTATCAGAAGGAAAATGCTGACATTGTAGCACTCAAGAAGTAGAGCAAGTTACCCTCCATATAAGACCCACAAACTAAGGAAGTTGGGGAATTAGAGAAGGAAAAAGAAGACATGTTCAGGATCATTGTTGAACAAAGTGGACAAATCAAATCCAAGGAGGTTGAAATGGATATATTATTAAAGGGAAGAGAACAATCCACACAGTTGGCAGCCATTCCACTGAAAATAGATCCCATTGCATCTACATCAAATGTAGGGCCATCCACTTCAGTGACCATCAATGAGGGGCAATCTACATATTCTTCATAGGAACTTATAAAGGCAATGGATTACATGTCGATCAGATGATAGGAAATTGAGAAGCTAAAAACTCAGTTGAAGAACCTTTAAGAGAAGAAGTTGAAGATTGGAAATGTATACTTGGCTGAGCTACAGAAAAATCATAAATTAACACAAAATATTGAATAATTGCAAAATGAATCAGCAATGGCACAAACATTGGCATAGGAAAAAGAAATTATATGGGTAGAAATAAATGACACCATGACTGAAATATGGCCCTCAATTCAGATTATTTTTTAGCAAGAGGAGTTAATACAAAGTTCTAAAGATATAATTGAAGAAGTGAAAGAAGATTTAGGGCAGAATTCAAGTGAAGCCACTGCTCTGATTAGAATTTTAAATTCAAAGACCAAGGAAGAATTGGAAATTGCAGACATGGTAGAGTCCATTTTGGAGGTGAGGATGGTCCTTACAAAAAGAAACCTTATGCCTCGATTGGAGAACAAGTGTCACAATATGGAATCTAGCATTCATAAATTCCACAAAAAAATAATGTGCTAAATCAGAAGGAACTACCAGGTTTGATAGGGACTAAGAAAAGCTGATAAGTTTAGAAGATTATCACCAGAATTTATATACCATAGCCAGAGATAAGTCAAATTTTTCTACTATCAAAGGAAGTATCAAAGGGAAAGCCCTCATTGAAGCTTTGGACTTTCATCTGCTGATCAAACATGAGATAAAGCACTTGTTTATTATCAAACCTACTTTTCAAAAGTGTACCGAGGTAGATGAAACTTATAGGAAACTAGTCAAATTCTCCACCCCATGTGAAGACAGATGGGACAAATTGTGCGAGTTATTTGGGTAAGACAAGTTTGTTACCTTCAACAGCAAGGCAACACTTCTTCAAGCTGAGTGTATCAAGAAAGCACATTTTGATGTAAAGTTTTCACTAAGCTGAAAGTGATCATTTCATTAATACAAAAGAATTTTCTAGGATTCATGCATCAAGATAATTGGTGATGTCTTTCCTTTTGTAAACTTGTTATATCTCTATTTTCATATGTTTTCTTATCTGAATTGTTTAAAAGAAGACGAAGTGTTGAACTTGTTTAATCACACTTTTTCTTGGATTTTAAGTAATTTATATGTTTTAAAACTCAATTTAAGTATAGAATTCATGTTAAAATGATCTATGTTTAATGGAATCTGAATCTATTCCTCCCTCTCACTCCACAAAGATTCAAAGATCTGAATAGCCTGCCTACCTTTCCCTGTTTCAATCTTTTATGATATTTCTATTTTTGATCAACTTAAGACTTTGAATCCATTTCCAAATGGCCTTTGCTTGCATTTTCAATCGAACATTTCAAAAACAAAACTCTGAACCTAATATCTAGCCTAAAATCCTAAAACAACAAATCTAAATCTAATAGAGAGATCCCTCTCTGAGTTAAGAAGGGCTAGCTTCTAAGCTTGAAAGTGGTTATGTGGTTACCTCTGGGTTTCTTTTACAACATTAAGAAATTATGAAGTGATAACACATACTTCTGAAGAAATGACACATGGAAAACATCATGGACTTTCACTGTCAGAGGTAGTGCAAGTTGATAGTCGACTGGCCCAATCCTCTCAATGATAATGAAGGGTCCACAAAAACATGGTTCCATCTTGGCACATGATCAAATCCATAAGGAGCTCTTCTTTGGTTTGATGCACAAGTACACATGTTCCCCAATCTGGAACTCCTTAAACAACCTATTTCGATCTGCATAGCTCTTCTTCTTATCTTTTGTTGTCTTTATATTTTTCTTGATTACCTACATTTCTTATTCCATGTCTGCCAACATGTTTGGTCCAATCATCACTTTGTTAACCAGATTACTCCAACTGATAGGAGTATTGCAATTCCTCCCATAAAATGCCTCAAACTGACTCATCTCCAAATATTCTTGATACCCATTGTTGTAAGTGAGCTCTACCAATGGAAGGTACTCTTCCCACTTTCACTATTGATGCATCACATACATCCTCAACATATACTTCAATATCTTGTTGACCCTCTCTATATATCCATCTATCTGCGGATGATAAGTTGTACTCAAGGCCAACTCTATGCACAAACCTAAAAATAACTCCTTCCAAAACTTGGAAGTGAACTTCGCATCCCTATTTGACAAAATCTTTTTTGGAACACCATGCAATATGACCACATCTCTGATGAATAAATATGCTACATCGCTAGTTGAGAATGTAGACATCACAGGAATGAAGTGTGCAACCTTTTTCAACCTGTCCACAATAACCATGATGGAATCATGATGTCTCATTTTACTCGACAACCTTGTGATGAATTCCATGGAAATGACCTCCCATTTCCACTCTGGAATCACAATCGGTTGTAGCAGTCCATCTGGATGCTTACACTCTGCCTTCACACATTGGTAATCAGAACACCTAACCACAAACTCTGCTACACTCCTCTTCAAGTTCAGCCAATAATAAAATCTCTTCACTGTTATCAATGTCTTTTGGTAGCCTGAGTGACCTGAATATGGTTTCACATGAAACTCCCTCAAGATCACCTTCTTGAGCTCACTGTTATCCGATAAATCTATCCTATCTTTGAATCTAACCAATCCATCTACCATAAGGAAATAGTCCACATCCTATGCACCTGCAACTGTACCTGTACCTGTACCATGACTTGCACATGCACCTGTACCATCACCTATACCTATACTTGTACTATCACCTGTACATATACTACCACCTCTACCTACACCTATACTATCACGCGTACCTATACATGTACTACCACCTATACTTGTACCAATACTCTACTAAAACCTGTGCATAATCTCCATATATCTGACATCCTGCTAACCTGCTTGTAAGATCTTATCATGTAATTCTGTCCCATAGGAGATTAGAGCTACTAAGTGATTTACCTATATCTACATGTTAAGAGCATTTGCCACTCTATTCTCTTTGCCTTTAATGTACTTGATCTCAAAATCGAACTCACTAATCGTAGTCAACAACTGAACCTTCCTACCATTCATATTTAGTTGGTCAAATAGATATTGCAAACCACTGTGATCATTCATCAATGTAAATCTCCTGGCCAGAAGATAGTGCCTCCACATCTTTAACGCATGTATAATCGCTACCAACTCAAGATCATGTGTGGGGTAGTTCTTCTTATGCTCCTTTAGTTTTCGCAACTCATAAAATACCACCTATCCATCCCACATAAGGACATCAACCAAGTCCTTTCTTGCAAGCATTCGTTCATACTACAAACTCTTTGTCCGGATCTACAATCTTTAACACCGGTGCATGTGTCAATAACTGCTTAAGCTGCTCAAGGCTAGCCTTGCACTCCTTTGTCCATTCAAACTTCTTACCTTTTCTCTGCAATGATGTGATATGATAAGAAATATGTGAGAAGTTCCTGATGAACCTACTATAGTAGCTTGCCAACCCCATGAAAGATCTCACCTCATCCACATTATTAGGAGCTACCCACTCCATGATGTCCCTTATCATTTCTTGATCTACTACAATGTCCTCCATGGAGACAACATGCCCCACATAATGTACCTTAGTCTAAGAGAAACTACACTTACTGAGCTTAGCATACAACTGATGCTCTCTCAACAACCTCAACACTATTGCTAAATGTTAGACATGATCTTCCTCATTTTTAGGATATACCAATATGTCATCAATGAACACAATAACAAACTTATCCAAATACAAAGTCAACACATTACTCATCAAACACATAAATGTAGCTGGAGGATTAGTCAAACCAAATGGAACTACAACAAACTCATAATGCCCATACCTAGTCCGGAAAGTTTTCCTATAAATGTCCTCCTCTTTGATGTGTACTTGATGATATCCAGATCTCAGATCAATATTTGAGAACACTATTGCTCCCTTCAACTCATCAAGCAAGTCATCAATCCTTGGTAACAGATAACTATTCTTGATGGTCAATTTGTTCAATTGCCTGTAGTCATTTCATAATCTGAGAGTACCATCTTTCTTCTTCACAAACAATATCGATGCACCCCATGGTGACACACTTGGCCTGATGTATCCCTTTTCTAAAATTTTCTTCAACTGCAGCTTCAACTCTACCAACTCAGGTGTGCTCATCCTGTAAGGTTCTTTTGATGCCGAAGCTGCCCCTGGCACCAACTCAATAGAAAATTCTACCTCCATGTAAGGTGGAAACTCTGTAATGTCCTCAGGAAATAAATCCATGAACTGTTATAGAACTCGGTACCTTCTCAACACATCTGCATCCTCAACTTCCTTACCTTTCTCACTAGAAATGTGCACTGCAAATAACATAGACTCTTTCCTGTGACTACGCTTTGCTTGCATAGCTGTCACCATCCTAACTGATGTGACTTTGTTCTTACCTTGTAAGACTCTTGGTTCTCCATTATCCTCCAAGCACTCAATAGATTTTTCATAAAAATCCACCTTGGTTCTATGAACATACAACCAATCCATGCCCAACAACATGATGTATGATCCCAATGGTAATACATTTGAATGTGTTACAGTAGGCATACCATTCAAATCAAATGTGCAATCTCTTACCCAATGATGAACTTGTTTCTTTGTACCTGTATCAAACTACACTAACCAAGACTCTGCATGCAATTCCTTACTCAAACCACACTTATCCACCAAGTTAGGACTAACATAGCTATAATTAGATCCAGGGTCAATCAAAATAGAAATATCTTGATCACAAAGCTTACCATCCATCTCAATGATAGATTACTAATGGTCTGCATGTTTGTTATCCAATGCTGCATAAATACAAGGAATACTCTTACCAACATCCCCAAAAGTCTGTGTATCCTGCGCACTATATATCTAAGGTCTATCACCCTAATACTGTGGACAATCCCTCCTACAATGATCTCCTCCAAAATTCCAACACTGTACAGGCTCCTTATTCTTCTCCTTATAATGATTTCCATGTCCTCTATCTGATGCATTGAACCTCTTAGGTGATGCAACATTCTATTTATTACTTGAATCTTATGGTCTTGCTCATTTCTTGTCCCATTTTCCTTTGTTCTTTGCATTATCTTTCTAATCTGGCTTAGTCTCATATCTGCGCTTTGATTGTTCATAGCAATGCCTTAGATTTCGAATGGCCTCCTCCAAGGATCTATGCTCATTCAATTCAATCCTGTCTTTGAATGCAACTGACAATCCACTAATAAACCTCTCAATCTTGGCCATTTCCTCTGTGAGATAAGGCACATACCTCATTAACTCTAATAAACTGCTAGTGCACTCATCATCTGTTGTCGATCCCATATTTATCTCATATGATTATTTTTCCCTGTCATCAAATTATCTCTCCCACATATACTTCTTCTTTAATAGCCACTCAAGCTCACTCCAAGTAAAATCCTCCTCATGAATACATCTGACATTTTTTAAATCTTCCCACCAAATGTTTGCTTTACCTTTGATACTAAATGTAGCTACTCTAGATTTCATGTTCTCTAAATAATCATGCAACCTGAAGAACTTACTCATGCCAAGAAACCATGCCTCTGCATCCTTTGGTTTCTTCATCTCTCCATCAAAAGTAGGTGGATTTTCTTTCTTAAGCTCATCTGGCAAGTATCCCCTATCACTCCTTCTGTAGGGATGATACTGATGACGATCATAGTTCCTATCTAATTCAGAACTAGAATAATACTTGTGTCTATCCCTCCTCCTATCCAGAGTGTCCAACAATATGCCATCTTTGACCGTGTTATCTCTATCTGACCTATGACCGCAATCTGATCTACTACCATATTCCCCATTAGTTTGGTCCTCCTGCTTATCGCTGATCTGACGTGGTCCCTGTCGCTGCAAATATGAAAAACTCTAAAGTGTCACTACATTTACCTTTGTTTGTTTCTCATGTGCTTGTGTGCTTCTATCATTATCTTCCTTACAACTCCTTATTTATTCCTTTAAACTTCTCAATGTATCCGCCAAATCAAAAGAGTTCTCAACACCATATTTCTCTTTCGATTCATAGGGAGAGTCTTTGTAGTCAACCATCTTGCTATCCATTTGATATTTCTTTGTGCAAGCTATATCATTTTTAGATAGAGGAGGAATGACCTGTTATAGAGTTTTGTGAACCCAACGTTTCAGACTACCAAGTGAGTCCATCATCAGGGGATGTATCAATAGATATTCTCCAGATATTAATGATTTATCCATGAGCTCTATTTAGGGTATATATATATATATTATATATATATATATATATATATATATATATGTTTAAAGAAAAGATATATGAAATTTGGTCGGCCATTATCTTGTTAGTTTTTCATTTATTTAATTATTTATTATTATTATTTATTTATTTATATTTTTTTAATTTATTAATTTGTTAATTTATTAATTTATTAATTTGTTTAATTAATTCATTAATTTGTTTAATTAATTAAATAATTTATTTGATTAATTAGTTAAAAGAATAGATTAATTAATTAATTTTATTATTTATTAATATGTTTATTAATTTATTAATTTGATTAATTAATTAATTAATTAATAAGTTAAAGGGATAAATTAATTAATTAATTTTATTATGTTTATTACTTTTATGTAAAATTAATTTGTTTAATTGATTCATTAATTTGTTTGATTAATTAACTAATTTGTTTGATTAATTAATTAAAAGAATAGATTAATTAATTAATTTTATTATTATTATTTATTAATATGTTTATTGATTTAATTTTATGTATTTTATTTGATTAATTAATTTATTTATTTAATTAATTGTTAATTAATAAATTAATAAATTAATTAATTAGTAATATTGTTTCTGTATGAATGTGCAACCTGAAATATTGTTGGAAAAACAAATAGACTAAATTCCAATGTTAACCTCTCATAAGAAACACGGGTATAAGAGGAATGTACCAAGTAATGATAACTTATCGAGGAAGGTCGAACTAATAACATAACTGCACTCAAGTAAAAAACCTAATACACTAAGAAAATAATCAGTTATTTAATGTACAGAGCGAAATGTACATAATCTATATAAGAAGAGGAATCAACTGAAATAGTGAATTTGACCAAAAACTTTTTTAAAGAATTAGGTACCTTCACATAGCTCTGAATATCCGATTTCAAGAATTGTTGCAATTTTATATTAGGAGTAAGCGACAGATGGTGGCTATTGGCGAAAAATGGAATGGAGCACATATGTTAATAGGTTACCTACAGACTTGGCATGTGTTGTTACAGAAGCGGTCAAACCCTAACCCCTGAAGCAAATGCCGAGAAACTTCGGGAAGCAAATGAAAATTGGTAAACGTGAGTGACTGAGAGACCATTAAACTCTCATAATACCCACTGAATTTAATTAAACACCACTGAATTTTTGCAAATGAACCCATACCATCGACTATATTAACACAAAACTTATGCATACATTTCTTCCCACTCACGGATGGAAAAGTCCAGAAAATCACTTAATTGATATAAGGAAATGAACATATAATATATATGTATAATCCCACATTGGAATAAGAATCACAAACAAAAACCCTTTATGAAATATGTCACAGAGAAAATATTTTAAAAAGATTATAGTATTGTTGATACATATGGTGGATGCAATCGAATTCATGAGACAACAGATAAATTATATATAGAGAGAGATAACGTAATTTCAATGTCTTAGTAGTAAGATCCCTTGGAATTATAGACCGAAAAATTGAGATAACCATATGAATGGGTAAAGTGCAATATTTTGCATTAATAATAATGTAAGCTAGGTTAAGATAAAACTTTACTAGTAAAATCTTTAATGTTCTGATTCATATTGAAGTGACACACATAGCAATAGAAATGAAACAACCTTTTCAATATGACCATTTTAAAATGAATGTTATTTATTAAAAAAATACCATTTTCATTTAAGAAATAAAAAAAATTTACTGCTTAGATAAACAAAAACAATGAATATTTCTAATGAGGATTCTTCAGTTATTAATTGTGTATACTTTCTCATCAAACAAAGAAATACATGTAACAAAGAGTTGACATTTATATAAACATTGGTTTAAAAAAAATGGTGATATTATAGAGTCTTTACATTGTCACAAGACCCTCCCCCTTGGGGGAACACCGCCCTTAGTGTTCTTTGTTCATATGCAACATAAAAACATGATTTAAAGCACACACACACATACTATTTGTGGATATTTATAAACATAAATCTATACAATATTTACAATTATATATATTTTCTTCAACCAGCAAATAAAGAAGGATATGATGCGCTCATTGAATCATCCATTTCCCAAGTGGATTCCATGGGCCCAAAGTGCCTCCACTCTGCTTTAACTTGTTCTATTGCTCCATTCCAGAACATGAGGATCCTTTAGTCTGATCCTTTAGTCTAGAAAGCAAATTGGCTCTAGACGAGATTATCCCTCTCGTACCACCTGTAGCACAAACCAATCAATCACATTATTAGAATCATGTACATATATTTTAAGCAAACAAACATGGAAAACACCATGAATTTTATTTGATGGATGTAAGGCCATCCTATAGGCTATTGGTCCTGTTGATGGTGCTGGACCCGCCAACATTTAGGGAATCTCCCCGATATGAAGTCCCAACTAGACTTCACATTGTTTGGAATAGGAGTCCCAACAGTTGGTGGTAGTGTAATGCCTTGACCATGATAGCATACAGAGGAAAGTATGATAACTTTGGGTGAGAGCATGTATGTGACCCTGCAGAGAGTCAAGTGTGATGTATGAAGGTTCTAACACACGGAGGGGAAAATGAAGTATGCACCTTAGAAGTCTGTAATAGTAAGAAGCTTGAAAGGAACACGGGCAAAATGACATCACATGCTAAATGCATAATAGTCCACAAATGAAGGTAATGATTTAATCCAACAACACACATTCAACAAGATTCGTACAATTGCAAACAAAGTAGTTCATAAGAAAATGTGTAATTTAAATAACATACATCGCCAACGCAACCAGAATAGTCCAACTACATTAACAGCATATGCATGAAAGTGTGATGGCTCTGATATTATTATTATAAGTGAAAGGTTTGTCCATACATACACCATTGGGGACAACTAGCCCTAATAGTCGAACATGAAAGTCAAGAACAATTGCTCCTCGGAAGCGGTATGTTCTCTTTATGCTATGGAGAAGCCAAGGCTCTTCACAATACTCCCAAACCTTTTCTAAGCCTAAGCCTAGCCAAAATCTTGGCTCCCAAAGCCTATTCTATGAGTTATGAGGTTATATTTATAACAAAGGGTGGGGTGACCCTTGACATTCCCCTTTGTGATTCTTTGAATTCCCTCATGACTCTTCAACCTATTTACAACTAACTCATTACAAAACATGATGACTTTTCACATTCCACTAATGAAAATTGGAATTTCACTTACAACATATTTACAAATAATATTACATTTTCCACATGTACCCATGTAAGACAAAATAGGCTAGGGATAGCCTAACAAGACAAAACATTATGATTCTGAAGTTAGGGAAAGACCAACTTGAAAACCTCCACTTGATGCTTCTCAGTCACATATTTGCCAATCTTGGTATTGTGTGATGGTGTCCCCAAACTATTTGATGGTTTCTTTCTGAAAGAAGACTCTTGCCTCCATGGAATCTAGGTATATGGTCTTGGAACCTGTATCCAACTCTTTCTAAAGCATGTGCAGCATGGTTTTAACCTTGACAGGATCATCGATGTACTTCTGTGTGCTGTGTGTGTTTAGCTCCAAGTCTTCCCTGGTGGCCTCTCACCTCAGCTACTCCATGTACTCATCAATCTCTACCCGAACTTGGTTCTTGAGTTTAGCATCAGTGAGGGAACTGATTGATTGGATCATCTACTTTCTCATGATGGCATCCAAAATATTGTACAACCACTCATATGAGGCCTATATGTTGTTGATGAATGGGGCAAGATGCTCATAGTTCTGGATCAACATCTGGATCTTTGATTTCTCCAGCTCAGCTTGTGGCTTCATCTACTTTACTAAGTCAAGTGGGGCCCCTTTGTACCGCATTTTCCACTCGTGTACATGGGTGATGGAAGCATGTATGTTATTGACAATTTCAACAAACTCTTTGCTCCGCTATTGTAATCCATGCACATGGACAAATGCTTTATGCACAATGACAAAATTTTCATAGAGCTTCTGCATGGTATCCTCAAGTGTTGATACTTTAGAAAGTATCGTTGTCCTCATTTCTATTGACTTGAGGGGGCTTGGACCTAGGTTCAAAGTTAGTTGCACTAACCAAAAAAACCCTACACTACCAGCCCTTTCGGAAACAGTTTGCTTAGCGCAGATTGCAGTCTCACCCGAGGCAGTAATGGGAGATTTTAGAACAAGGTTCCTACGTCCAGGAGACTGTGATGTAGCAGCGAGGCAATTCTTTAATCTAGGGCCCAATCCAACCTTCACAAACCCTTATCCTCAGAATCAGAGACTTAAATCAATTTCTACTTAAATAGATCTATGAGCTTTGAATAAGTGTTCTAACATGCATAAGTTAACATACAAAAGTAGATCTGAAACTTTGTGATGCACTTAAAAAAATCTTATAGAGAGTCAAATCATAATTGAGCATAAACATATAAACATATAAATATACATAGAATGCACAGATTTTCTTCAAATATGCTTTATTACCTGAGATCTTCAATACATACACTTCTTTTGACCTTGCGCACATAGTTGTAGGGGCCCGCTCACTCAGCTATGGACTTACCAAGGTATCTGCACACTTAGCTGCAGGAGCCTTCCCCTTTGCCAAAATATAGAATTACAGAATCAAATTATTACTTATCAACTATCCATAAGCTTGCTAATGACTCCTAGATGACTCTATTTTATATTTTGTTAGAGAATTATTTATTACGGAGCAATGGAACACATAAAATACTGCAGAAATATAAACACAAAAAATGCATAAAACAAGAGAGACACAGATATACGTGGTTCACCCAGTTTGGGCTACGTCCACCCCGAACAGCCAGTCCTTCCTTTCTATAATCTAGCAAAATGAAGAGACACAACCTACAGCAAATCCGCTGTAATATCCTCTATTTTCTCTCACAGTCTCACCTCTCTATTTCTCGCTCAGAGAATACACATCTATATCACAGCCTCAAAATACAATGCCCTCATACAAAGAGAGGGGTTACCTTCTAGGGCAAAAAACCCTAAACTAAACGTAAGTTCTACCGTCAGATCATCCGCCTAATGAACGGCCCAGATTGACTAGAAATTAGTATACTTTTACAAGGCAATTTTACATCTATTTTTGGCTTCGGGGGTGCTGCCCCCCCACCCCCTCACGTGGAGGGGTGTACAAACTTCCTGGGGTATACATGCGACTAAAACAAAGACCTTTGAACAATCATTCTCCACACACAACATATTTTTTACATTACATTACCATGGTCTGTGAACCATGGGCGGAGCTCATTGTTTACTCAAAACAACCCATCCCTTTATAAAATAAGGGGCTTTGATCTCCCTAACAGCCCCTTTGACTCTTAACATTTGGCGTTGTTTGTGCGCTTCTCCTCAAAAAGCGGAGACTTTACAATTTTACAGAAATTGACTCAAATGTTAGACTTGGGGGATCCCATCCCAACAATTTCTTCTAAGGTGGAAAATGCATTACGCTCTAATGCTTGGAGTTGTTCTGCTTGTTACATGGTAGCCTGCAAGTACTTTGCCAATTTTTCATTCTCGGCCATCAGGAAATTAACATTTGAGCTTATTTCTCCTGTATAGGCCAAGTTGGCTTCGGCAAGGGCAGTTGGATGTTTCCTGGTGTCTGACACTATCACCCTTTCCTTTATGAATGTAGGTGATGTGTGATCATCCAGAAAGTGCTTCCTTCATGCATGTACAATCTTCTTATACAGCTCATCAAATGATAGATTGTACACATCCATGGCCAAATCATCATCAAGGGGAACAATGTCTCCTTGCTCACTCGAGACAAGTTCTGACACTGGAGGTGGTGGATACTGGGAGATGACCTTTGGTGCTCTCGACATAAGTTCAATGTCTTCATTTTGTGGCTTATGTTCCAACTCGATGTCTGTCACTTCCATCAATTTCTCAATCTTTTGAGAAAGCTTCTGATCCTACATTTGTTCACCTTCTTCCTTAGCTGCTAGCTATTCTGGCTCATCAACCTATATGGGCATTTTTTTCTCTATCATTTTGCCTTACCTTTGTTCATCTTCCTGCTTCTCCTTCTCTCTTTTTTCTCTGCTCCTTGTCTCATGTTCTTCCTTCAACTTCTTCTCCATCTCCTACAACTTTAGTTCTGCTTCTTGCAGGCTCTACTTTTCTCTCTTCATTTGATGCTCCCTCTTTGCTTCTGATGCCAAAGTTGCCTTCTCCAAGGTAGGATCTACCTTAATCTTGTATGTTTTTTATGCCTCTATATTCTTAGGAACCTTCTTCTTTCCTTTCTCCTTCACTGGATTGATGCCTTCTGTTGCCATTGTTGTTGCTTCCAAAATTGTTTTTGTCTACAGAGAAAATTTCCAAGTTGTTATTATACTAACCAGTTCATTGATTCTGGAGGCATTATAGTAGTACCTCCAAGGGTCCTCCGACCAATTAAATTTCCTGTGATCTATGGAAAGTACACTCTCGCACAGTTGTCCTTACAAATACGGTGGGAATCATATAGATTAAAGTCCTTGGTGCCGAACTCGAATTTCATTATGTCCTTAGTCTCGGCCTTTTCATCTTTCAAGCTCTTAATCTCGTATAGTCTGATCTGCAAAGGAAGAGCAGGTTATGACACTTTCTTCTTCTTGTGCAGTCCTACTGACAACCCTGTAGCGAGGTTATATGAAACTTTTTGCATGACCAACTTGTAAATGGCATACCTTAGTAGAACATGTGGAGACTTATCCCCGCCAAACACTCTAATGAAGGTGCCACCTAGTGAGGCATACTAATCTGTGATGTTTACTATGTGTTAGCCTCCTATTGCAATAGGTTGTCATTTTTCATGATTGACAGTGGAAGTGCCAAATATGTTCATCTTTTCCATGCTGCAAAAGTTCCATATTTGATGAGTCATGCCATTTTTGAAGAATTTTTCGGTTAAAGGGGAGGCCAAATAGTTTAGTCTTGGCTTCCCTAGGTTTAAATTTCATGTTTTAGAATATAGAGAATAAACATCTGTCCAAACTGTTTAATCTTGGCAGATTTGTAGATAGGTAGAGAATCTTGGGCACTCATCAGCTTAATCTGAGCCCCGGAAGAAATAAGGGTAGATTTAGATAGGAGGACAGCAAAAAGAAAAGTTGAAAAGCTAGGTTTGCAAGTTCAAGTGCACCCAAACCAAAAAGAAGATAAAATGCTAGGTAAGTAGGCCGGGTAGGTAGTTTTGTGGTGGTTGAATGATTATTTGTGATCCTTTTCATGTTCTCAAGTGTCAAATCTATTCAGATCACAAGTATGAGGCAGTTTTTCATTTGGATCAGCTCAAGCGAGGCATGTCTAACTCCCCTTCTTCCTCTTCCCCAAATCATTCACTAATTTCCCCAAAGAGGTCAAGATCTGCTTAATATATCTTAAATTCATCATTTTTCATAACATTTCCCTTAGTAAAGATCCGCTTTACTTAAGGAGTGTTCATGTGTCCTCTACAAAGTTCTATCTCCCCTCTTAAGCCTAAGGATTCCTATACTTAGCGCTTTCTTCACTATTTTCATATTAACCTCTAACTTATTATGTAAATCCCTATCTATTTCCCCTTCCCCTACTAAAAAGCACTAAATATCTCCTCTATGTATATATCCCCTCCCTCTGGTTGAAAAATAACCATAAGTATGCTTGGGAATTGCTAAGTTTGCCTGAAACTTGGCAAGAACCCTCATTTTGCCCCTCTAAACCATTTTCCAATGCAAAGGACCCCTTCCTATGCATAAAATTCCTCCATTAGCCATGTTTTAACCTTTTTCAAGGCTCAAAACCCTTCTCAAAACACATAAAACTCCTCTTAAGTGCCTTTGGACTCCTTCCAAGGCATGAAATCCCTCCTTTTAGGCTATCGGGCCCCTTCCGATGCCTTAAAGACCCTTTATAACACCCAAAAACCATTCAAAGGCCTTAAAAACCCTTTGTCGAATCATAAAAACCCTATTTTCGCTGAAAAAGCCCTCCTCCGAATTCATTTGCCCCCCCCCCGACGGCGATATCGCTATCGGGAGCCTTCCTGCCTCATATATCCATATACACTGCATATCCCCGCTTTATCGTTTATGGCCCTTTACCGTTTAATTTAAGTTTTTTATAAAAACTTAAGTTATAACATTAAACCCACATTTTTCCGCCATATCGCATCGCTATCGCAATTTGTGTTAAGGCCCGCCCCCCCAGGTTTCCCCGATAGCGAAACAGTGACCAAATCTCAGCTGCCCATCGGCCCCGCTCATCCAACGGTCCGATCATTTTGGCGATCGCATATGTATAAACCCTCCGCCCCGCCGATTGCCGAAATGCCGAGTTAATCTCAGCCACCCATTCGGGCCCGAAGATCAACGGCCCATGTTTTATCGCATCACTCCCATATATGGCTTCGACTGGCCGGAGCCGAAATAACATAAAGTGCGGCACATAAATTTTCGGGTCCGAAAAGCCCTTTGTACAGTGAAGAGGGAGTGCTCCGATATTCTGGAGCCGAAATACAATAAAGTAGAGCCTAATGTGTGTCAGGTCCGAAAAGGGGTAGTACTGTACGCTCCTTTTCCGGGCCCAAAAAGCTATAAAAAACAGTTTTGAAGGGATTTCGGGTCCGCAAGCTTCATCGCTCATCGAAGGTATTTCAGTTTGGGACCGCCGATCCGCTGATCGCCAATTTAGCACCAGCCATTGGATTGGCCCGCACCGGATCCAACGGCCAGGATCTAATCTTATAAACAGTGTTCCGCCTGCGCCCAAATTTTGATGGTTTTTTACATTTAAAGGCATTTTTGCCTGTTTTAAAGAAAAAGGGCCATTTTCATTGTTTTATATGCGGCGCCCACACCCGCCACAACTGCAAAAGAAACAAGGCATCCCTCAGCCATTTTCAATTGCTCCCAGCCCGAAATACTTCCAATAACATAATTTTTATTTAGTCAAGACATTTGCGTGCCTCAAGAACCCATTTATTCAGCCAGTTTGCAGTTTTATCAGTTCTAAAGGCAGTTTTGGTCGGCCAGATGCCGAGGCTCCTCCAAAAGCATTCCAAAGGCAGCAGAAGGCCTCGCAGCAGTTATTTGGGCTGAACAGCGGCCATAAAGGGGCGATGGGACAGTCAAAGTGTATCAGAAGCCAAGAAGGAGCCCAGGTTCATTGAAAGTGTATCAAAGGAAGCGGCAAAGAGTATCAGATCAAAAATATCAGCAGCCCGAAAGCAGGAGAGCATTAAAGAGCCCCCCAAGCAAAGTCAAAAAAGGAAGTGAAGCCACTTATGGCTCTCAGATCACAGTTAATGCACATCAAAGCCACTTAAGATGCAGCACAACCACTTGGAGGCACAGATAAAAGAATTCAAAGCATAGTTATTGCAAAAACAATGTATTTGGTCGCCCTTGAGGGCAGCGCTGCAGGCCCAATGTGCAGTTATGATAAAGAGCCAGCACATAGTAGCAAAGGACTATATTTATCCATTCTTGAGGCTGCTGCCCCAGTGTAGCTATTAGATAGACATTTTTTCATTTATTTTCAATAGATGTTAGGTTAGAAGCATTTATTTCTTCAGATCTGTCTCAGATTTGCTGTTGTAGATATTTCTAGATATTTTCTCTATAAAAACCTCCCTCTATATTATGAAAAGGGTTGGTTGGTTATATTTCTCATTCTAGACTTGTGCTATAAGCTTAAAAACTTCTGTAGTCAAAGATTGTTGGAATATTTGCATCTGAACTGGCTGGTTGTGCTTTCAATGGCTGAAGAGCTTGATATGGAATTCTCATGCTTGCTCATGGTCCAATAAGTCTTTCCTCCCTCTGTTTATTAGTTTATATGTATCTGTATCATCTATATATCATAATCTAAGTTGCAGGAAGAAGGAATAGATTAGAACTAGCTTTCATGCCCTCTGTGCTCAATTCTTGTAACTTTTCTATGTTTTCCTCTGAATTAGTGATGAATATGCATACTTTATTGATCATGTTTAAGCTAGTTCTCTCATTTCTGAATGTTGTTTAGGAATCCTCCATTGCTCCTACATAGTCTTCATTCACTTTCCCTCTTTGGTTGGATGAGAGATCCTTAACTGCCTCTCATCCCCTGACCTCCATTTCCTCCTTGTTCCAGCATTAATCATTGTGCCATGTGTAGCTATCCTGCTCCATATTCCCTTCTTCTGCCAAAGAAAACACACCCTTCAGTTCACATTCATGGACTCCATGCCCAATGGTTTGAACTTCTTACACTTTGCATGCCAACTCTGCTTGAATAGATCAACCATCCCACCAAACTCAAACAAAACCCATGTGCATCATATCTAGCCTAAAATCATCCCCTAAACAAAGCTAAATCATAAAGAGAGAGCCCTCTCTGACTGCAGGTAGGCTAGGACCTGCAGTCCAAAGATTGGTTTGTCGTTACCTCGGCCGTATTCCCTTAGGAGTCAAAGGAACAACCTGAGTGATAACACTATGGCCTCCATTACTTCTTGGGACATGTAAGGTGGATCCTCCTCAAAGATAAGCATTCATAACGGGATCATAAAATGTTCAGTTATCCCATCCATCATTCCTCGATAGCTGCAGTCGAAAAGAAACATGCAATAGATGTTGACAAAAGTCTCTTTTGGTGTCATGTCCAGCTCATTCCAGGGAACTGCTGCTAGGCACAGATTGCATCCAGTAAGTATGCAGACATGTAAAACCTTGCTTGCTCATTCTTGGGAAGATTCCAAGGGTTAGCCACATGGATATGCAATTGATGAGCCAACAAAATTGACTAAGTGAACAACTTCCCATCACTCACCAACTGGTCCAGTAAGAGTACCCACCCTTCAGGAAAGGTTTATGTTTTCTCTTGACCATATATTTTGCAAGCAAATATGATCAAGAATTGATAAGCCTTCCTGAGGGACTTCCTCTTATAAGAATGAGTGGGTGTCTGTCTAAAATTTGAAGACTCTTTCACCCAGTGCTTGACGATATCTCTCATGTAAACATAGTTATGGGTGGCATAGAAAAGTGATTACATGCACTTCACCAGCTTGGGAAAGTGAAACATCTCTTGAAAGTTATTTGCTCTGAATTTGGAAAGCTCTCTCCCACTAGCACTACTCAATGTCATAGTCTCTTAATCTCTATTTGAGGTAATCTAACTCATGATGTCCGCACATGGGAAGGCGGGGTACCTGCATGCAACCATGTATAATCCTGATTACTAGGTACTATGATAAACATGTTCTTCCTCCAAGTCTTCCTTGAAGTTCTCTGCAAAATTATCTTTGATTTGCTTCCATGTAAGTGTTGTACCCTTCTCAATGAGTAGTTCAGTATATGCATATACTTGAAAATCCATTGATATCTTCTCAATTCTTCCCTAGGACTACTCTCAGTGGTTTCCTTTGATGAAACCCTCTTGGATGCCATGATAACTATAACTACTAGAGAGGTGCTCAAAAATTTTTGTACCTATGGGACATAGAGGACACTCATGGCAAGAAAATGTCAACTTAAAAACCAGAGAAACTTCAAGACAAGATCAAGCAGCAAGTCGGGCTCATGATGGGAAGGATTGCATAATTATGGCTACTAGAGGTCATTGGCTGACTATGGGAACTGTGCATTGTGCAATCCCATTAGCCAGTGGGGAAGATTGATGATTGGAACTGTGCAATGCGCAATTTAGTCTGGGCCAAGGTCGGGAGAGACTGCGCATTATGTAGTCTCAGTTCCCAAGTTGGGAGGCTAGCTCTTGCAACTACGTAGTGTGTAGTTGGAGCCAACCTGGGACAAGCTCTGTGAAATTCCAGAAGCCAAGGCAGAGGCCTTGAGCTCCCAGATTACGTAGTGCATACATGAAGCGTGAGATCCGAGCAAGGGAACCTAGATCTACCCCAATGGGAGTGTGAAAATCAAGCATATCTGAAGGATGGTGTAATGTTGAGTGCATATATGACTAAGTGTTGATGCATGCATGTGAAAAAAGTGTAGGAATCAATTAAACTAAAAGAAACGAAGTGTGTGAAGAGATTCGCTGCAATGACAACCATTGGTACAAAAACAAGGTAACTCATGTGATAATTGGGAAAAGCAATCGAAAACTTGAAAAAACACTTCTACAAGATAAAACAAGTTAAGAAACCAACATTAGTTCATAGAAACAAGTGAAACAACACTCTCACAAGCTAAACAACAAAAAGCGACATAAAAAGTTGCAAAGGACTAGAAAAGCAAAACTCACTCAGAAAAGTGACGATAGTCACACTCAAGGTTCCTTGATCTCCTCAAGAATGCTAGAGCTCCAAGATCGAGTGTGAAAATGAACCTATAAGCATCGATTAAATATATTAGGACAATTTATGGTTTATGACACGCATGCCTAAAATCAAGTAAAAGGCGACACTTGGTGGTAGTTTCTAAAATAACTCAAATGCCTCCCTCGTGTTACCAAAAATAGATCCCTATTTTTTATGGATGTGGTGACGCTGATGGAAATCCGTCAACCAAGGGGATCTCCCTGATATGAAGTCTCAATCTGACCTTACTCCATTTGGTGTAGGAGTCTCATCTAGTACAAACGTATGGTTTCCAAATCCTTGAATATTTTCCTTGGCTCTAGCTATCAGCATAGGAGAGTGATGCAATGGTGTCTTTGAAAAGCATTGGAGGTGTGCCTAGTGAGTGTGTAGTGCAACTATGTCGAGGTTCCTCTACTACAAACGGGGGAGAGAAAAGTGAGCCTATAAGTGAGAGGTAATAGTACCACCTAGGAAGGGACACACATGAACCTGATGTACCTGTGTAACATCCAGCAGAATAGTCCACACCGGATGTGACAGTCATTATAACCAATTGTTGGCTTAAGGGGGCCTGAACTAGGTTTAGAGTTGTTTGCGCCAATAAACAAAACCTTCAATGTTGTCCCTTTCAGCAACAACCTGCATAGCACAGCCTGTAGTCTCACCCGAAGAAGTATTGGGGGATGCTAGAACCAAGTTTTTGCATCAAGGGACATGTGATAAATAGTTCTTAGGCTCTGATAATTCCGATCTACCTTCGCACAGATCGATATCCTTCTAGGGATCGCTACCATAACTCTATGAAAATAGCTTCTATACCTTCACGAGGGTCTATGATCAGTCTTTGTGAACCTTAAACAGATGATTTATCTATTTTCGCACATCAATAAATAACCCTAGATCTGATTTCACATAGATCTATCAATTCATTAGAAAACATAGCAGAAATAACTCTTTATCTTCGCAAAACTAGATAGCTACTTAACTCATGCATAAATAAGACAGATTCAGTGATTTCAAGCAGCATTCATTCATTATTTCATAAAAACATATCATTAAGTGATAGAACATAACATAAACAGATTAGATAGAAATGCACAGTAATTCTTCAAAATCAGCCTTTATTAATCTTCAACGTTCAGATTACAGACTCTTCTGCCCTGCACACTCAATCGCATAGGTCTATGCACTTAGCTGCGGACTTACCAAGGCCTCCTACGCACTCAACTGCAGGAGCCTTCCCCTTCTCGCCTAAGTATAGGAAGTAGAGCCTTCCTGCCTTAGCACTTGCCCAAAACAACAAAAACCATTCACAGTTCACAATTCTTCATTCTAAGTTATCTTCAAGACCCGCTATGACTCAACTATTTATAACTTTCCTTCATACAATACCATGGTCTGCAGACCATGGGAGAATCTTAAAACTGACCCAAACAAGGGGCTAAGACCCCTTTGACTCCTATCTATCTACGTGCTCCGCATCCACATTTCGCGGAGACTTTACATCTTTTACAAAAATTTATACAAAACTTGGGTTAACTAACCCCAAAAACTAACCCTAGGGACCCTATCCCAACAAGCCCCCAACACAAAGATTGTGACTCACCCTCGAGTCACTTAGCTGGTGCCTCGATCTTGCTGCAAAGACCATCCAACTCAACCTACAAAGCTGCAAGTTCGGCAATGCTATGCGTCACTGCCTGCTGGATCTCTTTGACCAATTTCTCTATTGTTGGTCCATCCACTACTAGTCACATTGTCTGTTGCGTCTGCTATTGCACCTGTTATCACCCCAAGAAACTCACCTAGGTTGTAAATCAATGATGCTCGGGAACATTACAAATTCAACAAAATAGTTGGATAAATGGTGGATGAATGAAACAAATGCTGCATATTCAAGCCAAATAACCACTTCTACTATGATTGACCCCAGACATGGGTGAACACCCCCAGACTACAAGGCTTTTAACCACCAATTACTCACAGTTTGAGGATAAGGTGATAATGGAGAAGACTGACCACACCAGCAGATGCATAGGACCCTGTGATGGCCAGCTGCAACCAGTTAAAAGGTCTGTAAATCTAGTTTCTAATACACAGACAGGATGACAGCTCTCTATGCATTAAACAACAGAAACCTGCATACATGTTCAATGATACATGCTAAATCCTAACACAAAGGTGGGATGACAGCCCCTCTGATGCTAAACATTCACAGCACATGAGCAAATGCAAAACAGGCACAGCCTAGAACAAGAAGGAGAAGTGGAAAGTGAGCAATTAACAGCAAAAGAAGCTTGTATTAGCTGGAAATGAAGACCAGATGTTGCAGGTTACAAAGTAGTTACAGTCTCCAGAAGTTGAACCTTACAATAGAGTCACCTTCATCTAACACTCATCCCTCCATTACATCTCTGTTCTGGGTATATATGGTGTTACATTACAAAATATCTCTGCTACCCATGTGTGGAGGAGCCCATAAATGGTCACCAACCGCATTCACATTTAGAAATGGGCCTCTGATACAAATCTGGCTGTGTTTAAATGGATTTGACCCTCTTTGGCAGCTGGAGTATTAACTGAAAGACGCCCCATAACTGATAAATGTAGTGATCTGCTCGAGGCTATCCTTTTCAATCTTCGGCCACTCTGTTAGTTAAATGCGGTTGCTGGAGAATCATTGAGCCGGTTGCAGGTAGCTGGCTGTCATTTTCCTTTGGCGGCAGTGAATAGTCGGGAGTGGTACAGGCAACATGGCAGAGGCGTGCATAACTTTTTCTATCGGGTCCTCCTTTCGGGTTGCAATTGTATATCAGAGCCGGCTTCTCTGCTTTTCTTTATATTTGAAAATACATTGAGAAATGATACAAAACATGAGAAATTTTCCATCGGCGGACTAGAAAACATATATATTCCACTTCCTGGACCCTTTCGAGTCTGGGCTTCATTGCTATCAGCGCTCGCCCAAGACCTCCATATATTTCATTATATAGCGAAAATGTGCCAAAAACCATTGAAAACGGTTTTAGCGTGGACCCGAAAATATATCGAAAATGACTTATAATCGCCATTGGGTCCGACCCATCGGGTCACAAGCATGCCTTAAATAAAAGCCCATCCCTTTGGTTTTGGCGATAGCGAAAAGCTGAAGCGACCTGGACCATTGATCTGTGCACACGATTAACGGCCCAGATCGAATCACTATATCGCAATCGCAATGCCACTGCTGATACCGCCGATACCGCCCAGCCGCCGATACTCTGATGCGATATGACCCGCCAATCTGCCTCCGCCGATTGTGACCCGCCGATGCGATCTGGACCGTTGATCGGCCAGATCGAACGGCTGTCACTCATTTGAACTGCTAGGCCTGCGCTTCTGATTTTTGACTGTTTTGGAGTGTTTTAGGCCTCCCGATAGTGTATTTCTACCCTCCCAAGGGCTTTTCCTCTTGCGATAGTTTAGATCGGTGAAGGCCCTAAGAGGATTTTGAAGGCTTTTGGGGCACTTTTGTATCCATTTTTGGGCATCCTTTGGTGCGCAAACAACCTGATTGGGACTGTATTTGATCCTCAAATGTTGGATTATATAGCAGAGCTAACACTGGCTCCTTCTGGGGATGAGATCCTCCCTATGAGGTCTCAAGAACCTGCAGACCAATGCCTTCATACAAAAACAGCTATAAAAGCACTTGCCTAGTGTCCATTGGGCATGGAGTCAACTAAGAATTCAACAGAAAACTGTAAAAAGAACATAATTACAAACATTAAAGCATGAAAACATAACTTCAAAATTTGCCCATTTGCTGGGCCACCAAAAATTGCTGCCTGTCAGCCTGGTTCATCATAGATCAGCAGGACAGGATTTGTTTGATCCTCCACCTCAAACCGTTTGGGGCACTTGAGCTCATCAGGTAGAGGAGGCTTGAACTTCATTCTCTTTCTATGTGTGCTCCTCCTTGGATGTTCTTTACTGGAGCCTCTGTACATCTGCTGAAAAATAATGACTGCTGTGTACTTGTCTTTATCTTCTGTGTCCTACACAACTAATATGAAAGAGGCATTATTGAATTCTTGTGCAAGAGACACAGAAACAAAACTTGCTCCTGAATCTTTCTTTGAACAATCCTCATCCAAGGAGGAGTCCCATGACTATGCATTTTCTTCCTCTGTCATCTGAAATGCTGCCACTTTAATCTGCGTGGGGGCCAACTGGGCAGGCCTGAGAATATCAAGACTGATTTGATCAGTATCAGCCTCGGACTTTGAATTATGGCCGGCCTCAGTGTTCAGGGGGCAACTTGGAGGGCTTGTCACTTGAGCATACAAAGAAACAAAAGATGATGGAGAGCTTTCCTCTCCCTTACTGATCACTGAGTTATTCCCCCAGTGCTTTAGAAACACATCATCTAGGGCCTCAATGTGTGTAATGGACCTAGGAGGTAATTGTCTGAACCAATTTCTAGCCTCCCCCTCTAAGCTTTGGACAAAAACCCTCATCCACACATCCTCTTCATAGATATCCAGGTTATCAGCATAGCTATAAAAGGACTCTAAATGTTCTTGAGCTGATATTCCCTCTGCACCAGTAAACTTAGGCATGTATTCTCGAAAATCTCCTGCAGGCATGGTACTTAAAGGAGAAGGCAAGACCAAAGGTCCATACCTGGCAGCAACTATTCGTTCTATCTTTGTGAGAGCTTGCTGGCCTGCCATGACTGAGCCTAAATGAAAGGGTACTGGTAGACTGAGTGGTATGAAGTGATGCAATGGATAATAGAAACAGAGGAAATTGACGGACAGTATGGGATACTTTTTCTACTGAGGTCCGAAAAGGAAATGAATAACCAAGAGCGATATGAATCTCTGAAGGTGAACTTCACTAACAGAGACACATAAAAATTCTTTAAGGCTTACCTGATCCTGATGCTCTCTTCCACAAAGTTTCTTCTATTTATCGATCCTCTCAGGATCAGGCACTGGCCAGCTAGTAATTTCTGAAGATTTCTCCGAGCATGCTTCACGAACTGCGCCAAAACTTCAATGTGGAGTCGCCAAAGGATGGCCTTCCTCTAGTGGAGTCACCAGACAGATGATTACAACCAAAATCTGTGTTCAAACCTTGTCTGTCATCAAAGCTTGAAGCTGTGTCATCTCCCAGGGAAGCTTGAGCTTCGATTCTCTTCTCCCCGGCAACGACACCATTTAATGTTATCACCCCAAGAAACTCACCTAGGTTGTAAATCAGTGATGCTCGGGAACATTACAAATTCAACAAAATAGTTGGATAAATGGTGGATGAATGAAACAAATGCTGCATATTCAAGCCAGATAACCACTTCTACTATGATTGACCCCAGACATGGGTGAACACCCCAGACTACAAGGCTTTTAACCACCAATTACTCACAGTTTGAGGATAAGGTGATAATGGAGAAGACTGACCACACCAGCAGATGCACAGGACCCTGTGATGGCCGGCTGCAACCAGTTAAAAGGTCTATAAATCTAGTTTCTAATACACAGACAGGATGACAGCTCTCTATGCATTAAACAATAGAAACCTGCATACATGTTCAATTATACATGCTAAATCATAACACAGAGGTGGGATGACAGCCCCTCTGATGTTAAATATTCACAGCACATGAACAAATGCAAAATAGGCACAGCCTGGAACAAGAAGGAGAAGTGGAAAGTGAGCAATTAACAGCAAAAGAAGCTTGTATTAGCTGGAAATGAAGACCAGATGTTGCAGGTTACAAAGTAGTTACAGTCTCCAGAAGTTGAACCTTACAACAGAGTCACCTTCATCTAACACTCATCCCTCCATTACATCTCTGTTCTGGGTATATATGGTGTTACATTACAAAATATCTCTGCTACCCATGCGTGGAGGAGCCCATAAATGGTCACCAACCGCATTTACATTTAGAAATGGGCCTCTGATACAAATCTGGTTGTCTTTAAATGGATTTGACCCTCTCTGGTAGCTGGAGTATTAACTGAAAGACGCCCCATAACTGATAAATGCAGTGATCTTCTCGAGGCTATCCTTTTCAATCTTCGGCCACTCTGTTAGTTAAATGCGGTTGCTGGAAAATCATTGAGCCGGATGCAGGTAGCTGGCTGTCATTTTCCTTCGGCGGCAGTGAACAGTCGGGAGTGGTACAAGCAACATGGCAGAGGCGTGCATAAATTTTTCTGTTGGGTTGCAATTGTATATCAGAGCCGGCTTCTCTGCTTTTCTTTATATTTGAAAATACATTGAGAAATGCTGCAAAACATGAGAAATTTGCCAGCGGCGGACTAGAAAACATATATATTCCACTTCCCGGACCCTTTCGGGTCCAGGCTTCATCGCTATCAGTGCTCGCCCAAGACCTCCATATATTTCATTATATAGCGAAAATGCGCCAAAAACCATTGAAAACGGTTTTAGCGCGGACCCAAAAATATATCGAAAATGACTTATAATCGCCATCGGGTCCGACCCATCGGGTTGCAAGCATGCCTTAAATAAAAGCCCGTCCCTTTGGTTTTGCCGATAGCGAAAAGCCAACGCGACCTGGACCATTGATCTGTGCACGCGATTAATGGCCCAGATCGAATCGCTATATCGCAATCGCAATGCCACTGCCGATACCACCCAGCCGCCAATACTCCGATGCGATATGACCCGCCGATCTGCCTCCGCCGATTGTGACCCGCCGATGCGATCTAGACCGTTGATCGGCCAAATCGAACGGCTGTCGCTCATTTGAACTGCTAGGCCTGCGCTTCTGATTTTTTACTGTTTTGGAGTGTTTTAGGCCTCCCGATAGTGTATTTCCGCCCTCCCAAGGGCTTTTCCTCTTGCGATAGTTTAGATCGATGAAGGCCTTAAGAGGATTTTGAAGGCTTTTGGGGCACTTTTGTATCCATTTTTGGGCATCCTTCGGCGCGCAAGCAACCTGATTAGGACTGTATTTGATCCTCAAATGTTGGATTATATAGCAGAGCTAACAGCACCTTTAGCTTTTCCTCAAGTAACAGTGTAAAATGACAAGATTCCTCTAGCCACGTTTGTAATCTGGTCTTTAGCATGGCCTCTTTCCTCTGCAAATCTTCCATCTGTGCTTGCAGCTGCTTTCCTTCTTGTAACTTTGCAATGCATTGCACTCAAACCAAAGTGCACACAGTTCCTCAGACCTCATCATACTTATGTTATGTCTCATGTACATTGGTGTTCAGCTTCTGCAGGTTCGGGTCCTCCTGCAGATTTGTCCATAATTCCATTGTTGCATCGAACATCGTTGTGCAGTCATTAACTACGGCATCCAAGGTGCTCATATTCTCCTTGATGGTTGCTGCGCACTAGTCCCATGACTCTAGTAGAGTAGTCGGATGCAACTTCAATTGTAGCTCTGCTATCTTCATCTGGAAATCAAAGGTAACCCTTCTGACTTCCTCCTTTGATGCACATACTGCAACAACCAATTTCCTTACTTTTGTTGAGGCCTCTGCATCCTTTGGTATGTTCAATTCAAGTACTGACTTGCAGGCCTACTCGATCATTGTTTCTAGGCTTTAATGTCATGTTTGCAGCTCCTCCTTTTCCTTCATCGCCTGAGTTTTCTCCACGAACAATTTTTCATTGTTAACCTTAAACTCACTGACGACGATGAGGGTGTGTTGTTCTCTGATCCTCAACTCATTTGACACCCCCTGATGTAGCGCATGGAGGGTCTAGAGTGACAGTGCGGCTAGATTTAGCCCCATTTCCTTCACTGTATTGATCAAAGCGTGAACCTCATCTGATTCTACACAGACTGGCCCCTCTAGAAATGGTATGACTTTGAGGTCCAGAGTTTGTTCTAGCTCCGCAACTGTGCTACTTCCCTATGTCAGGTTCGCTTGTGCTCCCCTCGCTTGCCCGACGCCCACCTGGATCCTATTAGCCTAGAGGTGCAGCTCACAAAGATCCTTTTGGATGCTCCCCAGCGTCTTCATATATTTTTTCTCAAACTGCTACAACACTTCAGTTGTTGTTTCTCTCACCTTGTCCCCGATCTCATTGAGATCACCTTCTGTCAGCACCAGTGGGTCAAGATGCATCTGCTTATCAAACTTATGCTTTTTCCATTGTCCACCCGTCTATTCCTGACCCCGTCTCTTCAAGATGAAAGGAGTGCTCTTCTCCTCACCACCACCTCCTCCCTGCTCTGACAGGTCTTGCTTGTTAGTGTGTTGTGAAGCTAATTTATCGCCTACTTTTGTATCTTGTTCTTCCTTTTCAGCCTGCTCCTTAGCAGCACACTCCTTCTCCATCTGTTCTTTCTCCGCATCTGCCTTAGCAGCTTCCTTCTTCTTCTACTCAGCCACGGCGCGCGTGGCCTTTTGAGCTACATCCTTGTGCTTCTGCGCAGCAGAGCTCTCTGTGCCTTTGCTGGTTCCCACATCAAGTCTCGTGGGTTCGAACCACTTAGCTGGCCAATACCCCACAATCTCCTGCACATCTATCTCAAATACCAAATAAGGGAACTAGTGCCATGTGTTCTTTGGGTCCCTCTATGCTCTGATGGAAGCACTGTGAAAATCAGCCTTAAACTCCGCGTAGGCCAAAAACTGCATGAAAAAGGTTGGGGACAACCTTGGCCTCTGACTAATCACCATATGAAGGTCCATCTCTACCAAAATCTAGAAAATTTTGGACTCCTTGATCCTTGTTGGATCCTTTGTTGACCACAACGAGGTGAACCGTGTTGCCTCAGGTAAATCTTCCTTGTGCAGGGGAACTGACTATCCTCCGGCCACCTCCAAGTGACCAACAAAATAGACAACAATAGCCATGCATAATGGAATGGCTTTCTTTCTTCCTGGACCTCTCAGCAATTTGCAAGGAACTCCCGACATAGATACTTTGCCCAATTGTATTGGATGCCCCTCACGCACTATGCTGCAAGTGACACTACTGGCACTGAAACTTCATTTGCGCCGAACTTCCTCATAATTTTTCTCGCAAGAATCTAAGCAACGAACTGCACTACCTGGTCTTGAATTGAGCAGATAGAGTATCTGTGTGACTTCTTAACAAGGGCATACTCTTTCTTTATTTTTTCAACTAATTCTTTCTCCCCAATTTTCCCTCCAAACTCCTCGGCAGGGTCCGCTCCTTTGTAAGGCAACTTTGTTATCCTTTGGATCAACGTGTCCGTAATCAGGATGGGCTCACCCAACTGTAGACACCCATCATGCACCAGCGCAAGGAGCTGGTGCACACATACTATGTTGATAGTTGATTGGTGATAATGTGGTACGCAGAACATGTGAAGCAACCTCGCTTGCGCAACACCACGGACCCACTTCATGTGCTCCAAATGCGTAACCCCTGTCTCTTGATAGTATATCTTTATCATATATTTGTTGGTAGCCGAATGTAGGAACTTCTCATGGTCCATGAGGTCCCAGTCCTCCGTTTTCAGTACTAGAATGCACGCTAACCTAGGACCTTCAATTTCCACCTGTTCAGGCAATAGGGGAGTTGACACCATGAACTTCTTGGAATCGGGGTCTTTGGTAACTTTAGTATTTCCCTTCTACGAAGGGATATAGTAGAGAAGCTGTGAGATAGGCTTGATCTCTTCGACATTGACTTCCTCCACACCTTGGTACTCCTCCTCTTCTAAATCCACCACTTTTTCTAGTTGTTTGTCTTTTCTCTCCTTCTTTTGCACCTCCATATTCTTCCACGATGACATTCTCACTAGCACCGGTTTCTTATGCTTCTCCTTTGCAGCTGGTTTCTTCTCTTTTGTAGCTAGCTATTTCTCTTTTGTGGCGGATTGTTGTGGCCTTGGCGACCTCGGAGCAGTAGGCATAGGGGTTGAAGCTTCCATACTTGAAATCTCAGAGCTCAGCGCATCAGACACAACAACTTGAGAACTCACGGCTTCGGCGAGGTTGGTGGCAGTCATTTTCTAGAGGATGGCATTTTGTTTCCATGCAAGTAAGGCAAAAAAAGCTGGGCTAGCCAAAAAATCATGGAAAATTTTAGGGGCGAATTTTCGTCCTTAGGCGAAATTAAGGGGTTTTAAATTTTTAGTGGGCAAATATTTTGTATCATAGTACATTTTTACAAATCACCTCAAATTTATTTTATAAAAAAATTAGGTATGGAGGTTAGCCCACCTTATTTTAAGGGAGAGGGTAAAAAAGGTAAATTTAGCCCTTGAAATTAGGAGTTACAACCTTCCATTCGCCCTAATTTTCAAGAATAGGTTTTATTTAAGTGAATCCTATGGGCCAAATACCATATTTATAAAAGAGGTATGGTAAATTAATAAAAATATAAATAAATGAGAGGTATGGTAAATAAATAAAACATTTTTTATATTTACTCCATAAGTCACCCTATATACTTGCAAGGGTGTAAACAAATAAAAATATAAATAAAGTGGAGATATGGTAGTTAAATAAAACTTCTTTTTATACTTACTCAAAAGGTATGGTAAATAAATATAAATATAAATAAACTAGAGGTATGGTAAATAAATAAAAGCTCTTTTTATATTTAGTCCATAACCCTCTTTCTATTTATGAAGGCTCAAAAAAGAGGTTTTATTTAAGTGAATCCTATGGGCCACATACCATATTTGTAAAAGAGGTATGGTAAATTAAGAAAAATATAAATAAACGAGAGGTATGGTAAATAAATAAAACATTTTTTTATATTTACTCCATAAGTCACCTTATATTTAGGTGAAACCTATGGGCAAAATACTATGGGCCAAATACCATGGGCTAGATTATTATTAATACCATGCAAAAAAAACATTATTAACCCTAATATTAGTATTAATAAAAATAAAAATGGCACATGGTATTGACCCATGGTATTCACGTGGAATGTAGCCTATTTAAAGGGGGGAATTAAACCAGCATAGATCCATCTTTACTCTGGATCTACTATGCCCGAGAGGGATCAAATATCGTGATATGCAAACTAACATAGAGTGAAAAAATATTTGATCCCTCTCGGGGCTTGGTGGATCAAGAGTAAAAATGGATGTTGTAATTTAATGTATGTTAAACATTTTAACTTGGTTAAAATAAAAAATAAAATAAAAATCAATTATTAATTTTTATAAATTACTAATAGTAATTTTTAAGCTTCAGGTTTATGATAACCCATGGTATTGACCCATGGTAATACCATGGTATTCATGTGAGCATAGACTTTTTAAAGGGGAAATTCTATCATCTTAGATCCATCTTAATTCTGGGTCTACCAAGTGCTCAGAGAGATAAATAGATTTCATCCCTCTAAGAGTGGTAGATGTTGGTTTTTATGATAATGAAGATATTAAATAGACTTAGAAAATTATATTGTAAAAACATCCTAAGGTGAATGGTTAAATCTACATTTAGTCACTTCAGAAAATTTAGTAAAAAATACCAATATCTCCATTAATATTGGTTTTCTGATTTAACAAAAAAAAATCAAAACAGTGAAACCTTATCACTCTTTCCTCATCACCCTCGCAGAAGATTTCCCACCATTTTTCAAACATTCTCAATATGATATCTTCATGAAAAAGTTTAGGTACTGATGTTGGATTAGTTGTTTGAAAAATAAGTTGGTTTGTACAACCTTTCATCTTCTATCCTATTCTTAGTTTGTCCTAATGATCTGTAGGGGTTGGCTACACCATATTTTCCTAAAAGGTGGAGATTGTTCACCAAAAAGGAAATTAATCTACATGTTACAAGGCTGTTAAAAAATGTGAGACGTATGAGGGTAGTGAATTATGCTAATAAGCTATTTAGATTGGGAGAGATGTAATTAAATTTTATTATTTAATTGAAGATTTCCAATTAAAATAATAATAAATCTACATTTATATATTCATATATTGATTTGAAGGCTTCTCACAATGGTCACTTCTTTCAATTAGATCCCCTTTAAGCCTTTGGGATACCTAATACTTTCTTATATAATATAGTTGGGGCTTGCTACTTGTTGGCATGTTGGGGTAAACAAACTTGATGTGTTTTTTTTTATCTTGTAGTTGGAGTCTATGGAATAAGAAAGAAATTTGTTAACTTGAAAAAAGTGGTAGCTTGACAAAAGTTGGAGAGAAAAGATTAATCTCGTGGTCAATATCAACACCTACAAGAACTTTGTTGTGGAATATTATCAAAACTAATAGAAGGATATGAAAGAGTGTATTGTAAAAACCTTGAAAAACATGGCCACTGAAACTTGGAACATTGTTTGTAGGAAGAAAAAATTATGTTTCTTTTTTCCAAACATGTATGTTAGTATATTACAGTTTAATGAATATATTTTCTTATTATCATATATGGTTTCATACTTTAACAAAACATTCACCAAGGCTTCACAATGTTTTATTATTCAGTAAAACATTTGCCAAGATCTTACAAGATTTTATAATTCAGTGAAAGATTCTCCATCACTGTACAAGATAATATAATCTGGTGAGAGATTCACCAAAAAAAAATATATGTACATATTATATTATTGATAAAATCACCTCCCATTTTTTCTATGTATCATGGGGATTAGCCCATTTATTATACATATAAATATAGGGTGGTTCTTAAAATTGTCCCTGCAAAAAAATCCTCCCAGAATTGAGGATTCATAAACGTCAGATAGCAAATCGCCTGAACAAATTTCTAAATGCAAAGTGTTCTTCAATGGTTCAACATGCAAGATTTAGAGGGAGTTTTGAATTCAAATCCGACTATTCCCCCAAATTTAGATAGTTAATGCCTCTTTGGCGATAGATCTTCTAATATTCTTTCCATAAATAGTGCCTACCTACTCCTCTTAACTAATTTTGGCCCATCAAATCATGAATAGTAACCTCAACAGCTACTTTTCGACCCATCTATGTGGCACCATCCTCCATGGCATAGCTCATCCATCACAGCTTCACCTATCACACCCCTGTCATCTGTCGTGTAACCTTTCTACCACATTCCTCACCTTGTCAGGCAACATAGTTTATAGTCCTACAATCCCTTACAACTACCTGGATTACTGAGACTGTCCTACTACCATATAGTTATCGCATAGGGATAGGATCCCCTGTGTACAGCTTCAGCCTACTTTCGTTCACTTTTCCATGGAATGGTTCCCCATTCAGCTTCGCGAGCTGAATTGTGCCACCTTCCGTGATCTCCTTAATAACATATGGCCCCAACCAGTGCATTTGAAATTTTCCTGGAAACTTCGTGAACTTGCTATCATATAACAGCACCAAATCATCCACCTTGAACATGCGCAGCTTAATATGTCGATCATGTCATTCCTTCTCACGTTCCTTTTACACTTGTTGGTGGAATCCTACAAGGAAGCAATCTTCTTCTAATTCCATGATCTACGCAATCCATTCTTCCAATGTCTCGCAATCTGCCATCTCGGTCAATGCTGCAATCCATAAACTAAGCACAATATACTCCATTGGCATGACTACTTCAATTCCATAACCAACCTGAACGGTGTCTTCCCTCCCAACTTCTTGTAGGTCATCCTATAAGCCCATAATACAGTAGGTACGTGCATTTCTCAGTCATTCCTCTGCATGTTCCATACCTTTGTCAATGCATGCTCCAAAATATTATTAAAAGCTTCGATCGTGCCATTCGTCTGTGGGTGATAAGGTGTGCCCTTATGATGATATACCTGAAATTCTTCCAATAGTGTGCTGATCGTTTCATTCAAGAAATGCATACCCCTATCACTCATTAATATCTTTGGGAGTCCAAACCTTGTTAAGACATACTCGAATAGAAACTTCGCAGCAATGGTCATTGTACAATCCTTCACTAGCAACGCTTCCACCCATCTAGTTAAATACTCTATTGTAGTAATGATATACTGTGTGCTTGTCTTCTTTCTTGATGATTGTATGGGACCTATAAAATCAATGGCCCATTTCCCAAATACCTAAAATGAAACTTGGGGATTTAAAGGAAATTCATCCCTTGGTGAAGGATGCCCCTTCCTTTGGCAAGCATCGCACGCCTTGCAATATGCCTTAGAACCCTTGTGTAATGTTGGCCACCATAACCCAGCACATAAAATCTTCTGCGCAGTCACTCTTCCTACATAGTGGCCTCCTGCCATGCCTCCATGAGCTTTAGCTATGATACTAGCGTTCAAACTTTGGAACATACCTATGCAACATCTCATTTGCTCCCATCCTATACAAATGACCTGCAATTACAAAAAATTCCACAACACGAACTACTAACTCCTTCTTTTGTTGAGCGGAATAACCTTCAAGTGTTGTTCCCCTTGTTAATATATGAATAATATCAGCAAAACGATCATCCACAACGTGCACCATAAAGAGATGTGCATCTGGAAGTCCTTCCTCCAAACTACTAGGTTCTTCGCCTATTTCAATCCTTGAGAGATGCTATGGGCCTGCATTTAGCCTTCCAGGCTTCACTATCACCTCAAAGTCACACTCCTGGAACAATAGCAACCACTGGTATATCGTCCCCCCCAACACAGGCTTACTGACCAGGTACTTCAACATGAAGTGATCTGTATACATCTTGAAGTGTCCGCCCAACAAATAATGTCTGAAGTTCTATAGCGCGTAGACCATTGTCAACCATTCATGCTCTACGGTGGAGTAATTCTTCTCAACTTTGGATAACTTTATGCTCATGAAATATATCGGATGATCAATCTCTCCCTCTCTTGCATGTGTTAATACTGCTCCTAGCGCAATACAAGAAGCATCAACATGCACATGAAACTCCTTTTTCCAATCCGGAAACACCAAAATAGGCGTTGTCACCATTTTCTCCTTCAAGACATCCAGACTACACTAACAGTCTTCATCCCAATAGAACATCGTATCCTTCTTTAACAACTTTTCCATTGGCGCGGTTATCTGGGCATACGCCTTGATAAACTTCCTGTAGTACCCAGTGTGTCCCAATGTCGCGCGCAGTTGTTTCACGTTCCTAGGAGGTTCCAAGTTCACAATTACAATGATCTTCATAGGGTCCACCATCAATCCCTGCTTACAGACAACATGTCCAAGCAAAATCCCAAAAGGCACACAAAATATACATTTCTTTAAGTTCAGCATGATCTAATATCTTCGACAGGTATCCAGCATGAGGTGCAGATTTGCAACATGTCGCTTCACCAACCAAAACACAATCCAGTCATCAAAATATGCTTCCAGTAACTTCTAAATAAATTATTTGAATACCACGATCACTACCCGGGAAAATATCGCAGGTGTGTTTTTTAATCGGAATGGCATAACTATATATTGGAAGGAACCCCACTCATTCGCGAGTTGTTTTACTATGATCCTCCAATGTGATCTTTATTTGATGATAACCCAAAAATCCATTCGTAAATGAATAAGCCTCCTGTCCGCCAACATTTTCTAGCACTTCGTCAGTAAACGGTGTCAAAAAACGAATCATGCACACAAGCATCATTCAGCTTCCACAGATCTACGCATATGTGGATCTCACCATTGTGCTTCTTTTCTTGGACCACCATTGGGCTTACCCAATCTAATTCTTCTACTGGCTCAATAATACCAGCTTCTAACATTTTATCCAGCTTTAAGCACACCTTCTCCTTATACTTTGGATTTAGTCGATAAGTTCGTTGCTTAATAAGCTTCACATCCGATTTCAATGTGATATTCATAATGCCTAAATCTTTGACAACCCCTTTCAAATATGAAAACTTTGTTGGAAATCAGTCCTGATACTCGCACAACAGCTCGACTACCTTATCAACTGTATCTTCATCCTAGTAATCTCCTATCTTTGTGAACTTGGGTTCTTTAACAAATCCGATGTTTACTTATCGAGTTTTCAAAGGCTCTGATATATCCTAACTCACTAGATTTGGTCCTTTGACCTCGCGCTTTCCTTCAATTTCAGGGATGGTAATATTCTATGGGTCATCCTCTTCTTCAGTTGTCACATTATAGCATTCCAACATGTGGTGCAATTGTGTACTCCAATCTGGCTAAGTCCACTCTATTAGTTCCTTCGACATCCTAAATATAGTTACTTTTATTTCTTGTAGCGCTTCATCAATGCTCTCAAACCCATCCTCGAAGCTGAATGTTAATAGAAAACTCTCCCTTCAAATGTCTAATTCATCCATCCCATGGCGAAGCTCAGTCTCAAAGTACTATTTCATTGGGATCATATCTAGTGTATGACAAAATATATGCACCCACTTTGGTTGTTGTTCTGTCCCCTAAGTTTTAGTCCACCGTGCTAAATGATCACACCGATCATCCTTTGCACTATATTTTTTTGTCATTCTAGTATTAGCATAGCCAAACATTAATTTCATCATTCTATGGTATTCTTTCCATCCAGCAAAGCTCTCCTCATGCTACCCCACCAATGAGCAGGTGTAGCATGCAGCACCAATTCTAGTGCTTGGAACCGATGCTCTTCCAGTACTTCTCTCTCAAATTCATCTAAAGACAATTCCACATCAATCAACCCATCATAGTGCAGAAGGTTTCTTACCTCAGTTGAAACATGCCTTAGCGACTTGGTTATCATGTTGCAGCGGAGCATAGATACTTCATGTAGCCTATTCTGCCAATTCTCAAGCTCTTCATCTGAATCTGAGGCGCAGGAGTTGTCCCTGTCCCACGCAATTCATCCATCAGTTGTAGGATTGATCCAATCCTCATCACACATTGTTATCTTATATATCTGATCTAGATCATCATCACTTTCTACATAATCTCACACATGTTCAATATAACACATGCCTTCAGTAAGGTCTAATGGCACTACTACCCTTAGCGACTTTTTCTCAAAGGACATCTTTCGCTTCTTCAAGTTGATTTCTCCATCCATATCAATAGCCCAATCAATTCCTAGAAGTGCAGGGTATGGGTTATTGTCATCCACTATCTCAATGACCTCGAAGTCAGCCAGCGCACTCACACCCTCAATGTCCACTGTTACACCATATAAGCACCCCATTGGGATAATCTTCTATTGATTTTCCATGCGCAGCTGAATACGATACCACTGCAGCATAGGTCTCCCCATCATCTCCCATGTTTTCTTAGGCAAGACATTCGCATCAGACCCCAGATCCAAAATTACCTGGTCGATTTTGTATTCACCTATCTGTGCAGTTAGCCTCATGTCGCGCCACATTCGTGGCTTATGTTTACCAATCTTTCTTAGGGTGCACTATTCGATAGGAGTCTTTTCCTTATTGGAAAATTTTTCTATTAAGTCTTGCAATCCTTCGACGGTTTTGTCATCACACAAAAACTTCATACAAGTCTTTAGAAAGGTAGCTAGTATTGAACGATCTACTTCTTGCAACACATTAGTCTCCAACAATTTCTCCTGACTTCCTCAGGTGGAGGCGTTAGCGAAGTTCTTCTTTACTTCAAAGAAAGTTTCTTTAGTGTGATTCAGATCAAAGGCGACTTCCTTCTTAGCAACCTTGCGTACCCATCCATCTTCCTCAAGCTGCTTACCTTTATCTACGCTAGTCATCATACCACTTCTCAGCATGATATTTATGTTCTGGTCTTCTTTGCGGGGCTTAGTCCTCAACATATGAAGTTTTTGCATACGCTGTTGGGGTTGTACCTTCTTTTCTTGGATTTCTTCCATAAGAACCAGACATTCCTATATGACATGGTCAAACTGTCTACAATATTGACATGAGGGATGTGTGCGATTTGTACAATCTCGCGCGAAGTGCCCAGCTTTTCCACAGTTATAGCAGATCACCTGCCCACGCCCTCGTTCTCCTGAGAATAGTTCTCTACCTGCATTCTATACATAGGGGTCCTATCCATCATCATCTCATAACTTCTACAATGGTGTTCATCATTCCCTACTAACTTACATAAATTGCAAAATAACTATTGAGGGGTATGTACAATCTTCTGCAATAGATGGAAGTTATCAATAGCATGATGTCCTGTAACCTGACAAATAGCGCACCACAACATAGCTCCTGCGCTCATCCCAGCATTATTCTCAAGCTTCAGGGGCACAGGCCCTCCACCTATAATGTAATTCTTGAAGACCGCGCAATGATCCTTATCATGCCCATGGCTCTTACATTTTAGACATCGGATCTCAACACGCACCTCTGACTAATCTCCCCTTCCTTTCTTCAAGATATACAACTCCAATTGCAGACTTTCCAGCAAGGAGTGAATCTGTTGCACTCCAAGGTTCATATCCTAAATAGGCGATGCGTCCAGCCTCATCGCAATCTCCAAGGCTTTTGCTTGCATTGTTATTTTCTACTGTGATAGAGGTATTCTTAAATGTGGCAAGAGCGATGTTATAAACCAGTCGCGATGCTAGGTATCTGAGATTTTCATATTAGCCTGCCTGATCAGGCATTTCAACCTCTGATCAAAGTCCCAAGGTGTCTCATCGACCTTCTACCATATTTCCTTAAATTCAATTACAAACTGCGCCTCTAACTTAGGCTTACTAAACTCCTTGTTTAAAGCTGGGTATTTGCCGACGATGCATTGGGGTTATCAGTGTAGTACTTGATAAACCATGTTAATGCATGATCTTGCAAGGCTGTAACCAACTATGCTTTCTTAATATTATCACCCGTGATCTGTTGTGTTGTCCACATAGCATCTGTGACAAACCAAAACTATTCTGGATCTTTGGTCCCCATTCCTTTAAAAATAGGCATCTTCACCGTGTTTCCATGTCGAATGGTGGGGATGGAGCTAGAGGCGTAGGTGAAGGTGTATGAGGCAGAGGTGGAGGTGGAGGTGGAGTGGATATATGCTATATCCTTGGATACTGTGAGATATTAACTGAACTACACTCTACGGTGTATTTAGCATCGTCCCTTCATTGTCGCTTGAAGGGGTTCAATGAGCGGACTATATTTTGGGCTAGATCCTTCGTTTCTTCTAAAGAATATATCAATTCGTGTAGCCCCAAACATCAAGGTAACTGCATAACCCTCTTTTCACATAACAACATTTTAATCCAAGTCTTCACTGATTTCAAATACTTACCTCTAAGTCCTTTAAAGATCCTTCGCTCCGCTTCACTATAGTTGATGTTCCTATAATTCGCGAAATAAGTCACAAAATTTCCCATCGTACAATCAACCCAATGATCCACAGCCCATGCGATATTTCTTTCTGATGCTTCTAAACATCGCACCAGTTCAAAAGTCCACATTATAGGGCCTTCGAGCCTCCACCTCCCTTGAATATCAACTAACTTAAACAACCACTCATATAGCTTTTCAGGGAAGAAACAGAAGAATGCATCGATCTCTTCTGTGTATAAAAATCTCTGCAACCACTGCTCCTCGAATAATTTAGGGCTTCTATTCTCCTAAGTCGTGAACACATGTGATTTCTAATCAATCCACTTATTGATCTCTTTCTTCATAGGAAACCATTTATCACACATCTCTTAGATAGATCCTGGTACTGGCAATATAACCATTTATTGGCTTAAGGGAGCATGACCCAAGTTCAGAGTTGTACGCGCCAACCAACAAAACCCTAACCATTGGCCCTTTCAGCAACAACCTGCATAGCGCAGGCTGCAATCTCACCCGAAGTAGTATTAGGGGATGCTAGAACCAGGTTTTCGCATGCAGGGACATGTGTTAAATGGTTCTTAGGCTCTGAAAATTCATATCTGCCTTCACGCAGACAATTACCCTTCTAGGGCTCACTACCGTAACTCTATGAAAATAGCTTCTAGACCTTCGATAGGGTTTATGATTGGTCTTTGCAAACCATAAACTGATGATTTATCTATTTTTGCGCATAAATAAGTAACCCTAGATCTGATTTTGAACAGATCTATCAATTCATTAGAAAACACAACATAAATAACTCTTTATCTTCATAAAACTAGATAGCTACTTAACTCTTCCATAAATAAGACAGGTTCAGTGATTTCACGTAGCATTCATTCATTATTTCATAAAACCATATCATTAAGTGACAAAATATAACATAAAAATATTAGACAAAAATGCACAGTAATTCTTCAAAATCAACCTTTATTGATCTTCAACATTCATATTACAGACTCTTCTACCCTACGCACTTAGCTACATAGGTCTACACACTCATCTGCAGACTTACCAAGGCCTCCTACACACTCAAATGCAGGAGCCTCCCCTTCTCATCTAAGTACAGGAAGAAGAGCCTTCCTGCCTTAATACTTGCCCAAAACAACAAAAACCATTCAAAGTTCACAATTATTCATTCTAAGTTATCTTCAAGACCCGCTATGACTCAACTATTTATAACTTTCCTTCATATAATACCATGGTCTGTAGACAATCGAAGAATCTTAAAACTGACCCAAACAAGGGGCTAAGACCCCTTTAACTCCTATCTATCTACATGCTCTACATCCACGTGATTTTATGGAGACTTTACATCTTTTACAAAACTTTATACAAAACTTGGGTTAACTAACCCCAAAAACTAACCCTAGGGACCCTATCCCAACACCAACAAACAAGGAAAGTTTTGTCTAACATCCATCCAAATATTCCACAACAGATGCAATGTTATAACCAATAAAAAAGAAAAGATCTTTCTAGTATCCTGTAGAATAGTCCACAACAATGAGACAATGATAACAAGCATTGCAGCACATTCTCAATAATATAAGCACTAAAATAACCAAAATAGTTAAACTATCTTAGTACACATGAAAGAAAACATGAAATACAAATGTCCACAGAATAGTCTTACAAACATTCATAGTTCATGCATGAAGAATGCGTTGGCATTAAAAGGATTATTTTATTAAGAAAATTTTCCAAGACACATATTTACATGTACATCACTAGCCCCAATACTGGGACATTAGAGCCACTCCTTGCATCTCAAAGAACTATTTGATCTCTCTCTAATGCCTTACGGGAGGAGTCAAGGTGAAAATTCCTTTGCTCATACAATGAAGGGGTATATATAACCAAGGGGTGATGCTTCCCCTTTGTGACTCTTTGACTACCCTCATGACTGTTCAACTTCCTATGACTTTTCAACTTACATGACTCTCCATATTCATGTGTGTCCTTTGCACTTCCACTTTACATTTGAGTATAATATACATGGTCCACAATGATGATGTGTCATATGACAGCTAATGACCATACATGACATGGCACTGTGGATATGAACTACTTGGATGTTGCGGTAGTGTCAAGCCAGTGCTACTGCTATAAGTGATGTCTTCATGAGAATTCTTTTGTCTTCCACCTCCTCATGGCTTGGTGACATGAATATTGAATGATATCAAGTCTTGAGTGGTGGTTGTGAGTTGGTGCCCATTTTGTTTCCTTGGAAGATCGAATTTCTTGCTCAGTTGTAAGAGTTTCTTTTGCATGTCTTCCTACTTCATCTCCTTCCTCATCATCCTGCCATCTCAAAGTACCTATATCTGTTATTCACTCATGACGATATCAAATTTCCCCAAAATCCTCCTAGCCTAAGATGGTACATTCATATTCAAAGACTAAGTCGAGATTAAGTTGCAGGTCGAAGAGAGAGGCTCAGTGACTGTGCA
Organism: Pinus tabuliformis; assembly: GCA_031772625.1. Classification (NCBI taxonomy): domain Eukaryota; kingdom Viridiplantae; phylum Streptophyta; class Pinopsida; order Pinales; family Pinaceae; genus Pinus; species Pinus tabuliformis. Next base: position 1,311,127,632 of record CM062804.1, read on the forward strand.
TTATGCAGATCCAATAGCCAGGGCCGAGGATTGAGGCCTGGAACTGTGAGTTTTGAGAGACAGTGAGTCCAATTGAAGGAGGGGTGACTGTTGAAGATTTTTACGCAGTTCTAGAGAGGAAGATTGGTTTAATTTTATGCATTTCTAAGAGATAGTGGGTCAGGATGATGGGAGGACTACTGAAAGAAAATTCTACGTAGTTTTGGAAGGGAAGGCTAACTGATTATATTGCACAATTTTGGAAGGGAAGGTTGGTCCTGAGTTTAGGAATTGCAAACTGCACCAGTCCTATGGGATAGTAGTTGCACATTGCGCAGATCCAGGAGTCAAGCTCATAGCCTACTGAAAGGAACTACGCAATGCGCAGTCTAGGAAGGCTAGGTGAAGCAAAGTTGAGGGGTCAAGGAGATTCTTCAGAAAATGCTAAGTGCTGGACCAATGAGACTAACAAGTGAAGTGATGAAGCTTTGACTGTGTCCTAAAACTTATAATACTTGATGACTCAACAACATTGATCACCCATGACACATGAACAACATTTTCGCTTGTGTGTGACCACTTCATGACCAACTACGACAAGTGCGACACCCAAGATATACTTTATGACAATTGTGACAACACTTGTGTGACAATGCTCAAAAATTTATGAATGAGTGTAAAATATGTTCATATGGTTAGGAAAAATCATGAACAAAAAGATGATCCCTTGAAACAACCACAATGAGCTTATGCATAAAGTGCAACAGCCAGCATGCAAAAAGGTGACATCTTGCCTATCTTGGGAAAGGGAGTGAAACACTTAGCGAAAACACATGGAACTAATTTTGGTGTTGTGAACATACATGTAATTGAAGACATAATGTTATGACAATGATAAATTGTCCTTCATACTACACTAAGAGGTGCATATCAACTTCATGAAAGATGTGCTTTTTTTTTGTACCTACTCTCCAAAGGGTTGTGGATCAGATGGAATTTTTCATGCGGTTTGGATCTCTGATATTCTATCATACCTCAGGGTTCCTTGGTCTTCTTATCTGATGATTATCTTTTATCCTTGGCTCCTTAAGTGTAATCTAGCATGTCGTCCTTCTTCATCTCCTTATTCATCATCTTGCCATAGTGTAAGAGAGTACTTGCATCTGCAACTCACTCATGACGAGAAGAAATAACTCTAAGAACCCCTAGCCTAAGATAGAGCCTTTGGATTCATGAAATGGGTCAAGACCGAGTGATAGGTCATGGGGGAAGGTCTAGTGACTGTGAAAATGTGCATTTCAACCAACCAAGGGTTAGGCTTGATCACTAACACCGCGTAGAGTAGCTCAGGCCAGATAGAGGGAAATTTTTTCACACTCCTCACTGAGGGAAAAAATTGTCTAGTGCCCACTTAGGGACAAAATTGTGTAGCTCCAACAGGGAGTAGATGTTGTGGGATGGGCCCTGGGAGGAAAAATTGTGCAGTTTTAGGAGGGAAGGGCGAATGAACAGCTGAGAGGCTTGAGGGACAGAACTGTGCAGTTTTTGGAGGCAGTGAGCTCCAACTAATCGAAGGAAAGTATAGGAAGTATCCGTGTAGTTTTGGAGGCCATGGGAGGTTGGGCTTTCTATGCATTGCATAGTTCTAGTAGGAAAGGGAAAATATTGAAGGTTGAAGATGCGAACTGTGCAGTTTAGGAAGATTGGATGAGGCTAGGTTGCTAGGAATCCTCTAAAATTTTGCTAGGTGTGGGATTAGTGGAACCAATGTGAAGAGTGATAAAACTTGATTGTGACCACGCACTTGGATAGTTGGTGATATAACATAGATAATCCAGAACATATGAAAGCATACTTCACTTCATGCAACAACCTTTTTGGAAACTTATGACAAGTGCGGCCCTGTCGATAGACTTTGTAAGGATAATGACGACACTTGTGTAATGGTGCGTGAAACTTTGGAAATGAGTGTGGAACCCGTATATATGATGAGAGCAACTCATTTTTACAAATATTTCCCCTTGAAGCCAATCAAAACTCCCCTTTGCATGATATGCAATAATTCCCATGCCCGAGGACGACACTTTCTATATAAAGATAAAAGTGTAAATGACCCTTGAAATCCAAGAAGGGAGCTTGAAATCATCAGCTGACCAATGAGTGACTAAGGAACGACTAATCACAGGATCCATAGTAGGCTCAAAAATTTAAGTGTAGGCCAAAATTTTGGTAAGCCAAAATTTTGGAGGGTGTTGCAACTGCTACAACATGATGCCTTTTTCTTTTTTTCCTTTTTTCTTTTTCGGTAAAAATTGCCATGCTTTGGCACAAAATATTTCACATATCTAGAAAGGACCAGGGAACTCTCTGGTTCATGCACTGAGCATTTTCTGAGCAAAGTGGGTTCTGCAAAACCTCTAGGCTCATTCGCTCTGGGATACCTCTCGTGTCTTTGCAGTTTCCCATATCAAGGCTATCTTTCATTTATTACCACACATTTCTTGAGATCAAGGCTCTCTGGATGTTAGGATTGTCTAATTCCCGAGAGTAAGGCTAGTTTCCTTCAAGAATTGCGCAGTTCTACCAGGCAAGCCTGGAACTATAAAGGAACCAAGTCAAGAGATCAACTTATGGGTTAGAAAATGAACTAAGTAAACACAAGCCAAGATGAAAAGAATAAATCTTAGGTGAAGCACAAGTACTTGGATCAATACAAGATGAGATCTTGTGTTTTAGAAGGGAGGCTCCAAAATTGAAGCATAGGAAAAATTTTAGAGGGTGGTTGTAGCCGCTACAACATTGGCGACATAATGGTAGAAATCTAACTCTCTTTTTATACTTTTCTTGTGCAAATCGCGTCTAAATCATCCAGAAGTATTGTTCAATCCTTCAATCACCATATCTTCTTCACATAGCTTGAGTTAAAGACGTTGTCCCTACCATTCTATTTATCGGTGGAACACATACCAAACCAAGTCAAACTAAGTTCCTTTGATTGGGGATGCGAGGTATATAAGTGCACAAGTAAAATATACTATCAAAGTTTTAGTTTCATCTCTGATGTTGCTCCACTGCCAACAAGCCTGGATAGTACCTTAGTGGAGTCAGTTCAAGAACACAAGCATCACTCTGCTGCCAGCGATCCTAGACAGTACCCCGATGGAGTTACTTGCTTCCCCTCTCTGCACTGGAAGACTTTATCATCTTTCTCCTTTTATTTCATTTTTTAAAGAACTGTGCATAGGCACTTATTTATTTCATGAGGTGGAAGAGGGATCCCAACTTATTGAGAGCATAAGAGGTTGTCCCTTCGGAGAAGGATATTTATATATACCTCTGACATACTTTTTAATGTTTTCCTCCTCTCCTTACTCTACTTGACTAAGTTGACAAGGGTTAACTAAAAATATAAAACTGATTAGAGCAGGTGGTACTAGTTAAGAGTGAAAGCATCGTGATTTCACCATGACTCTCTCTGAAAGGAACACATTTTCCCTCAGTGTATCATCGACTAGAATAAATTCAAGATTCAAACAAAGAGATGGAATAGACAGATAACCAAGTGTTGATAGTTTTACAAGTTACCCTTGGATTTCACCTTGCTTTTCAAAGTAGTCAAACAAGGTTTCATGAGGAAACTAACCTATAGGTGCAAAATCAAACAAAAAAAGGAAAGAAGTGAAACAAAGCAAGACAAAGTAAGAAAATCAAGAAACAAATAGGGAAATAAATCACTATTCCTACTCCTAGGCTAAGCAGAACATAAGCCAACTCATGAGAAGTTATACTTCCAATGAAGCCATCGGTGCATTGGTTGGCCCATGTAGGTGAGAGCATAGTCGACAAGAAAGATATGCAAGTAAACCAACAGACAAGAAAGATAAAAAAAATGTAAACTAATACGTCTCAAGCTTGAAAATCACATGAAAGCCACTCTGCGGATGTATCATAGTGTCTCAACACATTGTGAGTGGAAGAAAACCATGTGCAGACCCTCGAAATTGAAAAATGAGCAAACATAAAGAAAGAAGAAAACTTTTGTTTTTCCCTAGTGATTGCTACGTACAACTCCTCCAATGCATGAGCAATAGGATCATGTGATTCTGATGGAGGATGGGAAAATTGTGAAATAGATTGATTTTCAGTGTAAACAACAAAGTGATGGGGAGCCTAGAAAGATTAAATAAATTTCTAATTAGAAGTGGAACTAACCTCAAGGCTACGAGAAGCTGACATAACCATCAGCTTGGGTTGAAGTGCCTCAACAGCTTGAGAAGTTTCCAACTCATCAAAAGATGGATCATCAAAAGCAAGTGGCTTAGAAATATCAACAGTAGGCAAATCAACATCGTGATTGGATGAATGAATGAAAATATCACGACAACCACGATCAGAAAATTCAAGATGATGGAAAGTGACATCCTCAGGACCTGACGAATCATAAAGCAGGGATAATGGAGAAAGAGAAATTTCACCCTCCATGTTTTCGGAAAAGTAAGATGAAAGATTGGGTGGATAAGAGAAGATATATTTGTCCTCTCTGCAATCAAATGAAAAATGGGCATCCCACGTGTTTCACGAATGATCGGAAGTGGAAACATCTAGAAATAAATTTTCACTAGATGGAATAGAACTGACAGAATTGTGGAAGATGTCAAGATAAAAATGTTGGCTTGTTCGGGCCTGACCCAGGTTTAGAAGTGATTTAGCCAAACAAATCCTGAAACTACTGGCCCTTTTGACAATAGTCCACAGTGCGCGGACTAAGGTCTCACTCGAGGTAGTATGGGAGGGTGCTGGAACTAGGTTTCCGCACCCTAGGGATGTCTTGATGAAGTCTAGGAAGTTCGTGAACCGAACCTGCGCACTGGCACTGCTCCGTGCAGTCGTCTGTCCTTCGCAGCTTGTGCAACTGCTTCTGCGCAATTCTATAAAGAGCGCGAAGAGGCATTGTTCTAGATCCTTTACCCTTATTGTGCTATTATTATAGATCTTAACTTAATTGTGTGGGCCAAATATTCTCATTAATCATTCAACATTCATAACAAGTGCGCGCAATCATAAACTATAAAGAGATGCATAAATATAACAGAAGCATAGACACAATATTTCATAATCAACTTATCTTTTATTAATTCTCTGTCCAAGTACAATCCCAACTCCACCCTACGCACTCAGCTGCAGGGGTCCGCGCACACAGCTACGAACTCTACTAGGCCTCTGCGCACTTAGCTGTAGAGCCTCTTCCTACTACTACAACCCAAGACTCAGACTTACAAATTTAGAGCTAATTCATCATCCAAAATAACATATTATTTCTCAAAACTAAGACTGACTTTACACTTAGAGCCTCGCTCTATTTATACAATCCCATGGTCTGCGGACCATGGGTAGGCTGACATACTTTACATTAAATTACATTATCTTAGGGCGGACAACACTAGACTCTTGCGCTCCGCGGCCACATTTTGTGGGGTCTTTAAATTACACTTAACCAAAATTTGGGCTTCAGGCCCCAAAAACCCACGATGGGGGCATCCGCTACCCAACAAGCCCCCAGCACAATCATCATGACTCATCCTCGAGTCACTTATTCATTTAGTTCAATCTCTTCTACAAAGGCATGAAGATCCTCCTCCTCATCATCTATCTCAATATTAATCGCCTTTCCCTTGTCTTCCATAGACAGTTTACCAAACCATGGATTTCACGGGGACATACGGACCGGTCTTGTTGCTTGTGGGTCCTTTTTGGGCCTCAGCGTCTGGGGCGTTTTTGGAATTTTCAGTGCATCCCCCACCGGTGACATAGGGCTCAACGCGTCTCCCTCAGCTATCGAAATCACTATGTTCAAAAGGTCCTACATCTCTTTCGTCAATGTTTCAAACACTAAACTTGCTTTTAAAGCCTCTAAAGGTGTAAGGTCCACACCTAATTAATAGTGCACTAACTGAATTCTCAATATGCCAAGGGTTGTTTGGTGGATGACCATCTATGATTTATAGGCCTGTCGGAATTTAAATTCGACTGTTACCCCCTCCTTTGGCACATCAATGTGAAATTGGTGGCAAATCGTTCCAAATCTATTTCTGACTGCGTGTCATAATTGCCCACCACCCGCTCCTCGTTGTCTTGAATGGGATATCTTATCATGAACAGTGACCCCAACAGTCACTTCCCAGTCTACCTGTGCAGTAGCGCAGCCTCCCATGTGCAGGCGTGACCCTTGTGACCTACTGACCCTGCGCGTAGTCCCCCTATCATGCCGCTCCCATACAGACTCTTTTATAGTCCCATGCTCTCTTCCAACTGCTTGGAGTGCTGAGACTGTGCTTTCTACGGATAGTCAGGTGGTCACACCACCTGTGCGAGGCTTCCCTACACCTTCCAGCCTAGTCCGTGGGCACCCCTCAATTACCCTTGCGTCAGTCAGCGCTTCGTGTTCTTCCTTATACAGTGCACTCCCTCGGTTCCTTTGTCTAGTGAGGTGCGGCCACAGCCATGGTATCAGAGCCACAAATCCTTCTAATGCAGTAGTATGGCTGCCTCCCTCTTGTCCTATCGTACTTAGTTCCTCGGCACAGCCTACCTTTGTGATTTCAGTTTTCATTTTGTTGATTTCTTTGTCCAAGATCCTGCTTTTCTTCCTCAGCCGTACTCGATTTTCTTCAAGTTCGCGAATTTTCAAGTGCCCTCGCCGAATGGCGTCCTGTAACTGCATATAGTCGACTTCGCACGGTGGCATAATTCCTTCATCCTAGTCCCTATGAATTGTTCCAATTATGTGAGGATTCCTTCCTCCCAAACCTATGGCCTCGACTCTGCCTATCATCTTTAGGATCGTCTCCGCGCTCAGATTCTTCTACAAGGCCCTAGAGGCCCATCGAACCATTGGTATGCGCCAGTCCCAATCAGTCCATCTGGCCTAGTGAACCTTGTTCAGGATCCCATGTACCTTCTTGAATGCTTCTACATGGAACCTCTATGGGGCGCAATGCTTTTCCTGCTACTGCGTCGAGTTCTAATTTTCGATCCTTGGTCTGGGATGTGCTTGCACAGCACACGTCTGCACCCATCAACACAGGTGGGCACGCAAGCTGCTTCGTCCTGGCTGCCTGGCTCTCATTCACCGTTGGGGGCTTCCAAACCATAAGCACATCTGTCTTCTACATTCGTGCCAGTTTACAATGGTCTTCTGATGTGTATTCCACCATCGTGTGGGTGTTGAGTGCAGTGCCCATTGCAGCGCACTGTACTGTTATTGTTCCGGTACCACATTTTCAAATTTGTCCAGGAATTCATCCACCTCTATCACCCCATTGTAGGTTGGCAGTTCCCTTGCCTTTTTCATCACGCAACGCAGTGATCTAATCATCATGTTGCAATTTAGTGTTGTCACTTCGTGCAACCGATTCTGCCAGCGTTCTACTTCTTCGTTTGAATCCGAAGTGCAGGAGCTATTGCGTTCCCACGAGATTCTCCCATCTGCAGTCGAGTTCACCCGATCCTAGTCTCACGCCGCTATTTGGTAAATACAGTCTAGCTCATCGTCGCTTTCCTCGTCACACACTAGTTCGGTGTAGCGCACTCCTTCGGCTGGGTCTAGAGGAACTACTACACATAGGGACTTTTTCTCGAAGATCATCTTCTGCTTCTTCAAGTTGATATCTCCATTCATATCAGTGGCCCAGTCTATTCCTAGCAATGAGGGATAGGGACTGTTGTCATCGTCAATATCTATTACTTCGAAGTCCGTCTGTGTGCTCGCGCCTTCAATATCAACTGTTACTCCTTGCAACCTTCCCATGGGCAAAATCTTCTATTGGTTCACCATTCGTAAATGAATAGTGGACCACTGTAACGCGGGCCTGCCCATACGTTCCCATTTCCACTTCGATAACACATTCGCGTCCGATCCCGGATCTAGCATGACCTGATCCCTTTCATACTCAACAATCTGCGTAGTCAACCTCATCTCCCTTCTAGTGCGCAATGTATGCTTCCCCAATTTCTGGACTACGCATGGTTCCCCTGACCCTACGCACCTGGTGATCAATTCCTGTAGTCCCTTAACTACCTTATTATTGCGCAGTAGCTTTATGCATGTCTCCAGAAAGGTAGTAAGCATAGATGGATCCATCCCTAGCTCTGGTTGACCCTTACTACCTGGAGTAGAGGCCTCCATGAAGCTCTTATTAGCTTTCATAAATGTCTCCTTTGTGCGTTCTAGGTCAAACTCAGGTTCCTTTGTAGCAGCCTTGCGAACCTATGTACCTTCCTCGGGCTGCTTCCCCTTATCCTCCCCTGTGGTCACACCACTTCTGAGCATCATGTTCACATTTGGGTCTTCTTCACGCAGTTCAGACCTCATCATTTGTATATTTTGAGTCGGAGGATCCTGGAGTACCCCTTTCTCGCGCATCTGTGCGATCAACGTAGGACATTCTATCATTTCATGATCAAACTAAGCACAGTATGAATAGGATATTCTCATCAAGTTGGTACAATCATGAGCGTAGTGTCGTGGCCCTCAGCAATTGTAACAAATTAACTATCCATGGCCCCTTCCTAGTCCCATTCCTCCTCGTCCTCGACCTCGCCCCTAAAATCTAGTGTGTGCCATCCCCATAGCTGGGTCAAGGCCTCACATTTTTGTCTACATTCTATAGGCTAGAGTCTGCTCCATCATTAACTCATAGCTGCGACAAGTGCACTCGTCATGGCCTACCGACCTGTAGAAATTACAAAACAACTATTGTGGAGTCTATGTATACTTCTGCAACAAATGATTATCCATCGTGTGTTTCCCTCGTAACTGACAGATCACGCACCATAACGTGGGTGTCGCACTTGGCCCTACCTATGCCTTTGGTCTCAATGACATTGGCCCCCCTTCTGCCAAGTAGTTTGTGAATACTGGATAGTGGTCTTTGTCATGGCCCTGGCCTTTGCATTTTACACACCATACTTCCTCGTGCGCTTCTAGCTGTGGTGCCCTATTTTGCTTCAAGCTCTGCATCTCCAAGCAGAGATTCTGTATTTGCACATGAATTTGTTGAACTCCCAGCCCCAGATCCTATATCGTTGTCTCATGCAACCTAATCGCCATTTCCAACGCTTCGGCCTAAGTAGAAAGTTTCTATTGTGATAGCGTCATCCTCAGGTGTGGTGTTAGAGATGCCACAAACCATGCACAATGTTGTACATCTGTGAGCATCATAGTAGCCTCACGGATCGTACTCTTCAGCCACTGATGCAAATCCCAGGGGGTCTCACCTAGAAGCTTCGCAATCTCCTTAAACCCGATGATTGACTATCTCTAATTTCGGCCAGCTAAATTCTCTATTCAGTGCATTCTGGATCTCTGCTATTCCTGCATTTGGGTGATCATTAGAGTTCTTGATATACCACATCAACACGCGATCCTACAGTGCGCTCACCAATGCATCCTTCTTAATGTTGTCATCTGCAAACCCTTGCGCTTCCCACACTTCTCTTACCACAAACCAGAATTGGTCTGGATCCTCATTCCCTACTCCTCTGAACACGAGTAGCTTGATCACGCTAGCCATGCTGCACTGCGGGGTTGGTGGAGGTGGAGTGGGTGGAGATGGAGGTGAAGGAGGTGAAGCAAGTGGTGGTGTGGGTGGGGATGGTAACTACGGAATGCGATGTCTTATAAAAAAAACCACACTTCTCAGAGAGACCTGAGCGAGCTCCTCCTCGCTCTTTCGTGAAGGTGAAATTAAGGGATTGTTTCCTAATTCCCCGCTACCCTTGTAGATCTTTCTGCTCCGCATCATTCCAAACATTAATGTATTTGCATAACCCGCTTTTCACATAACAACATCTTAATCCAGGTATTTAGAGATTTAATGTACTTACCTCACGATCCCTTGAGAAAACGTCATTCTGCTTCACTGTAGCTCATGGTCATGTCTAGCATAAACTCAGTGATAAATCCCCTTATTATCCGGTTAAGCCAATGGGCCGCAGCTCGCGTGATCTTATCTTCTGATGCCTCTAGTATGCACACCAATTCCGGAGTCCACACTATCGATTGGTCGAGTTTACACCTTCCCTGGCTATCGTCTAGCCTCGCAATCCACTCATACAGTTCAGAAGGAAAGGATGCGAAGAAGATCTCATGGATTTCTATATACACGTAGTGATCCAACCACCTTTTCTCAGATACCTACGGAGTTCTATTTTCCTGTGTCATGAACTCGTGAATCTTCTTGTCCAACCACTCTTCAATTTCCTTCTTTGTTGGGTTCTAGTATTCCGACATCATACATCCCTTAGGCTGATCCCAGTCCCGGCAACAGAACCATGTGTTGGCTTGTTGGGGCCTGACCCAGGTTCATAAGTGATTTAGCCAAACAAATCCCAAAACTACCGGCCCTTTTAGCAACAGTTTGCAATGCACGGACTGAGGTCTCACCCGAGGTAGTATGGGAGGGTGTTGGAACCAGGTTTCCACACCCTAGGGATGTCTTGATGAAGTCTAGGAAGTTCACGAACCGAACCTGTGCGCTGGCGCTGCTCCGCGCAGCTGTCTGTCCTTCATAGCTTGTGCAACTACTTCCGCACAGCTCTGTAAAGAGTGCGAAGAGGCATTGTTCTAGATCCTTTACCCTTACTGTGCTCTTATTATAGATCTTAACTTAATTGTGTGGGCCCTGTTATCACCCCTAGAAACTCTCCTAGATTGTATATCAGAGATGCTCGGGAACATTACAAACTCAACAAAAGGTTGGAAAAATGGTGGATGAATGAAAGAAATGCTGCATATTCAAGCCAGATAACCACTTCTACTATGCTTAACCCCAGACATGGGTGAACACCCCCAGACTACAAGGCTTTTAACCACCAATTACTCACAGTTTTAAAGAAAATGTGATGATGGAGAACACTGATCACAGCAGCAGATGCATAGGACCCTATGATGGCTAGCTGCAACGAGTTGAAAGGTCTGTAAATCTGTTTTCTAATACACAGACAGGCTGACATCTTTCTGGCATTAAAACAACAGAAACCTGCATACAAATTCAATGATACAGCTAGATTCTAACACAGAGGTGGGATGACAGCCCCTCTAATGCCAAACATTAATACATGAACAAATGTATAGCAGGCATAGCCTGGAACACAGAAGAAGAAGTGGAAGTGAGCAATTAACAGCAAAAGAAGCTTGTATTAGCTGGAAATGAAGACCAAAAGCTGCAGGTTACACAATAGTTACAGTCTCTAGAAGTTGAAGCTTACAACAGAATAACACTTATCCCCCATTACATTTTGTCTTCCAAGTATATATGGAGGTTGATTACAAAATATCTCTGCTACTAAGCGTGGAGGGGTCATAATGGACCACCAACCACATTTACAATTAGAAATGGGCCTTTGCTGCACACTGCTGATTTTAATGGACAAAATCGACCTTTTAAGATAGTCTGATGTCCTTCTCTGGCAGCTGGAGTGAATTATGGATTAAATTCCATGCCTGATAAATGCTTTTCACTACTCGAGGTCGTCCTGTTTGTCCTTAGGCCATTCTGTTGATTAATTGCAGTTGCTGAAGCTTTAATTGTGCAGGTACAGGGTGGCTGATCATTGTTTTCCTTCCTCGGTAGTAGAGAGCAGTTAAAAATGGTACAGCCAGTGAGGTGGAGGTGTGCACAAGATGAGAACAAGGCTCGACCGTTAGATCGCATGGATCAACGGCGAGGATGAATTGCAGGGGCTATCAGGAGCAAAGGGGAAGGGCAAATGTGGGTCGTCGGATCAATAAAATCAACGGCGGAGATCGATTTACGCGGGCTATCAGAAGTCAATGGGACCAGGACAATGAGGGCGGTCTGGAAGATACGCACATGTTAATGGGCGGGAGAACGATGGTTTCGGGTGGCAGGTGGTTTCCCCGCACCGCCTTTTGACCCATGGCGGTTTCCGTATAAGGGCATGCGTTCCAATGAAACAGCACCATGTGGCAGGCTAATACCGCCGCCCCCGCAAGTTAACAAGTGTGCAGGTCACGCGATCGGGGAAGCGTCCACCATCGATCTGGCAATGGATGGTCGGATGGTAAGGAAAGAGCGCAGAGTTTAATGCACGGGCAAAAGAAAGAGACCGTTAGATTAAAGCAATCAACGGCTGAGATTTCAAATCGGCAGAGGGTTTATAATTTACGAAGGCGAGTAGTTATAAAGGGTTAATGCTTTCACGCCAGGGATTAAACGAAGAATGAGTTTATTCGGGGCTTTAACAGGTTTTATAGAGTTTAAACAAAAAGCCCGGGAGCCGGGAAAAAGGATTTTGGCGGGGTTTTGCAGTGTTAAAATGATAAAATAGAGGCGTTGGGGTAAAGAGGGATTAAGTAGGGGAATATGGATAAGGCGAAGAATGAAGAAGTTTCAGGAGGAAAACAGAGAAACAGAGGACTAAGAGGGTGTGAGGAAACTTGAAGGATTAAGGAGGAGAATGACTACTGCGAGGCCCTTTTCAGCACAAACACACCGCCAAGCCTGAATTTGGCCCTTAAAACACTGAAATTTTATAGCATAGCTAACAGGCCCAATATTCTCATTAATCATTCAACATTCATAACAAGTGTGCCCAATCATAAACTGTAAAGAGATGCATAAATATAACAGAATCATAGACACACAATATTTCAAAATCAACTTATATTTTATTAATTCTCTGTCCAAGTACAATCCCAACTCTGCCCTGTGCACTCAGCTGCAGGGGTCCATGCACACAGCTGTGGACTCTACGAGGCCTCTGTGCACTCAGTTGCTTAGCCTCTTCCTACTACTACAACCCAAGACTCAGACTTACAGACTCAGAGCTAATTCATCATTCAAAAGAGCATATTATTTCTCAAAACTAAGACTGACTTTACACTTAGAGCCTCGCTCTATTTATACAATCACATGGTTCACGAACCATGGGTAGGCCAACATACTTTACATTAAATTACATTATCTTAGGGTGGACAACCCTAGACTCTTGCGCTCCGCCCCTGCATTTCACAGGATATTTACATTACACTTAACCAAAATTCGGGCTTCAAGCCCCAAAAACCCACTATGGGGGTATCTGCTGCCCAACGGATGAGGTGCAGATAGAAGGAGGTCACCCTTTACCACATATCAGAATCCAACACATACTGATCAAATATGATATCATAGGTTGGTTGTTCAAAACCAACCCCATCCAAAACTTGATCCTCATGAACATCACATGTGAGAACTAAGACGGGTGAACACAATGCACCAAAATCCAGAGGATCAAAGTGACCAAAGGATGGAGGATGAGGGGATAAGACCACATGACAACCATTGGAGTTACAGTCCATATGTACGTAGAAAGCTTGAGCAGGTGGGGTAGCAGGAGATGGTGGTATATCAACAAGTGGATTCTCAAATTCTCCCACCCCAACCTACAGAGCTAGAGTTGTTTGATGGGCAGCCGACGGAGGGTCGCATGGGATAAAAACCTTGTCCATCTCAAATTTAGAAGCTCTAACACTGAGGTATGTTGAGAGATGTTCAAAAAATTCTAATTCATGTGTATTTTCAGAAACGTGAACAAGATATTGAAATATTTTATCCAAAAATTTCTAGTGTTGTCAAGGTTAATCCTCTCTACAGATAGAGACGATCCCTTTATCCCAATGAGTGGGTCTAGCAACTGAAGTGACAATCAACTAGACATCTTCCTAGGTTACACTTGAAAATAATAACGAAGGAGATGACCTACCTCGTTCTAATGCTATTCCAGTCTCCTTTGTTGAGGACCCTGGACCACTTGTATCACGAACTTGTTCCTGCTTCTCTTAGTTTTTATGCACCTGCACAAGTGATCAAGATAGGACAAGGCATGCCAAAACAAGTATAAAATCCAATAGAAACCTACTTAACTGATCAAGGAATGTCAAGTTAAATGATACATGAACATATACATTTTGGGAAGATGAACCAGCAGTTGTGTATTATAAGAAAATAAAGGAAAGCTTACAACCAAAGCCTTGACGTTGATAGGCTCTCCTTGAGTGGTAATCTAAGTCCAAGCCAAGAACTCTCCAAGAACTCCTTCTCCAAGTCAAATGAATAGCCTCTAGGCACAATCTTAGCATAAGGGCACAAATAGACATAGACCAACCAACCTCTAACCATTTAGGAATGGGAGAAGATGAATATATAGGCAAGGAAAGGGAGTTAGGATCTCTTCAAAGATAGGATTAGGTCCTTGTCTCAAGGAGGTAGGTCATAGGGATAATACCAAGAGGCAAAGTTGGGAGAATTCGACCTCATCTATGCCAAACAACCTCCATATCGTCGCTCTGGAAGCTTCTAGATCACAAAGCTTCTCATCCTCTTTGGGAAAATTGCCTTCTTGGGGATCATCACGGGTATATAAGGGAACAGAGCGATGCCATCATGGGTCAAGAGTGATGCAACAAGCGACCATCACGGTTTTTAACCTCATAAGAGCAATGAGTCTCAAAATTAGGGTTTTAGAGCTATTTCTTCAGGGGAAAGCTCAAGGCATTTTCCAATCAATGTTCTAGGGAGGATATGAGCTTCATATTTGAATAAGTACACTACATGATGGTCATGTTTGGGAACTTCAGGTTATGTCACGGGAAGTGCAAGAGGTGTGACAAAATATTGTGTAACAAATGCCCCCTAAAGCATGAAGGAAGAACGGGGAGTGATGGTTGAGATGCTTTACGAGCTTTTTCAAGGACGAGGACACACACTATCAAGAGACCTGCAAATCAAGGACGCATATACATATACATATCTGAGAGAAAGACATGAATCTACGACATGGGTGCAGCCATCCAAATAATAAGGATCATCTATAAATCTAAGATCCAAGGTATGGATGTAGCCATCCGATATAGAAGGATCATCATCATAAATATAAAGTCCCACAGTATGGTCACAGTCATCCATATAAAAGAAATACGTGTACAATCATGAATAACATATAACTCCACACAGCCTGATTCATATCAGACAGGACTCAGGGTCTTGCACTCCATCATGACCCATGTACGAATCCTAACATGCGAATAAATGTGTCGAAGTTGAACATGCTAGAAAACCACCTGATTACCAGCCATTGATGTGGACCATTAACAGGCACGAGAGGAACCACCCATAATGACAATGGCTCTCAAGGTACGACAGTACAATCCGTGAATGTGATAATGAAGCTGAAGTCGAACACTCGTGGAATCATCCGATCAAAGGCCAATGATGAAAACATGTCGTCGGATGCGAAGAACTTAAGGCATGCAAGCTCTAAGGTACTGAAAGGGAGTTTCTAAGTCATCTTCCTAGATAATGAGCTAAAGTCGACAGGAAGTGACCCATCGAAGGAGGGTCATAATGATTCCCTCATCATCAACACGAAACAAGGAATAAAGTGGAATGAAATGAGTATGATCAAGACTGTAGCAAAAGACCAGACAACTTATAGGTAGTAAATTACATATAGGACTTCTCTTGAATATATTGGCGACACGACTCTGGAGTGTGGCAGCATTAAACGCAACATAGGACCAAGGGTCATAATGACGAAGTGGAATAGTCAGATGAGAGGTAAAATGGATAACCCAAACATGGAAGGACAAGTGACTGAGTGAGGATATCCCAAACCTGACACGAGAAATAGATGAGTGTCATGTTCAAGAGCGACATGATACTAATACAAAGGATGTTTCATCTTCACTTTTCACCCCTATTTCTAGCGATTACCTCTTTATTTTTATGCAAGCTTAAAGAGGATACCATATGCTTGTCATATAAATTCGCCCTTTGAATGAATCCATCCTGGTAATTTTTACGAGTCCAAGGAAGGAGAAACTCAAGCTCGTCATGGTGACAATTATTTCGTCGTTTAATTTTGTAACGGGTCCGACGGAAGAGTAACTCAGTGTATTTTTCATATTTAGAGAGTTTGAAAAAGAGATAAAAAAATAAAAGTCCATTAGGTCCCTTTTCATAATTTGTCTCTTGAACCCGAAAAGGTAGAAAACAATATCAGCGAGAACCTCTTAACCATGTCGACCAAGGTGTTCCTTTTTCGTACAATAATCTATCTCAATCCGGAAAAGGGTTAAACTTGTATTAAGTAGACATCAATTCATTTTAATTTAATGAGTTTTAAAAGACAAATAATCGGTGATATTTTCATTTTTTGAGAGTTAGAAAAGAGCTGAAAGATGACTCCTCTTGGAGGAACAAGTGTTATAAAGGATATCAATTGGTTTCGGTGATGATGGAACTGCTGAAAAAATGTAAGGGTTAAGAGGTTGGCTAATAAGACCACTCATCATAGATGTTCCTTGGGCAAGGGTAAAACAACCAAGTGAAAGCATATGATTGGCCAAAGAGATGGTGACGATGGAATGAAAGAACCAAGGCTCATCTAGCAAAAATTGGCTGATAAAAACAACAATCACGAGATGTAAAGTGGGAATGGTTTCATTTTTACACAAGCTTGAAACAGAAACAAACTATGCTTGGATATGGTTTCATTTTTACACAAGCTTGAAACGGAAACAAACTATGCTTGGATTTGGTTTCATTTTTACATAAGCTTGAAACAAAAATAAACTATGCTTGGATTTGCTTTCATTTTTACACAAGCTTGAAACATAGATAAACTATGCTTGAGATAAGTTTGCATGCCCCCAGCATAATGACTCAATCCTAAGTTACAATTGAAAATAGAAATGAAGAAGATGGCCTACGTCGTTCTGATTCTATTTCAATCTCCTTTGTTGAAGACCTTGAATCACTTGCATCATGGGCTCATTCCTACTGCTCTCAATGTTTATGCACCTACACAAGAGATCAAGACACAACAAGGAATGCAAATAAAAATATCATATTCAAAAGCAACCTACTTAACTGATCAAGGAATGTTAAGCTAAATGATACATGAGCATACACATTTAGGGAAAATGAACCAGTAGTTGTATATTAATAGAAAATAAAGGGAATCATACAACCAAGCCTTGATGTTCATAGGCTCTCCTTGAATGAATAACCAAGTCCAAGCTAAGCTCTCCAAGCACTCTTTCTCCAATCCAAATGAATAGCATATAGGCACAATCTTACCATAAGGGTGAAAATAGACATAGAACAACCAACCTCTAACCATTTGGGAATGGGAGAAGATGAATATATAGGCAAGGAAATGGAGTTAGGATCTCTTCAAAGATAGGAGTAGGTCCTCATCTCAAGGAGGTAGGTCATAGGGATAAGAACAAGAGGCCAAGTTGAGAGAATTCGACCTCATCTATGCCAAACAACCTCCAGCTTGTCACTCTCGAAGCTTCTAGATCACGAAGCTTCTCATCCTCTTTGAGAAAATTGTCTTTCTTGGAATCATCATGGGTATATAAGGGAACAGAGTGATGCCATCGCCAGTCAAGCATGATGCAACAAGCGACCATTGTGGTTTTTAACCTCATAAGAGTGATGAGTCTCAAAATTAGGGTTTTAGAGCTATTTCTTCAAGGGAAAGCTCAAGGAATTTTCCAACCAATGTTCTAGGGAGGATATGAACTGCATATCTGAATAAGTACACTCATGATGGTCATGTTTCGAGCACTTCAGGGTATGTCACGGGGAAGTATAGGAGGTGTGACAAAATACTGTGTAACAAAGGTATCTCTCTCCCTTCTTGATAAAATATTTGAGATCATTTTGTAAATATAGTTGCATAAGGAAATAGGATGAAAGTTTTCATAACAAGAGGAGTTTCCAACAATGGGAATGAAGTCTATGAAAGTGGTGTTGAATGCGCTCGAGGTTTTCCCGATGGTTCTTGAGACCTCTACAAAGAATATTGCAATGATAAGATATAGACTATATTTTTTATCCTTTTGGAAGCTTTGATGGGTTATAAGAATGATTTTTAAATTGTTATGGATATTTCACTAGAATAGTTCATCATAACATGTTTGATAAATAACTAAAAGCTATAATATCTAGGTTAATTTTCCTTTAGATCTCAAATTCTTTAATAGTTGATTTTTTTGCATAAATGAATGAAATAGATAAAATGATAAAAATAGGGTTGAGTTTGTGATGAGGGGAATGGGACTTTGCAACTATGGTGGTCATTCCAGAGAGCCCTGAGAGAAATTTTTCCCACTCTCCGTGGACTTCACACTTTCTCTCATCGCCATGGGTTTACGTAGGAATGAGATATCATTGACCTAAAGTTTTATTATATGTTAGTATGTGACCAAAGATCAATGTGGTTGGGTTTTTATGGAGTTATGGTTCCCTCCTTCCCCTTGCATTTCTAGTGATTTCCTATCGATTTATGCATATTCTAACTCTAGGAAGTATCCAAATGGTTTGTATTTTCCTCCCAACATGTCAACATTTTCTCCGGATTTTGTTTTGGGCAGACCAAAATTTGGTATTGAGATGACAACAAGGTTTGTGGTTGACTTGGTTTGAGGATATCCTCTTGCTCCATTTTCTGGCAATGTGGTATCCCGACACACTCTTCTCGTTCCCAAAAGGCTTTGTCTCTAGGTTCTGAGAAGCCCTTGCTTTCTCTTGGTAGTGACATCAAAATTAGTTGAGTTTTGACTCTCTCTGTGTACACTCTGATGGGGAAATTTCATTACATTTCTATTTCAAAGGCTTGAATACTAACATGGGCCTCCATTCATTGGAAGTCGTTGTTAAGTTATTTTCCATCTTTTAGTCTTCTGATGAACAATTATATTCACTTTCATATTTTCGACAAAGGCAACTTGTTCACTATTCTACAATGTGATTGGGTTATAGGTTGAGGGTTTTTATAGCTGTAGCAATGGAAGATAGGATTTAACCCTCTCACTACAAAATTTAAGTCACATTATCTGTGGGTTAAGCTAATATTGTTTCATTTGGAGCTTTGGACGAGGGAAATTGTCATGAAGGTGCCAAATAGTATCAGGAAGTTTATATTTTTTTAGGATATGTCCCTAGTCACCTTCAATAAGCAGATTTTGTGGGTGTTGGTGGAGATGGACCTTGAAAAGGGTTTACCATATGTTGTCTCCTTGCTTACACACCTAGTTAATGTGGTAAATATTCTCAACCCCACAAGGTGTGACTTGGTGGAAAACTAAGAGATGGATTTGTCACCTATTCCCAACTCTCTCTGTTAAAGCTCTCTCCTAGTTAAAGCTAAGGGGGATGGTCCCTAAATAAGGTTGATTAAAGGAAATGTGAGTTTCTATGAGATTAAGTTTAAAGGAAATCTTATCAAAGGTAATGTGATTCCAAGATATGAAAAAACAAGTAAATATGCATGATAAATATTCAATAATTCATGCAAAAGATAAATAACATAGACCAATGCTTATACAAAATGATTTGCTCAAAGTAGATAACAATTATTTGCTCAAATCGAAATATGATGACAAGAAATATTGCAAAAGAGAACAATGTTAGATCAATAATTAAATGTCACTTACAAGATATAAATAGAATATTTTACTTGTAAGAAATGCTCAAGTAACAAGAGAATATAATCCAACAATCATGATCTAAACATTAAGTACATGAGATAGCAACTTAGCAAGTAAAGTAAAGTTTGGAATTATAAAGATCCACACTACTTACGAAATAAGGAGAGTGTTATTTGAAAGATAGACAATGCCTACAAGTGAGATTCAATAGATCCAAAAATACTACTTGAAAAAATGTAAATAGATGTTACACTTGCTAAAGGAAATACTCAATAACAAGAGATAATTACATCAAGAAACAGTGAGGTCATCCATCATGACAACTACATGAAACCAATAAATTTTCAAGTAAACTTAAAGTGTTCTAAGATGAGTAAATTGGAATGATATGCAATCTATCTAATGTGGAATGCAATTATCTTGAAAAATTTTAAATTAAATGCTTATCTAGATGTTACATTTATCTCAAATATTTTGAAACAAGTCTCTAGTGTGAATTGTTGAGGGATACCTAGAAAAAAATAGTTGAGGTTGTATTAATGATACCTTCCCTGCAATATCCAACCACCCGATGCCTCCACCATTGTAGAGACTATGGCTCTAACGACTGCAAGGTCACCATGTTAACCACAAAGAGGGTATATGTTCCTCAAGTCTTTCAACCAAGTTTATGCTCGGAGATAAGTTAATTAAAGATGAAAATTAATACTAATAATACCTAAATGAGATGCATGTGAGAATGCTTTTTTTTCCAAAGAAAGTATAATAGGCAAAAATCTTCAAGTAATGTAACCAATAGATTTCAATGGAAATGGAATGTGAAACGAATTAGCTTGATGTAAAACCACAAGTTCCAAACTATGTTTCTTGCAATAAAGTAAATTTTCTCCAAGTGGAATAGCACAAGAAAATAATTCAAGAAATGATCATAAATAACCACAATGTCACATGAACATGGATTGATAAAAGTATTAAAGCAATATTTCGAAAGGAACTTGTAAAACAAAGCAATATAGTTTAAATTTTCCAAAAATAAATACTTGATTGCTCAAATAAAACTTGTGTTGTAAATGGAATGCATAAATATTGAATAAAATGGAAGTGGTAAACTATAAACTAATCTTGAGCATGTGCTAAAGCAAATAAGGCTAGGACTGTTATATTAATCATGCATGAAATGAAATTAGCAAGTGAGACTAGTGAAGAATATTAGATCAACTAACCAAGAAATTAGTCAATCCACACACAAATCTTCTCTCTCTAAATGGAGTGAAGGGATACCATGGGAAAAATTCTCAAGCTCCACAAAATAAAATTATTCTTTTATTAGTTTAGTTACAAGAGGTGGGGGGCCTCAAAGGCCTCAAATAATATCAAAAAAAATCTTAACAATGAAATCTTTATACCATAGACTTTATTTGATAAATTATTTGATACAAATGAGGCCAAAAAGAGACCTTGAAATCTGCGAATATGAGGGTTTTCTTTACATATAAAAATCATATCTGAAGAGAAGAGAATATATTCACAAATAAAGAGGGATTATGCCTCCTCAAGCATGTGGCCTAGAGAGAGTAGTGTTTCCTTCAAAGAGAACTTGGCCTTGCCAAAATAGAGTCTCGAATGCTCATAATCTCCTTAAATTCCAGCCTTGAAATGAGAGCCCAAGGTCCTGCAAACAACTTGTTAAATGTTTTACACAATGATTCCTGAAATTTGCCACAAAAACAAGTTAGAGAGGGATGCAATACAAACCAAATATTAGCTATGAAGTTAATCAAGAAAATTGCAAATATATATATACAATATAATATACAAAGGTGAAGCTAAATAGTACGAGCAAACTCTCCTCTTTTCTTAGCCATAATTTAGCTCTAAAGTAGAAAAATTGTATCTATGAAGCACAATGATTTGAAGAAGTAATTATTTTGAAAGAAATATTTTTGAAATATAAGCCAAGGCCATAATTCCCTGCAAGATAAATCAAAATATGAGGCCTTTAGAATTACCAAGTGTGGATTCTCCTTTAAGTATTTCAAGAATGGGTTGATTCCTCTGAGAACTTCCCCTCACGCTTGAATCTTGATCCAAAGAAAGATTTTTTACACAACTTGACATAGAAAAATTAGATACATATGGGTTTAATCACATGCAATGAAGAGAAAATTTTAAAGATATATTTGACATCAACTAAAGCATTCGCTATCTAGAGTAAGTAAATAAACCTTATGCTAATGTAAGATAACTATACATAAACACAACTTGAAAATCATAATGGAAATAATAAAATAATTAAATGAGTAGAAATATGAGAGCAAGAACACCAATATATTACCATACATAAGGATAATAACACCTCAAATATAACCCCAAAGTCTTTTTTATTAATTTACAAAAAGTATACAATTCAGCAGAGTATCCTTAAGCCCAATATCTCATATCAATCATACAACATCATAGCCCAAAGCTAATATATATGAGTGTGATAGTCAATCCCAAGGCAAAGTGGTGAGAATCCCAAGGAAAATGAGTGAAAATCCCAATGCCCATCCATGCAATTCGAATTCCTCCAATAGAATTCCACGCAATCCTTGAGGAGAACTCGTTAGGAAGAGAGAGGGACATGTGGATGTGTGAAGTAGAGTAGTAGGATACCACTATCCACTTCATCTCAAGTAAACTCAATCAAATTTCCATAAAATACTCAACTCAAATTGGAACTTCAAATATCCTCCACAATTCTCAGGATTTGTCTTTGGGAACTTGTGGTACCTCTCCAAGAAATTCGATTTCCATTTTTGTCACCTATTTCTCCTTTATTCTTGGTCCATGGTGGATTACACATCACTTTCTCACTTTAATTTAACTCCTTAATGATTTTCTACCTCATTTCCACATAATTTAGCATGTGTGGATACTTATTTTCTCCAATTTATGTAATTGTGGGCTCCATTTATTGCCACATTTTCCACTAAACTTAGGAAAAGTGGGTTTTAAGGGTCTAGAACTTATTTTGTACCCCTAAAAGTGTGTCTTAGTAGACATTTGAGGGTGAGAGGTTTAATTTTGAGCACACATGCCCATACAAATTCCCTATGCATCACTTATTACATTTTACAATCAGAATTTATTAAAATTTCCGTCTAGTGGGAAATTTTAAAAAATAAAAAAATGACCCCTAGACCTAATCAAATTCCTGGAAACTTTACGAGTGATATAGTATGTTAATATACAATTCTATAGAAACTAGGACTCACCCAAGTCATTTCCATCAAGATGCACTTCAGCTTTGGGGTTATGCTTGGAAGAAAAGACTCAATTAATTATTAAGTGATATAAAGTACCTAATAATTAACCAAGTAAAAAAAATCTCCCAGAGTAAACTCACTTGATGACAATTTCCCAATTTACCTAGATCTATTATATGACTCAACTCATCACACTAACATCACTTTACAACATCCCTGTAGGACTTGCAAAATATGAGTACAATGTAGAAGAAGATGAGAAGAAGAAGATAGAGTTAAATAACTCTGATAATATATGAAATTTGATGGTACATGAAGCCTCTAAAATATCCCCGGGAATGGAGTCTTTCAAGTTATCTTCAATGGTCAACATTTGGCGCCACATGGGGATGTGTACTAGATAGGAAGTGATAACATGCAAGGACCTGGAATCTGCATCCAAAAACAAAGGCGTATATCAACAGTGTCCATCCAAAATATCATCATATAAAATCAAATGGTAAAAAATACTCTAATAGCATAAAATGGAAATTTATTCAATAAATGAAACTACTTAACAACAACAAAAATGACAAAGAATAAAGTCAGAAAGACAATACAAATATGCCCATGGCATCAGATATTTTATTTGTAGAACATTTTGAGCATTTGGTCATTGAAAGGTATATCAACTAGTTCATTGTCCAAGGTGCTCAAATGGTAGGAATTATGTCCATATTTTTCTCTCATGATATATGGTCCAAGCCATAAACTATCAAACTTACCATGATTTCCCAACTTTTCATTCGTGTGGTCCCACAATAAAACCATATCACCGTTAGAAAAAATCCTATTTCTAGATGATTTTTCAAAACTTATTTTAAACTTCAATTTATTTTTGCATCTATGTTCAAAGGTTTCCCTTCTAGTTTCATCTAATTCTACAATTTGGTTAATTCTATTCTACATAGATTCTTTCTCAGATGTAAATCTTTTTAGAAGTTGGTAAGTTGGGAGCCTTAAGTGAATAGGAAGGGTGACATCTAAGCCATAAACTAAATCAAAGGGACTTCTACCAGTTGAACTCTTCATTGTGATCCTATCATCCCACAACGCATACTTAATCTTGTTATCCCAAGCCCTTTTGTTATCCTCTATTATCTTCTTGATGATGGTGATCAAATTTTTATTGCTAGATTCAGCTAGACCATTACCCTAAGGATACTATTCTGATGAGTGGGATAAGACAATACCATATTTAAAGCAAAAAAACTAAAATTCAGAAGCATTGAAATCTTTGGCATTGTCAGTTGTGATCTTAGCTACGACACCAAAACGAATGATGATTTTTTCTTCAATAAAATCCATTACTACTTTGTTAGTCACGAGTCCTGTAGTGATGGCCTCTACCCACTTAGTAAAATAATCGGTGGTATTTATAATCCATGAGTACCCATTACTTGAATTTCCATTTAACTTCCCTATAAAATCAAGCCCCCAATGTTGAAAGGGGGATTTCATGACCATTGGTTGTAGGGGAAAAGAAGCTAACTTATGCTTCCCAATGAATAGCTTACACGCTTGACACCTATTGACCACTCCATGTCAACTACCATATAGCAGTACACATCTTTTGGGAAGAGAATTCTATCATGTTCGAGTAGTCAAATATCTTGGATTCATCATTATCAGTTGTCGATTTGTCAGAGTTGTAAACCCATTATGCAAAACTTTAATGTAAATGATGCTAGTAAGACCACATATGTATGTAACAACCTAGGTAAGCCTATTATTTTGGTGTTTAATTTTCTACCTAAGAGGTTTTTTGTCTCACTGAATGATTGATAGAGCTTTTACCTCCACCCTCACCCCAAATCTAGGGTGGAATTTATCGTCGGAGTCTTAGGTGAGTCCTAGTGTTTTATTCAAGTTTTTTGTAAAGGTTATTTGAGAATAATTCAAGTTAATTGGCTAAATTATTTTATTACAAATCACTTGGCCCACTAGAGCATATTGAGTCACAAAATTGAGTAATAAATTGAGGGTCTATAACCAATGGGTGTTCCCCCTTTAAGGGTTGAAATGTAATTATCTTATGTAAAAAATATTTTAGTGCATGTTCCCTCATTCTTAGACACCATGGCTAAAATATTAGAGGGTGAAAAAAATATTTAATCCCCTCAAGTGTCAATTAATTGAACTTTCTTGCAAAAATAAATTAAAATCCTAAGCCAAAACTTAATTAATCAGAGTCAAAATTAAAGTCCTAGAGAAATTAAATTCTCCAAATGGAAAAATTGGTGGGTCTTAAAGAAATTAATTTTTAGAGGTCCCCCACCAGGGAATGTTAGAAATTTCAAGAAAAATTGGACCATTTGGCATTGGTGGTTAAGTCAAATTCGGTTTTTTTAGGAAATTAGCTCCAAATAATTATTTTTGAGCTAGTAAAAAATGGGTTAAATGAGAAATTCAAAAATTACTCAAAAACAAAGATTTTTAAATAATGAATCCATATAGGTGAGGATAGTTTTTAGATAGGAGGAATGACTTGTTATAGAGTTTTAGTGAACCCAACGTTTTGGACTATCAAGTGAGTGCATCATCAAATATTTATAAATAATCGAAATTATTTTAATGGGGATCAAGACAACTAACCGTTAGTTTCCACTTGTAGGATTTATCTATAAATTAAAAGCCATTTGCTTCTCAAGTTACAAGAAAATCTTGTAAAAAACTCTAATTCAAGCTCTGTTGTTGTAATTTTTTCTAGAAATAATAAAAATACTTTGGGGTTTATTGATGGTGGTGTTCCTCTTCCACTTCTTGTGGTAGTTTTTTGGATCATGTTCTTATTGCTCTATTAAATAATATTTTATAAGTTATTATTTCTTATCCAGTTAATTGGATTGGCTATTTTCATAGGTATCTTGCATTAGTTATCAGGTTTAGAGAAGCATTCTCACTTGATTGATCTAGAAAGTATCTCTATATCTTGAGGGTTATGGTGTTTATCTAGCCCCTATTTATCTAATAACTTGATCTGAAGTGTGTAGATACTTTATGGATTCATTCTTGGGTGTGAGGGGAAGTCTTCGGTTGGACCAGCCAACCCCCAAGACAAGAAAGCTTAAGAGCCCACTTTGTTAAATTTCAAGCCTTATCTAACGATTTATTTTGCAGATATCTTGGGAATTTCTCACACATTTAAATTATTTCACTCATCTATTATTATCTATTGTGCATTTAATTAATAGATTTTGCTTATAAGAGCCATAAATCATTGTGTATATTGTAAAATAAATTTTGTAGATATTTTTATTTTCTAACCCTCATGTGCAGCTGGGGTTTTAGGGATTTATTTTAATTTTTTTGTATATATTGGGGATTTGGGCTCTTGAAGTTTTATTTGTGCATGTAAAATTCAAGCTAGACCTAAAGATTTTTCGAGGGTTTCAAGGGTTACGACCCTTGGAAATTTTTTAGAGGGTTTCTAGAGGTGGATTTAGGCCTAGGAAGAAAAGATACACCATCTATTTCTCCTCCAAGCTCAATGCTCAACCCAAAGAGAAAACATGATCCTTCAGGGGAGTTTTTGTGGTCATTTACCTAAAAATTTCAAGATCTAAAGCATTTTTTTTAATTTTTGTGAGGGTTTCAAGAAATTTTAAGGGCCTCTAGGCCCAATGTGCCTCTTCCTATGTCATCGTCCCTCTTCAAGCCTCGATGCAAGCTCTACAACCTCTCTCCTTACCTTTCATGGCCCTATTTTCCTCCTAACCCTCACATCTTGCCCTATTTTCCCTTCGGTAGCCCCTCTCTCCTCCTCCAACCCTGATGTAGCTTTGCATTGAGACTTTTTCCCTGCCCCTGCTTCCTCCCAACCTTCTTCTTTCCTTTCCTTCCCCTCCGTTAGCCCTTTGATTTCCCTCATTTTCCTTCCTCCCTTCCTGTCACAACCTCTAAGGTATTCATCCCCTCAATGCAGCCCCTCCTTTTAGTGTTGCTTCCCTCAAGCTTCTTATTTTCCCTTTTCGTAGGCCATATTTCCTAGACGACATAACTTAGGGTCTATCCATCCCTAGTTGTGGGCCTAATTAGGCCTTGCTTCCCTCCTTTCCCCACTGTTTGGTAGTAAACTGATTCCTGGGCTAAAGTTGGTTGAATTTGTGCAGATATATCAGGGTTATTTTCATGTTTACAGGTGGTCTAAGCTACTGAATAATTTATGGGTATCCTCATTAGGCATCTACAAGCCCAAGGGGCTCACTGGTTTTCTCTCGTCACTCACTATTTCCTTACAACATTCCAACAGTAAATAAAATCTGAGTATCATAAGTGCCAAAACTTTAATGAACTTGCCATCAAAAGGTATCTAGCACGTTTATAAATCAATCATAGAAATTTGGCATGTATTTTAAGCTTGTTTTATCACTGTCATATTTTTTTTAGGACTGTATATTAACGTCTAATCTAAAAACAAGAGTGGCATCATAAAGACATAAGCATTGACAAAGTGATTTGATTGCAAGTAATTAACGATTGTTTAATAAATTTAGATAAATCATTGTTAAGCTCTATAATGTTGTCATAAAACTTACTTGCTGATGTGATTTGAACATTAAAGATCTAGGGTTTTCCCTTATTCACATTCATTCACTGTTGGCATCATATGGATAAGAGTTCCATTGTTGGATGCTCTAACCACTCTTTAAGGCTTTCCTATTATGCTATCATAGGATTGTTGGGCATTGTAAATTTCTCTTATCTTGTGAGTTCCTCTAATTCCAAATTGGCTCCTATAGGCTCACTCACAAGGCACTTGAAACATTAAGACACCTAAATTATATTTGGCATTAAATCATTTTGACCAAAAGGATATCATTGATTGTCTTTTAAGCAATTGATAATCTAATTGGTAATCATTGTGATATCTAGGATTTGGGGATTGGTGAATTTAATTGCTTACATCTTGAATAATTGGTATTGAGCATTATTTTAGAGTTTTCTAATTGCATAAAGAACATTGGTTTCAATTGTCTAATAATCATTGGCTAAATGTTATAAACAAAAAAGTACTCTAATATTTGGGTGTTGTTATTTTGAGCATATTGGTAAATCATTTATTTTGTTTGGAACATCTTGTTAAATTGGCACTTTGAGATCTTAAGGTCCTTAAGTTTCTTATTTCAATTGGAGCATCTTTCAAGTTAAATAGTCATTTCCTAATTTATCTAGAGAACATTGTTTTTATTGTCTAATGATCATTGGCTAATTGTCGAGTAGTTCATTGGTTAAGCATCTTGTGGATTAATTAACATTGGAACTTAATAATTGGAATATTCTTTGTTGTAAGATTGCATATATTTTATGATAAGTACTCTTGTCATTAAAGATCAATCATAACTTAAAGTACTTAAACATTAAGTCAGTCTTAAACTAAGAATTCATTCACATCCTTGCATTGCATCCTAGGTTTAGTTGTAGTAATAAATTACCTCCAAGCTTAATCTTGGTTGATATACCTTTAGGGCCACCCTTCTCATCTAGCTTGAGAATATTAGCAACTCTTAACACAGTGACCTTGCATTCGTCAGAGCTGCTAATGTTTTGTAGCTTGGGAGGTACTCCAACCCTAGTGTTCAGGGTTTGGAGGGAAAATGCTAGAAGTAGGCTTGTGGGCTTGGAACCCAAGCATGGGGTTTTGCACCCATCGCAATTTGGGCCAAAACCATGAAGAATTTGAGCATGAGAAAATTTGAGGTGATAGAGCTTGGCATGTCGATTCTACCGCTTTGAAAATCACCCAAATTAGAGCTCTAGAACTTGAGATATGGATTTTTGGAGTTGACAATTAATTATGGATAGTCAAGTCATGTTGGCTTGGTGCAAGAGACATGTCTATTCAAGGAATTCAATGGAGCCCTTGGACTTGGTATAAATACAAGGTGAGGGAGCATTCATTTGATCATCCTTTTGTGCAACACTTACCTCACAAAGAACTCGTTGGAGAGGGACATAAATCTGTTGGAGGCCGCAGCAAGAAGAGGATAGACAGCGAGAGTACATGGTTATTTCAAGGCTATTGGAGGATGACCAAGCTCATGAAAAGAGGGCGGAGCTATTTTTCTTAAAGTCTGAGGTCATTGGACATTGTTTTGTGGTGAAAGGAGGGTGGTTTGACCCTTTTGGAGCATGTCGCAAGCTTGGAGGAGCCTGTTGTAGGTAGTCGCAATGATCCGGATTTAAACAGGAACGCAACAAATTACAGAGATAACCATATACACAAAGATGCAGCGGAAATAATACTTCATTTCATTAATGGAAAATACTGAAATATGCTTACAACCATAAATGGAAATCAACCAGCTAGGGCGATGGTAGCTTATCTCTGAGAAGAGATGTGGTGGCTACATGCCTCTGAACTGTGTTACAATGAGGCTCGAAGGCCTATTTATTGTTGAGAAACAATGGAAAACCCTTAACATTCCAAAACCTAACCCTAGGAGATGAAACGCCAAACTGTGGGCCCCGTTTGGGGGTAAATTGGTACACCAACTTCCCGGGGTCGTAACTTTGGCATATGATCTCCGTTTGACGCGTACAATAGCTCATTAGAAAGATCTATCCGAGCACTATCATTGTTGGAACGGGCAACATGGACCCATGTTGCCCCTGGATTCCCCAAAAAACATCGTTTAGGGCCTCAAAACGGCTCCGGAAGTTCAGGACCCGAAAAACTGCTAAAAATAGTAAGTTGTGCTACAATTAAGGAAACTGAAAATGCTGAGAAAGAAAATGGTGGGGGTCTAGGTGGACTTGGCAGGTGGCCACCAATATCCACCTGGATCATTCCTCCCCCCTTAGGAAGCAATGGTCCCCATTGCGTTGAGCTCCTCCATGAGATGAAGAAACTTCTGCTGAACTTGTTCCCTGGTGAGCCACTTGCCCTACTTAAGGAGTTGGCCTGCTTTGACAACTCGATACAGTTGGATATTCTGTTGGCGAGTGTTCTTGATCTGTGTGTCCATGATCCGATCAGTTGCAGCTTGTTCCATGCAATCTGGATTTAATTCTGTGGGTTTGAGCTGTTCTGCAATGTCGGATGTGTCTAGCAATGGTGGAAAGTATGGCCGAAGGCGGTCCACATTGAACATTGGGTGCAGGCCAAGGAATGGGGGAATGCTAAGCTCAAATGCATTGTCTCCCATCGCCTTAGTAATGGTGTAAGGACCATATCGGAGTGGTCTCAATTTCCGATAGGCTCCAGTAAGGCGTTCCTTTTGCAAATGCAACCAGACTTGTGCCCACCTGAAACTTGTGTGGCACCTGGTGTTGATCATGTCGCTGCTTGTACTTGGCATTTGATTTCTCAAGAATGTCATGGACCTACTGGCGAATATGTTGGATGTGCTCAATGAAGCTGGTGGCCTTATCTATTTCGGACTGGACATGAGCTGAATTCATGTGAGTAGCTGCAAGGGGCATGGCCACATCAATGGGGCATAGTGGCTGGAATCCCAAACCCACCTGAAAAGGGCTATGGCCAGTGGAGTTGTGAAGAGCTCGGTTGTAGCTGTGCTGAACATAGGGGAGGCTCTCGCTCCATGTGCGTGGATGCTTTGAGTTATACATGCGCAGAATGTGCACAATCATCCTGTTGACAACCTCTGTCTGGCCATCAGTTTGAGGATGGAAGGCTGTGGAATTCGTGAGTTTGGTGTCCAGCATTGACCAGAGACTGGACCAAAATGTGCTGAGAAACCGACTGTCCCGATCTGAGATGATAGACTGTGGGATCCCAAAGTGCACCCACACTCGCTCAAAGAAGAGTTTAGCAGTGGCTTCTGCTGTGATATTCTTCTTGCAGGCCATCATAATGGCCATCTTCGAGAACCTGTCGACGACCACAAAAACACAGTCATTTCCATGCTTGGTGGAAGGAAGGCCTGACATGTAATCCATGGAGATGGATTCCCAAGGTCGACTAGGGGTAGGCAACGGGGTATAGAGGCCGTGCTTCTTAATGGTCGGTTTGGCAATGGCACAGGCAGTACATGATCGGATGTACTTCCCAACATCCTGTCGAAGATTTGGCCAATAGAAATAATTTTGCAGTACTGCCACTGTTTTCTCGACCCCAAAATGTAATGCTTCCATTGTCGACAGGCCTGTACAATGGAATACATCTCTTTATCATAAGTGGGGTACTTCCAGACTGTGTCTGAAAGTGTTTCACTGTGATATGCCACTGGATGTCCATGTTGAGTAAGGACTTCCCCAATAGCATAGTCAGAGGCATCTGTCTCGACCTCAAATGGTTGTTGTAAATCTGGTAACGCGAGCACTGGTGCTGTGCAGAGGCGATCCTTCAATTCCCTAAATGCCTTCTGTTGAGATTCAGACCAAAAGAATTTTGCTTTCGCCCCTCCCTTGGTGACTTGACTCAAGGGCCAAGAAATATGAGAAAACCCCAACACAAACCTGCGGTAGAAGTTGGCAAGACCTAGAAAGCTACGGAGCTCTGTTAGAGTGGTTGGAGAGGGCCAATCCTGAATGACTTGGATCTTGGCCGGATCGACATGCACCCCCTGTTCATCAATGATGTATCCCAGATACTGAACCTGGGTCATGCCAAAAGTGCATTTCTCCAAATTGGCACATAGCTTGTGTTGCCGCAGTGTTTGGAGAACCTGTCGGATGTGGTGGAGGTGCTCTTCCCAACTCTGGCTGAAGATCAGAATGTCATCCAAGTATACTACTACAAAGGAGTTGGTGAATGGCCGCAAGATTTCATCCATTAGCCTCATAAAGGTTGCAGGAGCATTCGTCAATCCGAAAGGCATGACCAACCATTCGAAGAGGCCCTCCTTGGATTTGAAGGCAGTCTTCCACACATCGGAGGGTTCGATTGGTACCTGGTGATATCCTGACTTCAGATCGATCTTGCTGAAATATTTCGCCCCCTTTAGTTGGTCTAGGAGGTCATCAATCCGGGGATCGGGTACCTATTACGGACAGTGATCTTGTTCAGCGCCCGATAGTCAATACAGAGTCTCCACGTCCCATCCTTCTTCTGTACCAACACGATCGGGCTCCCACAGGGCGATGAACTCGGACGGATGTGACCTTTCTGCAGGAGCTCCTGAATCTGCCTCTTAATTTCATCGTTCTCCAGAACGGAGCACCGATAAATTGGTCCATTGGGTAGCGGTGCACCTGGGGTCAGATCGATGGAGTGCTTGACTTGACAATGCAGAGGAACCCCTGCGGGGAGGTGAAGATGTCCTCGTACTCCTCCACAACCTTGTCCATCTGTAGTTGTCGTGCAGAGGGCCCCGTTTGGAGGCCGCAGCCACTGTCTTCTTCTTTTTTGAGGGCGTATCAGGAAAACAAATTTCCTGGTTTTGGAAATGATCTTACTACATTGTTTTGCAGTAATCAAAGAGAGGGCGGCAGGTGGTGCTACCTCTGGTATCCTGAACAACTTATTTCCCAATGTAATAATAACAGCACGGGGCCTTGATTCATACACAGCATGTCGCTTCCACAAGTATGGTTGTCCTAGTAATACATCACAAACTTCAAGGGGAGCAATGTCACACAATACCTCATCCGTGAAGGGCTTGATGTTGTATGGAAGGCGACACTGCTGGCTCACGCGAAGATCTCGTCCTTGGTGAAGCCACCCAATGGTGTATGGTTGTGGATGTGCTGTGGTCAGTAAGCCCAACCGCTTCACGACCTCTGCCGAAATGAGGTTCTTTTGACTCCCGCTATCAACAATGAACTATATCGGGGAGCCCTTTACCCACATCTGAGAGTGGAAGAGACGCTCCTCCTCCTCTGGATCTTCGGGTTCATTTTTCTGGATCTTTGCAGTAGCAACAGTGGCGCTGGGATCCGCATCAATGATCTGCTTCCCTTTTTCATACCCCTTATCGGGTTCTGACTCAGAGTTGGAACATGCATCTGATTCTGAAACCTTTAGCTCAGCCACCAGTGACTGCTTGGCCCGACACTCACTTGTGTTGTGAGTGGAGCTCTTATGGAACTCACACCATTTTCCAGTGTCCTTTTTCGGCTTCGCGGCGCTGTTCTTTTCTTGCGGCTTCGGCTGGTTGTCTTGGGCTGTGCCGCCTTGGCTTTGTCTTTGTTCTGTGGTTTAGGGGCACCTTTCCCCTGCTTCGGATTCGCAGATCCAAAGTCTCACTTCTTTTGTTAAACTTCTGCTCAACCTTGACAGCATATCGGTATGCTGTGCCGAGGAGGGATGTTTAGGAATTGTATTTCTTCCTGGATGTACTTGTGCAGGCAGCCACGGTATTTGAGTATCAAATGTTGCTCCGAGTCCTTGATACCCAACTTTGTGCGAAGGGTATGGAAAAGATTGGTGAACTCCGGCACGTCTTGGTCCCTTCCCTGCCGCAGCGTGGTCCACTTTATGTATTCATCTCATAGCTTCCGACAGGGTAGTACTACTCCTTGATGGCATCCCGGAACGAATCCCCAGGTGGGTGCGGCTGAGAATAGTGAGCCAGTACTTTCATCCTTCTGCTCGCAGTAGGTTTCCCACCAGTCCTTGACGTGGGGGGCTGCTTTGAGAAGAGCAAACAAACAATCTTTCCCGACTCGAAAATTCATGAACAGAAAAATAACCTCTAGCAGATTTAACCATTTATCTACAGCATCTGCGTCTATCTGACCCTCGAATATGGGGATTTCAAAATTAACTTGTACTTAAAGGGTGTGGCGTTTCCAGAGTAGCTGCTGGAAGCCGATGCGTTGCTTCTGGGTAGTTGCTGAAGGATCTGGGCAAAGCTGTCCATCATTGCGTTTCGTTGTCGCTCGAGGCTTCTTCGAGCAAGATTTTGATGGGATCTCCTGCCCCCTCGTCTTTCTTCTCGTCCGCCATGGGAGGCCGTCGGGATTTGCGAGGCTGGTCTTGCAAAGGTTCAACCAGTTCAAGCCCTAACTCCTTATATCCCGACCTTGTTGGGGACATGCAAAGAAAAACAGAGAAAAAGCAGACCGCTCTGATACCATGATCCAGATTTAAACAGGAACGCAACAAATTACAGAGATAACCATATACACAAAGATGCAGCGGAAATAATACTTCATTTCATTAATGGAAAATACTGAAATATGCTTACAACCGAAATGGAAATCAACCAGCTAGGGCGATGGTAGCTTATCTCTGAGAAGAGATGTGGTGGCTACATGCCTCTGAACTGTGTTACAATGAGGCTCGAAGGCATATTTATTGTTGAGAAACAATGGAAAACCCTTAACATTCCAAAACCTAACCCTAGGAGATGAAACGCCAAACTGTGGGCCCCGTTTGGGGGTAAATTGGTACACCAACTTCCCGGGTCGTAACTTTGGCATATGATCTCCGTTTGACGCGTACAATAGCTCATTAGAAAGATCTATCCGAGCACTATCATTGTTGGAACGGGCAACATCGGTCCATTCCATGGACCCATGTTGCCCCTGGATTCCCAAAAAACATCGTTTAAGGGCCTCAAAACGGCTCCGGAAGTTCAGGACCCAAAAACTGCTAAAAATAGTAAGTTGTGCTACAATTAAGGAAACTGAAAATGCTGAGAAAGACAATGGTGGGGGTCCAGGTGGACTTGGCAGGTGGCCACCAATATCCACCTGGATCACGCAATCAATTGAAGGGAGGTTGAAGGGTTGTTGAGGGTTGGAACAACCAAGAATCACTACCAAGGGTCATATCCCCTCATGGAAAGGAAATTTCTCTTCTTTAGTGCAATTCTGGGCAGAATTTGAAGGCTGGTAGGGGCTGAGTTTTGTGCCCTAACCAGGCCTAGGTTGTAGCAGTGGAGCTACAGCAAAACAGTGAACAAGGTATGTATTTTAGTGAATGTTTGTAGTTGTTGGATCTTAGATTTGGATCAGTTTTGGATCAGTATACATTTTAGTTTGTTGGGAGCAATTTGTTGGAGTTTCCTTGGGCATGAAGGAACTCCAACTAGGAGTAGATCTCACTATGGAGTGATGTAGGTGTCCTAGTGTGGACATAGTTGTTGGAGACTGTGGAAGCCAAGGAGGTAAGACTGACGTGAAATTTTAGAAGCCCTAACCAGTGGGCCATTTCATAGTGAATTTTAGAGCCTAGATTTGCGCAATATCTCCTCTATTACAGAGCAAAGGGCAGAGTTGGAGAAGTTTGTGGGAAACCTTGTTTAAGGGTCTCCTAGGTGTCAGGATTCCATCACTACGTGCAGATGCTATAGCATGGACTTGGTCACTCGTGGACTATTGGATTGCAGCGTGAGAGTAGACCAATTGTGAACGTGGATTAGGCACTTATGTTCTATTGGACGATAGTGTGATAGTGTCCAAGTTGGAGCTTGGTAATCAACACCTTGATGGAAAAATGTAGTTGCGAGATAGGCAGTTGTTGAGATCAAGGGTCTGATCAACCAAGAGTAGTTTTTGGAGCCTGATACCTGTGTGTGGAGAAGGACATCTACATCAAATTATCGGAATTCCTCTTAGCATGTGTTCATTGTGGGAGATGGACATCTTCCAATGACAGGTGGCAACCCTCCGTGCCCTATGTTGGTCTTCATCAGAGTAGTGTAGGAAGACCATAGTGTGTTGAAGTCCCTAAGTAGCTTAGGAGAAGTAGTGGGCAGATCAAGAGTTGTTCACAGGTCGAGCTGTGAACAACTCGACAGGAGTCTCAATGTGTTGTGGCCTTAATGGACTACAGCACAACTAGAGAGAAGATTGATTGTCGAGGTTCAGTGGTCAGATGGACTTGGAGCATTAGTAGAGGCAGAAGTTGCAGATCAAGAGCCGAAGGACTAGGTAGGTACAAGGTACAACTGAGAGGAGATGAGAGAGCATGCGACAGCCAAATGGTCAGAGTATCTTCATGAGGGTAGATTGGTTGTCGATGTACTGACACCAAGCCCTAGTTTGTATATTGTACTAATGGATGTATGAAGGCCATTATCCCTAGTATGGGAGCCCTAGGTTGTTGTATTATATTTTTTTTAATATAATGAAGTTGGGTTGAAAATGTAAAAATTTGTCTATATTTTTTGCATGTGTGATTTACTTTTATTTATATTCCATCGTGCAAAGTAGTATCGTTTAGATTCTTGGTTTGGTAGCATCAAAGATTTTAAGATTCTATCCTAAACCCAAAATCATGGAAATTCA
Organism: Pinus tabuliformis; assembly: GCA_031772625.1. Taxonomy (NCBI): domain Eukaryota; kingdom Viridiplantae; phylum Streptophyta; class Pinopsida; order Pinales; family Pinaceae; genus Pinus; species Pinus tabuliformis. The sequence continues at coordinate 1,311,163,539 of CM062804.1, forward strand.
ACAAGAGCCACAATCTCTTCAATGCTTGAGGCATCGAGTGATAGGAGCCTAATAGAATGTATCATTAATCAATCCCTTTCTTGCTTCCTATTGGCATCCTTCCCACAACCTACCTTAGATCCTAGCTTCAAAACAGTAAAGTGAAGTTCATACTTAGATTAGGCATTTAATTAAAACTAACCAAGATATTTGCATCACATCTAGGTACTAGGATTTTCATTTCATATAGGTTATTAAAGCATCAAAGCAGCAGTTGTCCATCTGGCACTTGGTTTCAATTTTATAACAAGCAAGAGTGTTGACTCCATAAGGCACTGATCTCAAATATAAATTCAATCTAATCCTTAAAATATTGCTAAATTTAACCAAGTAGCTAGGCCACTCAACTGTGTCTCCCAGACTTGTTGGTTCCCAACTTGTCATTAATCATTTCATTTCCATAGGGTCTACCACCCATAGCCTGTTTTTGGGAGATAGCTAAAATGGAGAGGTTAGGGATCACGGTGAAAACCATGACCTGAGTCGTCGTCACAGTTCTTGTACAATTTGAACAACAACAACACCCTCTCACATACTTGTGCACATCAAAAAATGTGGAAGACAGTAATGACCAACTCTCAAGATTTTATGGGTGGTAGTTTTCATAGCATAATTCCCTCCATAAAATCCTAAGTGAAACTCATAAAGAAGCCTTTTGGCCTCAACTTCATCAATGCATCTAAGTATCACCCACTATGGATTTCTCCAACCCAGACCATCCTTCATAATTCAATACTTAGTTTCCTTTAGCCTTGATGCTCTTATTTTATGGCCAACTAAATGGCTAGGACATGATATATTTTGGAAATAGTAAAAAATGTCACTATACCATTCTAATTTACTTAACTTTTGAAGTTCTAATGAAGTTGAGTTCACAGCAAAATTTTAGGGGCGAATTTTAGCCCAAGGGTGAAATTTAAGGGGCTTTTCATTTTAGAAGGCAGAAATTTTTATAAAACACCCATTTCATATAGTTAGACCAACTTTTATTTAAAAAATAATTATTTTTTTCATTTTAGCCCAAAAAAAAGGGGTGGATAAACCATATTTGGCCCGATTCGCCTAGTTTGGGAGATTATATTCCCTTACAATCGCCTGATTTTCTTCTTTGCAATGTTAAATTCATTTGCAATCGCCCATTTTCTGGTTTTTCTGGTTTGGGAGGTGGTTTGGGAGGTTGGATTTGGTCCAAATCGGCGATCGCCCTAATTTTTTGGTTTTCAAATGGATGGCAAGGGGCTCATTGTTTTCAAATCTAGTTTTCATCAATGGCAAGGCTTCCAATTTTCTCTCCATTAAACCTTAGTGTTCTACAGCATCATCAACACACACGATAAGAAGACTCTGCATATCTCCAAAACAAACAATTAATACAGGAAAATGGAGTTATAGGAGAATGAAGAAATTGAGTGTATTCGCAATTACTCAGCCTTTAAGATGCTCCCCAGATTTGTCACCTTCCAACAATATTTCCAAGGGAGCTCTTAGAATAAGCAATGATGACGAAAAACAAGCATATGGGGGTAACCATAAATTAAATTGGTTTTCACATTAGTATCCTGCAGCCCCAGAATATGATTTGGCCAATAGGGTGCCTCATGCATTCACTTTTATGGGACTTGACATTGTTGTTTGGTGGGACAAACGTAGCCAGGCTTGGCAAGTTTTTGATGACAGTTGTCCTCGTAGAAGGGATCCTTTATCTGAAGGAAGGAGAGTTGAAGACGGGGATTTGCAATGTAGTTATCATGGCTTGTGCTTTGGTCCCAAGGGAAACTGCACATACATTCCACAAGAACCATCTGACGAACCTTCGGTATTGTACTCATTGCTTAGATTCCACTATAAAGTTAATACATTCCTCTCCTTGCATAGAACAATCTAGAATTGAGAAAATTACTTACACTATGAATAGGGTTTTCAATGTGCCAAGAGTTATGGTTTGTAGAAAATGACCTAATAGTCAATTATGACTAAATATAAATTATCCTATCTATGATCTATATGTGAATTTGCAAATTCTTGTCTAGCAAGTGTTGATGAATAATGAAATACTACTAATAATGATACCAAAGATCCTTATCGATGTAGCAGAAGAACGCATATGCTAAATAATTAGGCCAGAGTCTCCTAACATAGTGATATTTTGGATTTGAGTGTTGGGTTGTGTTATATTCTTTCCATGACTAGCCCACGTAGTTAATCGACGGGTTAGAAGGGGGGCAGAGCCCCCCCTTTGTTGTGCCGATTGCATAGTAGGGGGAGTCACAGGGGGTTTGAGGGGTGCAGGTAACCCCACTCTATGGGGTCCGGGGTAGCGCCTCGGAAAATTTTGTTTTTTGGAACCTATATTAGGTTGGGCAGACCTACCTATGGTTTTGTGCATGATTTTCGCACATGGTTTTGGATGCAATGGTTTTCATTCTATTGTATTGGATGCTTCAGCATGTATAAATATGTATTGTAACATTGAAAGGAACATAATGAAAAATCAAGCTGGTAGTCCTGGTTTTGGGATCCAGGGGAAAATCTCTGTATATATGTGTTTTATGTGTTATGCTCTCGCATTGTTTATTTTCTGTGTTTTAGAATTTGTATGCATGTAATTTTCGTACGGGGTTAAAACCTACATTTGGTATAGGAGCTGTTTTGGCTTCAAGGGGACACCTTTGTTACTGAGGGGTTTCGCTCGGGCCTATGGTAAACCCTGTTCAGTGGGAGATCTGCGGGATTGATTCTGGTGGTGAAAGAAGATGGCGAGTAGTGGAAAGATAGAGATCGAGAAATTTAATGGTCATAGTTTTGAGTTATGGAAACTCAAGATGGAGGATCTGTTGGTGGATAAATATCAGTGGAACATGGTAGATCCGAGTACTAAACCAACGGGAATGTCCGATGAAGAATGGAAGAAGTTGGATCGGAAGGCTAAGAGCACAATACAATTGTGTTTCTCAGATTCAGTATTGCTGAATGTATCAGGGGAAGCTATAGCAAAGGCTTTGTGGGACAAGTTAGGGGCTTTGTACCACTCTAAGTATCTGGTGAATAAATTGTTCCTGCAGAAAAAGCTGTATAACCTGAGGATGAAAGATGGAGACTCGGTGATAGAGCATCTGAATGAATTTAATACTATGGTAAGTTAGTTATTATCTGTTGATATTAAAATTTTAGATGAAGATAAGTGCACCAGTTTGTTGTGTTCTCTACCAGATTCGTGGGATAGTCTGGTTATTGCAATAGGTAGAAATGAAACTGCCTTGCAATTTGATGAAATAGTCTCATCCTTGCTGATGGAGGAGATGAGATGAAAAAATATGGAGAGCTAGAATGGTGATGCCTTGTCTGTATGAGGACGGTCCCAAAAAAGAAACAAAAATAAGTCATCGAGTGGGAGATCTAAATCTAGAGGTAGATCTAAATCTCCAGGAAAACCTATAAAGGTGGTGTGCTGGAAATGCAAAAAGGAAGGGCACTACAAAAGGGACTGTAAATCTAAAGCTCCTGATAAAGGAAAGGGATCTGATGATGCTCCTTCTGCAGAGGTGAAAAACACCTCGGATGAAGGTGGGGATGTTTACTTGGCTTCTTCAAGTACACATGTAGATCATGAGGCATGGTTGATTGACTCAAGTGCATCCTTTCACTTCACTCCCCATAGAAAGTGATTCTGTGAGTATATGAGAACTATGATGGTGGCGATGTCTTCTTGGGGGATGACAGGAAGGCTAGAATCATTGGTCATGGAAAAGTAAAGTTGAAGTTGCAAGGTGGAAGGGTTAGAACACTTCAAGGTGTTCTGCATATTCCTGCATTAGCCAAACATCTAATTTCTGTAAGCAAGCTGGATGATGCAGGTGTAAAAAAAGTGTTCGAGAAGGATACCTAAAATATGGTTCGAGGGGAAGTGATATTGATGCGGGGAGTTCGAATTGGAACTCTGTACAAGCTTCAAGGTAGCACTGTTGTTGATGGGTGCAACAGTTCTATGGTTCCTGAAAGTGGAGCAGAAAATCTAGTGATCTATGGAGAGAAGACCATGTTGTGGAATCAAAGGCTTGGACATATTGGAAAGAAGGGCCTTCGAATACTTCATGGTAAAAGTATGGTAGAAGGTATGAGTAATAGCTCTCTGGATTTTGATTTCTGTGAAAATTATGTATATGGGAAGCAAAATCGAGTGAGTTTCCCCTCTGGTGGTAAGAGGGTGAAACAGATATTAGAGCTTGTGCACAGTGATGTGTTTGGACCTGTGAAGGTTCCATCCCTGGGTAGGTCTATGTACTATGTATCATTTATAGATGACTTCTCAAGGAATACATGGATATATTTCCTTAAGAATAAATTTGAAGTCTTTGACAGGTTTAAAGAATTTAAGGCTCTGATGGAAAACCAGACAAAGAAGAAGATAAAGGTGTTGAGGACAGATAATGGAGGAGAGTTTTGTAGTAAGGAATTTGAAGAATTCTGTAAGAAGTGTGGTATAGCACGGCAGAAGACTACTCCATATACACCTTAGAAAAATGGAGTTGCAGAAAGAATGAACAAGATGTTGATGGAAAGGGCAAGAAGCATGCTCAGTGGTGCTGGATTAGGACAAGAATTCTAGGCAGAGGCGGTGGAGACTGCATGTTACCTGGTCAATAGATCACCTTCATCAGCATTGGAAGATAAAACTCCACAAGAGGTATGGACTGGTAAGAAACCTTCTCTTTCACATCTAAGGGTATTTGGATGTGATGCATATGTACATGTTCCAAAGGAGAAACGAACCAAGTTGGATAGTAAATCTGAAAAGTGCATCTTTATTGGGTATAAGGATGGTTTAAAGGGTTATAAGCTTTGGAATCCAGTAACAAGGAAGGTTGTGTACAGTCAAGATGTGGTGTTCAAAGAAGTGAAAGATGTTATTAAACATGAAGTCCAACCAAAGGAACCTGAGAAGATAGAGTTTGAGCTAAAGGAGGAAAGATCAGACTCTATAGCAGAGGAGGAATCAGAAGATGAAGAGCCACAAACTCTGGGTGTGAGAAGATCAGTTCGAGAAAGAAGGAAGCCAGAAAGGTATAGTCCATCTGCTTTCTCTTCAAATTTTGCTTTATCTATTACTGATGGTGATCCCAGAACTGTGAAGGAAGCAGTAGATTCAAAGGATGGAAAACTCTGGAAAGAGGCCATGGTTGATGAAATAGCATCTTTACACAAAAATGAGGCTTGGGATCTGGTGGAGTTGTTGGCTGGAAGGAACCCATTACCAGCAAATGGGTGTTCAAGAAGAAGACAAATGAAGAAGGAAAGGTGGAGAAATACAAAGCTTGGTTGGTAGCAAAAGGTTATTCCCAGGTGTCGGGAATTGATTTTGGTGATATTTTTTCTCCTGTTGCCAAGGTAACTACTATTAGATTACTTTTATCTGTTGTTGTTGCTTTTGATTTTGAGGTAGAATAGATGGATGCAAAGACAGCATTTCTTTATGGGGATCTGGAAGAGGAGATCTACATGAAGCAACCTGAAGACTTTGCGGTGAAGGGTAAGAAAGAACTGGTATGCAAGTTAAAGAAGTCTCTGTATGGGTTAAAACAGTCACCAAGGATGTGGTATCAGAAATTTGATACATTTATACAGGGACTTGGCTTCACCAGAAGCAAAGCAGATCACTATGTGTATTTTAAATTAATTGGTGATCGTGTCATTTATCTGGTGTTGTATGTGGATGATATGTTGCTAGTTGGAAATGATAAAGAAATTATCTAGGATTTGAAGACCCGTTTGTCCTCCAAATTCGACATGAAATATCTTGGTGCTACAAACTATATTTTGGGCATGGAAATTAAAAGAGATCAGACAAAGAGGAAGCTCTGGTTAAACTAGAGGAAGTATGTCAAGACAATATTGCAGAGGTTTAATATGCAGGATAGTAAACTGGTGAAGGTTCTTATTCCTGTAGGTTTAAAGTTATCTGCTGAACAGTTTCCCAAGACATAAGAAGAGGAAGAGGACATGTCCCGTGTTCCACAAGTGCAGTCGGTAGCTTGATGTATGTGATGGTCTATACTAGACAAGACATTGCACATGCAGTGGAAATATTGAGCAGGTTTATGTCAACACTAGGGAAGGAGCACTGGACAACAGTGAAGGCGGTTTTCAGGTGTTTGTGTGGCACTAGTGATTATTGTTTGTGCTACCAAGGAAGACCAGAATTAGACAGACTTTTGGATATTCATGGCTTTGTTGATGCAGACTAGGCTGGAGATCTGGATCAGAGAAGATCTACAAGTGGGTATGCGTTTAACCTATTTGGAGGTGTAGTCAGTTGGATGAGTAAAAAACAATCTGTAGTGGCACTATCAACTACAGAGGCAGAATACATGGCAACCACTCACGCAAGCAAGGAAGCAGTTTGGTTTGAGAGATTGTGTTCAAGTATGGGGTTAGTACAAGGATCTATAAGGATAGACTATGACAGCCAAAGTGCAATTTTCTTGGCAAAGAACCCTGCATATCATTCAAAGACAAAGCACGTTGATATTCAATATCACTTTGTAAGGGATATGATAGAAGACAAAAAGGTGTTGCTAGTAAAGGTGGACACTTTGAAGAATACTGCAGATGCATTGACAAAATCTATGAGCTCTGAGAAGTTCTATTGGTGTAGAGAAACAATGGGTGTTGTAGGGCTGGATAAATGATTAAGCTCTCTTGTGGTCCCCTATGGAAAGAAACCAACAAGTGGGAGCATGTTGGGTTGTGTTATATTCTTTCCATGACTAGCCCACGTAGTTAATCGTGGGGTTAGAAGGGGGGCAGAGCCCCCCCTTCGTTGCGCCGATTGCGTTTTGGGGGGAGTAACAAGGGTTTTGAGGGGTGTAGGTAACCCCACTCTATGGGGTCCGGACCCTATATTAGGTTGGGAAGACCTACCTATGGTTTTGTGCATGATTTTCGCACATGGTTTTGGACACGATGGTTTTCGGTCCATGGTTTTGGACGCAATGGTTTTCAGTCCATGGTATTGGATGCTTTGGCATGTATAAATATGTATTGTAACATTGAAAGGAACATAATGAAAAATCAAGCTGGTAGACTCGGTTTTGGGATCCAGGCGAAAATATCTATGTATATGTGTTTTATGTGTTATGCTCTCGCATTGTTTGTTTTCTGTGTTTTAGAATTCGTATGCATGTAATTTCTGTACGGGGTTAAAACCTACATTGAGAACTCTTGGCCAAAGTGAGTCCTTGCAAGAGAGCATAGGCTTTAGCTCTGTTATTTGACATGATTCCAAAGTTAACTGGCTATTGAAATATTATTGTCAGAAATCAGAATAAGACCATGGCATTCTTCTCATGAAGGATATGATACGAATTCACATTTTCAAATTCAACTATAGTTTTTCTTGATTCTTTCCAAAATGGAAGACAAACGAGGGTCTTCAGGATTAGACTTGAATAGCATATGCTAAATAATTAGGCCAGAGTCTCCTAACACAGTGAGATTTTGGATTTGAGAACTGTTGGCCAGAGTGAGTCCTTGCAAGAGAGCATAGGCTTTAGCTTTGTTCTTTGACATGATGCCAAAGTTAATTGGCTATTGAAATATTATTATCAAAAGTCAGAAGATGGACAAGAGGGTGCCTCATGCATTCACTGTTATGGGCCTTGACATAGTTGTTTGGTGTGACAAACATGTTGGAAATAATACTGAGAGGGGGGGGTGAATCAGTATTATCAAATTCTTTTCAATATACCCTCTAGATTTATAATTTAATTTATTCTTCAGATGTTGACCATTAATTTGAATTTCAGTACCATATAATAATGAACAGGAACAAGAAAAATAGACAGTCACACCAAAGAACACCAGATATAAGGTGGAAACCCAATGTGGGTGAAAACCACCTGCTGCAATGTGTCTCTATCTTCTTTCAATTAGAAACTTATTTTTACAATGATTCTGTACTGGTGCAGTCCTTTACCAGTACGCAGGCTGCAACCTACAGAGAGATACAACCCTCTCTCATTTTCCAGACTCTCCTGGAAGGGAGCTACAACCCCCTTAGCTCTTGTACTAGCTGAGCTACTAGTACGTAGGTGCTCACCTACTGAAGGCTTCAACCTTCTCTTTTCTTCCAGGGACCACGTTTCATAAATTTTCAAACTGGATCCAAGAATCTCAATCAAACATCAATTAGATCTGCAATCAACCAACTTCCTTGTGCAATATTGAATAAATAATTTCTCAGAACACAGTACCAGTAATCAGACACCAATTCAGAACCCTGAACACAGCAGTGATAGACAGAAGCAACTAAAACATATATCAAGAGAAAATTCCACAACTTCACCAATAGTAACCTGCGGATGTCCGCACTTTCTCTGTCAGTGGCCTACGTAGCTTTGCTCCTGCGTTGTCTATGGCCTGCATAGCTTCGCACTTGTACTGTATCTGCCCTGCTGACCTCCGCACCTGAGACGTCTCCTGATCTGGGTACCTCCGCACTTGCGTTGTCTCTGATTTGCGCACCTCCACACTTGCACTGTCGGCTGCTCCGTGCACCTCCGCACCTGCACTCTCGGCTGCTCCACGCACCTCTGCACCTGCACTGTCAGCTTCTCCGCGCACCTCCACACCTGGGGCATATTTTGATCTGCGTACCTTCGCACCTGAACTATTTCTAGCCTGCAAACCTCTGGATAAAGATAGTTTATTAGTCCTCAGATATACCCTCGACTGTCAAATTCACAGATCTGATCTTGCGCCAAAGAGATCACGACCCCTCAATTGATCTGTCTTCTCATGCTCAGGTTCAACTATAACTCACCAACCGATTACAAGTATTTTAGATCTTGTTCGTCTTAAGATATTCAACACATGAGTGCCCAGCCAAATGATCTCCTTTCCTTTTTATAGACAAGCCCTTACTCAAACCATGGACCAAAACCATAGAAACCCAATACAAGGGATTCAAAACCTTGGTTCAATATTTTAGATGCAAAACCACGGACCAAAACCATAGGATCAAAAGCGTCGGACTAAATACCATGGATCAACCATAAAATTTCCCCGCGCCGTGCGTTTTCTCTGCATGAAAGTGAGTGAATTTGACATCCACACTTTTTGTTTGGAGAACCTGCGGGTATGTCCGCACCTCTTGTTCGGAGCACCTGCGGGTCTGCAGCTTTTGTTAGGCGCACCTACGGGTATCTCATTTTCTATCATTTTGAGAGCCTGAACAGTGATTTGCCACTTGAGTGAGTTGCCATCAAGGACAACACTTATGCCATAGCGCCACATCTGTGTCATAATGCCAACAATCTCCCCCTTTGGACTTGATGGCAACCCCAAGATCCTCAAAGTCATTCTCCCCCTTTGTCATCAAGGGCAAAGGGTTATGCTCCCCCTAAGAACATGCTGAAAACTCTGCTCTGCTGTGCTGATCGTGCTCCCCCTGACTGTAGGCCAGATCTGCAAAATAAATTTTCTTCAAGAAGAACCATAATCCACCATACACCATAAATGACCTTCCTATCACCAAAAGACTCTATACATACATTCATCACCCAACCAAGTGGGGATCATCCACCCAACCAAGTGGGGTTACATCAGAAATTTACATATGACAACCAAGTACATTATATCATTCATCCCAGGCATAGAGGGGAAACCAAAATAGGCCGTTACATGACCTTGAAAAAAGAAATATAAGACATAGAGACAAAACATTAGCAGCATTATTCAAATCAGCATCCATGTTCTCCTTCTGTACTTGCTCCTCCAAGATCTTCACGAATAATGCCAACAATTCATTATTAGAAGAATATATGCTCCCCCTAAACCTGTGTCAGTTGGTCTTTGACCAATCCATAAACCAACGAATGTACGCGTATACCCCATATGAAACTCGCGTACAACCAACAATCTCTGAAACAGACAAGATTTAACAGCAAGATGATGCATCAACTACCCCTAGCTTTTGTCTGAGGTATTCAAAGGGCTCCCTGGGCAGTGGTTTGGTGAGTATATCATCAACTTGTTCCTTAGAGGGAACATACTCCAACTTGACCTTTTGTTCAAGCACTTGTTCCCGAAGAAAATGATATTTGATAGGTATATGCCTGGTCTTTGAATGCATGATTGGGTTCTTTGAAATGCTAATAGCACTTGTATTATCACATAGGATGGAGATAGGTGGAGTACAAGTGATTTGAAAATCCTGCAAAGTTTGCATCATCCAAAGACGTTGTGTGCAACAAGATGTAGTAGCCACATACTCTGCTTCAGCTGTAGATAATGTCATTGAACTCTATTTCTTGCTGAACCAAGATACTAATCTGGAACCCATGAAGAATGCAACACCACTAGTGCTTTTTCTGTCATCCACGCTTCCGGCCCAATCTGCATCTGTATAAGCATGAAGTGTGAGATCTGTATCTCTAGGATACCATAAGCCATAGTTTTGAGTTCCTTGAAGATACTTGAAGATGAGTTTCCTTTGGATTTGCCTGAAATCTTCCAACTATTCCCACTGCATGCATGATGTTTGGTCGGGTACCTGTCAAATAAAGCAGACTTCCAATCATGGATCTATAGGTTGGTTGATGCACTGCTGTTGATTCATCATTTTCACTGAGGCTGCATCCTGTAACCATAGGGGTACATACTGGTTTCGAATCTTCCATGCCATATTTCTTCAAGATCTTCTTGAGGTACTTGGTTTGAGATAAAAAGATACTGCCTTCATTTTGTTGGATTTGTAGACCAAGAAAATATGTCAGCTCTCCAAGCAATGACATTTCGAATTCTTTCTGCATTACCAAGGCAAAGTTTTGACTCATAGCTTCTTCATTGCTGCCAAAGATAATATCATCTACATACACAACAAGTATTAGCAATTTTTCATTTTCAATTTTTATATAAAGATTGCTATCTGCTGATCCTTTTGAAAAACCTTGTTGATGAAGGTATTTGTCCAAACGATAGTACCAAGCCCTTGGAGCCTGTTTAAGACCATAGAGAGCCTTTTTTAGTCTGCATACAAGATTTGGATCATTCCCAAGGATGAAACCATTTGGTTGCTCAATGTACACTTCTTCTTCTAAGTCTCCATTCAAAAAGGCTGATTTCACATCCATTTTAAATACTTTGAACTTTTGAAAGCTAGAGAGAGTAAGGAACATTCTGATGGCCTCAAGTCTAGCAACGGGAGCAAATGTTTCTTCAAAGTCTATTCCTTCTTGTTGAGCATACCCTTTACAAACAAGTTTGGCCTTGTTTCTAATTACTTCCCCATTTTCATTCAACTTGTTTTTGAAGATCCATTTTGTCCCTATGACATTCTTATCTTTTGGTCTAGGAACCAACTCCCAAGTGTTATTCTTTTCGATCTGCTCAAGTTCTTCATCCATTGCCTTGACCCAGCATTCATCTTTGCATGCCTCTTTTACATTTTGTGGTTCAGCGGAGGAGAGTAATGCCAAATAGCTTGAAGCTTCTGCAATTGTTCTTCTTGTTTGTATACCTGCCTCCTTTTGCCCCAAAATTTGAGATTCTGGATGATTCTTTTGAACATACCTGGATGGAGTCTTTTCTTCTATCCTTATCTGTTCCTATGGTGCCTCATGGGTTTCTTCTTCATCATGAATCTGATTTGATGTTGATGGATAGTCCTCATCATCTTCGAAGTCTTCAGATCTTACCTGTTTGGGAGTGATTTCTTCTTCATCCACCACTACATCAATGTTGTCGACAATTCTTCCAAGCCTTTTATTGTAACATTTGTATGCTTTGCTGTGAGGAGAATAACCAAGGAGAATGCCTTCATCTGCTCTAGGTTCAAACTTGCCAAGATTTTCATCATTATTTTTAATATAGCATTTTCTTCCAAAAATTTTGAAATGTTTTACCGAAGGATTCTCACCATACCAGAGCTCATGAGGAGTTTGAGTGCTGTTCACCCGGATATTTGTCTTGTTGAGAATAACAACTGCAGCAAATGCAGCTTCACCCCAAAAGGTTTCGGGAGTTCCAGACTCATCAAGCATAGCACGAGCCATTTGTTGAACTGTTCTATTCATTCTTTCCACTACTCCATTTTGCTGAGGAGTCCTAGCTGTAGAGAATTCCCTTCTTATTCCATGTTCTTCACAAAAATCGAAAAATTCATTCGAGGTAAACTCCCCACCTCTATCAGACCTGAGGCATTTGATTTTGTGATCTGATTCGTTCTCCACCAAGGCTTTGAATGATTTGAACTTTTCAAAGGCTTCGTCTTTGTGCTTCGTAAGTCCTATCCAACACATCCTGGAAAATTTGTCAATGAATAATATAAAATATTCTTCTCCTCGAGGTGACCTTTTCCTATATGGACCACATACATCAGTATGGACAAGTTCAAGTGGCCTACTAGCTGATCCTTCCTTCTCAGGGAAGTTAGTTCTGGTTTGCTTACCAAACTGACATGATTTGCATATTGTATTGTCTAGAATTCTGATGTCTAGAAGACCACGAACTGCCTGGTATTTGCATGCTTTCCTTATCTGTGAGAAGCTAAGATGCCCCAATCTTTTGTGCCATAACCAGTGTTCATCATTCTTGTTTATATAGCATTGATGTTGTCCTTCTTTGAATATGTATAAATTATTTGGAGTCCTTATGCCTTTGATCACTGTTTTTCCTGTATCAAGATCACGAACACTACATCCATTTGATCGAAATATTACCTCCGTTCCTTGATCGCACATCTGACTGACACTCAACAGATTATGCTTTAAGCCATCAACATACATAACATTTCTAGCTTTGACCTTTTCTTTCAACTGAATAGAACATTTACCTTTTATGAGCGCAGGGGTGTCATTTCCAAATGAGACCTTCTTCTCCTTCTCGAAGGCACTATATGACTGAAGTTTTCCTTTATCACCCGTCATATGTTTCGAACATCCACTGTCGATGTACCATTGATTTTCTTTCCCTTCCGCATATAAGGCTATACCACATCTTTCTGGTTGCGGTTCTTTCATTCTCCATGTTTTGGCATTTGAGGCTTGTTCCTTTGTTTGCCGAAACCTGCTCCTGCATTCAGAATCTTCATGACCGAAGTTGTTACAAATAGAACATTCAATTTCATTCTCAAGGGCAGAAAAGTTATTGTAGGTTCTTTTCGTGATCCCAGTCATACTTCTTTGTTTTTGAGCTTCTCTAGTCATGATTGTCTTATAGGCAACACATTGAGCTGCTTTGTGACCAAAGTTATGACAAGAGAAACATTGGCCATTGAAAAAACTCCTGCGATTATCAAATCTACCAACCGAATGATTGTAGTTTCTATCGACATCCATTCTTGAGGCAAATTGAGAATGTTTTACCTGTGGCTGGTTGTAGCTTCTGTTCATCCTTAAAGTAGATTGCCCCCGATTTACCTCATAGTCTTTGCTCATTCTTGAGGTAAATTGTCCCTGATTTACCTGGTGATCTCCATAGTGCCTTTGCTGTCGATTGTCAATTTGTTCACTCCTCCTTGCTGCATCAAGATAACTTTTGGAGGTGGATGGTTTCTGCGCTTGAGATGCTTCTTCATTATATCCCAGACCTGTCTTGATTAGAGGAGAATGCTGCACATTGATAATCGCATCTAGAGTTTTAGATCCTTTAACAAATCTAAGATTAAGCACTTTTGTTTTCTCAATCTCTTTTCTAAGACCCACAATTTCACATTGCAACTTTTCATGATGTTTTTCCCTTTCAGCGAGTTGGAATTGCAGAGTATCAATAATCATATTTTTCTCTTCTAAACAAATTTTGAGTTCAGAAATCTCTTCATACAGACCTTCTTCATCAATAGCATCCATGAAATCATCATATTCAAAGGCCATTAAAAGTCTATAATTATTACCTTGTTCATCTTCATCACTATTTGAAAGTCCATCACTGTCTTCATGAGTGTAATAGCTTTTCTTATTTACATTCTGTTTCTTGTTCCATCTAATAGGTTCCTTACCTTTGTCAAACTTATCCTTATGAGGACACTTGGCAGCATAGTGACCAACTCTTCCACAAGCAAAGCATTTGAAAGGTAACTTACCTCTGAATCTTCCAGCACCCCGTTGAAGGTTCTTGACAAAATTTGATTCTTCCTCTTCTTCTAACATATGTCCTAACTCATAGTAATCTCCTTTGCCTGCAACCTTGAATGCAACTTCTCTCCTGTCTGATGGTCCTCCTTTCCTCATTTCGTAAGCAGTTAGAATCTCGTGCAGCTATGACATGGTAAGTTGCTGTAGATTCTGTTTTTCTTCTATTGCAGAAACTTTTGATTCAAACTTAGAGGACAAATATCTTAGTACCTTTTCAACCACAACAGCCTCTTTTATTTCTTCAGCCAAGTTTTTCATACAATTAACAATCTCATCTATACGTAGTAAATAGTTAGCCACACTTTCATCATTGTACATTTTGAGATTTTCATACTGAATTCTGAGGGTTTGAAGTTTTGCTCGTTTTACCTATTCATCTCCTTCATAGCTCAAAACGATCTTATCCCATATTTCTTTTGCGGATTTGTAATGCATAACCTTGACGAACTCTGATTGAGATAGACATCCTAATAGAGTATGGACAGCCTTTGCATTTGTTTCATATTGCTTCTTACCAGCCGGATCTGTAGGTGTTGCTGACTGAAAAGTGTACCCTGTATCTATGATATCCCAGACTTCTGTACCAAGAGATTGAAGATCGGCAGTGACTCTTACCTTCCAATATACGAAGTTAGTCCCATAAAAAATTGGTGGCCTGATCCATGCTTCTCTCTCGTAGTTGTTCATGATGATAGATCTTCCTTCAAGCGATCAAGCTTCTTCTGAAGGACCTGCTCTAATACCAATTGTTGGAAATAATACTGAGAGGGGGGGGGGGGGGGTGAATCAGTATTATCAAATTCCTTTCAATATACCCTCTAGATTTATAATTTAATTTATTCCTCAGATGTTGACCATTAATTTGAATGTTAGTACCATATAATAATGAACAGGAACAAGAAAAATAGACAGTCACACCAAAGAACACCAGATATAAGGTGGAAACCCAATGTGGGTGAAAACCACCTGCTACAATGTGTCTCTATCTTCTTTCAATTAGAAACTTCTTTTTACAATGATTCTGTACTGGTGCAGTCCTTTACCAGTATGCAGGCTGCAACCTGCAGAGAGCTACAACCCTCTCTCATTTTCCAGACTCTCCTGGAAGGGAGCTACAACCCCCTTAGCTCTTGTACTAGCTGAGCTACTAGTACGTAGGTGCTCACCTACTGAAGGCTTCAACCTTCTCTTTTCTTCTAGGGACCACGTTTCATAAATTTTCAAACTGGATCCAAGAATCTCAATCAAACATCAATTAGATCTGCAATCAACCAACTTCCTTGTGCAAATATTGAATTAATAACTTCTCAGAACATAGTACCAGTAATCAAACACCAATTCAGAACCCTGAACACAGCAGTGATAGACAGAAGCAGCTAAAACATATATCAAGAGAAAAGTCTGCAACTTCACCAATAGTAACCTGCGGATGTCCGCACTTTCTCTGTCAGTGGCCTGCGTAGCTTCGCTCCTGCGCTGTCTATGGCCTGCGCAGCTTCACACTTATATTGTCTCTGCCCTGCATACCTCTGCACCTGAGACGTCTCCTGATCTACATACCTCCGCACCTGCGCTATCTGTGATTTTCGCACCTCCGCACCTGCACTATCGGCTGCTCCGCGCACCTCCGCACCTGCACTCTCAGCTACTCCGCGCACCTCCGCACCTGCACTGTCGGCTTCTCCACGCACCTCCGCACCTGGGGCGTCTTCTGATCTGCGTACCTTCGCACCTGAACTGTTTCTGGCCTGTGGACCTCTGGATAAAGACAGTTTATCAGTCCTCAGATATACCCTCGACTGTTAGATTCACAGATCTGATCTTGCGCCAAAGAGATCACGACCCCTCAATTGATCTGTCTTCTCATGCTCAGGTTCAACTATAACTCACCAACCGATTACAAGTATTTCAGATCTTGTTCGTCTTAAGATATTCAACACATGAGTGCCCAGCCAAATGATCTCCTTTCCTTTTTATAGACAAGCCCTTACTCAAACCATGGACCAAAACCATAGAAACCCAATACAAGGGATTCAAAACCTTGGTTCAATATTTTAGATGCAAAACCACGGACCAAAACCATAGGATCAAAAGCGTCGGACTAAATACCATGGATCAACCATAAAATTTCCCACATGCACGCGTTTCTCTGCATGAAAGTGAGTGAATTTGACGTCCGCACTTTTTGTTCAGAGAACCTGTAGGTATGTCCGCACCTCTTGTTCGAAGCACCTGCGGGTCCACAGCTTTTGTTAGGCGCACCTACAGGTATCTCATTTTCTATCATTTTGAGAGCCTGAACAGTGATTTGCCACTTGAGTGAGTTTCCATCAAGGACAACACTTATGCCATAGCGCCACATCTGTGTCATAATGCCAACAAAACACAGCCAGGCTTGGCATGCTTTTTATGACAGTTGTCCTCATAGAAGGGCTCCTCTGTCTAAAGGAAGGATAGTTTAAGACGGGGATTTTCAATGTAGTTATCATGGCTGGTGCTTTGGCCCCAAGGGAGAATTCACATACATTCCACAAGCACCATTTGACAGACCTCCGGTATTGTACTCATGGCTTAGATTCCACTATAAAGCTAATACATTCCTCTCCTTGCACTAAATGATCTAGAATTGACAAAATTGCTTATACTGTGAATAGGGTTTTCAATGTGCCAAGAGTTATGGTTTGTAGAAAATGACCTAATAGTCAATTACGACTAAATATAAATTATCTTGTCTCTGATCTATATTTGAATTTGTAAATTATTGTCTAGCAAGTGTTAATGAATAATGAAATATTATTGATAATGATACCAGAGATCCTTATCGATGTAGTAGAAGAACATACATAGAGAATGAGACAGACGAGAATCTAAGATTGTCTTACCCATTAACCTCTAAGAAGGCCAATACAAACCACAAATCAGTGATCCATGCAAGGGAACTTGAGTTGTCTATATATACACAAGTTGGGTTGGCCTAGAATATTAAAATCTGAACACAATTTTAATTATTCTAATTGGGGGAGTTTCCCTTTGATGTCGAGGAAAGAAAAAAGCTAACAATATTTATCCTTTAGTGGTCAGCACAAGTTTCCTCTTTAAGATTCTTTGCCTCAACATATGTGCAAGCGAGGATAGTTTTGGAGGAAAGTACGAGACCCCCGTTTGATTCCTCATGTCGAAGTTGCTTCCATTTGATCAATGATTCGGTAATATATCTGGAGTAGAGAAACTTAGTGTGTGTTGTTATAACCAGCCATGACTTTTGTAAAAAAATATAAGAGCTTGAGAAGAGCACTAGGTACTGTGTTTCCTTTATTTACACTGGATGCATGGAGAGGCCTTTTCTACTGTTCTTCATCCTGACTACTTAGTGCTAGCTCCAATTGGATTCTTTGTGAGCTAGTTGACATTTCATCTTGTTGTTTTGCTAAATTGACTCCTTTCTGGCAGCTGAGCTCTGGAATCATTGATTGCAAAGCATCCAATTGACTTCTATGCTGGAGCAACATACTCATTAAAAATTCAAGTTTGAGATTGGAACTACACTCCTACTTGCCCAAGTTGTCAAGGAGAGACCAGAACTGGTAATTCAAAGCATTGACCACCTTTTCTTGCCTTTGTAGAGCGAGGCACATTTCTCTTAATTCTTGATATTATATTAGCACTACGAGCGAGATTTCAATTTCAGGGATTCAAACCAACGAGGGAGAGAATTCCAACCTGAGAGCTAATTTTGATTGTTTGAGGCCGAATTTGGCAGTGCTTGATTCTTTGCCCAAGAAAGACTCACCAACAAGTTTTAAAACGGGAAATATAAGCTCAATTGAATATAGAGAGATGGAAAGAATATAAACTTTGAGATGGAAATGACTACGAGCCTTGCCAAAGATACAACCATGGTCTGCATTGTATGGGATGAACCAGAGCTAGAGTGACAGAACTCATCAAAATCAAATGTTGCATCCCTTCCCTGAAACTGAAAAGGAGAAATGAATTCCAAATTAAGAGACGACACCATAATCCTACCTTAAAACTAGATTCCTAAGGCCAAGCAGTTATTAGACATAATGTGGGTTAATTTAAGCATGTATAGGGATATGCAAGTATTATCCCTCCTATCTTGGCTTCATGGGAATGGTTTGTCATGCTCAGCACCATGTCTTAATGCTGATGTTCTGACGTGTGATGAGGAATTTGTAATATGGGATAGTTTGATCATAAGCTCAATCGTTAACATATAATATACCCCTTTTTCCTTGATGTGATATTGGCTTTTGAGTCCACCATGGCATTCTTCTCGTGAAGGATATGATACAAATTCACCTTTTCAAATTCAACTATAGTTTTGCTTGATTCTTTCCAAAATGGAAGACAAACGAGGGTCTGTAGGATTAGAGTTCAATAGCATATGCTAAATAATTAGGCCAGAGTCTCCTAACACAGTGAGATTTTGGATTTGAGAACTCTTGACCATATTGAGTCCTTGTAAGAGAGCATATGCTTCAGCTCTGTTTTGTGACATGATGCCAAGACTCCATTCATAAGTGCATACCCTTTTCTCCTTGGGATAGTAGATAACCCCTCCTGCATTTTCCATGCTTTTAACCCCTACTTGTAAACAATTCCATTAAAAATGGACAATCTGAGTGCATCACTTTAGTAATAGTCGATAACCTCAGGTAGATTGAAGCTACAAACTGTACCTCTTCTCTGCTAAATTTTGTGGAAAACAAAAATTATTTCACAAATAAATAAATATTAATTATTTATGAATAATTATTAATTATTTATGAATAATTGTTAATAATTAATTAATTAATACATTATTTATAATTTAGGTCTTCTGAATCACAGATTCAATCCTGTGGGAGTTCTGGCATATGAGATATGATTGGGGCTCTCGGATATTGACATCTCTATGTTGTATCCATTGTTGTTTTAACATAGAACATGGAGTGTAAAAAAAATTATTTGCAGGAAACATCAGAAAATCTCTACATGTAGCATCAATCCATCTCCTCCTTGAATCGAAGGAGACTCATTTCATCCTTGCTAAAGGTAAACTTTATGGAGCTAAACTTGATGTTGTGAATCTCTTAGGGTTTCTACATATAGCTCATGTTTCTCTTTTTAGATTTCCAAATGATCAAGATGGAAAGAAACTAGGATTTCAATAGGTGCATTTGGATTGATGAAGATGACATGTGTCTAAGGATTTAGTTTAGATCAAACGTTGCCATTATATGTCAATTTGGACCAAGATGATGTACATGAAAAGATGAGGCCCATCTGAAGGATGAATGGATGAAGTTTGAAGGCACATCCATGGCTACATCCCTCATTTGTACTTACATTACTTGATTGGGAAGCTTAGGGTTCACTCATCGTTTGTAACACCATTTCATTTGAGTACATGGGAAATTTACAACTATCCAGTGAATTTGTTATTTACAACTATTGATGGGAGATGGTTTTTTTCCAAACTATGTAATTAAAGAGGCAAACCTCTGTTACCTCATGGTGACTACCAATGTTAAGGTAATCATCATATTCCATTGTTCCATTGTTTTTACCATGTTTCTATTCATTACTTCTAGGTTAGAGGAATGATGTTTATGCATCGACTATTTCTTCTCAAGCTCAAAAGTGTGAAGAATAACATCTTCTTTGAGAGCTCATTTTACTACTTTCTTTTATGCTAAAAGGTTTGCATAGGCTTTTTCCTTCTCTCTACAATCATGGTATTCACAATTTTTTCTTTGTCATATGATAGTGATGTGCTTATAGACCTGTCCGAGAAATGTATGACGTAGGGGTGTGTTGGAGTGCGTGGATCAGATGGATACTTCTCATCAACTATGGGCGTTCTTGTTTTCCATAATATGGATCATAGATTCATAGATTGTTTAATCAGTGGACATCCTTGAAGAAATGTGTAGTATGCTCAAGTGGGAAATGGAAGCATTAGCCATAAGTGCTAGGAAAAGCATGAAAATATGAATGAGAAAAGGCCCACTCTCAGAGTGGACGTTTCAAGTCTTATATTAGATGTAGCAATAGAGACAACTGCAACAATGGCATTTTCTTCATTAATGTTCTGCTACAGGCGAAATCCAAATGCTAGTTAATTTGGATGAGCATCAATAAGTTTTAGATTTTCCAGTTGCGGTTGAGGAGTTCACAATAAATGATTTCCCCAATATTTTCTTAGAATTGGCACTTTCACAAGAACCAACAATAGTTATTAGAATAATTTTATCTGAGCTCGATCAAGATTATAAATTGTTGTGCCAAGAAAAGGAAATGATGGTGAATGGTGGCACTCTGTTTTCGAAAGATTTTTGGGTGCATTGGAAGATCGAAGGAGAAAGTGAGTTGAACAGTGGTTGATGTCAAACGCAATGGATTTTTCTAGTTCTAATGAGGTGAAAAAATGACAGTTATAGGTTGGGTATTGCATAAATGAAGCAAAGGTTGTTTATTTATGGATGTAAATTCTCTAAATGAGAAATGTAGAAAAATAGAAATAGAAATAGTGGAGTATGTCTATCCTAGAAAATGAAGTTATATAATCAGAAAAGAACACTCCAAATATGTACAACTTCCATGCATAGTTATTCATTGTAATGTGTTGAGAGCTAGTTAATGTTCTGAATCAATGATTATCGCTAGAATGAAGGCCGTTGTCTTGCATGGTTACAGTCAAAAGTGAATGCAAAGTTTACAACTCTTCATTGATGATAATGCACTTTACCTTGAACTTCTAGGGTTCCATGATGATGTTGAGCCAGAAAAAATCAAGTAGAGGTATAATTGCAGTAGAGGTATTCAAGTATGGCAGTATTATGATGATGGTAAATTAGAAAAAATCAACATCATCTCAAGTTTAAGTTTCTAGGCATATATGCACATGCACTCCCTCCTAGGGTGCATCAAAATGAGGTTGATGAAATGATCACATTTATTACACAACAAACTAGACAATATGTTATGAGAACATGGCCTCTTTAGAACTGAGGATTTAGTATGGAGGAGTTTCAAAGTACCATGAGGAAGTAATTAGGTGTTGACAAAGCAATCTCAGGCCTTTTAGATTGGCCTTGAAAATATAGCAGGGCATTGAAAGAGGAAAAACTCTGTTATATATAGTTTATAGGAAACAATTTATAACTTCTAATTTGGGTGGTGAATTGCGATGTTACGGGATATTGGCCACTTAATTTTGGAAAGCTACTCTATGGTGTTGGAAATCCTGTTGACACCTAATCCTCATGATTGGGTGAATATAATGTAAATAGATAAATAAGTAATATGAACAGTCATCGGGAGATGAACTAAACAGTCTCTCCCTCATGTATTTAATGAGACCTACCTGAACAATAAATAGAATATATATAATTTATTTTTTGTTATGGGAGGACATGATGAGCTAGAAAATAAGAATAAGCAGTCTACTACGCAGTACAACTGACAGAGCTGAACTCTGACTAGAATAACCGAGCGATGAATGACCAGACCGAAAAAGAGAACGAGCGAGGTAGAGATGACTGATGGCTAACGAGAGTAGGAGTAAACGAGAGCAGAATGTAGTACTGCTGTGAGTCTGATAAAACTGCTGATAGCTCAGAAAAATCGAATCGAGTTGAATGATGTACTGAATGTTAGACTAGAAGTAGCTGGTGCTCGAATCGACTCCATGACCATGTTCACTGCGTGAATCAAAGCCTCTATCTGCAAAAAAAATAAAATTATGAAGATTTAGAGATTAGCTGGACGACTTGCAATCATGGTATTTACACTGGTATGGCTATGCGTTGAAGTTTCTTTAGCAATCTGTTGAAGTTTCTAGCTATGCGTTGAAGTTTTTTGGCCATACGTTGGTATACAAGTGTGGTGTTCACTAGTTTATGAAGGGCAAACGTTGAATTTAATGCCATAAGTTGAATGTTATTTTACCATTGTATTGACACTGTTTTAATATTGTATTAATGCTATTGTATTAAGGCTGTTTGGTATGGTATTTACGTTGTTTTGAACGCTGACAACGCTGGTACAGTATCACTCTGTTGCACTCATTTACAGAGATAGGCCTCTTCTGGTACACAGTTCTTGACACTGCTGTTCAGTTGCTTTTTGAAAACCGTGACGGTCCTTCAAGATTTGTAATTATTTTTTATAAAGCCGTGTAAAGGACTGTGACTATTGTGATATATAGATGAAGTGCTAAAGTCTAATTTTATGACCTGGTGGCCTTTGTTAAATGGCATATATTAAATGATGGTATACGTTGAACACTGAAAGCGTTGTCTTTATTCCAAGTCGAGCAGCCACCGTCAAAATCCTACCGACAGTTGTTGATGTTGCATTGACTATGCAATGCATTGGTTTCTATGGTGAGTACCATGCATTGGGTTTTTCTCTTGAAGCCATTACATGTGTTGGTAAATTGACTATGCACTATCCAATTTTATGAGGACCAAATAGTGTTTTTAAATTGTGAAAAAAATCCCTTTTTTATGTAGACCGAATGGGGTTTTTAAATGGTGAAAAGATTACATCAATGGTATGGTATATACATATACAAAGGGACGTATGGTAATTGAGTTTTTTTTATAAAGGGGACGTATGGCATATACATATATAATGGTGGATTTATATGAGGTTTAAAGCAAAACACTTATATGGGTCACATGGTATTGGATTGATATGCGGTGAATTTAAGTTGGGAGTACTGCGTGAAGGGCCACTATCATGCTGCTGGAACATTGTTGGAACTCTGATATAAACCTTGTTGTATGCATTGTAAAGCTTTGTGTCCAGCGCTGCACAGTTTTTTATATATATTTATGGTATATTTAGGCTGCCATATATATATACACAGTCACTCATATTTCGGCTGTCTCACCCATATATTCTATACTTTAACACTGTCCAGATGAATGCCAATTGACATTTGAATTTGTTGTCCCGTCTTATTTTTCCCATTAAGAGTAAAAGTTTTGCAACAGAAGTTTTTTTTTTACAGTATGCATTCAATAGGAAGAGGTGGTCGAAGAGGAAGAGGAAGATATTTCAGAGGCGGGGGGGCAGACACTCTCAAGGAGAAAAGGCAAATTTACATTGCATACATTGCAAGAGAAATGGATCACATGATGCCTCTACATGCAAGTTACCATGGCACAAAATTGAGCAGGAAAGAAACCAACAGAAAAGTAAAACTGATGATACAGACAAAGGTAAAGCACCTGAATCCACTCACTATGTTGTGGCACAATGTAACATTGGAGTAAATGAAGATTTATTTAATGCTTCACTTGCTTCTTGGAAAAATGATTGGTTGCTTGATTCAGGAGCAACCTGCCACATGACTCATAGAAAATATTTTTTTGAAGAATTTACTGACAATGTTGATGGAGCAGTATACTTTGCAGACCAATCAAAAATCAAGCCATCAGGGCTTGGCACAATCAGGCTTAAACTCCCTGGTCTTCCAGACCTTCTTCTGCATCATGTTCTATATCTCCCACAGCTCAAGAGAAACTTGTTGTCCTTGGTCCACATCCGCCAGCAATGTCACTCCATTCATATGTTTGATGGCAAGCTTGAGGTAAGAAAAGCATCTGACCACTCACTTGTCATGAAGGGAATAGAAGAAGAAAGGCTTCTCCAGCTGCAAGGAACCTCTACTCGTGCACAACATTTCTCATGCAATTCTCATCATGAAGAAGGTACACTTCCATCAAGTTTATTATGGCATGCTAGATTTGAACATTTGAACTATGACAGCCTCCGCTTGTTGAAGAAAAATGGTGTTGTTGGTTTGCCTACAATTCCTAGGAAATTTAAGCAATGTGATGCTTGTATTCTAGGAAAGCATAGCAAATAGTCTTTTCATGATTCACATTCAAGAGCACATAGAAAACTTGAACTCATTCATTCAGATTTATGTGGTCCAATGCCTGTTCCTTCTGCAAATGGAAATAAATATATGATGGCATTTATTGATGACTACACCAAAATGTGTTGGTTTTATTTATTGAAGAACAAATCTGATGCTTTTCAAACATTCAATAATTTTCATAAATGGATTGAAAATGATCCACAATCTCATATTGGGTCTATTCGCACTGATAATGGAAAATAATACACATAAAATGAATTTGAAAACTATATTCGCCAACATGGGATCAAACATCAAACAATTGTGCCTTATAATCCCCAACAAAATGGTGTAGCTGAAAGAATGAACAAGGCAATCTTAAATATGGTACGATCCATGCTCTTCTTCAAAAATGTAAAGATAATGTTTTGGGCTGATGCTATTCTATGTGCTGCATATATAAAGAATAGATGTCAATCTAATGCTATTAGAAACAAGACTCCATATGAAATGTGGTATGGACATGTTCCTTCGGTAAAGCATCTCAGGGTCTTTGGTTCCATCTGTTATGCCTTTATACCAAAGGTACATAGAAACAAACTTGGTGCTAGAAGTCGTAAATGTATCTTCCTGGGGTATTCAAACACCTCCAAATCATACCATCTTTATGATGAAGTAAATAAAAAGTTTGTTGTATCTAGAGATGTAATTTTTCTTGAATCATCCAAAACTAACAATGTTGTTGAGCGACAACTTGATTGCTTGGATAGATTCGCAAAAGCAAAATCATTTCAAGAATTTGATAATCAGATTCCACATCTTGAAGGGGGGATTCCTATACTAGATCAGCATGTGGAATCTTCTTCTGAGGAACACTCTCCCCCGCATGAAACTCCAACAACAGATGATGCTTTAAGTGATGTGATTGATAGAATTGGGAGACTCAATCTTGATTCAGTCCCAACTCAATCAATGGAGCAGCCTGGACCATCTAAGAAAGGTCCCCCAAAGTGGCTGACAAAGACACTTGAAAGTGTTCATCCTGATGAGGTTGGAAAGACAGGAACTAGAAATTCAAACCGGCAAAATGGAGGTGATGTGGATGACTCTAATTCACTTGTTGATATGGATGCCTCTTATGATTGTGAATTGAACTTGTCTACAGATTTTGAACCAACTTCTTTCAAAGAAGCTGCTTCTCATGATGAATGGAAAGAATCAATGCAAAAGGAGTATGATGCCCTCATAAAGAACTGCACTTGGAAGCTGGTTGATCCTCCATTAGGAGCCAAACCAATTGGCTGCAAGTGGGTCTACAAGAACAAGTATAAAGCTGATGGCTCATTGACAAGCACAAAGCTAGGCTTGTGGCAAAATGTTTTGCACAGAAGGAAGGGATCGATTATGAGGAGATTTTTGCCCCCATAGCAAAATGGGCTACCATCCGGACACTCTTTACCCTAGCAGCTCAGAACGGTTGGAAAGTCCATCAAATGGATGTAAAAACTACTTTCTTGAATGGAGATCTAAAAGAGAATGTTTTTATGTCCCATCTTGAAGGATTTTCTGTGAAAGGACATGAACATAAAGTATGCAAACTGGTGAAGTCCTTGTATGGCCTCAAACAAGCACCGCGAGCCTAGTATGAAAAACTAACTGAGCATCTTCTGAAACTCAATTTCAAACATTATGATCTTGATGATGCAACTTTATTTTTTAAGAAAGTTGGCAAAACAGTTGTATATCTTGTGGTATATGTAGATGATCTTTTGAAGACAGGGAACAATGAAAGCTACATTGCATCCATAAAGAAGGAATTGGGGAAAAGTTTTGAAATGACTGATTTGGGCTATGTTCATTACTATCTTGGCATTGAAGTAACCCAACATCCGAAGTCCATATTTCTTTCTCAAAAGAAATACATTGGAGATCTGTTGAACAGGTTTGGCATGACAGAATGCAATCCTCTTACTCCTCCAATGGAACAAAACTTAAAGCTCACATCTATTGAAGGAAAAGAATTTGAGGATGCAACAAAGTATAGACAGATTGTAGGAAGTCTCAACTACCAGACATTTCATTTGTTGTTGGAATCCTCTCCATGTTTATGCAAAAGCCTTGTGAGGGACATTGGTCTACTGCAAAAAGAGTTCTAAGGTACTTGAAGGGAACTCAAGACTTTGGAATCAAGTATACATAGGGGGACGACTTCAGCTTGATTGGATACTCTGATTCAGACTTCAATGGAGACAAAGAAACTGGGGTATCTACTTTAGGATATGCTATGAGTCTTGGATCAGGAGTTGTCTCCTGGAGATCACGCAAACAATCAATTCCAGCATATTCCACAACAGAAGCAGAATACGTGGCAGCAGCTGAAGTAACAAAAGAAATTGTGTGGCTCGGGAAACTTCTTGAAGATTTGTAGGTAAAACAAGTACAATCAACTCAATTCATGATTGACAATACCTCTGCAATAAAGTTGGCCAAGAACCCAAAGTTCCATGATCAAACAAAGCACATCAATACTAAATATCATCTGATTCGACATCATGTTGAGGCCAAAACAATCCATCTCCATCATTGCTCCACAAATGAGCAAATTGCAGACATCTTCACCAAAGCACTTGGAAGAGAAAAGCTTGAATGATTCAGAATGATGCTTGGACTTGCCAACATCCCTTCAGATTAAGGGGGGGAATGTTGACACCTAATCCTCATGATTGGGTGAATATAATGTAAATAGATAAATAAGTAATATGAAAAGTCATCGGGAGATGAACTTAACAGTCTCTCCCTCATGTATTTAATGAAGACCTACCTGAAGGAATAAATACGAATCAATTTTTGGTTGAGGAGTTACTGCCTAGTCTGACAAATCCTAACCTTCAATATCCTGTCACGAATTAATGATGTTATTCACGAGGATGATTTCGTTAAGGCTTCACAGAGCAATCCAACAGTGTTGGTATCTGGAAATAATGAAATTACAAAGCCAGAGGTTCCCAAAACCTAGATTGTTGCCACTTCCCATTAGATAATCTCTCTATACCCCATTAGGACACTCAAACCCAAGCTACATCACCAACCAAAGACATCCAAATTAGGTGCTCTTGTTGGGGAGGCTCTGCTCAACTATGTAAATAGAGAATCCTGCTTCTCAGAAATCAGATTACAAGGATGATCCTCAGGAAATGCCAACTAGTGCAAGGAAAAGAAATATTCGTCCAATTTCTCCATGATGTATTGTACTAATTCTCCTTGACAACTATATTTATCAATGGAAGCATGTTGGAGTTCAGAATGGTGAAAAATGTAAATAAGACAACATAATTGTTGGGCGCAGGATCCCCCAAGGCAAGTTTTGGGGTTTAAAGCCCAAGATTTGACTAAGTTCGATGTAAAGACTCCGCGATTTGTGGGCACGGAGTGCGAAGTTGTAATTGAGTCATATGGTTGTCTGCCCTTACTTTTATAATGTAGTGTCAGCGTGAGAGTTCTACCATGGTCTGCTTACCATGGGATTGTATAAATATAGCGAGGCTCTAAGTGTAAAGGGACATCGATCCATGTAATTTCTAATGATGATGAATTGAGTCTTATTTGAAGCGTTGAGTCATGTCTTTGGGTAGTAGAGTAGGAGAAGGCTCTACAGTTGAGTACGCAGAGGCCTAGTAGTCTACAACTAAGTGCATGGACCCCTGCAGCTAAGTGTGTAGGGAAGGCTAAGTTTGTAACCGATTGAAGCATTAATAAAGAGAAGTTTTACATTATTTCTTTGTATCTTTAACTATTTTATGCATTGAATTATATTGAGTATGAATTGCAAGTTTACTATTTATTTGTTGCGCGAACTTATATGAATGCGTTGAATAAGTGAATATAAGATAAAGTATCTGTTTACGTGAATATAACTAACTGTTATAAGAAGATAAGTAAGATCTGCAGTGTAACTTGGGGAAATAGCGCAGATCGCTACTTTAACAGCACGAAAGCTCCTCAGCCCCTGCTTAGGGTTGTACGAAGGCAAGTATAACAAAGCGCGAAGGCCTCGCAAGTCAGGAAAGTGCGCAAAGTGACCTGCGTGAAAGTATTCACAATTGGACTAAATCGACCCCTCATACATCTCAAGGGTGCGGAAACTTAGTTCTAGCATCCCCCCATACTGCTTCGGGTGAGACCTCAGTCAGAACTCTGCAGGCTGTTGCCGAAAGGGCTAGTAGTACAGGGATTTGTTTGGCTAAATAACTCCAAACCTAGGTCAGGCCTCCTCAAGCCAACAAATGGTTCTATTGCCGGGACCAGAATCTTCATAGAGATGTCTAATGTCATATCATTGGAATCCAACTAAGAAAGAAATTAAAGGTTGGTTGGACAGAATAATTCACGAGTTCACAGTGCATGAGAATAGGAATCTACGACTATCAAAGGAAGAGTGTTTAGACTGCTACCTGTACACAAATATCCACAAAATTTTCTTCGCATCTTTCCCTACTAAGTTGTACAAGTGAATCGCGAAGCTAGCAGATAGCCAAGGAAGGTGGAAGCTTGACAATCACAATGTGTGGACCCCAGAGTTGGTGCGTAGATTGGAAGCATCGGAGGATAAGATCACGCGCGTTGTTGATCACTGGCTTGATCGGATTATAGGAGGATTCATTACTGAGTTCGGGGTAGATACTTCAGTCAACTATAGCGAGGCAGAGCGTCACTTCTTAAAAGGACCGCGAGGTAAGTACGTAAAGTCTCTAAATATTTGGATTAAAATGTTATTGTGTGAAAATAGGGTTATGAAATTACCTTGATGTCTGGAGCTACGCGAAGTGGAAAAACCTACAGAAACAAAGGAAGTAAGGGACCAGAGAATAACCCTTTGATTTCACCTCCACGAGGGGATGAGGAAGAGCTTGCGAATGTCTCGCCAAGAAGTGTGATCAATTTGATAATGCAGAGTATTCCACGCATACACCCCCACCCACACCACCACCAGCTTCACCGCCTTCACCTCCATCTTCACCCGTACCACCTCCACCACCACCGCAAGTCAATATGGAAAGCGCGATAAAGTCTCATGTGTTCAAGGGAGTAGGAAATGAAGATCTGGACCAGTTTTGGTTCGTGATAAGAGCCGTATGGGAAGCCTAGGGAGTTATAGATGATAATATAAAGAAATGAATGCTAGTCAATGCTCTACAAGATCGCGCACTGACCTAGTATATTAAGCATTCTAATGACAATCTGAATGCAAGGATTGCAGATATCCAAATTGCGTTGAATAGAGAATTTAGTAGGCCGAAGTCAGAGGCGCAGTCGATCATTGGATTCAAAAAGATCAAAATTCTACTAGGTGAGACTCCTTGTGAGTTGGATCAAAGACTGAAGTGAACACTTCGCGAAGCTAATATGACTTTGACGGATGGACAACACCGTGAATGGTTTGTAGCATCGCTAATGCCGCATTTGAGGAACGTGCTATCACAACAGAGGTTAACAACTCAGGCAGAGGCCTTGGAGATCGCAATGAGGCTACATGAGACCCCGATACAGGATCCTAACCTGGGAGTTCAGCAGATCCACGCGTAGTTGAAAAACTTATTCCTTGAGATGCAGAGTCTGAAACAAGACAGGACAGCCCAACCAGAAGTGCGCGAAGAGGTATGGTGCATTAAATGTAAGGGTCAGGGTCATGACAAGGACCACTGCCCGGTGTTCGCGAATTACCTCGCGAGAGGAGGACTGATGCCGTTAAGACCGGAGGCACAAGAAGGACCTAACGGGGCGCCTACTTTTTGTGGTGCACGATTTGTCAAATAGGAGGAAAGCATGCTACAAACAACTACCATTTGTTACAGAAGTACACACAAAATTCGCAACAGTTGTTCTGTAATTTTTGTAGATCGGTTGGACATGATGAGTGCACTTGTAGAAGCTATGAGATGATGATTTATAGAACTCCCACCTACAGGGTTCAGGCTGAACCGCGACCCCTTAACCAGAGCACAGTTGTGGCGCGAACCAGATTTCAAGGGCACGAGCGAGGCCGAGGTGGAGGAGGACCTGGAAGAGTTTGTGGAAAGCTGATATGTTATAATTGTGGAGGGCCAGGACATTATGCCCATGATTGTATGAGTCCAATGTGTCCATCATGTCTGTATTGTACCTTGCTTCATCATGAGATGGAGGATTGTCCTACGCTGATAGCTAAGATGCACGACAAGGGAGTGCTACAACCTCCCCCAACTCAGAACCTGCAGATGATGAGGTCTGAGCTGCACGAGGAAGATCCAAATGTGAACATTGTGCTCCGAAGTGGAATCACAATGGGAGATGATAAAGGCAAACAACCCAAAGATAGTACTTGGGTTCACAAGGCTCCAACGAAAGAAGCAGAGTTTGATTTGGAGCGCGCTAAGGAAACCTTCATGGAAGCTAAGAAGAGCTTTGTTGATGCCTCCACTTTAGGAAGCAAAGATAGATCGGAGCTGGAAATGGACCCATATATGCTTACGACATTCCTAGAAACATGCATGAAGCTACTGTGCGACAGTAAGGCTGTAAAGGGATTGCAGGAACTCATTAACAAATGCGCTGGGACCGCGCTAAGAGAGCGGCATGTAGTCCAAAAGATTGGAAAGCATGCCACAAGGATGGGAAGAGAAATGAGGTTGACCGCGCAGATTAGAGAATATGAGATGGACCAAGTAATTCTGGACTTAGGGTCGGATGCAAATGTTCTACCGAAGCAGACATGGGAGTGCATGGGAAGGCCTACACTGCAATGGTCTCCTATCCAACTACGAATGGAAAACCAGCAAATGATAGTACCTATGGGAAGATTACAGGGCAACACCGTGGATATTGAAGGAGCTAGCACGCTAGCAGACTTTGAAGTGATAGAGATTGTTGATGACAGCAATCCCTACCCCGCACTCTTAGGAATCGATTGGGCCACTGACATAAACGGGGTGATTAATCTGAAGAAGCGCAAGATGATTTTTGAGAAGAAGTCTATGCACGTAGTTATACCTTTGGACCCTGCTGAGGGATCACGCTATATAGAACTGGTCTGCGGCTATGAAAGCGACGATAATTTGGACTGCATCTACAAGATAACTGCGCGAGAGTAAGACTGGGTAAATCCCACCATGGATGGATGAATCTCATGGGAGCATGAAAGCTCCTGTACGTCGGATTCAAATGAAGAGATAAAGCAATGGCAGAACTGGTTGCACAAGGTAACCATGCTGAACTGTAACATGATGACAAGATCATTGCGCTGTGTATCGACAAAAGTGAAAGATCTCCCTACTTATGATGGATTAGGTGAGGTAGATGCTTTCTTGGATAGATTTGAAAGAGAGGTACCGAAAAATCAATGTTTATAGGCTTTGAAGTGGGTACTGCGTGCTACACCCACTAGGTGGTGGGGTATGCACCAAGGAAGGTTTGACGACTGGCGCAAATGCAAGAGAATGATGTGCATGCATTTTGGGAAGCCTAAGATGTGACTAACAGACAAGTATGACAGACGGGATGATCCGCGCGTGCACCTGGCCAAGTGGACAAAGGTCTATGGAGAAGAGCCACAATCTAAGTGGGTGCACCTATTCTATCATACCCTAGATGTTATACCCATGAACTAGTATATAGAGACGGAGCTCCGCCATGGGATGAGTGAATGGGATATCTTGCACGAAGGGTTCCTGTTAACCTTCACTTTTGAGGATCGTTGGTGGGACACCGTTGATGACACGCTACAAGTGGTAAAAGAAACTATCTTTAGGATACCACAAGAGCCGATAGAATAGGTTCAACCTGAATGGGCTACTCAGCGGAGCTGCGCACTGGAATGTTATAATATAAATGCTGAAGAAGACGACGAGGATTTGCAAAAAATTAAAATTCCAGAAACAGAAGGCCATTGCGAGGTTCAAGGACCACCAATTGAAGACCCTGACATAACCGCGCTGGTAAAGACAAAATAGGTGAACATTGGTACGGAGGCCAAACCTAAGTATGCAACACTTGGCGACTACTAGGATGACGCGACAGTGGATAAGGTTGTTGAGTTACTCCGCGAGTACCAGGACTTATTCCCAACCAAGTTCACGGATTTAAAATGAATCATTGGGGATTTAGGAATGATGAGGATCACATTAAAGCTCGACACGAAGACAGTTAAGCAAAGGCCTTATCACTTAAATCTGAAATATAAGGAGAAGGTCCGCGTAGAACTAGACAAAATGCTCACAGCAGGAATCATCGAATCGGTAGAAGAATCTGACTGGGTAAGCCCTATGGTGGTGCAGGAAAAGAAGTAGAAGGGCGAGATAAGAATATGTGTGGATCTTGTTGGAAATATTGAGGGGGGGCTGAATCAGTATTTCTTTTCAATTATTATTTTTATCAGTTAAAACATTTATAATTGGAACACAAAAATAGATAATAGGAATAGATGCTTTTATTAATGTGATCTTTGCAATAAATCAAGTACAATATATATATATATATGGTTTCAATCAGTTGCCAAGCACCAACTTGGACTCTTTGTGAGGCTCCAACCTCCAGAGCACCAACTCTATCTTGTCAAGGCACCAACCTTGAATTTAGGACCACCAACTCCCAGGACACCAATCCTATTAGTTCTGAGGCACCAACCTCAAGGGCTCCAAGCCTCTGCTGTAAACTGTCTAGATTTCTTTGGTTGTAATTCTCTGCTCCCAACCCTGCTGGACCTATGACCGACTTCTGTCCTCCTATTCCTTCCACTTCTGCCAGAACTTCGGCTTCCTTTTTTTCTTACAGTTCGCTAGCACCTCAAACTTTCCCTTGTTCTCTGTTTTATATGCTTGATACTCCTGACCTTCGGCTTCTGTTAGTTTCCTCTTCGCTCGCTTGATCTTTCAGCTTCCTCTGCACTCACTCTTCGACTTCCATTGTCTCTTCGGATTCATCAAATTCTTACAGGACACGTTAATGTGGAAGAGAGGTCATATTATAATAATATTGCATATTAAAGAAATAACTATATCAGATAGGCCCCCCTTTTTTTCAATATTCATACAATGGACCCAACATTCTTTACAACAATCACATCACTCCTTTAATAGCAATCGCAACTTCCGTAGTCGCAACTCTTTGTTTTCACGATATAACATTGTCGATGCCCCTTAACATCCTCTGTCCTCCTGTAACAATATCATATATTAACATAGTTAGAAATATATAATGGGTGGTCCCACATGCCATGCCACAATCTCAATCGTAATCGTGGCTTTTAGGAGATCTTTTATAAGTCATGTCTATAACATCGTTGATGTTCGATTACCGATTGCCCCTACTGGATGCGATATGATTATAAACTGTTGTTAATAACTCCGTCGGGTCCATAGCTCCATCGAAATTGGTAGATTTAACATCCCTTAGAGACTAGTGACACAACAGATGCGATATTACATTAGGGTGGGTTATAATGGAGCCGCGGGTTTGCATATATTATCGTAATTAGAGGTTTTGGGGGTGACAGCCCTTTATAACTTGCGATATGAGGGTCCGATGGCGGATGCGATATTATATTACATCATATTGTAATGGTCCCGTGGATCCATATATAATATATATATATATATAATATATATATATATATATATATATATATATATATATATATATATATATATATATATATTATATATATATATATATATATATATATATATATATATATATATATAACTATATATATATATATAACTGCATAACTACACGACTTTACACTCTTGCGGTATTCCTTAGCGATCCTCCACCGTTGATCTTCTCTCCAGATCTAACGGTCCCAACTTAACCCGATCAACCCAAAACCATCCGTTGATCCTTCATCGTCGATCAACCCACGCTAGATCCAACGGCCTTCATGCATTTCGGGTGAGCCACTTGCAAGAGAAATAACCACCTGAAAAAGTGGTTTTCTCTCTCCACCTGAGTGCTATGTGTCACTCGGTTAATGGAATCGGGTGCTCTCCTCTAAATACCACTTACCACCTAGCGTCCACCCGATAACCATTGCCACTATTACAAACCCGCTGGTTAACTGTTGAATGCAGTTACACAGAGTAACGACTCTTCGCTCTTTGCTTATCGTGGTTTCAAATGACTCCTCCTCTATGTTTCTCTTGCTCCTCTAATCGGTCTTCCCTTTGGATTCCTATAGTTCTTCTTTGGCATATATTACATGTCATGCTCCTCTGTTAACTGCTCTTCTACTGGCTTCTCCTCCTGATGCGTGTTCCTCTTTGTTCCTTCTAATGAACTTCTTCCCTGCTTTGATAGCTCTGCTCTGATAGCTCCTATGACTTCCGATATTCTCTCCAATGGCTTGACTGTCTTGGCTTTCCTCTGGTTTCTCCTAATGGATTCTTGCTCCGCTTCTCCTACAATTTTTCCATATTGACATCAATGACCATCTAGGTCAACAATCTCCCCCTTTGATATCAATGGAAAAGGAGTGCTCAGGGACTCCCCCTATCGAACTTCTCCCCCTGTCCTGCAACATCTTTATGAATCAACTTAAATGATGCTAAAGAGATAACCCCCATTTTTTGATGAAGATGTTCAAATGCTTCTCGAGGAAGAGGTTTTGTGAAAATATTAGTTATCTGCTCCTTAGTATTGATATATTCCAAGATGATGTTTTATTCAGCTACTTGTTCACGAAGGAAATGATACTTGATTGGTATATGTTTGGTCTTTGAGTGCATCACTAGATTTTTGTTGAGGCTAATCACACTTGTGTTATCACAATAGATGGTAATTGGTCGATCTGTACCTATGTTGACATCTTTTAGAGCTTCCTTCATTCATAATATTTGAGTACAACAATCTGCCGCAGCTATATACTTGGCTTTAGTTGTAGATAGTGATATGGATGTCTGTTTTTTGTTGAGCCAAGATACTAAACAGTCTCCCAGGAAGAATGCATTTCCACTAGTACTTTTCTGATCATCAACACTTCCGGCCCAATCAGCATCAGTGTATGTAGTCAAAGTAAGAGTTGAGCTCTTAGGGTACCAGAGACCGAAATCAGGAGTTCCTTTCAGGTATCTGAGAATTCTTTTTACAACCAATAAATGGGATTGTTTAGGAGCTGATTGAAATCTTCCCACCATTCCTACTACTTGCATAATGTCGGGTCTCGTAGCAGTTAAGTATAGAAGGTATCCAATTATTGACCCGTAATGAGTTGCATCTACCGGAGGGAAGTCATCATTTTTTCTCAATTTGCAACTTGTGGTCATAGGTGTGCTCATGGGTGCACAGTCTTCCATTCCATATCTTTTAAGCATGTCTTTAAGATATTTGGCTTGAGATGTAAACATGTCTGTCGCGGTTTGAGATACTTGTAGTCCAAGGAAGTGAGATAACTCTCTTATCATTAACATCTCAAACTCTTTTGACATATTTTGAGAAAACTCATGGCTCATCTCATCATTATTACTAGCAAAAATCAGATCATCAACATAAACAAGTGTGACTAGTAACTTGTCCTCATCCATCTTTATGTAGAGATTACTTTCTGCCACCCCCTTCTTGAAGCCTTTTTGTTGTAGATAGTGATCCAATCTTGTGTACCAAGCTCTAGGAGCTTGTTTCAACCCATATAATGCCTTTTTGAACTTGAAAACAAAGTCTTTTCCTTATGTTAGATTAAACCCTTCTGGTTGCTCCATGTAGACTTCTTCCTTGAGTTCCCCATTCAGAAATGTTGGTTTTACGTCCATTTGATAGATTTTGAATCCTTTTGAGCAAGCAAATGCCAAGAACATTCTGATAGCTTCCACACGAGCTACTAGTGCAAATGTTTCTTCAAAGTCAATTCCTTCAATTTGTGAATAGCTTTTACAAACAAGCCTTGCTTTGTTTCTGATGATTTGTCCATCTTCATTCATTTTGTTTTTAAACACCCACTTGGTTCCTATTATGTTTTTTTTCCTTTGGGTGATGTACCAGTTCCCATGTCTAATTCTTCTCAATTTGAGACATTTCTTCTTCCATGGCTTTTACCCAATGAGGATCCTTCCTTGCTTGAGTAAATGTTTATGGTTCTATCATGGATAGAAGAGCAACATCATTCTTCTTGGTTTACTAGTCATCCTTCTTCGGGTTTGCATCCCTTCATCCATATTGCCAATAATCTGCTCTTCTGGGTGATATTTTTGGAGAAATTTCATCTTTGAAGGGGTTTGAGATGGTTATTTTTCCTTGGTTTTTTCTTAATCTTTTTCTTCTTTTTCAGGTTCTTCTTCTTCAATGAGAGGATCAACTTCATGTTCTTCAATTTCTTTTTCTGGAAGGTCCTCATCAATTGTTACGTCAATGCTTTCCACTATATTCCGTAGTCGGTTATTGTGGCACTTGTAGTCTTTGCTTCTTATAGAATATCCAAGAAATATCCCTTCGTCAACCCATGAATCAAATTTTTCTTATGAGCCATCATTGATTTTTATGAAGCACTTGCTTCCAAAATCTTGAAGTATTTTAATGAAGCAGGTCTTCCTTTCCATAATTCATAAGGAATCTTTTCATTATTTGGTCTTAATTGAGTTTGATTCAAGATATAGACAGCTATCCCAACTGCTTCTCTCCAGAATTTTGGCTACAAGTCAACTGTTATTAACATTGTATTGGCCATTTCTTGAACTGTTCGGTTTCTTCCTTCAACTACCCCATTTTGCTTGGGTGTTCTAGTAGCAGAGAGTTCTCTTTTAATTCCATGTATTTTATAGAATTCATTAAATTCTTTTGATGTGAATTCTCCCCCTCTATCTGTTCTGAGGCACTTAATCTTTGAGTCCTTTTCATTTTCTACAAGAGCTTTAATATTCTTAAAACACTCAAATGCTTCGGATTTATATTTTATAAAATATATCCACATCATTATAGTATAGTCATCAACAAATAAAGCAAATTACCTTTCTCCTTGGAGTGTCGGAGTTCTAGTTGGTCCACATAAATCAGCATGGATGATCTCCAAAGGCTTTGATGTAGAAAACTCCTTGGTCTTGTGGCTAGTTCTGGTTTGCTTTCCATGTTGACATGGACCACATATTCCTTGATTTGGTTTGAATAACTTTGGAATGTCTCGTACTGCTTTAATCTTGTTGATATTGATCAAGTTATCGAAGCTTGTATGTCCAAGTCGCTTGTGCCACAACCAACTTTCATCTGTTTGACTTAAGTAGCATTTATCTTCTTGAATCTTGTTTAGAATATAGATGTTGTCTGGTGTTCTAACCCCTTTCGCCACAAGTTCCCCTGAGGAAGAGTTCCTTATTTCACAGTCTTTGGTGCTAAAGACAACATTATGTTCTTGATCACAAATTTTGATAACACTCAGGAGGTTGTGTTTGAGCCCGTTTACTAGCAAAGCATTTTGAGCTTTTCCTTTTCCATTAATAAGAGTAACAGTTCCTTTTCCAGCAATTTTGGCAAATCCACTTCCAAAGGATACATTTCCTTCCTTTTTGCTCAATGAGACAAACTTCCCCTTGTCCCCTGTCATGTGTCTGGAGCACCCACTATCCACAAACCAATGATTTTCATTATTTTGAGCACATAGAGCTAGGCCACATTTATCTGTATTGGGATTCTCACTTCTTGCTTTTCCTCTTTTGAGTGGGAAATTTTGTTCATTGTGTCCATTATTATTACATAATGAGCAAATCAGATCAAATTTGGCCAAGGGATCAAAATAATTGTAGGTCTTGATTTGTCCTTGCCCTTTAGGGCATATGGTTTGTTTATTTGATCCTTCAGTTTTGGTGTGTCATTCTTATGAGCCATGCAATGTCTAGCTTGATGACCAAAATTTTTACCATAGAAACAATGCCCAAAAAAGATAGTTTTGTACCTGTTGTAATAGCCATGATTTGAATAAACATTCTTTCTTGGAGTTACTCTCTCTTCATTATTTGGATCTGGGATGAGCCTTTGGAAATAATCTTTCTTCTTTTGGGTTTCTGGAAAGTACATCGGCATAGTTTTTCGCATTATTCTTAGTACTTGATCATTATCCTTTAAAACCTATTCCAGATTTGTCATGTTGAGGTTTTTGATTATTTAGGATAGTGTCAAGTATTTGAGAGCTTTTCCAACCCTTTTAACTTGCTCCAATTCCTTCCTCAGAGATACTATTTCGGTTTCACGTTCTTCGCAAGCTTCTTCTTTTTCTTTTAGCTTATTTTTCAAGAGATCTTCCCTTCTTTTTGTTTCCTCATTTTCTACCTTGAGAGAAATGATTTTATTTCGTAATTTCTCATTTTCTTCAATGGCACTTATTAACAATTCATCTACATTTCCATCTAGCCCTGAGTCATCATCATTTGTGAATGCCATGAATAATACTTCTTGGCTTCCAGCATGGTCATTTTCTTCATCTGATTCTTCATTACCTCCTTTGCGGTGAGGGAACTGGTTAGTTTATTTCTTTTTGATGACTACAAATTCATCTTCATCAGACTCATCTTGCTTAGAGAGGAAATTATTCTTATTGAACCCTTTCTTTTTGTATACCATCCTTTTAGAATTTTCTTCATCATCACTATCATGCTTATGAGGACATTTTGCAGCATAATGACCTATTTTTCCACATTTGAAACAAATAAGAGGGTATTTACCTTTTAGCTTAGATCCTTTCTTCAGCCTTCGTACAAATTGCACCAATTCAGATTCAACTTCATAGTCAGCACTACTGACATTCCTTTCTTTCCCCTTTTTTGATTTTGAGGCCTTCAATGCTGCATATTTGGAACTTGGGCAACCTTTTCTCATCTCATAGGCAATGAGGATTCCATGGAGTTCATCCATCTTGTGAGTATCTAGATCCTTCATTTCTTCTATGGCACTTACTTTGGAGTCAAATCTGTCTGGGAGAGATCTTAAGACCTTTTGAACAATGGTGCTTTCTTCAATGTTTTCTTCCAATCCTTTAAGAGAGTTGACCACTTCAACTACTCGGAGAAAGTATGATGCAATATCTTCTTCATCATCCATTTTCAGACTTTCAAATTGCCTTCTATGAGTTTGAAGCTTTTCCTTCTTGACTTTGGAGTCCCCGTCGTATAAGCTAATTAGCTTATCCCATACTCCTTTGGCAGAGTTACAATTCATGACTTTTGTAAATTCAGAATCAGTGATTCCACTAGTGATGGAGTTTAAGGATTTTGCATTTGCAACATAGACTTTCCTCTCATCTTGATCTGTTGGAAGAGTGCAAGGAGCTATGCACTCATTTAAGACTGAATGCCAAACTTCAGGTCCAAGGGACATTAAGTAGTAGGACATTCTCTTTTTCCAGAAACCAAAATTTGTGTCATCGAACAAAGGAGGTCTTCTTGGCACTTCTTGATTTCTCATCATGACTAATAATCCTTCTTCAAGTTGTTAGGCTGATATGAAGAAGCCCGCTCTGATACCAATTGTTGGAAATACTGAGAGGGGGGGTGAATTAGTATTTCTTTTCAATTATTATTTTTATCAGTTAAAACATTTATAATTAGAACACAAAAATAGATAACAAGAATAGATGCTTTTATTAATGTGATCTTTGCAATAAATCAAGTACAATATATATCTATATATATATATATATATATATATATATATAGATATAGATATATATGGTTTCAATCAGTTGCCAAGCACCAACTTGGACTCTTTGTGAGGCTCCAACCTCCAGAGCACCAACTCTGTCTTGTTAAGGCATCAACCTTGAATTTAGGAGCACCAACTCCCAAGACACCAATCCTATTAGTTCTGAGGCACCAACCTCAAGGGCTCCAACCCTCTTCTATAAACTGTCTGGATCTATTTGGTTGTAATTCTCTGCTCCCAACCTTGCTGGACCTATGACTTACTTCTGCCCTCCTGTTCCTTCCACTTCTGCCATAACTTCAACTTCCTTTTTTTCTTACAGTTCGCTAGCACCTCAAACTTTCCCTTGTTCTCTGTTTTATATGCCTGATACCCCTGACCTTTGGCTTCTACTCGTTTCCTCTTCGCTCACTTGATCTTTCAGCTTCCTCTATGCTCACTCTTTGGCTTCCTCTGTCTCTTCGGATTCATCAAATTCTTATAGGACACGTTAATGCGGAAGAGAGGCCATATTATAATAATATTGCATATTAAAGAAATAACTATATCAGAGAGGCCCCCTTTTTTTTCAATATTCATACAATGGACCCAAAATTCTTTACAGCAATCGCATCACTCCTTTAATCGCAATCGCAGCTTCCACAGTCACAACTCTTTATTTTCACGATATAACATTGTCGATGCCCCTTAACATCCTTTGTCCTCCTGTAACAATATCATAGATTAACATAGTTAGAAATATATAATGGGTGGTCCCACATGCCACGTCACAATCTCAATCACAATCGCAGCTTTCAGGAGGTCTTTTATAAGTCATGTCTATAACATCACCGATGGTCGATTGCCCCAACTGGATGCGATATGATTATAAATTGTTGTTAATAACTCTGTCGGGTCCATAGATCCATCGCAATCGGTGGATTTAACATCCCTTAGAGACTAGTGACACAACAGATGCGATATTACATTAGGGCGATTTATAATGGAGCCACGGGTCCACATATATTATCGCAATCGGAGGTTTCGGGGGTGACAGCCCTTTATAACTTGCGATATGAGGGTTCCGATGGGCGGATGCGATATTATATTACATCATATTGTAATGGTCCCGTGGGTCCATATATCTATATATATATATAGATATATATCGCAACCTTGTATTTTATCATGACACGGCTTTACACTCTTGTGGTATTCCTTAGCAATCCTCCACCGTTGATATTCTCTCCAAATCTAATGGTCCCGACTTAACCCAATCAACCCAAAATTGTCCGTTGATCCTTCACCGTCGATCAACCTGCGCTAGATCCAACGACCTTCATGCATTTCGGGTGAGCCACTTGCAAGAGAAATAACCACCCAAAAAAGTGGTTTTCTCTCTCCACCTGAGTGCTACATGTCGCTCGGTTAATGGAATCGGGTGCTCTCCTCTAAATACCACTTACTACCTAGCATCCGCCCAATAACCACTGCCACTATTACAAACCCATTGGTTAACTGTTGAACGCAGTTACACAGAGTAACGACTCTCCACTCTTTGCTTCTCGTGGTTTCAAATGACTCTTCCTCTATGCTTCTCTTGCTCCTCTGATCGGTCTTCCCTTTGGATTCCGATAGTTCTTCTTTGGCATATATTACATGTGATGATCCTCCGTTAACTATTTTTCGCTGGCTTCTCCTCCTGATGTGTGTTCCTATTTGTTCCTTCTAATGAACTTCTTCCCTGCTTTGATAGCTCTGCTCTGATAGCTCATATGACTTCCGATATTCTCTCCAATGGCTTGACTGTCTTGGCTTTCCTCTGGTTTCTCCTCATGGCTTCTTGCTCTGCTTCTCCTAGAATATTGCCATATTGACATCAATGACAATCTAGGTCAACAAATCTCAGGAAATTGAATGACGCGTGTGTGCATGATCCATTCCCAACTCCTTCCATAGATGAAGTATTGGAAAATGTTGGTGGGCAGGAAGCATATTCTTTCACTGATAGATTCTCAGGGTACCACCAAATTAAAATCACGCCAGAAGATAGGAGCAAGACAACCTTCGTGACTGAGCGGGGTTGCTTTCAATACACTATTATGCCGTTTGGGTTAAAGAACGCATTGGCCATCTTCTCGCGTGTGGTTTTTGCAGCATTCAAGGAATATATCCACAAGTTCCTGGAGGTTTATTTTGATGATTGGACTATATTTGGGTTGGTTAAGCACCATGTAGAGAGCTTACGCTTGATGCTGGATACCTACCAAAGATACCAAATCGCGCTCAACCTCAAGAAGTGTATGTTCCTCGTTCCTTTTGGGAACCTTCTGGGACATGTGGTTTACAAACAGGGGTTGATGGTAGATCCCATGAAGATTGCGGTGATTTTGAATTTGGAAGCACCGGGAAGTGTGAAACAGTTGCGCGCTACCCTGGGACATACAGGGTACTACAGGAAGTTCATCAAAAGTTATGCCCAGATCACTCCGCCGATGGAGAAGCAGTTGAAAAAATATGTCACGTTCTGCTGGAATGATGGTTGTAAGAAAATCCTGGATGTACTAAAAGAAAAGATGGCTACTGCACTGATCCTGGTCTTCCCGAAATGGGACGAGGAGTTTCATGTCCATGTTGACGCACCATGTATAGTGCTGGGAGCGGTACTAACACAGGATGGTGGAGAGGGCTTGGATCACTCTATTGTGTTCATGAGTCACAGATTGTCTAAAGTAGAAAAGAACTATTCCACCGCTGAACATGAGGGATTGGCTATAGTGTACGTGCTCCAGAAATATCGACACTATTTTCTAGGGGGAAAATTCAAGATGTCTACATATCATTCCGCATTGAAATACTTGGTCAATAACCCTATGTTGGGGGGGCACATATGCAGGTGGCTTTTATTGTTCCAAGAATATGATTTTGAAGTTGTTGTGAAGCTTGGATGACTGAACATAGGACCGGATAACCTATCGCGCATTGAGACAGGAGAGAAACCTACTAGTCTGGAGGAAGGATTACATGACGCACAGCTGTTTGTTGTGCATGTAGAGGATGGACACTTTGGAGATATGATCCACTTTCTCATGACTAGAACTACGTCGAAAGAGTACTCCATCCAGCAGAAGAAGGAACCAGTGGTGCACACGGTAGACTATTCTGTCATTGCGAGGCACTTGTATAAGATGGGCAATGATGAGATACTGCGAAGGTATGTACCTAAATTTGAATGAAGCCATATCCTCGCGGACGTGCATGGGGGCATTGTGGGAGGACACTATGCAAGGAGAGTGACCATGCAGAAGATTCTCCGCGCAAGGTTGTGGTGGCCGACCCTTCATCAAGATTCAAAAGCACATTGCAAGGCCTGTGATGTATGTCAAAGAATAGGTAAACCATCACAAAGGTACGAGATGCCTTTGAATCTACAATGACGCTGCAGCCCTTTGAAAAGTGGGCGATCGACTTCATAGGACCTATCAAACCTCAAGGAAAAACAGGCGCGAGATATATTATCACTGCGACAGAGTACCTGACTCGTTGGGTAGAAGCACAACTGGTAAAAGATTGCACGACCACCATGGCCGCGAAGTTTCTGTTTGAACACATATTGACACAATTTGGATGTCCGAAGATCCTGATGAGTGATTGCAGTACACATTTCCTAAATGAAACAATCAGCGCACTAACAGAAGAGTTTCAGGTGTATCATCAGAAAAGTACACCGTATCACCCACAATCCAACAGGACAGTAGAAGTATTTAACAAAATACTAGAGACTACGCTAACCAAAGTATGCAATGCACGGCAAATTGATTGGGACCTATGTGTACCTGCAGTATTATGGGCTTACAGAACAACGTGCAAGAAACTAACGGGACAGACACCTTTCCGGCTAGTCTATGGAGTAGAAGACGTAATGCTAATGGAGTATATCATGCCTATTCTACGCATAGCAGTGCTCACAGGCATGACGAACCGTGGAGCCATGGAGGAGAGGCTCCCGCAGTTGGAGGAACTCGAAGAGGAACGGTTTCTATCTAGATTCCATCAGCAGATACAAAAGTGGCATGAAAAGGTCTAGCACGATTGACATATTAAGTTGCGCACCTTCAAGGTGAACGATTTGGTGTTACTATATGATAGTAAGTTTGATAAATTCCTGGGAAAATTCAGAATGCACAGGCTAGGACTGTATGTTATTAAGGAGGTAACAGATAGAGGCATGATGCAATTGGTAAAGCTAAATGGAGAACCTTTCCCAGGCAAAGTGAATGGC
The DNA here is from genome assembly GCA_031772625.1 of Pinus tabuliformis. Taxonomy (NCBI): domain Eukaryota; kingdom Viridiplantae; phylum Streptophyta; class Pinopsida; order Pinales; family Pinaceae; genus Pinus; species Pinus tabuliformis. The sequence goes on from CM062804.1 coordinate 1,311,207,496, forward strand.
AGTCGGTTGAAGCCATACACGGGTGGCCCGACTATCTGACTAGCCAACAAAAGCACAATCTTAGCGCTCCAGGCAGCTGAAAGGAGGCGCGGGACTATAAACAGATGTAGGGAACGCAGGAGTAGATACAAGGAATCATTTCAGATATCACCATCTCTGAATAGCGCATCCAGGAGATACAGCAGGCAACCGCTCAGTGCGCAACTGACCTTGCAGCAGTTCGAGCAGAGTTGGGAGGTCTCCACGCGAATATCTCCGCACTGATAGAGTGACTCGAGGGTGAGTCATGATGTTTGTGTTGGGGTCCTGTTGGGCGCTGGATCCCCCAAGGCAAGTTTTGGGGTTTAAAGCCATTGTAATTGAGTCATAGGGTTGTCCGCCCTTACTTTTGTAATGTAGTGTTAGCTTGAGAGTTCTACCCATGGTCCGCAGACCATGGGATTGTATAAATAGAGCGAGGCTCTAAGTGTAAAGGGACATTGATCCATGTAAGATCTAATGATGATGAATTGAGTCTTAGTTGAAGTGTCGAGTCGTGTATTTAGGTAGTAGAGTAGGAGAAGGCTCTACAACTGAGTGCGCAGAGGCCTAGTAGTTCGCAGCTGAGTGCGCGGACCCCTGTAGTTGAGTGCGCAGGGTAGGTTGAGTCTGTAACTGATTGAAGCATTAATAAAGAGAATTTTTACATTATTTCTGTGTATATTTTCATGTTTTATGCATTGAAGTATATTGGGCATGAATTGCAAGTTTATTGTTTATTTGTTGCATGAACTTATATGAATGCATTGAATAAGTGAATATAAGATAAAGTATTTGTTTAGGCAAAGATAACTAACTGTTATAAGAAGATAAGTAAGATCTGCGGTGTAACTTGGGGAAATAGCGCATATCGTTGTTTTAGCAGCACAAAAGTTCCTCAGCCCCTAGTTAGGGCTATGCGAAGGCAAGTATAACATAGCGTGAAGGCCTCGCAGGTCACGAAAGTGCGTGAAGTGACCTACGCGAAGGTATTCACAATTGGACTAAATCAACCCCTCAGACATCTCAAGGGTGTGGAAACTTGGTTCCATCATCACCCCATACTGCTTCGAGTGAGACCTCAGTCTGCGCTCTACGAGCTATTGCCAAAAGGGCCAATAGTACAGGGATTTATTTGGCTAAATAACTCTAAACCTGGGTCAGGCCCCCTCAAGCCAACAATAACCTAACCTATGTTTTTCATCCTAGTTTCTTTGATGTTCATGTGCTTTACCTGTTGATGACAACGAAATTGTGAAATAAATGCCCCCTCCTTTCGAGAATATTTAAATTTTGCTTAATTATGTGCAATAGGGAGGCTCTGCTCAACTATGTAAACAGAGAATCTTGCCACTGAGAATTATATCACAAGGATTCTTCTGAGGAAATGCCTACTAGTGTAAGGAAAATCAATGTTCCTCCAACTTGATACAATTTTCTTGCATGCAACTTGATACTCTATTTTTTTGCTCGAATACTTCTTCTAGAACTAAATAGAGTTCCCAAAACACGGTGTTCTTGTCAAATGTTCACTAATAAATTCCACACTAAAAACATCACTTTATAGAATTGATGCATGATTATAAGTTGCAAGGAAAAGGAAAAGTCTTGAATCAGAGGATTCTCATAGAATTCACGTGTGAAGAAAGGTCCAACCTGAATGGACACAACCATTTTAGATAATTTATCTTTTGTGACATTTAATTTTTGGTAGATATGTGAGAAGGATGTCCATTTAAATTTTGAAATGCATTTACTCATTTAATTTTTGGTAGATATGTGAGAAGGATGTCCATTTAAATTTTGAAATGCATTTACTCATTTAATAATTGATAAAGGATAAACTGTAACCTAAAGTTTTGTACCTTCACTATCTTGTTAGACCTAGTCTATGACAAGTTTGGAGTTTCCCAATGCTAGTATTTTCTTCAAACCAATCTATAACATGATGTTTTGTAACTGTTAATTGCATAAAATCTCTCCAAATATTATTCATGGACCATCTAGCGTCTACACTTGTATTATGTGAATATATTGAACACGTGAACTTTACAACTATAACTTTAATGTAAATACAGTGAGGAGGTGTGGCATTCTTCCTTATTGAAACAAGAACATGGCTGACACAAGGACACCAAAAAGCTAAGACACAACATTCAATTAATGATAGAGAGAATACCCAATATTTGTATTATAGAAGGTTTGAATCTCCTTAAGTGATTGCATATTTAACAAGGACAAACCTCCAAACAGAGTGAAAAGCATCAATAATAATTATATTAAGAGAAGTGTTATTTCAATCTATTCAAGAGACAAATATTATACCTGGAGTTAAAGGAGAAATTTCTTGAAGGATTGGGACTTTCTGGAATGGGCATAAGGCCCTTCATCAAAGGTCCATCCATTTTTGCATCCTCTAGAGGACTAGAAATGATGGCCTATTCATGCCAAAATAAAAAGAAAAAGTTTTGAAGAGGGGCAGACCTTTTGGGAAGGCAAGCCAGTAACTAACCATCAATCTATCCTTTCCAGTATTTTAGCACTTAATTTAGTCTAACAACATCCAAGCTTGTTTTCTTGGGTTGGTTTAGTTTAAAGCCAAAGGAAGAAAATCACAATCCTTAAGACATTTATTAAGACTGCCAATGAAAGTGTATCCACAAACCAGAGTCTCCTGCAACAAAATAATCATAGGATTATCATTATGGCGAAAGTAAATTGTGGGTTTTGCCAATGATGAAAGGAAAATTTCTCTATTACGAGACATGAAGAAAAAGTGTCTCTCAAGGCCTTAATATAACAATAGAATAAAATCCAACCAACCCTTGACGAAAGGTCCCTTGCAAATATATTGGTATTCTGTTGTATCTTTTACTGGTCTCTCCCCCTCAGATAATGAAATTGCAAATATAAAACTATGCAGTAGTGCAATATACTAGCGATTGTAAAGAAACATGTAAGAGTTCAGATTTGAGTGCTTTACTTCTTAGCTTATCAAGATAAAAATTGATTATTTCATATATAGGAAAAACTGTAAATAAAAAAAAAGATTAAAAATAATACTTCAACAAATAACAACATGAGACATACATGTAGCTTTAGAAACAACTATGACGGTCACCAGAGTTGTCACAAAAATAACAAAAGAAACAACTCATAAATCTCCCACAAAAATTTCCAAAAGGCACATGAAGAAAATAGCCGTAAAACCACCATAGGACATACTTGCAGCTATAGAAACTACTGTGATGGTTGCCAAAGTTTTCACAGAAATAACAAAAGCAGTAATTGATAAAGCCCCCACAAAAATTGCCACAAGACGCAAAGAAAATAGCCATTAAACCACCAACTGCATCTTAAGACATTAGTAGACCAACTATAATGGTATTTGTTGTGGTTGCCAATAAGAAAAGCATGAAGGCCCAAAAACCTATCATGGAACATGTAAAGGAAAAAGACACTCTTACTTTAGAACCATAAATTCCTACAAATGTTCACCTCTGTTTTCCATAAATTTTAACCCCCTTTTTTCCTTTTAAAAGACAGGATGCCTTAAATTTCTCAAAATCATTATATGCAATCATAATGTCTTCTTCAAGATATGCGCTACAATTGTATTCCACTTACAACATAAGCTTGAGACTATTGAATATTAGATGTATGGTAATTTCCATCTTTACAAGCCTAACAATGTCTTTTCTCTCTTGCATTGCCTATTGTGAGGCTAATTTCTTTCATTGAACTCATATTTAATCATATTCTTTCATTGAGCTCATTAGGATTGTTTAATTTATTAGAAATTATTGTCAGTAGTTAATTAGACTTCACTTATTTATGGCCAGCTGAATTAATGATCTGCATCAACTACATATTTTTAAAATTAATCCCAAGGGGTTTTCTCTGTAAATTATTGGATTCACCTCTTGTTTATGTAGATCCATGTTTTCTTCACTTTCCTATGTGAAGCTTCTTTAAATGCCATATATGTTCTTGCTTTATCAAAGTACTTTGCAATCAGTTTGCAGGTTTTGAAGGCAACAATTTGGTACTTCTCCCACTTCTATACACATATCTTCAACATATAACTGCAAATTAGGGGTATTTATTAGCTAAATTCACAGATATACTCAGCTTTGGCATTTCACACTGGATTCATTTATTAATGCCCAGTTGTTCACTTTTCATCATCTCAGGCTTGCAAGGATTTCTATACTAACTTAGGCCCAAGATAAACTGTCATTTTTTCTTCCATCTTCCATAATGAGATTTTTTTCTCTGTTGAATGAGACCCTATGCTCAATGGAAAGGTTTATGGTATTTTATTCCAATGTGCTGACATTTATTCTCAACCATGTTATCTTGTTTTTATGACTTTAGATATGGCACCTTGAGCTTAATTATGTGAGATTCTCCTGTGGTGACAATGGGTAGATAGTTCATTGAGGTAGCCCGCTTTGATCCAGCAGCCAGCATTAGGCCAAAAATAGTTTTGTTGAGGCATTGTGGATGATATTAGATGCAGAAACTAGTGTTTGGTTTGCACCAAAAATCATGGTAAATAATAATAATGATTGAGTAGATTAGTTAATAGGCTGGAACTGAACTCAAGGATGGGATCTTAAATGTAGAAACACTATGGAAATCATTATTAGTGTATCACATAATGTCGAGTGTAGATTCCCATTGTTGCAATTGTTAAAAGTGTGCAACAGTGTTGGCACTCCCAACCTTGTATGGTAAGTAGTGATAATGATTCAGATCAAATTAGAGGATAGGCTTCAATTTAACTTATAATGCATTTAATAACAAGGTAGGAAGTAACCGAAAATAAATATGTGAAGATTGTTGGACTAGCGGGATTAAAAAAACATTACAAGTAATAATGCTATCCAAAAACAACCATTGGTGGTTGAATGGGTCATGCTTTGAATAGCAATTTCATTAATAAAAACTAAGAAATTATAAATGGCTCTAGTTATTCATGGTACATGCTATAGACAATATGGATGTTATTGAAATATGTATCTAGGTTCGGTCTTCATAACGACATGTGTGTTCATATTTTATGTAATTGATGTAAAGAAGAAAATAAAATTATTTTGTAATGCTTGAGTCATGGGTGAGGTTCATGAATAGGGCCATAATTACAGTCATGTGTTTCCATAACCATATTTGAATACCTTTGTTTGAGATGATGGACATTATTTCCCTTCATTCCATCCCTTTTATGTAGGCATTTGTGAACTCCCATCTGACATCCAATCATGGAGATGAGTGGTGATGGTGTGTTGGGAGGGGTTGTGGTATCAATGTTGTTCTTAGAAAACCACATGGGGTTGTGTATGTTGAATATAGTTGAAGAAGGTTTTCATCCATGATGATTTGTGTGATGTATAACCTTCAACAATGGCAGCAATTGCACTGTATGATTTTCCATGACAATAGTAAGAGCACTTTGTTTTGTAATGGAAACATACAATTGTTTTGCAAGAAATATGGTGAATATGAAAAATGCTAATGGGACTTGGAAATGGTGCTTGCTACAATTACTATGGTGCATCAATAATAAAGAGGATTATGAAATGGAGTATATAGAGAAAGTGTGAAATGGAGGAAAAGACATGGAGTATGAAGATGATGATGATGATTCTTGAAAATAGAACTTGCAATAGGATGTACAATGTTTCTTTGTTGTGATGATTTTTATATAGATACATTAATACTTCCAATTTTTTTATTAGTGTAGTTATCTTGGAATGCTTTGTTTCTCAATCTAGTTTGAGGTCTTCATTAGCCTATTCTTAGTCATATTTAGTGCTTGTGTACTTGAAAACACTTATGAACCAAAAGTTTTTTTTTCTCCTTTTTTTCCTTTGTTTTTTCATTTTCCTTGTCAAGCTATTGATGCCATTTTCGGTTTTCACTAGTTCCTTAACCCATTTATCCTAATAGGGATTTCATGAGGAGGAATTCTTGTATTGTAGTCTTAAGGTTGCCTCCATGGTGGTTTTCAGCCAAAGGTCTATCCCAAGTACATTAATGAGGTTTCCACTTGGATATTATAATATTATTATTATGATTGTTTTCTTTTTCATTTGCAATGTTTCTGATATCTAGGCATCTTGAGAGCATTTTTACTCTCAACGACACCAAATTGTTAGGCTTTGAATATGGTTGTGACTTATTCCTTTTATAGAGGCTTATTGTAGATATTTTCTAATGAGCGACTGCAACAACCCTTGGATTTATTAGTGATTCCCCATTTTGTACTAGTGATTCACCATGATTTTACAAGATAATATAATCTGGTGAGAGATTCGCCAAAAAAAATATATATATATACATATTATATTATTAATAAAATCACCATCCATCTTTCCTATGTATCATGGAGATTCAACCATTTATTATACATATAAATTTATGGATCCACTTAAAATTTTCCCTGGTTGAGTTAAAATCATTTTGACAAATCAATCTTAACGCCCTCTCATTCCCCTAAGTAAATATTTGGGCCAACCCTTGACCCTTTACCAACTTTGTGGGTCTAATGTCTAAATAATATTCTTTAATCTTAGATACCCACCTATCCCTGGTTCCTAAGCAATTAGTTTAGGTTAAAATATCTTGAACAGTAGAGTAGGGGACAAACACAATAACTCTAGAACAACCCACATATGTTCTGAATTGCTTCAGGAACTTGACTAAGGAATAAGCCTACTTCTCCATGGTGTTATATTTTAGGTCAGACCCTTGAAGGGATCTAGTCATAAAAGAAATAGGTTGCTCATATCCCTCTTTATTCTTTTGAAGCAATACCCCTGTAATAGTGTCCTCGGATGCAAAAGAGAAAATAAAACAATCCTTAGAATAATTGGGCTAACAACAAAAAGTTTCTTTAGCAATGGAATCCTTAATTTCCTAAAATCATTTCTACCCTTATTTCCCCAAAAAAACTTAGCATCCTTCTTTAAAAGGGATTGGATAGGTTTATCTATTTCAGCATAATTTTGAATGAACCTTCTAAGAAAGTTGATCTTTCCTAGAAAGGATTGAAGGGTCTTAATACTATGAGGCAAAGGGATATTTTGAATTGCCTCAACTATATCATTGTCAATCTTGATCCCATCCTTGGAGATGATGTGACCAAGCAACTTCCCTTTAGTCACTCCAAAAACAAACTTAGCAGGATTCAAGGAGATTCCATATTCTCTACACCTATTAAAAATTTGCCTTAGATGACCCACATGAGAAACTCCATCTTTAGAAAAAATCGTTAGGTCATCTCGATAGATCTCAATGAATTTCTCAATTAGGCCCTTGAAATCATATTCCATAGCCCTTTGAAAAGTTTCTCCAGCATTAGTTAGCCCAAAAGGCATCCTTAAATATTCAAAAGTACCCCATGGTGTGGTGAATGTAGTTTTATGTCTATCCTCCTTCTTCACCATGACTTGGTTGTATCCTGAAAATCCATCCAACAAGGACATCATCCCCAATCTTGTTACCATTTGTAATAAATTTTCCATGTTAGACAAAGTGTGATTATCATTTTTATAGGCTAAATTAAGATTTTAAAAGTCTACACATATCCTGATTGATCCATTCTTCTTTCTCACAATAACCAAGTTTGAGAACCATGTGGAATGCCTAGTTTGAGCTATGATTCTAACTTGGAGCATATTTTGCAACTTCTTTTGCACCAAGGGGGCTAACTTAGGATTTATTTACCTAAGTTTTTGCCTAAAGGGCTTGGCATTCTCATCCTTTAGAGGGATAGTATGTTCCATAACATCTCCCCTATATCCCTTCAACTCATCATAGGAGAAGGCCAAAACATCCCTATATTCTTGAAGTAAATTTACCATTTTTTTCCTTTCATCCTTAGTGGTACCCTTTCCTATCTTAATAACCTTTGGATATTGAGGGGTACCAATGTTTACTTCAATGGATTCCCTTGGGTAAAAAAATAAATCTTCTTTTCTCTTTACAACATCATGCTTATCAAACATCTGCTCCATGGTTGCATGATCCCTAGGAGTGGAATTTGAGACTTCTTTACACTTTATATAGTTACAACCTTGGGTTGCAGTTGATTATGTTTTTTTGATGCAGTATTCTGAGTTTAGTTTTGTGTTCTGGTTATAGTGATCTCCCTGATCTATTTGAATTAAGTTGGTGTTTGCTTCAGTTGACCTACAAGTTGTGATGTAGTAAAACAAGTGAATCCAATGTGAAAAATGATGAAACATGGTCCACAGATGTTGTTGAGGGTTGGAGCCTTCAGTGAGGAAGTTGAAGCTTCATGCTAGTAGTAGTTGGTAATCAGATCCAGGGGTTGGAACTCTCTTCCACTAAGAGCTAGAGAACGAGTTAAAGTTGTAACCTTCAGCAAGTGGGTGCGTACTAACATGATTCTGCACCAGTACAATAATGTAAGAAGCTTTTGATATTAATAAGTTTGAAGATTGAGACCACAGCAGCAGTGTTTTTCTCACACATTTGGTTTCCACCTTAAATCCTGTTTTTCATGTGTATTTCTTATGTGTGATACTTTATTATGTTCTTAATACACCTACTTACTGCTTATTAAATGCTTAATAAATCTCTTACATTCTGGTTTAAGTTTAATAGATAAAGAATTAGTTGTTTTAAAAGTTTACTAAGAATATGCTAGTTTCTTTTACAACAGTCACGTACATACATGAGTTGGGTTCAATAAAGTCACATACATATTTCAGAAAATAAAATTATTATTGTGAGTTTTTAATACTAATTCACCCCCCCCCCCCCCAATATTCTTCCCACCAATTGGTATCAGAGCAGGTCCTTCAAAAGAAGCTTGATCACTTGAAGGAAGATATCCCAAGATGAGCAATCAAGACGAAACAGCTTCTATCAGACCACCACTCTTCAATGAAAATAATTTAATATATTGGAAGACAAGAACCAGATCCTATCTTTAGTCCCTTGGAGCAGATGTTTGGGCAATTGTGGAAGGAGGTTACCAATATCTAGCTGCAATTCCCACAGATGCAACAGAAAAGAAGACGTATGAAACCAATGCCAAAGTTGTCAATGCATTATTGGGAAGTCTAACATAATCAAAATTTTTCAAAGTTATGCAGTTAAACACAGCAAAAGAAATATGGGACAAAATCATTCAAAGCTATGAAGGCAATACCAAGGTAAAAAGTGTTAAACTCCAAACTCTCAGAATTCAATATGAAACTCTCAGAATGCATAATGATGAAAGTATTGCTAGTTTCTTTCTACGTATAGATGAGATTGTAAATCGCATGAAAAATCTGGGTGAAGAAATAAAGGACACCACTTTAGTAGAGAAAATATTAAGATCTCTAACTCCTAAATTCGAGTCAAAAGTGTCTGTCATTGAAGAGAAGCAAGATCTGCAGACTCTTACTTTGTTCAACTTCACAGGATCCTGACTACTTTTGAAATGAGGAAAGGAGGTCCCTTAGAAGTCAGAGAAGTCGTATTTAAAGCATCTGCAAAAGGAAAAGAAAAGGAAGAACACAAGGAATCGAGATATGTATCAGAAGAAGATGACGTAAACTTTGTAAAGAAACTTCAACTGGGCATCAGAAGGTTCAGAGGTAAGCTTCCCTTCAAATGTTTTTCTTGTGGTAGATTTGGTCATTATGTTGCTAAATGTCCTCATAAAGACAACCATGACAAAGGGAAGGATAATACAAAAGGTAATAGGAGATAGTTTGACAATAGAAGAAGTTATTATACTCATGAAGATTGTGATGGCTTGTCAAATAGTGAAGAAGGAGAATTTGATCAAGATATTAAATTACTCATTGCTTTTCAGAAAAATACTAATGAGTCTAATGATAAATTTGTGGATGATTTAGAGGAAAAATATTTCTTTGAAGAAATTACTCAACTCAAAATTTGCTTGGAAGAAAAAAAAGTGGTCATAGATACATTGAAGTATCAACTCGTAGAAAAGGAAAAGCATAATGAGAAGTTAGAATGTTAAGTATTAAATCTAAGAAAGGAACTTGAGAAAACAAAAGCTCTGAATCTTAGATTTGCTAAAGGATCTTAAACCTTAGATGGAATTAACAAGGTACAATGCTCTCCTCTTATAAAGACATGTCTTGGATACACTAAAGAAACATCTCAAACAAAAAATTCTTCAGCCACCACGGAAGCTATCTAAATGTAGCAAAAACCAGTGAGCAAATCTTCAGCCCTTAGCAAAAGAATAAAGGCATTCTATAGCTAAATCATGTTCACTCTAATCCAAGGATAAACAACAATAGAAGCACCAGTCAAAAGGTAAAAAACAACAGAAGATTCTATAATCACATAAATTTCTTATTTAATGGACAATGTTTCTCATGTCATAATTTTGGTCATAAGGTTGCTGAATGTGTTGCATGCAAAACCATCATGACTAGAGAAGCAAGAAAACAAAGGAATGAGGTAGGAGTCAAGAAGAACAATTATAATAACTTCTCACATCTTAAATATGAAATTGAATGCTCATTTTCCAATAACTTTGGACATGAAGAATCTGAATGTAGGAGCAAATTACAACCAACATCTCAAAAAGAGAAAATATCAACAAATTCTAAGGTATGGAAAATGAAGGAGTTACAATGTTAAATTTGTGGCATAGCATTGTTCGCAAAAGGACAAGAAAATCAATGGTACATTGATAACGGATGCTCAAAACACATGACAGGTGATAAAGATAAACTTATTTCATACAATGCTTTAGAGAAATAAAAGAATGTCACTTTTGGAAATGACTCACCTGTTGTCATTAAAGGTTAAGGTTTTGTTTTTCTAAAAGAAAAGGTTAAAGCTGGTAATGTTATGTATGTTGATGGATTAAAGAATATCTTGTTGAGTGTTAGCCAAATGTGTGACCAAGGAAATGAGGTGGTATTCCGATCAAAAGAATGTGTGGTTCATGAACTTGACACAGGAAAGACCATAATAAAAGGAACAAGAACCCTAAGCAATCTATATATATTGAAAGGTGGCCAAGAACAATGTTACCTAGGAAAGGCAGAGGAAAATGTGTTATGGCACAGAAGGTTGGGACATCTAAGCTTTTGTCAAATGAGCAAATCAAGCAGACTCAAAGTTGTTCATGATCTACACAACATCACCCTACCAGAAAGTACCATATGTAAGTCATGTCAATTCGGTAAGAAAACCATATTTCAATTCAATGCCAAAGAAGGATCAGCAAGTAAGCCTCTTGAAATTATACATACTGATTTGTGTGGACTAGTAAGGAAAAATTCACCTCGTGGAGAACAATATTATATCTTATTCATTGATGACTTTTCTAGAATGTGTTGGATCGGTTTATTGAAACACAAAGATGAAGCATTTGATAAATTTAAAGTCTTTAAAGCATTAGTTGAAAATGAATTAGATCTAAAAATCAAATGTCTCAGATCTGACGAAGGAGGAGAATACATATCAGATGAATTCTTTGATTTTTATGAACAACATGGCATAAAAATACAATTTTTTGTAGCTAGAACTCCTCAACAAAATTGTGTGGCAGAAAAAATGAATAGAACTGTTCAAGAAATGGCTCGTGCTATGCTTGATGAATCTATAACTCCTGACACCTTCTAGGGTGAAACTGCACATGCCGCAGTACATATTCTCAACAAGGCTCATGTTCGTGTGAATAGTAATAAAACTTCGTATGAACTTTGGTATGGTAAGCCTCCCATTGTAAAGCATTTTAGAGTTTTTGAAAGAAAATGTTTCATAAAAAATAATGATGAAAAACTTTGTAAGTTTGAAGCTAGAGCAGATGAAGGAATACTTCTTGGTTACTCATCTAGAACCAAAGGATACAAATGTTACAATAAGAGACTTTGGAAAATTGTTGAATGCATTGATGTTGTGATTAATGAAGCATGCACAGATCCCAAAAAGGTAACATCAACAAAAGAGGATGATGATGATGAATGTTTTCCCACATCAAATCAAAATGATATAGAAGAAGAAACTAATGAAGCAACAGAAGAAGACACATCAGAAAAAGAAAAAGCTTCATTCAGGTATGTTCAAAAGAATCATCTAGAAACTCAAATTCTAAGAGAAAAGGAATCCAAGGTACAAACAAGAAGAACCCTTGTAGGATCTCCTAGTTGTCTAGCTTTTTAATCCACCGTTGAACCACAAAATGTAAACCAAGATAGTAAAGATGAATGTTGGGTTAAGGCCATGGATGAAGAACTTGATCAAATTGAAAAGAATGATACTTGGGAATTGGTTCCAAGGCCTCATGATAAAAATGTTATTGGGACAAAATGGATATTCAAAAATAAGTTGAATGAAAATGGAGAGGTCATTAGGAACAAAGCTAGACTTGTTTGTAAAGGTTATGCTCAACAAGAAGGTATAGACTTTGAAGAAACATTTGCACCAGTAGCCAGACTTGAAGCCATAAGAATGTTTCTTGCACTTTCAAGTTTTCGACATTTCAAAGTTTATCAAATGGATGTAAAATATTCTTTCCTTAATGGAGATCTAGAAGAAGAAGTATATATTGAACAACTAGAAGGATTCATTTTGGGGAATGATGAAAACCTTGTATGCAAACTCAAAAAGGCTTTATATGGGCTAAAACAAGCTTTGCAAGCATGGTATTATCGTCTTGACAAATATCTTCAACAACAAGGTTTCACAAAAGGATCCACAGAAAACAACTTGTACACAAAAATTGAGGATGATAAACTACTAATTATTGTTGTTTATGTTGATGATATCATCTTTGGCAGTAATGAAGAATCTATGAGTCAAATTTTTCTTCTATTATGCAGCAAGAATTTGAAATGTCTTTATTTGGGGAACTAGCCTATTTTCTTGGTATACAAGTTCAACAAGCAAAAGATGGCATCTTTCTCTCACAAACAAAATATCTCAAGCAGATTCTGAAGAAGTATGGGATGGAAGATTGTAAACCTATATGTACTCCCATGATGACAGGATGTAGCCTCAGTTCTAACGATGATTCTCCCATAGTGAACCAACCAGAGTATAGTTCTATGATTGGAAGTCTTATTTATCTAACAGGTACATATCATGCATGCAATTGGGATTGTTGGACATTTCCAAGCCAATCCAAAGGAATCACATCTTCAGGTAGTAAAGATAATATTCAAATATCTCTAAGGAACCCAAGACTTTGGTCTATGGTATCCTAAAGATGAAAATCTTACCTTTCATGCATACACAAGTGTGGACTGGGTTGGAAATTTTGATGACTAGAAAAGCACTAGTGGAGGTGCAATTTACATGGGGTCTCGATTGGTATCTTGGTTCAGCAAGAAACAAAGTTCCATTGCCTTATCTATAGTGGAAGCAGAATATGTGGTTGCTGCATCTTGTTTCACACAACTTCTCTGGATGATGCAAACATTACAAGATATACAAATCAAATGTTCTCCACCCATCTCCATCCTATGTGATAATACAAGTGTTATTAGTATTTGGGAAAATCTTGTTATGCACTCGAAGGCCAAGCATATTCCAATTAAGTATCACTTTCTATGAGAACAAATGCTTGAGAAAAAGGTTAAATTGGAGTATGTTACCTCCAAAGAACAAGTTGTTGATATATTTACTAAAACTCTTCCCAAAGAAGCATTTGAATATCTCAGACAAAAATTGGGAGTTGTCTTTGCATCATTTCATTGGTAATCTAGTCTGCTCAGTCTATAGGTGAAAATTCAGAAGGTTTCTTTCTATACGCAGGTTTCATGAAGTATATTCGTGTATATACGTGAGTTTCTTTGCAGACGGGCGCGTATGTTTTTCTCTAATGGAAAACAGTGGGACAGACTCAAGATCAGCCTCTTTCATGTTATTGACAGTTATGTTTTGATTTTTCTTGGTCTGGTGTTGATGGGTATAGTCTGCTGATATGGTATTGAGTTATGTTTTTCTCATTGATATTTATCTGATTTATGAAGATGCTTTGATGAATGAGTTTTTGACAATGAACAGGTAGCACAAGTTCAGGGGGAGCATTAGCCTTGCATAATATAATGCATTGTTGGCGTTATGGTTGTTGAATTATGCTACTATTAAGATCTTTTGGTCTCTGTTATTAATGTCATATATGTCATTTGATGTAAATGTCATGTGGAGACCTATGATGTAATATTCATTCATGTATGGACTTTTGAGGTCATGTCAAATATGTAATCCCACTTGGTTGAGTGATTGATGTAAGTATGAGTCCTTGGTGATAAGAAGTTCATACTCAGTTGAGTTATAGAGTCATGTTCTTCATTGAAAATATTTTTGAAGATTCAGCATATGCTCAGGGGGGAGAATGGATAGTATAGTGAAAATTATATCCAAAGGGGGAGCTTTGGTCTGCCATTTTCACTTGATGTCAAAGGGGGAGAGTATATTGGTGTTTGAATAATGGTTATTTGATGTATCTAATAGGTTTCTACAGGTTGTGGTGATCAACACGAACATGGTTTCTATCAAGTCCAAAGGGGGATGTTGTTGGCATTATGATGCATGTGTTGTGCTTGATGCCAACTCACTTGTAATAGAACAAGTATATGGTAACTAGATGAATCCATAGGTCAGTTTAGAGGTGACAGAGTGGTGGAACAAAATAATAAAATGATGGGACAAAGGTTTTCATATCATAATCAAAAGTTTGATAAAGGTGAATATTTGAATATCTATACGTGGGTTCATCAAGGCCAAGTCACGTATACACACAGATACAAAGAAGAAAAGTCGTGTACTTGATGGCGCACTAATTTAAGAATACCAAGGGTCCTTACCATGGTATTAGCCCACAATATTAAGTGCAGTAATGGTTACTTGATCTCATCCAAGATTACCATCGGCACTAGTGTAGTTTTGACTCATGGTATTGGCTAAGGCTCTAACTATATAAGGAGGTGAATATCAATGTGATAAGTGTGCATGTGAAAGGGTTTTTGATGAATAGTTTAATATGAAGTATATTTGCAATGTAAGGGCCATAGTTGACACATAGATCTGAAACAATTATGCACCGATGAATATAATGATGGATCAGGATCATGAGACCTGAAATGACTTTCCATTGTATGATCTACTCGTGGATTAACTAGATCTAAGTATTGATGCGTGTTTTTATCTCTGAATATTATGATCTAGGTCTTCCTAATGTTTTAAAGAGATGCGCAATTTTAGGTCAAAATTTGCAGATTTGTATGCATGTTGGTCTCGGTTAAGTCGCGTATACACGTGGGTTCGTTTCTTCAAATTATCTCACATAAAGGAAGGGTTTATGTTCATAAATGATTGATCAACCTGATCAGTGTTGTTGTATCTCTATTGTTTATCAATGATGTCCTCATGTTGATCTAGGCTGAGCAATAATGTCTAAAGTAGAACTGATTGAATGATGAAGTTGAATTTGGTTACATGTTGATTGGTTGAAAAGATTATTGATGTTGTTAACTATATGAGGGTTCTGTAAGCTAACAGAATATTTTAGAATAACTCTAGTGAACTCTATGTCTAATTCAGAATTACAAGTTTTTACGATATTGAGATATGTAAGCAGGTTTCTCTATAGAAAAGAACATATACACACAGGTTTCCTTGAGTGAAGTAGCGTATACATATTGGCATATGAATGATCAGGGTTGCAGTTGATTTTGTGTGTTGATGTAGTATTATGAGTTCAATTTTGTGTTTTGGTTATAGTGATCTCACTGTTCTATTTGAATTAAGTTGTTGTTTGCTTCAGTTGATCTACAAGTTGTGATGTATTAAAGTAGGTTGATCTAGTGTGAAAATTTATGAAACGTGGTCCACAGATGTCGCTGTGGGTTGGGGCCTTTAGTGAGGAAGTTCAAGCTTCCTGCCAGTAGTAGTTGGTAATCAAATTAGGGGGTTGGAGCTCCCTTCCAGTAGGAGTTGGAGAACAAGTGAAGGTTGTAGCTTTCAACAAGTGGGTGCCTGCGTATTGGCATGAGACTGCACCAGTACAAAAATGTTAGAAGTTTTTGATATTGATAAGTTTGAAGATTGAGATGACAACGATGGTGGTTTTCTCCCACACTGGGTTTCCACCTTAAATCCTGGTGTTCATGTGTATTTGTTATGTGTCATACTTTATTTTGTTCTTACTGCACCTACTTATTGCTTATCAAATGCCTGATAAATCTCTTACATTCTAATTTAAGTTTAACAAATAAATAATTAGATGTTTTACAATGTTATTAAGCATACACTAGTTTCTTTTACAATAGTCGCGTACATATGTGAGTTGAGTTCAGTAAAGTCACGTACATATTTCAGAAAAGAAAATTATTATGGTGAGCTTTTAATACTGATTCACCTCCCCTCTCAGTATTTTTTCCAACTGTAGGTTTTAACCCCGTACAGAAATTACCTGCATACGAATTCTAAAACACATAAAATAAACAATGTGAGAGCATAACACATAAAACACATATACACAGAGATTTTCCGCTGGATCCCAAAACCGGGACTACCAGCTTGATTTTTCATTATGTTCCTTTCAATGTTACAATACATATTTATACATGCTAAAGCATCCAATACCATGGACCGAAAACCATCGCGGCCAAAAACCATGGACCAAAAACCATCACGACCAAAAACCATGGTCAAAAACCATCGCGTCCAAAACCATGTGCAAAAAACATGCACAAAACCATAGGTAGGTCCACCCAACCTATTATAGGGTCCAAAAAAAATTCCCCGGGGCACTGCCCCGGACCCCGTAGAGGGGAGCTACTTGCCCCCCTCAAACCCCCTGTGACCCCCCCGTTGCGCAATCGACGCAACAAAGGGGGGGCTCCATCCCCCCTCTAACCCCCTGGTAAACTACGTAGGCTAGTCATGGAAAGAATATAACACAACCCAACATTCTCCCACTTGTTGTTTTCTTTACATAGGGGGCCACAGGAGAGCTTAGTCATTTATCCAGCCCTACAATGCCCATTATTTCTCTACACCAAGAGAACTTCTCAGAGCTCACATATTTTGTCAATGTATCTACAATATTCTTCAAAGTGTCCACCTTTACCAGCAAGACCTTTTTGTCTTCTATCATATCCCTCACAAAGTGATATTGAACATCAATGTGATTTGTCTTTGAATGATAAGCAGGGTTCTTTGCCAATAAAATTGCACTTTGGCTGTCACAGTCTATCCTTATAGCTCTCTGTACTAAGCCATACTTGAACACAATCTCTACAACCAAACTACTTCCTTGCTTACATGAGTGGGTGCCATGTATTCTACCTCTGTAATTGATAATGCCACTACATATTGTTTCTTACTCACCCAACTGACTGCACCTCCAAATAGGTTAGACACATACCCACATGTAGATCTTATCTGATCTAGATATCCAACCTAGTCTGCATCAACAAAGCCACAAATATCCAACACTTTGTCCAATCCTGGTCTTCCTTGGTAGCACAAGCCATAATCACTAGTGCCACGCAAATACCTGAAAACCCGCTTCACTCTTGTCCAGTGCTCCTTCCCTGGTTTTGACATAAACCTTCTCAATACTCCCACTGCATGTGTAATGTCTAGTCTAGTATAGACCATCGCATACATCAGGCTACCGACTGCACTTGCAAATGGAACACAGGACATGTCCTCTTCCTCTTCTTGTCTCTTGGGAAACTGTTCAGAATATAACTTTACACCTACAGGAATAGGAACCTTCACCAGTTTACTATCCTGCATATTAAACCTCTGCAATATTGTCTCGACATACTTCCTCTATTTTAACTAGAGCTTCCTCTTTGCCCGATCTCTTTTATTTTCCATGCCCAAAATATAGTTTTCAGCACCAAGATCTTTCATGTAAAATTTGGAGGACAATTGGGTCTTCAAATCCTGGATAATTTATTTGTCATTTCCAACCAGCAACATATCATCCACATACAAGTCTAGATAAATAACACAGTCACCAATTAATTTAAAATACACACAGTGATCTTCTTTGCTTCTAGTGAAGCCAAGTCCCCATATAAATGTATCAAATTTCTAATACCACATCCTTGGTTACTGTTTTAACCCATACAGAGACTTCTTTGACTTGCATACTAGTTCTTTCTTACCATTCACCACAAAGCCTTCAGATTGTTTCATGTAGATCTCCTCTTCCAGATCCCCATGAAGAAATGTTGTCTTCACATCCATCTGTTTTACCTCAAAATCAAAAGTAGCAGAAATAGATAAAAGTAATCTAATAGAAGCTACCTTGGCAAAAGGAGAAAAAATATCACCAAAATCAATTCCTGTCACCTGGGAATAACCTTTTTCTACCAACCGAGATTTGTATTTCTCCACCTTTCCTTTTGCATTTGTCTTCTTCTTGAACACCCATTTGTTGCCAATGGGTTTCCTTCTAGTGGGCAACTCCACCAGATCCCATGCCTCATTTTTGTGAAAAGATGTCATTTCATCAACCATGGCCTCTTTCCAGAGTTTTCCATCCTCTGAATCCACTGCTTCCTTCACAGTTCTGGGATCATCATCAATAATAGATAAAGTAAAATTTGAACAGAAAGTAGATGGACTATACCTTTCTTGCTGCCTTCTTTCTCGAATTGATCTTCTCACACCTGGAATTTCTGGCTCTTCATCTTCTAATTCCTTTTCTGCTGTAGAGGCTGATTCTTCATCCTTTAGCTCAAACTCTATCTTCTCAGGTTCCTTTGGTTGGACTTCATGTTTAATAACATTTTTAACCTCTCTAAACACCACATCTTGGTTGTACACAACCTCCCTTTTTACTAGGTTCCAAATCTTATAACCCTTTAAACCATCCTTATACCCAATAAAGATGCACTTTTCAAATTTACTATCCAATTTTGTTCTTTTCTCCTTGGAACATGTACATATGCATCACATCTAAATACCCTCAGTGAAGAAAGAGAGGGTTTCTTACAATCCATATTTACCTCGTGGAGTTGACTCCAAGCTGATGAAGGTGACCTGTGACAGGTACATGCAGTCTCCACCGCCTCTGCCCAGAATTCTTGTCTTAGCCCGGCACCACTGAGCATGTTTCTTTCCCTTTCCATCAACTTCTTGTTCATTCTTTCTACAACTCCATTTTGCTCAGGTTTATATGGAGTAGTCTTCTGTCATGCTATACCACACTTCTTACAGAATTCTTGAAATTCCTTACTATAAAACTCTCCATCGTTATCTATCCTCAGCACCTTTATCTTCTTCTCTGCCTGGTTTTCCACCAGAGACTTAAATTCTTTAAACTTGTCAACAACTTCAGATTTCTTCTTGAGGAAATATATCCATGTATTCCTTGAGAAGTCATATATAAATGATACATAATACACAGACCTACCCAATTATGGAACCTTCACAGGTCCAAACACATCACCGTGCACAAGCTCTAATATTTGTTTCGCCCTCTTACCACCAGAGGGGAAACTCACCTGATTCTGCTTCCCATATACACAATTTTCACAGAAATCAAAATCTAGAGAGCTATTAGTCATACCTTTACTATGAAGTATTCGAAGACCCTTCTCTCCAATATGTCCAAGCCTTTGATGCCATAACATGGTATTTTCTCCAGAGACCACTAGATTTTCTGCTCCACTTTCAGGAACCACAAAACTGTTGCACCCATCAATAACAGTGCTACCTTGCAGCTTGTACAGAGTTCCAATCCGAACTCCCCGCATCAATACTAGTGCTCCCCGAACCATCTTGTAGGTATCTTTCTCGAACACTATTTTTACACTTGCATCATCCAACTTGCTTACAGAAATTAGATTTCTGGCCAATGCAGGAATATGCAGAACACCCGGAAGTGTTCTAACCCTTCCACCTTGCAACTTCAACTTTAATTTTCCACGACCAACGATTTTAGCCTTTCTATCATCCCCTAAGAAGACATCACCACCATCATATTTCTCATACTCACATAACCACTATCTGTGGGGAGTGAAGTGAAAAGATGCACCTGAGTCAATCAAACATGCCTCATGATCAACATGTGTACTTGAAGAAGCCAAGTATACATCCCCACCTTCATCTGAGGTGGTTTTCGCCTCTGCAGAAAGAGCATCATCAGATCCCTTTCCTTTGTCAAGAGCTTTAGATTTACAATCCCTTTTGTAGTGCCCTTCCTTTCCACATTTCTAGCACACCACCTTTACAGGTTTTCCTAGAGATTTAGATCTCCCTCTAAATTAGATCTCCCACTCGATGACTTATTTTTGTTTCTGTTCTGGGACTTTCCTCGTACAGACAAGGCATCACCATTCTATCTCTCCATATTTTTCCGTCTCATCTCCTCCATCAACAAGGATGAGACTATTTCATCAAACTACAAGGTAGTTGCATTGCTACCTATTGCAATAACCAAACTATCCCACGAATCTGGTGGAGAAAAAAACAAACTAATGCACTTATCTTCATCTGAAATTTTAATATCAACAGACAATAACTGACTTACCACAGTATTAAATGCATTGAGATGCTCTGTCATCGAGTCTCCATCTTTCATCCTCAGGTTATACAGTTTTTTCCGTAGTAACAGTTTATTCACCAGAGACTTAGATTGGTACAAAGTCCCTAACTTGTCCCACAAAGCCTTCACCGTAGCTTCCCCTGATGGGTACTTTCCTCCTTATCCTTCCCTTTGGAATCATGAGACTTTGATGGGCCTCTACTATAACCAAGAATTTCTAACTTTCTTGATTCATGCTTAGCCTTTTCCATCTTCAAGGCTTCAGTTTGATCTGCATTCATATTTGCAAGTTCCTTCCTCCTCATCTCATAGGATGTGTTAACACCAAAAGTATCTAGATAAGAGCACAATAAAAAAATTTCAGGAGGCTTAACATCTTGAGGCATGCTCTTCACTAAATCATTAAATCTCTTGTTAAAATCCTCCATAGTTTCATTCTCATTCTTTTTTATATGGCCAATGCCATTTATCATGTGCCTGGCTTCCTTTTTTGCTCCATACTTATCCATAAAGGCACCAATGATGGCTTGTAATGAGTTATAAGAGTTAGGAGGTTGCTCAGTGAACCAATCAATAACATCCTCTTCTAAGGAGAGGACAAAGAGTCTCATATTTACATCATCATAGCTAGCAGTGTTATGCCACTTGGTAATGCAAACATTGAAGCTCTTAACATGTGATGTAGCACTAATGGAATTGTTACCTTGAAAAGGAGACAACTTTTCAATAGTCTTGTCAGGGATATTATGTGGATAGTCATTAATGTTTGTAAAGTCACAAGGATCAAAAAGATCATTCATGATGCTTGGCTCCTCTTGTTCTTGAAAAAGAAAATGGATATCAGAATAGCCTCCTACCCAATATTAGTAAGAAGTCTACTATGAGATAGTATATTTAACCTCACTCTAAAAACCCTTTTAGGCTTAAGAATGGGGCTAGCTGGACCACTTGGATTTATCATAGTAGAAACTTTTACAGAATTAGAGTCAAATGGAGTCACCACTTGAGCAGAAATCTAACTCTAAAAATCTAATATGCAAAAACAAAAAGTTAGTCGTATTCTGAGTACAAGAGGACTTGTCCCCAACAATGACACCAAAAAAGGTTGTCGTCTTGCTTGCACACCTAGTTAATTTGAGAAAAATCCTCAACCCCAAAACGTATGACTTGGTGCAACTAAGAGATTGGGTTGTCACCTATTCTCAACTCTCTCTGTTAAATCTCTCTCCTAGTTAAAGTTAAGGGGGGTAGTCCCTAAAGAAGGTTGATTGATGGAAATGTGAGTTTAGAAGAGATTAAGGTTAAAGGAAAGCTTATCAAAGGTAACGTGATTCCAAAATATGAACAAGCAAGTAAATAAACATGAGTAATATTCAATAAGTCATGCAAAAGATAAAGAAAATAGGCTAGTTCTTATACAAAATGATTTGCTTAAAGTAAATAACAAGTACTTGCTCAGATCAAAATATGATGACAAGCAATCCTGCAAAAGAGAACAATGTTAGATCAATAATGAAATGTCACTTGCAAGATATAAATAGAATATTGTACTAGTAAGAAATGCTCAAGTAACAAGAGAATATATCCAACAATCATGAGCTAAACATCAAGTACATGAGATTACAACTTAGCAAGTAAAGTAAAAGTTGCAAATATAAACATACAAACTATTTGTGAAATAAGGAGAGTGTCATTTGAAAGATATACAATGCTTGCAAATGAGATTCAATAGATCCAAAAATACTACTTGAAAAAATGTAAATAGATGTTGCACTTACTAAAGGAAGTACTCAATAACAAGAGATAATTACATCAAGAAATAGTGAAGCCATCCATCATGAGAAGTACATAAAACCAATAAATTTTCAAGTAAACTTAAAGTGTTCTAAAATGAGTAAATTGGAATGAGATGCAATCTATCTAATGTAGAATTTAATTATCTTGATAAATTTGAAGTTAAAGGTCAATCTAGATGTAACTTTTTTTTCAACTATTTTGAAATAAGTCTCTAGCGTGAGTTGTGGAGGGATACCCAGGAAAAGACTGTTGAATTTGTATTAACGATGTCTCTCGTGGAATATCCAACCACCCGATGTCTCTGGTGTTACAGAGACTATGGCTCCGAAGACTACAAGGTCACCGTGTTAACCACAAAAGAGGGTCTATGTTCCTCAAGTTTAGCGAGAGAGAGGGTAATAAAAGTCTTTCAACCAAGCTTATGCTTTGAGGTAAGTTAATTAAAAATGTAAATTAATGCTAATAATGCCTAAATGAGATGCATGTGAGAATGTTTGTGTTTCAAAAAAAATGTGATGGGAGAAAATATTCAAGTAATGTCACCAATATCTTTCAATTGAAATGGAATATGAAACAAATTAGCTTGATGTAAAACCGCAAGTTCCAAAATTTGTTGCTTGCAACAAAGTAAATTTGATCCAAGTGAAATAACACAAAAAATACTTCATGAAATGATCATAAATAACGACAATGCCATATGAAGATGGATTGATAAAAGTATTGAAGCAATATTTCCAAAGGAACCTGTAAAGAAAAGTAAGATAGTTTAAATTTTTACCAAAATGAAATATTTGTTTTCTCAAATAAAACTTTCATGTGTTATAAATGGAAAGCACAAGTATTGAATAAAATGGAAGTGGCAAACTATAAACTAATCTCAAGCATGTGCGAAAGAAAAGAAGTTTATGATTGTTATATTAATCATGCATGAAATGAAACTAGTAAGTGATAATAGTGAAGAATATTAGAGCAACTAACCAAGACATTAGTCAATCCACACAAAGTTTCTCCTTCTAAATGAAGAGAAGGTATACCATGGGAAAAATTCTCAAGCACTCACAAAAAAAAAAATAGTGTTTTATTAGTTTAGTTACAAGAGATGAGAGCCCGTAAAGGCCCCAAATAAGCTCAAGAAAAATCCTTACAATGAAAGCTTTAGACCATAGAATTTCCTTGATGAACTATTTGATACAAATGAGGCCAAAGAGAGGCCTTGAAATATGAAAATTTGAGGGCTCGCTTTAGGTATAAAAATTAGATTTGAAGAGGAGAATATTTTCACAAAACAAGAGGTTAGGCCTCCTCAAGTGTTAAAATTGGCATCTGATTCCGATAGGTATTTATGGAGATATGAATTTATTTTGATTATGAAATTATTATCAAGCCGACCAGCAACTTGAGTAGGCTCAAAAGCCCAATAGACGTGTCTATTCATCATCTACATTTTAGTATAACTAGAAGAATATTTGAAGTCATTTGCACACACTCTTTATGTGATCTCCTTTCCACGTCTTGGGTTTTTGGAGAAGGAGAGACACTAAAGAGTACGTTGGCCTTATATGATGCCCTAGCCGCACTGAATCTAACTGCAGAGAGGATGATGCCCTAGCCACAGCCAAATGGAGAGCACTAGCCGCAAATTGAAGGAGATCTATTTGCTGTCTTGGGGAGCTGCAATACGTAGTCTAAAGAAGCCCTAATCCATGGACTAAAGGAGGCCCTAATTGCCATTGAAAGAAATCTAATACACAGTGTCTTAACGCTGCCATGGAGAACCCTAACCACAATTAATGAAGCCAGCCCTATAGATGCAGTCAGGGATGATGAAAGACTAGGCCACAGTTTAAGGAGGGTTTATGTGCCCTAACCACAGTCAGTACAAGCCCTAGCCACAGTCATACAATTGGCTCTCAAACGCTGTCTAATTATGCACAGAAAGGAGGTTTCAAATGCAGCTTTAATACATTGTTCAAAGGAAGCCTTTAATACGCTGTTAAGTGTAGCACTTATCCGCACAAGAGCCAGGACATCTAGACGTTGTCAAGTAAGCTTAAACGCTGTCCAGAAGTGACCTCTCCATAGCTTGTAAGGTTCTGTCTCATAAGAAGGTTCTATCATTACAGTGATCAGGGAGAGGCCTCAAGACATTGCTAAGGAGCCCTAAATGCAACCAAAATCGTTGTAGGTGATAGTGTAGTATCAAGCTCATGAATAGCCATGAATTCATGATTTGTCTAGACCTGTTGGAAGATTCGATAAGCTACATCTAGCTGCTTTGCTAGGCTGATATGCATATGAATGTGTAATAAAACAACAGAAGTATATTTTTGCAGCATGATGAAGCAACGAGAAGGTAAAACAATAACATGATGGGCACATTAGCAAGGACAGCTTAATGATCATGGGCAGCATGAAGCATTATGATGAATGGGCAGCATGATGTATGAGATCATCAGCAGCATGATGTATGGGCATCATTATGAGCAGCATGATGTATGAGATCATGGGCAGCATGATGCATAGGCAGCATGAAGCATAATGATCATGGGCAGCATGATGTATGAGATCATGGACAACATGATGTATGGGCAGCATAGTGATTATGAGCAACATGATGATGCATGATGCAGCATGATGGTGCTACACGGTAAGGTGTAGCAAATGGATGAGATGCATCACTATGATAGGTGAAGAAGTCACCTTAGAGAATCAATTGAAACAATATGTCTTCAACCGATCTCTGTAGATATCAAAAGTCAAAGTGTTGACTTCTATTGTAAATGTACTATCTCTCTCACTTTCTTTGCTGAACTTTGAAGAAGATAAAAGAAGAATTGATCAAGGGTTTCCCCACATTGTGGGGTTTGTCCCTGGCTAGCACCACATCATGTGTCCTCTTGTCTTGGCTTGTCTTCTGCGATTTATGTTTATTTTCTATCAGCAGTTTACTTTAATGCTGATGTGATTGCTAATTTGGAAAAGATATCGAGCTAACTATGAAAATTTAAATAAATTGCTCTAACATAGAACATACCTAAAACTAACATGGTATCAGAGCTGAGGTGAAGACAATGCCCAAGTAAGAGTGAAAGAGCAATCACCAAAGACAGTTGGGACGAGACAAAAGGATCAATGGGTTCCTCATAATTCACCCAGGGTGAAGTCGAAGCAGAAAATATTATCAGAATGGTACAGCGGAAGGTTCTGATGGCCTACCTAAAGATCTCTTCATTGGGAAGTTCGGATCTAAAGGTGGAAGGAAAGGCAAATGCTTTGGTTGCAATAAGTTCGGCCATCATGCGAAGGAGTGTCCGAAGGACAAGGGCACATCCCTTGATGAAGATAATAATCATTCCATAGACATCTTCAATGATCAGAGGAATGATAAGTAATGCACGTCATCAAGGAAATGGTCAACTCTTCAAATAAAGCAAGGAACCCCAGAATCTCTTTTATGCACCTAATCGCAAGAAGAACCTGGCGTCCATCTCAAAAATGGAAGTCAAAGGTTTCTGGGTGGCACTCATCGATGGAAAGGTATGTGTTTAAAAATAGATTTTTCAAAGATGTTTTAGAGTTCAGGGTTGTATCAAGTCCACTAGAGACCATGTCCATTGACTCAGCACCGGAGGTCTGTGAGTCAGATGGTGACCGGGATGCCTGAATTCAAAAAGAGCATGAAGGTACATGTATGAGATGTATCGAAGGAAAATCTTACAAGGGGACCATTCCCCTCATGTAGCAGGTCCACAGGTTTGGAACAACCCGTGGAGTTTGAGATTCATGAAAAAGAATCTCATGTATACAGGTGGAAGAAAGCCCTCTGTGGCTTGAATCAAAACACCTCAGGCGTAGTATGAAAGGATTGATAGTTGTTTGATGAAGTTGAGATTCACTAGGAGTGAAACCAATCCAAACAATTACCCGAAGGTTGTGGATTATAGACCTCTCATACCGGCACCTTATGCGAAAGAACTATTTCTATCAAGTGCAGAACCTCTCATTTGCATAAGTAAGAGGGAGTTGGATTTCGGACATATGTTTTGCAGTTATCATGGTGAGCTCATATTTGGTTGAGTCTCACTGGATTGGTGCCAAGAATCTTCTGAGACATCTTCGGGGCACAATCTCTCTTGGATTGAGATACACTGCCGGAAATATGAAAACTGCATGATTATTCGAATGTTGACTGGGCAGGCAGTGTGGAGGATCACTAGAGCACTTCTCAGTGCTGGTTCTCTTTGGATTCTGTTTCGATATCAGGGATGAGCAAGAAGCAAAATTCGGTTGTTATAAGTACCGCCAAGGCCGGATACATAACTACGAGTATGACCTCGTATGAAGTTGCCTAATTGTGGAAACTCTTCAGTGAGTACACATGATGAATACCACTGTGATTCTCTGTGACAACCAGAGGTGGGATTCAGTTATTGAGAAATCTCGTATTCAATGATTGCTCCAGCAGATAGACATTAGACACTGCCTTATCTGGGATATGGCAAGTCGATGAGCAAGGAGGCTCCATCGCATTGAGATGATGTACATGTTGATACAACTTGTCAGAGCCCCGGGGAAAGATCAAATTTGTGATTTTCTCGAATGACTTGGATTCATCGAGAGACCCTTGTAAAAGGGTCCTGCATGTTGCATACATTGAGCTCTGGAAGCTCTAGGGGCTTGCAGTTCTTACTGGAGCAACATATGACCATAGTGTTGTTGGGAAAAGTATCCAATACGGAATGACCCTATCCCACTCTAAGGGTGATAGTACCTCAACAACAACTGAATACAAAGCTATTCAAGATTACTTCTTTATGAGATGTAAGAGAGAGGAGAAAGGGATCCACTAACCGTTGTCTTCCGCTAATGGTTGATCCAATCTTCCCTCTTTGCTGCTTGCTTCCAGCTCCTTGCTCTTTCACTGGCCCAGCTACACAAAGATCCTGCAAAAGCACAAGAAAGGGAAACTACAAGAAGCATACATCCATAACTGATTCAAGGATTAGAATAAATCAAATATACAAGCATCAATTCGCCATAGAGACACATGCATATAGAAGAACCTCAAATGCTTTATTAATGGAAGAAGTAAAGTTCTGAGAGTGTTACAACCATAAGAGGCCCAATCCAGCAACACCTCCCAGCAGAAAGAAATCTCCTCTTCACCTCCTTCAAAGCAATCACCCAATAGTTCTATACACAAACCAACAGCACTTCCTTACTTGCACAAAATTCCAGCCTCCTGAGACCTCATGAGAGAGCTCTATATATAGGAGATTTGGAGAAAGGATGAGTCAGCTTGAGACTGACATGAAGCTGACTAGTGTCCTCTCCCACTTTAGTTAATCTTCAGTTCTTGAGTCCACTTGGAGATTCTTGCTTCCACTTGGAGATCAAGACCCTCTTACTCATCACAAGGCGAATTCCTTGACCCAAGTGTCAGTTTGGAAGCTTCCTGGGCAATTGACACCTTGCAGAATGACTGTGCCACTTGGCCAATCTCGCCCAGAGCAGGTAGCCTTCATTAGATTTGACATTTAGCGCAGGTACAGAGTGGAGCAGTTGACATTCAGCGCAGATGCTCAGTGAAGCAGCTGACATGATCCAGAAATAGCTTGTTTTTTAGTGTTTTCAGGTGGAGAACTGATTTTCAGTGCTGTGGTTTGCTGACCTTGTTCCTCTAAGGGTAAGAACAACATGTTTAGGGACTTTGGATCCCTCAGATTATTGACATTTCATGCTCCATGTTGTTAGGCACAAAAATGTCTATAACAGTTGCCCCCTAAAGTATGAGGTCGCTTATCGGGTGAAATGCTTTATCAGGAGGATCCGAAGTTCATTCAATCGCTGAGAGGTGCCCTGTAATAAAATACAATACAATACATTATTTTTCATTCTGCTTTCATGATCTAGCTGAGGCAGGCATTCCCATGCTCAGCTTTATAAATTCATTTTGGTATATAGAATAGACGATCGTCTGATGGTAGACTAATAATTCTCTGCTGAAATTATCATCCTTTGAGTAGGATGATCATCTGTTGCAATGATGTACATAACAAATGTCTTTATATCCTGAATATATATCGCAGCCCGGATGGATGAAACTAGATCTGGGGTCTTCAAACTCGTTCGATCTTCACTCTAAGTACAAGTCGATCCATGTGAGAATTGCACTGAAGTCGAACATGGAAAGACATCGCTTGATTACCGGTCAATAATGTAAACTGTTAACAAGTGCGAGAGGAATCACCAATAATGACAATGACCCTCAAGGTACTGCAGTACAATTCACGTGGTGTGAATAAAGGACTTGGCGTCGAACACCACGCAAAATCTTCCGGTCGAAGGTCATTGATGTATACCTGTCGCCGAAAGTGAGAAACTTGCCCTTGAGGCATGCAAGCTTCAAAGTACTGGGGGTTTTGTTCCTAGATCAACTTCTTGGATAATGAGCTGAAGTCGACAAGAAGCGATCCATCAAAGGAGGGCCTTAATGAATCCCACATCAGTGACACGGAACGGAGCAAATGATTTTAGTGGAGGTGAAAACAATCTGTGAAATATGATTCAGGGTGGCGATCATGGGTGGATGAAGGATAATGTATGGTAGTGGATGGGACACGGTTGACTCTCTCTGAACAACATCTCTTGAACATATAATGACACTAATGTGATGGATCGGTAGCATTACCCCAAATGTGGATGGTTTGGCGAGGACCATGGTGATGAGACCGGTGAATGAAACAACCCGACCCGATGTGATACGGAGGACAAAGTGTCATGTTCAAGAGCGACTTGCTACCATTAAAGCTTTGAGGTTCTCCCAATTTTTCCCCAGTCATTTCTGACCAGTACCTCTTTATTTTTGTCAAGCTTGAGGAGGATAACATATGCTTGTTCTATAACCTGCCCTTCGGGCAAGCCCATCGCTATGTTTTAACGAGCCTAGCGATAGGGAAACTCGTTCTCGTCTAAAGACAAGTTTGTCGCTATTTAATCATTTTAACGAGTCTAACGACAAGGAAAACTCGGTCCTTTTCAATTTTAGAGAGTCTGAAAAGGTACAGAAAGTTAACTCCAAAATTCCTTTTTCGTCATCTAATCCCTTAAGTCTGAAAAAGTATAAAACAATACAGAAGGGATGAGTTTTCGGTACTTTTAACGAGCCGAACAAAACAAGCACTCGATCTTTTTGTGCAATAATCCCTCAGGTCCAAAAAGATTAAAATCTAGAGGAGGGATAGCTCTTCCGGTCGTTTAACGAGCTGGAAGGCCAAAACTCGGCAAACTTTTCATATTTTACGAGTCAGATGAAAAGAGCTCAAAGAAGACTCGTCTTTTGAGGAACGAGTGATAAACAGGGATAGCAACTGATTCCAGGTACAGGTTGGAATTTTCCAATCACGGCAGTGTCACAAGGATGGCTAGGTGAAATCACTCTTCGCAGCTGTTCCTCAAAATGGGTAAACAATCATATGGAGGTGAACGATCGGCCAAATGATGGTGGAGGTGGCGGGTGCAAACACGACCAGGGCTTTTTATGGCTGATAAAATTACGATCACAAAGGTTATTTACCGGGATAGGTTCTTTTTTTAGATAAAAATGAGCTTAAACTCTGGAGGAAACATTGCTCACTGCTTTTATTTATTTTTTAACGAGCATGAAGACCGCGTTAAAACTGCTCGGATCTTGCGTTTATTTTTTAACGAGCATGAACTTTATGCTAAAACTGCTCGATATACCAGTCATAAGATAAGAAATGTCTCCTGCAAGATTCCAATTTTTATAGAGCTTACACCTCACATAAGCTATGCTCTTTGGCAAATTTTGACCTTTGCCCCACATCCTTTCTTTATGTAAGTTAGGAAACGATCAATGACCGCTCTTTGCTTACACTCCAAAAGGTTTGCATGCCCCCAGGTATAAGGTACAATTTCAAGGATGCCCCTACTTATCCTTCAAAACATTTGTTTTGATGGGTGAGGCTTGCCTCTTTCAGGTTATCCAAAAAATGGTTTTATTTGCTGCCACAAATGAAACTCTTTTCTGGCGATGTCTATCATTAGGTTACTCAACGATGGTTACTATTTGTTGCAGCAAAGGAATCTCTTTCTTTGGAGGCTGCCCCTACTTATCCTCTAAAACATTAGTTTTAATGGGTGAGGCTTGCCTTTTACCCAAAGATGGTTACAATTTGCTGCCGCAAAAGAATCTCTTTCTTTGGTAGCCTACCTGATTAGACAAAGGTGAATGACTAAAATCATCAAACACATAACTTTGACAAAAGAATCCTGTTCCAGAACAACCCCTCCTCCTTCTTTCGGACGGGGTACGGACTAGTCATATTCTTCCACGGAAATTCTACTTTATACCCAAGGTTTCCTCTGCCCGAAGCAGACCAGGATGCATGCCCCCTGGGTTCCAGTCCCATCTTTCTGAATCACTCGCATTCATCGGGAAGGAGGACTGGGGGTGGAGACATTTCTCGGGTGAAAAGACCATTGAGGGTTGGTATTTGACTATTTGCGATGCGTGATCCCGGAAATGAAAGTTGGTCTACGAGCTTGACCATTCTTCCTTCGTGTGGAAAACACATTACTCTAAAGAGTGAGGAGACTATAGCTCCCATGCAATATATATAGTCTCGTCCAAGGAGTAGGTTATAATCCAAGGGTCCTTGAACGACCATCACGTTCATTTGAACGGTCTTCCCTTTCAATGTAACAGGCACATTGGGGAGGATCCCTAACGGTCGACTGGTTCCTTTATCAAAACCCGAGAGATTTCTTATCTCAGGGAAAAGCTCTAGGGAACCCAGTGCTTTCCAAGCAATAGAGGAAAGGATACTCACAGATGCCCCTTCATCAATGATAGTTCCAGCCATTACCATTCTGTAAATTTGGACTATGATTCTGAATGGTATACTGGCTGGTAACCGGGGTCTGCCTAGTTGGTTCCAATCAAAGGACACAACCAGGTTGCTTGGTGGTGGGACCGAATACACGGCCGGATACGACCCTGACGATGTTCCTTCCTGCGATAAAGGAATGGGCGCATTGCCCTGATGCTCATTAGAATCTGTGTTGATGAAAAGAATCTAGATGGTGTCATCCTTATTCTCTTCAGTGAGGGTGTCATTTGAAGATGAATCTTCAGTGACGGTGTCATTTGAGGATGAAACCTCTGAAGGAAGAACCGGGTCAACTGCCGTATTGACCTTTAGACTTTCGTTTGGTCTGGATTCAGTAGGTTCATTTTCAATGACTGACGCTTCAGCTGACCACTTGAGCAGGCCAGCTGTATTTTCAACCAACGAAGGACTCGGCACGAGTTTTTTGTATCCAGGAGGAAGTATTGCCGGTGAAACCGGACGATCTTCCAAAACTCTCTTCGCTTCGTCTAAGAAGGGACAACGGTGGATAGCGTGACCGCCTTCACACAGTCTGCAGGGGGATCTTACTCCCCTCTCTCTTGTCTTGAACCTTCACTTTCACTGGTTGACGGTACGCAATCAACATGGTTATCAGAGGTTGATGCTCCCGAATTGTGCAAACGAGGTGACCAGTCCCTTAGTATCCGGGGAATACAGGGACAATCTCTATGGAAGTGGTCTCCTTTACATATGACACATGGCGATTTAGGCCCGGTCTGTGCTGTGTGTGGGTTTTTGTCAGATGTCTTTTGCTTGCCCCCAGTCGCCTTAGGCTCCTTCTTCTTCCTTTCTCTCTTCTTCTTCTCCTTTTTCTCCATGGGAGCTTGGCTTTTGCCAGCCCCACCTTGTGAAGATGAAGGAGTAGAGGAAGAGTTATAAGAAGTAGAAGGCTGGTGGGCAGCTCTAGACCGATCTAACTGTTGACTCAACTGCTCAGGAACCATGGTGGTCTGAACTACATTAGTTGAGAATAGCCAAATAGGCAGGCCAATTGTCAGTCCTGGAAGCGACAATGTGGCCATGTGGGGCGCACCGACTTCTCCCCAAGAGGAGAATGGACTAGGATTTCCATCATGTGGAGTTCCTTGGTTGGGGCGTTCCATGTTCTCAACTTAAGATCAACGCGGGAATAGGAGGTGATTATGTTCCGTTTAAAATAAATTTTATAACAACTTGCTTTTTCACTTTTTAAGAGTCAAGAAAAAGCTAAAGATGACTCTAGTCTCCTTCGATGTTTTAACGAGCTCGAAGTGACAAATGCTCGGATGGACTTTTTCAGTTATAGAGTTTGAAAATGGCCAAAAGAAACTACTCTGGAGTTCTAGGCAGAGGGTGTGCCAAACTTTTCGCAAAACCACAGAATATGTTTTACGGTACGGGTGGTCGATCTTCGTGAATGCTGTGTTCACTGCATTGCGATCAGTAGGGCGGCCGACACGGTTTCCTATTGGATAAAGGCTTTATTCCTATAGGGTCTCCCAATATATACGCGACGGTACGTGGGAGCACAAGTCCGTATTGATACTTATCGCTTCACCGTGGAGGAATCACCCAACCACTCAACGCTAAGATATCACGTTTAACGACGCCGGAACACGTCTCTAGCTTAGACCTCTAGATGTTTGCGTTATTTTTCAATGCGTTGTTATGTAAATTCAATTTATTTTAAGGTTGATCTTGTTTAGCAGTTTGCCTTTATGGATCACCACGAGATGTATAGTAACACTCCTAAATGCAGTCTAAGATGATAAGCAAGCTTTTCAATCTTTCAACTTTGAAAACCTTAACTACTGAGGGAAACGAAAGATAACACCTTTTCACACAGATCATAGAGCACACACTAATGCATTTTCCTAAATCAACATGCAAGCTGTCATAATGCACATGCACAATGCAAGTATTTCTTTTCTCTTTCTTAATGTTGGTGAAATGCAAAAAGAAAGTTGTTGTATAATTTTGAATTCAATTTCAAGTGAAAGCAAACAAGCTTGTCCAAAATCAAAAGACACCTTAAGATTTACTTGTTTCGACACTAGAAATATATAAATTCAAACCAAATGAAGAAAGCAAAAGCTCAATCAGCTATGAACAGCAAATAAACTGACTCTTAAGATCAAAACGACACTTTATCACAGGTCTAGATCTAAGAGGCCACAGCAAGACTAGTTCACTTTTCGTTATGGGAAACTGTAAATGCATAAGAAATACACAAAGAACAAACACAGTTTCTTTATACAACTGAGGCGGAATAGTGACAAGGAAAGTTGGTTTCAGATAGGCCCACTGACTGGTAACAAACAACAAAAACAAGATTGAAAACAAGGCAAGAACCAGCAGGAAACCTCAGCAGCACAAGGCAAGACTGGTCCAGCGCAGGTGGAACACTGCCTGTTTGACCTTCAGCGCAGGTAGCCCCTTCGGGAACTGCGCTGAAATGCAAACAGCCTTTGTACAGCCTGCACTGAAGAACGAAACTTTCGTTTCTGGTGGTTTCCGGGTCACAGATTGCTCAAAAATTCACAGTTTTTGCTCAAATCAGAAGCTATCAGTCAAGGACACACTAAGGGATGACAAGGAGGATGAAAAGCTATCACTAAGAGCTTATTAGAGTCCTTGTGGATCAGCTCTTCAAATCATAAACTTGCCCAGAAACTGAGCTAGAGTAGCTGCCCTCTACTTTGTATTTGAAAGATTCAAACACAGTTCGATTCGGTAGTCCCTTTGTTTATGAAATGAATAGCAAAAACACAATCAACCAACAAGATACGATCCCCAGCGGAGTCGCCAATTTGTTGTTGGGAAAAGTATCCAATACGGAATGACCCTATCCCACTCTAAGGGTGATAGTACCTCAGCAACAACTGAATACAAAGCTATTCAAGATTACTTCTTTATGAGATGTAAGAGAGAGGAGAAAGGGATCCACTAACCATTGTCTTCCGCTAATGGTTGATCCAATCTTCCCTCTTTGCTGCTTGCTTCCAGCTCCTTGCTCTTTCACTGGCCCAGCTACACAAAGATCCTGCAAAAGCACAAGAAAGGGAAACTACAAGAAGCATACATCCATAACTGATTCAAGGATTAGAATAAATCAAATATACAAGCATCAATTCGCCATAGAGACACATGCATATAGAAGAACCTCAAATGCTTTATTAATGGAAGAAGTAAAGTTCTGAGAGTGTTACAACCATAAGAGGCCCAATCCAGCAACACCTCCCAGCAGAAAAAAATCTCCTCTTCACCTCCTTCAAAGCAATCACCCAATAGTTCTATACACAAACCAACAGCACTTCCTTGCACAAAATTCCAGCCTCCTGAGACCTCATGAGAGAGCTCTATATATAGGAGATTTGGAGAAAGGATGAGTCAGCTTGAGACTGACATGAAGCTGACTAGTGTCCTCTCCCACTTTAGTTAATCTTCAGTTCTTGAGTCCACTTGGAGATTCTTGCTTCCACTTGGAGATCAAGACCCTCTTACTCATCACAAGGCGAATTCCTTGACCCAAGTGTCAGTTTGGAAGCTTCCTGGGCAATTGACACCTTGCAGAATGACTGTGCCACTTGGCCAATCTCGCCCAGCGCAGGTAGCCTTCATTAGATTTGACATTCAGCGCAGGTACAGAGTGGAGCAGTTGACATTCAGCGCAGATGCTCAGTGGAGCAGCTGACATGATCCAGAAATAGCTTGTTTTTTATTGTTTTCAGGTGGAGAACTGATTTTCAGTGCTGTGGTTTTCTTACCTTGTTCCTCTAAGGGTAAGAACAACATGTTTAGGGACTTTGGATCCCTCAGATTATTGACATTTCATGCTCCATGTTGTTAGGCACAAAAATGTCTATAACACATAGGGTGACTCACGCTCCCCTAGTGGTGTGCACTGTGGACAAGATGATTTGCTCTCTTATGGGACCGAATGATTCACTCTCCTGTGGACAGGATGATTCGCTCTCCTGTGGACAAGATGATTCGCTCTCTTGTGGAATAAGATGATTTTCTCTCTTGTGGGACAGGATGATTTTTTCTCCTATGTAGCAGGATGATTAGTTCTCCTGTGAGGTCTGGATGATGTGTTCTCCATGATGATTATGTAGCAGGATGATTAGCTCTCCTATGAGGTCTGGATGATGTGTTCTCCATGACGATTATGTAGCAGGATGATTAGTTCTCCTGTGAGGACAGGATTGATTAGTTCTCCTATCGAGGCATCCTACCCATGCAGTCTGGGACTCATGGGAAGTACCTCTCATCTGATCAATGAGCAGGGAAATGAGGATAGGGACCATAGTAGTACCGATGGATGCATCGTTGTATCTACCATACTCCCTATGCTAGGATGACCTTCATTGATCTAGGATCAATGATATTGGTCTGGGACCAGTTGTAGGAGTTGTACCTATTATGACGCTGACTTCGGGTCGGTTGAGACTGGTCTGGGATCAGTGGTATATACTCTAACACTGACTTTGGGTCATTGTAGAACTGGTCTGGGACCAGTGAGAGTGGTACATACTATGACACTGACTTCGGGTCGGTTGAGACTGGTCTAGGACCATTTGTACACACTCTGAAACTAATGATACTGGTCTAGGACCAGTGGTAGGAGTGGTACCCACTATGACGCTGACTTTGGGTTGGTTGAGACTGGTCTAGGACCAATGGTCCACACACTGAGACTAACTTTGGGTTAGTGGAGAATGGTATGAGACATTCTCGATCAATTCTTCTTCTTCATGGTTCAGCAAAGCTAAGTTTAGCAAAGCTGAGCAGAGCATAGCAGAGCCAGCAGAGCTGAGCAAAGTAGAGCAGAGCCAGCAGAGTCAACAGAGAAGAGCAGAGTTAGCAGAGCTAAGCAATGCAGAGCAGAGCCAGCAGAGCAAAACTGAGCAGAGCAAAGCAGAGCCAGTAGAGCAGATCTGAGCAGAGCCAGCAGAGCTAAGAAAAGCATAGCAGAGCCAGCAGGGTTGAGCAAAACAGAGCAGAGCTTAGCAAAGCAGAGCAAAGCCAACAGAGCTGAGCAGAGCAGTCAGGGCACTAATGGCAAAGATAGTACAGCTGGACATATGGATCAGTGGATGGAGTTCTCCCTAGTTGAGAGGGAGTGTTAAAATTGGCAACTAGGGCCAAACTCCATGTGGGTATGGCAGCTGATCTTTTTATTGGATCCCTCTCATCGAGAGGTGTAGGATTGATCTAAAGAACATCCAATTCTGATAAGTATTTATGGAGATATGAATTTATTTTGATTATGAAATTATTATCAAGCCGACCAGCAACTTGAGTAGGCTCAAAAGCCCAATAGACGTGTCTATTCATCATCTACGTTTTAGTATAAATAGAAGAAGATTTGAAGTCATTTGCACACACTCTTTATGTGATCTCCTCTCCACGTCTTGGGTTTTTGGAGAAGGAGAGACACTAAAGAGTACGCTGGCCTTGTACGATGCCCTAGCCACAATGAATCTAACCGCAGAGAGGATGATGCCCTAGCCGCAGCCAAATGGAGAGCACTAGCCGCAAATTGAAGGAGATATATTTGTTGTCTTGGGGAGCTTCAATACACATTCTAAAGAAGCCCTAATCCGTGGACTAAAGGAGGCCCTAACTGCCATTGAAAGAAGTCTAATACACAGTGTCTTAACGCTGCCATGGAGAACCCTAACCATAGTCAATGAAGCCAGCCCTATAGATGCAGTCATGGAGGATGAAAGACTAGGCCGCAGTTTAAGGAGGGTTTATGTGCCCTAACCATAGTCAGTACAAGCCCTAGCCGCAGTCATAGAGTTGGCTCTCAAACGCTGTCTAATTCTGCACAAAAAGGAGGTTTCAAATGCAGCTTTAATACATTGCCCAAAGGAAGCCTTTAATACGCTGTTAAGAGAAGCTCCAATACGCTGTTAAGTGTAGCACTTATCCACACAAGAGCCAAGACATCTAGCCGCTGTCAAGTAAGCTTAAACGTTGTCCAGAAGTGACCTCTCCACAGCGTGTAAGGTTCTGTCTCATAAGAAGGCTCTATCATTACAGTCATCAGGGAGAGGCCTCAAGACGTTGCTAAGGAGCCCTAAATGCAACCAGAATCGCTGTAGGTGACAGCGTAGTATCAAGGTCATGAATAGCCATGAATTCATGATTTGTCTAGACCTGTTGGAAGATTCGATAAGCTACAGCTAGCTACTTTGCTAGGCTGATATGCATATGACTGTGTAATAAAACAACAGAAGTATATTGTTGCAGCATGATGAAGCAACGAGAAGGTAGAACAACAGCATGATGGGCACATTAGCAAGGACAGCTTAATGATCATGGGTAGCATGATAGATGAGATCATGGGCAGCATGATGCATGGGCAGCATGAAGCATTATGATGAATGGGCAGCATGATGTATGAGATCATGAGCAGCATGATTTATGGGCAGCATTATGAGCAGCATGATAGAAGAGATCATGGGCAACATGATACATATGCAGCATGAAGCATAATGATCATGGGCAGCATGATGTATGAGATCATGGGCAGCATGATGTATGGGCAGCATAGTGATCATGAGCAGCATGATGATGCATGATGCAGCATGATGGTGCTACACGGTAAGGTGTAGCAAATGGACGAGATGCAGCACTTTGATAGGTGGAGAAGTCACCTTAGAGAATCAGTTGAAGCAATATGTCTTCAACTGATTTCCGTAGATATCAAAAGTCAAAGTATTGACTTCTATTGTAAGTGTACCATCTCTCTCACTTTCTTTGCTGAACTTTGAAGAACATAAAAGAAGAATTGATCAAGGGTTTCCCCACATTGTGGGGTTTGTCCCTGGGTAGTGCCACATCATGTGTCCTCTTGTCTTGGCTTGTCTTCTGCAATTTATGTTTATGTTCTATCTACAGTTTACTTTAATGCTGATGTGATTGCTAATCTAAAAAAATTATCGAGCTAACCATGAAAATTTAAATAAATTATCTAGCATAGAACATACCTAAAACTAACATCAAGCCCTCGGCCTAGAGAGAATAGTGTTGCCCTAAAAGAGAACTCAACCTTGCCAAAATATAGTTTCAATGCTCACAATCTCCTTAAACGCTAGCCTTGAAATGAGAGCCAATGGTCCTGCAAACAATTTGTTAAATGTTTTACACAATGATTCTCGCAAGCTACCACAATAACAAGTTAGAGAGGGTTGCAAGACAAACCAATTATTAGCTATGAAATTAATCAAAAACATTTCTATTGTATGTACAATATAATCGACAAAGGCTAAGCTAAAAAGTATGAGTAAACTATCATCTTTGCTTAGCCATAATTTAGCTCTAAAATAGAAAAATTGTATGAATGAAGGACAATGATTTGAAGAATTAATTATTTTGAAAGAAATATACTTGAAATATGAGCTAAGGCCACAAGTCCCTGCAAGATAAATTGAAAGATGATGCCTTGAGAATTAGCAAAACTGAGTTCTCCTTTGAGTATTTCAAGAATGGGTTGATTCCTCCAAGAACTTGCCTTCACACTTGAAGCTTGATCCAAAGAAATATTTTATACTCAACTTCCCATAGACAAATTAGATCCATATGGACTTAATCGCATACAATGATGAGAACCATTTAGAGATATATTCGACATCAACTAAATAATTCTTTATCTAGAGCAAGTAAATAATCCTTATGCTAATGTAAGCTAGTTATACATAAATACAACTTGAAAAGCATAATGGAAATAATAACATAATGAAATGAGTAGAAAAATAAGAGCAAGAATATCAAGATATTACCATACACAAGGAGAAAAACATCTCAAATGTAACCCCAAAATCTTGTGTATTAACTTGCAACAAGTATACAATCCAACAGAGTATCCTTAAGCTCAATAGCTCGTATCAATCATACAAAGTGAGAGCCCAAAAATCATATATATGGGTGTGGGAACCAATTCCAAGGAAAATGGGTGGCAATCCCAAGGCAAATGGATGACAATCCCAAGGCCCATCCATACAATCCTTGAGAACCTGTTGGGATGAGAGAGGGACATGTGGATGTGTGAAGTGGAGTGGTAGGAGACCACTCTCCACTTCATCTCAAGTAAATTCAATCAAATCTCTATCAAATACTCAACTCAATGTGAAACTCAAGCTATCCTCCACAGTTCGAGGGATTTTTCTTTGAGAACTCGTGGTCCCTCTCCAAGAAATTTGATTTCCCTTTTTGTCACATGTTTCTCCTTGATTTTTGGTCCATAGTGGATTCCACATAACTTTATCACTTTACTTTAACTCCTTAATGATATTCCACATCATTTAACATGTGTGGATATTTATTTTCTCCAATTTATTTAATTGTTGGCTCAATTTATTACTACATTTTCCAT
Organism: Pinus tabuliformis; assembly: GCA_031772625.1. Classification (NCBI taxonomy): domain Eukaryota; kingdom Viridiplantae; phylum Streptophyta; class Pinopsida; order Pinales; family Pinaceae; genus Pinus; species Pinus tabuliformis. The sequence continues at coordinate 1,311,247,136 of CM062804.1, forward strand.
TAAACTTAGGAAAAGTGGGTTTTGAGGGTCTAGAACTTATTTTTTACCCGTTAAAGTGTGTCTTAGTAGAGATTTGAGGGTGAGAGGTGTTATTTGGGCACACATACCCCATACAACTTCCCTAGACATCACTTATTACACTCTACAATCAGAAATTTTTAAAATTTCAATCCAATGGGAAATTTTACAAATTAAAAAACTAACCCCTAGACCTGATCAAATTCTTGGAAACTTTACAAGTGATCTAGTATGGTAATATAAAATGGCTCTAGACACTGGAACTCACCAAAGGCCTTACCGTCAAGCTACACTCTAGCTTTGGGGTTATTCTTGGAGGAAAAAAACTCAATTAATTAAGTGTCAGAAAGTACTTAATAATTAACCAAGTAAAACAACTCTCTCAGAGTAAATTCACTTGATGACAATGTCCCAAGTTACCTAGGTCAGTTACATGACTTAACTCATCACACTAGCATCACTTTACAACATCCTCATAGGGCTTGTTAAATCTGAGTACAATGTAGAAGAATATGAGAATAAGAAGATAGAGTTAAAAAACTCTGATGATATATGAACTCTGATGGTGCATGAAGTCTTTGACATATTATCGGGCATGGAGTCTTTCAAGTGATATTCAATGGTTAACACCACCTAAAATGGAGATTATTCTTGGTGATGTATCATTTATTCAATTTTTGGACTATACTGGAAAGTCTCATTCCAGTGCTCGATCCGCCATCAAAAGGGTCACCTCAAGGCGACATGTAGTTTTTCAAGTTTGAAGGATTCTCAAAACCCTAGCCAAGGTGTTAGGGTTTCTCACATAGCCCTAAATAGCCTTTGTTTTTCCAATGAAGATCTACAAGGTGGTGGCACAAGTAACTTGAAGTAGTGATATTTTGATTGTAGTCCCTCTAGTCCAAAATTAGTGGTGTTGGACTTGCTTGAGGATGATGTTGGGTATTTTCCAGAATCTCTTCTATGGAAGTTCCTAGTGCAGCCGAAGTTTTCCAATTTCCTCATGATTCAGTGACTGAAGTGAACGGGTTTTTAGGTGGTGAGGGTGCCTCCTCAAACCATAGTGATGGCTTTGGAGTTCCTCCTTCCACAACTGGGGTTTCACTGACTCGGTTGAACACTGTCTTAGGTAAACTTCTCCAAACTCTTGACAGATGACATTTTATTGTTGGATAATATTGTAAACTATGTTTCAAAGCATCCCACTTGTAATATGTTTGTCTCTTCTAGTTTACCTCCAGCAAACTCTCCCTATAATATTCCCCCTCCTCCTGTCATTCCCACTCTCCCTATCTCCAAACCCTCGCTCTCTAATTGTACAAACAAATAAAAACAGAAATAGAAACGGAAATAGAGAATAGAAACAAATGCATGCATACGCCATGCACAATAGACAAAAGTTTTGCCCTAGGAAACCCTTAAGGCATAAAACCCAACTAGAAGGTAAGGTTGCTCTACTCTTTTTCCTCTGGTATGAAAATATGCAAGTACATATGAAGAGGTACTCTCCAAGGAGTTACTTAAGAGATGTGTCCTATAAGGATGCTACAAAACTCTAACCTCGTCTATTTTGCTCTCTAACTTCCAACTCCTAGTTGTTCTTCTCATCTATGGAACAAAATACAAAAGCATAGAAAGGAACCCCTACTCCTATTTGTTTGATATTTAACATAGCTTGATAGCCAGTGCGGTTAAGGTTGTTGAGAGGAAAACCCACAAGAACTCTTTTCTTCTTATAGAAATTCAAATGATGAATCTCAAGATGTATAACCCTTGACAAAGACCCCTCCAAGACCAAGTTGAACTTCTCCTTGAAGCACTTCCTTCTTACTAAGTCAACCCAAGTCAAACTTTCCTTGTAGCAACCTCCACTTCTCCTTTGACCAATAATTTCGACCTGCAACTTTGGCCTCTCTTGCCTTCAACTTTCAACCTCCTACAAATACTGCACTTCATCACACGTGTGATGGATTTGAGGTAGTTTAGATCTCTTCTTACCTTTGCTTGGATTGGCTTCTCTTGTTTGACTATTCAACTTTTATTTTGGATGCTTCTTTGACCCTTGATTCATCTCCTTAACCTTAATGTAATTCAGTCTTTTTGTAGCTGAGAATATGCCCTAATTGCAATCAACACGTGTGAGAGATTAGCCCAAAACAAACCTTAAATAGTTTAATTTCTCCTTCCTTTTTCCTCCTCTCTTGTTCGTTAGATCTTCTTGTGTTCTCTTATGCTTATGATCGAACTACTTGAGCTAAAATGAATATCCTTTAAATGAGGTCAAGTGATTTTATTTATATGCTTCTTAGAGTGCCCTAATAGGCCGACTTGTCAACCTTTTGAAAGTTGACTTGGTGTAGCACGGTGACAAGGTCTTGAAGGGTCTATGACTCTAATTTTGACTCAAATATATTTTTCTTTACAATATGTAACATGCCCAAAAAGGTCTTCCTTACATGACAATGACTCTTATGACTTGTTGACTCAAAGACAAGCCCTAAAAGCACTCAATCGGCGCTTCACCTATAAATCAAATAACCTTGAACATGAAAACCATGTCTCAAGAATGAAAATAATAATTTTATTTTTCTCTTTACATCAAATACATAGAATCATGGTTACATGTGTCATTATGAAGACTGAACCTAGTTACATATTTCAACAAAGGTTTGACTCCCTCAACCTTCAACTAGAGTTATGCTTTTGGACCTTCTAGAATCTTCTTGAAATTCAACAAGTGGCTAGCCCCATTTGTAGGAGTAATGGGAGTTGACATGTCATCACCTTGTACCATGGTGGTCAACAAAATAGGTCAACTTCAAGAGGCATAACTTTTGCATATGAACTCTAATTGACGTGATTCTTGCACCATTAAAAATATCTAAGTGTAGATTAGCATCCTAGGGTCCAAAACTAAATCAAGAAAGTTTTAACCCCCAAAAATGCCATTTGATGCCTCAAAGTGGCTCTAGAATGTTTCAAAGCCTAATTCTCCAAACTAGGATCCAATGTTAAAATGCCCCTGCAAGATGATTCCTCTATTGAAATTTGGTTTTCATTGATGTCAACCCAATTAGCAACCAAAAGAAGCCCTGCTTTTGATGACATAGATGACAAGGAAGATCAAGGTCTTTGGGGTAACGATCACCTTCATTTGATGATCCTCATCATGTTTATTCTCACGATAAGTAGTACATCTAATGACTCTTCACAATTGATGAGATATGCTTCCTTAAATATTGGAGCCCCATTTAGTAGTTAAATGAGGTCGAGTGCTTTTATTTATATGCTTCTTCGAGTGCCCTAATAGGCCAACTTGTCAACCTTTTGAACGTTGACTTGGTGTAGCACGGTGACAAGGTCTTGAAGAGTCTATGACTCTAATTTTGACTCAAATCTTTTTTCTTTACAATACGTAACATGCCCAAAAAGTTCTTCCTTACATGACAATGACTCTTATGACTTGTTGACTCAAAGACAAGCCCTAAAAGCATCAATCAGTGCTTCACCTATAAATCAAATAACCTTGAACATGAAACCCATGTGTCAAGAATGAAAATAATAATTTTATTTCTCTTTACATCAATCAAATACATAAAATCATGGTGATCACATGTGTCATTATGAAGACCAAACCTAGTTACATATTTCAACAAAGATTTGACTCCCTCAACCTTCAACTAGAGTTATGCTTTTGGACCTTCTAGAATCTTCTCGAAATTCAACAAGTGGCTAACATAATTTGCATGAGTAATGGGAGTTGACATGTCATCACCTTGTATCATGGTGGTCAACAAAATAGGTCAACTTCAAGAGGCATAACTTTTGCATATGAACTCTAATTGACGTGATTCTTGCACCATTGGAAATACCTAAGTGTAGATTAGAACCCTACGGTCCAAAACTAAAGCAAGAAAGTTTTAACCCCCAAAAATTCCATTTGATGCCTCAAAATGGCTCTAGAAGGTTTCAAAGCCTAATTCTCCAAACTAGGATCCAGTGTTAAAATTCCCTTGCAAGATGATTCCTCTATTAAATTTTGGTTGTCATTGATGTCAACCCAAGTAGCAACCAAAAGAAGCCCTGCTTTTGATGACATCACTGATAAGGAAGATCAAGGTCTTTTGGGTAAGGATCACCTTCATTTGATTGTCCTCATCATGTTGATTCTCACGATAGATAGTACATCTAATAACTCCTCACAATTGAGGAGATATGCTTCCTTAAATATTGGAGCCCCATTTAGTGGTTAAGAAACCCAAAGGAGGTGCTACAAGCAATTTCTTTTATTCAAGAAAATTAAAATTAAATGGGTTTATCCTTGTCAAAGTCAAAAAGGGATTTCATTAAGGATCAAACAATTGAATTAAATTTGGCCTAAATGATTGAGGGGGTTTTGGCTCAAAAAATTAAAATTTCTAATGCAATTTAAAAGTGATTTCCCTCCTATTATCAAGTCAGTTGGCCCCTCCTAAAAGGATCCATGACTTGTATAAACTAAGGCCTAATTTTCCCTCCAAATGACATAACTCAACATCTTATCTTTTATGAAGCTCCGCTTGTGTAGTCTTGTAAACCTGAAGAAGAAGGTCAAATTTCTGGGTTAATTATTTGTCTTTTTTACTTAGGTTTTTCATTGGGCTTCCATGATCATTTCAGGGCTACTCGATCCTCCTTTAACAAAGGCTTCTAACAACTCTTAGGCAAATTTGTGATTTTTGGCTTTTGCGTGCTGGGGAGACTAAGCCCTTTCCTGAAGTTTTTATGGACGAATCTAGGGTTGGTTGTTGAGGATATCCAGCCCCTGTGGAAGGGTACTCTTGGGATTATTTGATGCACCCTTCTATGAGACATTTCAGACTGTGATAAGGTCTCCCTTTGTAGCTATATGTGTTTGCAAACATAGCCTCTTCTCCTTGTTTATTTGCATTGCTTGAGGAAATATGCACTAAGGCCTAATCTCATATCTTTCTATGGCATCTCTTATTGAATATCTAGGGCAAGGTTTGACATTCACTTATGAAGTATTCCTTGTTTATTTTGATTGCTTGAGGAAATATGCACTAAGTCCTAATCTCAAATCTTTCTATGGCATCTCTTATTGAATATCTACGGCAAGGTTTGACATTCACTTATGAAGTATGTGTCAAAGATTCTCAGCCTAATCTAAGACAACCCTGAAGCATTCATTAATCATTTGTAGATTTTTTTTAGACTTGAAGTTAACACTGAGGATTGGTTACCCAATCTAAGAGCTCACTTGAACTTTATCCCCTAAGGTTCCTTGCAAACTGACCAATCTAAGAGCTCACTTGAACTTTATCCCCTAAGGTTCCTTGCAAACTGACCATAACAAGATCAAAGGGGTATATTCCTAAAGCATACTAAATGATAAACAAGCATGATCTAAGCCTATTCCATGGACTAAGTGAAGCAATATTACTAAAGATTCTTGTGATAAAAACAATAGACCTAATTTGAGTCTATTTGAAGAAGTCATTCACTAAATGCAAAGGCATACTTCAAGGATTGTAATAATGAGGTATAATCTAAATATTGTTGCATGGGCATGCCTTGAAGTTATTCATCAAGTTTGCTCCTTGTGGCCTATTTCCAGGTGCCACATTTATGAGCATTAAAGATAAGGGAGGTCCTCAAAAACCAAGTGATCTAAACTCTTTACTATTCTTACCTCTTTTGACCTCCTATTTGTCCAAGTTGGGTTGAGTTTTGTAGGTTCTACATCCAGCAATCCTACCCTTTCAAAATTGTCTATGAAGAAATCCAATAAACCATCAACTTGCTTTTTGGCCCCCCATCTTATATGCACCAAGAGGGAAATCCCCCAAAATCTTATATGCACCAAGAGATTCAAGGCTTCTTTGACCATCACCCAACATTTTAGAAGCCATGCATTGTTGAAAAAGCTTTTATCTTCCTCTTAAAGTAGGAACCATAAATATTCAAATAAGCAATTTATTTCCCATGATCCCAATCTACCTTCTCCCATCTATCATCAATTCTTGTAAGATGAAAGTAGGATTATGAACAATAATCAACTCGTTTATATCCAATTTCCTTCAAGAATTAGTTAATAATCTATAGTTCAAAATTAATAAAATCATATGGAAACATCCCTTAGGGCATTTACTCTTAAGGCCCCAATCATAGATAATTATCTTCCACTTTTATCTTTGGAGTTTTCTTGTCTTCCACTTTTAATCAATATCTTCTAATGAGAGGAATCAACAAATTGAGCCCCTTACAATCATTCCAAAGGGATGAGGAAGGAGATGGAGAATAATAACCTCAAAAGGCTAGGGAAGATTCAATGGTTTACAAACATACCTCTCATGAACTGAAAAGCATGTGTTTAGAAGATTCAAACGTAGGGGTACGAGGAGAAATTTCCTTATTCAAGAAAGGTGAATGTGTAATTAATCATTTGCAATTAACCCAAGGGATGCTCCTCTCACTAAGCTTTTACCTCCTTTACCAATGAAATCAATGAAAAGTTTCTTCGAAAAAAAGTTTTCAAAAATCCCTAAAAGAGGTCTATCTTAGGAGAAGAGAGAAGCACATTATTATTGCCATCCTTAAGAGAGGCCTCTCTTTGAAGAAGAGAGAAGCACATTATTATGGTCATTCCTAAATGCTTTAGATGTCTCTCTTTGAAGAAGAGAGAAACACATTATTATTGCCTTGAGATGTCTTGTGGACACATATTTTCCTCCTATATAAGTAAGAACAAACTTTTCTAGTTCCACCAAAATCAAAATCCAGATGATAGATGGGAGAAGGTAGAATGGGATCATGGGAAATAAATTGCTTATTTGAATATTTATGGTTCCTACTTTAAGAGGAAGATAAAAGCTTTTTCAACAATGCATGGCTTCTGAAAGGCTGGGTGATGGTCAAAGAAGCCTTGAATCTCTTGGTGCATATAAGATTTTGGGGGATTTCCTTCTTGGTGCATATAAGATTGGGGGCCAAAAAATAAGTTGATGGTTTATTGGATTTCTTCATAAACAATTTTGAAAGGGTAGGATTGCTGGATATAGAACCTACAAAACTCAACCCAAATTGGACAAATAGGAGGTCGAAAGAGGTAAGAATAGTAAAGAATTTAGAAAAGTAGATTGGGATCATGGGGAAACTCCAAAACTCAACCCAAATTGGACAAATAGGAGGTCAAAAGAGGTAAGAATAGTAGAGTTTAGAAAAGTAAATTGGGATCATGGGAAAACTCCGTAAGTTTTATTGAATTTCTTCATAAACAATTTTGAAAGGGTAGGATTGCTGGATATAGAACCTACAAAATGGACAAATAGGAGGTCAAAAGAGGTAAGAATAGTAAAGAGTTTATAAATTGGAGTTTTCACTTGAAACACTTATTGAACAAATCAAATCCAATTGTCATTTAGTGAAACAAAGGCCTACAAATCCATTTCCATTTCCTATGTATATTATATTTATTATTTTATTTAACATCTAATTTTAGAATTAATTATTAATTATAAATTATTATTAATATTTTTATTATTAATATTACATTGAATTATAAATTAATAAAAAGCACAAAACTAATTCAACCATAGTAGCCCAAGTATGAGGCCTGGCCCAAGTGTCAATGTCATAGAATAGCCCAAGTGTCTATAAATAGATGGTCATAGGATAGATGCTGGTGTCAAGGGTCATAGAATAGCCCAAGTTTAGAATAGATGGTCGTTAAGGCAAAAATCTGGAAAATTTTTAATAATATTTCCATGCTTTCTCACTTGATAGACTTGTGATACCTCATATATCTTAGTTGGTGATGAGACTTCTAAACCAAGGAAAAGTATGAACTTTTTTGTACCATGATGATTCATTGATGGTTCTAGTATGATGCATCTTCTTGGTTGGTGATGAGACTTCTAAACCAAAGAAGAGTTTAGACTATTTTGTAATCATGATGATTCATTTATACCACATGATGATTCGAGTTTAGACTATTTTGGTAAGTTTAGACTATTTTGTACCATGATGATTCATTGATAATGACATTTTCCTTTTTTGTGAATCAGCTTTTTTATGATTCATTGATAATGACATTTCCTGATGATTCGATTCATTGATATTTCCTGATGATTCATTGATTTTTTATGATTCATTGATAATGACATTTCCTGATGATTCGATTCATTGATATTTCCTGATGATTCATTGATAGTGACATTTCCTGAATCCATCTAGTATGATGGATCTTTTTTATTATCTAGTATGATGCATCTTTTTTATTATCTAACTCTTCTAGATATTATCTAACTCTTATAGATGGTAATTATAGCTATATAATTTACTGTTTAGTACTAATACAGGGTTTATTATCCATTACTTATCGTTGCTTTTCAGCTTTTTCATAAATTTCCTGAAAAAGAAAAAAAGCAATGTAACTGGACTATTAATGCATCCGAAATTATTTAAACATGTAACTAATGAGTGAAAATATTTCATGCAAGAATAATCACAGAAAAACTTGGTTACAAATAAACTATTCATAAAGGTAATTTACATATCACCGTAGACCTTCCTTACAAATAAACTATTCATAGCAATATACAAATTGTGCATTGAACAAACAGACAGTATTCCTCTATCTCAGTATACGAAATTTTTTTATGAAGCCTGCAGCTTATCATATTGAAGTATCCCCATTGCACTAGTTCACACATCAATCACTAGACAGTGGATAACAGAAAGTTACAGACTACCAAAACCAACATCGCAGACTAACGGTTTATACCAACAGAAGTAAAAGTCGGTCGGAAGACAACCAAGCCAAGCCACGCAACACATTAGGGCCATCTTCATCTTCGGTTCCAAATCCATGCCCCAAAAGCTTAGATTGACGGTCGTAAGCGATGACAAACACAACAGAACTTATCAGTCAGAATCCGAACTATCTACCTTCACTTCACTTTCTTGAGCAATTTCGATTTGCTTGTCTTCCTTCTTTCCCAATTCCCTGTAGATTGTGCTTTTAATCTTCTCGACAGGCACAATGGGGAGGCAGGCCGCCACTCGGTACTCCCCATCAGACAAATACTGAACTCCATAATTATACTTCTCAACACAGTAAGCACTTGGTGGAATAAGCGCCTCTACAACCTGGGGAACAAGAGGAAACCGACGAAGCGTGTACCAAGCCAACAAGCACCATTTCTCTGCAACAGGCTCGTACTTATTATACAACTTCTTGGCTGAGGGTTCAGATTTGGCATACAGAGTCTTCCCCACTTCTTTGATCTTTTCCACTGGCCCAACTTGTCGAACTTCAGTTACGACGGATCTGGCAACTTCGGGCGCCCTTTTTGCCGCCCCATAAAATTCATAAGATCGTGATTTCAGTGCCGGGGGCACACAACTGTCAAGCTTATCGATCACATTACCCACCTTCCAAAAACCACAAAAAAAAGAATTACAGACTGCCCTGATTGAATGTTCAGTCAGAACCTAAAAGAAACCCTATCATTTTCTTTTCCCGGATAATTTAATGACAATGAAGCCCAACGAAACCCTACTTTTCTTATAGTAAATTTAATCACAAAGAACCCAAATGAAAACCTAGATTCATATTTTTCGGTAATTAAATGTCACAGAACCCACATATTACTGTAGATATGTCCTCTTCTGAATTAAGATTGCGACCGAAACGAATTTAATGAGCCAGAGTAAAATCAAGAGCAAACTGATTGGGGTTTCATGTTTGAAAGTCAAAGGCGGTCGGCATACCTTTTTATCTGCGAATTGCAGAATCTCCAAAGGCTTTCCCTCGACCACCTGGTAGACGGGCATGACAAAAAACTTAACAGCTCCCTCCATGGCATAAACCCCCTGTTTTAGAGGCCCTGAATTCTCTCTGGCATACCCGTAGATACTAGAAAGACGAGCCGTGGCCTTCTGAGCAGCATCCTGGAAAAAACCAAGGTATCTGAGCCCTTGCTCCCCGTCATCCTGCACAGCCAAAAGATCCGTCAGCTATCGCAACAATGGTACCTGCATGGCTCTGTATTCAATTGAAAAAATGTATGCAAAATATGTGCAACAAGAAATTGCTAAGATGTACAAAACCTGGAAATCCGACTGAGACGACATCATAGCTGAATTGTAAGCTTTCTTGAGGTTTAGAACGCGAGTTAACAAGATATCTCAGGAAACAAGAAGTCTGCCCCTGCGGTGTAATGTACCGCGATTAAAGGATGTGATGAATGCTTTGAAAAAGGGCACAAGAAGGGTTTAAATAGTGAGATGGCGTGCAACAGACGGAAAGTTGGAGTTGTCCGTTACACGAAGGTACCCCATCTTAGCCACGTACGCGTATGCCACGTGAACGATGGCAGCCCACCGATCATGACCAATCTTTGCCGACCTCAAATGTCATTTCTTAGAATATTCATGTCTCGGATACGGGGCCCATGCGCTCATAGATTTTTATTTTTGACATTTCTAGGGGCAAACCCGGCGGAATTTATCGTCCAGTACCTATTTTTTTTAATAAATAAATGATGAGTGGAACTAAAAGGGATTTCAGGTTTTTTTTGTTAATTAGGTTAGTGTTATTTGGATGGGAGGCTATCACCATGATTGATGTGTATATCTATGTATTTTATATCCAATTATGTGCATCAATGTTCTGAAGCTAAAAAACTTTTTTTTGGGATAGTTTAATTTTCTTAAAGGAAACTCACATGTGCATCAAAGGGATGCTATTATAAGAATTTTCTGAAGTTAAAGAATCTTTTTTGGGATAGTTTAATTTTCTTAGAGGAAACTCACATCCTCACTCTTTCCTCACGAGATTTAAACCTCTAACATGGTAAGTATAAATTAATCGGTCTACACCTCATAAGTAAAAAAATATGGAGAGGATGAATAGTATTCTTCTCTTTGCATGTGATAATGTTTATGATAATATTTATCACTATAAATATAGTTAGGATTAGGATAAGTATATTGAGGTTTTGGTAAAATAGATATCTTCATTTGTGATGTTCTATTTTAAAAAAAATTGTGTTTTTTTAGTTAAAAGAAATTGTGTATTTGAATACTACATATTTATTTTGTTTTATTGAATATATTTTTGTTTTCACATTGCGAAGATACTTTTACATCTAAATATAACAAGTATTTTAAAATTATAATATTCTTTTAATCTAAATTTTATATTATGTAGTTTTCATGGAACATTGTAGTTTTGTGTACTCTCCCCTCATTTATTGATAGAGATGGATGTTATCCTTCTTGTAAATCAAATTGATTTAGCAACTCTATCCAATGATCTTTATCCTTATTCATTTAGCACATAGGAGTTTGAGTGTCCATCCAAATTAAAATTTCATAAGTGATAAAGAAAGTGCAAAAGTCAAATTTGTAGAGATTTGAAAGGATACATAGTAATTAAATAGAAAATATCCAAAACTCTTATTCATTTAAATGCAAATATAAGTGGCCACATGTGAACCTTTTTAATATCTCATGGATTGGTGCATCGATGCATCAATCTGAGATAACAACTTAAAAGACTATCACAAGTTCAATAAGGTAACACCCATTTATTGTCTCACATCACCACTAACAATCAAGGAGCAAATCCCCCCCCCATAAAATGTGGATGCAATGTTCTTTCCCAACCATAAAATATCTATAATATAAATATCTAAAACATTTGTTCATAAAGTTCCAAGTGCACACACCAAGTTCTAGAATTTATATGAAAATTTTAGCAACTTATGTATGTGCCTCTGTGTGACATATATATTAGACCTCAACAACTCTTGCACATGACTTTTTACATTCTACACGCACAAACATGATAAAAAATATCGGTGGTGATGCCTCACAAACACATTGAAACTTTATATAAATAATAATTATGAGGAATGTAATAATTACTTAAAATCATAGGGAGGCAGGAGCAAGAGGGGTAGTTTTTTGCCTCGATGAAGAAAGGGAGATTCAGTACGCTTGGGGGTTGGGGATTTCAACCAAAAACCAGGCTAAATTTTTAGCATTGTGGCAGGGGTTAAACTTAGCAATATCAAGGGAAATTTGACATTTATTGGTCTTTGGAGACTCAATGGTTGTAATCCAAAAGGTGTGTAAGCTCAAAGAAACCTTTGATCTCATGAAGCTCTTGTTCTTCATAGAATAAGACTTCAACTCATAAAATTCGAAAGCATTGATCCCTTCCATGTTAAAAGGCATCTCAACATGGTGGTGGACTCATTAGAAAACAAGGGTGTATGTCTGGAACAAGGGACGATGATGGACAATTGAAGGGCTTTCAATAAACCATTGCCATGATGGTTTATATTGTAGCTCAAGCTAGGATGCTATCAAATAGAAATAAAAGGATGGGACATTCGAAGACCCTCTGACAAACCCCATCACGAACATTCATTAATTCCCATATCATTATACCTATTATGGCGGCCTCTGACATATGTTGAGGTTGGTGAGTGCTAGCACACCTGGCTAAATCATGCTTTACAAGAACTATTGGTGGACAAGTGGAGGAGGATCCCTCTTGTTATTAAATTTGGAAGGACACTAAAAATTAGCATCCCTTCCTTCTAAGTGCAACTCAAACAAGCTTGCAATCCTTTGTTTTAATTGAGCAGATCTTATCTTGAAAGTTAATTTGAGGGAAATGGATCTTGATGTCCAACATATGCACAAACATAAATGTTGCATTGAGAGTGTTTTAGAGAACAACAATTCAGGGAGGGAAACCATGAGGAATTATAAGAGGAAGATGGCTTGGTTTGAGGTCTCAAGGAACCAAGTCTACCTTTTATTATGATTTGCAAAAGAAATGGATTGTGGAGCAAATCGCTCAACGGAGAATCAAGCTGATGATGGGCATGAAGATTCTTGTTATCACCTAGCCCAATTGACTGTTTTTGTAGATTTCATTATGAATTTGATCTCCAAGCATGGAGAAATGTTATTAACTAAGTCACATGCTCATTTTCGCTTTGCCTTCTCATAATCTCAATTTGTTGGATCAAGCTGGAGAGGTTGCAGGTATCTATGGACATGTTGAATTTCAAGATGGATAATTTGGCTATCTCATTAGACTCAAGGGAAAATGGGACGAACTCTGAATTTTTTGAGGATTTCATGGTGCATTAGGACCAAACACCATAACTATAGAAGGAGGCAGATGTCGAGGAAACTGAAGGCTCGATCTCTTCCTACTTCTAGATCAGGCCTAGACATACTTGAAATGATGTAAATCCTACTACCAGAGTAAACTCTACTACGAGAGGAAATTGTGTAGATTAGATTTCTTTATATTCATAATATGTTTTGCAAATATATAATCATATTAAGTATTTTTTTGGAAGTCTTGTAAGAGAATCCAATATTATCTTAAAGTATGTAGCTACAAAGAAACAAATTCTAGTTTTTTTGGAACACCTTGAAATTTGTGGAAAAAGTTTTTATCCAATATATAGAATGTTTTGACTTTCAAACCAAATCGATTTAATAGAAAAACTATAACTATTTCTTTAAAAAAAATAATACTTAAAATCATTCAGAAAGTAATACCATTATATAATTATATAACCTATACATTTATATAAATATTTGTATGTTTTTTTTAATAATTTTATAATTTGTATTATTATATATTTTTATTAATAATTAATTGAAATGTTTTAATAATTTTAAATTTATGGAATCTAAATTGTTATTACACCCGCTCTTGATATAGATCGTTTACCTTGCAAAAGGAATAATACAAACTTAATATATCGTTACAAAAAATTTAATAAATTAATAGCGATGTTGATCCATTTAGTGAAGAATGCAAACCTGAACACCATATTATTAAACAGCTATGACTTCGATATTAGAGCAACCTAGTAACACGGGAGTTATGATTAAAAATAATTTGATTCTAGAAAATCAAAGTAATTTTTCCATTGATAATGATTTAGTGGAAATCAAAATGTAAGGGGACTCTTATAAAAGGGATATGAGTTGAAAGCTTTTGATTCCTATTCTTATTGAACTTCTTTATAGCCCAAATCTATGAGGGACCCTCTATAGATTATGCATAGGGTTGAGAATTGTTACATGATGTAAATTTAAAATTGAATTAATGGATTTTTAAGAATAAAGTGTAAAAATAAAAAAAATCACTATTATTGTTTATAATGGATTGTTGTTGTAACATGATAAATAAAATGTTATCATTTATCCATTCTCTTATCTATCAAGGAACATTTATTGAAAGGGAATTTGAATTAAAGAAAGTTTGTTGTTTTTGTTGTTTTTTTAATGAAGGAGAGAAAATTGATCGTAAGGAATTTGAAATAAAGAAAGTTGGTTGTTTTTTTTGTTTTTTGTTTTTTTTTTAAATTAATGAGAGAAAATTGATTGAAAGGGAATTTGAATTAAAGAAAGGGTTTTAGTGCTATGATGTGGTATATTTGGATTTATAGGTGATGTATAAAGGATTGAAGGATTGTTCGAAGGAGTTAAAGAGAAATTATGCTTTCGAGTAGGAGGAACTTGCCATAAGTCTAACATGAGTTAATCTGAAAGTGGGAAGAATTGAATGATGATATGCATGTGCAAAGACATCATTTGATCACTATGTGTAAGGTTCATCTACATGAGGGAGGAGGTAGGCAATGTAGAATTTTCTAAAACACATGGAGTGTTAACTGAGGGAACTAACCATAAAGCCTAATATATCAATTATTGAATTTATACATAATTTCCATTTATTTTTATATATAATCCATTAAATTGCTAGTAAGTAAATTAACAAATATACATGGTTTTGACTCTCCCTTTCACACTTTCCTCTTCATTGTGTAACTCGTTTTCTTACCATGATACATCACTCTCTTGCGCCCTTTCTTCTGTTGTTTTTACTCTAAGACCCTCAATGCTTCTCTCTTCTGTGAGGCTAAGAAAACTCCATTTTAATTGGACATCTCTACATTGTGCTCTGAATCGCTCTCTACCCCTCCTCCCTTTTGTTTCCACGATTCTCGTTTATTTTGGTACCTTTGAGCCATGTCTCAACTTACAAAGCATTGTGCCATAACAAAGAGCCAATGTGTGAAGGAGGGTAGCCTACTACAAGGAAATGGGAAAATATTGGTCCCAACAAAGAGTAGTGGCCACAACCACTAAGTACGAGGAAAACACACCAACATCGATTTAGGAGGAAATTGAGAAATTTGAATAAATGATTGCAGGAGAAAGAGGTGTTTTGTTAGATATAGAAGTTATTGGAGAACTTGAGGACTGGATTTTAGATGTGGGGCACACTAGAGGAAGACTCAATCACTACATGCATGACATTGATATCTGTTAGCATCTCAAGATGCTCATGGGATGAGTGCTAATGGATCGAAACACAACAAGGAAGGAAATGCTACTCATATTGGACAAAATTCATCTTATTTCCTGAGAGTTAATCAATTGACGAAGCGAAATGAGTCACACCTAGTCATTCCTCTAGATTTAGGCTGCTCAACATGAAGCAGTAAGGAATTGTTCACTATTGATAAGTTTGAACCTCCCAAATATGAAGCACTCATTACTCTTTTTTCCTATTACTCTTCATATATACTTTTCTAGTTTTAAGTTGGTAGATGTTCATGCTAGTTTGAAGCCACATAGTATTAGTTTTTTATTTTCAATCTGATTTGAACTCAAAGTTTTTTAGATGTTAAAGAAACCATGGCATTTCCATTAGTCTGGTTTCCCTAGTAACAAACTAGGGTAGGCTACAATATTTATTTTTATCATAATCTAATGAAATATCACACCTTTACTTACCAAAAGAAAAAAACATAACAAATATACATATTATTTACATTAATTACTATAACATAAAGTTTGTGTTTTTTTATAAGTTGGGTGTATCCTTATAGTAGCAAAATCAGAGCATCATTACATCAACATCTCAAGCAGTGTCCTGTAATATTACAACAGGTGGTCTCAACCTTCCCACTAGGAAATCAAGTTTTTAACCACTTCTCTATAAAGTAACATGTCCAAAATTGAAAGAGATACATTTGCAGTAGCAACACTGAAGAGTATAGAAACTTATAATAATAGAAAAACACCAAACACCATCAAACACATCAGTCTGAAGAGTTAATAGGTTCAGGATCCCACGCACTGGAACCAAGATTTGCAGTTAACGTAACCAAAAATTGAATGTGTTGCTCCATCTTAGCCAACCGGTTGTCCATTCTCTCCATGTGAAAGTGCATATTATGTTGCTTCCTTTATATATCAACCAAGTGAGAAATTGTGCCATACTGATCAACTTGTCTTTCTGTTTAAATCCAACCCATTAAAGTTTTAGTTTTCCTATACAGGAACAAGGCCTGGAGATATTGCCTACGATGGCCTCTAGTGCATCCTTGGTTTGTAATAAGCTGTCTGAATGCATCAAGTAGCTTAATGTCAAACAATGCATGTTGATCCCTGGTAGCCATTTCCTCCAAATGTTGCATCTTGTTTCTAATATCTTCAGGGATTGTGGATTGGAAATATTTTGTTGCCTCCTTGACATGTTGTTGTTCTCGGTTCCTCCCCTGGGGACCTTGACCACACCGACCTCCTTGGTGGCTCTACATTCTTACCCTTGCATGGTGACTAGCCAACGAATGTGAAGCCTAAAGCTGGAGGAGTCACTGTCGATGGTAAAAATCATGAAGAAACTCAGCTGATGAGCGCTCCTATGCTTCCAATTCATACCACACTCACCATAGTGCGACCTCAGTGTCTGCCTATCGCCTGTTGAGTCCATTCAAAGATCCAAGTGGGCCAGAATACCATAATACATTTTTTGAGAGTTATTAACTAGCCAAATGAAATAGAGAAAACCTTGAGCCAGAACCCACATAAAAGACCACCAAAACTATGACGAGTCCTAGGAGTAACAAAGGCCCAAGCTGGAGGGCTATCAAGAAGTACATTATGGCCATTGGAAAACATGCAAACCATAAAAATGTTGGGACAATAAACTTTAGAGAGGCTTTTCCAATTATCTTAGGCAATAAAAACAGAAGGGTGAGCCTTCTTTGAATCACTCCACACAATACCATAGACTAAAACTTTTCTATCCAAAATGGCTCCGCACACTAACCACAACCACTTATGTCCACCCTTAGGAATTTCACCACAATCTATCATCGTGACTAGGCTACCAAATTTTATGCGATAACATACCACAATCTATGAAAAGAAAACCTCCCTCGGGTCTACCACCCTCCTTATATCCACCATACATAGGACAACCCAACTCACAATGAGGAGACCAGTCATAAGACAAATGAATTAAAATAAATGATATAGGTAGAAATCTATGAAGTTGGAACTGATAGATCCACTGTATTTTTTACAACCATGAAAATAAGAATCCTTTATGCAAATGCAAGTACCCTCTCTAAGTGCACGTCATTCTATTCTACCTCTAGTCTATAACTATATTTCCCACTTGAAGTTTGCTTATGGTGGACAACTATTGATAACCCAAGGTTGCAATTTTGAATGGAAGCCCAATTGCAATGAGCTCCTTCTTCGTATAGGCACCATATACTTCCACTGAGGCACACACACACCCCTCCCATCATGCCTAAATTTCATAGTAGGATCACTGATAACCTTGGTGGGGAGAGGAGTCAATGCACCCATAACTAGAAATAACAAATAATTTTACATTTCCCCCACCTTTGCTAACCAAGTCTACACATGGAAATTTCTAGAACCAATCCATATGCATGTACGTACATGCATGAGGGTGGCCACTCCACCCCCACATTCAATGAAAATCATACTCTTGAGGTTAGAAGGCACAAAGGCCAAAGCCTCTCGATTCTTCTAAATGCACCCCATCGAGGAATAAGAATAAGAACGAATATTTTTAAAATAATACAAAAATTTGTATAAATAAAACCACCTCTATTTTTTTTACAATAATAATCCTTTATCTATAACCTAAATTTCTGTGCCACAACCCAGTATGGGAGAGATGTTGTCACGTAAGGTTACATTTAAAAGTAGTTAAATAATAATTTAAATTAACAAATTTAAAAATAGTAATAACAAAAGAAATTAATGTCCGCCATAATTGAAATACTTCAATTTGCACCATAATTTTAGGAAACTTTATATAGAGATATATAGTAACTAGAAGTAAACAAAAAAATTACCTTTTAGTATGAGGAAGAAATGTAATTTCTTCACTACTTAATATGGAGATGAGTAAAAAAATTTAATTTGCTTTTTATTATGAGAAAGAAAGGTAATTTATTCACTACTTAATGTGGAGATGACACGAAATAGTATTATTGATATTACATGATGTGTAATTCATTTTACTTATGTGATATTTAAAACAAAGATATATTAATAACAAAAAATATTTTATTGTCAACCATAAATAAAATATTTCAATGTCCATTATAAATAACGTAATTTTATATCTACTTTACATATAGAAAAATAAAATAAACAAAATTAAAATGATATATAGGATTTTAAAAATATCAATAACAAAGAAAAGTTTAAAATATTTCAGTAGACAATTGAGCAAAAGATTTTAACATGAAACATATATCGAGATATAAAGATTGAGAGAATTCTTATTTCATCAAGACCAACTTTCTAATTCAATGTATGAGGATTATTTGTAATTCTTTCAATGATTAATATGGATTTGATATGTAATATTTTTAACAAATATTAACAACAAAAATGATTAAATGTATGCATCCACAAAACAAATATGAGGGGGCATGTTTTAACATTTTAATAAGGAGAACATGAATTATAAATAAAATATTTCAATGTCAACTAGATATATATTATACTAGCCTAGATCCATCTTGAGTCTGGATCTACCAAGGGTGGAGAAGGATTAAATCTCTTTCACTCTAAAAAAGGTTTTCACTTTCAAGATATTTGATCCCTATCCCCGCTTGGTAGATCCAGAATTAAGATGAATGTAGGTTGTGTAGAAATTCCCACTGTAGATCACCTGGTAATGCAATGTACTAAAGCAAAACACTTGATCTACTTCTACAAACAATTTAGCAGAAGCTTAATCGAACATGAGCAACATCAAGCATGAACAGATATAAATGAGAATGATAACTAATCAACCATAACACAGAAGATATATCACTGGGGAAAGCACCAGCCTAAAACCCCAACTCTAAATTATCATACAAGTGGAAATCTCGTTCAAGTTACAAAAAGAATCAGCTTTCAAGCTATCCTGCTCTCTCTGTAATCAAACAATACTACTCACAGACTCAATAGACATAGAATATATATTCCTCAAGCCCTCCAAGCCTCCTATTTCCTTGCACAGTTTTGATTGGGGTCCAATGATATCACATGTGTGAATTGGCCTCATCACACTCACTATAACCTCAGGTCCAACTGCGCAATCCATAAGGAATAATATTCCTTCTGCATGCAAGGAATATTCACCAAGGAATATCCTAGCAACTAATAGTACATTGTCCCTCCATCTGATCTCAACTGGGTCTCTGACTGAACTGACATGCATGAGTTATCCATGAGTGAATACTCAGTTATCTGAAATACAATAGTTACATGCATGCAAGCATTAGCTAACTGAACTCTCATTAATTTAACAAAATGTTAAATTAATCTGACTCAACTTGACTAAGTCAAACTAAGTCAACTGATTACAACTCAATATTACAACTCATCCTTATCTCTTTAATTAAAGGTTAATTCCTCAATTAATGGAGAAACTGTTGCATGTCCTCACATAGACTTCAACTTTGATTTTCCCTAACTAATTAACTCAAAATGAGTTAATTAATTAATTTCCCAACTGTTGTTGATATCAAATTTGAATTTTACTTCCTATGTTTAGTCCAGGGACTGACTAAAATAAGAAGGGATCCAGAAATGCTATTTTTAGCACTTTCACTTTTCACCCATTATTGCTAAGATCTCCAATGGCTGAACTGCTATTTATAACAATGTTATTTTTAGAATCTTCTATTTTTAGCATTTCTTGTTGCACAGTTTTCAACACTCCCTCTCAACAAGAAAGGGATTATCAGTAACCCCGATCTTGTCTCTGTGGAACTCGAACTTGAATTTTGACAATGCCTTAGTCAAAATATCTGCATCCTGCTCCTCGGTTAAAACATACTGCAACATCATGATCCTCTTGACCACACAGTCCCGTAGATGATGGTAATGTATATCTATATGCTTGGACATGTCATGAAACACTGGATCCTCGGAGAGTTTTATGCAACTCTGATTATCGCAGTATTTTACCGTAGGATCCATCATCTGACCAAACAATCCCACTAGAATCTTCCGCATCCAAATGGCCTCATATGCTGCCTGACTAGCAGCCATGTATTTAGCCTTTATTGAGATAAGTGCAACTGATCTCTGTTTCCTGATGTACCAAGAAACTGCAGCTGAACCAAGGTTGAAGATTCCTCAAGAAGTGCTCTTCCGGTTTGATGGACTACCTACCCAATCCACATCTGTGAAGCCTTGCAGCTTCACTCCCTCTGTCTGTCTGTACCATAATCCATATTGTGTAGTGCCTCTGAGATATCTCAGTACATGCTTCGCTGCCTTCCAAAACAGCTTGGTAGGTTGAACCATAGCTTGACTCAGCTTGTTCACCGCAAAGAATAAGTCGGGTCGTGTGTTCACCAAATACATAAGTGAACCCACTAGCTGCCGATAAACAGTAGCAGTTACTACCTCACCTGAAGTAGCATCCTCCTTCCTCCAGTTCCCAGCTAGAGGAGTTTACATAGGCTTGCACTTCTCCATGTGAGAGCACTTGAGTATCTCATTGGAATACTTGCCTTGAGACACAAATACTTCCCCGTCTTTCTGCCACACTTCCATGCCTAGAAAGTAGTGCATGAGGCCCATGTCCTTCATCTCGAACTCTCTTGCAAGGTCCTCCTTGCAAGACTGTATCAGCTGGTCATCACCTTTCAAAATCAAATCATCGACATAAAGTACAATAATCAATGGCTTACCTTCTACCATGATTTGGTAAAGGTTCGCATCTGCTTCAATCTTGGTGAAGCCCAACCCGATGAAATAGCTGTCGATCCTAGTATACCAAGCATGGGGTGCTTGCTTCAGCCCATACAGTGCTTGCTTGAGTCGGCAAACATGCGACTCGCAATCAAAGGTATCAAATCCTTCGGGTTACTCAATGTATACCTCTTCCTCAATCTTCCCATTGAGGAATGTTGTCTTCACATCCATCTGATGGATCTTCCAACCCATCTTAGTTGATAGAGCTAGCATCAATCTGATAGATGAGTACCTTGCTACAGGAGCAAAGGTCACATCGTAGTCGATCCCCTCAACCTGTGAGAAATCTTGGGCAACAAACCTTGCCTTGTGTTTCTCAACACTGCCATCAGCTACCTGGTTTACCTTGTAAAACTATCGAGAACTAACCACTGACTTGTCCCCAGGTCTAGGGACAACATCCCACACACTGTTCGCATGATAGAATCGTACTCTTCTACCATTGCATCAACCCAGATTGGTTGCTGCACTGCCTCCTGAAAAGAAGAAGGTTTGGTCACTACACACTCCCCAACCAGGGCCATGTAACCATTGTATCTCTCGAGAGATCTCCTCTGTCTGTGATGAGAGGATGGCTACCCCACATTCTCTCTCGCATCCTACATCAATCTGTCAGCTTCCCACGAGTGTTTCCACCCATCTCTGGAAGACTCTCCAGCAGTGGTGGTCTCCACTACTGGATCCTCTGCATGTGGCTGATCCACATCATCAGGAGGCTCCTCCTCCTTTGGAACTAAAAGTTCCTCATCACCATGCAACTTGAGCTCCCTCTCAAGTGACACTCGCATGGCTCTCTGCTTGTCGAACATAAAATCCCTACGCACTATGGTCCTCTGACTGGACGGCAGAAACACATGATAGTTGTGGGGTGTATCTGTGTACCCAACAAGTATCCCCAACTCAGTTGTTGGGTCTAGCTTCTTCCGAGCATCTTTGGTCACATGACAGAAAACTGGTGATCCAAAGATATGGAAGTGACTCACATTTGGTCGCTTCCTCGAAAAAGCCTCCATAGGTGTCTTCATCCCCAAAATACAATAAGGACTTATGTTCTGAGAATACACTATTGTATTGCATGCCTCAGCCCACAAGTGAAGTGGTAGGCTTTGGTCATGCAACATCGCTTGAGCTGCTCCCACAATAGATCTATTCTTCCTTTTGGCCACCCCATTTTGTTGTGGGTTTTGAGGTGCCGTCAGTTCCCGTTTAATTCCTTCTGCAGCACAGAAGTCTTTAAATTGTTGGGAAACATACTCTCCACCATTATCACTACGCAAGGCTTTTACTTTCTTCCCAGATTCTTTCTCTGCCGAGTCTTTAAACTCATAAAACCTCAAGAAGGTCTGATCCTTCTTTTGCATAAAGTAGATCCAACATCTACGAGAAAAATCATCAGTGAAAATAACATTGTACCTTTGTTTAGCGGTGGAGGCTGTAGAGAATGGTCCACATACATCTGAGTGAACTCGCTCCAGGATTGCTCCAAATCTACTACCCGATCCTAAAAGGAAGCTTTCGCATACTTACCCAGGGTGCATCCTTTGCATGTGTCTGTTTGCTCCAGTTTTCCCTTGGGTAAGCCGGTAGAAATTTGCTGCATGATCTTCAAGGCCCAAGTGGCCCAGTCTTCTATGCCACAACTTGCCAACATATTGGCTTTGCACCACCTCTGCTTTGGAACTCAATGCAGCACAGTCTTCTACCTCCAGCTTGTAGAGATTCTTTACTCGAATCCCAATTCGCTTGGTCTGTCCGGTGCCGATATGCCTCAGGAAAACTTTTCCTTTACTAAAGACTACATCATAGCCTCTATCTTCTAGCATAAAACATACACAAGATTCGTTTTCAAACCTGGTACATACTTAACAGTAGATAGGGTGAGAAGAGCACCATGTTCCCTCTGAAACACAACTGTACCTTCACTTGAGACACAATACTTTCCATCATCGCCCATCTCGATCCGCATCTAGAGATCCTTCTCCTCCAATGTACTAAAAATATTCTTGTCACCTGACATGTGGAAAGAAGCTCCATTGTCCAGGTACCAAACACATCCCACCAAGGATGAAACCATGCATGCGATAAGCAAGAAATCCAGCTCAAACTGTGAAGCTAGTGCATCACCATCAGATCCCTTTGAGGAACCCTTCTTGGATTTCTTCTATGGACAATTCATAGCATAATGGCCCACTTCATGACAATGAAAGAATCACACCTTTGACTTGTCAACCTTCTTCCCACCATGAGAAGGTTTGGATTGGGATGCCTTCCCTTTCCCTTTCTTAGCTTTACTAGCTAAAGCTAGATTTTCTTCATCATCTTGTTTTGATGAAGAACCATCCCTGGTGCTTCGCCTTATCTCCTCCTGCATTAGGTCCGACCAAAGTCGTTCCCAATCTGGCAATTTCTATCTTCCATTAACCGAGTCTTGGTAGCTATGCCAGCTCTTTGGAAGACCGAGGAGTGCTAGACTCACCATGTCGTCATCAGCTGTCACGACCCCTACACTTGCAAGATCATCCCTGCAAGTGGTGAGCTTGTTTAGGAACGTAGAGATTGTGTCGCCCTTTTCCCACTTGATCTTTCGAACTTTGTCATTCAGCACCAGCTTCCTCTGATCGTTGTTATTCTAATAAATATCTTTCAATGTTTTCCACATCGAAAATGGAGTCTCCTTCCCATGGAGGCTTGAGACAATGTGATCTCGAACTCCCTCTAGGATGATTCTCCTTGCTCTAGCCACACACTTTTTCCATTCCACCAGTTGAGTAGCATCCATTGGCTTTTGAACTTCTTGATCAATGAAGTCCTTGAGACTATTATCTTCCAATACTGCCTCCATGTGATCCTTCCAGGCTATATAATTCGAACTGCCACCAAGGGAATATTCGAGTCTTAAACCACTGAATGCCATCGGTGAAATAGATGTGATAAGAACTCAATTCAATATTCAGAAACCAACCTTCGTGTTAGAGCCTAGATTTACCTCAGGCTGAAAAGGTAAGATTCTAGGTCCACATCAAACCACACTCAGCCTCGTAGCTAGCCCTACGAGGACAGGAGAGGGCTCTCTCTGGGTCAATCTCAAAAAAATATAATCGATGGGGCTTGAGATGACTAACATACAAACTAATTTTAGGCTAGGTATGAAGTGCAAAGATTTGATTTTATTTTTTGGGAGTTGTGTTGGAATCAAGGGAAAGGCAAATTTGGGTCCGGGGATGAGGCCAAATTTTCACAGAGTTCCAGTTGGGGCAAGGTAGGCAGTAGTTTTGATGCTTTATATTAAATGAATGGATGGAAAATACCGCTAAGGAGCTAAAGAGGGCAAGAGGGTACCAAGAATCCTCTTCAAACTAGAGAAAAGATTGAAAACTAAATAAAATTTAAGGCAGAGCACAACAAATTCATGAATTCTACCTTTGTCACTCAATTTGTTTAATTTCAGAATCAAAGAGAAGGGAAATGGCATACATAAAACATCAATGAACTTACGATTACATGAAGAAACACACCATCAAAACCCAGAGCCACAGGGATCCCAACAAGTGCTGCAAAACCCTGGTCTTTCCTTTGCCAAAAATGCAGAAATCAGATGTACAATGGAATGCCAAGCAATCCCAAGTGTCCAACCATGCTAATGACTGAAAAAAAACATAATATAGACAAACATAGCTCATCCTTGCCTCTGGGGGTCGAGATCATGAGTTTAGGAGCTGATACAACTGATTCTAAACTAAGAACTAGAAACTAGGCAAGATAACAACATGCCTCTAAAAACAAGGGAACTGATTCATTCAATTTGAAACAACCTCTAAACTGATGAATATACCTCTACAAGTGAAAATAAAACATATTTACATCATAATCCATCAATTTTCATCAAATTACATCATAAATTTGCCATTAAGAAAGTGAAAAAGTCAAACTAGGCGAAACTGGGCGAAAAACAGAGCAAAACTTGGTCAAACTGGCAATTTTTCCTCTATGCGTAGTGCTTGTTTGCATCCACTTTTGGAGTACTTCCCGATGTCCAAATGAGCTCTAGGTGTACTTGCTGGAAATATCTACTTGTCTACTTTCCAACCCAGGTGGAATTTTCAATTTGGCCTCCATTTTCCCCTCCAAAAGTCCATTTTCCCAACACTGCTTCCTGTGTGTCAAAATAGGGGTAGTGAGGTCATTTTTGAGTGTTTTTTGACCTTTTGAGGGCCCAAAACCTGCCCAAATTTCTTGGCCATAGGTAGACAAGTGTAATTTTTCATGCCAAATCCAAAAATGCAAAGTTTTTGTGATTTAGAGCCCCCTAGCAAAAGAGAGTGCCATGTGGCGCAACGCATAGGGAGGAAAACTCTGTTTTTGGACATTTTTCACTGCTTTTTCACTTTGTGATGAATTTAATGACCTGAGCTTGCTTTTTTTTGTAGATGTTGGAGCTTCTAGGCTAAGGAAAGAAACCAGGGTACAGATGAATGAATTTACAATGAGGAAAACAAAAACTTTCATGATTTTGTACAATAAATGCTAAATAGCCTGTTTTTTCCTCAAAACAGAGTTTTGAGGAAAAACACATTTTCGAACACTTGGCGATGAAATTTATTGATGTTGAAATATCCTCATGGCCTACTGGAAATTATTGAACACTCTGACACATTTTTTACGAAACCCTAATACAATCCTAGACTTAAGTGACCATGAAACCCTAAAGACAACTTTTGCAATTTTCAAGATAGAAAGATTGTATATGTTTTTTTTTAAATGAACACACATGAGCCAGCAAGTAGATAACATGAGGGGAATGAGTGACAAGGCCCTTCCATCAGATTATGGCATGCCCCTAACGGAATGCAGATGAATGAACTATATGAGACACCTAAAAAATGAAATGCAATAAAAGAAATGATCTCTGACGAAGGGATGTAAAGACCGACTCTGACACTTCGTACTTCTCCTGCTTGTATACTGTTCTTCCTTGATCACCTTTGCTCTAATACCATGTAGAAATTCCCACTGTAGATCACCTAGTTATTTAATGTACTAAAGCAAAACACTTGATCTACTTCTACAAACAATTTAGTGGAAGCTTAATCGAACATGAGCAACATCAAGCATGCACAGATATAACCGAGAATGAGAACTAATCAACCATAACATAGAAGATTTATCACTGGGGAAAGCACCAGCCTAAAACCCCAACTCTGTATTATCATACAAGTGGATATCTTGTTCAAGTTACAAAAAGAATCAGCTCTCAAGCTATCCTGCTCTCTCTGTAATCAAACAATACTGCTCATAGACTCAATAGACATAGAATATATCTTCCTCAAGCCCTCCAAGCCTCCTATTTCCTTGCGCAGTTTTGATTGGGGTCCAATGATATCACATGTGTGAATTGGCCTCATCACACTCACTATAACCTCAGGTCTAACTGTGCAATCCATAAGGAATAATATTCCTTCTGCATGCAAGGAATATTCACCAAGGAATATCCTAGCAACTGATAGTACATTGTCCCTCCATCTGATCTCAACTGGGTCTCTGACTGAACTAATATGCATGAGTTATCCATGAGTGAATACTCAGTTATCTAAAATACAATAGTTAAATGCATGCAAGCATTAACTAACTAAACTCTCATTAATTTAACAAACTATTAAATTAATCTAACTGGAATTGACTAAGTTAAACTAAGTCAACTGATTACAACTCAATATTACAACTCATCCTTATCTCTTTAACAGAAGGTTAAATTCCTCAATTAATGGAGAAACTATTGCATGTCCTCACATAGACTTTGAGTTTGATTTTCCTTAACTAATTAACTCAAAATTAATTAATTAATTAATTTCCAAACTGCTGTTGATATCAAATTCGAATTTTACTTCCTATGTTTAGTCCAAGGACTGACTAAAATAAGAAGGGATTCCGAAATGCTATTTTTAGAAAAGCTATTTTTAGCACTTTCATTTTTCACCCATTGTTGCTAAGATCTCCAATGGCTGAACTGCTATTTATAGCAGTGCTATTTTTAGCATCTTCTATTTTTAGCATTTCTTGTTGCACACTTTTCAACAGGTTGATATACTTACAAATTTGCATAGACGAACAAACAAACTTACACATCCCCTCATACTGGCTGTGTAGAATGAGCCTCTCAACTCAATGATAACAACTATTTAAAAGTTTTGTTTTTCATTTTTTTTCCTATAATGATAATGATAATGATTAGTGCTTATTAAAACTAAAATGAATTATCAAAATTTGAAAGGTGGAAATATTACTCAAAATAACATTTTATTTTTATGCTACCTCGATTGGAGTGTATCAACATTTGGCAGGCTCACCTTGGAGTATATCTCACGAGGCATGCGAGAGGTGTAATTAGGCTGAACCATAAAGTGATGTGACGGGTCAACAATCAATCGAACCATCCAAATCCGCCTATGGCTGTTATATTCGGTGGTGGTGATAATATAACAGTTGTTGTTTCTTGGGTGATGAACTCTGCGTGTAGAGTGGCGGACGAGAGAGTTAATGGCTGAGTGAGCTTACCAGGGCCATGGGATAGTTGGACCTCTATGGAGTGTTCAGAATCTAACATTGTGGCTTCTCTGTCGATCTCATGTGCATTCATATGGGACTCTGGTTCTTTTGGAGTTTTTATTCCTCTCTGGTGCATTAAGGTTGGGTATGAAGGGTGGAACCTTGGGAGCCATTGCAAGATGGTTGTCTTAGTCTGGTGGGTTCTCGATGGTCTCCAGTTTCATGTTTTTATTTGGTTAAGGTCTTTCCCTCTGGTGTGGTTACTAGTGGTGGATTACAATTCGATGTTGCCCATTGTCTTGTGGGAGGAATGACTCTATTGGTGGTCACATTTGATTTTTTAAGATAACTTTCTCATCGTTAGTCAGGGACTATTGTGCTACTTTTTTATGCCAAGGCTCTTCAGCAAATTCAACAAAGGAGGGTGTGTTTATGGTCATGGGTTAGTGTATAATTCCCTGGTTACTTGTCTCCTAGTGGTGTGTACTAAAGAATTGAGTGACACACTGAGTTCGTGGTTGTATGGTTTTGGGTCGAGACTTGTGGTCAACCCTTCCTTGTTTTTCATGTGGATTGATAGTGGCGTAACATCGTTTATGAGATTTAGTAGTGTGGTTTCTACCTAGCTTCGTTTGGAGGCTAGGATTGGTCAGTGTTGTAAGGTTACAACATGTTGCATGTGGTATTGTTCGTGGGAGCTAGGGTGTGTACAGTTGTTTGTCTCCTCCTGGGTGGTCGTTCCCTCTCCATTCATTATGGGTGGCAGTTTTTGGGAGCGGCCAATCAGGCCTTGACAACGTGGGCATACACAATGGATACGACAACACAGTGGTACGAGCTCGGCTACAGAGGATAGGGTCAGTGATGAATAGATGGATGTGGCTACTCAACCTCGTGAGCATTCACCAGGCAGATTGGAGGCTCCAGCCTTGTTGGAAACTATTGCAGATCAGTTGAGAGGCATCTAGGCCAACTTGGACATCATGATAGATCACTGGTATATAGACCAGAACAAATTAGTGGTCTATTTTAATGACATCTAATTATGCCTTAATGAAACTCTAGAGTTGCTTAAGAGTATTCGTCACAATTAGAGGTGCCTCAATGATCGCTTGTGTGATATGGAGGCTTGAGTGAAGCACATTGATTTCCATATGCATGAGTGGGTCAGCTTCCATGTAGGCCCTCTTGGACTTCTACCTCACTGCCTTCCATGACATGTTTATCTCAGGTTCTTGGCCTGTTTTGTCATATTTTTTTAATGTAAGGCTAGAAAGCCTATTGCAAATCATGGTTATCTTGTTGCATCTTATGTTACCTCTAGCACCCCTAACTCTCTGATCTGTCTATAGTGAAGCTAAGGGGACCATGTAGCCTATTTTTTACTTTGGATTTCACTGATGATAATATAATGATGCTCTTTTGACCAAAATAAAAAATAAAAAAGTAAAACATTTTATTTCTATGTTAAAAAAGCTTTAAGAGAAATGATTCCAAGATCACCATAGTTCTGTTATTTTAAAAATTCAAGATGGTTGGCAGTGTGACAGATATTTTGAAATTTAGATCTAATGTGAGTATAATTTGGACAATCTAAGAGAAAGTGTTTTTCATCTTCAACCCTCTTAGTATCACAAAAGTTCCAAACTCTTTCATACCATTGTGTTTTAAGAATTGGCCAATGCCCAATTTCACTATGAAGCTCATGAGAATTTGTTCTTATTTTCTCTCTAACTTTTTATCAGCTACAATTTCACCTTAAATTTTGATGCAATAATATTTTTAATATTATCCTTATTTAATAAAATTATCTCCTGCCTTATCACTTAACATTATATGCACGATTGGGCATCCTTATGCCATCACTGCTTGAGCCAAAGGTAGTGGTTTTGGCTAGGGTTAGAAGAAATTTTAGGAAATCTCTTGTCTTCCACATTATTTAACTTCTTATACATAAGATACTTATTCCTAGACATGTTTTGATTGGGGGAAATGATAACTTTAATCAAGAGGATATGTGTTACACATTATTTTGTCTCATCCAAATAAATGATGTCAAATCCATAACTTTCACCATCTGAAGAACTATTATCATCAATTCCCAGAAAAGATGGAAGAAGTACCTCTCCATAAAAGATAAGAGTCTTGGATTACATATATTAAAAAACCTATTTTTGGAGATAGTTGCAGGTACTAGCATTATAACCTATGACATCACACCTTACATAGCTAACATCAACTTCCCAGGGTCGTAACTTTGGCATACGATCTTTGTATACCCAGAATTGGAGAATCTGATGTCATCCCTGCTTGAGCTAAAGGTAGTGGTTTTGGCTAGAGTTGGAAGAAATTTTAGGAAACCTATTTTCTTCCACATTGTTTAACTTCTTAGACATAAGATACCTAATCATAGCAATTCTTTCAATGGGGGAAATGATAGCTTCAATCAAGAGGATATGTGTTACACATTATTTTGTCTCATCCAAATAAATGATGTCAAATCCATAACTTTCACCATCTGAAGAACTATTATCATCAATTCCCAGAAAAGATGGAAGAAGTACCTCTCCATAAAAGATAAGAGTCTTGGATTACATATCTTAAAAAACCTATTTTTGGAGATAGTTGCAGGTACTAGCATTATAACCTGTGACATCACACCTTACATAGCTAACATCAACTTCCCAGGGTCGTAACTTTGGCATACGATCTTTGTTTGATGTGTATGATACCTCGTTAGAAAGATCTATTTGAGGAATATAACTATTGAATGTAGATCCTTACTTATGGAAGTGGATTTACCTATTTTCCAAAAAAAAATGTCGTTTAGGGCCTCAAAATGGCTACAAAAGTTTAGGACCTGAAAAAATTCCAAAAATAGTAAATTGTGTTGTAGTTAAGGAAACTGAAAGAAACAATGGTGGGGGTCCAAGTGGAATAGGTGGGTGGCCACCAATATCTACCTGGATTAGTCCTTCCTCCTTAGGAAGCAATGGTCCTGTTAGGATTCCAAGAAACTCTCCTAGGTTGTAGCTCGGAGATGCTTGGTAACATATAAATTCAACTATTGTTGCAAGGTTTAATGGAAGGAATGATGGTTTGGTTCAAGCCAGATATCCACTTCTACTTTGTTTCACTCCAGACATGCATGAACACCCTTAGAATACAAGGCTTTAGACCACTAATACTCACAATTTTAGATATTAGGTGAATATGGAGAATACTAACCACACCAGCAGATACACAAGACCATGTGATGGCCGGCTGCAACTAGTACAGAAACCTGAAAATCTAATCTATTAATGCAAAGACAGGATGATAGATCTCTTGCATTAGATAGAAAGAAACCTGAGCAACCTATTCAGTGATGCATTCAAGATTCTAACACAGAGATAAGATGACAATTATCTAGTGCTAAACATCAAGAGATCAAGAACATAGCATATCAGGTACAAGCTTAGAACAGAGGAAAATGGATAGTGAGTAGTTAATAGCAAAAGAAGCTTGTATTTGCTGAAAATGAAGATGAGATGCTGCAAGTAAAAAAATGTTTACGGTCTCCAGAAGTTGGACCTTACATCAAATGCCAACCTTGGTTACATCTTTCTTCTGGATATTTATAAGTTTATATTACTATGGCACCAAGCCATTTAGGTATGGAGGGGTCTTAATTGACCACCAACTGCATTTAACTACCTGATGGAGTCTCTGAATGAGGTTGCTTGCTTCATTGTGCAAATATGATCTGTACAACTGCTGTGCTATCCTTTAGGCAGTTGGAATGCTCGAAGCAGTGAAGTCCATGACTGATAAATTCGGTTACAGAGTCATGTTGTGTCCTTTTCTCCTTTGGCCATGCTTTATGTTAAATATGGTTGTTGGGGATATTACTGTAATTGATGCTGGCAGAGCTGGTCATCTCCTTCTTTGGGCAACAGAATGGTCATAGGACGTGGAATGCATGGGTAGGTGGATGATTTGGGCGAGCGAGAAGAATGACCGTCAGATCAAGGAGATGAATGGTGGAGATGGTTCGGCGAAAGCTATAGACCGAGGTGGGGATGGGGTGCGTCAGTGTCATTGGATCTTTGATAGACAGATTGGACGGTCGTCGGGCGATGGAGTTGCACGGGCAATTAATGGGAAAGGGCGATTTGGTTGGGCAGTAACAGTTTTCATCACATCGCTTTCGGGCGCTAAGTGGTAAATGCTGGGGGCCGATCGATTCCACTCAATGATCGACACGTAGCAGCGGATGAGAGAGAAAAACCTGCTCTCATCAAGCGCTATCACTCGATCAAGTTTCCTGCGTGATGTATGCGAAGGCCGTTAGATCTGGCGGAGATGATCTGACAGTGGAAATTGGTCAAGCGTGTCACCTTTATCGGGTGTGATGTGCGCCGTTAGATTATCGGGGAATGATCAATGGCAGGAAGGTGATGATGGGTTTATGAGCATGTGAGGGTGTATGGGTAAGGTTTTATGGTTGGTTTGACTTTGCGCTTAGAGTTGGGGCCAAAAGGGACTTTGTTAGACTTTAGAAGGTTTCTTTAGGGAATGGGAAAGGTTTAGAGGTGAGTGGGGTGAAGGAAGAAAGGGAAAAGTGACCAATGTGAGCCCCCTTTGGACATAACCAAACAGACCATGCTTCTTTCTAACCTTAGAAAGTCAGTGCTACATAGCAGAGCTAACACTGGCTCCTTTTGGGGATGAAAGCCTCCCTGTGAGGTTTCAAGAACCGTAGACCACTGCCTTTCATACAAAAACAAGATTAGCAATATTTCCTAGTGTTCCATTGGGCATGGAGTCAAACTAAGCCTACACTAAAACTTGTAAAAAGAACATATTTACAATGCTGAGGCCTAAAGGCCTTAATTAACATAAACTTTCAAAAACCACCCATTGACTGGGCCATCAAAAACTGTTTCTCCTTCCATACTTTGCAGCATGAAAGTGTTGTTCCCCTGGACCTAAGCAATGACAAAAGGTCCAGTCCACAGAGCATCGAACTTCCCATGATTGCCTTTCTTTTCTTTCAGTGCATCCCATTTAAGAACTAAGTCTCTAATTTGAAAATTGTCCATCTTTGCCTTTCTGTCAAAGGCTTCCTTGATTCTCTTTTGATGTGCTGCAGACTTTTCAATCAATTGATATCTGATTTGATGCACTTCATCCAAGTCACTAATCCTATTTGCCATGTCATTTTTCTCATTCTGCTCATCCTACAAGAACTTGGCCATAAGGAGGGTCAACTGGATTGGGAATACATCCTCAGTTCCATATACCAACTTGAACAGAGAATTCCCTGTGGATTTCTTGGTGGTCACCCTGTCAGCCCACAATGCAAACTTCATTTTGGAATCCCAGTTCCTTTTGTTGTCTTCCAGCAGCTTTTTTATTATCCTTATCAGGCTCTTATTGGATGATTCTTCTAGACCATTACCTTGAGGGTCATATGGGGTGGAATGCACTAGCTTAATGCCCATTGAGTCACACATGTCCACCAACTCTTTTGCCCTAAAGGCTGCTGCATTGTCTGTAATCAATTTGTGTGGACAGCCAAACCTGGTGAAAATGTTTTCTGTCAAGAACTTCATGACAACATGGTGATCAACTTTCCTAGTAGGGATGGCCTCAATCCATTTAGTGAAGTAGTCAGTGGCTACTAAGATCCATCTATGCTGGCCACTAGAATGTGGATTAATTTCTCCTATGAAATCCAAGCCCCACTACTGGAAAGGGCCATTGGCATGTATTGGCTTTAAGGGTAAGGACTTCAACTGCTATTTTCCTTCAAACCTCTGGCATTTTTCACGGGATCTTACAAATGAAAAGACATCAGAAAACAGAGTGGGCCAATAATACCCAGCTCTGAGGATCTTGTGGGCTGTGGTTTTCCAATAGAGATGTCCTCCATAGGTGCTGGAGTGAAACTGATGCATGACCTCCACAAATTGTTCTTTGTCCAGACATATTAAAAGGATTCCAGATGGATCCCTCTAATAAAGAAAGTTTTCATGAATACAGAACCTTGTTTTTCTGAGCTTAATAGTCCTATCTTGGCTTGAACCAAGGCCTGGAGGAACTTGTAGCTTCAGCAAAAAATTATTTATTGTAGAATACCATTCACAAGAAGCTAGATTTTCAGCCAACAACCGGTCATGTCCTTGTCCTACTATTGCTTCTTCTGTCTATCCATCCTCTGAATTTGTACCCATGCAGTTTATGTCAAGTATTTTGAAATTTTCCTCAGCCATCAGCTCAGCAAGGCCCTGGCCCTTGACAAGCTTGGTGGGCTTAAATTCTATGTTGAATTCAATAAGCTTTGCAATCCACTTAGCCCTTCTTCCATCAACATCTGGCTACGTTAGGACATCCTTTACTGAAGCAGAGGGCACATATGCAATTACCTTGGAGTGCAAAATGTAGATTGAGAAAGATTTTAAAGATTTGATAAGAGCATAAGGCTGTTTCTTGATAATATCATACCTTAGTTTAGCATCCCTTAAGGTTTTGCTAAAAAATGCCACTGGATGCTCTGAATCCCCATCATCTTTCTATAATAGGACTGCTACAAGGGTGTCACAAGAAGCATAGGAGAAGATATCGAACTCCTTGCTATAGTTTGGGCTGATTAAAGTGGGAGCTTCCATAATAGCTCTTTTGATGGATTTAAAAAATCTTCTTACTGCATCAGTCCATTTGATCTCTGATCCCCTTTTCAGCATAGAGGTGATGTGTTTTACCAATTCTAAAAAATTAAGAATAAACCTCCTTACAAAATTTATTTTTCCCAGAAAGGATTGGATGTCCTTTTTGATCTTGGGACAGACAAGGTGTGTATCGCTTTCACTCTCTCTGGTTCAATCTTGACACCCGCAGTAGAAACAATGTGTCCTAGAAGCTTGTTCTTCTAAAGCAAACTGTGACTTCTTAGGATTCACTAATATCCTAAACCTTCTGCACTTTAGAAACACTTTATTCAAATGCTGCAAATGATCTTGATGGCTGCTGGAGTATATTGTTATATCATCCAGGTATACAAGGCCAAACTTATCCTTCTCTCCTACAAACGCTATATCCATGGCTCTCTGAAAGGTGGCCCCAGCATTCA
Source organism: Pinus tabuliformis (assembly GCA_031772625.1). Classification (NCBI taxonomy): domain Eukaryota; kingdom Viridiplantae; phylum Streptophyta; class Pinopsida; order Pinales; family Pinaceae; genus Pinus; species Pinus tabuliformis. The sequence continues at coordinate 1,311,281,958 of CM062804.1, forward strand.
TCAACCCAAAGGGCATCCTAGAGTACATAAAAGTGCCCCAATGAGTGGTGAAAGCAGTCTTTTCTTGGTCATCTGGATGTACAACAACTTGGTTGTACCTTGAAAATCCATCCAGGAAAGACATAACTTTGGCTCCTGAGACTTTCTGTAGCAAAATTTCCATCTTTGGCAGGGGATAGTTGTCCTTTCTGGAACATTTGTTCAAGTTCCTGAAATCAACACACAACCTGATTTCTCCACTTTTCTTCCTCACCACTACCAAGTTGGCTACCCACTTTGAATATCTCAAAGGAACTATGATTTTGGCAGCCAACAACTTCTTGATTTCTTTTTCAATCAAAGGGAGGAGTAGAGGATTTATGAGTCTTAGCTTCTATTTGAAAGGAATGGTGTCTTTCTCCAATGGTATCTTATGCTAGATGATATTTTTGTCATAAGTTTTAAGATCACTGTATTCCCAGGCAAATATGTCAGCAAATTGCTTCATTAAGGTGCAATACTCAGAACTTTGGGCAGCAAACAAATGGGTGGATAGATTTATATACTTTGGATGAGCTGGACTCCCTATGTTATGCCTATGGACTGCAGACTGATTTTCTTTTTGGGTGATCTTATAAAGCACATCATTATGATCAAACAACTTCTCTAGAGGCACTAGCCCTTTATGTATATGATTGCTAGGAAACTATATAATGCTGTCTTGGCCAATTCTGTTCCTTAGCTGGGGCTAGGGACATTCCTCCAAGGTTTCATTCTCTTGATCAATTTGCATTTCAGAGAATTCATCAATGACTTGCAGAAACCTATTTACTTCATCGTCATCCTCAAAAAATTGCCAGTGCTAAACATTATTAGGCAAGGATGGTCTATATTTTACCTGGACTTGATAAGCCAATCTAGGGGGCATGGGAGGGATGAACATGCTAGCAGACATAGCAAGGGAATCAGCAAGATGATTTTTTACTCTAGGGATATATGAGATACAAAAGTTATCAAAAGAGTCTTTGAGTCTCCATACCTCATCTCTGTACGCTTTCAGCCTTGGGTGCCTTGCTTGGAACATTTTTTTCACTTGTTGAATGATGAGGTCAGCATCTCCAAACACCTTTATGTCTCTGATTCCCATGTCTTTGGTAGTGTTTAAGCCCAATATCAGAGCCTCATACTCTGCTATATTGTTGGTGACCTGAAAAGTCAGTTTAAAAGACAGATGTGTGCTTTCTTGTTTTGGAGACACCAACACCACTCCTGCTCCTGCAGTTTCCTTTTAACAGGCTCCATCAAAGAACATATCCCAAGCCTATGTCCCTTCCTCTTCCATGACCTGGCATACTGGTTTCTTGAGCTGCACCGAGGCCTTATGGGATTCTTCAATTTGGAGAATACATGCTCCAAAATCAGTGTCCACAGCGTAAATGGGATGATTAGTGGGATTCTTCTCATCACTAATGATATAGGCTAGCTGGGCTTCCTTGTATAGTCTTCTGCTTTCTCCTCCAAAAACTGGGACAGTGGCATAAGACAAGTCATTTTGCAATGTCCCACCCAACCTCTTAATCCACCCTCTGGAAAGTAGCATACCAAACTTAGGGGGAACATCTGCTACCACAATATCCATCATCATGCTTTTCATGGGCAGCTGAGTTAGGGTGATGGCTAAGTCTTTGATTAACCACAAAATTTCGCCTTCCTCGAATCAAAGGAGAACACGTCATGATAAGGTTTGGTAATATCAAGGCCTAACTCTTCCATGACAGCTTTGGGCATCAGATTATGGCTGGCACCTGTGTCCAGCAGATAGTTGTGGAGGATTTTGTCATGAATGGTCAAGGAGACATAAAATGATGGGGAATTGTCATCAGCAGGTTCAGTCATTAGGCTAAGCACAACTGTAGGTTTATCATCTTGTAAATTCACATAGTCATTGGATGCTTGTGTGGCTTTCAGCTCAAGGGCATCAAGGATGGGCTTCTTAAAGACCTCACTCTTTACAAGTTCCATCAAAGCTATAGATATTTTTAACTTCTGGACTTCTGATGCAAAGGTGAAAGGGGAAGGAGACTTGTCAGGGCCTCTTACCTCTTGAGCTGGTGCTTTCAGGATGGTGGGATCAACTGTCGGTCGCTTCTGCTTGCTGATCTACTACTCTATGGGGACAACAACTCTTTGGGCAGGATTCTCTTTGACATTACTCGTTCTTGACCTCAAGTTATATCTTTGTTGGTCTTCAGTCTATAGAACAACTTATCTGTCCCACTCTTCACTGGTTTGGTCCCTGAGTAATGACTCCTCATAGGTAGCTAATGTGAAAAAGGCAGCACTACCCTTGTCTTCCATACAGTGAATCTCATCCTCTTCATCAAACTGCTCCTCCTCCATGACTATGTTCTAGAAAGGAGTCTTAACCCTTTGTTCTTCATTGGCCTCTTTGCCCCTCTAAATGATCCACAATTGTTCATTTTCTCTTCTGAATGGATTTGGATTTCTAGGAGCGAACATATTAGGAAGCCTTGCTTTCCTAGAACTCTGCCCAACCTTCAGTTTGGATATTTCAGTAGCCAATGACTCTATCGTTTTAGTCATTTTGTCTATTTTGGGTTCTGAAGATGAAGAAGAAGAGGAAGACTCACCTCTCTGCCTCCTTTTATCAGCATGTCCTTTCAGTTTCTCTGCAGCCAAGATATTGGATTCCACCTCCAAGGCTGCATCTTGCATTTCAGCTAGAGAAGCACATCTTATCTCTCTTAATAGCAAGAAGAAATCAGAATCAAAGGCATTGGCATAGGTGAGTTTTGTAGAGGTGGGGGTAGGCTTCACTTCAGCTGGTATCTTGCTATACATACGATTGAATCTTTCATTAAAGTCATACAATGACTCCCCATTTTCCCTTTTTAGGTTGCCAAACTCAATATGGTAATATAACAGATCTTTCTTATCTCCCCAATGCTTTAAAAACACATCATCTAATGCCTCAATGTCTGCTATATACCTAAGGGTCAGCTCTCTAAACCACTTTCTAGCCTCTCCATCAAGGCTTTGGACAAATACTCTCATCCACAAATCATATTTACAGATATCTAGGTTATCAGCATAGCTATAAAAAGACTCAAGGTGTTCTTCAGCTGTTACTCCCTCTGTAACAGTGAACTTAGGCATGTATTTATGATATTCTCCTACAAGCATAACATTCAAAGGAATAGGTAGGACCAGGGGTCCATACCTAGCAGCTATGATTCTTTCCATTTTGGTGGGTGCTTGTGGACCTGCCATGACTGGGGTGGATGGAAGGGTGCTAGTAGTCTGAAAGGTAGGGAGTTGAGAAATGACTGACAGGGCTAAAGGAATATGATGGACTAGAAGGGAGGTTTCCTTTGGACTGAGATCCAAAGGGGAACTTATTGAACAAGGAGCTTTATGAATCTCTGAGAGTATTTCTTCACTGATAGTGCTAGGCTCTATGTTTTCAACATGTGCATGCTCAGTTACAAGCCTTTCTGGCATAGATACATAAGATTGTTCAGGCTCACCTGATCCTGATGCTCCCTTTTGTAATGTCTTTCTCTGCTTGACAATCTTCTTAGGGTCAGGTACTGGGTCAGCTGGTGATTTTTAAGGATTTCTCCGAGTGTGTCTCACAAACTGAGCCAAAACTATGATGTGGAGTCGCCAAAATGTTAGTCCTCTAGTCGAGTTGCCAGATAGATGATTACAACAAAAAATGTGTCCACACTTTGTCTATCATCAAAGCTACATTTGTGTCATTCTCCCAGGGATGCTGAGCTTCAATATCCTCTCCCCGACAATGGCGCCAATTATGTTAGTATTCCAAGAAACTCTCCTAGGTTGTAGTTGGAGATGCCTGGTAACATATAAATTCAACTATTGTTGCAAGGTTTAATGGAAGGAATGACAGTTTGGTTCAAGCGGGATAACCACTTGTACCCTGTTTCACTCCAGACATGCATGAACACCCTCAGACTACAAGGCTTTAGACCACCAATGCTCATAGTTTTAGATATTAGGTGAGTATGGAGAATACTAACCACACCAGCAGATACACAAGACCATGTGATGGCCGACTGCAACTAGTACAAAAACTTGCAAATCTAATCTATTAATGCAAAGATAGGATGACAAGTCTCCTGCATTAGATAGAAAGAAACCTGAGCAACCTATTCAGTGATGCATTCAAGATTCTAACACAGAGATAAGATGACAGTTATCTAGTGCTAAACATCAAGAGATCAAGAACACATCATATCAGGTACAAGCTTAGAACAGAGGAAAATGGACAATGAGCAGTTAACAACAAAAGAAGCTTGTATTTGCTGAAAATGAAGATGAGACGCTGCAAGTGACAAAATGTCTATGGTCTCCACAAGTTGGACCTTACATCAAATTCCAACCCTGATTACATCTTTCTTCTGGATATTTATAAGTTTATTACTATGGAACCTGGCCATTTAGGTATGGAGGGGTCTTAATTGACCACGAATTGCATTTAACTACCTGATGGAGTCTCTGAATGAGGTTGCTTACTTCACTGTGAAAATCTAATCTGTACAACTGTTGTGCTGTCCTTTAGGTGGTTGGAATGCTCGAAGTAGTGAAGTCCATGACTGATAAATTCGGTTACAGAGTCATGTTGTGTCCTTTTCTCCTTTGGCCATGCTTTATGTTAAATATGGTTGTTGGGGATATTACTGTAATTGATGCTGGCAGAGCTGGTCATCTCCTTCTTTGGGAAACAGAATGGTCATAGGACGTGGAATGCATGGGTAGGTGGACGATTTGGGCGAGCGAGAAGAATGACCGTCAGATCGAGGAGATGAATGACGGAGATGGTTTGGCGAAAGCTATAGACCTAGGTGGGGATGGGTGCATCAGTGTCATTGGATCTTCGGCGGACAGATCGGATGGTCATCGGGCGATGCAGTTGCACAGGCGATTAATGGGCTCAGGTAGTAGCAGTTTTCATCGCACTGTTTTCGGGCACTAAGTGGTAAATGCCTGGGGCCGAGCGATTCCACTCAATGATCAACACGTAGCAACAGATGAGAGAGAAAAAAATTCTCTCATCACACGCTATCGCTTGATCAAGTTGCCTGTGCGATGTATGCGAAGACCGTCAGATCTGGCGGAGATGATCTGATGGTGGAAATTGGTCGAGCGGGTCACCTTTATCAGGTGCGATGTGGGCCGTTAGATTATCGGGGAATGATCAATGACGGGAAAGTGATGAGGGGTTTATGAGTGCGTGAGGGCGTATGGGTAAGGTTTTATGGTTGGTTTGACTTTGCGCTTAGAGCTGGGGCCAAAAGGGACTTTGTCGGACTTTAGAAGGTTTCTTTAGGGAATGGGAAAGGTTTAGAGGTGAGCGGGGTGAAGGAAGAAAGGGAAAAGTGACCAATGTGAGCCCCATTTGGACACAACCAAACAGACCATGCTTCTTTCTCACCTTAGAAAGTCAGTGCTGCATATTAGAGCTAACATGTCCCCATTGTGTTGAGTGCCTCCATGAGATGGGAAAATTTTTGCTAAACTTGGTCCTTGGTGGGCCACTTTCTTTGATGCAGGAGTTGACCAGCTTTGATGACCTAATACAGTTGGATATTGTGTTGGCAAGTGTTCTTGATCTATGTTTCCATGATCTAATTAGTTGTGGCTTGTTCTATGTTGTATGGGTTGAGCTATGTTGGTGTTAGTTGTTCTGTAATGTCTGATGTATCTAGAAATGTGGAAAGTATGGTCGAAGGTGGTCCATATTGAACATTGTGTACAGGTTAAGGAATAAGGGAATGTTGAGCTCGAAAGCATTACCTCCCATGGACTTGGTGATGGTGTAAGGCCCGCATCAAATTGGTCAGAGCTTTTGATGGGCTTTGGTAAGGTGTTCTTTCAGCAAATGTAACCAAACTTTGTTGCCCACCTGAAACTTATGTGGCACTCAATGTTTATCATGTTGTTGCTTTTACCTAGCATTGTACTTATTCAATATGTTGTGCACCTCCTGGTGGATGTGATGGATGCATTCAATAAACCTAAATATGTGTTATCAACCTTAGATAGTACATGTGTGGATTATGTCTGTGTAGTCACATGAGGCATCACAACATCAATCAAACACAATGGTCGAAATCCAAAATCCACCTGAAAGGGATTTTTGCCAGTCGACCTATGGAGAGCTTTGTTATAACTGTGTTGCATATAAGGGATGTTCTCAATCCAATTTCATGGATGCTCGGAGTTGTATATGTGTAGTATGTGCACTATCATCTTGTTGATGACCTTTGCCTAGCCATCGATCTAGGGATGGAATGTAGTCGACTTCATAAGCTTAGTGTCCAATAGTTTCTAGAGGCTTGACCAAAATTTGCTCAAAAACCTGCTATCTTGATATGATATAATGGTTTTTGGGATCCGAAAATGTAATTGTACTCATTCAAATAAGAGTTCTGCAGTTTACTCTGGTGTGATACGCTTCTTGTAGGCCACCAATATAGCCATATTAGAAAATTTGTCCATGACCACAAATGCACAGTGATTACCATGCTTGGTAGAAGGGAGGCTCGACAGATAGTCCATGGAGATGGATTCCCAGGGCTAGCTGGGAGTAGGCAGAGGAGTATAGATGCCTTGCTTCTTGATGGTCGGCTTGGCAATGGCACAAGCAGTGTAGAATCTTATATATTTTCCAACATCATGTCGGAGTTTTGCCCAATAAAAATACTTTTGTAGTACGCCCATAGTTTCCTCCACACCAAAATGTCTTGCTATAACACCCTCCTCCCACATCCACCCAAGTAACCATGCCAACTAGGGTAAACATGAGATGAGAGGCTACTATGATAAAATTCGACCTCCTAGGTGACCTTAAGGAAGTGGAATCGACAGAGAATCAAACACAGTCATCCAAAATCATCAACAAACTCCTCATGAGACAAGTCAGCCACTCAAACATCCTATCCCTGGGTCCTACTATTGTTCTAGACCTCTAAGGCCATAATCGCTCTCATGATATGGGCAAGGGAGCGACCAAAGACATAAAGTCACTCTCATAGGCCTACATGCCAGCGACCTTGGGATTTAAGCCACTTTTTCAAGCCTGAGCCCAGGTCACTGCCCATATTGGAATGAAAGCTCAGAATCAAGTAAAGTACAGGGAAACGATGATGCAAAAGTAAATAGTTGATCAAGACCTTAACCAGACCCCTACCAGCCATGACATGTATTTCATCAAACATATCATCGACATGTAATCTACAGGTGTAAACAACAGAATTAAGTGTAGGGATCTCATACTTATCTGAGAATCGTTGTAAACCATTGTTACCTCATGTCATTTTCTACATTATCCTCTATTAGGTCATAGAAACATTATCCATTCATATACAAGTAAAAAAATTCTGAGAGCCAAACATAGTTGTTGTCATAAAATGTTCATATAACCAGCATAATAGGAATAGAAATGCAATAAACATATCAGCCATCAAAATCCATATATACATCAGTACATTTACACAAAAAATCAAAGGAATGAATTTCTCATTAATCAATGCAATGAACCAACCAGAGATGGGACTATCATGGTCCATCTAACCATAGAATGGCTAAGCCAAATCTTTCTTCATCCATTCACCCTCGTGCCATATTTCAAGCATGAATATGGGACTCAAACCAAAAGAACTCAAGCAGGGCATACCGAGGCTAAACCCCCTCACCCTCATCAATAGAAACCAGGCTTTATCGCAATCCATCCCAGATCACTAGGCCAACACAATGAACACATCATAACAACTTTACCGTGATCTCCACCTGATCATTAGACCAAACAAGCATGGATGCCAATAGATTTCTCCACCTACACCGTGAGGAATTTGCATGTCTCCTAGTCTCTCAGGATTTACCGCAATCCAAACCTGGATCACTAGGCCCTAAACTGAGACCCACTCTCCAGGCTTTACCGCATATCCCAAACCTGGTATAACTAGGCCCAACGAAGAGAAAACGACCTCTAGGATTTATCATATATCCTGTCATTCATAGGAAAGGATTCCTAGGCCATCTGAAGTAACAGAAAATTCTTCTTTATCACAACCCACAGTCTGGTTGAGGGGTTACTAGGCCATGTGTTCTATCATTTCGGAGATCCACCACACTCAGCTTCGAATCCATCTGGCAATCCAACTCAACCAAACATGAGAACCCCATCACACCATGGCTATCTGGAAATGGCAAGGCTAGGTTGAAAAACATTGTTACACCTAACAAAACCCATGGCTTAATAGAAAATAACCACATGCATACCATGCATGCCAAATATAGCAAGGAAAATACTCATGCAAGTCGATAGCTACAATGATTCCCACTGTAGTTGCTTGATTCTACCTTTCCCCACTTGATCTTTGCTTCCTATTTCCTTCATTGCCTTTCTTTCTCCAATGCAAAAGTACTCCAAGAAAACTCTAAGTATCCAAGAGTATGAGAGGGAGAGAATAATGAAAGTGCTCCAAAATTGATCTGACAAAAGGTTACCAACTGATCCTCAAAAGCCTTTTTATGAATGAGGCCTCTATTTTCTTCATTTTCCATTATTTTCCTTCATTTTCCTCCTCACATGCAACCCGTGACCTTTCACCTCCCTTTTCTCCTAATTTCCATTATTTTCATAAATAATTGTGCCAAAATGCCATTTTTCCTTTCCAAAGCCTTAGCCATTTCCTTAGCCATAAACAACCAAATGAACCCCCTAGGATGTCTTGCCCAAGATTCAGCTTGGAATAAGTGTCCCACCATTCTACGGTTATTGTTTTTAACTTTTATTACATGGAATTTTCATTAGGGTTGTTACAAAACCCTCCCCCTTGTGTGACACCGTCCTCAGTGTTCAATCACACACATACCTCAACAACCCATTGAAAGAAGGCATACTACTCATTGAGCTTTTTAACACAACTCGATGAAATATTTACAATGAAAGATCTTCTCAAGAGAAAAAAATAATGACAACATGACAAAATACGACATAGTGGAGCTTTATAACACAGCTCATTATGGTATTTACAATTATCATCCTGCTTAGTTCCAATCCACATGACATCATAACATCATGATAGTATAATAACATGACACCCATACCTCATAGTAGAGTTTTATAACATAGCTCGTTATGGTATTTACATCCATACTTGGGTGTACATATAGCAACATCATCAAAAATATAGATACCAAAACATATGCCAATTCATATACCAAAACATATATAAAAAAATATACTAAACACCATGTCTAAGAATATATCAAAACATCATATAGAATATATCAAAACATCATAAAGAAAATACCAAACCATCATAAAGCAAATACCAAACCACCATAAGAAAATACCAAACCACCATAAGCAAATACCAAACCACCATAAGCAAGTACCAAACCACCATATCAAGCTGCTTTGCCTCAACTGACAAACAAGGAAGGATACATGGCCCACATCTGATCCACCATCTCCCATGTAGCTTCATCGGGCCCAAAGTGCTTCCATTGCACTTTAACTTACTCGATTGCTCGATTATGGAGCATGAGCACATTTTTTTGCAATATACACTGAGGCTCTAACTGGAATTCTCCATCTGGTTCCACCTGCAATACAGACCAGTCAATCACATGATCAACATCCTTAACATACTTCTTAAGCAAAGATACATGGAAAACATCGTGGAATTTCACTGTCAGAGGCAGTGCAAGTTGATAGGCTACTGGCCCAATCCTCTCAATGATACTAAAGGGTCCACAAAACCGTGGTGCTGTCTGGGTACATGATCCAATGCACAATGATCTCTTCTTCGGTTTGATGCACAAATACACATGTTCCCCAACTTGGAACTCCTTGAACAACCTATTCCTATCTGCATAATTTTTTTACCTATCCTTTGCTGCATTTAGATTCTTCTTGATCACCTACATCTCCTATTCCATGTCTACCAACATATATGGTCCAATCAATACTCTTCTAACTGGATCACTCTAGCTAATGGGAGCGTTACAACTCCACCCATACAATGCCTCAAAAGGACTCATCCTCAATGACTCCTGATAACCGTTTTTGTATGTGAACTCTACCAAAGGGAGACACTCTTCCCACTTCCTCTGTTGATGCATCATATACATCCTCAACATATCCTCTAATATCCTGTTGACCCTCTCTGTCTGTCCATCTCTCTATGGATGATAAGTTGTGTGGAAGGTCAATTATATGCCCAAACCTACAAATAACTCCTTCCAAAACTTGGAAGTGAACTTCACATCTTTGTCTGACACAATATTCTTCGGAACACTATGCAGTATAACCACGTATCCGATGAATACCTATGCCACATCGCTAGCTAAGAATGTAGACTTCAATAGAATGAAGTGTGCACCCTTTGTTAACTTGTCTACAATGACCATGATGGAATCATGCTGCTTTACTCTTTTAGGCAACCTTGTGATGAAATTCATGGAAATAACCTCTCATTTCCACTTTGGAATAGCGATTGGTTGTAGGAGTCCACTTGGATGTTTACACTCTGCCTTCACTCACTGACAATCAAAGCATCTAGCCACAAACTCTACTACATCCCTCTTCAAATTCGACCAGTAGTAACATCTCTTCACCGCTGCCAGTGTCTTCTGATGACCTGGGTGACCTGAATATGGTTTTTCATGAAACTCCCTCAAGGTCACCTTATTGAGTTCATTGTTGTATGGTACATATATACGTCTTGGAACCTAACCAATCCATCTATTGTAAGACGATAGTCCATGCCCCTTGCACTTGCACCTGTACCTGTACTTGTACCTGTACTATCATCCTACTGCAACCTGTGCACAATCTCCATATACCTAACATCTTGTTGTCCTGCCTGCAATATCCTATCATGTAAGTTCGTCCCATATGAGCTCATAACTGTCAAGTGATGTACCTGTACCCGTCTACTAAGAGCATATGCCACCCTGTTCTCTTTACCTTTGATGTACCTGATCTCAAAATCAAACTCATTGATCGTGGCCAACCATCTAGCCTACCTAGCATTCAGATTCGGCTGGTCAAACAAATACCTCAACCTAATTTGATCATTCATAAGAATAAACCGCCTACCAAGAAGATAGTGCTGTTGAAAATAGCAACAAGAAATGATAAAAATAGAATCTAGAATATTCCAATTTTAATTTGTCCTTGAATTAAAATTGTGAATTAAAATCGAATTTAGTCTCACCAGCTACTTGGAAATAATTAATTAATTCATTATGGATTAATTAGTTAGAGAAATTCAAGTTAGAAGCCTTTCTGCAGTCATGCAATAGTTATCCCTTAAATTAAGGAGATTATCCCTTAATTAAGGAGATAAGAGTGAGTTATATTTGAGTTGTAATTAGTTAGCTCTTTACTGAGTTAAGTCCAGTTAAATTAGTTCCAAACTGTTTGAAGACCTAATTGTGAGCTATCAGTCAGTTGTTGGATGCATGCACTCAACTAGTGTACTCCAGATAACTGAAGATTCCCTCATCAGAAACTCATGCATGTCTATTCTGAGAAAGACCTAGTTCAGCTAAATGTCAAGGATAGTGTACTATCAGTTGCATGTTTTCTCCTATAAAGGAAACTCATGCATGCAGTCAAGGGAAGGTTCCTTGAGGATTGCGTAGTTCTCACAGGGTGTGAGATCAGTGTGAGAGATCAGTGTTCCACTTGGTAACAGGAGGATCACCCAGGAGAAACAATGCAAGGAAATAGGAGCTTGGAGGGTAGAGGAGAAGGCTTGTAAGAAGCTTTGATTGCCTGTGAGCATCTAGGAGGATTGTACTGAGAGTTGGCTAGCTGTGAGAGCTAAGGCTTTGTATAATTCTTATGTATTCCACCTTGTAGGATAATATAGATAGTGGGGGTTTTAGCTGAGGCTTTCTCCTGAGTATTTTATGTGTTTCATGTGCATTGATTCTTCTTCTTCTGGTTATATGTGTTCAACTCGAATCTTGCTCAATCTTTAAGCTTCCGCAAAGAAAATTGATAGTAGAAGTAGATTATAGTATTTTTCTTTGGTATATTGCATTATCGGGTTCATCTACAGTCAGATTTTCTACAGAGGTCTCAGAGCGAGATTGGTAGAGAATTTGCATAATTTCTACATGGTATCAGAGCTAGCTGATCTATTGAGAAATTTCTACATGGTATCAGAGCCAAGTTTATTGGAGTTGTGAACAGTATACAAAGAAGAGAATTTGAAGTTTGAAGTTCAGGGTTGCAGGTGCAAATCGAATTCTTATCATACTTCAAGGTTGGCCAATGGTGTTTTATGGCTTGAGACTCGAGTATGACTTGGAAGGTAGATTGAATTACATAGCATGAAAATATAGAATGGAGGCTATATCAGAAGACAATGGTTTGAAGGATTTCATTGATCAAGAAATCCCAAAGCCAGGTTCAACTAATGCACAAGAGTTGGCTGAGTGGAAGAAGTGTGTGGCGAGGGCGAGATGGATCATCCTTGAGGGAGTTTGAGACCATATTTTTTTGTGTCTCCATGGGAAGGATACTCCATATTCAATGTGGAAGACATTGAAGGACCTCTACCAGAACAGTAGCGACTAGAGGAAATTGGCGCTCAAGGATAAGCTTCGAAGAATCAAGATGGAGAACGACGATACTATTTCCACATATCTGAACAAGCTCACCACTTGCACATATGAGCTTGGTAGTGTGGGAATAACTACTGCCGATGATGATATGGTGAGCCTCACTCTCCTTGGCCTTCCAAAGAGCTGGAATAGCTACCAGGTCTTTGTGAATGGAGGGGAGAAATTGTCGGATTGGGAAGGACTGTGGTTGGATTTCATGTAGGAGGAGATCAGGGGGAGCACTCGAGATGGTTCTTCATCCAAGGATGATGAAGAAGAAAATATGGCCATAGTGAGTAAGGCAAACAAAGGGAAGGGGAAGGATTCCCATTCCAAATTGAATTCTTCTCATGGAGGGAAGAAGGGTGAAAAGTCTAAAGTGAGATGCTTTAATTGTCATGAGATGGGACATTATGCGACTAATTTCCCATCGAAGAATTCCAAGAAGGGATCATCGGAAGGATTGGAAGGTGAGGCATTAGCCTCTTAGTTCGAAATGGACTTTACCCTCATTGCATGCATGGTGTCATTGATGATGGGTTGTGGTTGGTATCTTGACAGTGGAGCCTCATTCCACATGACCGATGATAAAATTTTATTCAGTACCTTAGAGGAGAAAGACCTCAAGATGTGCATAGAGATGGGTGAAGATGAAAGGTATATTGTTTCAGGAATGGGCACGATTGCTTTTCAGAGGGAGCATGGAGCTCCTATCACCTTGACAAATGTGAAGTATGTGCCTGGAGTGAAGAAGAACTTGGTATTGGTTGCGATGTTGGAGGACAAAGGCTATGATGTTGTCTTTAGTAAGGGAAAGGTTTTCCTTAGACACATCACCACGAGACAGGTGAAACAGTTCAGTTCACGAGTTAAGAACCTATATTCTCTTGAGATTCAAGATGCATGCAAAGCCTTTAGGAGCAAGGAAAATGTTAGAGACTTGGTGGTTGAGAGGGAGAGTAAATTACCTCTCAACATGCAGTCCTAGAAGAAGTCTTAGACAATTATGGAGGAGACACAATTGGAGAAGTGGGTAGAGGGATCACATGCATCCATACCCCAGGTGTGAGGTGGGGCGATGTGAAGTGATAGTCCCAAGAATGATGAAATTGGGTAGGTTCCATTGAGAGGTTTTATCTCATGGATCGTACCTTGATACGGGAGCCCAAAGTACATAGTAGCATGAGGAATCAGTGGGATTGATGCAGTTAGAGATCAAAGTGACAGAGTGTTACCGGGAAAAGTGTCTATTTAGAACTGCTCTATCCCACTAAGGTGTGACAGCTGCCTTAGAAACAAACAGAGAAAACTACTTTTGCATTTCCTTTATGAACTATAGATAGAGAGGAATAGAAAGAACCTACCTATGTCTTGCGCTAATCCTTTGATCCAATTCCTCTCTTCTTTGACAGCTTCCAGCTACCTGCTCCCTTACTTGCCCAGCTTCACCGAGCACCTGTAAGATCACAGAAGAAGAACACTATACAAAGACACGGATCTATATTCATAAATAACTTAGGATCAGATTTAAGTTAACCATACAAATGTAACAAGCATCAATGATACAAAAGCATGGAGGAAAGACTCAAATAGTTTTTATTGATAAACAAGAAGATCCAAGAGGAGTTACAACCGATGATTCCTGACCCAGCATCAACCTCCCAGCAAAGAAGCCCCTCTTCACCTCCAACAAAGCATAGATCACCCAATTCTCTGATGTTTGTCTCAAAACCAACAACAATTCCTTACAATGTGAAAAATTCCAGCCTCTGGATCTCTGGGATGAGGGATCCATATATAGATGTATGTAAGGAGGATGAGTCAGCTTGTGATTTGATTAGTGTCTTCTCTCTGTCAGTTCTTGCTTCCACTTGGAGACTGAAGGCCTCTTACTCATCTTTAGTCGAATTCAGTGAGGCAAGTGTCATAGGGGAAGATTTTGGAAGCTTCCATTGTCTCTCCACCTCGTGGAATGACACTGCCATTTGTCATTTCTCGCCCAACGCACCCTCATAGTGCATTTAGGTGCATTGCAACGCAGCTAGCCAGTGTATTTAGGTGCTATGCAATGCACCTAGCCAGTGGAGCAGCTGAAATGATCCTGTTTTGACTTATTCTAAGCAGTTTCTGGTGGAGAACTTCTGGGAGAAGTTGTAATTTGTCGACCTTGTTCCTTTAGGGGTTAGAAAAACACTTTTAGGGACTTAGGAGCCCTTGGTTTATGGACATTTCATGCTTGGAGCTGTAAGGCACAAAAATGTCTATAGCACAGAGGCTAGAGCAATCAGTTACTAAAGAGCGCAGAGAAGGATTGACAACAGTGCATAAAGGCAGAGTTAGCTGAAGCATAAAGTTTTTAGTTGACAGAGGCAATAGCAGTCAGAGACTTTGATGACAAATGCATCATACTGATTCAGGTTGGATGCTTTTTTGTTTCTGAAGTTGCTAGAGCAACAACACTAGAGATAAGTTTTGCATGCATAACATTCCAAAGGTTCATGATCGGGATCGAGTTGAATTCCTTTCTTGTTGAGAGGGAGTGTTGAAAATAGCAACAAGAAATGATAAAAATAGAATCTAGAATATTCCAATTTTAATTTTTCCTTGAATTAAAATCGAATTTAGTCTCACCAGCTACTTGGAAATAATTAATTAATTCATTATGGATTAATTAGTTGGAGAAATTCAAGTTAGAAGTCTTTCTTCAGTCATGCAACAATTATGCCTTAAATTAAGGAGATTATCCCTTAATTAAGGAGATAATATTGAGTTATATTTGAGTTGTAATTAGTTAGCTCAGTTTATCGAGTTAAGTCCAGTTAAATTAGTTCCATACTCTTTGAGGAACTAATTGTGAGTTATCAGTCAGTTGATGTATGCATGCACTCAACTAGTGTAATCCAGATAGTTGAAGATTCCCTCATCAGAAACTCATGCATGTCTATTTTGAGAAAGACCCAGTTCAGCTAAATATCAAGGAAAATGTACTACTAGTTGCATGTTTTCTCCTATAAAGGAAACTCATGCATGCAGTCAAGGGAAGGTTCCTTGAGGATTGCGCAGTTCTGACAGGGTGTGAGAGATCAGTGTTCCACTTGGTTGAGAGTTTTCCACTTGGTAATAGGAGGATCACCTAGGAGAAATAACACAAGGAAATAGGAGCTTGGAGGGTAGAGGAGAAGGCTTGTGAGAAGCTTTGATTTCCTGTGAGCATCTAGGAGGATTGTACTGAGAGATGGCTAGCTGCAAGAGCTAAGGCTTTGTATAATTCTTATGTATTTACACCTTGTATGATAATACAGATAGTGGGGTTTTTAGATGAGGCTTTCCCCTGAGTATTTTTTGTGTTTCATGTGCATTGATTCTTCTTCTTCTGGTTATATGTGTTCATCTCGAATCTTGCTCAATCTTTAAGCTTCCACAAAGAAAATTGATAGTAGAAGTAGATTATAGTATTTTTCTATGGTATATTGCATTATCGGGTTAATCTACAGTTATATTTTCTACAAAGGTCTCAGAGCGAGATTGGTAGAGAATTTGCAGAATTTCTACATGGTATCAGAGATAGCTGATCTATTGTGAAATTTCTACAAGTGCCTCCACATCTTCATTGCATGTATAATCGCTCCTAACTCAAGATCATGTGTCAGGTAGTTCTACTCATGCTCGTTTAGTTTTCAGGACTAATAACATACCACCTATACATCATTCATAAGGAATCCACCAAGCTCTCTCTTGGAAGCACTCGTGCATACAACAAACTCTTTGTCTAGATCCACAATCTGTAGCATTGGTGCATCTGTCAACAATTGCTTAAGTTGCTCAAAGATAGCCTCACACTCCTCAGTCCATTCAAACTTCTTACCTTTCCTCTACAAGGATGTAATGGGATAAGCAATCTGTGAGAAGTTCTTGATGAACCTCCTATAAGATCCTTCCAACCCTATGAACGATCTCATCTCATCCACATTCTTAGGAGGTACCCACTCCATGATGGCCATTATCTTCTTTGAATCTACTGCAATGCCTTCCTTGGAGACAACATGTCCCAAGTAGTGCACCTCAGTCTGAAAGAAACTACACTTGTTGAGCTTATCATACAACTGATGCTCTCTCAACAACCTTAATACTGCTGCTAAATGCTTGACATGCTCTTCCTCATTTTTAGAATATATCGTTATGTCATCAATGAACACAATAACAAACATATCCAAATATGAATGTAACACACTATTCATAAAACACATGAATGTAGCTGGAGAATTAGTTAAGCCAAATGGAACAATAACAAACTCATAATGCTCATGCATGGTCCTAAAAATAGTCTCGTAAATGTCCTCCTCTTTAATGCATACCTGATGGTATCTGAATCTCAAGTCAATCTTCGATAACATTGTTGATCCTTTCAGCTGATCAAAGAAGTCATGAATCATCAACAAAGGATATTTGTTCTTGATAGTCACTTTATTCAACTGCTTATAGTCAATGCATAATTTGAGAATACTATCTTTCTTCCTCACAAACAAGACCGATGCACCCCAAGTTGATACACATGGCCTAATGTATCCCTTGTCCAACATTTCCTTCAACTACAATTTTAACTCAACTAACTCAGGTGTGCTCATCCTGTAAGGTTCTTTCGATGCTGGAGCTGCTCCTGGCACTAACTCAATCGAAAACTCTACCTCCATGTGAGGTGGAAACCTCGTAATTTCCTCAGGGAATACATCCTGAAACTGCTGCAACACTGGGTATCTAGTCAACACGTCTACGTCCTCAACCTCTTTACCCTTATCACTAGAAATGTGTACTACAAATAGCTTTCATCCCTTCCTATGGCTACACTTTGCTTGCATAGCTGTCACCAACCTAACTGATGTGGCCTTCTTCTTACCTTGCAAGACTCTTGGTTGTCCATTGTCATAAACACACTCAATAGTTTTGTTATAGCAGTCAACCTTGGTTCATTTTTGATACAACCAATCCATTCCCAACAACATATTGTATGATCCCAACATTAACACGTTTAAATGTGTTGTTTTAGGAACACCATTTAAATCAAATGCTTAAGATCTTACTTAATGATGAACTTGCTTCTTTGTACCTGTAGCCAACTGCACTAACTAAGATTCTACATGAAATTCCTTATTCAAACCACACTTACCCATCAAGTCAGGACTAAGATAGCTATATTTAGGTCTAGGGTGAATCAAAATAGAAATAACTTGGTCACAAATATTACCGCCGATCTCGATGATAGATGCATGGTGTTCTTCCTTCCTGTTGTCTATTCCTGCATAGATATGTGGAATACTCTAACCAAATCCCCAATAGTCTACACCTCCCGTGCAATGTATATTTGAGGCCTACCAACCTGATTTTGTGGACAATCTCTCTTAAGGTGCTCCTTGCCACATGTCCAACACTCCTACTGACCAATACCAACGCCTCTATGCTATTTCCGCAACTCATGTCCCTGTCTAGCTACATTAAATCTATTTTGTAGTGCCCAATTCTCTTTCTCATTTGCACGTTGAGGCCTTGTCCTCTTACGTTTCCATTTACATTTACCTTTATCCTTTCCTTTCCATCCATGTTGAGATTCATTCTTACGCTTTGATTACTCATAGCAATGCTTCAATTTCCCAATAACTTCCTCAAGTTACTGAGGCTAATTGTACTTAGTCCGATCTCCAAATGCTAATGGAAAACCATTGACAAACTATTGAACTTTAGCTTTCTCATCAGTGAGATACGGTGCATAGCTCAATAGCTCGAGAAACTTGGTCATGTACTCTTCATCCGTCATTGATCCCATCTTTAGCTCATAGAATTCTTTTGACTTACTGTCATAGTACCTTTTTGACAAGTACTTCTTCTTGAAAAGCCTCTTGAATTCTAGCCAACTCAAGTCATCTGTCCCAATGTCTCTAACCCGCTTAACATCTTCCCACCAGATGTTTGATTTACCTTTCAAGCTGAAGATAGCTATTCTGGCCTGCATGTTATCTGTGTAATCATGCAACTCAAAGAATTTGTTCATTCCAATTATCCAAGCCTCTACATCTTTCAACTTCTTCATATCTTCATCAAAAGTAGGTGATTTTCCTTTCTTGAATTCATCCGGAAAGTATCCCCTATCATTCCTCCTATAAGGATGATAGTGATGACGATCATGATGTCTGTCGGAACTAGAACTAGAATAGTACAATTAGACTTTAAGCTTATGTGGTTGTTATTTGGTGTAGTATGATCCAGATTATCCACAATATTATATTCATCATGTCAACGTTTCGAACCCCAAAGGGGGTCCATCATCAGGACCAAAAAATGGTAGATTATGAATGATTGTTCTTTGAGAGAAGAATCCTCTGACCAGTGTATATATAAACCTAACTAATCCTAAATAGTGAAAGTCGACTTAACCTACATATATTAGTTTAATTTTTATTATTATTTTATTTATTTATTTCAGTTTTAATTTATTTTTGTTTTAATTATTTATTTTTAATTTTATTTATTATAATTATTTTAATTAAATTAATTATTAATTAGTTTAGTTAATTAATTAATTAATTTAATTGATTAATTAATTAATTAAATTTAATTATATAATTATTTTAAATAAATAAATTATTAATTAGTTTAGCTAATTAATTAATTAGTTTAATTAATTTATAAATTTTGTTTTTGATGAATTTATATTTCTTTTTTCTTTTCTTTTTATGTTAATTTTATTTTTAATTAATTAAACCCTAAGAATCTAATTTATAAATAAGTAACCTTTAATTATTTAATTAATAATTTAATTAATTAATTAATTTAATTGATTTATACTTTTTATAATTTTCCAAATGTTAATTTTATAAAACTAATGTTACTATAATCTATGGTCATAAGAATAAATTTATTTTGTTATATTGGTTATTATTAATTAATTTTAATTATTAACTAGTTTTAATTAATTAATTTTATTTTATTTTTATTTTGGGGAGAAACTAGTGATACTAAGCTACAAAAGATTTGGAGGGATTTATTTGTCTAATGAGGGGAAGCCAGTTTCCACTAATCTCGCTCCCATTGTCCCTGTTGAGGTTCTGAGGAAATTTCATGATTTCGATGGCCTCTCTGATTTTCCTCTTTTGATAATGATCCTCTCTTGCAATGATTTTGGCGTCTTCTAAACATACATGATGTTTGGTTTTGGATGAGTGTTCCGCAAGGGCTGATGTACGGGATCTCCCATTCTTAATATCAGCTCCGTGCTCTTTAAGTCTTGTTTTCAGAGATCGTCCTGTTTCCCCGATATAACTCTTGCCACATGAGCAATCAATCTTGTACACACCCTTGAGTTGTTGATGATCTATGTTATCCTTGACTGATCTCATCATTTTCCTAATTGTTCTACATGTTGTAAACTGAGTGTTTATGTCCTTCTTTTTAAAAATTTTTGCAATCTTATCTGTAATCCCCTGAATGAATGGGAGGTAAACTTTCCCACAATTTTCTTTTCTATTTTCCCTAGGATCCCTAGAGAGGACCTTATCCTGAGCTCTTTTTATAGCTTTCTTAATACTAAACTCCTTGTATCCTATGTTTTTGAAAACAGAGGTTAAGTGTTTAATTTCTTCATTTAGGTGATCAGGGTCAGAAATTCTGAGAGCCCTAAGAGCCAGAGTGTTTAAGACGCCAAATTTTTGTGATGGATGATGGTATGAGTCAGCATGTAGATAGCTATTCATATGTGTTTTCTTCTTGTAGACCTGGTGTCCCAAAGTACCATCCTCATTTCTACTATTAAGACATCTAGAAAGGGGATTTTTCCGTTTTCTTCAAGTTCCATAGTAAACTTGATAGTACATGTACTCATCGCCCCTCCTTTTTGGAGTGTCCGACAACCCGCCATCTCTAATTGTATTAGATCTATCTGACCTGTGTCTATGAGGAGATCTATTTCCATATGCCCCATTAGTTTTATCCTCATGTCCATAGCTGATCCGAAGCAGTCCTTTTCGCTACAAGTCCTACAAACTCTGAAGAAGTATAGCATTCACCTATGCCTGCTTCTCTTATGCCCATATGATTCGGTCACTATCCACCTTACAACTCCTTATATCTTCCTTCAAAATTCTCAATGTAACTGCCAAATCTGAAGAGTTTCGAACACCATACTGCTCTTCAGATTCATAGGGAGAGTCCTTGTAGTCAACCATCTTTCTAGCCATTTGATATTTATTTTCCTGCAATGCATAATATGTTAGATAAACCAAATCACAATAAATTGATGTACCTCAATATATCTTGGGGAAGATACCTTGTCTGCAAGATCACCAAATCAGTGTGATACATGTATAACATAATCATAACATATTATCGACATACACAAGTAAATGTATCAACACATAAACATCATTCTAACTAGGATCCAATCATCAATGGAAGGCCATATCAAAAATGCATGTTATGACCTCATGCATGACAACAACCATTACTCCACTAACATTGCTACATGCAACAGACAATATGCATAAGTAATGCTTAGCCAACTATAAATATGCATAAATTCGTGTAGTCCAACATAATCAACCAGTTCTTGAAATCAACCTACAAGACTGATACATGTAATTGAAAGATTCAAAATGTAGCCTAACATACAAGGATGTAAGTAGGTGACATAAAATCAAGATGTAAGCGATAAATAACCATATATAGTCAGTCACATACTCATGTCAAATACTCTTCATGAAATAAACATAAAACTCTCCATGATAACCATACTACAATCCTAATCCAACATCAAGCAATTGCAACAATTATATAAGTGTAAGAGTCACACATGCAACTAACATGCATGCATGACTAACACTTCAACCCATCTAGTCCCAGAGTTGAACCATGCTTTGATACCACTCTGTAACACCATCCTCCCACATCCATCCAAGTAACCATGCCAACCGGGGTAAACATGAGATGAGAGGCTACTATGATCAGATTCAACCTCCTACATGACCTTAAGCAAGTGGAATTGATAGAACATCACAAACAGTTATCCAACATCATCAATAGACCCCTTAGGAGACAAGTCAGCCACTAAGACAACCTGTCCCTGGGTCCTACTATTGTTCTAGACCTTTGAGATCAAATTCTCTCTCATGCTATGGGCAAGGGGGAAACTACAAACCTAAAGTCGCTCTCATAGGCCTACATGCCAGTGACTGTGGACCAAACTTTCCAGTTCTGTGTCAATGACCCTAGAATTTTAGCCACTTTTTCAGGCCTAGAGCCCAGGTCACTGCCCAGAATGGAATGAAAGCTGAGTATCAAGTAAACTATAGGGAAACAATGATGCAAAAGTAAATAGTTGATCAAGACCATAACCATAACCCTACTATCCATGACATGCATTCATAAAACATATCATCGACATGTAACCTATAGGTGTAAACAACATAATTAAGTGCAGGGATCTTATACATATCTGATAATCGCTATAAAACATTGTTCCCTCATGTCATTTGATTCATTATCCTCTATTAGGTCATAGACACATTATCCATTCATATACAAGTAAAAACATGCTGAGAGCCAAACATAGCTGCTGTCAGAAAATGTGGATATAACCAACATAATAGGAACATAAATGCAATAAACATATGAGTCATCAAAATCCATATATACACCAATAAATTTACACATGAAAATAAAGGGAATGAATTCCTCATTAATCAATGCAATGAACCAACTGAAGATGGGACTACCACGTTCCAGCCGACCATAGAATGGCTGAGACAAATCTCTCCTTAGCCATTCACCCCCATGCCATATTCGAAGCATGAATGTGGGACTCTAACCAAAAGAAATCAACCAGGACATAACAAGGCTAAAACACCTCACCCTCATATATAGAAACTAGACTTTAGCATAATCCATCTCAGATCTCCACAATGAGCACATCATAACCAACTTTACCGTGATCTCCACCTGATCACTAGGACAAACAAGCATGGATGCCACCAGATTTCTCAACTTACAGCGTGAGGAATTTTCCTATCTCCTAGTCTCTCATGCTTCATCGCAATCCAAACCCGAGTCACTAGGCCCTAAACCGAGATCCACTCTCCAAGCTTTACTGCATATCCCAAACCCAGGATTACTAGGCCCAACAGAGAGAAAACCACCTCTAGGATTTACTGTATATCCTTCCATTCACCAGCAAGGATTCCTAGGCCATCCGAGGCAACACAAAATCTAGATTTAATGCAACCCATAGTTCAATTAAGGGGCTACTAGGCCATGTGTTCTATCATTTCGAAGATCCACCTCACTCAGCTTTGAATCCATATGGAAATCTAGCTCAACCAAACATGAGAACCCCATCACACCATGACTATCCAAAAATGGCAAGGTGAGGCTGAAAAACACTATTACACCTGACAAAACCCATGCATTAATAGAAATGGATCACATGCAATACCATGCATCCCAAATATAGCAAGGAAAATACACATGCAATTCAATACCTGCAATGAAGCCCACTGTATCTGCTTGATCCTGCCTTTCCTCGCTTAATCTTTGTTTCCTCTTGCCTTCTTTTCCTTTCTTGCTCCAATGCCAAAGTACTCCAAGAAAACTCTAAGTATCCAAGAGTATGAGAGAGAGAATAATGAGAGTGCTCCAAAACTGAACTGATGGAAGGTTACCAACTGATCCTCAGAAGCTTATTTATGAATGATGCCTCTATTTTCTTCATTTTCCATTATTTTCCTTCATTTTCCTCCTCACATGCAACCTGTGACCTTTCACATCCCTTTTCTCCTGATTTCCATTATTTTCATAAATAATTGCGCCAAAATTCCATTTTTCCTTTCCAAAGCACCAGTCATTGTCTTTGCCAATTTCCTTAGACATAAACAACCAAATGAACCCCCTAGGATGTCTTTCCCAACATTTAGCTTGGAATAAGTGTCCCATCCTTCGTGGTTATTGTTTTTAACTTTTATTACATGGAATTTTCACCAGGGTTGTTACACTTGTGACCCCACTGTAGTGCGCCTCCCAAATCAACTTGGTGCGCTTGCTTGAAGGAACACAAAGGTGGCCCAAGTAGCATAATAATGTGTCAAGGAAGTGGAAATCTAGAAGTTTCTTGCCATCCACTAGCTTTTGGTATGTGGTGGCAAACTCAGGATCATTTTGTACAATTGCGGCCATCCAAAGGTCTCGTGGCCACAAGAGTTGAGAACAGTAGTCAATGCTACAACTAGGGGCCAACTGAGATAATCTACAACATGATTGGTGTTTCCCTTCTTGTATTTAATGTTCAAGTGGAATTGTTGCAAATATGTAGACCACTTCTGATGTCAACCATTCCACGACTTCCTTTGTATCTGTATAAACTAAAGAGGTCGGTGATCTGTGTGGATGACTTTCTTCTTCCCTAGAGTGTAATGTTTCCATTTCTGACTTTCCTGCACGATAGAATACATCTCCTTGTCATAAGTGGGGTATTTCTGAATTGTATAAGAAAGTGTCTCATTGTGATAGGTCACAAGATTCCCTTGTTGGGCGAGGACTGCACCAATAGCATAGTTGGAGGTGTCTCCCTTAATTTGAAATGGTTGTTTCAGGTCTGGCAATGTAAGTACAGGTGTAGAGCAGAGGCAATTATTCAACTAAACAAATGCCTTCTATTAGTATTTGGACTAAGAAAAATTTCCTTTCATTGCACCCTTGGTAACCTAACTCAAAGGCCAAGTGATATGAGAGAATCCCAACATGAACCTCTGATAAAAATTGGCAAGGCCCAAAAAGTTGTGAAGCTTTATTGGAGTGGTCGGGGCTGGCCAATCCTGAATGACTTTGATCTTAGGTGGATCCACATGTACACCTTTCTCATCAATGATGTAACCCATATATTGGACTTGAGTCATGCCAAAGTTGAATTTCTCCAATTTGGCACATATTTTGTGTTGTTGTAGGGTTTGAAGGACCTGTTGAATGTGTTGCAAGTGATATTCCTAACTCTTGTTGAAGATGAGGATGTCATCTAGGTGTATAACGACAAATGAGGTGAAGGGCCACAAGATTTCATCCATCGGCCTCATAAAAGTTGCAGTGTCATTTGTCAACCCGAAAGGCATGACCAACCACTCGAAGAGACCCTCCTTGGATTTAAAGGCAATCTTCTATACATTTGTGGGTTCTATTGGAACCCAGTGATAGCCAAACTTCAAATCGATCTTGCTAAAATACTTGGCCCCCTTGAGTTTATCAAGAGGGTTATCAATCCTGGGGATTGGATACCTATTCCTGACAGTGATTTTGTTTAGTGCACGATAATCAATGCAAAACCTCCAGGTCCCATCCTTCTTATGTACAAGTACAATCAGGTTCCCACAAGGTGAGGAACTTGGTCAGATGTTCCTTTCTATAGCAACTCTTGGATCTACCACTTGATTTATTAATTTTCCAAATGGAGTGATGGTATATCGGTCCATTAGGTAGAGGTGCTCGAAATTCAGATTGATCGAATTCTTGACTTGATAGTGCAAAGGTACCCATGTGGGTGAGGAGAATATGTCACTGTATTCTTCCATGACCTTGATCCAGATTTAAATGGGAACACAAAAAATTACAGATATAACCATAAATATAGAGATGCAACAAAAATAGTGCTTCCTTTGATTAATATCAAATAATGAAATATGCTTACAAAAAGTATGAAAATAAACTAGCTCGGGCAACGGTAGCTTATCTTTGAGGAGAGATGTGGCGGCTACATGCCTCTCAACTCATTACAATGAGGCTCAAGGGCATTTTTATTATTGAAAAATAAGATCAAACCCTAAACAACCAAAATCCTAACCCGAGGAGATGTAGCACCAAGAGTTTATGGGCCCCGTTGGGGTCAGTTGGGTAGCCAACTTCCCGGTGTCGTGACTTGGTCATATTATCTCCGTTTGATGCACATGATATCCCATTGGAAAGATCTCTTCGAGGACTACAACGAAAAAAATGACCTATCAAAAGTTTCTAGCGGTAGATTGCCAAAAAATGTCGTTTAGGGCCTCAAAACAACTCTAGAAGTTTAGGACCCGAAAAACTGCTAAAAATAGTAAACTATGCTACAATTAAGGAAACTGAAAAACTGAAAGAAATAATGGTGGGGGTCCAAGTGGAATTGGTAGGTGGCCACCAATTTCCACCTAGATCAGGCCTTATCCACCTAATTATGATGCATGGACGAACCCTTCCCAGGGTCCTTGTGGCCATGATCTTCCCATTACTTTGAGAGTGAATTAGAAATAAAACAAATTTACCAGTCTAGGAGATGATCTTACTGCATTCCTTAATAGATATAAAAGAGATGGTGGTAGGTGGGGCTACCTCTAGTATCCTGTATAACTTATTTCCAGAAGAAATAATGATAGTGTGAGTCCTAGACTCATATAAACACAAGTATGGTTGGCCTAATAACACATCACAAACTTCAAGAGGAGCAACATCACACAATACCTCATCCATGAAGAGCTTGATGTTGTAGGGAAGGCAACATTGCTAGCTAACATGAATATCTCATCCATGGTGGAGCCACCCGATGGTGTATGGATGCGGGTATGGTGTGGTCAGTAGGCCCAACCTCTTAATGAGCTCTGTATAGATGAGGTTCTTTTGAATCTCTTTTTCAATAATGAACTGCAATGCAGACCCTTTCACCCACATCTGTGAGTGGAAGAGACACTTGCCTTCCTCTGGATCTTCAGGCTCAATGTTTTGGACCTTAGTGATGGACATGGTGGCAATGGGCTCTGCATCAACAATATGTTTCCCTTTGTCATTCCCCTTTTTTATGTTCTAAACCATATTCATAACATGCATCTGACTCTGAAGTCTTCACCTCGACCACTAGTGACTGCTTGGCACAACAGTCACTTGTGTTGTGAGTGGGGATCTTGTGGAACTCACACCACTTCCCTGCGTCCTTCTTCGTTTTTGAGGTGCTATTCTTTTCTTGTGGCTTCGATGGGTTTTACTAGGTCACCTAGTCTTGAATTTGTCATTTTTTTGTGGTTTGGGAGCGTGTTTTCCTTGCTTTGGATTCAAAAATCAAAAGTCTCACTTCTTCTGCTTAAATTTTCGCTTGATATTGATGACATATTGGTATACGTGTTGAGCGAGGAAATGTCTAGGAACTCCATCTTGACTTGAATGTATTTGTGTAGATAGTTGTGGTACTTAAGTACCAGATGCTGTTGAAAATCCTTGATACCCAACTTTGCGTGAAAGGTATGAAAAATATTTGTGAACTTTGGCATGTCTTGTTCCCTTCCCTGCCGTAGTGTGGTTCATTTTATGTACTTATATTCATAGCTCTCGACAGGGTAATATTGTTCCTTAACAACTTCTCGAAAATAATTATAAGTGGGCGTGACAAAAAACATGATGGTTCATTCTCTTCCCTCTGCTCATAGTAGGTTTCCCACCAATCCTTAACATGAGGGACGACTTTGAGGAGTGAAAAATTAATACTTTCCCTATTGGAAAAATCATGAACCAAAAGACATCCTTCTAAATAGATTTAACCATTTATCTACAACATTTGCATCTATCTTGTTGGGTTGTGTTATATTCTTTCCATGACTAGCCCACGTAGTTAACCGGGGGGGTTAGAAGGGGGGCGGAGCCCCCCCTTCGTTGCGCCGATTGCGTAGCAAGGGGAGTCACAAGGGGTTTGAGGGGTGAAAGTAACCCCACTCTATGGGGTCCATGGTAGCGCCCCATAAAATTTTGGTTTTGGACCCTATATTAGGTTGGGCGGACTTACCTATGGTTTTGTGCATGTTTTTCTCACATGGTTTTGGACGCGATGGTTTTCGGTCCATGGTTTTGGACGCGATAGTTTTCGGTCCATGGTATTGTATGCTTCAGCATGTATAAATATATGTATTATAACATTGAAAGGAACATAATGAAAAATCAAGCTGGTAGTCCCGATTTTGGGATCTAGGGGAAAATCTTTGTGTATATGTGTTTTATGTCTTATGCTCTCGCATTGTTTATTTTCTGTGTTTTAGAATTCGTATGCAGGTAATTTATGTATGGGGTAAAAACCTACATATATGGCCTTCAAATATAGGAATGTCAATTTTAACTTGTACCTTAAAGGGAATGGTGCCTCTAAGGTGGCTGCCAGATGAAGATGCTTCGTCCATTGATAACCACCGAAGGATCTGGGAAAATTTATCCATCATCTCGTTCCTTTTTCACTCGAGGGATTCTTAGAACAATTTTTTTGAAAGGATTTGCAACTCCCTTGTCTTTATTTTCTTCTACCAAGGGAGGTTGTTGGGGTCTGCAAGGCCAGTCTTGCAAAGGTTCAACTAGTTCAAGTCCTAATGCCTTATACCTTGACCTCATTAGGGACATTCATAGAAAAAAAGAGAGAGCAGACCACTCTAATACCACTAATCCATATTTATGTAGGAACAAAATGAAATATAGATTTAAACAGAAACATAGAGCTACAATGAAAACTGAACTTCAATTTATTAGTAGCAAACACTAAAAAACTATCTATATGTAGAATAAAAAAAACTAGCTAGGACGATGGTAGTTATCTCTGAGAAGAGATGTGGTGCTACATGTCTTTTGAACTATTTTACAATGAGGCTTGGAGGCGTTTTTACTATTTAGAAATAATGGAAAACCTTAAATGTCCAAAAACCTAACGTTACGAGAGGAAGTGCCAAAATTTGTGGGCCCCATTGGGTTAGTTAGTACATCAACTTCCCAGGATTGTAACTTTGGTATACAATCTTCGTTTGATGGGTACAATACCTTGTTATAAGTATATATATCCAAGGACTACAAATTTCCACTGCAAACACATACTAATAGTTATGGGTCTGCCTGTTTTCCAAAAAACGTTGTTTAGGGCCTCAAAATGGCTCCATAATTTTAGGACCTGAAAAACTACCAAAAATAGTAAATTGTGCTACAATTAGGGAAACTAAACTAAACATTGGTGGGGGTCCAATTGGAATAGGTGGGTGGCCACCAATATCCACCTAGATCAGATAAACATTGGTTAGACTCACTCAGGCCTTATTGGAGGGTGCTTCGCTATATGTGGAGATACTTGCACTAGGTTGCGACCATTAAGAAGGTTATCAACATAAATAGTTCCACCCACTCTATCTATAGCCACTTTTCATATTGATTTATGCGATGTTGGATTCCATCACCAACTAGTGATTTCACTGTGAAAAGTTTATTGTATTTTCTTGTATGCTTTCTTCCTTAGGTTTATTAGTGTCTATTATTTATTTTACTCTTTAGTAGACCTTAGGTTTAGTCTGATGGCAACATTTCCATAGTTTTCCAATCAAGGAACCCCTTTTAATGAGGGCCCTAGTCCTTTTCCTTGCTTTGGAAATATTGGTCCTCATTACATGGCTATGTTGTCCCTTCCCGGATTCACGATAGGTTTATAGGTATGTTTTTTTTCAACTCTGTTGGTCCCAAATACCCAAGCTACTCCACCTTAGCAACATCAACCTCATGTTGACCCTTTATCTTATTTTCCTATCATGTCTTCTTCCCTTTCTTCTTATTCTCCTGGTGAAAGTCTTAAAGATAGTAACCAAGAAGCTAAGAAGAAGAAGAAGAAGAAGAAAAATAATAATGGGGGAAACCAACCAACCATTATTGTGAGTGTTTATATTGTTAAGGAACCCTCCAACATACATTGCAAGCCCAAATACCCTTGAAAGCTTTGTAAGGGTGACCACCTTCTTAAGGATTCCCTTAGTATTCCTAAATTCTTAGAAGTGTGGTCTAAATATTATTAACTTACTATTGGTCCATCAACTAATCATTATAATGTTATAGGGGTAAATTTAGGTTTCCTTGTAGGTTATGCGAAGGGAGCCATCAAACTCACATTTTCCCTCATATGGATGAAGCCTCTAAATTTTTGGAAAACCTTACTATTTCTCAACAACAACTGCCAACTAGTTATTGTAAGATTTCTCCCAACCCACCATCATTTGATGAAGTGATTGATCTAAGTCCATCATCAGTCAATCCGACCCTTCCTTGAAAAGTGAAGTTGAAGTGATCGATCCAATTTTCTTATTGGTCGATCCCACTCTCTCTTTATATAGTGAAGTTAATACTACTCAGGTTCTTCTTGCTGATTCAGATCATTCCCGACAAAGGGAAAATTAACCCATTTCAACAAAACCCCCTCGGATTACTAAGGTCTTTTCATTCGATTGGAATAGACTAGCAAAGCCTTGTCTCCCTTCTTGCATCCTTTTCCAAATCATAATGAAGGCTTGTGATAAGAATATATATCAAACTATTGTAAATGAAGGTGATTATGTTATCATTTTCTCCTCAATGGTTTGGAAAGCTTTGTGTTCCCCTAAGCTTGTGTTTGTTACTCATAATCTATTGGATTTATACATAAGAGCCAATGAACCTTTAGGGATCCTTCCTCTATTATCCATTACCTTGGAAGGAAAAACTATCTATATTGATGTTATGGTAGTCCAAAACCCCTTGGATTTCAATTTTCTCCTTGGGCGATACTATCTATGCTATTAAAGATTTTGTGTCTACACTCTTTCACATGATGTATTTCTCTCATAATGGAAACATTGTCACTATTGACCAGATTTTGTTTGTTGGTCCTAATCTAATTTCCAACCATCCAACCTCCTTGAATGTTCTTTATATGCAAGTGGTATCCACTCCACCATAGGTTAATTATGTGGCAACTTGTCACATATATTCACTTACCAATGAAAAAGAGCCTCTCACTGTATGATCGACTTCTTTTGACTTGTATTTGGTAGTTGACATGGTGAACCATTCAATGGGGAGCTTGATCTCCCTACCCCTATTGAGTCCCTTCACTTGTATTCCTTCTAAAAATTGTTGTTCTTTCGTTTGATGAATACCTCTTGGAAGCCATTATTGAGGTGTGTTTCTTGGCATGTTTTCCTTCCAAAGCTTTTTCATCTTGGAAGCCATGATCAAGATCATTATGAGCATAGTTCCTTTTCCTATGTCAAGCTCATTAAAAAGTGAAACAAGGTGTTATGAACATAGTTGCTTTTCCTGTTTCAAGCTCATTAAAAAATGAAACAAGGTTCTATGAGAATAGTTCATTTTTTGTGTCAATATCGTTAAAAAATGAAACAAGCCTCATGAGCATAATTTCTTTCTTGTGTCAATCCCATTAAAAAATGAAACATATCTCCTTCCACTAAAGTATTGGGGGAATGTACATCCGATCAACATGATGGAATTAAGCCACTAGATTCTGTCGTTATGTTGGGGGGATGGTAACCTATCTCAAGCACAACTTTCTCTCTGTTTCAATATTGTGTAAAAACGAAACCTATCTCAAGCACCATTTTCTCTCTATTTGAAGCTTGTGTAAAAATGAAACCTATCTAAAGAATATTTTTTCTCTGTTTCAAGTTTGCATAAAAATGAAATATATCTCGAGCTTAGTCTTTGTTCCTTCTTGTGCTCGTCAATACATGAGAATAATTACCGAGTATACTTTTATCACATTTTAGGCTCATAAAAACTCACTAAAAAGGAATCTTGTGGAGTTCCCTTTAAGCTCTTTTCAAACTCTCTAAACATGAAAATATAACCAAGCGAACTTGTTTCTTTCACACTCAAAAAATTGTTTGAAAGAATGTCTACTTAGTATAAGTTTAACCATTTTCCGGATTGAGTAGACTAATTATGAAAATGGAAAAATTTAGTCAATCATGATTAAAAGAGTTCTCCCTTGTATTGTTTTACCCTTTTTTCAGCCTCGAGAGACTAAATTTATGAAAAAGAACATTACAAAGTTTCCTTTTTATTTCTTTTTCAAAATCTCTAAATGTGAAAAAGAAGTTGAGTTATCCCTTCATTGGACTCATAAAACGTAAACAATGTAGGACTCATCTGTCATGATGGGACCGAACCACTCCTTCCTCGAGTTTGTTAAAAATACTTTGAAGGACTCATCCAAAGGATGAGCTTATACTTCAAGCATATGATATACTCCTTAAGCTTGTGTAAAAATAAATAATTATTTGCCAGAAATGGTGGGGAAATTTGGGAAAGATATATATAAATTATGTATTTGACAAGGCAGTAAGTCACTCTTGAACATGACACCTTGTCACTCTTTGTGTCTAGCTTGGGAAATCAACTTGTCTCTCTATTGATTATGACCCATTGAAAATATTCATATTGGTCTCTGGTCTAGTTTTGAGTCAAATGTTACTAATTCAATTATCATGTCATCAATATGTTTAAGAGAAGTTTAACCTAATTAAAACAATTTTAAAGTCCTAAAAGCCTTATATCGCATCAACCATCCCTGAGTAAGCCCTAAATCACTCCTTTTTTGTTCGACTTCAAATATTGATACCCGTTTCTTGTTTTTGATGGGAGATACATCAAGTTCCTCTCACAATAGATCACTTCCTCTTGACTTCAACACATTATCTAAGAAGTTGATTTAGAAACCTCTTAGTACCTTGGAACTTGCATGCCTCAATGGAAGGTCTCCTCACTTTCGATGTTAGGTTTACATAATTTACCTTAGATCGAATGATTCTATGGTTGTTTCACTTTAGATCATTTATTCACACTCCATAGAATGTACTAGAGTACTTTGAGAGCCATTGTCATTATTTGTGGTTCCTCTCACATATTTTTTCTCATCATTGACCAATAACTAGATGGTTTCTACAATGTTCGACTTCAAGTCATTTATTAATTTTGGGTGCAGGATCCCCCAAGGACAGTTTTGGGGCTTAAAGCCCATATTTTGGCCCAATTTTGTAATCCTAATGTAAAGACTCCACATTTTGTGGTCACAGAGGGTGTAGTTGTTAAAGAGTCATAGGGTTGTCTCCCTTATTTTGATAATGTAATGTCGGTTGTAAAAGATCTACCCATGGTCCACAGACCATGGGATTGTATAAATAGAGCGAAGCTCTAAGTAGTTAAGGCATCAATTGATCAACTAATCAATGATGAAGAATTGAGTCATATATTTGGAGTAGAAGTCTAAGTTTGGGTCGTAGCATAGGTAGAGGCTCTGCAGCTGAGTGCGTAGAGGCCTAGAAGTCCGCAGCTGAGTGCGTGGACCCCTGGAGTTGAGTGCGCAGGGCGATTCGAGCTTGTAATCATCCGAAATTATCAATAAAGAGAAGTGTTCTATAATTTATGCATATTTATTTCCTGTTTATGCATCTGTTATATTGGGTATGAATTTCACTTCTAATACTTATATGATGCATGAATGTGTATAACTGTATTGGTTAAGTGAATGCAAGTAAGAAC
Organism: Pinus tabuliformis; assembly: GCA_031772625.1. NCBI lineage: Eukaryota > Viridiplantae > Streptophyta > Pinopsida > Pinales > Pinaceae > Pinus > Pinus tabuliformis. The sequence goes on from CM062804.1 coordinate 1,311,314,979, forward strand.
ATTTGTTTACGTGAAGCTAACTAAGACCTGTTAATAAGATAAGTAAGATACTTAATGTAGTTTTGGAAATATCACAGTTCACTGCCCTAGGAGCGTGAAAGCATATCATCCCTTGGTTAGGGTTGCGCAAAAGCTGATTGTAACAGTTCATGAAGGTACTGAAGGGTAGAATAGAGGGATAAGCAACCTACACAAAGGTAGCTATAGTTGGAATAAATCGACATCAAATCCATCTCAAGGGTGCAGAAACTTAGTTCCAACATCCCCCCATACTGCTTCCGGTGAGATTTCAGTCCGCGCCCCATGTGCTGATGCTGAAAGGGCCAATAGTGTAGGGATTTATTTGGCTAACTAACGCTGAACCTGGGTCAGGCTCCCATAAGCCAACAAATGGTTTCGTTGCCGGGACCAGAATCTGCTTGAGAGATGTGTGATGTCGTATCAATGGAATCCAACTAAGAAAGAAATCGAAGGTTGGTTGGACAGAAGAATTCACGAGTTCACGGCGCAGGAGAACAAAAGCCCACGACTGTCAAAAGAACAGTGACTAGACAACTACCCATATATGGAGATCCATGAAATATTTTTCTCGTCCTTCCCTATTGAGCTATATGAGTGGATTGTGAAGCTAGCAAATAGCCAAGGAAGGTGGAAGCTTGATGGTCCTATTGTGTGGACCCTAGAGCTAGTGCGAAGGTTGGAAGATTCGGAGGATAAGATTGCACGCGCCATCAATCATTGGCTCGATCGCATTATAGGAGGATTTTTTACTAAGTTCGCGGTTGACACCTCAGTCAGCTATAGAGAGGCAGAGAAACATTTTTTCAAAGGACTGCGAGGTAAGTATGTAAAATCTTTGAATAATTGGATTAAAATGTTGTTGTGTGAAAAATGGGTTATGCAGTTACCTTTATGTTTGGGATTACGTGAAATGGAAAAAGTTATAGAAACGAAGGAAATAAGGGTCCAGAGTATAGCCCCTTGATTTCACCACCGCGAGGGGATGAAGAAGTGATAGAGAAGGTCTCGCCATGAAGTGTTGTACAGTTGATAAGACAAGGGTTTTCGCGAATACCACCTCTGCCCACACCACCTCCATCTTCACCGCCATCACCTCCAAATTCACCCATACCACCTCCACCACCACCGCGATTTAGTATGGAAAATACAGTGAAGTTTCCTGTGTTCAAAGGTTTGCGAAATGAGGATCTGGACCAATTCTGGTTCGTTGTAAGAGCTGTATGGGAAGCGCAAGGTGTTATAGATGACCATACAAATAAAGTGACACTGGTTAGAACTCTGCAAGATGACGCGCTGACCTGGTATATTAAGTACTCCAGCAATAACCCGAATTCTAGAATAGCAGGCATCCAAACATCACTGGATAGGGAATTTAGCAGGCCTAAATCTGAAGTGCAGTCGATTATGGGATTCAAAGAGATCACGATGCTACCAAGTGAGACACCTTGGGAACTAGATCAGAGGCTGAAATGTACGATCCGTGAAGCCCACATGAATTTTAAAGATGGACAACATCGCGAGTGGTTTGTAGCTTTGCTACTACCACATTTAAGGAGTGCGCTATTGCAGCAGAAGATAACAACTCAGGAAAAGGCCTTGGAGATTGCCATGAGACTACATGACACTTCGATGCAAGATCCTAATCTAGGAGTTCAGTAGATCCATGCATAGTTGAAGAATCTATGCCTTGAGATGCAAAGCTTGAAGCAAGATAGGACGGTTCAACCAGAGGTATGCGAAGAAGTATGGTGTGTGAAATGTAAAAGTCAGGGCCATGACAAAGACCACTGCTCAGTCTTTACAAATTACCTTGCAGGAGGAGGACTGATGCCTTTAAGGCTGGAAGCTCAAGTGGGACCTAGCATGGCGCCTGCTTTGTGGTGCGCTATCTATCAAATAACAGGAAAACATGCCATGGATAACTACCACTTGTTACAGAAGTATACACAAACTCCACAATAGTTGTTATGGAACTTTTGTAGGTCGGTGGGATATGATGAGCGTACTTGCAGAAGCTATGAATTGATGATGGATAGAAATCCCACATATAGAGTTTAGGTTGAAACACAGCCCCTTGACCAAAATACAGGGATGGCGTGAACGAGGCCGAGGCGGAGGAGGACCTGGTAGAGGTTGCAGACAATTGATTTGCTACAATTGCAGAGGGACAAGACACTATGCCTGCGATTGCACTAATCCAACGCGCCCATCGTGCAAGTATTGCATGCTGTTTGATCATGAGACAGAAGATTGTCCTACACTGATAGCTAGGATACATGACAAAGGAGTGCTACCATCTCCCTCGACTCAGAACCTGCAGATGATGAGGTCTGAGCCGCGCGAGGAAGATCTGAATGTAAATATAGTGCTCCGAAGTGGGATTGCAATAGGAGATGACAAAGGGAAACAACCGAAAGATAGTACATGGGTTCGAAAAGCCCCAACGAAGGAGGATGAGTTCAATTTGGAGCGTGCTCAGGAAGCCTTCATGGAAGCTAAGAAGAGCTTCGCTAAGGCCTCCACTTCAGGAAGCAAAGATAAGCTTGAGCCAGAGATGGACCCCTCTATGCTAACTACATTCTTGGAAACCTGTATGAAGTTACTGCGTGACAGTAAGTCTATGAAAGGATTACAAGAATTTATCAATAGATGTGTTGGGACCACGCCAGGTGAACCATGTGTAGTCCACAAGATCAGAAAGCATAAAACAAGGACAATATGTGAAATGAGACTTACTATGTAGATCAAAGAATAAGAAATGGATCGTCATCTTGGATTTGGGATCGGATGTGAATGTTCTACCGAAACAGACATGGGAGTGAATGGGGAGACCTGCGTTGAAATGGTCTCTGATTCAGTTAAGGATGGTGAACCAGCAGAAAATCATACCCATGGGGCAATTGCAGGGAGTAACCGTGGACATTGAGGGAGCAAGCGCACTGACAGATTTTGAAGTCATAGAGATTGTTGATGACAGCAATCCCTACCCGTGCTCTTGGGAACTGACTGGGCTACTGATATGAACCGGGTAATCAATCTAAAGAAGAGAAAGATGACTTTTGAGAAGAAGTCACTACGTGTAATAATACCCCTCGATCCTGCTGAAGGATTGCGCTATACGGAGCCGATCCTCGATTATGAAAGTGATGATGATCTAGACTGCATCTATAAGATAATAGCATGAGACCAAGACTGGGTGAATCCCACTGTGGATGGGTGGATTTCATGGGAGCGTAAGAGCCCCTGCACTTCAAATTCCGACGAAGAGATAGAACGTTGGCAAAATCGGTTACACGAAGTAACTACATTGAATTGCAACATGATGACCCGATTGTTGCACTGCGTATTGTTAGAGGTAAGAAATATGCATACTTATGATGGTCTAAATAAGGTAGATGTCCTTTTGAATGCATTTGAAAGGAAAGTGCCAGAAAAAACGATTCCAGGCCTTGGACTGGGTACTGCGCGCTACACCCTCAAGATGGTGGGGTACGCATAAGGGGAGTTTCAATGATTGGCGTGAATGTAGCAAAATGACGCGAACACGATTGGGAAGCCTAAGATGCATCTGACAGACAAGTATGATGGGCAGAATGATTTGCGCATGCATCTGGCCAAGTGGACACAGGCTTATGGAGAAAATCCACAACCTGAGTGGGTTCACCTATTCTGTCATACCTTGGATGTTATCCCAATGAATTGGTATGTAGAAACAGAGCTTCACCATGGGACAGGTGAATGGGATGTCCTGCATGAAGGGTTCATGATGAAATTTAGTTTTGAGGATGGGTTTGATGGTATTGAGGAAGCGCTACAAGAGGTGAAAGCAACCATCTTTAGGATCCCGCAAGATCCTTTAGACCTGACGCAACCTAAATGGGCTACTCAGCTGAGTCACGCAATGGAATGTTATAATGTAACTGCTAAATGGGAGGATGGAGATCCACGAAAGATTAACATTCTAGAGACAGAAGGCCATTGCGAGGTTCAAGGACCACAGATAGAGAACCCTAATATAATTACGCCAGTGAAAACTAGACAGGTGAACATTGGTACGGAGGCAGAGCCAAAATTTGTGAAAATTGGAGACTACTAGGACGACGCGACGGTGGATAAGGTCACTGAATTACTCTGCAAATATCAGGACTTATTCCCCACTAAGTTTATGTATTTGAAAGGAATAATCGAAGATCTAGTAGTAATGAATATCACGTTAAAATCCAACGCAAAGCCAGTTAAGTAGAGGCCTTACCACCTAAACCCGAAGTACAAGGAGAAGGTCTGCTTAGAGCTAGAAAAAATGCTAGTAGTAGGCATCGTTGAGCATGTGGAAGAGTCTGATTGGGTAAGCCCAATTGTGGCACAAGAGAAGAAGCAGAAGGATGAGATAATGATATGTGTGGATATTAGGAAGCTGAATGACGCTTGTGTGCATGATCCTTTCCCAACTCCATTCACAGATGAAGTGTTGGATAATGTAGGTGGCTAGGAAGCATACTCCTTCACTGATGGGTTCTCTGGGTACCACCAAATCAAAATCGTACCAGAGGATAGGAGCAAGACAACCTTCGCGACTGAGTGGGGTTGTTTTCAATACACTATAATGCCGTTTGGGCTGAAGAATGCACCAACTATCTTTTTGCACGTGGTTGTTGCGACATTCAAGGAATATATTCATAAGTTCTTGGAAGTTTATTTTGATGACTGGACTGTATTTGGACTGGTTAAGCACCATGTAGCGAGCTTATGCTTGATGATGGATACCTGTCAAAGATACCAGATCACTCTCAACCTCAAGAAGTGTCTGTTTTTCATTCCTTTTGGGAACCTAATGAGGCATGTAGTTTGCAGACAAGGGATGATGGTAGACCCCACAAAGGTCATGGTAATTTTCAACTTGGAAGCGCCGCAGAGTGTGAAACAATGGCGCGCTACCCTGGGACATACACGATATTACATGAAGTTTATCAAAGGCTATGCCCAGATCACCGCACTGATGGAAAAATTGTTGAAAAAGGATGTCTCGTTCTGCTGGAACGATGACTGTAAGAAAAGCCTGGATATATTAAAGGAAAAGATGGTTACCGTGTCGATTCTAGTCTTCCTGGACTGGAAGAAAGAATTTCATGTACATGTTGATGCGTCATGTATAGCGTTGGGGTAGTACTAACACAGGATGGTGGAGAAGGCTTGGACCACCCTATCACATTCACAAGTCACATATTATCCAAAGTAGAGAAGAACTATTCCACCACTGAACGTGAGGGACTAGCTATGGTGTATGTGCTCCAGAAGTATCGACACTACTTGCTAGGAGGTCACTTTAAGATGTATACAGATCACTCCGCGCTAAAGTACTTGGTCAATAAGCCTGTGTTGGTGCGGCGCATCTACAGATGGATATTATTGTTCCAAGAATATGATTTTGAAGTTGTTGTGAAGCCTGAACGTCTGAATGTGAGGCCTGACTACTTGTCACGCATCGAGACAGGGGAGGAACCCACTAATTTGGAGGAAGGATTACCTGATGCGCAACTCTTTGATGTGCACGTCACAGATGGACATTTCGAGGACATAATATATTTCCTAACAACAGGAACTGCGCCGAAAGGATACTCTGTCCAGCAAAAGAAGGAATTAGTGGTGCGCATGACATATTTCTCTGTCATTGCTAGGAATCTATACAAGATGGGGAATGATGAGATACTGTGAAGGTATGTACCTAAGTTTAAACGAAGAAGCATCCTCGCGGATTCTCATGGGGGTGCTGTGGGAGGACATTATGCAGGGAAAGCAACCGCACAAAAGATTCTACGTGCAGGGTTGTGGTGGCCAACCCTTCATCAGGATTCAAAATCATATTGGAAGGCATGTGATGTATGTCAGAGAACAGGTAGGCCATTGTGGAGGGATGAAATTCCTTTGAATCCAAAAATGACATTGTAACCCTTCGAGAAGTAGACAATAGATTTTATAGGACCAATTTAGCCCCAAGGAAAGATAGGCATGAGGTATATTATCACTACGACGGAGTACTTGACTCATTGGGCAGAAGCGCAACCAGTGAAGGATTACATGAGTGTGACTGCCGTGAAGTTTCTATTTGAGCATGTACTGACTTGATTTGGCTGTCCAAGGATCTTGACGAGTGATCAAGGTACACACTTTCTGAATGAAATGATGAGCGTGCTGACAGAAGTGTTTTAGGTGTACCATCAAAATAGCACACCTTATCACCCACAGGTTAATGGGACAGTGGAAGCATTCAAGACAGTACTGGAGACTATGCTGACCAAGGTATGCAATGCTTATGGAATTGATTGGGACCTACGCATACCTGCAGTATTATGGGCTTATTGGACGACATGCAAAAATCTAACAGGATAGACACCCTTTAGGCTGGTATATTGGGTTGAAGTTGTGATGCATATGGAATATATCGTGCCTAGTCTATGCATAAAAACACTCACAGATATGACAGATCGTGGAGCCCTGGAAGAGAGGCTCGCGCAGTTGGATGATCTAGAAGAAGACAAATTTTTGGCTGGATTTCACTAGCAAGTCCAAAAGCAGCGCGAAAAGGCATGGCACAACTGACATATTAAGTTGCGCACCTTTAAGGAGAATGACTTGGTGTTGTTATATGATAGTAAGTTTGATAAATTTCCAGGGAAACTTAGAATGCATTGGATGGGGTAGTATGTTATTAAGGAGATTACTATCACTGGCGCGGTACAGTTGGTAAAGTTGAATGGAGATCCCTTCCCAGGTAAAGTGAATGGCAGTCATTTGAAGCCATACACAAGTGGCTCAGCTAGCTGACTAGCTGACAGAAGCATAGTCTAAGTGCTCCAAGCAGCTGAAAGGAGGTGCAGGACTATAAACTACACTGCTTGGGAGCTGCGCAATGTCAGTACTACGTGAGGTAGCAAAGTGTCATAGGGTCCACGACAATGTGGAGATCATTGCACTGGTGCGCAGGTTTGCCGGAAAGTGACCGTTAAAGTCACTATTCATGATTTTGTGGTTGGGTTTAGGCCAAATGGAGCATGCAACGGGAATTTAAGGTGAACCTTATGGGCTATATTCTTGAATTTGCCACCAATCTAGCATTAATGGATGAATGTGGGGGGAACAGTCGAATTCAAATTCAAAAGGCCCTATAAATTACAAGTGGCTGTCCAATGAAAAACACTGGCATTTTGAGAACTGAGTTGTTGTGCTATCAAGTGTGTATGGACCTTTATAACTTTGAGGCTTTGAGAGCAAGTTCAGTGTTTGAAACATTGCCAAAGGAGACACAAGACCTTCTGACTAGAATGATGTCAACACCCATGGAAGTCGCGCAGAAAATTGCGGAAGTAGAAGCCCCAGAGAGTGCTAAAATAATCGTTAAGGTCCCTAAATCACCACGAACATTGAGACCTATGAAGGATAAGTAGGTCATGATCCCGGTGCGTGTCTTGCCCAAAAATCCACTAAGGACCAAGATCACCCTACAAGAAAAGGGGAAGGCCATTAATTTGGAGGCTGAGGATGAAGAATTTGAAGAAATCCTAGTGGAGGAGGAGGATGTAGAGATGGAAGTCAAAATCTAGGGTGTGAACCCTATCACCAGGCTACCAGAATATGTTCCTCTGCGCAAGGGTAAAGCCAAGGTGCTGAAGGATAAAGATGAGATCAAGAACTCTCTGCAAACTCCGATTCTCCCAGACGATATTATTTTTGAGGGACCGCACCTGGGGTGGGTTCCTGTGTTGAAATTTGAAGATTGGGACCTCGCAGACCACAAGAATTTCCCACATTTAGTGATTGTGAATCTAATGTGCTATAGGATTGATGAAACTTCTCGAACAATTCAATTGGAGCTGCGGACATGGCTCAAAGGTGTAGAAAAAACTGGGTTTCTAACCTGCTTTGGGTGCCACATCACCATTGTGCCCCAGTGACCATCTTCATCATCAGGTAGCTGCTCTACCTGGTGCATGATGGGTTTGTGGCTGGAGGAGCCCATCCCCATCACAGACCATCTGATTCACTGGATTACACAACTACCCTACTCAGGAGAGAGTCCAACTAATATTTCTGAAGGAAAAGGTGGCGAGTTGGCCCTCACGGAATTAATGAAGAAGAGGTTCAAGTTGGAAAAAAAGAAGCGCATATACGCCATCTCTAGCATTAACAACCCTATCGTCAAGGTTGCGACACAGATCCTAGCAGGGAAGGTGATGCAGAAGTGCCACGAAGATGAGGTGCTTGCCTCCATCGTTGCACTTGTGGCCCAATGTGTGGAAGGAGTCTAGTTCAACTGGGTGAACTATCTATGCGGCGAGTTCCTTGTGAACTGTCACGAGGCACAAGAGCATGGCAAAATGTTTCATTATGCATGGCTCCTGTTATTGATAGTACTGGTGGCATGGGAGTTGCCCGAAAATAACCAGTTCCCCTCAGTCATGCAGGACCTTCCAAAGGCAGCGAAGTACGCTTCAATGTGGGCAACCAGGGACAAGCAGTGGATAAAGGAAAGAAAGATATTTTGGATATTAATGGAGATGAATATCCAGATGGGGATCAATCGCAAGACGTGGTTGTTGCCCACAGTATACAACAGTTTACAGAGCTTTGCAGAGTTCAAAGCAGATTTCCACAATGTCTTCATCAGGGCGCGAAATGACCCTATAAAGATGTGGCATGATTTACCATACCTGGCAACCGACGATGTAATAGTCACTGTCCTTGAGTCCTAGCCGCTAGAGTGCGCACTCTAGCTGGCTTCATGGTTGAAATAGAGAAGTCTGCCGCTTAGCACAAGAAGGAAGAGACAAAGCTTCGAATGACGTAGCTGGCAGAGAAGCGCAAGAAACAAGAAGAAATGGCTAAGGCTTAGGTAGCGCGTGATGCCACGAAGTTGGCGGAACAACAAAAAATAGTAGAAGAAGAGCTCGAAGGACAAAATTCACCTTCGCTCTAACTAGAGATAGACACAAAACAAGGTGGAATGGACCCACATACGACATCCACCCAGCTCAAGCGTTTGTGGCCACAAGAGCAGACAGTGCTGCAGAAGAAAACCAAGGCATCCAAAACGTCCTTCGACCCAATCACCCTCACTGAGGGGGATTTGCATGACATCGGCGAAACAGTGAGGGATGTCACCATGGAGGCCCTCCAACAATTTGAACAACAACAATAGTTGGTATTTGGGGCTCTCAATACAGAGTTGCAGGAATTGCAGGTATGCACTACACAGGCTAGCATAGTGTCCACAAGCCTCGCGATTGGAACTTTGGCTGCTAAGGAAATGTTGTGCACATGGGTGACCAACATGATAGTGCTTCTAGATGGGGTACTTACTACAGAGAAGGAGGCCGACAGGGCCATGGTCAGCAGTTTGAAAGGGGTCAGATTAAATATGGTCGTGCTCCCTCGAGAGATGCTCTAGCTCTTGCAAGATGGAGTCACCGCGGAACTTCGATCCTAGGAGAGTTGTGCACTCTAGGTGATGTGCGAGCAGCGTATCAACATTGAATAGTTGATCATGTAGCGCAATGAAGCAGTGGAGCAGAACAAGCAGATAATGTAGGTTGTAGAGGAAGCCTGCTGGATGGTCTCAGATTTGGACATTCAGGCAGAAAAACCGGTGGAGGCGCACGTCCACAAATTGGCCACAGGGTTGCATGACGTTAGAGAAGAGATGGCCAGGGTTCAATTGGAACTGAAATTGCATATCACAGAACTACAGTCGAAGGCTCAACCTTCCACTCTGTCAGAGATCAGGGAAAAATGAACCACTGCTGTTACATCAACAACAACGGTGGTTGACAACATAGTGGCAGACTACATGCAGCTATTCGAACAGTCATTTGAGGCCCTAACCACCCTGCATGAGGACCAAAATGTAGAGTGCCTAGAGACAGAGGCACATGAGCTACAGTAGAAGTATGACGAGGTAAAAGGGACTGCACAGGCAGTTTCCCTTACACAGAGTCTTGCAAGGATGCAGGCAAAGGCACTCAAGGAACAGGTGGATGCTGCTTGGCATAAGGAAGCAGTATTAAAAGTGCGCCTACAACCATGGATCAATGAGGCTTATACAATTACAACCTCCATTGAAGCAAAGCTTGCGCAACTGTAAGCAACCCAACAGAGGATTCAGGGTAGCAGTGGTCACCGAACAATGGATGGACGAAGTTCAGCAGGCAACTGCTCAGTGCGCTTCTGAAGTTTTAGTGATCCAAACAAATCTAGGAGGTCTTCATGCTAAGATCTCCGCACCTACAGAGTGACTCGAGGGCGAGTCACAATGTTTGTGTTGGGGGCCTGTTGGACGTGGGATCCCCCAAGGGCAGTTTTGGGGCTTAAAGCCCATATTTTGGTTCAATTTTGTAATCCTAATGTAAATACTGTAGAATTTCCCATTGTAGGTCCCCTGATAATGCAATATACTAAAGCAAAATACTTGATCTACTTCTACAAACAAACTTGCAGAAGCTTAATCGATTATGAGCAAGATCAAATAGAACACATATAACAGAGAATGAGAAAACTATCACACATGAACATAGAAGAATACTCTGGGGAAAGCCTTAGCTAAAAACCCTGATCTCTGTATTATCATACAAGTGGAAATATGTTTGGATTACACAAAGCTTTAGCTCACCAGCTATCCAACTCTCAGTACAATCCCTCAATACAACTCACAGACTGAATAGACACCACATATGCCTTCCTCCAATCCTCCAAGCCTCCTATTTCCTTGCGCAATTTTTCCTGGGGTCCAATGTTGCCACCTGTGTGAATTGGACTCATCACACACTCATCAAACTTAGAAGTAACTGCGCAATCTCCAAGGAATGAATTCATTTTGCATGCAAGAGATATCCTCAATGGAATATTCCTACAACTGATAGTACACTGTCCTGTCATCTAATCTCAACTGGGTCTCTGACTGAACTGACATGCATGAGTTATTTATGAGAGAATATCCATTTATCTAAGTTACATGCATGCATGCATTAACTAACTGAACTCACAATTAGTTCCACAAACTGTTGGAACTAATCTAACTAGACTTAACTCAGTTAACTGAGCTAACTAATTACAATTCAAAGTACAACTCATCCTGATCTCCTTTAATCAAGGGATAACTTCCTTAATCAAAGGGGAAACTATTGCATGTCCTCACATAGACTTCATGTTTGATTTTCTACAACTAATTGACTCAATATGAATTAATTAATTATTTTACAAACAACTGCTAAGATCAAATTCGAATTTTGATTCTCAATTTTAGTTTAGGGACTAACTAAAATTGGAATGTATTCCAAAATGCTATTTATAGTAGTGCTATTTTTAGGACTTATATTTTTAGAAGTTATTGTTACTATTTTCAACACTTCCTCTCAACAAGAAAGGTATTATCAGTCACCCCAATCCTGTATCTGTAGAACTCGAACTTGCATTTTGACAATGCCTTAGTCAAAATATCTGCATCCTGTTCCTCACTCAAAACACACAGAAACAACATGATCCTCTTCACCACATAGTCTCGAAGATGATGATACCAGATATCAATGTGCTTGGACCTGTCATGAAACACTAGATGCTCAGAGACTTTGATACAACTCTGATTATCGCAGTAGATCACAGTTGGATCCATCCTCTGACCAAACATTCCCACTAGAATCTTTCACATCTAAATGGCCTCGCATGCTACCTAACTGGCAGCCATGTATTCAGCCTCTACTGAGCTAAGTGAAACTAACCTCTGTTTCCTACTGTACTAGGAAATTGTAGCTAAACCAAGGTTGAAGATTCCTCTAGAAGTGCTCTTCCAGTCTGATGGAATCCCGGCCCAATCTGCATCTGTGAAGCCCTAAAGCTTCACTCCCTCTATCCATTTGTAGCACAATCCATACTAAGATGTGCCTCTGAGGTATCTTAGCACATGCTTCGCTGCCTTCCAAAAGAACTTGGTAGGCTGAACCATAGCTTGACTCAACTAGTTCACCGCAAAGCACAAATCTGGTCGTGTGTTCACTAGATACACCAATGAACCCACAAGCTGCTGATAAACAGTAGTAGCTACTACCTCACCTGAAGTAGCATCCTCCTTCCTCCAGTTACTAGCTAAAGGAGTCTGCATGGGCTTGCACTTATCCATGTGGAATCACCTGCGTATCTCATTGGCATACTTGCCTTGAGACACAAACACTTCCCCATCCTTTTGCCACACTTCCGTGCCTAGAAAGTAGTGCATAAGACCCATGTCTTTCATCTCAAACTCTCTTGCAAGGTCCTCCTTGCAAGACTTGATCAACTAATCATCACCTATCAAAATCATATCATCCACATAAAGAACAATGATCAATGGCTTACCTTCTACCATGATGTGGTAAAGGTTCACATCTACTTCACTCTTGGTGAAGCCCAACCCTAGTGAAATAGTTGTCGATCCTAGTGTACCAAGCACGGGGTGCTTGCTTCAGCCCATACAAAGCCCTCTTGAGTCGGCACACATGCGACTCATGATCGAAGGTCTCAAAACTTCCTAGTTGCTCAATGTACACCTCTTCCTCAATCTTCCCATTGAGGAACGCAGTCTTCACATCCATCTGATGGATCTTCCAACCCATCTGAGCTGATAGTGCCAATATCGATCTGATAGATTAGTACCTTGCTACAGGAGCAAGAGTCTCATCGTAATTGATCCTCTCAACCTGTGAGAAACCACAGGCAACAAAACTTTCCTTATCTTTCTCAACACTGCCATCAGCTGCTTGCTTTACCTTGTAAAGCCATCGGAACTCACCACTAACTTGTCCTGAGGTCTTGGGACAACATCCCACACACTATTTCGAATGATAGAGTTGTACTCCTCTACCATAGCATCAACTGAGACTAGTTGCTGCATTTCTTCCTTGAATGAAGAAGGTTCGGACTCTACACACTCCCCAACTAGGGCCATGTAACCAGTGTACCACTCGGGTGACCTCCTCTATCTGCGCTGAGAAGATGGCTATCCCACATTCTCTCACGCATCCATCATCAAGTTGTCAGCTTCCCTTGAGCATTTCTGTGCATCTCTGGAAGACTCAACATGAGTGGATGTCTCTACTCCTGGATCCTCTGCATGCGGCTGCTCTGCATCAATCTGAGGCTCCTCCTCCTTAGGAACTAAAATTTCCTCCTTTGCATGCAACTTGAGATCCCTCTCAAGTGATACTCACATGGCTTTCTGCTCATTGAACTTCAGATCTCTGCGTACCACTATCCTCTAACTGGTAGGTAGGAACACCCGATAGTTGTGGGGTGTATCAGTGTACCCCACAAGTATCCCCAACTCAGCTGTTGGATCTAGCTTCTTCCGGGCATCTTTGGTCACATGGCAATAAACCGATGATCCAAAGATCCTGAAGTGACTCACATCTGGTCGCTTCCTGGAAAAGGCCTCCATTGGTGTCTTCATCCCCAGTATACGGTGTGGGATTCTTTTCTGCAAGTATACTGTTGTATTGCATCCCTTAGCCCACAAATGAAGTGGTAGGCTTTTGTCATGCAACATCGCTTGAGTTGCTCCCACAATCGATTTTTTCTTCCTTTCGGCCACCCCATTCTGCTGTGGGTTATGGGGTGCCATCAACTCCCGTTTAATTCCTTCTACTGTGCAGAAGTCTTTAAACTATTGGGAGACATACTCTCCACCATTGTCGCTACGCAAGGCCCTTATTTTTTTTCTGGATTCTTTCTCCTCCAAGGCTTTAAACTCACAAAACCTTAAGAAGGTCTGATCCTTCTTTTGCATAAAGTAGATCCAACATCTACGAGAAAAATCATCAATAAAAATAACATAGTACCTTTGTTTAGCGATGGAGACTGTAGAGAATGGTCCAAATACATCTGTGTGAACTCACTCCAGGATTTCTCCAGCTCTACTGTCTTGATCCTGAAAGGAAGATTTCACATACTTATGTAAGGTACAACCTTTGCATATATCTGTCTGCTCCAGTTTTCCCTTGGGAAGTTCGGTAGAAATCTGCTGCATGATCTTCAAGGCCCAATGGTGCAAGTGGCCCAATCTTCTATGCCATAGCTCACCAACCTCTTGGCTCTGCACCATCTCTGCTTTGGAACTCAATGCATCATAGTCGTCTACCTCCAACTTGTAGAGATTATTAACTTGAATTCCAATCCTCTTGGTCTGTCCAGTACTAATATGCTTCAGGAATACCTTTCCTTTGTCTTCTAGCATAGCGACAGACACAAGATTCTTCTTCAGACTTGGTACATACTTTACATTAGTCAGGGTGAGAGGAGCACGATGCTCCCTCTAAAACACAACCGTATCTTCACCTGAAACATGGTACTTTCCATCATCGCCCATCTCAATCCGCATCTGGAGATCCTTCTCCTCCAAGGTACTGAAAAGATTCTTGTCGCCGAACATGTGGAAAGAGGCTCCACTGTCCAGGTACCAAACACATCCCACCATGGATGAAACCATGCATGCGATGAGAGAGAAATCCAATTCGGACTGTGAGGCTAGTGCCTCACCATCTGATCCCTTTGAGGATCCCTTCTTGGATTTCTTCTATGGACAATTAATAGCATAATGGCTCACCTCATGACAATGAAAGCATCACACTTTCGATTTGTCAAACTTCTTCCCTCCATGGGAAGAAATAGATTTGGAATGGGATGCCATCCATCTCTGGTGCTTCTCCTTATATCCTCTTGCATCAGATCCGACCAAATTAGTTCCCAATCTGGCAGTTTCTCTCTTCCATTTACCGAGTCTTGGTGGCTATGCCAGCTCTTAGGAAGACCGAGGAGATAAAGACTCACCATGTCATCATCAACTATCGTGATCCCTACACATCCAAGCTCATCCCTGCAGGTGGTGAGCTTGTTTAGATACGTAGAGATCATGTCGCCCTTTTCACTCTTGATTTTCCGAAGCTTGTCTTTGAGCGCCAGCTTCCTCTGATCGCTGTTGTTCTGATATAGATCCTTCAATGTTTTCCACATTGAAAACAATGTCTCCTTCCCATGGAGGCTCGAGACAATGTGGTCTTGAACTCCCTCCAGGAGGATTCTCCTCGCTCTAGCCACACATTTCTTCCATTTTGCCAATTCTATAGCATTAGCTGCTGCTGGCTTGGGGACTTCTTGATCAATGAAGTCCTTCAAACCGTTGTCCTCTAATAGTGCTTCCATGCGATCCTTCCAGGCTATATAATTTGAGCTGCAATCAAGGGCATACTCGAGTCTTAAACGGTTGAACAACATTGGTGAAATTTGAGATGTGATAAGAATTCAAATTCTATAATTAGGAACTTGAAACTTGAAACTTCTCCCTTCTTTGTATACTGTTCTTCACTTTGATCAACTTTTCTTTGATACCATGTAGAATTTCCCACTATAAATCACCTGATAATACAATATACTAAAGCAAAATACTTGATCTAATTCTACAAACAAACTTGTGGAAGCTTAATCAATTATGAGCAAGATCAAATAGAACACATATAATAGAGAATGAGAAATCAATCACACATGAACACAAAAGAATACTCTGGGGAAAGCCTCAGCTAAAATCCCCGATCTCTGTATTATCATACAAGTGGAAATATGTCCGGATTACACAAAGCTTTAGCTCACCAGCTATCCAGCTCTCAGTAGAATCCCTCAATACAACTCACAGACTGAATAAACACCACATATGCCTTCCTCCAATCCTCCAAGCCTCCTATTTCTTTGTACAATTTTTCCTAGGGTCCAATGCTGCCACCTGTGTGAATTGGCCTCATCACACACTCATCAAACTCAGAAGTAACTGCGTAATCTCCAAAGAATGAATTCCTTTTGCATGCAATAGATATCCTCAATGGAATATCCTTGCAACTGATAGTGCATTGTCCAATCATCTGATCTCAACTGGGTCTCTGACTGAACTGACATGCATGAGTTATTTATGAGAGAATATTCATTTATCTGAGTTACATGCATGCATGCATGCATTAACTAACTAAACTCACAATCAGTTCCACAAACTATTGGAACTAATCTAACTAGACTTAACTCAGTTAACTGAGCTGACTAGTTACAACTCAAAGTATAACCCATCCTCATCTCCTTTAATCAAGGGGTAACTTCCTCAATCAAAGGGGAAACTGTTGCATGTCCTCACATAGACTTCATGTTTGATTTTCTACAACAATTAACTCAAGATGAATTAATTAATTATTTTACAAATAGCTGCTAAGATCAAATTCAAATTTTAATTCTCAATTTTAGTTTAGGGACTAACTAAAATTGGAATGTATCGCAAAATGCTATTTATTGTAGTGCTATTTTTAGCACTTCTATTTTTAGCATTTCTTGTTGCTATTTTCAACGAAGTCTCTGCATTTTGTGGTCGCGGAGCGCGTAGTTGTTAAAGAGTCATAGGGTTGTCCGCCCTTATTTTGATAATGTAATGTCAGTTGTAAAATATCTACCCATGGTCGGCGGACCATGGGATTGTATAAATAGAGTGAAGCTCTAAGTAGTTAAGGCATCAATCGATCAAATAATCAATGATGAAGAATTGAGTCATATCTTTGGAGTAGAAGTCTAAGTTTGGGTTGTAGCATAGGTAGAGGCTCTGCAGTTGAGTGCACAAAGACCTAGAAGTCTGCAACTGAGTGCGCGGACCCCTGCAGCTGAGTGCGTAGGGTGAGTCGAGCCTGTAATCATCTAGAATTATCAATAAAGAGAAGTGTTCTATAATTTATGCGTCTTTATTTCCTATTTATGCATTTGTCATATTAGGTATGAATTTCACTTCTAATACTTATATGATGAGTGAATGTGTATAACTGTATTGTTTAAGTGAACACAAGTAAGAAAATCTATTTACGCGAAACTAACTAAGACCTGTTAATAAGATAAGTAAGATACTTAGCGTAGTTTGGGAAATATCACAGTTCACTTCCCTAGAAGCGTGAAAGCATATCAGCCCCTGGTTAGGGCTACGCGAAAGCTGATTGTAATAGTTCACGAAGGTATTGAAGGGTAGAATAGAGGGATAAGAAACTTGCACAAAGGCAGGTATAGTTGGAATAAACTGACATCACATCCATCTCAAGGGTGCGGAAACTTGGTTCCAGCATCCCCCCATACTGCTTCAGGCGAGACTTCAATCGATGCCCTGTGGGCTGATGCTGAAAGGGCAAGTAGTGTAGGGATTTGTTTGGCTAACTAACGTTGAACCTGGGTCATGCCCCCATAAGCCAACAATTAACATGGTTAGATTCATATTATGGATAGATAGTGATGAAGACCTTGGATATTTTCTGATATTTCTATGCTGCATGGAGTTTTGACTATTCATGACTATGGCATAGATCGATAATGTATGTTTGGTGGCTTTGTTCATACTAATTCTTTTGAGCATGGATCCAAGATGTATGTCTGGTGGCGATGACCTCATTTTATTGACATGTATCTTTGTACATTTCCATACTTATGCTTAGAGTTACTTGTATTCTAAGTATGGGAATTCCTACCTCAGAGATGATAATATGATGCTATTATACTATAATATTTTGATTGTTGACTTATAGGTTTCCAACCAGTTGTTCAGTTATTTGATCCTTTGCATGATAAATCACTTCAATCATTATACCTTTTCTTACTTTGTACTTTAGGGGCCAATATTTTACACATTATTTTTTTGCATCCAAGATGTTAAATATTGATCTTTCACCATTCGAATAACTATTTTCATTAATCCCCATAAAATGTGGAAGAAGTACCTCTCCGTAAAAGATAAGAATATTATATTACATACCTTAAAAACAATATTTTTGGAGACTGTCATAGGTACTAGCATTATAACATGCCACATCACACCTTCATAGCTAACATCTTGTGTTGTCATCACAATTTTCCTTATCAAAAAGTGTGTTGGTCTTTTTACATGGGTAAATAATAAAAAAGGTTATGAAGCTTCCATTCTAGAAGCCTCATGGAGGTATCTTTCTGATTAGTAAGGATATGGTCTCGAATCCCTACCATAGTGGATAGTGGACCCCATCCCCTCCATTGTGGATCTAATTATTACCTAAGTGGATCTCAAAATTCCATCCTTGTTCTATAAATATAATATAGTGAAAGGGAAATGGGTTTTCTTTTAGACTCTTAAAGTATACTTTCACTCTGCTAAAAAATCCATTGAAGGATTTTGGATACAAGGTTGGACTTGAGGACTATTGGGAGGAAGCTATCAACATCAAGGCTTTGGTTGTAACCCTCTCTTTCTATTTATCAATACATAGTATATTTCTTTCCCACATATGTTGTATCATTATGCAAATATTCTAACAAAACTCCTTGATAATCTATTTAGAATGTGTTGGGAATTTTATATATCAAATTCTTTAATTATTTGTTTGTTAGTGATATTGTAGGTTTGGCTTTAAGGATCAAAGGCAGAACAAGAGCTAAAACAAACAAAGAATAAGTGAGGACAAATTTCATATTACCAGGTATGTCCATATTCACATTTTCAATAATATTTTAGGGAAAGTTTGTACATTTTTGTGTGTGTTTTGTTCTAGTGTTTGGTTTCCAACCCTAGGGATATCACTTGTAACACCCCACCCCACATTTACCCACTTTTACAAGTTCACCAGGGTAAACGAGCTAAGAGTTACTACAAATCCAAGATCCAATTATGGAAATGGGGTCCACTTGTCCAAAACCTTCTATAACACCCATGGGCACATGATCACACTCACATCAGACAATCTTTCCGAGTGATCACTTTCCCTGAGCATAGGCCACTCTCCAACCTATATTTACAACCCAACCATACGCATGAACGTATGCCAATGCGACTAGAGGGCTCTAGCCACACGGATAACCTTCCTTTAGTGTGGCTATGGCAAAAAATCCCCTGAAATAAGAATGTGACCATGAACCCTATTCCAGATTTTTAGGGTTAGATTACAAGCCAACTGCCCAGATCTATCTAGAACTTTCCAAAAATTTGTCAATGATAATTACAAGTCTTCATATTCTATTCTTAGGCTCAGATCTTGCCCAACATTTCCCAACACATATGAATCATTTATACAAACACTTGGTAAACATGGTACCTATGGGTCATGAATGCATAATGGTTCACTATTTCATTAGTTTCATCATATGTTCATTAAGAATAATAACTGCCCTCTCAAGCTAGCTGCAACAAACACTTATTAGATCATGCATTCATATAACTATTCAACAACTTGTCTAACCATGAGAAGGATCAATAACAAGATCATATCATATAATAAAAAGTATACCATGCATGTAACCAACATTTAACCAAAATGAATCCATGGAAAACAGTCATATAATTACACATTAAACAAAAACTTGTGCTTATTGATCTCAATAAAGAATAACACATACGAGCATATGTATAATGCCAACTAGTCAGGGACTTCCATGTACCACTCAACCATAGATTTGGTTGACTCAAATATTTATTCCATCCAATCATCTCCATGCCATATTCCAAAACTGAATTTGGGATCACATTGGATAAATTGAAACATAACCAAAACAAGGAATCCACAGGAAACCATGTCCACCCTCAAGCTAGGATGATTTCAACCAACGCTAGGTCCATAAATCACCAAAACCAATACAAGCTTGGATGCCTAAGAATTTTTCACCATACCTAGAGGATTTTTCTTGTCTCCGCCCACTTGTCAAGAACCTCTAAGATAAAACCATATCCACCCTCAACCGTTGGGTTTTTCTTGAGACCACCTTAACCAGGATCCAAAATCTATCGGAAATCCAAAGCTCAACCAAATAGAGAACCCACTAAATGATGTCTATCCAAGAAGTGGCATAGGTAAGGCTATACATCAGTATCAATCCAAGAAAATATCCATGCCAATGACAAAATATGACCAATAAACCAATGCATGGACCATGCATTCAAATCCCAACAAGATAATCAAACATTCACATTGCTACTTGCAAAAATCCTCCTATTGGCAACTCTTTCTCTGCTTGACCTTTTCCCTTGCTCACTACTGTATAAGTATTCCTCTTGGTTGCCACATGAACTCCTCTTCCACTACTTACTTTCCTTGCATGTCTCTCCTCGTGTCCAAGTGATCTCTGCCTCCTTCTTGCTGTAGTGTTGTCTCCCTATTTTTTTCCCCAAGAGAATGCTAGAATGATGTCTCTCCAATTTATTTCTCTTTGTGTTTTCCTTTTCCTCCATTTTCCCTTGCATGCATATTATTTTACTATTTTCTCCTTTTCTTGTCTCTTCCTCTTCCCCAACTGTGAAGGTTTTAACCCCGTACAGAAATTACCCACATACACATTCTAAAAATAGAAAATAAACAATGACGAGAGAATAACACATAAACCAAATATACATAGAGATTTTCCCTAGATCCCAAAAGCGGGACTACCAAATTGATTTTTCATTATGTTCATTTCAATGTTACAATACATATATATACATGTCAAAGCATCCATAAAACCCAATCCATTAACATTGGATTAGAATATAACCATAGTTCCCTTAACTGGATCTACAAAATACCATGGACTGAAAATCATCGCGCCCAAAACCATGTGCGAATCCATGCACAAAACTATAGGTAGGTCCACCCACCTAATAGGGTCCAATTTTTTTTCCCAGGGCACTGCACTAGACCCCATAGAGAGGGGCTACCACCCCCCTCAAACCCCCCAACATGGGGGGCTGCTTCCCCCCTTGTGACCGCCTCGCTACGCTTGGTGTTGTAGTGTTTTCTTCTCAAAGGTGTATGAAAAGAACCCACTTAAGATTTTGGATGACAAACAATCTCAACAATATAAATGGCTGCTAAACATTGTAGATCGGCAACAACTGATAGAAATAACACCTACCAAAGTCCGGATCTATGCCAAAATCATAGTTAAATAGCAAAAAGAAAGAGTAATAACTCCAATCATCTAATGGAAACTGGATATGTAAAGAATAATATTATTATAACACCTGTGAAGGGAGCAAATAAATGTTACCAATCCCCCTCTATGGGATGGGTTCTTCGCTATCCTCAAACGTCTTCAGCTTGTGTAGAGTCTCTCTCCTCTATAATGTGTAAACCCAACAATTATATGGTGTGCAACAATGAAAATAATCAGAGTCACAACAATGCGTGCAACAATGAAAATAATCAAAAGTGAATAATGAATGGAAAACCCTTTTATTTATAACAAAATATTGAGTTATCCTCAAATAATGAGCAATAATAAAATATTATTGATCCCATTCTTGGAATAACCACTTGGAATATTTTATTATATTTGTTTAGGAGGAGAAAAGTATTTAAACTTTTATTTAGAAATAATAAATAAATAAATGATTTATTTATCATATCAAGGAATTAGTTAAAGAATAATAAACAAATAAGGATTTTATTTAATTATTTCTAAGGGATTTAGTCAAATTTGACAAAGAATAATGATTAATTAATTATTCTTGGAGAAAAATAAGATAATTATTGATTTATCTGTTTATTTTTCATGATTGGGTGAAATATGACAAGGAATAATAATAAAACAATGGTTAAATTAATTATTCCTATAAGAAAATCAAATAAATAGTGATCTATTTAATTATTCTTCATGGGTTTAACTATAAATTACTTAACAAAGGTGGTTTATTAAGTAATTTCTCACAACGAAAGAAATTTTACTATGGTAAAATTGGCTTTACATGGTGTACTTCGATCCATCTAGTAAATTAGGCTAGATGATCAATTTTTGGTGATAACAGATTGCCCCCCAACATACAAGTGTTAGGAGAAAAACATATGATTGAAGTATGTTGTAAAGACACAATCACTAGACAACACAAGGGAGTCAGAGAGAGAGAGAGAGACCAATGAAGCTAAATTTGAAAGAGGATATGGACAGAGGGGGTGAGACTAATGCAAGTATCTTTTTATGTTGTGGTACCGAACCGCAATGAGGCAGGGGGAGGCATACCCATACTCACCGAGATAACTTAGTACAAAAATAATGTTTCGCCTGACAATACAAGACTGAGAAATGAAGTACATGTTGAATGGTACATGACATGTTAGCATAACAGAGCCAGAAAATAATACAATGTGTCCCATATACATAATGCACTTAGAAAAACATGAGCCAGGATTGAATACAATAATATTTGAGTACATGAGATACAAAGCCCCTTCCCTCAAAAAATGGGTGGGAGGGAGGGTAGAACAACCGGAGAAGCCTTGCTGAACAAGGAAGGGCTCTGCAAAACTGAATGGATCATCTAGAGGAGACGTGCATGCTATGAATTCTTCAATCGGTAGGAATCAAACCCAACAAGTCTTCAGAACTACATCTAAGATTATAGAATAGTAGGTATGCATCTGGGCATGTGGAGGGTTACTTGAAGGGCCACCCATTCATGAGATCTGAAACATCTCACACAAACCTAGGAGTCACTGGTACAATATGCTGCATCACTGGACCATCAAGCGTATGGATCACAAACATGAAAGGACGAAGTCAAAGGGAGATAATGAGATCCTCTGGTCTATCTAAGGCACCAAACAAGAATGGAAGCTGGAACTGAGATACATTTCCCTTTAGGCTGTTCTTCTGGAATACATGAGCTGATGTCGACAAGATAGGGCCCGCGATAGATGAGGCAATGAGGATCCTCAACTAAAGCATGAGGGAAAATAGTAATGTGAATGATGGAATGACACTAAGGATAATGGGAAAAAGTGGGACTGAGGGACAAATAGAAGACTTCCCTTGTCAGAGCATATAGTGTAGAAATTTCGACTATAGATCAAGAGATTATGCAATAGACTAAAATACAATACAAGATCTACTTCTACAACACTTTGAGGAACCTTAATCGAATTGAGAAAGATCAAGAGAACACATATAACTGAGAATGAGAAATCAATCACACATAACATAGAAGAAATAAATTGGGGAAAGCCTCAGCCTAACACCCCAATCTCTGTATTATCATACAAGTGGAAATCTTGTTCAAGTTACAAAAGGAATCAGCTCTCAATCTATCCTGCTCTCTCTGTAATCAAACAATATAGCTCACAGACTGAATAGACATAATATATGTCCTCTTCAAGCCCTCCAAGCCTCCTATTCCTTGTGCAGTTTTTCTTGGGGTCCAGTGAAGCCACATGTGTGAATTGGCCTCATCACACTCACAAAACCTGAAGAAGTAACTGCGCAATCCTCAAGGAAAGAATTCCTTCTGCATGCAAGGAATATTCACAATGGAATATTCTATCAACTGATAGTACACTACCCCTCCATCTGATCTCATCTGGGTCTCTGTCTAAACTGACATGCATGAGTTATTTATGAGAGAATACTCAGTCATCTGAAGTGCAGTAGTTACATGCATGCAAGCATTAACTAATTGAACTTACATTAATTCAACAAACTGTTTGAATTAATCTAACTGGACTTGACTTAGTTAGCTGAGCCAACTAATTGCAACTCAATATTACAACTCATCCTTATCTCTTTAGCTTATGGATAAATTCCTTAATTAATGGAGAAACTATTGCATGTCCCCACATAGACTTCATGTTTGATTTTCCTTAACTAATCAACTCAAGATGAATTAATTAATTATTTTACAAACAACTGCTAAGATCAAATTCGAATTTTACTTCACTATTATAGTTTAGGGATTGACTAAAATAGGAAGGTATCCGGAAATTCTATTTATAGAATTCTATTTTTAGCACTTCCATTTTTCATTCCTTATAGTTGTATTCAACACTGGTTGAACTGCTATTTATAGTAGTGCTATTTTTAGCAATTCTATTTTTAGCATTTCTTATTGCTATTTTCAACACTCCCTCTCAATAAGAAAGGGATTATCAGTAACCCCAATCATGTCTTTGTGGAATTCGAACTTGCATTTTGACAATTCCTTAGTCAAAATATCTACAACTTGTTCCTCAGTTGAAACATATAGCAACAACATGATCCTCTTCACCACACGGTCTCGAAGATGGTGATACCAGATATCAATGTGCTTGGACCTACCATGAAAAACTGGATTCTCGGAGAGTTTGATACAACTATGGTTATCGTAGTAGATCACTGTAGGATCCATCATCTGACCAAACAATCCCACTAGAATCTTCTGCATCCAAATGGCCTCACATGCAGCTTGACTAACAGTCGTGTATTCAGCCTCTGCTGAGCTAAGTGCAACTGGTCTCTGTTTCCTGTTGTACCAGGAAACTGTGGTTGAACCAAGGTTGAAGATTCCTCTAGAAGTAGTCTTTCGGTCTGATGGACTCCCTGCCCAATCCGTATCTGTGAACCCCTGAAGCTTCACTACCTCTGTACCTCTGTACCACAATCCGAACTAAGATGTGCCTATGAGGTATCTCAGCACATGCTTTACTACCTTCCAAAATAACTTGATAGGCTGAACCATAGCTTGACTTAGCTGGTTCACCACAAAGAATAAGTCAGGTCGTGTGTTCACCAGATACATAAGTGAACCCACCAGTTGCTGATAAATAGTAGCAACTACTACCTCACCTAAAGTAGCATCCTCCTTCCTCCAGTTCCCAACTAGAGGAGTCTACATGGGCTTGCATTTCTCCATGTGAAAGCGCCTAAGTATCTCATTGGCATACTTGCCTTGAGACGCAAATACTTGCCCATATTTTTGCCACACCTCCATGTCTAGAAAGCAGTGCATAAGGCCCATGTCCTTCATCTCAAACTCTCTTGCATGGTCCTCCTTGCAAGACTGTATCAGCTCATCATCACCTGTCAAAATCAGAGCATAGACATAAAGAACAATGATCAATGATTTACCTTCTACCATGATGTGGTAAAGGTTCGCATCTGCTTCCCTCTTGGTGAAGCCCAAACCAGTGAAATAACCGTTGATCCTGGTGTACCAAGCATTGGGTGCTTGCTTCAACCCATACAAAGCCCTCTTGAGTATGCACACATGCGACTTGTTGTAACATACATTTTTGTTACCTTTAATATTCATTTTTCATACAAGAACTTGAAAATACTTCAAAATGAAGAGATAAAAGCTAGATGAAGAAGTGATAATGGCATAGCGGAATTGCTAAGAGAAGTGTAAAAGAATTGGCCTCGAAGTAGCCAAAGTTGTTATGCAAACAAATTAAGTCATTATATAAATGGTTACATAGAACTAGACCCGATATATATATATATATATATATATATATATATATATATATATATATATATATATATATATATAAGTGCATATTGAAACGAGAAGCAAATAAAGAAATATATCGGATTTACAAAGGAAACAAGTGTTAAAGTTAAAGGCCTAGACCTGAAATATATATTCTATGCTTTATAAAGTGCGTTGGGTCCATTGCATCGCAGAACTATGAATGTTGAATACTGCTGATTGTGATATGTGATGGTGGACCCGAAACATATATATGTTATGTTATAAGCCTCGGTGGGTCCACGATATCGTATAACTCTTAATAAATATATATATGTGGCTATGCCGATTGCGATATGGGTGGGCTGGACCTAAAATGATATATAATGTGTTTAATAACTCCGGTGGGTCCGTAAAGCGCCCTATGTATATGTTCACAGCGTCGGTTGCGATGAGCGATTGGGTTCTGTACCCGATAAGTTTATGTGCTATACTTTATAATTCAGCGCGTCTGTCTTATTGCAAGTTGTAAATATTTTTATTGATATTCATATATATTTGTTGTTTACACTGTTTTATATGAATTTCTATTATAAAGGATTATAATATAAAGGCCGAATCCGATAGTGATATATATTATGTTATATAAGTCCGGCAGGTCTGCAAGGTGTGCGAAAATGTATTTTTCAAGTTTTAAGGCAGGTTTTTGGGCAGAGCAAAAGTGGTAGATGGTTATGGAACTCACCCAATCCCACTCAACATTCAACATGTAGCAGTCAGGTGGAGAGAAGAAATCGCCCATTTCAGGTGGGTATTCTCCGAATGTCCCACGCGAAATATTTACAGACCGTCTGATCTGAAAGGTGCAGATCTACAGTGGGGATATATTGGCGGAAGGGTATGCCTCGATAGTTGTGCAAATCCCACATTAGAAATGGAAAAGGCATGATTTATGGTATATTTTCATTATTAATAGAAAAGTGTAGATATGAAGGAATTGTGCGTAAGCCCAGGATTACACAAGTCAACAAAGTTCATTACAGCTAAAGCAAGTTAAACATCATTTAGGGCATTTATAGAGGAACTCGGCAGCGGATTAACAAAGAAAGTCAAAAATTATTGTCCTCTTCTAAATTCAGTTGTTTTCTGTTATTTTATGTTCTTTGAGGTGTATTCAAACCTCTATAAAATTCTGTAATAATTTTTTGATTCAGATAGTTAGGGAAAAAGTTTTGTAGTTTGACAGTTTCACAACTGTTTCACAAATGTATAAAAGGAGGAAATTTTACAGAAAAATGGTTAGTGGTTCGAATTTTGGAGAACCCAGAGACTAGGCGACTGTATTCCTAATATCATCATTGATTAATGAAAGAATCAGAAGTTTCCATGAGTTGTTTCATATGATTTTGTAAGCTTCTCTGTCATGTGTCATGCTATGTTTTCTTCTTTTCAAGTATAGTAATGAAGCAGTAGGTCTTTATTTGCTTATGTAGATAAGGTTAAAATTCCTTAAAAGAGCGCTCCTATACTTGAAGTCCTCATTTCCTTTCTAAGTTATAGATAATAGTTTCTGTGAAAGACCAGCATATTGCCTATGATTCAGTTCTCATTACTGTAGATCCTCTAAGTTACACATAGTAGTTTTTGTGAAAGATCAGCATATTATTTTTAACTTCTCCTTCAAACTTTCTTCATTCGTCTTTTATATCTAGCAACAAATGGAATTATGAGATGTTTTGGTGATACATGTATTAAGAGTTAAAGACCAAGTTTTCCAGGTCCTTCACTTGAGAACACAACAAACAATAAGTGACAGTAAATAATATTTATTAATGTCTTAAGCACAATTTCCCCACAGCCAGGAAATTGGTTTCTTAAGGAACAACATTAATTGGCGCCGTTGCCGGGGAGAGAAGACAAGAACACTTTTCCCTGGGTTTTCAATATTTTCCTCTGGTTGTTCAATGAGGAGGAAATATTTGGCTGTTTTGAATCAAAACAATAACTCTGGCTTCAAGAAGACCCCATACAAGATCAGACACTTCACAACAGAAGGTTCAAGATCTTTCAGATCCTGAAAGGATATTTTCTAAGAGGGTTGGAAGGTCTAAGATTCCAATTACACCAATTCCTACATTGTTTGCATCAGGCAACAATTCAGTTGAACATTCATCTGATAAAGAGTCATCCTTTACATCATCTTCATTTCAGGAACCTAGCTGTCAATAACAATCTTTAGAATCTATTACTTTTCATTTATCTACTATAATCATTCAACTACAACCAATAGCCACATTACTACCTATGCACATTCCTTCTACATCTCAGTCAGGTTCCACATTTGTTGGTAATCAAAGTTCAATAAACATGGTAGTACCTACATTCTTGATGAATAGATATGCACCTCTTCAATTTCCACAACCATTAAATCAAATGCCACAGGATTACCTCAAAACTCTTCCTCATTTTACAGGGGAAGATGAACAAACTGCAGAGAATCACGTGTCAATATTTTGCAATTTTGCAGCAAACAAAGACATTAAACATGTAGATGTTTCTCTAAGACTTTTTGTTCAGTCCTTGGATGGAGAAGCAAGGAAATGGTTTAAAGTACTTCCCAATAATACCATTCCTTCTTGGGAAGAGATGGAACGTGTGTTTATTTAGAGATGGTGAGAAAAAAGAGACCATGGATATTCATTAACAAAGTTTAATTCCATAAAGAAAAAGTCTGATGAAACTGTGGTTGAATTTGTTAGAAGATTTAAGAAATTGTATAATACTCTCCCAGTGGAGATTAAGCCTCCTCTTGCTGGTGCAAAGATAAATTTTGCAGGGGATTTTGAATCAAATTTTCGATTCACGTTAAGGGAAATAAGAGCCCCAACCCTTGATCAAATCCAAATAGATGCTTTAGAGATAGAAGCGAATCTAGTGGTTGCAGGAAAAGCACCAAAAACATAGCCTATCCAAGACAAGGGAAAGGCAAAGATGGAATCCTCTCAAAGTCAAACATTGGAGGATATGTGTGATGTAATTAAAATTTTGTCAGATAAGGTAAATAGATTAGAGTTAGAAAATAAGAGTTTTCAGAAGCAAACATAATATAATAAGAACTTTAATCTCCAATACAAAAGACAACTTTAGCAAATCTTGCAAAGGGAAAGAAAAGATCAAGATCAAATTCAAGCACCTTTATATATAGAGGAAGGTCCTATTGAAAAACAAGAGCATCCTGAAGATCAAATTTTTACATTATATGCAGTGGATGAAGATCAACTTGGTATCGAAGAAGAAGAGTATGAATATGATGAAACATGTCCCATTCATGATAAAATTGATGAATATTGGAAGTAATTTTCTGATTTTATGTAGGCTGAACTACATAAGAAATATGACTTGAGATCGAGGAAGAGGTCAAGAAATCAAGAAAATGAAAGTGAGATGCAAGTTTCAACTTCCTCACCAAAGGCGACTCCACAGGAATCTCAGTCTGCAAAACAAGTTAATAAAGGAAAGCAACAACAAAATGCAAATCACAAGACATAGATACTTCAAGATGAGTCTTCTCAAGATCAAATTGGAAAAATTCCTCTGGAGAAACTTGTTTCAATTCCTCAAGTAATTCCAGTCATGAAGAAAGGTGAAGATGAGAATGAAAATACTGCTAAACAGGGTTACTTGTTTAGTCTTACTAAGGAGTTGGAAAAGGTAAGAATTCAGGTTCCTCTTGCAGAGTTGACAAAAATACCTATTTATCAAAAGGAGATTGCTGAGTTTGTTAGTTTGAAAGAAAATGAGATTATAAATGATACTGTAAATCTGCAGGAAGACAAACCAGTAGTGGTTTTTGGTGCACATGTAGAGGAAGTAGACCCTTCAATACCTCCTTTTTATATTTCCTTATTGGTCCATGACTTCCTCTTACATAATTGTATGTTTGATTTGGGAGCTTCACACAATCTTATGCCTTTGTCAGTAATGAAGCAACTAAATCTTCAAGTTACCAAACCCTATAGGGACTTGTATTCTTTTGATTCGAACAAAGTCAAATGTCTGGGGGTTATTAAGGATCTGGTAGTGTCACTAGCCCAAATTCTAGCTAGAAGCTTGGTCATGGATGTAGTAGTAGCAGATATCCCTGATAGATTTGGAATGCTTCTATCTAGGTCCTGGGGGGATAAATTGGGTGGTTTTTGAAATTGGATTTTACATATGCTATTATACCTATTTTTGGCGGGGAAGAGAGGAGATTGTATAGAGAAACTAGATTTGTAAAAACAATTACAATAAATGGAGCAAGTAATTCACCTGTATATAGCCAAGAGAAGGATGACTTTGCTTGTTTCACACTGTATGAACAATGCAGAGCTGGTTGAAGTTAATCAAAAGTAGCTTGCTTCAACCAATGTAATCACAGAGATGCAAACAAAAGGAGTGTGGAAATGCTTCTTTGATGGAACTTATTCCAAGGAAGGAATAGGTGTTGGTTTTCTTCTAATTATGCCTGGAGGGAATATGTTCCCTTTTTATTTCAAATTAGAGTTCGAGGCAACCAATAATGTGGCAAAATATGAATCCTTGATTATTGCATTAAAAACAACCAAACAGATCAGAGTTAAGTCAATTTTTGCTTTTGGAGATTCAGAGCTGATTGTTGAGCAGATAAAAGATCATTTCAAACAAAGAACCCTAGGCTTAGGGCATACACAAATAAGGTATGGAATTTGATTGAGAACTTTTTAGAAGCTTTTAACATTCAACTTATTCCAAGAAATGAGAATAGATTAGCAGATTCATTGGCCGTGTCTGCTAGTACTTTCAAGCCTCCTATTAATCCAAGGCTAAGATATGAGGTAGGGATGAGACACAAACCCTCTATTCCTGATAATGTTAAAAATTGGAAAGCTTTTGAAGATGATTAGCTGATTAAAGAATTTTTGACTATAGTTAAGGAGTTTCAGGGCATAAAAATTGATCAGGATAAAGAGGAAGCAACAGAAGTTGTAGAAATCAGTGGTTTAAAAGATTCAATAGCTAATCCGAAGATTTTTCAATTGAAGGATAATGTTTTTCCAAAGGGACTTGTTCCTCTTGAAAGGATTCCTAACCCCAATGATGTGGCTTCTAACTCAGGGAAGCTTTCACAGGATGAACACAACATTGGAACTCAGGAGAAAATCAGAATGAATTGTTTTTTCAAGATTAATGGGTAGAATGGTTCTAGATCAGGCACTCAGATGCTAACTTGGTACCATTGGAAGATTGAATTCACCTGATGGAGATCAGTGAGGTTCATATGTTGGAACTTGTACATAAATAAGCTCAGTTGTTGAGCATTTGGTTTCTAGTTGTAGTTCTTCAGTTTAATCATTAGTTGATGAATAAGTATGACTTTCCTAGTTGGAAACTGTTTTGCAGAGGTTTCAGACATCAAGAATGTTAGGTTTCAATTTGTCAAATTTTAGGGTTTTCACAGTTTTGGACTCCATGCCCAACTAAGGCTACTGATCTATGATTCCCAATGTTTTGCTATCAAAGTGCAAGCATCTTATCACTGCAGATATCGACATGGGATCAAAGTATAAATTTTTCACGCAGTTAAGATTGGAGAAGCAATATATGACTCCATGCCCAACAGATAAAGCATTGATCTGCAGTTCTTAGTGCTTCTGTTGTAGAAGCACTATCCCCAGGTGGAGCCAGATGTTGTAACATGCATTTTTGTTACCTTTAATATTCATTTTTCATACAAGAACTTGAAAATACTTCAAAATGAAGAGATAAAAGCTAGATGAAGAAGTGATAATGGCATAGCGGAATTGCTAAGAGAACTGTAAAAGAATCAGCCCCGGAGTAGCCAAAGTTGCTATGCAAACAAATTAAGTCATTATATAAATGGTTACATAGAACTAGACCCGATATATATATAAGCACATATTGAAACGAGAAGCAAATAAAGAAATATATCGGATTTACAAAGGAAACAAGTGTTAAAGTTAAAGGTCAGGACCTGAAATATATATTCTATGCTTTATAAAGTGTGTCAGGTCCGCTGCACCGCAAAACTATGAACGTTGAATACCGTCGATTGTGATATGTGATGGCAGACCTGAAACATATATATGTTATGTTATAAGCCTCGGTGGGTCTGCAATATCGCATAACTCTTAATAAATATATATGTGGCTATGCTGATTGCGATATGGGTGGGCCGGACCCAAAATGATATATAATGTGTTTAATAACTCCGGTGGGTCCATAAAGCACCTTATGTATATGTTCACAGCGCCGATTATGATGAGCGATTGGGTTCCGTACCCGATAATTTTATGTGCTATACTTTATAATTCAACGCATCCGTCTTATCGTGGGTTGTAAATATTTTTTATTGATATTCTTATATATTTTTGTTTATGCTGTTTTATATGAATTTCTATTATAAAGGATTATAATAGAAAGGTCAGATCTGATAGTGATATATATTATGTTATATAAGTCCGGCAGGTCTGCAAGGTGTGTGAAAAGGTAGTTTTCAAGTTTTAAGGCAAGTTTTCGAGTGGAGCAAAAGCAGTAGATGGTTTTTATGGAACTCACCCAATCCCAGTCAGCATTCAACACGTAGCAGTCGAGTGGAGAGAGGAAACCACCCATTTCGGGCAGGTATTCTCCGTGCTTATGTCCCACCCGAAACCTTTACAGACCGTCTAATCTGAAAGGCGCAGGTCTACGGTGGGGATATATTGGCGGAAGGGTATGCCTCGATAGTTGTGCAAAGCCTGCATTAGAAGCGGAAAAAGCATGATTTATGGTATATTTTCATTATTAATAGAAAAGCACAGATATGAAGGAATTGTGCGTAAGCCCAGGATTACACAAGTCAACACAGTTCATTAGAGCTAAATCAAGTTAAACATAATTTAGGGCATTTACAGAGGAACTCGACAACGGATTAACAGAGAAATTCAGCAATTATTGTCATCTTCTAAATTCAATTGTTTTATGTTATGTTATGTTCTTTGAGGTGTATTCAAAGCTCTGTAAAATTCTATAATAATTTTTTTAATTCAGATAGTTAGGGAAACAATTTTGTAGTTTGACAGTGTCACAACTATTTCACAAATGTATAAAAGGAGGAAATTTTTATAGAAAATGGTTAGTGGTTCAAATTTTGGAGAACCCGGAGACTAGGCGACTGTATTCCTGATATCATCATTGATTTAATGAAAGAATCAGAAGTTTCCATGAGTTGTTGCATATAATTTTGTAAGCTTCTCTGTCATGTGTCATGCTATGTTTTCTTCTTTTCAAGTATAGTAATGAAGCAATAGGTCTTTATTTGCTTATGTAGATAAGGTTAAAATTCCTTAAAAGAGCGCTCCTATACTTGAAGTCCTCATTTCCTTTCTATGTTATAGATAATAGTTTTTTTGAAAGACCAACATATTGTCTATGATTCAGTTCTCATTACCATAGATCCTCTAAGTTACAGATAGTAGTTTCTGTGAAAGATCAACATATTATCTTTAACATCTTCTTCAAACTTTCTTCATTCATCATTTATATCTAGCAACAAATGGCATTCTGAGATGTTCTGGTCATACATGTATTAAGAGTTAAAGATCAAGTTTTCCAGGTCCTTCATTTGAGAACAAAACAAACAATAATTGACAGTAAATAATATTTATTAATGTCCTAAGCACAATTTCCCCACAGCCAGGAAATTGGTTTCGTAAGGAACAACACGACTCATGATCGAAGGTCTTGAAACCCTCTGGCTGCTTAATGTACACCTCCTCCTCAATCTTTCCATTGAGGAATGCTATCTTCACATCCATATGGTGGATCTTCCACCCCATCTGAGCTGATAGTGCCAATATCAATCTAATGGATGAGTACCTTGCTACGAAAGCAAAAGTCTCATCGTAGTTGATCCCCTCGACTTGTGAGAAAGCCCGGGCAACAAACCTTGCCTTATGTTTCTCAACACTGCCATTAGCTGCCTGCTTTACCTTGTAAAGCCATCTAGAACTCACCACTGACTTGCCTTGAGGCCTTGGGACAACATCCCACACACTGTTCCGAATGATAGAGTGGTACTCCTCTACCATTACATAAACCCATACTGGTTGCTGCATTGCCTCCTCGAATGAAGAAGGTTCGGTATCTACACACTCCCCAACCAGGGACATGTACCCAGTGTACCGCTCGGGTGATCTCCTCTGTCTGCGCTGAGAAGATAGCTGTCCCACATTCTCCCGCACATCCAGCATCAACCTGTCAGCTTCCCTTGAGCGTTTCCGCCCATCTCTGGAAGTATTAGTATGAGTGGAAGTCTCCACTCCTGGATCCTCTGCATGTGACTGCTCCGCATCAATCTGAGGTTCCTCCTCCTTAGGAACTAAAGGTTCCTCATCTGCATGCAACTTGAGCTCCCTCTGAAGTGAGACTTGCATAGCTTTTTTCTCATCAAACTTCAGATCCCTGCGCACCACAGTCCTCTAAGTGGAAGGCAGGTACACCCGATAGTTGTGGGGTGTATCCGTGTACCCCACAAGTATTCCCAACTCAGCTGTTGGGTCTAGCTCTTCCTGGAATCTTTGGTCACATGCTAGTAAATTGATGATCCAAAGATTCGGAAGTGACTTACATCAGGTCACTTCCCAGAATAGGCCTCCATAGGTTTCTTCATTCCCAGTATACGGTGTGGGCTTCTGTTCTGCAAGTATACTGCTGTATTGCATGCCTCAGCCCACAAATGTAGTGGTAGGCTTTGGTCATGCAACATTGCTCGAGCTGCTCCCACAATCGATCTGTTCTTCCTTTCGGCCACCCCATTCTATTGTGGGTTATGGAGTGCCATCAATTCCCGTTTAATTCCTTCTGCAACGCAGAAGACTTTAAATTGTTGGGATACATACTCTCCATCATTGTTGCTATGCAAGGCTTTTATTTTATTTCCAGATTCTTTCTCTGCCAAGGATTTAAACTGACAAAACCTCAAGAAGGTCTAATCCTTCTTTTGCATAAAGTAGATCCAGCATCTACGAGAAAAATCATCAATAAAAATAACATAGTACCTTTGTTTAGCGATGGAAGTTGTAGAGAAAGGTCCACAAACATCTGAGTGAACTCACTCTAGGAATGCTCTAGCTGTACTGTCTCGATCCAGAAAGGAAGATTTCACATACTTACCCAAGGTACAACCTTTGCATCTAAGTCATCTGCTCAAGTTTTCCCTTGGGTAATCCAATAGAAATCTACTGCATGATCTTCAGGGCTCCATGGTGCAAGTGGCCCAGCCTTCTATGCCATAACTCACCAATATCTTGGCTTTGCACCATCTCAGCTTTGGAACTCAAAGTAGCACAGTCGTCTACCTCCAACTTGTAGAGATTCTTAACTTGAATCCCTATTGAGTTTGTCTGTCCAGTACCAATATGCCTCAGGACTACCTTTCCTTTACTAAAGACTACATCATAGCCTTTATCTTCTAGCATAGCGACAGACACAAATTAATTAATTAATTATTTTACAAACAACTGCTAAGATCAAATTTGAATTTTACTTCACTATTTTAGTTTAGGGACTGACTAAAATAGAAAGGTATCCCGAAATGCAATTTATAGAATGCTATTTTTAGCACTTCCATTTTTCATTCCTTATAGGTATAATCAACACTAGTTGAACTGCTATTTATAATAGTGCTATTTTTAGAAATTCTATTTTTAGCATTTCTTGTTGCTATTTTCAACATATAGTGCATGGTTGACCCGGCAGCAACTGACTCAACTCCGTAGGGGATGGGGACCATATGACTGGAGGCCAAAATGGGAAACATAGGATGAACGATCTGCAAATTTGGATGGAATACTGTGACATGATATGATGGGACATGAAATAGACTCCAAGAATTCAAGGGTGACTCATCGCGGATGTTATGAACAAGGGTGACTCGATGACATTGCCACACAGACTAGGCTCGGCGGGGACCATGAAAACATGAGTAAATGATGGTTACTCATGACGAAATTCAACATATGGTATGAAAACTATTAAGAGGAGGTGGACCTCAAAGTACAAGTGTCATTTTATGATGAAATTCGATTTTGAGAGGTGACAAAGTGACCTTTCTTGGAAAAAAGGCTTCCTGGTGAAGTATCAAATCATCAAAAACTAAGGAAAACACATTATAGATCTCAGTGAGAGCTTTCCAACAATGCTAACGGTTTGTCAAACTGAGCTATGGTTTAGTCGCAATGGACGATAGAAAAATTTCGGATTTTTCTGTGAAAGGACATTTTCCCTCCAATTTGGATTCATTTGCTAAGTGAGCCGCGGTGAATTTGGAGAGGAGGAAAAGGCCCTAAATATTATGGAGATCGTAGCAGAAAAACTTATTGTCAAAATTAAGATCCGTGACTTTCAGGTAGTTGGCCTTACTCATCTCTTCAATTTCATTGGTTTATTTCCTGATTTTTGGCATCTGTCAGCTCCCCGAGAGACCCCTGCTCATGCTAACAGTCACATCACACTTTCTAGGCCCAAAAGTGTGCTCTAGCTTGTAGGAAATAGCTAGAAACCTGTGAGCTCACACTTTCTAGGCTGAAAACTACGATTTGGGGCTGGAGAGAGGGTTGGTATGCTAGACTGGTGGGGGTTGTAGGCTGATCAGTGTGGCCCATTGTTTTCTTCTCTAAACTGACAAGACATGTGGTGTTTTGCAGGTCATGGCAGAGATGAAAATCAACTGGCCTGAATGAGACTTCGATACTCTTTGATCCGAGATTCAGAAGGATCAGGTGGTTCGAGGGGCATTGGCTCATTATGGGGTTCTCAAGTTGGTAGAGAACCCACTGATGACAGCAGGTGAGCCCTTGCTATCGAGAATTATGAGCTGTTGGGATCTATGCTAGGAGGTCTTTATCATGTAGGGGCACAAGATCAACATTACATGATATTTACTTCTTGACTGGACTGTCTCCCCTCGAAGTGGTGGGGGATATTCATCCGGTGTTACCTTGTGGGAGGAACATTATTGAGTTTGTGGAGTGCCATTGTATATGGGGTGTTCGTGTCAAGGACATGACTATCCCGCTTATTGATCTAGAGAGGCTAGAGACATAAGCTGTTGCCACAGCTATGCTACGGGTCTTGGGCAGCTAGGTGTTCCACCACATCACTGGTGGGAAGATGATGTTGGTTGAGAGTGTTTTGGCTAGGACCTATTATGGGTGGGCCCAGATGATGCTGTCATCAATGAAATGACAGTTGAGTCTTTGCAAGAGGAAGGTGAACTGTGACTACGCTTTTGGTACACAACTGTGTGTTCTTCTTTGAGAAGATACCAATTATCCATCCTCATGTACATATCTGAGATGGGGGCCCACAGGAGCCCAGGTTGTGCCACTAGGGGTAGCTATTGCAGAGAGGAGGAGGAGGGGGGGTCGGAATGGTGTTCCAACCTGCGTTTTTCCTACATTGGGATCAGATGCCCCTTTATATTGATGATTACCCTTATAACATGATGAACTGTCAGGGGGATCCTGACTTGCCACTTCTGCCTGGGAGAGCATGGGGACCGGATGATAAGTATTAAGTTGCTATGTTTTATGGTGCATTTTATATTTCTATCACATGTATATGGTATTGAGTGTGAAACATGTTGTATGCAGACATAGCACTGGTAAAGTCGACAGGATATGCATGCCGATCCGCAACACCTAGGGTTGCAGATCAAGAGATATCATCATCACAACAGGGTCCCGAGGATACTGTGTTTCTTGCTGATTTGCATTGTAGGTTTGATGTACTCTTGATTGGAGTTTCAGAGTGAGGATGGTATGCATTAGAGGATTGGTACACTGATGAGTGCACCGGTCTTCCCTTAGAGTGGCGAGGTGTCATGCGGAATGTGGTGATGGTCGGTCAGGAAGTACGTGATCTACATGTAGGTGGAGCAGAGCCTTTGGCGTGAGATCCATTGGACAATGACTAGATGTAGGGACATGTGGGTCCCATTGATTATGATTTTTGGAACATGTTGTGGGCATGTTAGATGATATTAGAGTTGTGGCTCCAAACACTTTTATGATACATAATATGATTATGCATTTTATATGACAATGATGGTTCACCATTTTTTGTTTATGGTTATCTTTTGTGGTATACATGTGATAAATGCCAATATAGAATGTTGTTTGTGATGGTATCTACATAGTGATTTTGGGCTCTAGGCACATGACTGAACGTAATGGTTTCAAATTCACGTACCAACAACTTAACTCGTAGATATTTTCTAAATAGGACTTAGTTATGCACATGATACACACCATTCAATTGCATGACAAGTAGCAAGGAATCTAAATGAACATGAAGATGAAGGATGCGATGAGCGAGGGAATCGACTAACAAACCTATCACTGCATCATATTTAGCCTGATTATTGGTGGCATATCCAATGCACACATTGTTTGAAAGGACTAACGTATGCAAAGGGGTAAAAATGGCCTAGGTTGTCGAGGCTAGATTCCTGGAGAAGCAACTCGCACCATCGGCATGACCGATATATGGTGTGGATGATGGATCCATCTGAAAGGTGAAAAAGAAAACAGATGAGATGATGTAATCTACCTAACTTCATGGTAGAAATAAAGACATGCAAATCAAAGGGATGTGCTATGAGAGAAATTTCTTGAGGTAGAGCACATTGGGACAATTAGGAAGGAAATGGCCTTCAAAATCCTCTAAAAAAATGCCCCCTTACTTGAGGGTAGGGGTAATCAGGGGTAGACGTAGCTTCCATGGTGTCCTCATTAGGCGGAGAGATGGGCAGACGGGAGGAATATTGACTACATGATGCAGTGGCATTAGCTAGTGCATCGACCTGAGAAAGAAGGTTCACATACGCATCATATGGAATGGTAGACGATGAGCTAGTAGATGGAGGATCTACAGATGTTGAGACCTGGGATTATGTTGAAAGAGGTTCGATAGAAGCATGCATAAAAACCTTCGGAAGTTTTGTCTGTGAGGAACTCAAGGATGATGACATGTAAAGGATATGGATTGTGTTGTCTGTCATCTTGACATCATGGGGAGGGATCATAATAGTGGGGCCAGAGTCTCCCTGTTCTGGCTGACTAGTGGTACCAGAATCCATGAGTAGAGTAGTAGATGGTCCACTACGAGTGGCCTAGTATTCATGAATCACCCAAACGCAATCGCGAAATTCATCGAGATGAGGAAAAAAATTGGAATAGTGACCATGATGATCACACAAGGTACAGGGGTGGTTTTTGCACAATGATTTGAGTTTCTTAGGTGGGACTGGTAAGTTAACATCGACTTCTGGGATATTCGACTCAGGGAACGCTTCATGAACCAAAGGTTTAAGTTGAGGAAGCTCGGACAATTATTGGTGGCATGCCGAACAACTTTGCACAAGGCGCAGGAAGGTGATGACTTTGGGGCCTTAGAGGCTGGAGAGCTTAGGGAGCCTTGTTTTTCCATTCTTTCCTTTTAGCTTTGCCCCCCTCGCTAGATGATTTCACAACAAGAGGTGGTTCCTGTTGAGGTTGTGATGGAACTGAAGTAGTGGTTGGGGTCATGGGGACTGGTTGTACCCAGGTCAAAGCATGATAAGGTCTTGGCTAACCGGTCGGAATGTTTGTAGGGGGATCGATGTACCATAATGGGATCCATAGAGTTATGTTAGGAAGGACCAACAAAGCCATGACAGATATAAAAGAAATTCCATGAGGGGGGGATAATAAAGGTAT
The DNA here is from genome assembly GCA_031772625.1 of Pinus tabuliformis. Lineage (NCBI taxonomy): Eukaryota > Viridiplantae > Streptophyta > Pinopsida > Pinales > Pinaceae > Pinus > Pinus tabuliformis. The sequence continues at coordinate 1,311,354,015 of CM062804.1, forward strand.
CTGGATTGTAGGGTAATGTCCCAGTGGAATAACTCCTGGATGGTTGAGGGTTGGAGGAATGGTTCCCAGTGGAAACATAGGAGAGGTGCCCACAAATGGAGGAGGTCCTAGGGGAGTGGGTCCAAAGGGTCCAACGGTAAGAGTAACAACAGGGTGCTGAGGAGATGGCTCTTGATCAGGTGTATGGACTTCTTAAGGGTAGTCCATGATGCTTGTAACATGAAAACACTCTTAGAGTTAGGCTTTGAGATGGGAGGGGGAGGACCATGGAAATCACCAAATAATAAGGGATCTTTATAGACTCTGGGTGAAACAATGGTGGTAGGAGTTGAAGACTTTTTGTCGGACATTGACAAGATAATGGACTCAGGGGGAGGTCATGGATGCTGACTCGTAGTAAGTCAACTGATCAATGGTAATGATATTCCCTTCATGGGGGAAGCAAATCTTACGGAATACTGCACACACAAAAATTGACATGGCATATGTGTAACTACGACCTAAGAGAATGTTGTAATCTAAAGGGGCATCGATGACTTCAATGTTGACATGGACAGTCTTACCCACAACAGTCACTGGAAAGTTGCGATACATGCCAAGGGGCTAGGAGGAGTGTCCATACCAAGCACGCTAGGTGATGATGGAGGTGGGGAACTCAGGTGAATTAATTTTTTTCCAAACAACAATGTAAATCACATAGGTGGATGCACCTTCATCTATAATGCATCGGGAGACGATGGCATTATGGACTCGAACTGGTATCTGGAAGGCAACAAATGAAAGCAATGGGGGATGTTTTGATGTATCAACTGGGAAGACAATCAAACGATCTTCAGAAGGATCTATTTCACCCAAGGAAGTTAGTAGAGATTTCTTTTGAGATGGGCACAACTGGAGGACTTCTAGCATCGACATGGCAACAGGTGATTGCACCAAGTCGTCTACTATATTGTATGTATGGTCAACTTTGTTAGAATCCGCATTATGACATAATGGTCCCTTTGGGATCTTGGGAATGGCCTCAAATTTAGGTTGATGGATATGTAAAGGACAATTTGGTGTCATAAGAGGCTCAATAGATACTTTGGTTTTGGACTCAGTAGCAGATGAAGTCAAGGACTTGTCATATTGACGTGACCGAGTTTGCAGGTTGATATTGGAGGGGTTAACCTCATCAGAGTTCATCATAAGGATCTGGTAGTCACTGGGACCATAAGTTTTGGGGGGATGAGATGCTTGACCTGGCTAAGGTTGAGCAACAATAAATCCTTGATGAGGGAAAGTATTTGTGAGCACTGCCGGTTGAGGTGGTGCAGGATTCTGAGGCGATTGCTAACCTATAGAAGTTGCTTGAGCTTCCCACATTTGGCACATTTGGGGTAAAAGAGGACACTCATGTGTATAATGGAAATGTACACCACAACAAGCACAAGGCTTGTTCATATGAATAACATTGTTTTTCTTAGGCTGGTTGTTGGTCGGATAAATCGTTCTTGCGGACAAGGCCTATCTCCCTAGTATCAAAAGATATCTAGCAACAAACAGGACAAGCAAATCTACCTTTCTCTAAACATATTGCGATTCATTAATAAAAACTAAAGAGGTGTTTTAGACCCTACCTTAAGTCCAATGCTAGTTTGTAGCAGCCATCCTTCAATTGTCTGAAAGAGTTTCCTTTTGAGAACCTGCAATCAAAAACAAGCACACATCAAATAACACCTGCATAGCTAATATAATAAATCATATTCATCATGGTGATCAAGGAATCCATGAAATAACTATAAAACACAACTTATTGAGAAAAATAAACTTGATTGTATTAACTTTGAATGTAGAAGAACTTTACAACCTTTGGTGCCTTGATGTTGTACAAGCTCCTCCCAGGGTCCGAAACAGGAATCTCCTCTACTTTGACAAGCCTCACACTCTTCCAAATGAGATAAAAAAGGTATGTAATCTTTCCTCACAAAAGCTCAATTAGGAAGACTAAGTTCCAGCAGCATCTCACCTAAAAAATCTTCAGCTTTCAACCTCCTTAGTAACCAGCTGAATGCTTCATTTTATAGTGCAAAGGAAGGAGGTTACAGGTCCACCTATGAAGGGATAGAGTCCTCCTTCAAAGGGATAAGCTCTTCACATCAAGGGGTTAGCTCCTTAAGGTATGGGATGCATGAACCTTAAAGGAGCGAACTTGCCACCTCAAGATTCCTTCTAGAAGCTTCCAGAAATTACTCAAAGTGAGTTTTTAAGAATGTACATGTGCCTTTTTTACTTTTACAGGGGTTTTCACGCATTACACAGAGACAGAGCGGTCAAGTGCGTAGGGGACATGACCATTAGGTGCAGGACGATAGGTAATGCTAAGAGAAAGTGTGGAACCAAAGTTTTAGAGACTTTTAAGGGCTTTCTCTTATTTTCAAGGCTTGACATGAAGAACTGAGGTTTAAGACTTGCAAAGGAGGAAAGTATGAGTGGTGATAGACTCACATCGATTGCAGAATGTCATGGTGACAATATTTTGTGCAACAAATTACCCCCTAAAGTACGAAGTCTGTAATAGATGAGGATAACATTTGTCATCTAAGAAGAGTGAAGTACTTTATCATTTCAAGGATCATCCTGTGGACACCCCAGTCAGAACCTGTAAAAACATTCAACAAAAAGTATATATATGTGAACATATCATCTCTGAGGTAGGCATTCCCATGCTCAGATAAAAAATGACTAGAAAACTAACTAAAATGCTATGATATAGGAATGATTTTGTAGTACATCACAAGTATAGACATATGTAGACACAGTATGGGCACAACCATCTATTTATGAATAGTCCACTGTATAATGAATAACAAAATTCCTCGCAGCTTGGATGGTGGAAACTAGATCCAGGGTCTTGATTTCTGCTTCCCGAACTAGAACAATTCGATCCATGTGAATGAATGTGTTGAAGTCGAACATGGTAGAAACCACTTGATTACTAGTCAATGATGTGAACTATTAACAAGTGTGAGAGAAACCACCAGTAATGTCAATGGCTCTCAAAGTACTCAGTACAATCCATGAAATGTGAATAGATGAGCTGATGTTGAACATGTCATACAATCCTTTGATCGAAGGTCAATGATGCAACCTGTCATCGAAGGCGAGAAACCTGCCATTAGGGCATGCAAATTCCAAGGTACTAACAATTTCTAGATCATATTTCTAGATAATGAGCTGAAGTCGATAGAAAGCGATCTATCTTAGGCAAGCCCACAACAAGAAATCATAGATCAAGTTTGAAGAAATATATTTGACAAGGACTAACTCGGGGATGGTCAAGATGGATGACAGATATTTTGTAGATGAATGGTTTATTTGAACTGACCTCTTGAACACATAATGACACTGCAGATGGTTTGGTGACAATTGACCCAAAGCTAATACCCAGAACCTGGCTGAAGACTTTCAATATGGTTTGATTAACTGTTAGGCAAAGGATTTCCCAACCCAGGTGAACAAAAAGTGTCGTGTTCAAGAGTGGTTGACTGCTTTTCTAAAACACAAAGTATAACAAACAGGTTCATTTTTCTCTCTTTTCCCCACCATTTCTGGCAAGTACCTCTTTATTTTTGACAAGCTTGAGGAGGATAACATTTTCTTGGTTATAAGCTCATCCTTCGGATGAGTCCAACTTAGTTTAAAATTAAAACCCTAAGAAGGAGTGGTTCATTCCTATTTTTAAATTTGAATAGGTCCTTTACTGTTAAATTTTAACGAGTCTATTATAAGAGAAAATCGATGTGTTTCAATTTTAGGCAGTCAGAAGAAAAACTTAAGAAAACTCCATGGATGTCCTTTTCCATAAATTTGTGTCTCCCAACCCCGAAAAAGTATAAAATAATACTTGAGAGAACTGCTTGACCATTATGATCAAGGAGTAATTTTCATAATTAGTGGCCCTGATCCGAAAAAGTAAAAAAGCGATCAAAGACACGTCATTTTATAACCAATATCGAACTTGAAATGACAAAAGTCCGAAAATCTTTTCATGTTTATATGGTCAGAAAAGAGCTATAAGTGGACTGTCCTATTAATTCCGTTTTAACGAGTTTAAAAAGGAAAAACTCGGCAATATTTTCATATTTTATGAGTCAGAAAAGAGCTTAAAGAGGATTCGTCCTAGAGGAACGAGTGGTATAAAGGGTAGCAACTGGTTCCAGCAATGGAGGAACTGCTCAAAACATGTAATGGTTCAGAGGCTGGCTAATAAAACTACTCATAGATGCGGTCCCTTAGGGAGGGTAAACAACCAAGTGAAAGCATATGATCAGCCAAAGAGATGGTGGCGATGGAATGAAAACAACCATGGCTCATCTAACAGAATTTAGCGGATAAAGATGACAATCATGAGATGTAAATCAGGTATAGGTTCATTTTTACACAAGCTTGAACCATAGAGAACTCTGCTTGGATTCAGTTTCATGTTTTAACAAGCTTGAAATGAAAAAACTATGCTTTTTATAAGTTCGCATGCCCCGAGCGTAATGATGCGAATCGAGGTACATGCCCCCCAAGCTTCATTGCATTCAACTAGGTGGATGGAATGAAGGTTCACTTTCGAGATCTTGGAAAGACTTGACTCGGAAAGGGATTTGTTTCATTTTTTTTAAATAAGGTTGACACAGGAAAAGAACTATCCTCAAAACCCTTGTTTCATTTTTAACGAGCTTGATACAAGACAAGGAACTATGCTCATGACATCTAGTTTCATTTTTTAACGAGGTTGATACAGGAACAAACTATTCTTGCTGACTCCTTGTTTCATTTTTTAACGAACTTGACACAAGACCAGGAACTATGCTCATGACTCCTTGTTTCATTTTTTAAACGAGCTTGACACAAGACCAGGAACTATGCTCGAGACTTCTAGTTTCATTTTTTAACGAGGTTTATACAGGAAGAAACTATCCTCGCTAACTTCTTGTTTCATTTTTTAACGAGCTTGACAAAAGATCGGGAACTATGCTCATGACTCCTTGTTTCATTTTTTAACGAGGTTGAGACAGGAACAAACTATCCTTGCGATAGGTCAGGAATCATAAAACAACTGTACCGCCCGATATGCAATTTCAAAGGGATTCAAAGGCATCGCGCCATCAAATGAAGCCACCTCAGAATCGAAAGGTATGATCCAAGGATCATCAAAAGCAATAGTGTTCGATGAAATCATATGAATAGATTGAGTAGAAGGTGATATGTTAGGAGGAGGGACGGAAAAAGTTCCTAGTAAACTAGAGTCTTTAATCAATCCTGCCCCAACATCTTTGTAAGGGATAGTCGTTTTACCAACGTGCTGAACACTATCAGTAGAGGCTGGGTTAGATGAGAAATAACTCAGCTGGTCTATCATAATGATCTTTCCATTATGAGGAAACTTAACAAGCCAAAAGACCAATGAAATAATAACAGTCATAGCATAAGACCAACTGCGACCCAAAAGAAGGTTGTAATCTAGAGGGGCATTAACCACTTCCACATCTAGATTTACAGTTTTGCCTTCTACCTGTATAGGTAAATCTTCCAAAATACCAAAAGGATGGAAACCTTGGCCATCAAAAGCCTTTAGAATTGTCGAAGACTGATTGAGTGTAGGAGAACCAAGAGATATCCAACACTGGATCAACATAATACACATAGAACCTCCCTCATCAATCACAGTCCTAAAGCAAGGTCTGTTTTTGACTAACACTGGAATATGGAAAGCCATTTGATGAGGAAGATGGGGTGTACTATTCTATAAATAGAAGATTATTAGGTCCGAATCCTGAAGATCAACAGCTCCTATAGCAGACAATAGTAATTTACATTGTGCTGGGCATGATTGCAGCACTTCCAAAGCTGACATTGTTGAAGGGGCAACAACTAAGTCTTCAATAATGTTATAATTTTGAGCAGCTTTCGCATATGGATTGAAAGCGGATTTCCGAAAAGTACCTTTAGCAGGTGGTTTGGTTACTAAGTCCGAGTTGGGTTTCTCAGTCTATAATGGAGCAGACCCAGGAGGAGGTGTAGTTGATGGATTTAAATTAGAAGATTCTACTTCCTTATCATCAACAAGATTTTTACTACCATAATCTTGCGATCGTGTCGCAATCCTGACATGAGACATCATCATAATGGGTTCTTCCAAGGTATTCGAGGAAGAAGAAACCACTTTACTATCTTGAGTAGGAGAAGGATCCTTCAAGACAATAGGCGTTTGAGAATCTTTAACAAATTTCAAAAACTCTACTCGATAGGGGCATTCTTTAGTAAAATGATCCTCTTCACAGATGAAACAATGATAGGGAGGTTTTCGTTTTTCGTCAATAGATTCTTTTTTATTTGTTTTATCTTTTGAATTTTGATTATTTTTGTTTCCTTCTCTTTACTACTCGGATTTATACGGATAGTCGTAGATGAATCTAGACCTGAACGTTGGAGAAACTTCAGTGGAAGAATCTCCTTTCAGGGAATAAGGTAAAGTTATTGTAGGAGAAGAATTCTTTGAAGATTTCTTCTTGCTTAGTCTTAGTACTAACCAATGATACCACATGCGAACATGAGATCAGCCATGAGACCGAGGTGTAGTTTTCGAAAGATTAGGGATTTTTTTGTGTAAAGTACCTGACTACGTATAACGAGTCAAGGAACTGAGCCTGAGCAGCATGATGACTTGCTCTTCAATGACAACTCCTGCCTTAGCTACATCCTTAGTAGACTTAAGTAACAATAATTAGAACCCTTCTGCTAAAATTTTATCTGGAAAAATGCTAAAAATTCACTAAATTACACTCACCTTCTACGTTGCCATTCATGAATATGATCAGAAATATATGTGGACGTGGTTTGTTTTAGTGAAGTTAACAATTTCGTGCCATTGTCGTATCTGACAGGCAACTGAAAATGAGTTAAGAAAGAAGTGGCTAACTGACTGAAATCATAAAAAGAGCCTCTTGGTAACTCAATGTACCATTTGGCGGAAAGACCAATAAGAGTTCTTTGAAAAAGACGCAATCGAATTGAATCATCAATAATGGAATTAGATGCACACCAGAGGTGATAAGTCATCACATGATTTGACAGATCCTCTCCTGACTTACCCTCGAATTTCGGGATATCACTGGGCAACTTATTTGGCATTGGCGGCTAGTACGGAAGATAGTAAATTGGATCGTTCATAAGGCGTGACAAATCAGGTAAATCCAAAGTTGCGATAAATGGAAACTGACGGTTAGGTTCACGAAAACCTTGTGTAATGAGACCCGTTCCAGGAGGAGGATATCCAAGATAACCTGGAATCGAATTTGAATTAGGAATGTTATAACCTCCCGGGAAACCAGGATTAACCAGAACAAACTGGGGTTGTTGAGGCTGTTGATAATTATAGCCAGGGTACAGTTGATATTGATAAACTGGATTTTGTATAGTAGGACTGGATTGATACTGTCCCTGGTACGGTTGAATCGTGGCAATTGTACTTGGACCAACTTGTCCTGCAGGTATATGGACCGAAGTCTAAACTGTAGGTCCTGACTGGGACACAGAGACTTGAGGAGTTGACACTGATGCAGGGATAGTAGAAATCAAAGCTACAAATACTCCATAAATAGGTGCGGTAGATTGAACAGAAAATGCAGCAGTTGCAGTGGCAGTTGGAGGCAGAGCCTAAGGTGAGCTAGGCCCAAGCGACTGAACTAAACCAGGTGTAGAGGTTTGAACCGTAGGTTGGACAGGTTGCTGGATTGGATCAGAAACCAAGGTTTTCCAGCTTGATAAGGTAACTGCACATTAGGTTGCAAAGTCTGTTGAGTTTGAGATGGATCCCACACCATATTCGTTCCGGGAGCCATAAAAGGTTGTACATGTGGAGGACCATAACTTGGTTGAACGTAGGGCTGATAATTAGGTGGTACATTTCCAGCTCCTTGTAAAAATGACTGACCAAAAGGTGGTTGGAAACCTTGAGTTGGGTACTGACCTTGAGGTTGATAACCCTGAGGCATGTACTGATTCTGGGGTTGATAAGCATCCTGAGGAATATGGGGTTGACCTTGCGGTATGTACTGTCCTGAAGGTTTAAAACCTTCAGCTAGCCCTCCAAGCGGAAACTAACTACCTTGGGGTTTCCCCCCAGGTGATAACTGACTACCTTGAGGTTTCCCCCCAGGCGGTAACTAACTACCTTGCCCCCTAGGCGATAACTGACTACCTTGAGGTTGAGGGTTTGGAATACTACCAGACATAATAAAAATATGTTCTATGTTTAACATTTTAGTTCCATTATTAGCAGGGGATAACTAATGTTCAGTCAGTCGAGGAGTTGCTCCTGAAAAAGTACCAGAAAGTGACTGGTACCCCAAAGGAACAGTAGGACCGCCATATAAAAATGTTTCTAGTGATTGGGAAAACATGGATGACTGCCTTGACATGATTGATCAAGGATAATAATCTCTGGCTGTAGGATGAAAATAATCACACGCAAACAAATAAAATTTCAATAAAAGCACCTAAAGTCTCTAAAGAAACAAACAAGTGAATCACACGCCTAAAAAATATAAGAGTTCAAACCACACACAAACAGTAACTTCCGGTACTAAAAACACTAGTTGGTGATGAAATCCAATGTCATAGAATTTAATACAGAAAGGGCGGTTGGAACAATTACCCCGACAACCTGCTTAAAGAAATAGACTGGCACAAGTTTCTTCACATAACCATCTTGAGTGAAGAGAACCCCCCAGAAAGTCCAAGTGAGTCTAGTCGACGTCTACTCCAGGTACAGTGAGACCCATCCTTCACTGTCACATTAGGAAAGAATCTTAAGATTATGGTCACTAAGGTTACCAACAGTAACAAATACAACTGGGGGAACAGTCTATGATCCGATCTACGCACAAGGGCAGAGTAACAAAGCTCAATCCCCTTTAAGGCTCCTCGACATGATCAATCCGAGGTTTACCAACAAGTGACCCCAGGCTCCTAGACAATGGTTAATCCGAGGTTTACCATTTTTAATACGTGTAAATCTTCTATCTTTCCCAATGAGACAGACTTGATTGTCTTAAAGGTCCGGACATGATCTTGTGATTGACTCCTTTAAGAGGAGCTTCCCAGAATATATCAATTAAAGTTGGATTTATTTCCTACCGCAAGATATAGCTACTTGTTTGTTTTAACTATCTTGGAGAGTTAATTACTCCCTACTCCAAGATACTAGCCTAAGCTATATTGGTGATAAGAGCCCTAGAAATAAAAAATATTGCTAGATCAATTTTATTTAAGCGTTACTTTTATGGGTTGTTTCTTAAGTCAATAGGTATGGAAATGAAACTTTGATGGTGTGAAGACTCGACTCCAAAAACTCTAAAAATGCACCTAAAATGATAAACAATTCGTTTTTCCTTCAATGAATTTCTAGCTAAAAGAAAGAGTTGAGAATGCAATTCATTTAAGAAACAAATCCTTCTTTCAACATAGAAATGAAAAGAAAATCCTTTTGTCTTTTCCAATAAGAACTCAAAACGAGACTACTAATTAAAGCTCACAAAAAATTCCTTTTCTTTTTCAACACTCAAAAATTACAAAAACAATTTTCTTTCAAAAGAGATCCTACAATTTCTAGAAAACACTCAAAACTATAAAAAACTAATTTTGAGATCTAAAAACTTGAGAAACCTAATGTATAAAAGCTTCAATATTTTTGAGGATGTTTTACTTAGCTATTTAGTAAACTAAGGATTAATTCGTTCAGAAAAACAAATCAATAAAAAACATCCAAATGTGTTTTCTTTTATAAAAATGAAATTCAAAACTTATAAGCAAGTTCGTTCAAAGCTTTGCAAAGAGAAAACGAAATCTATTTCTCACCAAGGGTAGACTTCGCAAACCAGTCAGACTCATCAAGAAGACAAAAATACCAGGGTAATCTAAGGTTTCTTAGGCTTTTAATCTCTAAGTCACTACAAAGACCAAGTGAAAACCAATCTAGGCATGCAAAACTTCTAGAAAATCATCTAAAACAAAAATACCAATGGACCTTACTTGCAAGAGATTTTTGATAGAACACATGAAGATCTGGGTAGGCACTAAAAGCCGTAAATAAAACGTAAATTTAACTGGAAGAAAACATTTTAATTTTTTTCAAATATTTTGACAGGGTCCGCAGGATTCCAAAAGAACTAGATGTGGTACCGCTTTGTGTACTAAAGGAAAAGTGCGGAGAGGTCCGCACTATCTGTAAAAAGAAAGTGCGGTCCCCTGTAAACTTCGGAAAAACAAAAAAAATAATCCAGATCCTAAAAATTACCCAATCCCACAGACATCAAGCAAAAACCAGAAACAAGAACAAGTTTCTCAATTCAAAGGAAAAGGAAAACCAAAAACCAAATTCACATCCCCAATGGAGTCACCAATTTGTTGGCTGGATAAATCGTTCTTGCAGACAAGGCCGATCTCCCTAGTATCAAAAGATATCTAACAACAAACAGGAAAAGCAAATCTACCTTTCTCTAAACATATTGTGATTCATTAATAAAAACTAAAGAGGTGTTTTAGACCCTACCTTAAGTCCAATGCTAGTTTGTAGCAGCCATCCTTCAACTGTCTGAAAGAGTTTCCTTTTGAGAAACTGCAATCACAAATAAGAACACATCAAATAACACATGCATAGCTAATATAATAAATTATATTCATCATGGTGATCAAGGAATCCATAAAATAAACCATAAAACACAACTTATTGAGAGAAATAATCTTGATTGTATTAACTTTGAATATAGAAGAACTTTACAACCTTTGGTGCCTCGATGTTGTACAAGCTCCTCCCAGGGTCCGAAACAAGAATATTCTCTACTTTGACAAGCTTCACACTCTTCCAAATGAGATCAACAAGGTATGTAATCTTTCCTCACAAAAGCTCAATTAGGAAGACTAAGTTCCAGTAGCATTTCACCTCAAGAATCTTCAGCTTTCAACCTTCTCAGTAACCAACCGAATGCTTCATTTTATAGTGCAAAGGAAGGAGGTTACAGCTCCACCTATCAAGGGATAGAGTCCTCCTTCAAAGGGATAAGCTCCTCACATCAAGGGGTTAGCTCCTTAAGGTATGGGATGCATGAACCTTAAAGGAGCGAACTTGCCACCTCAAGATTCCTTCTAGAAGCTTCCAAAAATGAATCAAAGTGAGTTTTTAAGAATGTACTTGCGCCTTTTTGAATTTTACAGGGGTTCGCACCCATTACACAGAGACAGAGTAGTCAGGTGCATAGGGGACATGAACATTAGGTGTGGGATTGCAGGTAATGCTAAGAGAAAGTGTGGAACCAAAGTTTTAGAGACTTTTAAAGGATTTCTCTTACTTTCAAGGCTTGACATGAAGAACTGAGGTTTAAGACTTGCGAACGAGGAAAGTATGAGTGGTGATAGACTCACACAGATTGCAGAATGTCATGGTGACAATATTTTGTGCAACACTGGCCACCCTGTTGCTGGTTGCTTGTGTTAGGTTGGTTCCCCTGGGGTTCAGTAGGCTGGTTACCTTAATTACCCTGGTTACCCTTGTTACCCTTCCCCTTATTTTTTTTTCTTCGAATTTGGTGGATTGGTAGCACTCGGCTATGTAAACACTTGATCTTGAGGGGGCAATGTTTTATAGGGCTAAGAATGCATGGGAGGCTGCAACACTAATGCTTGAGGGGATGGAGTGCTAGGACGTGCATAAGGATGAGCAACAATTTGGTAGATGGGTTGGGGTCCTAGAAACATGTTTCTAGCAGGAGGGGCATAAGTGTTGGAGGAACTGGTGGCCCCCTGCGGATAGCCATAACTTTGCTGAGTATATGGTGAAGAGTGTGAAAGGGATCCAATGATATCGTCGTCGGCGTGAGATGCCCTTGGTGCATTGGTACTTCCAGGATGAGGGAGGTCTGGAATGACGGTATAGATATAACTATATTGTGCATCAATCAGATCATATCTCAGAGCGGTTTGGAGAGCTTCTTCCTTGGTCTAAGGAAAATGGGACCTGACATCTTTTCCAATGGAAGATAAAAGGCTCCTAAGAAATCAATCTAGATAGACACGGTCTTCGAAAGGTAGGGAATGAAATGTGCTTCTCCTTCAACGCCAGTCTTGAACATGGTCAGAAAGGTGAGTGGCGGAGGACTGAAAAAATGTTGTCAATAGCTCCATACTAGTGTCGTATTGGATAGGTAATTGGAAATATGAAAGGAATGCTTTAGAAAGCATCACGAAAATGGAATGAGATGCAGAGGGCTGGACTAGATACCATTTTGCAGTGTCTCCGGTGAGCATGCATTGGAAGAGCCGAAGACGAATGGAGTCATTGGTTATGGAGTTGGACGAACACCACATGTGGAAGGATCGAACATGGTTGGTAGGATCCTCTCCAACATTACCCTCAAACTTTAGGATGTCTAAGGGAAGCTTAGTCGGCATAGAGGGCCAACTAGCATCATGGTGTATGGGGTCATTTATCAACTGGATAAATCCGGTAGACTTAACCTAGCCATAAAGGGAGCATGGGGGCTACTAGAATGGTTCCTGAGACTGTTCTGCTTGATGTGACCACCAGGATAGAACCGGGGCGAACACTAGGTTGGGTTCCTGCACCAGCTGTGGGTCTAGACATGGTGACAATATGTGGTGAAGAAGGCTTGGAATCATATGAGGAATCATAAGGACTAGGAGAAGAGTTGGTATGGGGACTTGGAGGGCCATGAACTCAAACCTGACAGGGAGGGATAATATGTCCAAGCAAAAACTGGGGGTGAAGGCCTAATAGTCTCCGCGACAAACACCTTGTTGGTGCAATAGTGGTAGGACACATGTGACACAGAAATGGTGAAGGGAGATGAACAATATATCCTTGTATTGATGTGGGGAGATAAATTTATTATGTTAAGTCTTGGCTTGGCAGTGTAAACTAAGTGCCCTTTGCTTAAGGTGTGCTTGTGTGTGCAAGTGTATTAATTGATTAAATCCCAGATTGTGTTTGTAAAAATGGAAAAAACCTTGCTGAAAATAAATTGAAATTAATAACAGAAAATGAACAACAAAACAATTAACTAAACCGCACCCAAACTGGGTTTGCAAACACTATGCTGGTTGGTGGCTAAATCGACGAGAAATACACTAAAATTGTCAAGAGATCTAAATGTTAGTGTGATTGGGATCAAGTGACACTTAGCTGCTGAAAAGTGATGCAGCAACAACAAAAAACCAGAGAGGAAGATCGCTGCAAAAAGATAGGGAGATGGGTGAAACACCTAGGGAAATTGATGGGACCCTAAGGAAAATGACAAAACAAGTTTAAATGTGAAACTATGGATGGTAACAACCTATCTTAACAAATCAGAAACAAAAGGGTACAAATATGAAAAATGTGGCTGAAAGCGCTGTCGAAACTCATACTACTCACTCAGCTACACTCCTCCTAGAAAGGTGGAAATGTACTAGAAGCCCTAGGGGAGGTTAAATTCGACCTTAACGAGTAAATCAAAGTGGATCAAAGGCTATGCAGGATGAGACAGAGGTTAGAAAACCCAGCAGGAAACCCTCTGCAAAACCTGGAAACAGATATGAGAAAAACCCTAAAACCCAAAACTCGCAGGTACTGACCCATTTCTCTGTAGGGATCACACTTTTTGGGCCAAAAAGTGTGATTTCTACTGGTGGGCTCCAATATTGTAGTAATAATGCTGCAACTCCTGGGACTCCCTTCTTTACTTTTATCAACCCGGTAGTTCGTAACAAACTTGGAAGCGACGGTGCTATATGCACAAGTACTAGCTCTTGTCGCAGGCTGTCACTTAATCAGCTGGCACAAGTCCTCTAGGAGCTTAAGACAACTTATATGAGCTCTCAGAAGAAGCTTTTAACTGTGATGGATGAAAGCTAACTCTAAGGAGGCTAATCTATTTGCAGAAAGAAACTAAAAGCTGAAAGGAAATGCAAACCCTAGCAAACCCTAGTTTTACTGACTAACCCTACTGGTGCAAGACAAGAGATGAAAACTGCTGAAATGGATGCCATTGACTCTTGGAAAGGTAAAATGCATGTGTCTAAGCTACTTCTAAAGTAAAATCTAGAAAAAAAGTCTTTTTGTATTTTTGAGTAATTTTGCAGAATTATTATGCATGTGCTTTAACTGTTTTTGACTGTGCAGAGGTTGATTGGTGAAAGGAAATGGAGCGGGCACTTGCAGGAGGCTGGGAAGGTGAGAAGAGGGCCTAAGGGGTCCCTAGCACCCTTCCATAGAGTTTCACAGTGTTCAGATCTCAAGAAACTGCCCACATGATCTTCTATAGGAAGTCTACAAGGGTTCTACAGGATGTTTTACAGGAAGAGTCGAGAGAGGATTTTTGAGGGTTGATGGAGGAAAACCGATGGGAAAGTGGAAATGGAGGTTGGATGAGGCTGTGAAGAGTTCTAGGACCTGGTAAATGAGGCTAGGGAGCGATGAAGATGGTTGGATTTGTTCAAGGATGGAGGGACCAATGTTGCATAAAAATGAAGAAATTAGGTCAAACTGGCAGTGTGTGGTGAATGAAGGGAAGGAATCCGGAATTTGGGGTTGGAGCAGGTGGTGTGAGGAAGGAAGGATAGGCAGGGATGGATTACAGATGATCTACACACTATTTCTAAAAACTAATCAAAGAAAGACTAAAAACATCAGAGATCGATCTACTTTGACCTATTCTGACCTAAAAACCAAAAATCATGGTGGACAGAAGTTTATTGGCAGAAAATCATGTAAGACAACTATGAAAACTGAGCAAGAATAGATCTAGGCATGTCATCACAACTGCTATCAACTTCCCTAACTAAAAATCTAACACTTGCGATTGCATGGAAAGGCAAAACAATGTTTTTATGGCAACATGTATTCCTTGGTCTCAGCTCATGGTCCTATTATCACCCCAAGAAACTCTCCTAGGTTGTATCTCGGAGATGCTTAGGAACATTAACAACACAAAAAAATGTTGGAAATGGATGAATGGAAGGAATGATGCTTGTTGAAGCCAGATAACCACTTCTACTATGCTTAACTCCAGACATGGGTGAACAAACCTTGACTACAAGGCTTTAGACCACCAATTACTCACAGTTTGAGGATTAGGTGAACATGGAGAATACTGACCACACCAGCAGATGCACAAGACCATGTGATGGCCAGCTGCAACTAGTAAAGAGATCTGCAAATCTATTTCCTAATGCATAGATAGGATGACAGCTCTCTGGCACTAAGTAAATAAAAACCTACATAACACATTCAATGATACATACTAGACTTCAACAAAGAGGTGGGATGATAGCCCCTCTAATGCTAAATATCAAGAGCACATGAACAAATGCATAACAGGCACAACCTAGAATAGAGTAGAAATGGAAAGTGAGAAATTAATTGCAAAAGAAGCTTGTATTAGCTGAAAATGAAGACCAGACGCTGCAAGTATCAAAGTAGTTACAGTCTCCAGAAGTTGAACCTTACATCAAAATTACAACCATCAACCCCTATTACATCTATTTTCTGGGTATATATAGAGTTTGATTACAAAGATATTATGTTGCTCTATGCATGGAGGGGTCATAATGAACCACCAATCGCTTTAACTCTCTGATGGCATCTCTGCTACAATCTGTTTACTTTAATGAATTAATTTGACATTCTCTGGTGCTCTGTTGTACTCCTCTAGCAGGTGGAGTGTCATAAAGGATGAAATCCCTTAACTGCTAGATGTGCTGATCTGCCCGAGTCTTATCCTTTCCCTTCTCGACCATCCTATTTGTTGAATGCAGTGGTTGAAGAGTAACTGTGTGGAGTGGTGAACACTGGCCACCTTCGTCATTTCAGGAATATGAAATGGCTATGTTGGGGTGTCTATGCTCCCTGATCACTTCTATTGCAGGCTGCATCATGTTGTGTTGTTGCCTTTCCACTTCCAACCTTCTGTCTCTGCCTCTCGGCCTCTTTTAGGTGATTGGATGGCTATTCGTGCCTTTGTGATCTCTTGAAAAATGCTTAATAATGATTGTTTTCTATTGTATACAGAAAATGCTGTAACACTAAGAAATCCTGCCCATTCTGCTTCTTTCAGACATCAAAAAGTCTACAACATGATTAATTCCTTTGTCGGGTCTACCCTTCAGGTCACTATCGCATATTGCAGCCGACCGGTTCCCTCGCTTCCCTTTGTATTTTCATTTATCTAACGAAATATACCAAATATAATGAAAACGGCTTGTGCGCGGACTTGAAATTTTATAAGAAATCATTTGTAGTGCCATCGGGTCCGGCCCATCAGGTCGCATGCATGTATATGTAAATGCCCTGCCCCTTTGGTTTCCGTCGATAGCAATCTGGCACTGTAACATGGTCGTTGATCTGTGTGCGCGATCAACGGTCCACGTTTAATCGCCGATTGCAATCGCTCCTCCTTCTTGGTCTGTGCTGATTTTCCTCCGCTGATGCGACCCACTGATCCGATCATTGGCGATCACTGATTGAAGGTGTCTTGTGTCCCTCCATAAGTCCTCATTTGGTTTCTTTTTTTGCCGATAGCGATATTGTTGTGGACCCGACAGACATTGTAACATGGTTTAATAGCAATATCGCATCCGATAGGTGCAATTGGTAATCGACCATCAGCAATGTTATAGACATGACTTATAAAAGGCCTCTTGAAAGCTGCGATTGCCGATTGCGATAGGATATGGCTGTCTGCTAAATGAAGTGGCCCCTGTGTATGCCTTGGACCCTTTTGAGCACAACCAAGCAGACCGAGCCTGTCTCTAACCATAAAAAATCCTCGTTGTATAGCAGAGCTAACACTGGCTCCTTCTGGGGATGAGATCCTCCCTGTGAGGTCTCAAGAACTTGTAGATCAATACCTTTCCTGTGAAAAACAAATTAGCAAAATTCCTAGTGTTCCATTGGGCATGGAGTCTGATTAACCCTACACTAAAACTGATAAACAAAATATTTACAACTTTAAGGCCAAAAGACCTTAAACCACATAAATTTTCAGAAAACGCCCATTAACTGGGCCATCAAAAACTGCTTCTCCTCCCATAATTTTCAGTATGAAGGTGTTGTTCTCTTGAATCTGAGAAATGCTAAAAGGCCCTGTCCAGAAAGTATAAAACTTCCCATGATTGCCTTTCTTTTCTTTTAGTGCATCCCACTTTAGAACCAAGTCTCCCACCTAAAAATTATCTGTTTTTGTCCTTTTTTTGAAAGCTTCCTTGATCTTTTTCTTATGTGCTGCAGCCTTTTCAACCAGTTGTTCTTTGATTTGATGTACCTATGCTAAATCAGTGATCCTTTTAGCCATGTCTTCTTTCTCATTCTGTTCTTGTTGCAGGAACTTTGCCACAGGGAGAGTCAAATGAACTGGGAACATGGCCTCAGTGCCATACACCAACCAGAATGGAGAATTCCATGTGGATTTCTTAATGGTCACTCTGTCAACCCACAGTGCATACTTGAGCTTAGAATCCCAATTATTTTGTTGTCCTCCAACAACGTTTTGATTATCCTTATCAGGCTTTTGTTAGAGGATTCTGCTAGACCATTTCCTTGAGGATAATATGAGGTGGAATGAACTAGTTTAATGCCCATTGCTTCGCACATATCCACCAATTAGTTTTCCTTGAATGCTGTTACATTGTCTGTGACTAATTTATGTGGACAACCAAATCTGGTAAAGATATTCTCTATCAAAAACTTCATGACCACATTATGATCATCCTTTCTGGTTGGGATTGCTTCAATCCACTTAGTGAAGTAATCAGTGGCTACTAATATCCATCTGTGCTAGCCACTGGAATATGGATTGATTTCTCCAATGAAATCCAAGCCCCACTGCTGAAAAGGGCCTTATGCATGTATCGGTTTTAAGGGTAGGGACTTCAACTGCTGTTTCCCTTCAAATATTTGGCACCTGTCACAAGATTTAACAAATGAAAAGACATTAGAAAATAAGGTGGGCCAATAGTACCCAGCTCTGAGGATCTTATGGGCAGTGGTTTTCCAATAATGGTGTCCTCCACACATGATGGAATGAAACTGCTGCATAACTTCCATTAACTGTTCCTTGTCTAGACACCTCAAAAGCATTCCAGACGGATCCCTCCAGTAGAGCAGATTTTCATTAATGCGATATTTAGCTACCCTAAGCTTAATAGTTATGGCTTGACTTGTGCTTAAGCCTGGAGGGATTTCTAGCTTCAGCAAGAATTTGGCTATTGCAGAATACCAATCACATGAAGTTAGATTCTCTGCCAATGACTGCTTTTCTCCTGGTTCAGCTTCTTCTTCTTCTTCTTCTATTTGACCGTTTTCTACATTCGTGCTTATGAGATTTATGTCCAATGTTCTGCAATTTTCTTCAGCTAATAATCTGGCAAGACCCTGACCTTTGACAAGTTTGGTGGGCTTCAGTTCTATATTAAATTCAATCATCTTTGCAATCCATTTAGCCCTTCTTCCATCAGTAAGACATCTTTTATTACAGCCGAGGGTACATATGCAATTATCTCGGAATGTAGAATATAAACTCTAAAATCTTTCAAAGACTTGATAAGAGCATATGCTTGTTTTTCAATGATATCATACCTCAACTCAGCATCCCTCAAGGTTTTGCTGAAAAATGCCACCGGATGCTCTGAACCTTCTTCATCTGCTTGCAATAAAATTGCTGCAAGGGTGTCATTAGAGGCAAAAGAAAATATATGGAACTCCTTGCTGTAATCTGGACTGATTAAAGTGGGAGCCTCCATAATAGCTTTTTTAATGGACACAAAGGATTTTCTAGCTGCATCAGTCCATTTGGTTTCCGACCCCTTCTTCAACGTGGAGGTAATATGCTTCACTAGTTCTGCAAATTTTGTTATAAACCTCCTCATAAAATTTATCTTTGCCAGAAAGGACTGGATGTCCTTCTTTTATCTCGGGACAGACAGGATCTGTATTGCTTTTACTCTTTCTGGGTCAATTCAGACACCTGCAGCAGAAACAATATGTCCCAACAGCTTACCTTCTTCTAAAGCAAACTGTGACTTTTTAGGATTGACTGAAATCCCAAACCTCATGCACTTCAAGAACACTTTCCTCAAATGTTGCAAATGGTCTTGATGGCTACTGGAGTATACTGTTATGTCATCGAGGTAGATAAGGACAAATTTATCCTTCTCTCCCACAAATGCTATATCCATAGCTCTCTGAAAGGTGGCTCCAACATTCATTAATCCAAAAGGCATCTTGGAATACATAAAAGTGCCCTAAGGAGTGGTGAATTCAATCTTCTCTTGATCATTTGGATGCACAACAACCTGATTATACCCTTAAAATCCATCCAGGAAAGACATCACTCTGGCTCCTGATATTTTCTGCAGCAAATGCTCCATCTTGGGTAGGGGATAATTGTCTTTCTTGGAGCACTTGTTTAAGTTTTTGAAATCAACACAAAGTCAGATTTCTCCACTTTTCTTCCTCACCACAACCAAATTGGCTACCCATTTTTAATATCTGAGAGGGACTATGATTTTAGCAGCCAGTAATTTTTTAATTTCTTTTTCAATCAGAGGAAGGAGCAAAGGGTTTATTGGTCTCAGCTTCTGCTTAAAAGGGATGGTGTCTTTCTCTAAAGGGATTTTATGCTGGATGATCTTCTTATCATATGTTCTCAGGTCACTATATTCCCAGGAAAAGACATCAGCAATTGCTTCAGTAAATTGCAATATTCATAACTTTGGTCGATAGAAAAATGCATGGATAGATTTATGTATCTTGGCTGACTTGGACTCCCTATATCATGCTTACAGACTGCAGACTAATCTTCATTTTCGGCATCTTTATAGGGCACGTCATTCTGGTCAAACAATCTTTCTAGAGGAATTAAACCCTTAGGAATATGATTGCTGGGAAGCTGGACAATGCTATCTTTGCCAATTTTATTTCTAAGCTGGGATTGAGGGCTTTCTTCCAAGGATTCATTTTTTTTGTCAATTTGCATTTCGGAAAACTCATCAATGACTTGCAGGAATCTATTTACTTCAGCAACATCCTCAAAAACTTTCCAATGCTGGACATTATCAGGCAAGGATGGTCTATATTTCATTTGGACTTCATAAACTAGTCTGGGAGGCATGGGAGGGATAAACATGCTAGCAGACACAATAAGGGAATCAACAAGCTGATTTTTGGCTCTAGGGATGTATGAGATACAAAAATTATCAAAATAATCTTTGAGTCTCCATACCTCATCTCTGTACACTTTTAGCCTTGGGTGCTTTGCTTGAAATGTTCTGTTTACTTGCTGAATGATCAAATCAGCGTCTCCGAACACCTTTATGCTTCTGATTCTCCTGTCTTTAGCTGTGTTAAGGTCCAATATCAGAGCCTCATACTCTGCTATATTGTTGGTGACTTGAAAAGCCATCTTAAAAGATAGATGTGTGATTTCTTGCTCTGGACATACCAGCACCACCCCCGCTCCTGCAGTCTCCCTGGAACATGCTCCATCAAAGAACATCTCCCAAACCTGACTTCCTTGGTTTTCCTCAGCCTGAACTATTGGTTTCTTAAGCTACATTGAGGCCTTCTAAGATTCTTCTATTTGGAGGATACATGCTCCAAAATTAGTGTCCACAGCATAAATGGGGTGATTAGTAGGATTCTTCTCATCACTAATGATGTATGCCAACTGTGCTTCTCTGTACAATCTCCTGCTTTCTCCTCCAAAGATTGGGACAGTGGCATAAGATAAGTCATTTTGTAATGTCCCACCTAGTCTCTTAATCCATCCTCTAGACAACAACATGCCAAACTTGGGAGGGACATCTGCTACCACAATATCCATCATCATGCTCTTCATGGGCAAGTGAGTTAGGGTAATAGCTAAATATTTAATCAGCCCCACACATTTCACCTTTCTTGAATCAAATGAGAATAAATCATGATATGGTCTGGTGATGTCAAGGCCTAACTCTTCCATGACAGATTTAGGCATGAGATTGTGGCTGGCCCCGGTATCTAGTAGGCAGTTGTGGAGGATTTTGTCATGGATGGTCAAGGAGACATAAAATGATGGAGAATTATCATTAGCAGGTTTAGTCATTGGACTTAGCACAACAACAGGCCTATCATCTTGAAAATTGACAGAGTCAGTGGAGGTTTGCGTGGTTTCTAGCTCAAGAGCTTCAAGGATAGACTTTCTAAACACTTCACTCTTTACCAACTCAACCAGAGGCACAGATATTTTTAACTTCTGGACTTCTGACTCAAAGTTGAAAGAGGAAGGTAACTTGTCAGAACCTCTTACCTCTTGATCTGGTGCTTTGAGGATGACTGGATTAGTTGCTAGTCTTCTCTGTCTGATATTCTGTGACTCTGTTTGGACAACCTCTCTTTGTGCATGATTCTCCTTGACATTTTTTGCATTTGACCTCAGATTATATCTTTGCTGCTCCTTAGTTTGTAGAACAGCCTCTCTGTCCCACCTTTGACTATCTTGTTCCTGCAGCAAAGATTCTTTGTATGCAGTCAATGTCAAAAAGGCAGCACTGCCTTTATCCTCCATACAGTGAATTTCATCCTCTTCTTCAATCTGATCCTCCTCCATGACCACATTTTGAAAAGGAGCTTTAACCTTCTGATCTTCGTTAGCTTCTTTACCCCTCTAAATTATTTGTGACTATTCATTTGCTCTTCTGAATGGATTTGGATTTCTTGGAGCAAATGTATTTGGGAGCTTTGTCTTTCCTAAGTTCTGTTCAACCTTCAGTGTAGCTATCTCAGCAGCCAATGACTTTATCATTCTAGTCATTTCATCTAATTTAGGCTCTGAAGATGAAGCAGAGGAAGAAGAAACATCACTTCTCTGCCTTCTTCTATCAACATGACTTCTGAGCTTTTTTGTAGCCATAATATTAGACTCTACTTCTGTTTCCACATCTTGCATGTCAGCTAGAGTAGCACATCTTCTTTCTCTCAACAACAAACAGAAATTAGAGTCAAAGGCACTGGCATAAGCAAGTTTGGAAGAGGTGGGGGTAGGCTTTACTTCAGCTGGTATCTTACTATACATACGGTTGAATCTTTTATTAAAATCAAGCAGTGATTCGCCCTTCTCCCACTTCAGGTTACCAAACTCAGTATGGTAATACAACAAGTCCTTTTTATCTCCCCAATGCTTCAAAAATGCTTCATCTAAGGCTTCAATATCAGCAATAGATCTAGGGGGCAATTCTCTAAACTCCTTTCTAGCCTCTCCATCAAAGGCTCTGTACAAAAACTCTCATCCACACATCATTTTCACTTATATCCAAGTTATCAGCATAGCTATAGAAAGATTCAAGGTGCTCTTCGGCTGTTACTCCCTTCGTGCCAGTGAACTTAGGCATGTATTTATGATATTCTCCTGTAGGCATGGCATTCAAAGGAATAAGCAAGACCAGGGGTCCATACCTAGCAGCAATAATTCTTTCAATCTTTGTAGGTGCTTGTTGTCCTACCATGACTGGGGTATGTGGAAGGACATTGGTAGATTGAGTAGTTTGAAGCAATGTAATGGATGACAGAGGCAAAGGGATGTTATGGACTGTATGGGAAGCTTTCTTTGGACTGAGATTCAAAGGGGAACTAAATGGACAAGGAGCCTTATCTCTGCAGGTATTTCTTCACTAGCAATATTGGGCTCTAAATCTTCAAACTGTGTATCCTCAACTAAAAACTTCTCATGCAGAGACAAATAAGATTTCTTGGGCTTACCTGATCCTGATGCTCCTTTTTGCGATGTTTTCTTCAGGTTAACAATCTTCTCAGGGTTAGGCACTAGAACATCTGGTGATTTTTGAGGATTTCTTCAAGTGTGTCTCACGAAATGAGCCAGGACTATAATGTGGAGTCGCCAGATAGATTATTACAACTAGAAATGTGCCCATACTTTGTCTATCATCAAAATATGGAACTGTGTCGTCTCCCAGGGAAGCTGAGCTTCAATCTCCTCTACCCAGCAACGACGCCAATTAATGTTATCACCCCAAGAAACTCTCCTAGGTTGTATCTCGGAGATGCTCGGGAACATTACAAACTCAACAAAATGTTGGAAATGGATGAATGGAGGGATTTATTCATGTTCAAGTGAGATAACGACTTCTACTATGCTTAACTCCAGACATGGGTGAACACCCCCAGACTACAAGGATTTAGACCACCAATTACTCACAGTTTGAGGATTAGGTGAACATGGAGAATACTGACCACACCAACAGATGCACAAGACCATGTGATGGCCGATTGCAACTAGTAAAGAGGTCTGCAAATTTGTTTCCTAATGCATAGACATGATGACAGCTCTTTGGCACTAAGTAAACAGAAAACCACATAACACATTCAATGATACATACTAGACTTCAACACAGAGGTGGGATGACAGCCCCTCTAATGCTAAATATCAAGAGCACATGAACAAATGCATAACAGGCACAACCTAGAACAGAGTAGAAATGGAAAGTGAGCAATTAACAACAAAAGAAGCTTGTATTAGCTGAAAATGAAGACCAGATGCTGCAAGTATCAAAGTAGTTACAGTCTTTAGAAGTTGAACCTTACATCAAAGTTACAACCATCAACCCCCATTACATCTGTTTTCTGGGTATATATAGATTTTGATTACAAATATATTCTGTTGCTCTATGTGTGGAGGGGTCATAATGAACCACCAACCGCTTTAACTCTCTGATGGTGTCTCTGCTACAATCTGCTTGCTTTAATGAATTAATTTGACATTCTCTGGTGCTCTGTTGTACTCCTCTAGCAGGTGGAGTGTCGTAAAGGATGAAATCCCTTAACTGTTGGATGTGTTGATCTGCCCGAGTCTTGTCCTTTCCCTTCTCGGCCATCCTGTTTGTTGAATGCGGTGGTTGAAGAGTAACTGCGCGGAGTGGTGAACACTGGCCACCTTCGTCCTTTCGGGAATATGAAATGGCTATGTTGTGCTGTCTATGCTCCTTGATCACTTCTGTTGCGGGCTGCATCGTGTTGTGCTATCGCCTTTCCACTTCCAACCTTCTGTCTCTGTCTCTCGGCCTCTTTTAGGTGATGGGATGGCTATTCGGGCCTTTGTGATCTCTTGAAAAATGCTTAATAATGATTGTTTTCTGTTGTATACAGAAAACGTTGTAACGCTGAGAAATCCCGCCCATTCTGCTTCTTTCGGACTTCAAAAAGTCTACAACATGATTAATTCCTTTGTCGGGTCCACCCTTCAGGTTGTTGTCGCATATCGCAGCCGACCAGTTCCCTCGCTTCCCTTTGTATTTTCATTTATCTAATGAAATATACCAAATACAATGAAAACGGCTTGTGCGCGGACTTGAAATTTTATAAGAAATCATTTGTAGTGCCATCGGGTCCGGCCCATCAGGTCGCATGCATGTATATGTAAAGGCCCTGCCCCTTTGGTTTCCGCCGATAGCGATTCGGCCATGTAACATGGGTCGTCGATCTGCACGCCGATCAGCGGTCCACATTTAATCACCGATTGCAATCACTCCTCCTTCCTGGTTTTTGCCGATTTGCCTCCGCTGATGGGACCCGCCGATCCGATCATCGACGATCACTGATCGGCGGTGTCTTGTGCCCCTCCGTAAGTCCTCCTTTGGTTTTTTTTTTGCTGATAGAGATATTGTTGTGGACCCAACAGGCATTGTAACATGGCTTAATAGCAATATCACATCTGATAGGTGCAAGCGATAATCGACCATCAACAATGTTATAGACATGACTTATAGAAGGCTTCCTGAAAGTTGCGATTGTCGATTGCGATAGGATATTGCTGTCTGCTAAATGAAGCGGCCCCTGTGTATGCCTTGGACCCTTTTGAGCACAACCAAGCAGACCGAGCCTGTCTCTGACCATAGAAAATCCTTGTTGTATAGCAGAGCTAACAGGTCCCAAGGATGGAGAGATGAGATCAAGGATTGCTTCGTGGCCATTTTGCAGGTCTTTTCCTTCACCAAACTATCAAAACAACCTGAACCATGAAAAGCTATTTCAATCATCAAAAAGCAACCTAAATAACAAAGCAATATGTTAATCTAAGTAGCAGAAATTATTCTAGGAATGCAGAAAAAACATATAAAAGTACAAAAAAGGAGGCATTGGAACTTGGGTTGGGCCCAACCCCAAGAGCTATAGCCTCCTAAAAGAAGTTCAGAGCTTATGCAAAGTGAAACTGATCTCCATTACTCAAAAAATAACCATGTCACAAAAAGGTTTACAGAAAAAGCTCGAAAATGAGCTGAAAGGCAGAGCAGCACTAAAGTGTGAAAATACAATTGTTCAAGAGCTAAACTACGAAGGTTGGAAGCCTTCCTACTTATCACCACGAGGACCTCCAACAACCCTCCTTAACTCAAGGGGTTTGGCTGCTCAAAACTGCAAGTAATCAACCACTTCACAAAAGCTGCTCGGCTGCCCTTGGGGATCATCTTCGGTGGGCTGCTGAACTCCGAGCTGATGGTGGAGAACTCGAGGAAGGGGCCATTTAGTGTAGGAGACACCCTTCCTACAAATCCTCAGCCTTGTTCCCTCATATTTGGCTGTCAACTGGCTCATAAATGCTTGACCTTGGTCCAAAAGATGTCCAAAAATCTGCAATAAGCACGTATTAGACTTCATGGTCAAGTGACTATTCTCATTCATTCAATTAACATAAATATACTCAAAAGCATGCATAAATTATGAAGAATGGTGGCTTAATGGAGAATAATAGGAAAAATGATCCCAATAAGTTACCCATTTTTGGGGCTCATCATCACCCCCTTGCTAAATGGGTTGCTCATCCTCCAAGCAACTAATCCATCTCATCATCTTTGATTGCTTTGACTGCCTCTCTCACATCCCAGGCTTCCGAGGTGATGTCTTCTTCTCGGTCATGGAACCCTGCTTTTCTCTCTACTTCCTCCCACTGCCCATGCTCCTCTTCTTCTTTGACTCCTTCCAGCAGTCCTAAAAGCAATGGAGGACTAAAATTTAGGCCAATCCAGTTGGCTTGC
This sequence comes from Pinus tabuliformis, assembly GCA_031772625.1. Taxonomy (NCBI): domain Eukaryota; kingdom Viridiplantae; phylum Streptophyta; class Pinopsida; order Pinales; family Pinaceae; genus Pinus; species Pinus tabuliformis. Next base: position 1,311,380,121 of record CM062804.1, read on the forward strand.
AGATTTTGCATTGATTGTTTATAGAGTGGTACTTTTGCCAACAACTCTCTCATCCTTGTTGGGGAGTGGTATTCTCTGATTTTCAGATTGTGGGACAGTGTGTTCCATCTCCTTGTGCAAGCATGAATGTAATTACCCCCCAACAGTCTTTCCATGTCCTCAAAGTGAGCAATGGCCCGAGCTTGTCTTTCAATGTAATCTGGGTGAACTTGGGGGTTGTTGGCTAGTTGCTGATGGGTATACACTAAAGCTAAGGGATCTTCTAGTTTTGCTCTGATCATGAGTGGCTCCCATATCTCCTTGTCCATAACATTCCAGATTTCTACTGCCCTCTTTTCCTCATGGTTTAACCAAGAGGCCATGGCCATGAGTTGCACATCTCCCAATGCAGCATTTGGGTCCCACAGATTCATGTTTGGAAGGGCCAAGTTGTGTAAATAGAATTCTGATAACTTGGCCTTATCTTCTACTGAGATTCTGTTACACAAAGCCATGAATTGATGGTAATTCTGAAATGGAATGGTGCCCCTTTGGGCCAAGGTGTTAATTTGGAATTGCAACCATTGATCTTTAATATATAAGGCATATGACTTAGCAGGTTGCCTACATTGTAAGGCTTCTACTGCCCAGCTGGCCATGCAGGCCAGTTGGGCCTCTTTCTCTTACACCTGTTGCTTTAGGGACTATATTTCCTCTGCTGCCTGTGACTCCTTTTCCTGTAGCAGTTTTTTTAGCGCCTCAACCTCAGCCTGTAGCTTGTCCCCTTTCTATTGTTCATCAGATGCTTCCTTGTCTGCCGGAGGCCCTTCTTGCTGTTGTTGTTCTCCCAAAATGGAGGGCCTATCTTCCTTATGACTTCCCTATAGCTGCAACTGTTTTCTTAGCAACTCATTCTCCTCCTGCAGCTGGGCTCTTTTGCAGCTTTCTACATGCCTGACCATGGCCAGTTCTCCTCTTAACTCTTTTAACTTCTCCTCCATGTGGCCTATGTCCTCAATTCCCTTAGATTTGGAAATTTTCATCCATGTGTGTGTTCTGATCCTCTCTTCTTCTAATGCAAGGAAGAGTGGCACAACAAATTTCTGTGGGATGATTTTTCCACCCTCTAACAGGTTTTAGTATGAGCCCAAGATATGCTAAGGGCTTGGTTCCAATACCTCCTCGGTCTTTCCCTCTCCCTGTGATGATTTGGCTGTCTTTTCCTCCAATTTCTCGGTCTCTTTTAACTTAGCTAGCGTTTCCTGTAGAGATGTATCGACTTCCTGTAGAGCTGTCTTTGAGTCCATCATCTTAATTCTCTCTCTCCAGGTGGAGGTTTTTGGGCTTCCTCATTCATAGGTGATAGACATCTTTGAAGGAGACTCTTCTTTTGGTTTAGTTGTTCTGTCCTGAATGACAATTGGCTCTTTTGACTATGGCTGGGGTCTACCTACTTTTATTCGTATGCTCCTTCTTACCTTAAAGTACATGGAGGTGTGCTTAAGGCAGCAAGCACAACTGCTACCTCCCTTGCCAATATCTCAGGTGATTTCTCCTCTTGCTATTCTTTTTCCCTGCTTCCTGTAGAAATCCCTGTGTCATCTGTTTTTTTTGTGTTGCTGAGATTTCAGGGTGTGTCTTTTCCTTTTTTTTCTGTGTTCTTGCTTTGGTTGTGGTAGCATTCATTTGGGCTTTTTTGGCCTTCTCTGTTCTACTCTACATCCTCTTTTCACGTGGTGTTTCTGTTGTTGTGTCTTCCCCTATTTTAGGCTCAACAATCTGGCCCATTTCCCCTTTTTCTTTCTGTTCTTTTTGTGCTTGAATTTCCTGTGTTCCTTCACCATTGGTTTTATCACCTTCATCAGTGTGTTATCCCCCCTCACTGCTGGATGAGGTGATGTCTTTGGCTAGAATTCCGATATTTTCATCCTTAGACATGTTTCGGAAGGTCTCCCAAGATATGGGGACAATGTAGGTGTGCAAAGCATCTTCCACCAATAGTTTAATGAGCCCATGATGAGCCAACTAATTTGGGATCCCTTCATTTAATTTTGTACCACATTCAATTAGTGACTGAAGAAGGAAATAGGGAATGCTCAGTTTGTTGGTTGGAGGCAAATCAATCCCATGCCTTAGTTCACACAGCAACCTAAAATGATGTTCATAGATGATGTTAAACCTTCCTTCACATGTGATGTAATTCATAATTTGGAAACTGACTTCACTCCACAGAGGAGGCAAGTTGGTTCTTCTAACCCCGTTTTTGTCTTCTACAGGATGCTCTATGGGTAGAAAGAATGACTTCTTGGCAACTTGGCCCAATGATCTATCTTCTTTGCTCCAAGGGAGCCCCAATGGTAGACCAGTAACTACACTGATGAGCTCAGGGGTGAGTTCTAGGGTTAAAACCCTAAAACTAATTGTGCCATGTGTTTTTGACTGTGGTCTCAGGGACATTAAAAACTCCTCAGTTATCTCCTCATCATGACCTTGAATTTTTTCAAATAAGGATATGCAATTTTCTTGGGTGAAAAGGTCCACCACCTCAGGATGCTCGTGTAGTTTGCTAGAGTCTGATGGTTCTTTCCTTATGAATCCTCCTGACATGATGAGAGTGCTCTTTTTATGCTTTAACCAGAAAAGGAAATGCCTTTTATGGTTTCCCCTGAACCCAAGAAGGAATTTCTCGAGTGTCCAATACCAACTAGCAACAATTCTTTGGTTTTAAGATTGTTGTCACCCAGAACTTGACTGTCTTCTTATGAAAAGACGAATTTGGTTTTTACAGACAGAGCACAAGGATCAAGTTTTCTTCTCAGCACACAGACATATATGCAAATTCAAAATTTTTTACACACATAGGCTAGCCCCCATGGCTGCATATATCTTCCCTATAGGAGAATTCAAAAAGGAAACGTGGAGGAGATTTTTGATGCAGAAAACTAGGAAACTCAGTGCAATACACAGGAAAACATTTTACTTCCATTACACAGGCATATTTTTTTTGATTTTTCAATCTGATGCCATTCAATTCACCACCTTGCACAAACACATCATGCATAGAGGAGTTGTTCAAGCCTACCTCATTTGGAGCTCCACATTCAACGAAAAATCCCAAGTTCTCCTGCTTTGGAAAGCTGTGCAGGTTTTCCTGTAGAACCCTTCCTGTAGAAGGCCCCGGGTTCCTGTAGAATGTCATTGTGTTGCTGAGCGAGCTTGATACGCAGGATATTTTCGAAAACAAGTAGGAAAACCAGTGGAGGATGATTGGTTAACAGTTTTTGGAAGCGAAGGATGCATGCTCCAGTCAAGGATGTTGCAAGTGCAAGATGAACAGAAGGTGGTGTAAGTTTCAGTCGGGCATCGTTTAACTGCGACGTGATTCGTGGTGAGGGGATGAGTTGGCTAGACCGAACCGTTGATCCGAAGTCATAGCCATAATTTCTCTGTGTTTTTCTGACCGCCATCACCTCCTTTCTGTCGTTATCCGCTGCCACCACTACCAGTCCCGACAAATTCTCCCTGAATGGACACTCCACACATGCTGGCTGCACATTTCATTGGCAATTTTGAATGTAACGGGGCTCATTTGGATCCTACGAGGATATGTAACTGGCCAAGGGTGGCTAGTTGACTGGCCACCGATTCCACTCAATCTGAACCATTCCCATAGGCATACAACTTTTAAAATATAATTTATGCAATTGACGAATGAGTTTAGGCACTTACCTGTGTGGTCACGGCCGCATTATGTAGACTTCGGGTTTTGGAACCACTCCTTCATTTGCTGCTGCTTCATGCACGGGTTTTGGAACCCATTCCTTCATTTGCTGATGCTGCATGCATGAGTTTTAATTAGCTTCGGTTGCTGCTGATATTTCCACATTCAAGGAGAGCCCTTTGCATGTCTCCATTGTTATTTTTGGCTGTCCCTGTCTCCAGAGTATGTCTTCCAGAGGGATCAGCTGCTACAAGATTCCTGTAGGATGTCTTGGAGCTACTTCTCCTCCTGGAATGCAATGCTAGAATGAGCAGGGCTATACTGTTGAGGAGGGGTTTGGTTGATGAGGCGTCTAGATGGAGATTGACAGGTATGGTGAGTGAGACACTACTGCTTGATTTATCACTAGAAGTTCTTGCTGGCAGTATGAAGAAAACAGGTTTTTTTTTTGTGTGACTATGCAAGAACAAAGAACAAGATGAGTGCAATGGAGGTGTAAAGAGATGAGAAATGGTGACATATGGTGATGGACGGAAACAGGGGTGTTGGTAGGTCTCATAGGCAGATTCCCAACCTTCGGATTCTCTTTTGAGATCAATTTTTCTTGTCTGTGGGTTCTACAAGATCTTCCTATAAAAGACACAGAACTTCTCGTAGAAGACACCGAACTTCCTGTAGAAGGTGAAATCTTGGCCCGAATGAGATCAAATATTAGGAAAGGGGAGTGGTCATGGAGGAATTGTTTGTGAGGGATGCTTGTAGCCTGGTGCCAACATCTACCCTTGTTTTGTGCGATCCTCCTAACCTGAAATGTCCTTCCTGCAACCTGAAAATTGTTCAACAGAAGTCAGGTTTATTTTTCTGCGTTTCTTTTTTTTTTTTTTTTTTGAGAGACAGCTGGGGCACCTCCAGGAGGTTCTCACCCTCACTGTCTACCCCGGGTGCCTCTTAGAGGTTTTCACCCAAGGATCTTTTATTCTTTTTCTATTTTTTTCTCTCTCTTTTTTTCCCCGTGCTTAGAATGTGGATGGGATGGAGACAAGGACCTGCTCCACTACCAGCAATGATTTATCCAGAGTTTCAATGAACTCCTTCTTAGAAAGGGGCTTCCTGTAGATCTTCAAACGATGCCCATTGACGAGCATGGGGATGGCTTCTTATTCAATGGTCCTGATAAGGACTGAACCATTGTCATTACATTTCTCCACTGTATATGGTCCCAACCATATTTTCCTCAACTTCCTTTTGAAATCCTTGTATCTTGAATCATATAACAGTTCCTAATCTCTTGGCTGAAATTGCTTCTCTTTAAGGTGTCAGTCATGCCATATTTTTCTTTGAAGTTGGACTACCTCTGAGTGGAGGAGGGCTTGCATTCTTTGTTCATCCAATCCATTTAGCTGAAGTAGTCTTTCCTGTTGCACATAACTGAGATCTAGGTCTAGATGAGTTGCCAATCTCAATGTGTTTTATTCAAATTCTATGGACAACAAAGCCTTCTTCCTGTAGACCGGCTCATAAGGTGTGAAACCTATTGTAGTTTTACAAGTAGAGTTGTAGGCCCAGGTGGCCTCAACCAAGTGATCTGCCCAATCCATTCTACTGCTGCTCACCACTTTAGTCAAGATCTCTTCCAAATCCCTATTAGTGACTTCCACCTGCCCATTTGCTTGCAGATGATAAGGGGTGGAAGTTTTGTGCTTAATCTTGTGATGAGCAAGTAGGTCTTCAATCAGGTTAGAGATAAACTGGCTTCCTTGATCTGTGACTAATTCTGTTAGCTAGCCAAATTTATAGAAGATATTTTCCCTCAAAAACTCAACCACTTTTTCTTCTGTTGCTACCTTGATTGCCTTTGTTTCTGCCCACTTTGTTAGGTAGTCCGTGCACATAATGACGTAAGGCTTTTGTCTTGAAGGAGGGTTGATAGGACCTACAAAGTCGGTGCCCCACTTCTCAAATGACTCGAAAGTCACTTGAGGTTGGAGGGGCATTTCATCCCTTGGAGTTGGTTTCCCCATCCTTTGACATCGGTCACATTGGCTGATGTATCTTCTGACATCTTAATGAAGAGTGGGCCAATAGTAGCCTGCCTGTAGAATTTTTAAAGCGGTTCTTTTTACTGTAAAGTGGCCTCCACAAGGTCCATCATGACAGGTCAGGAAGATGTCAAAAACTTCCTCCTCCCTGACACAATGCCTCAAAATCTGATCTGGGCCAAGTTTGAATAGGTTGCCCCCAATCCAAGTGAATGGGGCGCTTTTCCTCACGATCTTGCTCTTCTCTTTTGAGGATAGGTGTGGCAGGAATTGTGCTGAAACCAAGTAATTTTCTATATCAGAAAACCATGGTGAGAGTACTGAAATAGCAAATAGGTGTTCATGGCAGTTGATCATCCACCACCCCTTCTTCTCCTGCAGGCAAATCTAGTCTAGACAGAAAATCAGCAACAACATTTTCCTTACCTGGCTTGTCAACAATGGTCAAATCAAATTGCTGCAATAAAAGTAACCATCTAATGATACGAGAATTTACATCAGGTTTATTCATCAAATACCTAATTGCAGCATGATCAGTGTGTATGAATGTCTAATAACCAGTGATGTAGTGTTTGAACTTGTTTAGGGAATGGACTACAGCTAGGAGCTCTTTCTCGGTTACAGTGTAGTTTAATTCTGCCTTGGACATGTTTTTACTAACGAAATATATGGCATATGGTAGCTTCTCTTCAACTTGTCCTAAGGCTGCTCCTATGGCTTTGTTTGAGGCATCTGTGTGAATGTGGAAAGGTAGGGTCCAGTTTGGACCTCTCAAGATTGGGGTAGTTACCAGCTTATCCTTCAACACATCCGGAGCCTCTTGACAATTTTCAGTCCACATAAACTTAAAATCTTTCCCCAAAAGACTAAACAATGGAGAGGCTAACTTACTAAAATCTTTAATGAACCTTCTATAATATCCCGCTAAGCCTAAAAAACTTTGAACATCCCTTACCTTTTAAGGAGGTGGAACCCTTTGGATGATAGCAATCTTGTTGGGATCCACCTGTAAGCCTTGATGAGAAATTGTATGACCTAGCACGGTCCCTTCAGTCGTCAGGAACTCACATTTTTCAGGACTGAGGGACAGGTTCATTTCAACACACCTGGTTAAAACTTTTCCCAGGTTAGTCAATGCTTCTTGGAAGTTGGACCTATAAGGAGTAAAGTCATCCATGTAGATTTCCATCGAATCATGAACCAGCTCAACGAATATGCTCAGCACTACTCTTTGGAAAGTGGCAAGAGTGTTGCATAACCCAAAGGGAAGGACCTAGTAGGCAAAAGTACCCCATGGAAAATTGAAAGTGGTCTTATCTTGGTCTTCCGAGCTGATTTGGATCTAATTATACCCACTGAACCCATCTAGGAAAGAAAAGAACTTCTTCCCTGCCAGCCCATCTAACACTTGATCTATGAAAGGCAAAGGGAAATGGTCCTTCTTGATGGCTTTGTCAAGTTCTCGATAATCTACACAGATTCTCCACTTCCCATTTTTCTTGGGCACAAGCACCAGAGGAGAAACCCACTCGCTGTCAGAGATGGGGTAGATGAATCCTGCATCCAACAACTTTTGCAGTTCTTCTTTAACAATGTCCTTAAGGGCTGGATTCATTCTCCTCTGAGGTTTCCTGACTGGTTTACAATCCTCTTTGATGTAAATGTGATGGGTACAGATTGAAGGGTGGACTCCTTTCATCTCCTTATAGCTCCAAGAAAAAGCATCAAAATGACGGTTCAACAAGCTACACAGCGCCTTCTCTTGAGAGGGAGATAGGGACGAGTTGATCTTCAAGGTTCTTTTAGGGCCAAATTCCACATTCTTAACTCAGAAAGAGGTCGGATCAGCCACACAGAGATCCCCTAAAGCACTGGCTTGGGTGACTCCTACCAACTCTTCTAATGGCAGCACACTGGGAGGTGGATTTTGGATTAAATTCTCAATAAGGTCATCCTTGGTTTGAGGACCCCCCTTAGTGGCCTCCACGGTGCACACAGGTGCAAAGTAGACTTCATCCTCATCTTCCTCCTCCAACCAGAGAGGTAAGTCATGTTTGAGCAAAGGTTGGCCATGAGGATATAGGACTAGATGTTTGGACATTGGCCCATTCTTAATGGTCATGCTCCCAACTCGACAACTGATGTAAGCATCTGCAGTAGCTAACCAAGGCCTTCCCAAAATGAGGGGTTATCCAGTGAGTTTTGCCTTTGGATGAAGGACCAAAAAGTCCACAGGGTACTCCCAAGAATCAATAGAGACCAGGACATCTTCCACAATCCCTTCGGGAGTCACGGTGGAGCAGTCTACTAATTGTAGTACTGTCGAGGTCTTTCTTAGGGAACCCTGAAGGTTAAGTTTGAGCATAGTGTCCTTGGTCATCACATTAATGGAAGCCCCTATATCAATCAGGGTGTGGGGGATTATGGTGCCATTGATGTGGACATCCACTACAGGACTCCCAGGGTCCAAATATTTTGGACAGATTACTTGTGCCAACATTAGATCGGATAATTGTCCTATGACATTAATAGTTGGGGCATCTCTCTTGCACCTACCTGGGTGCCTGAAACACTTCTCTTTGATCAATTTGTTGTAGATTGGTACATCTTTGATGGCCTGGAGAAGTGGTATTTTTACACATAGTTGTTTAATTTCTCCCAGAAGTTTAGTCTCTTCCGGGTTTGGTTGCGTGTATCCAGTTAGTCTCTCAAGAAAGAGTGAAATGGCTTTGGGTTCACTTTCTTGTTTTTCGGCTTTATCCTCCTTAGGAGGAGGTTGGCTATCTAGGAGGACCTTCCCAGACTGTAGGTTGATCTCCTAAATCTCCACCGCGTAGGTAGGGCATGATTTCTCTCCAGTATATACCTACAGGGCCTGCCCGTTATTGGGGTTCGGGTTCAGTTGAGCAGGCATTTGGGGTTTTCTTGGAGGAGCATGAGGTAATGGCTATGGTTGAGTAGGTGGTGGAGGCAGAATGGTAGGAGGAGAGTTGTATTGGGGCCTCCACCCCTGTTGTGGTGCATTCCACTGAGGTTGTGGCTGAACATGAGAATGAAATGAATGAGCAACAAGTTGAGTATGGTATTGAGGTGGATGTGACCAAGGAGGGGGTGCGAACCAGGAAGGATGAGGGGGGGGACCCCAAGAAGGTATGGGAGTGGATTGGTTGGGGTTGTGATATGTTTGGTATGTCCCTTGCATCCCATGCTGGTAAGGTCTGGATCCATGTGGCCTCCTTTGGTTGAAGAAGTAGAGTGGTTCAGTGGCTCCTTCAGCCCCTTGGTACACAGCTTTAAGTCTAGGTAAGGTTGGGCACTAGTTTGTAGGGTGGTCTTCCTCACAAATGAAACGTACCTCTATTGAGTGCAATGGATACTCATTCTTAGGATGCTTGCTTGTGCATCTGGGACAAAAGATGGCCAAAGCCCTCTTAGCTTCTTCTTTCTTTTGTTGGATTTGGAAAGTATCCAGTTGCATGGCAATGGTCTATCTCACCTCACTTTTAAGGTCTTCCATCTGATTTGTAAACTCATGTTTGGAGAAGGTGGCACTAGCTGAAAGTGGATTCCCCATACCTCTTTTCCGGGCTGCCCTAGAATGGTTTCTAAACACAGTCTTTATGTCCTCATAAGGTAGTTGGTAGATGTCTCCTCTAGCTAGCAAATGGAGGGTATCTAGAAGGTCTTTAGGGACTCCTCGGAGCAGAACCAGCTTCAAAGATTCAGGGTGAAGTGTGCACCTAGCCCTTTTATAACTGAGTTGGAACCTTTCTTCATAGTCTTCCAGAGACTCATCACTTCCCATGGTCATTCGAAATATTTCTCCCTTCGTTTCCTTTGACCTACAGTAGTCTCGGTATTCATTGTTAAAGGCTTGTTGAATTTGAGCCCAAGTTGTGATACTGTTTCCAGGTAACCCCATGAACCAACGTAGTGCTGCATCCTTGAGGGTAGAGGGAAAGAGTTTCAACTTTTTCTCGTCTTCTGCATAGTCATAAGTTCAACAAAGGACAACAAACTCAAACAAGAAGGTATCAGGGTCTTCAGTGGTCAATCCATGGAAGTGAGGTAAGACTGAGTGACTTATGTTTTTCATTTTTGTGTCCCCATTTTTCTCTTTGATGGGAAAGGAACCCTCTATTCTTTCCTCATTCCCTATACCATTCCTGTGTTCAGCCATGGTCTCAAGAGGAACGTTTTCTTGCTCTTCTTCTATTATAGGGTCTTCGTATATCTCTGGAGGTTCACCTATAGGTTCTTCTGGATCGCTGCCACCGAAGAAGAGAGAAGGGTGACTCAGTGATGTGGTGGGGGTGTTGGGTAAGCATTTTCCTGTATGGTCTCTGTTCTTACTAGGCATGAAAATGAAATATTTTGGTTGATTTTTGCTTTTTTTGCTTGTACCTGCAAAACTGAAATGGATTGAACTGCAACTAACTAAAATCTATCTTGCTGGAATGAAAATGCAGAATTGAAATAAAAGCAGGAAAGGACTAATCTATGCTGTTGAAATGAAATTGCAGAAAGGAAATGCTAGGCTACGCTTGCAGAATTGAAATTGCTGAATTGAAATGCTAATTTATGCTTGCAGAATTGAAATTGCAGAATGAAAATGCTAATCTACACTTGTAGAATTGAAATGCTAGTCTATGAAAGCAAGAAATGTCTAATCTACTTTTGCGGAAATGAAATTGCAGAATGGAAATGAAACAACTACTCTACGCTTGCTGAAATAAACTACTTAGCAGAAGGCTGCAGTAGAAAATAGAAGAAAAGTAATAATCACAAATACTCTGATGCTTCCCCAGAAACGATGCCAAAAAGATGGTGGGTTCTAGTATTGCAGCAATAATACTGCAACTCCTGGGACTCTCTTCTTTACTTTTATCAACCCGGTAGTTCGTAACAAACTTGGAAGCGACGGTGCTATATGCACAAGTACTAGCTCTTGCCATAGGTTGTCACTTGATCAACTAGCACAAGTCTGCTAGGAGCTTAAGCCAACTTCTATGAGCTCTCAAAAGAATCTTTTAACTGTGATGGATGAAAACTAACTCTAAGGAGGCTAATCTATTTCCAGAAAGAAACTAAAAGCTGAAAGGAAATGCAAACCCTAGCAAACCCTAGTTTTACTGACTAACCCTACTGGTGCAAGACAAGAGATGAAAGCTGCTGAAATGGATGCCATTGACTCTTGGAAAGATAAAATTCATGTTTCTAAGTTACTTCTGAAGTAAAATTTGGGAAAAAAACATCTTTTTGTATTTTTGAGTAATTTTGCAGAATTATTATGCATGTGCTTTAACTGTTTTTTACTGTTCAGAGGTTGATTGGTGAAAGGAAATGGAGCAGGCACTTGCAGGAGGTTGGGAAGGTTGAGAAGAGGGCCTAAGGGGTCCCTAGCACCCTTCTAGAGAGTTTCACAATGATCAGATGTTGAGAAACTACCCATGTGATCTTCTACAAGAAGTCTACAGGGGTTCTACAGGATGTTCTATAAGAAGAGCCGAGAGAGGATTTTTGAGGGTTGATGGAGGAAAACCGATGCGAAAGTGGAAATGGAGGTTTGATGATGCTACGAAGAGGTCTAGGACTTGGTAAATGAGGCTAGGGAGCGATGAAGATGGTTGGATTTGTTCAAGGATGAAGGGACCAATGTTGCACAAAAATGAAGAAATTAGGTCAAATTGGCAGAGTGTGGTGAATGAAGGGAAGGAATCCGGAATCTGGGGTTGGAGCAGGTGGTGTGAGGAAGGAAGGATAGGCAGGGATGGATTACAGGTGATCTACACACTATTTCTCCAAACTAATCAAAGAAAGACTAAAAACATCAGAGATCGATCTACTTTGACCTATTCTGACCTAAAAACCAGAAATCATGGTGGACAGAAGTTTATTGGCAGAAAATCATGTAAGACAACTATGAAAACTGAGCAAGAATAGATCTAGGCATGTCATCACAACTGGTATCAACTTCCCTAACTAAAAATCTAACACTTGCAATTGCATGGCAAGGTAAAACAATGTTTTTGTGGCAGCAAGTATGCCTTGGTCTCAACTCATGGTCCCAAGGAGGGAGAGATGAGATCAAGGATTGCTTGGTGGCCTTTTTGCAGGTATTTTCCTTCACCAAACTATCAAAACAACCTGAAGCATGAAAAGCTAATTCAATCATCAAAAATCAACCTAAATAACAAAGCAATATGTTAATCTAAGTAACAGAAATTATTCTAGGAATGCAGCAAAAACATATAAAAGTACACAAAAGGAGGTACTGGCACTTGGGTTGGGCCAAACCCCAAGAGCTACAACCTCCTAAAAGAAGCTCAGAGCTTATGCAAAGTGAAATTGATCTCCATTACTCAAAAAATAACCATTTCTAAAAAAGGTTTACAGAAAAAGCTCGAAAATGAGCTGAAAGGCAGAGCAGCACTAAAGTGCGAAAATACAATTGTTCAAAAGCTAAACTACGAAGGTTGGAAGCCTTCCTACTTATCACCACAAGGACCTCCAATAGCCCTCCTTAACTCAAGGGGCTTGGCTGCTCAAAACTGTAAGTAATCAGCGACTTCACAAAAGCTGCTCAACTGCCCTCGGGGATCATCTTCGGTGGGCTGCTGAACTCCGAGATGATGGTGGAGAACTCGAGGAAGGGGCCATTTAGTGCAGGAGACACCCTTCCTACAAATCCTCAGCCTTTTTCCCTCGTATTTTGCTGTCAAATGGCTCATAAATGCTTGACCTTGGTCCAAAAGATGTCCAAAAATCTACAATAAGCACGTATTAGACTTCATGGTCAAGTGACTATTCTCATTCATTCAATTAACATAAATATACTCAAAAGCATGCATAAACTATGAAGAATGGTTGATTAATGGAGAACAATAGGCAAAATGAGCCCAATAAGTTACCCATTTTTTAGGCTCATCATCTACTATGTGGATCCCGGTCGGAAAATCTTGGAAAAATGTGTTGCCTTTGTCGCGACTGGTTCCTGTCACCTATGGAAACGACTAGAAAACTTGCAAAAGTCAGAAATTTAAGAGATCTAGGGTTTAAAAACTAGGAAACATTAAGAGAATTGAAAAAAGAAGAAATACTAAGCTAAAAACCGAAGGTCACCCAAGTTTCTGGATCTGAAGTATAAACCTAGTGGAGTCGCCAATTTTGTGATTGGAGACCCAAGGTTCTGAATCGAAATTATTCCCCAGTGGAGTCACCAATTTTGTTGTAGTGTTTTCTTCTCAAATATGTACGAAAAGAACCCACTTAAGATTGTGGATGGCAAAAAATTTTAACAATATAAATGGTAGCTAAACATTGTAAATCTGCAACAACTGATAGAAACAAAACCTGCCAAAGTCAGGATCTATGCTACAATCATAGTAAACAACAAAAAGAAAGAGTAATAACTCCAATCATCCAAGGAAACCATATATGTAAAGAATAATTTTATTATAACACCTGTGAAGGGAACAAATAAATGTTACCAGTCCCCTTCTATGGGATGTGTTCTTGGCTATCCTCAAACATATTCAACTTGTGTAGAGTCTCTCTCCTCTATAATGTGTAAACCCAACAAAAATATGGTGTGTGACAATGAAAATAATTAGAGTTACAACAGTGAGTGCAACAATGAAAATAATCAAAAGTGAATAATGAATGAAAAACCCTTCTATTTATAACAAAATATTGAGTTATCCTCGAATAATGAGAAATAATAAAATATTATTGATCCCATTCTTGGAAGAACCACTTGTAATATTTTATTATATTTGTTTAGAAGGGAAAAAGTATTTAAACTTTTATTTAGAAATAATAAATAAATAAATGATTTATTTATCATCTCAAGGAATTAGTTAAGAATAATAAACAAGTAAGGATTTATTTAATTATTCCTAAGGGATTTAGTCAAATTTGATAAAGAATAATAATTACTTAGTGATTAATTAATTATTCTTGGAGAAAAATAAGATAATTAATGATTTATCTGTTTATTTTTCATGATTGGGTCAAATATGACAAGGAATAATAAAAAAACAATGGTTAAATTAATTATTCCTAGAATAAAATCAAATAAATAGTGATTTGTTTAATTATTCTTCATGGGTTTAACTATAAATTACTTAACAAAGGTGGTTTATTAAGTAATTTCTCACAGTGAAAGCAATTTTTTTACGGTAAATTGGCTTTACATGGTGTACTTCGATCGATCTAGTAAATTAGGCTAGATGATCAATTTTTTGGTGACAACACCTGGCGCACCGAAGGGGAGGTTGACCGCCCCACCTCTAGCTCCCCGACTTCACTACTCGAGCTAGTCGTGGAAAGAATATAACAAAACCCAACATCCTCCCACTTTTTGTTTTCTTTCCACAAGAGAGCTTAGTCATTGATCCACCCCTGCAATGCCCATTGTTTCTCTACACCAAGAGAACTTCTCAGTGCTCACAGACTTTGTCAATGCATCTACAGTATCCTTCAAAGTGTCCACTTTTACTAGCAACACATTTTTGTCTTCTACCATATCCCTCACAAAGTGATACTGAACATCAATGTGTTTTTCCCTTGAATGATAAGCAATGTTCTTTGCCAAGAAAATTGCACTTTGGCTATCACAGTCTATCCTTATAGCTTGCTGTACTAACCCCATACTTGAGCATAATGTATGCAACCAAACTGCGTCCTCGCTTGCATGAGTGGATTTCATGTATTTTGTCTCTGTAGTTGACGTTGCCACTATAGTTTGTCTCTTACTCATCCAACTAACTGCACCTCCAAATAGTTTAAACACATACCCACTTGTAGATCTTCTCTGATCCAGATCTCCAGCTCAGTCTGCATCAACAAAGCCCTGGATGTCCAAAAATATGTCAAATCTTGGTATTTCTTGGTAGCACAAACCATTATCATTGGTGCGACACAAATACCTAAAAACCCGCTTCACTGCTATCCAATGCTCCTTCCTTGGTTTTGACATAAACCTACTCAATACTCCCACTGCATGTGCAATGTCTGGTCTAGTACAGACCATCGCATACATCAATCTACCGACTGTACTTGCATATGGAACATGGGACACATCCTCTTCCTCTTCTTGTGTCTTGGGACACTGTTCAACAGATAAATTTACACCTACATGAATAGGAACCTTCACCGATTTACTATCCTACATATTAAACCTCTACATTATTATCTGACATAGTTCCTCTATTTTAACCAGAGCTTCCTCTTTACCTAATCTCATTTAGTTTCCATGCCCAAAATATAGTTTGCAGCGCCAAGATATTTCATGTCAAATTTGAAGGACAATTGGGTCTTCAAATCCTAGATAATTTCTTTGCCATTTCCAATCAACAACTTATCATCCACATATAAGACCAGATAAATAACACGGTCACCAATTAATTTAAAATACACACAGTGATCTACTTTGCTTCTGGTGAAGCCAAGTCCCTGTATAAATGTATGAAATTTCTAATACCACATCCTTGGTGACTGTTTAAACCCATACAAAGACTTTTTTTAACTTGCATACTAGTTCTTTCTTACCCTTCACCACAAATCCTTCAGGTTGCTTCATGTAGATTTCTTCTTCCAGACCCCCATGAAGAAATGTTATCTTCACATCCATATGTTCTACCTCAAAATCAAAAGAAACAACAACAGATAAAAGTAATATAATATAAGCTACCTTGGCAACAGGAGAAAAAATATCACCAAAATCAATTCCCGACACCTCGGAATAAACTTTTTCTACCAACCAAGCTTTGTATTTCTCCACCTTTCATTATGCATTCATCTTCTTCTTGAACACCCATTTGCTACCAATGGGTTTCCTTCCAGCTAGCAACTCCACCAAATCCCAATCCTCATTTTTGTGCAAAGATGCTATTTCATCTACCATGGCCTCTTTCCAAAGTTTTCCATCCTCTGAATCTACTGCTTCCTTCACAGCTTTGGGATCATCATCAGTAATAGATAAATCAAAATTTGAATAGAAAGTAGATGGACTATACCTTTCCGGCTACCTTCTTTCTCGAAGTGACCTAATCACAACCGAAGTTTGTGGCTCTTCATCTTCTAATTCCTCTTCTACTGTAGAGTTTGATTCTTCCTCATTTACCTCAAAATTTATCTTCTCAGGTTCCTTTGGTATAAATTAATGTTTAATAACATCTTTCACCTCTCTAAACACCACATCTCGGTTGTACAAAACCGTCCTTGTTACTCGGTTCCAAAGATTATAACCTTTTAAACCATCCTTATACCCAATAAAGATGCACTTTTCATATTTACTATCCAACTTTTTTCTTTTCTCCTTTGGAACATGTACATATGCATCACATCCAAATACCCTCAGATGTGAAAGAGAGGGTTTGTTACCAGAGCATACCTCTTGTGGAGTCTTATCCTCCAACGCCGATGAAGGTGATCTGTTGATCAGGTAACATGCAATGTCCACTGCCTCTCCCTAGAATTCTTGTCCTAACCCGAAACCATTGAGCATGCTTCTTTCCCTTTACATCAACGCTCTGTTCATTCTTTCTACAACTCCATTTTTCTCAAGTGTGTATGGAGTAGTCTTTTGCCATGCTATACCACACTTCTTATAGAACTCTACAATTTCCTTCTTGCAAAAATCTCCACTGTTATCTGTACTCAACTGCATACGCATTCTAAAAACATAAAATAAAAAATGAGCATAACACATAAAACAAATATACACAAACATTTTCCCATAGATTCCAAAACCGGGACTACCAGATTGATTTTTCATTATGTTCCTTTCAATGTTACAATACATATATATACATGTCAAAGCATCCAGAAACCCCAATCCTAACCCTAGATTAGAACATAATCATAGTTCCCTTGATCGGATCTACAAAATACCATGGATAAAAAACCATTTCCCCCAAAACCATGTGCAAAATCCATGCACAAAACCATAGGCAGGTCCTCCCACCTAATACAGTGTCCAAAAAAAGTATTCCTGGGGCACTGCCCTAGACCCCGAGCAGGGGGGTTACCGCCCCCCTCAAACCCCCCAATGGGGGGGGCTGTTGTGCCCAACACAACGAAGGGGGAGCTTACCGCCACCCCTCTACCCCCTGGCTTCACTACTGGGGCTAGTCATGGAAAGAATATAACACAACCCAACAACCTGCTGAAGTGGAATTTGTTTCATTTTCATTTATTCCTTTTTCGTTTGTCACTTATCCTTGCTAGCCTATAATAATTAATTTGCCATTTATTTCCTCTTTCCAATGCCAATAATAATTTACATAGCCAATAAATAAATAATTAACCACAAGTAGATCCCAATATAATGTTCTTTCCATCATTCAACTTGGAATACATGTCCCATAACCTTGGTTTGATTTATTTACATGGAAACTTAACTTGAGGTTGTTACATTGCTCTTGTCCATAAGAACGATTAGTTCTCCAAAAAATATGATAGGGTGTATGTCCTCTAGTCTTGAGATTATAGTTTATAATTTTTTTTGGATCTATTCTATCTTCCTTCATGACTCTCTAGAGATATTGCAACCCCAAACCTCACATCCATATAAAATAACAAGAGTGATGATAGTTTCTTGTAGAAGTTTATTTTTATTCCAAATCTAAGGATCTACTAACTTACAATTGTTTTCAAACCCATAATAAGCTTTCCAAACACCATTTACTATTTTTTCAATGCTATAATTTCAATCAATTTTGTGATGGATTTCGATTCTAATATTATTTGTATGAAGGAACTTCCTCCAAGTTGTTGTTGTCATATATGAAAGTATCATATGTAATCTTTCTAGATTTAATTATCATGAATTTTGTTTTGTTGATATTAATAGTCATACCCATCTTGGAATAGAATTGTTGGTGGATCCTTAGATACTTCCAAATTTTATGATGATTCCTTTCCAAAAGAACAATATCACCAAGATAAATGTGAAGAATTATGACTATACCACAAAGCGTGGGGCTAACACAACTTGCATCTTCCAAACACTCTTCTAGCTTATTAATGTATATACCAAAAATGGTAGGGGATATGGGGCACCCTTGATTCAATTAGATATTGAATTTAATTTCTTCCATCCAACTCTCAATGGCACTAAACTTGGAAAATAACATTCTTGTAAAACATTGTCACAAAATCCCTCAACTTGAGAGGAACCATTATCTTTTTTAGCTTCTTCCACACATTTGTCTTGAGAACAATGTCAAAATTATTTTCTAAATTCAATGAAACAACATAAGAGATTAGTTTTATTATTGTGACATTCCTCCTCAATAACCTTGAGAATAAAAACATGTTCCACATTTAATGATATCTCCTAAAACCATCTTTTCCTTTAGCCATTTTATCATAGCTTTCTAGCTATGAGCTAATCTTCTGTTCCAAAATAATTCTTTATAACTTGGCTAAAATATGGGTAATCATAATGTCGTATAATTAGAGGGAATTATTTTATCCTCACTTTTAAAGATTCATACAATGAGGCTCTTAGTCAAAGTCTTATGAAAACCTTTGTTTATTGCCAAATTGAAGAGGTTATATATGTGATGGATAAGGATAAGCTCTCATATTTTAAAAATTTTAGATTAGTAGCCTTCAATGTCCTTAACTTTCCCAATTGCAAGTTCCTTATCCCCAAACTCAATGTGTTCCAAGGAAAATATTTCATCTTTTATATGGGAATTCAAAATGGTGTCCATGCATTACGAGTCTCATACAAAATTTGAAGGTAGGAATTCTAGTTCTTCTAGGGAATCTAATTATTTCCTTTAGTATTATGAATTAGAATTTTCTTCTGAAACTTCCTAGGATCTAATTTAGATAGGTGCAAAATATTCTCTTGCTTTCTATTTATACAATACCTTTTATTCCTTTTAATAACATCTTTGTATGTTTTTATCTTATCAATCCTTAAAGTTTAATTAGGAGCATCCCTAATTACGTTTCTAGCAATTTTACAATCATTACCATACCAAGGGTTAGTTGTTCTATTATTATTTTTACATGACACCTTGATAGATACTTGTTAATGGAAGTAGAGAAGGATATAGTAAAATTATGATATAGGTTTTCGATGTTATCCTTATAATTCACGAGGTGTAAATCCATATTTAAATCATTTAGGAAGAAACAAATTTTATTTTTTCAAAGAATAAGGTGCCTTTAATTCTATAATTATCTTGCATGGGGCTTTTGTGCACGGCAAAGTTTAGACTTAAGGTTAAAGGTATATGATCAATGTTGGAATCATTGTCATTTAAGAGGTCAAAATTTATTATTTGGTTGGAAACAGGGATATTTTCCATATCACGTATTCCATGACACCAATGCTAAGCCTATGAATACAAGTCATATAGTTGGAATTTGGCCACTTGATTACACCATTGCAAATTATTAGGTCTTGAGAACTACAAAGTTTGACTATCTCAATACCAAATAAATTCTTGGTTAATTTCTTAGCATTTCTTATATCTACTAGCTAAAACAAGGTTCTCATATAGAAATAGAAGATTGGGTTTAGAATCATTGTTTAGAAGAATAACTTAGTTAGTTTCAGTTCTAACATTAAAGTCTCATAAAAAGATAATATTAACTTCGTTCTTCAAATTGTGAATATCTTGTTCCAAGGTATTATAAGGGAAATTTTTATCTATATTAATTTTCTTATAGAAGGAAGAGTTGATATATGATAATAACAAATGCAATATAAATCCTCTTAGCATTAATTTCAAATATTTCTATCTAGTTTAATTGACTAAGAGGGCCGATTTTATGAAGGTAAATATAACACAAAACAATTTTTTTCATATAACAAGCTACTCCTCCAAACCCTTTGCGAGATGATTTCTTGTTTCGTGTTGATCACAAGATGAATCCATCTATGTGAAGGACCTTAGACTCATTATGGTTGCATGTTTCAACTAGTAAAATAATACAATTTCACTTGGGATCCAACTATACATAGGACCTTTATGCCATGCAGAGATGCAACAATTCAAAAAAAGGATATAAAGTGCTCCAAATTTGTATTTATTACTCTCATTTTGGTCTCTATCCCTAATACAAGTTTTATATTTCTAATCATTGCTCATTTCCCCCTTTTTTTTTGCTTCCTTTACTTTTTAACCTCCTTCTTTAGCTCGACTTGGTTTGTTGGAATGAGGTCCTCATTTATAAATATTCGTATCCCTTTTTTTTTGCATATATAGTGTTTATTCATTTCAATTAAGCTATTAGGTAATAAATCTACTTTTATAAAAGTGGAAAAAACTATCATAACTTAGTTTTAAACTAGTCATGGACAACCATCTTTGACTATTATTTATATATATGAATTGACCCATCACTATTATCTAAGAAAAACCACACCACCTAAATTAACTCAACAATAGTTTGTAAGGTATCCAATTTCTCTTTGGCCAAATGAGTCTAGGTCTTTGGAATTAACTCATTTTATTATTTCCAAGGAAATGAGCTCTTAATCAATTGAAACAATTTTAGATCTCACTCCATGACTATCTCACTCAATTTTAGATCTCACTCCATGACTAAATAGTAATTTCAGTCTTAATATTATTTACAAAAATCAATGTCCCCTATTATCACCATTTAAATTATAATAATAAAATCAAATTTTTAATATTAATTATATATATAAAATAAAATACTTACACTAATTATATTTTAACCTCTTATTCAAAATAAATTAACAAATATATTTATATTTCAAACTATTCTTTTAATTATTTATTAATTTTCATATATTTACATACCTACATAAATATGAATTTTTAAACTAGAAAATAGTGAAGGTTTCGTTATAATGTCTTTTCGTATGAATTTACATGATGGATGAGGAAGGAATTGGTTTGAATAGTGAATATACTTCTTTCTAAGTAGATATGATGTATCATTCAATTCTATCATCATTTTCAAGTTTCAAATATTTATCATTATTTTTAAATATTAATAATTAAATATTCATTTATTTTTAAAATAATAATTATAATAATAATAATATTTCTTTTCATATGAATTTACATAATGGATGAGGAAGGAATTGGTTTAAATAGTGAATATACTTCTTTCTAAGTAGATATCATTCAATTCTATCATCATTTTCAAGTTTCAAAATATTTATCATTATTTTTAAATATTAATAATTAAATATTGATTTATTTTTAAAATTAGATGATGATGATGATGATGATGATGATGATGATGATGATGATGATGATGATGATGATGATGATGATGATGATGATGATGATGATGATGATGATGATGATGATGATGATGATGATGATGATGATGATGATGATGATGATGATGATGATGATGATGATGATGATGTCGATGTCATGGTTAAATTAGACATTAAATTGTGAGATCCCCTGTTTGTGGGACAAGGGATCCACCCCCACACAATGATTTGACTACTAAAGTCTATAGAGGTGTATATACTCGTTCCCACTCTAAAATTGAACCCATGACTTAGTAGGAAGAAACCCATGTTATTAATCATTAGGTCCACTATATATATATTATATATATATATATATATCTCTATATATATATATATATATATATATATATATATATATATAGAGGGAGAGAGAGAGAGAGAGAGAGAGAGAAGAGAGAGAGAGAGAACCATATGGCATGCCAACAGCAAAAACAAAATTATATTTTTAGATGCTTGGGGCATTCCATATGGTCAAGGCCCAATGTAGCCTGTCCATAATAGGGAGGAGAAAAAAATTGCACCCAAAGAAAAGAGAACATATATAACATCCATATTCATGCTTAGTAAAGGCTATAGTTCAGTCATAATGGGTATCATTAGCGATATTTTAATTATCTTGCAAAACTGGCAATGTAAAAACTTCAAGAAGTAAAAAATTATTGTTCTCTATTGTCGTATTTATATGCTAGTTGGAGCCAAGACTCGTGAAGAAATTATAATTGAGAGTCCTCTTAATATTCTTTGACTTTATACATGTCATGGTCTGGTGCCATTATAGCTTTCGAGAAACGAATGACATCTTAGTTTTTTCCCCTAGACACATGGTTATAAGCAATGAGAGAGAAGAGAGAAGAAATATGTTAAATATTTTCGAATAGAGGCTAGAGAGAATAGTTTTTCAAAACTTGAGAGAACTTCATCCAAATTACAAACATCAAAGAGTTACATAAATGTGAATGTGTGTGATCCCATACTACCAAGAAATGTGTAAAAAAAGTTTAAGTGCCATAAGTTCAACAAAATTGTTCGTGGCTATCCCAAGGTCATTAGAAAAGAGTTTTTTTATGAGGCTAAAAGGATAATGACACCCCCCATCTCCTCCTTCGGAAGGTTCACCTTGTGTTGCTCCATAATAAAAGGCCCAAGGATGGTTTATTTGGATTTGAATGCCCAATTGAGTAGACTAAACCAATTTTTAAGGAGTGGGTCGGAGAGAATCGAATATAGCTAGGTTGTCAAATGGAAAATTTCAAAGAGGATGGTTCCTTATTTTCAAAATGATGTTATTACAAGCATCCATATGCCTAAAGATATGGTGAGATAACATGCTTTGTGTTTTTTCTTATGTTGTTAATTCAACCATATAAGTAGGGAATCTTCAATGGTGTCTCCCTCCTAATGATATGTGGATCCTTGTGATTTTTGAATCTCCTCCCATATCGAGATCATGTAAGGGAAGGAAATAAAAGACATGGTTAATAGTTCTTGCATCCTAGTGACATAGAGAGCAATAACCAAGCCCTTGAATAAATCCTTCCTGGAGATTGTCCCATGTGGGATTGTTATTACAAATCGGGAGCTACATGAGAAGCTTTTGCTTAAGAGGGTATTTTAGTTTCCAAATATTATTCCCTCACTATGGGGTTGGGTTCTTTTGAATTTCCTAGGTGAGAGAAATGTATACGTATTTTGACATGTATCTCTCAGTTAAATTTGGAGCCCAAATTAGTTGATATGAGAGAGCCCTACAATCTCTTCCTTGGAAATATTGGCCATCAATTGGTTATTCTCTTCTTGGTATTCAAAGTTAGGGAATATAGAGGCCACCTAGAGGATAGAATCAATGGTAACCCTCAAATCTTCTCTGAATAGGTTCTTGAAGTGTGAGACACCTTCATATGCTAGGTCAGAAAAGGAGGAGGCTTGGGATCCATTGGATCTGGATATAATCAATATTAGTTGATGATTTTCCTATGATTAGCACACTGATGGAAAAACTTGGCATTTTCATCTCTTACATGGATCCATGGGGTTATGTTCTTAATTTTCCATTCTTTTTCTTTGTCTAATAAGATTTTATTCGACAATCATCAAGGGTTTTTAGTAAATCCTTTTTCTAGCATGATAAAAACACTCATCGTATCCCTCCAGAAAATTGGCTTATATGTTTTTATTTTTCCTCATGGGACATGATGTATTTTTTTCCTTTTTTCTTTTTCCATGTGGTTGTTACAACTTTGAATATGTTGATGCTCACATGGAATTGGAGAGGTGGAGAATCATGATCAAAGGGATCAAAGGGAATTCTTATATATTTTATGGATTGAATGGAGGAGGTTTCATAAATCTAATGGGGATTCAACTTCAAATGGCTAGGGGGTTTAGGCATTGTAGTGTCTATCTATAAAATAATAACACATTTGTTATATTCTTCCTTAGATAAGACTCATTAATGAATTCTAAGATTGTGTACTCGAAATTGATTAGAGATTAAGAATCTGAGCATCCTCTTCACTATTTTGTCTTCCCCCACTCCCTTGTTCATCCAATTAAGTAGAATATTTGAGGATTGAATATTGAGCAACCCTACTCCCCCTAGTCACTCAAGAAAAAAACATGATAGGGGATCATGGTGTGTGAAAGAGCCACAATGAAAACCCTCAATGTGAAAATTGAGACCTCCTTCGAGCCTCATTCTACCCTCTCTAAAAAGGGGATTTTGGAGATTGGCATCCCAAAACTCCTTTTCATTTGTGAAGGGGCCATATATATATTGAAACAAAGGAGATATGAATCCAAATATGTAGAATGGAAAGAAGTGGCTAGACATAATTTTACCAATTGGGCATTAATGATCTTCATTACAATTTTCTTCCACCTAGAAATCAATCCACTCAATCTTCTACTCATGTCTACAGCTAGAAAATTCCAATCCAACATGAAGGAAGATAAAATATGGAAGTATTTATCACCTTCAGGCATTGGTTTCTTGAATGAAAATAATATGGGGATTGTGAGTGTCCACCAGATGCTTGGTGCCCAATTTTTTTTATTTGGTTAGCCAACCTCCTACAATTTAAGGAAAGCATATTCATTAGGGAACCCTCTCGAGTTTTGGTACTATAAGGACCCCATAAAAGGAATGATTCTTGTAGAATGGATTTAAGAAATTTCTTTCTTTTGTGTAAGTGATATAAAAAATTTGTGTCTCGTGTGGGATAATTTCTAATCATGCTCTTCACTAGAACCCAAACCTTTAGTGGTGTTAGAATTGTAGAAAATCTTGTAGATTCACAAGCTCATGCAATGTAATAAAGCACATGATAAGAATCTACTTATACTTTCAACTAGTGGAAGCCAATAGATCGATGAAAACAATATGAAAAAGAAGAAGATAAATCAATGGTAAGTAACAGAATGTGTATCTGGGGAAATCCACTGCTCAAAACCTCACGATCTATATTGCATATATCAGAAATATGAGTGAATATACAAATCTTGTTCTCACTATAACAATTCCACACAAGTATGTTCAACTCTCTCAGCTCACAAGCAAGATCTTGGAGAACACTTAGCCAATTCTACAGCTCTCCAAGCCCCTAATATCTTGTGTAATTTCTAGAATGAATAACCCATTTAAAGGGAATTCATGCTTTCAAAACTATGCAATCCAAACATAGGATCAACTCTGCTGCATGCATGACATTTACACTCCAGGAAAAATACAACTGATAGTACATTGTCCTTGCACTCTAGTCTCAACTGGGTCTTTCTCTGAACTTACATGCATAAGTTTCTAGTGAGGGAATCTTCAATTAACTAGAGTGACACTTGTGGATGCACTAGTGCACCAACTGACTGTTAACTCTCTATTAGTTCCTGAAATAGTTTGGAACTAATTTAACTTAACTTAACTCAGTAAACTAAGTGATCTAATTTCCAATTCAATTTAAACGCATATTGGACCCCTAAAAATTAGGGAGAACATATACATGACTGCAGGAAGACTTCCAACTCAAAATTCCTATGCTAATTAAGTTAATTAAACTTAATTAACTATTTACAAGTTGCTATGCGAATAGAATTCTATTTTAGTTCTTAGTTTAATTCAAGGACAAATTAAATTAGAATTTATTATTGCCATTTCTCAACACTGCCTCTCAACAAGAAAGGGATTATCAGTTACCCTGATCCTGTCTCTATGAAACTCAAATTTACATCTTAAAAATGCAATTTTCAAAATGTGAGCATCTTTCTCATCTATGGGAATGCACTCTAACAACATAATCCACCTCAATACACAACCTCTGAGATGATGATATCGAATATCAATATGCTTGGACTGATAATGAAAAAATGGATTTTCAGAGAGTTTGATACAGCTCTGATTATCAAAGTAAATCATAGTTGGATCCATTTGCTGACCAAACAAACCAACCAAGATATTCCTCATCCAGATGGCCTCACATGCTTCTTGCCACGCAACCATGTACTTTGCCTCTGCCGAACTGAGTGCAACTGATCTATGTTTCCTGCTGTACCAAGAAACTGTCGCTGACCCAATACTGAAGATTCCTCCTGATATTCTCTTTCGGTCGGATGGAATCCCTACCCAATTTGCATTAGTGAAGCATTGAAGCTTCACTCCCTTTGTCCGTCTGTACCATAATCCATACTGAGAAGTGCCCCTAAGGTATCTAAACATATTCTTTGTCGCCTTCCAATAGAGCTTGGTTGGCCTAACCATCACTTGACTAAGTTGGTTAACTGTATATCACATATCTGGTTGTGTGTTTACCAAGTACATGAGTGAACCCACAAGTTTCTTATAAATAGTAACTTCCACTACTTCCCCTGAATTAGCATCCTCCTTTCTCTAGTTACCTGCTAGAGGAGACTCCATGGGTTTACTACTCTCCATGTGGAATCTCCTGAGTATCTCGTTGGCATACTTGCCCTAAGACACAAAAAACTCACCATTTCCCTGCCATACCTCCATGCCAAGAAAGTAATGCATGAGCCCCATGTCCTTCATCTCAAACTCTCGTGTAAGGTCCTTGATCAACTGATCATCACCATCTAGTATGAGATCATCAATGTAAAGTACATTGATCAACAATTTACCTTCCACCACTGTGTGGTATAGGTTCACATTCGCTTCACTCTTCGTGAAGCCCAAACAGATGAAGTAGCTATCTATATTGGTGTACCAAGCACGGGGTGCTTGCTTCAACCCATACAACGCTCTCTTCAGCCGACATACATGTCACTCACGGTCAAAGGTCTCAAAACCTTCAGGCTGATCTATGTACACATCTTCCTTAATCATACCATTAAGGAAGGTTGTCTTCACATCCATTTGATGTATCTTTCAACCCATCTATGCTGATAGTGCCAATATAGATATGATTGACGACTACCTTGCAACATGATCAAAGGTCTCATCATAGTTAACCCCTCTACCTGTGAAAATCCATGGGACGCAAATCTAGCGTTATGAATCTCCACACTACCATATGCAAATTTATTTACCTTGTAAAGCCAATGGGAGCTTACCACTGACTTGTCCTCCGTTCTCGGGACCACATCCCAAACACTGTTACAAACTATGGAGTCATACTCCTCCACCATGGAATCAACCCAAACCAGCTGCTTCACTGCTTGCTTACCGGAAGATGGATCTATCACAACACATTTTCCCATAAGATCCAACTATTTAGTGTAACTCTTAGGTGACCTCCTCTGCCTGTGCTGAGAAGCGAGTGCTCCAACATTCTCCCGTGCATCATCCAAGAATCTGTCAGCCTCTTTGGTGCACTTTATTCCCTCTATGGAAGACTCCATCTGAGTGGATGTCTCCACTCCTGGATCCTCCGCATGTGACTTCTCCACATAAATACGAGGCTCCTCAACCTTAGGAAATAAAATCTCGTCATCCACATGTATCTCAAGCTCCCTCTCAAGGTAAACTCACATGGACTTCTCCTCATTGAATCTTACATTGCTGTGTACCATTTTCATCCTACTTGTCGATAAGTACACCTGATAGTAGTGAGGTGTATCATTGTACCCAAGAAATATACCCAACTCTGATGTAGGCTCAAAATTCTTTCGTGCATCTTTGGTCACATGGAAATATATCAATGACCAAAAATCCGGAAGTGACCAACATCTGGCCTCTTACCAGAATAAGCCTCCTCTCATGTCTTCAACTCAAGTATCTAATGTGGGTTATGGTTCTAAACATAAACCACTATGTTGCATGCCTCAACCCATAACTGTAGTGGTAGGCCCTGATAATGTAACATCACTGTTACAGATCCATTTGGGCACATCACTCCCATCATCTAGATCAGTTTTTTAAGGCTCTTGAAAACCCTAATTTCAGTTGCTACATGCCCTAAACAAGTCAACCTATTGAATTCCTCCTTTCTAGACAGTTTCACGGCCTAAATACATCATGAAATGACTCCTTGAAGGACCAACGTAGGTAGGCCCATGTAAGGCTGCTCTGCAGAGCACTTAGGCCCATGCAAGGGTGCTTTGTAGAGCACTTAGGCCCACTTTGACCTGTGCTAGGCGAGATTGAGCAAAATTTGCATAGGGTTCTGGGAATATTCCTTGGTTCTAGAACATTCTAGAAGGATCCCACCTCTAATCCCCTCTTATGAGCTCAAAATCGGATAGGCTAAGGATCCATTAACCTCCTATCCTCTCATCCCTTCCTCCATGGAGACTAACTCTAAGTATGGAAGGCCATTCAATACCCTCATTTATGACAAAACATCCTCCATCTTCCTACAAATTGAGCACTCATCTAAGTGATCAAGGGCTAGACTTCGATGATTGTAAGGAGATAAGGTTAGTTAGAGAATTGAGACTATTGTAAGGGTTGTTATACTGCCGGATTTTCATGCTTATGATGTGATGTGGATGGGATCCAAGCTTGAGGAGTGACTTCGAATCAGACTTGATGGTTGTAATTCCTTCTTCTATTCAATAAAGTATTTGAACCTTTTTCCCATATGCTTATCCTGTTATATGATTCTTATATGTGTGAATGTATCTGATTCCATTTAATTGTATTCAATAGATCTTTTGCTTTGATCGATTCTTTGTCTTCTGTTGATGTTTACAGGTACTTCTCAAGTGTGTTAAGTACGGGAAGTAGCGACAAGATCAATACAAAGGAGACAAGAGGAAAGCGAAACTACAAGTAGGTCTTATCATCTTCTTTGTCTTATCTATTGCTTATAGGAAAAGGCTAAAGTTCTTTAAAACGTTGTTCTAGATATGAATACTTATCTAGGGAATTAGTATTTATCCGTAGATACCAAATTCTCCAAAACAAATTGGTGACTCCGTTGGGGAACGATCATTGTTCCAAGTAGCTTATCCACATCCTAGGAAACTCTAACAGACCTTACTTCCTTTCATTGATTGTATTTAAGCCTTGTTGAAGTGTTATTTGGTCAAAAATTGAGGTTAGATGACTCTTGAGTGGCCTCTCAAGAATCAGCACAGGGTTGGTCAGGGGACAGTGCTCTAGAGAGCACTCTTGTGTGAGAGACATTGCTCTGCAGCATAGTTGGGCCCTCTTTGACCTGCGTTGATCAACCTTAGGGAAAATTTTCACCTTTGGATTAGGTTTTTTCTCCAAATTTCCTTATGTTTATGCTTGTTGAAAGATCAATGACTATAGTATGTCTCTGAAATCAACTTGTATTTCCTCTTTCCAGTCCTACTTTGGCTTGATTGATTAATGTTTCTTAAATGTTTTCTTTCCCATTATCGATTCATCGTCAAAGTTAGATTATAGTCGATTAATCTTTGTTTGAAAGAAAGTGTCGTAAAAGTATTCTTTTCCTTCGAAACAGAACTGTCGTAAAGTCTTTGTTCTTATTAAAGATTAATTGATTGTATGTGCATTAGTTTCCTTTTTGTTCTTCATAAAATTAAGGGATTCTAAAAGAAAAACTTGCATCGTTCATATTGTAGTTTGTAAATGCTTGAAAGGAATAGCTAGGGAAATTGCATTAGATGTGCTCTTTGCTCTTTGTCAAAGATCTGATTGCCCTATCCCTACTAGCTAAGGTTTTCATTGTTCAATTGAATGAGAAGAATGCTTATCATATTAGTTGCATTTTAGGAATGGCAAACATACATCACATGGTGAACCTTGAAAGGAAATTTCTAAAGAAGATCAACTTAAAATTTATCTGAATTTACCTAATGGATCATTGTCACCTAACGAAAAATATTTAGTGGTTCTAGGCTAGAGACATGTTCCAACATCGTAAAACAAAGCAACTGTCACTAACTTGTCTGAAATACATCCCAAGTGTGATACCTCATTCCACATATGTGAGTATATCGTAGCTCATCCAGATACCTTCAGGTATATAGGGCAGTGTTATAGTACGTAAAGTCTATGGGAATTCTCTCACTGTACAGTTTTGCATTAGACAACGCTTATACGGATTGGGCCTCCACGTACTTTCAGGTATATATGGGTGGACAACACTAGGTTTCTATCCTCTCTATCTGGTTTTCCACCAGAGCCTTAAATTCTTTAAACCTGTCAAAGACTTCAGATTTATTCTTGAGGAAATATATCCATGTATTCCTTGAGAAGTCATCTACAAATGATACATATTACACAGAATTACCCAGTGATGGAATCAACACAAGTCCAAACACATCACTGTGCACAAGCTCTAATATTTGTTTCACCGTCTTACCACCAGAGGGGAAAGTCGCCCGATTCTGCTTCCCATATACACAATTTTCACGGAAATCATAATCCAGAGAGGTATTACACATAATTTCTACCATACCTTTACCATGAAGTATTCTAAAGCCCTTCTTTCTGATATGTCCAAGCCTTTGATGCCATAGCATGGTATTTTTTCTGAAGACCACTAGATTTTCTGCTCCACTTTCAGGAACCATAGAACTGTTGCACCCATCAATAACAATGCTACGTTGCATCTTGTATAGAGTTCCAATCTGAACTCCTTGCATCAATACCAGTGCTCCCCGAACCATCTTGCAGGTAACTTTCTCCAACATTTTTTTACACCTGCATCATCCAGCTTGCTTATAGAAATCAGATTTCTAGCTAA
Source organism: Pinus tabuliformis (assembly GCA_031772625.1). Lineage (NCBI taxonomy): Eukaryota > Viridiplantae > Streptophyta > Pinopsida > Pinales > Pinaceae > Pinus > Pinus tabuliformis. Next base: position 1,311,410,256 of record CM062804.1, read on the forward strand.
TGCAGGAATACGCAGAACACCCAGAAGTGTTCTAATCCTTCCACCTTGTAGCTTCAACTTTTCTTTTCCACAACTAATGATTCTATCCTCCTGTCATCCCCTAAGAATACATCACTACCATCATATTTCTCGTACTCGCAGAACCACTCTCTATGGGTAGTGAAGTGAAAGGATGCACCTAAGTCAATCAACCATGCCTCTTGATCTAAATGTGTACTTAAAGAAGAAGCCAAGTGCACATCCCCACCTTCATCTCAAGTGGTTTTCACCTCTACAGAAGGAATGTCATTAGATCCCTTTCCTTTCTCAGGAGATTTAGATTTATAGTCCCTTTTGTAGTGCCCTTCCTTTTCACATTTCCAACACACATTTACAGGTTTTCCTAGAGATTTCTATCTCCCTCTAGATTTAGATCTCCCCCTCAAGGACTTATTTTTGTTTTTGTTCTCGGACCATCCCCGTACAGACAAGGCATCACCATTCTGGATCTCCCTATTTTTCAATATCATCTCCTCTGTCAGCAAGGATAAGACTATTTCATCAAACTGCAAGGCATTTTCATTGTTACCTATTCCAACAACCAAACTATCCCACAAATCTGGTAGAGAACACAACAAACTGATGCACTTATCTTCATCTAAAATTTTAATATCAACAGATAATAACTAGCTTACCATAATATTAAATACATTCAGATTCTTTGTCACTGAGTCTCCATATTTCATCTTTAGGTTATACAACTTTTTCCATAGGAACAGTTTATTCACCAGAGACTTATATTGGTACAAAGTCCCCAACTTGTCCCACAAAGCCTTTGACGTAGCTTCCCTTAATAGATTCAACAATGCTAAATCTGAGACACACAATTGTATTGTGTTTTTTTCCTTTCAATCCAACTTCTTCCATTCTTCATCAGACACTGTCGTTGGTTTAGTACCTGGATCTACTATGATCCACTGATCTTTATCCACCAGTAGATCCTCCATCTTGAGTTTCTACAACTCAAAACACTGACCATTAAATTTCTCGATCTCTATCTTTCCACTACCCGCCATCTTCTTTCACCACAAGAATCAATCCTACAGATCTCCCACCGAACAGGGTCTACCATAGGCCCAAGAAAAACCCCTCAGTAGCAAAGGTGTCCCCTTGAAGCCAAAAAATATTTGTTACCAAACGTAGATTTTAACCCTGTACATAAATTAACTACATACGCATTCTAAAAACATAAAATAAACAATGGCGAGAGCATAACAAATAAAACAAATATACAAAAAGATTTTCCTATAGATCCCAAAACCGAGACTACCAGATTGATTTTTCATTATGTTCCTTTCAATGTTACAATACATATATATACATGTCAAAGCGTCCATAAACCCTAAACCTAACCCTAGATTAGAACATAATCGCAGTTCCCTTGACCAGATCTACAAAATACCATGGATCAAAAACCATCGCCCCCAAAACCATGTGCAAATCCATGCACAAAACCATAGGTAGGTCCTCCCACCTAATATAGGGTCCAAAAAAATATTCCTGGGGCACTGCCTCGGACCCCGAGCATGGGGGCTACCGCCCCCCTCAAACCCCCCAATAGGGGGGGGGGGGGGGGGGTATAATGCGCCCAACACAACGAAGCGAGAGCTTACTGGCCCCCCTCTTGCCCCCTGGCTTCACTACTAGGGCTAGTCATGGAAAGAATATAACACAACCCAACAAACTGCTGAAGTGGAATTTGTTTCATTTTCATTTATTCCTCTTTCATTTTGTCACTTATCCTTGCTAGCCTATAATAAGTAATTCACCATTTATTTCCTCTTGTCAATTCCAATAGTAATTTACATAGCCAATAAATAAATAGTTAACCACAAGTAGATCCCAATATATTGTTCTTTCCATCATTCAACTTGGAATACATGTCCCATGAACTTGGTTTGATTTATTTACATGGAAACTTAACCGAAGGTTGTTACATTTCTCTTGTCCATAAGAACGATTAGTTGTCCAAAAAATATGATAGGGTGTATGTCCTCTAATCTTGAGATTATAGTTTATAATTTGTTTTTGGATCTATTCTATCTTCCTTCATGACTCTCCAGAGATATTGCAACCCCAAACCTGACATCCATATAAAATAACAAGAGTGATGATAGTTTCTTATAGAAGTTTATTTTTATTCCAAATATAAAGATCTACTAACTAAAATTGTTTTCAAACCCATAATAAGCTTTCCAAACCCCATTTACTATTTTTTCAGTGCTATAATTTCAATCAAGTTTGTGATGGATGTCGATTCTAATATTATTTGTATGGAAGGAACTTCCTCCAAGTTGTTGTTGTCATATATGAAAGTATCATATGTAATCTTTCTAGATTTAATTATCATGACTTTTGTTTTGTTGATATTAATAGTCATATACAAATCTTGGAATAGAATTGTTGGTGGATCCTTAGATACTTCCAAATTTTATAATGACTCCTTTCCAAAAGAAAAATATCACCAAGATAAAGGTGAAGAATTATGACTATACCACAAAGCGTGGGGCATCTTCCAAACACTCTTCTAGCTTATTAATGTATATACCAAAAATGGTAGGGGATATGGGGCACCCTTGATTCTATTAGATATTGCGTTTAGTTTCTTCCAACCCACCTTCAATGGCACTAAACTTGGAAAACAACATTCTCATAAAACATTGTCACAAAAACCCTCAACTTGAGAGGAACCATTATCTTTTTTGGCTTCTTCCACACATTTGTCTTGAGAATATTGTCAAAATTATTTTCTAAATTCAATGAAACAACATAAGGGATTAGTTTTATTATTGCGACATTCCGCCTCAATAACCTTGAGAATAAAAATATGGTCCACATTTAATGATATCTCCTAAAACCATCTTTTACTTTAGCCCTTTTATCATGGCTTTCTAGCTATGAGCTAATCTTCTTTTCCAAAATAATTCTTTATAACCTGGCTAAAATATGGGTAATCATAATGTCCTATAATTAGAGGGAATTCTTTTATCCTCACTTTTAAAGATTCATACAATAAGGCTCTTAGTCAAAGGCTTATGAAAACCTTTGTTTATTGCCGAATTGAAGAGGTTATATATGTGATGGATAAGGATAAGCTCTCAAATTTTAAAAATTTCAGATTAGTAACCTTCAATGTCCTTAACTTTCCTAATTGCAAGTTCCTTAACCCCAAACGCAGTGTCTTCCAAAGAAAATATTTCATCTTTTATATGGGCATTCAAAATGGTGTCCATGCATTATGAGTCCCATACAAAATTTTAAGGTAGGAATTCTAGTTATTCTAGGGAATATAATTATTTTCTTTAGTATTATGAATTAGAATTTTCTTCTGAAACTTCCTAGGATCTAATTTAGATAGGTGCAAAAATATTCTCTTGCTTTCTATTTATACAATACCTTTTATTCCCTTTAAATAACATCTTTGTATGTTTTTAATCTTATCAATCCTTAAAGTTTAATTAGGAGCATCCCTAATTACGTTTCTAGCAATTTTACAGTCATTACCATACCAAGGGTTAGTTGTTCTATTATTATTTTTACATGACACCTTGATAAATACTTGTTAATGGAAATAGAGAAGGTTGTAGTAAAATTATGATATAGGTTTTTGATGTTATCCTTATAATTCAAGAGGTGTAAATCCATATTTAAATCATTTAGGAAGAAACAAATTTTATTTTTTTCAAAGAATAAGGTGCCTTTAATTCTCATAATTATCTTGCATAGGGCTCTTGTGCACAACAAAGTTTAGACTTAAGGTTAAAGGTACATGATCAATGTTGGAATCATTGTCATTGAAGAGGTCAAAATTTACTTTTTGGTTGGAAATAGGGATATTTTTCATATCACATATTCCATGACACTAATTCTAAGCCTATGAATACAATTCATCTAGTTGGAATTTGGCCACTTGATTACACCACTGCAAATTATTAGGTCTTGAGAACTACAAAGTTTGACTATCTCAATACCAAATAAATTCTTGGTTAATTTCTTAACATTTCTTATATCTACTAGCTAAAAAAAGGTCCTCATATAGAAATAGAAGATTGGGTTTAGACTCATTGTTTAGAAGAATAACTTAGTTAGTTTCAGTTCTAACATTAAAGCCTCATAAAAAGATATTTTTAACTTCGTTCTTCAAATTGGGAATATCTTGTTCTAAGGTATTATAACGGAAATTTTTATCTAGATTAATTTTCTTATAGAAGGAAGAGTTGACATATGAGAAATAACAAATGCAATATAAATCCTCTTACCATTAATTTCAAATATTTCTATCTAGTTTAATTGACTAAGAGGGCCTATTTTATGAAGCTAAATATAACACGAAACATATTTTTCATATAACAAGCTACTCATCCAAACCCTTTTCGAGATGATTTCTTGTTGCATGTTGATCACAAGATGAATCCATCTATGTGAGGGACCTATTGATGCCCCGAAAATCGTTGTATCAACATTGGGGGATAACCACCCAATCCAGACCTTAATACAACTCCTTTTCCATTTGGAATGGTGGCTCCGACTGGGAATAATGGGACCAGTTTCCTAGTAATGAATAAAAGGGGTGGATGAATGATTGATTATCTAATCTAACGATAGGCGAATAATTTAATCTATCAGCAAAATAAAAGAACTACTACTAATCCCGGGAACTCTTGTTCTTTGAAATGTAGCGCTTGATGATCTTTGTCTATTGACAAGCATATAGATGACTCTATCTAATAAACATAGACATTTAATCATTCAAGGATTACTTTGTTTAAATAGTTAAACAAAGTGATTAACACAATATTGCTACACTTATCATTTATATTATCGATACATATATGATCGAAAGGAAAGCATACTGTAGACATCCAATAGTGGAAGGAATAAAGAATGTTGTTTAAAACACATGCATATATCCGATAATAGCAAAAGCGATCAAATGATAATTCATATAAAAAGAATGAATTCAGACATAGATAATAGTACCATATGAGCTGCTAATCACTCCCAATATCAATCGCTGTTTGAGATTCTTCTTCCGACTCAGAAATACTTTCAAACAAAGACAGTAGTGCACATTCGCATAAAAGCTTCTTTGTCAAAATTAGAATAATTGGTCCAGTTTTATAAAAGAATATGCCTGAAGTACAGTAGTGCAACTTTAGGTTTTAAGTCATATACAAAACTTACTACCCTTTCCAAATACATGAAAGGGTCTATAAATACTTAATTAAGCTAACTACCTATGAAACTGAAATCCTACTTAATTGGTATCAATTGATTCTGAATATCTCTTTCACAGCAATCTGGCAGTCGGTGGCATGAATCATCATTTAGGCTGTTTGCCTTTAAACCTGAGTTGGCATATCGCAAGCATTGGCTCCACTTCGGGTGGTCTGTTGAGGCGAGAATTGAGTTGGGCAGCATAGGTGGCATCCTGTGTATCGGGAATGATATACCTGATTGCATCTGTAAGGCATTTGAGGGCGGCTCTCTGGCTATATGGTTTGACTAAGAAGAACCAATAGGTTGTCCCATGTCAAATTGTTAATTCCTGCGATTAAACTCCCATTTTTCTCTAGTTCCGGATAACATCGCTGCTCCAATGTTTTAGCCACTGTCAAATTACCTGGAGTACATTGAGAAATCATGTTAGACAAGTAGAGAGTATTATTAACCAATTCAACCAAATTACTTATGGTTGATTTGCATCTTGAAATCGCTCTCTCTGCTTTCATTAACTGGGACTGCCATTCTGTAAATAATATCTCCTTATGTGATTCTAAAATCTTTGGTAAATTAGCCGCCTGTCCCTGATCGATATCTGGCCACTCAAGAAAATTAGTGAATGTTTCATCGGCTTGATCCAAGTCTGTTCTAGCTTTTTTTGATTTTTCACTTATTGATGTCGTCAAATCGCATAACGGTTCCGCCTGGGCAATTTGTTGACATAAAATATTTATCTGTGTTATCAATGCCTTGTTTATCTGTAATGCTTCTGCTCTGAATTCAGCTAGCTGTGGAAGATTCTTTGTTTTCTCTAGCTGGGCTGATAGTTGAGCAATTTTCTCATCTTTTGACTTCATCATTTGTTCATTTGCTGTTTTTAGTTGTGCCAATGCCTCGGATAGCTCTTTCTGCTTTTGGACTCCACTGTAATCAATCCTTTTTTTCTCTTCCTGTAATTGTTTAGTCAATTGATTATTTATTTGCTGTTGTGTAAACAATTGTCGTTCTGCTTGCTCCGCCTTCTGCTGTGCCTCAGATAGTTGTGCTTGTAGTGAAAAGATCTCCTGGTCTTTTGCTTTTAATAAATTACTCACCTCTAGTGCCTTGTCTATTGTCGCTGCCGAATAGGCTCCAGCATATTGGGATAGTTTTGTGAGGTCATCAGACGGGTCAAATTCCTCTTTCCAAACCACGTTGCCCGTCACTGTTTGTTCTGGGAATAGGGAAGGTTGATCAGTCCTTCTCCTCTTCCTCTGTCGTTTTACCACAACCTTGTGTCTTGGGCTATAGAGACATCTAAGGGAGGAATTTCTTCTATTTGCAAAATAATCTGATCGGAGGGATCCTTTGGGATTATCTCTACTTCTTTCGAACTGGGTAGGCCGCTAGTTCCACTTGGAACCTGTTTTGAAGTTGTATCCTGTGTATCAGCCGCTTTTGATGTCTCGGTTTCCTTAGAGCACTCAATATTGTTGATGATTGAGTCGAATTGCTGCCATTCCTGGAGCAATTTTGGGTCAATTTGAGTATCTACATTCACCTCTATGCTACTCTGTACCTGCTCTTTCATCTGGGTTTCCTCTTGTTTTTCCATATGCACTCCCTCCTGTTCTTTTGATGTAACAGGAGGTTCCTTAGTGAGTCGCTGCTCAGGCTCACTTGATTCTGTCGTTGGGGTTGTTGCTAACAGATCTAGAGGCAGAGTTTGCAACCTCTGTTCTCTAAGTCTGTTGAATTCAACTAACCTGTCATCTTTGTATTCCATTCTGGCCAGCGATTTAACTTGGGACATTGACTCGGCTGAGGAGAACAGGTCATCGAACTTATCTTCTTTATGATCAAACTTTGTCAATTTGGCCTGTTCAAGTGCATTATAGGCGATTTTGTTTGGATCAAATCGCCTATTAGGGAGAGTTGCTAGAGTTAATGCCTTCATCTTTTCAGCTTCTTTCTCTGCATGTTTAAAATCATGCAAAGTGTAGACACCACATCTCAGAGGAAAAGAGGGCCAAACCTGCTTCTTATTTTTCTTTAGAGTTTGTGTAACTCCTTCGGACATAATCTGATAGGCTATCTCCCTAGCCAATAGTTTATCGGGTATGTACAAAGGAAGGACATGAGGTTTGGCTTGGCTGCCGAAAATTCTTATATAAGTAAATTTTTCCTCTCCGAACCATCTTCCTATGGATGTCAAATCGACACTGCTTGGTAGGAAATCTTAGGAGCAGGTTTATCAAAAATAGAGTAATGAATGGGTAACATAAAGCCATTGCAGACTTGGTATAAATGGTGTTTATAGTAAGTTTTCCACAACTTCTGATGGTATATGTGAATGGGCATGGGGTCTTGTGAATTCCACCTCCATCCAAGCGCGAGAAATTCAGAATTAAAACACAGGGTGTCCAGGATATACGCACTGTAGTAGAATGGGGGAATAAGCCTTTCAGTGACGCGGGTTTTGCTTCTAAAATCAAGAACTGCTATTGCTAGCTTATCTGACAGTATAGTTGCCCAATCCATTATTTCACTATTACATGCCGCTTCCATCAAGGGAACCATTTCTATAGTGAAATTAGCGGAATCGTGCAACCCCCACAATCTACACATCATTATCCCAACATAACAATAAGGAGAACATAGAGAATCAACAGAGTACTTACCCGAAGATTCATGCTTGTGTTTTGCCAGATTTTGCCTCCAATCCTGAATGGGTTCGGATTCAATTTCGTTCTCATATTGGAATTTCTCCAGAAATGCCTTGTTGTACTTCTTCTCTGGTACAGGCAAATGATAAATTTGCCTCAAATCATTAGATTGAAATGAACCGAAGATTCTCCCATCTCTGGTGCAAAAGGTTCTGTCTGTGATTGGGATTTCCTCAATTGCCCACCTCACTACATCCGTATATGGGAGAATTTGTTCTCGAGCTGCTATCCAATGAAGGAAAGAGTCGGCTAAGTCCTTTAGAGTAGCATCAGATTTTCGAGTGGTATCTACTGTGGCTTGTACTGCTATCACCTCGTGTTCTTCGGCCTCAATCAAATTATAGGTACTTTGCCAAGTAGTTTTGCAGAGTCCTAGACATGTAGTGTCGGATATCAATCCCTTTCTCTTAGTTCCTGGATCAGCGATGAGTTGTCCTGTGGCTGGCAAAGCGGAAGCGATTGCAGTTTTCTTAGAATTCTTCCCCATTCTGCTTGAATCTATTGCTTCGGAAGAGTTCTGCACAGGAGTGAAAATGAACGTAATACAGAGAATTGGTAGCACAAACCAAATATGAGCAAGATATATTGATCAATGCACGGTGAAGGATTAACTTAAAGTGGCCGCGGATACAATCTATGAAAAGATTTTTAGACTTACTATTTCATTAAATGGCCATTAAAACCTGCCAATCCTTTAAATGCCCATCATATCGTTTATTGGCCGAATGATTTGTTTAAGCGTGCCTTGGATGTTTTGGCGGTTGAGCACATGTGAATTGCTGTTGGGAAGATAAGGCCTTTAATACAAATTAATCGTAATATCCCTGCTTTAACAATTCTTTGAAATTCGCGCTTTTGGCTTTATCGCAATCGGCGGTCGGGGAAAACTTAATCGTTATATTGGTTCCTTTTAGAATCCCCGATTGCCGATAGCGATATCGCATTGCATCGAGAGTATTAACTGAGCACTTTGAAAGGCATGCATGGTACATCCCCGATCGTCGATAGCGATATCGCATCGCATCGGAGTGAAAGGGACGTTTGTTATGATAACTCGTTATTGCAAATATCCGATAGCCTTTTGCGTGTTGTCACGTCGGGGAAAACCAATGGGTCTTTAAGTTATGCCTCCTTTGTCATTGCGACATGTGATCTTGCAATCGCTTTATCGCAATGATAAAAGATTAATCATTTATATATTATAAGACCAAATAATTGGTTTATCAAAAAGGTTTTGTAATGTTTTCATTTTGTTTTCGGATCTTTTTGAATAATACTAAATTGATACCAATTAAAATAAAAAGGGACCCATTTATATTATAGTTTTGAGAATAAAAATGATATGAAATGGGGGGTTGTTGTAGAGCACAACAATTGGCGATTTGTTGGAAGAAGCAGTTATCTCTGAAAAGTACAGAAATACTTAAACTTTTTCAAAATAGAAATCTCATCAAAGGGGAAAATTCTAATATAACTAGGTATATATGCATTCCAAATAAAATGAAATTATTTTTTGCTAATTTCCTCTCTTGTTTAAAATTAGATACATTCTAAGTTTTAAATTGGCCTCTATTGGTTGATAATGATAAAACAAAAAACTTTTCCAAATCAGCTTTTAGAATTGACTCCTTTTTCATAGGTAGAGCCTTTGCTGCCAGCAAACGTTCATAGTTTCGACAGGGATACCTTTTAACCATGTTATTGTCCATTGTCCCATCCATTTCAGAGTATGATTAACAGAATGAATTCAAAACATGCTTTTCACATTTTGCATTTCTTTTCTATTTTTCTGTTATTTTGTAAGATAAAAAGCCATTGTCCTGGTTTGGTGACCAGCTGAGTGACAATGCCATTCACTGGTAGTAATTTAACCGAACAAGTTGGCTCGTGATGACACCCCTTGTCTTATAATTCTAATCCATTACCCTGTTTTGGTATGCAGTATTGGTAATGTTGGTTAAACTATTTCCCTATGATCATGGTAAGCAGGCTTGTAATAAGACCTCTTATCTTTTATATCAAATATTTTAGAATTACACTCTGAGTAATCATAAGCTTTGGTGAGTGGGATGGACAATTTTCTCCTTAAGAGTAAATGGATGACAAGGTAAGAGTTAAAGATGTTGAAGTTGGATTAGTTCCTATTTTGATATTGATAACCCTTTTGTGACCAATTTGAAAACATAAAATGATTTACAATATTTCTAAACTTTGAGAAGCGTTCAAAAAACTTGAAGTGTGGTTTCAGAATGCAATTATACCTAGTTTCCTAGAAATTATCCCTTTTGTTTAAGACTTTTATTATTTTAAAAGCAAATATCAACACTACTTCTTTTGAACAACTTTTAAGTACAGCAAAGGTCAATGGAAGATACCTTACAACTTTATTTTCTAATGGTCCTACAAACTACAAAATTCTATTAAACTAAAAAGGAGAAGGGGTTACCTCCCCAATTGAAGATTTTTTTTAAGATAAGACCATTAACAGGGAGAGAATCTCTCAAACTTGATAAATCTTGTAATATGAAGGTCGAATGGCCTATCTTCTCACAGATCTGAAATGGCCCAAGCCACATCTTCTGGAACTTGGTGTGTTTTCCCTTATCTTCATGGGCTTTGTCCCATTTCAGAACTAAATCACCGACTTGAAATTGTTTTGAACCAGATGAGGCTGAATCAAAGGATGACTTGATAATTTGCTGATGTTTTGCATGAATAACCTTGGCCTTTTCTCTTTCCTCTTCTAATTTTAGAATTTGGTCATGTCTAAGTTGAATAGAAGAGGAAGGGCTTTCCTCAGTAAACTGAACTAGGGCTAGAGAAGGAAGGACAAGATTTGTTGGTAGCACTGCTTCTTTTCCATACACGAGATTAAACAGGGAAGAACCTATGGAAGCCTTCTGTGTTATCCTATCAGCCCATAGTGCAAATATTAAGGATTTGTTCTGTTATCACTAGGAACTATAGTTCATGTATATAAGAGTGTCCATAAGTTTTTATAAAGTATTGAGGTCTTGTAAATAGGTTTGTTAGTTGATGTCAATTTCAAATTTGAAATTCAAGAGTTGTGGATGAGAATTCGTGTAAAGGCAAGATCATTAGACACCCTCCATCATTGTTAGTTATGTCATGTCATGTCATTGGTACTTTGCGCAGTTTCGCAGCGCGGGTATGATGTCTTTGGTACTTGCGCGGTTTCGCAGCGCGGGTGTGATTGGGCAGTTTTGCTGCGAAATAATGTTTGCGTGTTTTCGTAGCGCTCTGTTTGTCAGCGATTTCGTAGCGCATCCTCTTAAATTTGAACTGCCCGCGCTACGAAATCGGAGTTTCAGGGTTTTTTGCAGCGTTTTTCTCTGAATGTCTAATCCGAGAGTAGTGAGTCACAAATCTGGTTATGATTGTCTTTTCACACCCTTTCTATGTCATGATTAGCCATTATTTTGCCATAAGGTCCGAAGTCATATAGTTGTGTGTCAGTTTGTAGGACGTTATAGGGGGTGGTCATTCCATAATGAGTTCTTCATATCATATGAATGTTTTTTGCTCTATGAAAAGCCTGAGCTTTGTTTTAAACGGACTACTGCAAGCGAGCCTGCTCCCTACAGCTAAAGATTGTTTTCGTGCTGCAAAACACCGTCATTCCCTTGTGTAAAAATACTTAAAGAAGCATGGAAAGAAAGGAACACCGTTCGGGTAAATGTGTGAGAACAGAGCCGGAGGGGTTAGATGTAACTCTCGGAAATGAGGAGGTAGCAAAGGCATTTCGAAGTGCTGGTTGTTGGCGATTTTGTGAAAAATAAAGGGTGGACATGCAGAAGTGACCAAGGCATTTGCATTGAACTTCACTGGACTGAATTCGAAGGTGGCCATGTTGGAGTTTCCGGTGTCCCCTGAAGTCATTTCTACTGTCACAGAAATCCCGAGGGGTGGCCAAGAGTGGTTCAAGAATTTCAAGTTTGACATGGGTCCGTGTAAAGAGTTCTTGAAGGGACCTTATGTAGATGAAGATCTCACTAAAGCTGTCCCAAGGAGCTATCTAAAGGAGAATTATGCTATGCTATTGACATGTATCCAGAAGTACCTGACATGTGAGGGTAGGTACAACAAAGTCTACTCATACCACTTCAAGCTGCTATTACACTTCACTGGTAAGAGTTCAATAGACATACCTTTTTACTTGTTCAGAGTATTAGCAAGATGTGTGAATAAGATTCAGTTAAAGAAAGATGCTTATGAAACATCTCTTTTTCATCATGGTCTGGTTAAATTGCTGGTGTTGGATAGCCTACTTAAAATTGGTAAAGACTGGGATTCATTTGTGTTTATGGCCGGTTTCCCAAGTAAAACGGGCCTCACTCCATTACCTGTAAGAGAAAGAGAAGAAAGGAGTGAGGAAACTACTTTGGCTGAAATTAGGAGAGAAATAACAGACCATAAGAAGCCCAAAGCTAAAACAAAGAAATCAGAGAGGTCTGTAACAGTTAAAGAAACACCTGAAGCATCAATGAAGAAAACTCCTAAGCCAGCAGTTAAAGAAACACCTGAAGCATCAGTAGATAAAACTTCAAAATCATCTAGAGTATCTGAAAAGGAAACCTCTAAGTCATATCCCAAGGAAACACCTCAGTCATCAAAACAGAAGACTCACAAAAGAAAAGATGAAACTAAATCCAGTGAAGTTGAAAGGGTTTCAAGGGTGAGAACTAGAGGCCAGCTAAGCAAAGAAAAAGGAAAGTCAGCCCCTGTAGAAGAAAGTCCTATTTCAAAGGGTAGTTTAAAATGACTTACTTGAAGCCATTGAATTAGAGCAAGATCATCCAATCCAAATTGAACCACTTGAACTTGAGCAAGATCAATTGGTATCACCAATGCATATTGATCTAACACAATCCTCACCTGAAAGTTCTAAGAAGTCAAAGGCTTCTAAAAGATTAAAGTTTGAAGAACCAAGTGAAGAATATGCCTTTAAACCACGCAGACCAATGACTAGAAGGCAAATGAAAGAAGTGGAAAAAGCTCAGAAAGAGAAAGCACCTTCAGAGATGCCTAGGACAGAGGCACTTGAAGTCTTCTCTGAAATAGTCCAAGCAGCTAAAAACAAGAACAAGGATAAAGGTTGTTATCAGTCAAAGTGGAAATGTGATTGCCATTAAGAAACAAGCTGAAGCAAGTAAGGAAATACCTCAGGTTCAAAATGTTTTTAAAGAAAAGGCAGTAAGATATACAAGCTATAAGAAAGCTGTAATGAAAGGTAAAACAAGTTTGATCAGTCAAGCTAGCTCAGTATCTGATGCCTATGTATGGACAGTGCCAGCTCTGAAGCAGGCAAAGACTATGAAACAAATAAATGCAGGTCTAAGAGCAGAGAACAAGAAGTTGAAGGAAGAAGTCATCAGCCTGAAAGAGAAGCTAGACAAACTAGCTAAATGATTCAAGAAGGGATGTGTTTTCCAAATTTTGATATATTTTGGCCATCGTCTTTTTAAAGCTTTTTGAGACTTTTTGATGTCTTTACACCTGTATAGAATGACTGAAGAAATCACAGACTTGAGTTATTGTTGCTTTAAGGTTCATGTATTTAATTTTGATGACCTACAGCAGTTTCGTAGCGCGCTACGAAACTGTTGTAGATGACTGGTTATGTTGAAAACTTGAGTTTGAATGCTGAGGTCAGCAAATATTTAAAGAGATGACTTAATGCCAGCATGGAGGTTATAGAAGGTCAGTCAGATATTTAAAAAAGGATGCCAGATGTAAATATTCGAAGAAAAGGTGAAGTTTTGTTCTCTTATTGAAAGTTTCACTTTATGTCCGAGTTTTTAGGGTTATGATAGAGCTGCTGAGGTGTTAAGTGATACACTTGTCTAGTTATGGGATGGCCAGATCATGAGTTTTCTTCAGTCACACGGGACTATCCAAGGATTAAATGGCTTGAAACTGGATCATTAATACATGAACACCGATGGGAGGCAGCAACCGAGAATATAGGCTTCATTTTCTTATTGGTTGATGAATCATCTTATGCATCAGGTATCGGAGCTGTACCATACATTGAATTGCTTTCAGTTTGGGTTTGGTTATTATTGTAATGCTACAGGTGGCAAGCTCCAAGAACGCAGAGCAAAGTATACGAGGAGAAAGACTTAAAGTGCCAATGTGATGGAGTCCTCTGTTTTCGTAGCACCATATCTCTTGTAATCAATTAGTTTGTTTATGATATAGTTAAGGTCATTAATGTCTAAATTCCGAGCTCCCTTCATGCTTGTTGAGGAGTCTCATGTAGTAGTGTTTTGATTGGCTATATATAGGAATAACTTTTATGTAAAAAAGGTTGGATACTTTATAGAAAAACAGTGTTGTTTTGGGCCATTGTAAGACCTTTTTTGACAGTAATAGTAAAACAGAGTTATTCTCTTCTCAAGATTCTCGAAGGATTGTCATGTTCAAATGTAGTGATGGTGTTTTATACTTTATGTTCTTTTATAGTCTTGTTGTAATGCAATCACTCAGAATTCATAATTATATGCTCTGACTTCCTGTGTATTCAGCAAGCTATGTTTTGGTGGAGTATGTTTGACATGTAATGCTAAGAGCCTTGATTTCCATGAGATCACCGTGTTTTCCTTGTTTACTTAATATTATAGACTCCATAGCCCAATGAGAGCCAGTTTGATGTGTTTCCAACCAGTTATGCTTTCATAAGTGAATAAAGAGTTAGCCATCTAGTGTTTGAAGGATTTTATCAAGAGTTGTGAGAGAGCCCTCTCTGATCAAAGAGGCTAATCTTTGGTCTAAAGATAGGTTGAAATAGTTACATGAAATCTCGCTTGGTTGCAGCCCTCAGTAGTGATTTTGTGATAACATGTTCCATTTTTTATGATTCTGTTCGATAGTTCGCTTAATAATTTTAATCAGATTTTTATTTGTAGACTCTGCTAAACCATTACCCTGGGGATAGTAATTAGCAGAATATTTCAATTTAAATCCTCTTTTAATAGCGAAATCAAACATAGCATTGCCTGAGAAGTAAGATGCATTATAAAAAACAAGAGCATTTGGGACACCAAACCTGGTAATGATGAATTGATCTATGAATTCTATGATTACCTCAGAATTTGTTGTCTTTAAAGGAATTGCTTCAACCCACTTAGTAAAATAATCAGTAGCGGTAAGGATATACTTATGCTGTTTGGAAGAATTTGGAGTAATTTCTCCAATGATGTCCAATCCCCATTGCTCGAATGGTTGTTCAATGTTGACTGGTTGCAAAGGGAAAGCTGGTTTTCTTTGTCTTCCACTAGAAGTTTGACAATTTCGGCATTTCCTTACATATTCATGAACATCTCTAAACAGAGTGGGCCAATAATATCCAACATGAATGATTTTGTGGGCCGTTGTGTCAGCTCCAAAATGTCCTCCTGCTGGTCCATCATGTAATTCCTGCAAAACCTTTTGTGCTTCAGGTTTTTCTAGGCATCTTAATAAGATTGAATCATAATTTTGCCTAAAAAGCACATCATCAATAATTGTGAAATTTTTTGCTTTTAATCTAATGGCCCTTTTGTTTTTGTAAGACAGGTTAGGAGGTGCATATCCATTTTTCAAATAAAAGATTAGGTCAGCATATTGTGATTCAGAATCAGTAATACTTATCTGGTTGATCTCTTCAGTTTGATCTGTATCACCTGATTCTTGAATGTTGGATGCTCCTGCCAATAACCTGCAAAAACCTTGGCCTCTAACAATCTTTGCTGGTTTAATTTCTAAGTCATATTCTTAAAGTGTTGTAACCCAATTTGCCCTTTTTTCACCTAATTCCCTTTGGATTAATAGTTGCCTTACTACAGGGAAAGGAACTATAACTTTTGTATGGGCTTTTAAAAGGAAGGGTCTATAATGTTTGACAGCTTTATATACAGCAAAGGCTTGTTTTTCTACTTCGGAGTAATTCAATTCAGCACCCTGAAGATTTGAACTATAGAATGAAATGGGTGCTTCCAAATTGTGATTGTTAATCTATGTGAGTACTGCTGCATAAGACAAATCGGATGCGATAGTATACAATGTGAAATGATTAGAAAAATTAGGAGTATTTAAAGCGGGGGCATTGATTATTGATTGTTTGATTAAATCAAACGCTTCCTTTTCTATTGATCCCCATCTAAAGACTGAATTTTTCTTAATCATAGTTTGAAGTGGCAAAATGATTTGAGAAAAGTCTGGAACGAATCTTTTGACAAAATTGATTTGGCCTAAAAATGACTGCATGGATTTTTTATTATGAGGGAAAGGGATTTCAAAGATTTCTTTAATCCTGTCCAGATCAATATAAATGCCATCTTTAGAAACAATAAAGCCTAAGAGCTTTCCTTGGTCAAGAGCGAAGAAGGATTTTTTAGGGTTAAGTGAAATACTGTACCTTTTGCAGCATTGTAAGATTTGATTTAAATCATGCAAATGATTGGATTTCTTCTTAGAAAATACAGTAATATTGTCTAAGTAGACAACTACTGTTTTGTTAATCAGCCCTTTAAAAGCTATATCCATCGCTCTTTGGAACGTGGCTCCTGCATTAATAAGTCTGAAAGGAATTTTCTGATACGCATACGTTCCCCATTTTGTTCTGAATGTGGTTTTGAGTCGGTCATCAGGATGGACCAAAACTTGGTTATATCTTGAAATACCGTCTAAAAAGGACATCAACTCAGAGCCTGCCACTGATTGGAGTATCTGCTCCATAGTAGGTAATGGGAAATTATCTTTTAGGCTCGCCTTATTCAAATTTCTGAAATCTATACAAATCCTAATGTCGCCATTTTTCTTTCTGACAGGCACCATATTGGAGACCCAGTTTGAGTTCCGCACGGGAAAAATAATCTTAGCTTTCAAAAGTTTATTGAGTTCAAATTTTGTTTGAATCTCTAAGTTCGGATGTATTTTTCTCAACTTCTGTTGAATTGGTTTCTGTTTGGGAAGCATTGGAATGGTATGTTGGATGATGGATGTATCATATGTCTTTAAATCGTCATATTTCCAAGCAAAAACATGTTTATTTTTCCGTAACAGTCTAATGAATGCTTCCTTTTCTTCCATGGAAAGTCCCAATCCTAAATTAATGTTTTGAGGATTTTGCTGAGTGCCAAGGCTTATCAATTCAAACCTTAAGGTGGAACTTTGGAGCTTTGTATTGGTCACAGGTTTAAACCTGTCTTTAATATCATAAAGATCCTGAAGTTTCACCACAGGCTTTGGGATTGAATTTTCCTCGTGTTTTCCTCTCATTTGAAGGTCATGTTCGTTTTCCTCAATGATTTGATCATCATAGGACTTTTCGGAAGTTAAAAATTGTAAAATGTCTTCATCGTGGTTGAATACTCTCCAATTAGTGACATTGTCAGGAATCGATGGCCTAAAAAGTAATTCTACTGAAAATCTATCTGGGCTATAATCTTCTGAAGGTAGGAGCTTAGAAGCAACATTGGCTAGCAAGTCGGTTGCTGAATTTTGAGACCTGGGAATGGAAGAAATATTGAATGAGTGGGAGGTGAGTTCTTGTACCAGCGACTGATAATGTTTGAAATGGCTAGAAAGACAATGAATTGTATTCCTTACCTGTTTAATAATAATTTTAGAATCTCCAAACACTTTCAAATATTGAACCTTGAGGCCAATCGCTTTATATAGTCCTTGGACTAAGGCTTCATACTCAGCTGTATTATTCGTGCTTTCAAACTCTAGCCTACAGGACAGCATTGTTTTTTCTCCCTGAGGGTTAACCAAAATGCATCCTGCTCATGAGCCCTCGCTAGACTTAGACCCATCGAAATATAGTGACAAAAATAAAGAAATATTAACAATTTTATTTACAATTTCCTCAGTATCATTAAAACACCTTGACCTATCTGTTTGTGAATAATTTTTGATCTGAGATGTAGAATTGTTTACTGAGAAAGGAGATGGTTGGGCAGTGAAGTTGCCAAAGAATGACTAAGATGAATAATTCCCCAAAATGTTGTTATTAAATGCTATTGGTTGGTTTTCTTGTTCAAATTCTGTAACTATATGGGTCATGTGTTTCTCCCGATTGATTTTTATTTGATTTGGCTTTCCCTTATAGGGAAGCCACATATGGGACCAATCGCTAGAAATATACCCATGGAGTTTTTCAGACCAATCCCTACTCAATATCAAACCATAAAATTCAAGTATATCAGCGATTAAGATATCAATTCTTTGAACTACTCTAGGATCAGCTGATAGCCTGATAGTTACTGAGTTGACTTCCCCTAAAACCTGTACTTTAGTCCTGTCCAACTGCACAATATGAATAGCAGACTTTTGGGGTTCAATGTTCAGTTTGGAACAAACTGAAGCTGGAATTATGTTAGAGGATGCCCCTGAGTCAATCAAACAGTTGTGTAGGTTTCTATTGTAGATTTCGTAGGTTAGAAGGAAAGGTGGAGTATGAGAATTTGATCTATCTCCAATCAGAACTACATCAGTAGCTTCGACCATACCAGAAGGTGGTTGACATGCATCATTTGCAGCTTTAACACTGGGAAGGGGTGAAGTAGGAACAACATTTAATTCTTTGAGAAGCAATTTTTGCTGATGTTTCAATTTACTAAGTTCAAACATGGTAATGTTTGCCTTAGTCTTTTTCATGTCATCAACAATATTGTAATCCATTGAATCGGATACTACCAATGTTTTAGATGTTGACGAATATTTAAGGTTGAAGGTTGGTTTTGTGGAATTGTTACAGGTGGCTTCTTTGGGGGTACCTTTTCCTTTGTTGTAGTAGCACCTGCACTCCTTTTCTTTGAAGTTGTCTGAACAGGTTCGGAGGTACTTTTACTCCTAGTAGTGACAGGAAACGCTTCTTCTTCATTTTTTGTATCGGAGTTAGGTAATATAAAATCCCACATTCCATGACATTCAACAACTTCCTCCTCTTCATCAGTTGGTGAAGCTGTTTCTTCTTCTCCTTCTTCAAGATCCGAATCTGCATTAGATATAACATTCGGTGGTTTTGATTCAGTTTTCTTGTAATTCTCAAAGGGTCTTTTGGTTGAGGTTTTAGCTACTTGTTTTTTGATTTCAACCATTTCATTTGACATAGTCTTGAGGACCTTTTGTAGCCCTTCCATGTCATATGGATCTTTAGGAGTTTTCTTCTTTGAATCATCTTTAAAAGAAACTTTTTTGGTTTTTCTATCTTCAAGAGCAGCTTTCTTCTCTAGAGCATTAATACGTTTCTCCACAGCAAGTGCTTCTTTCATGTTTTCAGCTAAAGTTGGTTTTCCAGCCCTGTCCACAAAAATAGCTATATTGGCAGGTAGGGCAGTTATATACCACTCGCTTCTGATTTTCTCACTTGGTTTGAAGGCCGTTGGGATTTTATTCAAGAGTTTATTGAATTATGCATTAAATTCTTTAATTGGTTCCCTATGCTCTATCCTAAGATTGGAGAGATCATTTATTAGTGTAGCTAAAGACCTATCATCACCATACTTAGTAAGAAACTGTTCTTGGCAAGTCGTCCAACTGGTAATTGAACCAGAAGGCAAGGAAAAATACCAGGATCTTGTCGATCCTTGCAAATTATAAGGGAAAAGCCTAACGACAACATCTTGCTCCGTTACTCCCTTCAAATTAACTGCCAACATGAAGTTATGAATATGTTCCTCGGCTTGTGTTCCATCATCTGGATTAAACTTAGGTAGCCATTTCTTAGGAGAATCAGGTAATGCATGCAATGGTGTAGGCATGTTGACTGCACCAGGCCTGGTCCATGGATCTTCCATTGTAACCGTAGTAGTGGATGATACTACTGTTGAACTTCCAGATGTCTGGGAAGGAGTTGATATTGAGGATTGCACAGGTTGGGATGTTGAAGTTGCTAATCCCTGATGAACAACAATGTGTGATGAGGGAGTGGATGGTTGACTTCGCACTGGGAAAGGTGAGATGGAGGATGTGGATGAAAGTTCTTCACTGTCAGATCCTTCAGTGTTTTTCTTCGCCTTTTTCCTTTTGGGTAAAGGGAACTCAGTAGGTTCAATACCGAGCTTTCCACTCTGAAGTCTGGTGAGAGGGTGAGGTAAATTGAACTGCGAAGTCGCACTGCTTTGAGATACCTCAGATTTCTATGGTGATATCGAGAAGCTCTGAAGTTTATGGATAAGAGACTGAACTTCAGGAGATTCAAGACTTAATTGTTCTGGAGTATTATGAGTTTGAGCAGTGGTAGTTGATTCCTCTTCTTCTTGTTTGGATACTGGAGGACCAGCATGCAATTGGGAAGTACGAGGTGATGTGGAGGGAGAATTGCTCTTAGAATGGTCTGTATATTTGGGTTTTCTTGCCATTCACAGTTGATGGCCCTCCTTCTAGCGCCAAAAATGTTGATGCCCAAAAAATTGTTGTATCAACATTGGGGGATAACCACCCGATCCGGACCTTAATACAACTCCTTTTCTGTTTGGAATGGTGGCTCCAACTGGAGATAATGGGACCAGTTTCCCAGTAATGAATAAAAAGGGTGGATGAATGATTGATTATCTAATCTAACGATAGGCGAATAATTTAATCTATCAGCAAAATAAAAGAACTACTACTAATCCTGGGAACTCTTGTTCTTTGAAATGTAGCGCTTGATGATCTTTGTCTATTGACAGGCATATAGATGACTCTATCTAATAAACATAGACATTTATTCATTCAAGGATTACTTTGTTTAAATAGTTAAACAAAGTGATTAACATAATATTGCTACACTTATCATATATTATATATTACGAACATATATGATCAAAAGGAAAGCATACTGTAGACATCCAATAGTGGAAGGAATAAAGAATGCTGTTTAAAACACATGCATATATCTGATAATAGCAAAAGCGATCAAATGACAATTCATATAAAAAGAATGAATTCAGACATAGCTAATAGTACCATATGAGCTGCTAATCACTCCCAATATCAATCGCTATTTGAGATTCTTCTTCCGACTCAGAAATACTTTCAAACAAAGACAGTAGTGCACATTCACATAAAAGCTTCTTTGTCAAAATCAGAATAATTGGTCCAGTTTTATAAAAGAATATGCTTGAAGTACAGTAGTGCAACTTCAAGTTTTAAGTCATATACAAAACTTACGACCCTTTCCAAATACATGAAAGGGTCTATAAATACTTAATTAAGCTAACTACCTATGAAACTGAAATCCTACTTAATTGGTATCAATTGATTCTGAATATCTCTTTCACAGCAATCTGGCAGTCGACGACATGAATCATCTTTTAGGCTGTTTTCCCTTAAACCTGAGATGGCATATCGCAAGCATTGGCTCCACTCTGGGTGGTCTGTTGAGGCGAGAATTGAGTTGGGCAGCATAGGTGGAATCCTATATATCGGGAATGATATACCCGATTGCATCTGTAAGGCATTTGAGGGCGGCTCTCTGGCTGTATGGTTTGACTAAGAAGAACCAATAGGTGTCCCATGTCAAGCTATTAATTCCTGCGATTAATGTCCCATTTTTCTCTAGTTCTGGATAACATGACTACTCCAATGTTTTAGCCACTGTCAATTTACCTGGAGTACATTGAGAAATCATGTTAGACAAGTAGAGAGTATTATTAACGAATTCAACCAAATTACTTGTGGTTGATTTGCATCTTGAAATTGCTCTCTCTGCTTTCATTAACTGGGACTACCATTCTGTAAATAATATCTCCTTATGTGATTCTAAAATCTTTGGTAAATTAGAGGCCTGTCCCTGATCGGTATCTTGCCACTCAAGAAAATTAGTTAATGTTTCATCGGCTTGATCCAAGTCTGTTCTAGCTTTTTTTGATTTTTCACTTATTAATGTCGTCAAATCGCATAACGATTCGGCCTAGGCGATTTTTTGACATAAAAGCTTTATCTGTGTTATCAATGCCTTGTTTATCTGTAATGCCTCTGCTATGAATTCAGCTAGCTGTGGAAGATTCTTTGTTTTCTCTAGCTGGGCTGATAGTTGAGTAATTTGCTCATTTTTTGACTTCAACATTTTTTCATTTGCTTCTTTTAGATGTGCCAATTCCTCGGATAGCTCTTTCTGCTTTTGGACTCCACTGTAATCAATCCTTTGTTTCTCTTCCTACAATTGTTTAGTCAATTGATTATTTATTTGTTGTTGTGTAAACAATTGTCGTTCTACTTGCTCCGCCTTTTGCTGTGCCTCTGATAGTTGTGCTTGTAGTGAAAAGATCTCCTGGTCTTTTGCTTTTAATAAACTACTCACCTTTGATGCCTTGTCTATTGTCGCTGCCGAATAGGCTCCAGCATATTGGGATAGTTTTGTGAGGTCATCAGAGGGGTCAAATTCCTCTTTCCAAACCACGTTGCCCGTCACTATTTGTTCTGGGAATAGGTAAGGTTGATCAGTTCTTCTCCTCTTCCTCTGTCGTTTTACCACAGCCTTGTGTCTTGGGCTATAGAAGACATCTAAGGGAGGAATTTCTTCTATTTGCAAAATAATCGGATCGAAGGGATCCTTTGGGATTATCTCTACTTCTTTCGAACTGGGTAGGCCGTTGGTTCCACTTGGAACCTGTTTTGAAGTTGTCTCCTGTGTATCAGCCGCTTTTGATGTCTCGGCTTCCTTAGAGCTCTCAAGATTGCTGATGATCGAGTCGAATTGCTGCCATTCCTCGAGCAATTTTGGGTTAATTTGAGTATCTACATTCACCTCTATGCTGCTCTGTTCCTGCTCTTTCGTCTGGGTTTCCTCTTGTTTTTCCATATGCACTCCTCCTGTTCTTTTGATGTAACAGGAGGTTCCTTAGTGAGTCGCTGCTCAGGCTCACTTGATCCTATCGTTGGGGTTGTTGCTAACAGATCTAGAGGCAGAGTTTGCAACCTCTATTCTCTAAGTCTGTTGAATTCAACTAACCCGTCATCTTTGTATTCCATTCTGTCCAGCGATTTAACTTGGGACATTGACTCGGATTAGGAGAACAGGTCATCGAACTTATCTTCTTTATGATCAAACTTTGTCAATTTTGCCTGTTCAAGTACATTATAGGCGATTTTGTTTGGATCGAATCGCCTATTAGGGAGAGTTGCTAGAGTTAATGCCTTCATCTTTTCAGCTTCTTTCTCTGCATGTTTAAAATCATGCAAAGTGTAGACACCACATCTTAGAGGAAAAGAGGGCCAAACCTGCTTCTTATTTTTCTTTAGAGTTTGTGTAACTCCTTCGGACATAATCTGATAGGCTATCTCCCTAGCCAACAGTTTATCGGGTATGTCCAAAGGAAGGACATGAGGTTTGGCTTGGCTGCCGAAAATTCTTATATAAGTAAATTTTTCCTCTCCGAACCATCTTCCTATGGATGTCAAATCGACCCCTGCTTGGTAGGAAATCTTAGGAGCAGGTTTATCAAAAATAGAGTAATGAATGGGTAACATAAAGCCATTGCAGACTTGGTATAAATGGTGTTTATAGTAAGTTTTCCACAACTTATGATGGTATATGTGAATGGGCATGGGGTCTTGTGAAGTCCACCTCCATCCAAGCACGGGAAATTCAGAATTAAAACACAGGGTGTCCAGGATATAAGCACTGTAGTAGAATGGGGGAATAAGCCTTTCAATGACGCAGGTTTTGCTTCTAAAATCAAGAACTGCTGTTGCTAGCTTATCTGACAGTATAGTTGCCCAATCCATTATTTCACTATTACATGCCGCTTCCATCAAGGGAACCATTTCTATAGTGAAATTAGCTGAATCGTGCAACCCCCACAATCTACACGTCTTTATCCCAGCATAACAATAAGGAGAACATAGAGAATCAACAGAGTACTTACCCGAAGATTCATGCTTGTGTTTTGCCAGATTTTGCCTCCAATCCCGAATGGGTTCGGATTCAATTTCGTTCTCATCTCGGAATTTCTCCAGAAATGCCTTGTTGTACTTCTTCTCTGGTACAGGAAAATGATACATTTGCCTCAAATCATTAGATTGAAATGAACCGAAGATTCTCCCATCTCTGGTGCAAAAGGTTCTGTCTGTGATTGGGATTTCCTCAATTTCCCACCTCACTACATCCGTATATGGGAGAATTTGTTCCCGAGCTGCTATCCGATGAAGGAAAGAGTCGGCTAAGTCCTTTAGAGTAGCATCAGATTTTCGAGTGGTATCTATTGTGGCTTGTACTGCTGTCACCTCGGGTTCTTCGGCCTCAATCAAATTATAGGTACTTTTCCAAGTAGTTTTGCCGAGTCCTATACATGTAGTGTCGGATATCAATCCCTTTCTCTTAGTTCCTGGATCAGCGATGAGTTGTCCTGTGGCTGGCGAAGCGGAAGCGATTGCAGTCTTCTTAGACTTCTTCCCCATTCTGGTTGAATCTATTGCATCAGAAGAGTTCTGCACATGAGTGAAAATGAACGTAATACAGAGAATTGGTAGCGCGAACCAAATATGAGCGAGATATATTGATCAATGCACAGTGAAGGATTAACTTAAAGTGGCCGCAGATACAATCTGTGAAAAGATTTTTAGACTTACTATTTCATTAAATGGCTGTTAAAACCTGCCAATCCTTTAAATGCCCATCATATCGTTTATTGGCCGAATGATTTGTTTAAGAGTGCCTTGGATGTTTTGGCGATTGAGCGTAGGTGAATCGTTGTTGGGAAGATAAGGCCTTTAATACGAATTAATCGTAATATCCCTGCTTTAACAATTCATTGAAATTCGCGCTTTTGGCTTTATCGCAATCGGTGGTCGGGGAAAGCTTAAATCGTTATATTGGTTCCTTTTAGAATCCCCAATTGCCGATAGTGATATCACATCGCATCGGGAGTATTAACTGAGCACTTTGAAAGGCATGCATGGTACATCCCCGATCGCCGATAGCGATATCGCATCGCATCGGAGCGAAAGGGACGTTTGTTATGATAACTCGTTATTGCCGATATCCAATAGCCTTTTGTGTGTTGTCGCTTCGGGGAAAACCAATGGGTCTTTAAGTTATGCCTCCTTTGTCATTGCGACATGCGATCTTGCGATTGCTTTATCGCAATGATAAAAGATTAATCATTTATATATTATAAGACCAAATAATTGGTTTATCAAAAAGGTTTTGTTAAATGTTTTCATTTTTTTTTTGGATCTTTTTGAATAATACTAAATTGATACCAATTAAAATAAAAAGGGACCCATTTCATATTATAGTTTTGAGAATAAAAATGATATGAAATGGGGGGTTGTTGTAGAGCACAACAGGACCTTAGACTCATTATAGTTGCATGTTTCAACTAGTAAAATAATACAATTTCACTTGGGATCGAACTATACATAGGACCTTTATGCCATGCAAAGACGCAACAATACAAATACAACTTTTATATTTCTAATCATTGCTCATTTCCCCCTTTTTTTTGCTTCCTTTACCTTTTTAACCTCCTTCTTTAGCTCAACTTGGTTTTGTTGGAATGAGGTCCTCATTTATAAATATTCTTATCTCTTTTGATTGCATATATAGTATTTATTCATTTCAATTAAGCTATTAGGTAATAAATCTACTTTTATAAAAGTGGAAAAAACTATCATAACATTGTTTTCAACTAGTCATGGACAACCATCTTTGACTATTATCCATATATGTGAATTGACCCATCACTATTATCTAAGAAAAACCACACCACCTAAATTAACTCAACAATAGTTTGTAAGGTATCGAATTTCTCTTTGACCAAATGAGTCTAGGTCTTTGGAATTAACCCATTTTATTATTTCCAAGGAAATGAGCTCTTAATCAATTGAAACAATTTTAAATCTCACTCCACGACTAAATAGTAATTTCAGTGTAAATATTATTTACAAAAATTAATGTCCCTAATTATCACCATTTAAATTATAATAATAAAATCAAGTATTTAACATTAATTATATATATATAATCAAATACTTACTCTAATTATATTTTAACCTGTTATTCAAAATAAATTAACAAATATATTTATATATCAAACTATTCTTTTAATTATTTATTAATTTTCATATATTTACATACCTACATAAATATGAATTTTTAGACTAGAAAACAATGAAGGTTTTGTTATAATGTCTTTTCCTATGAATTTACATGATGGATGAGGAAGGAATTGGTTTGAATAGTGAATATACTTCTTTCTAAGTAGATATGATGTATCATTCAATTCTATCATCATTTTCAAGTTTCAAAATATTTATCATTATTTTTAAATATTAATAATTAAATATTGATTTATTTTAATAATAATAATAATAATAATAATAATAATAATAATAAAGTCATGGTTAAATTAGACATCAAATTGTGTATGAGATCCCCTTGTTTGTGGGACAAGGGATCCACCTCCACACAATGATTTGACAATGAGAGAGAGAGAGAGAGAGAGAGAGAGAGAGAGAGAGCCATATGGCATGCCAAGAGCAAAACTAAAATTATATTTTTAGATGCTTGGGGCATTCCATATGGTCAAGGCCCAATGTAGCCTGTCCATAATAGGGAGAAGAAAAAAAATTGAACCCAAAGAAAAAGAGAACATATATAACATCCATATTCATGCTTAGTAAAGGCTATAGTTCAATCTAATGGGTATCATTAGCGAGATTTTAATTATCTTGCAAAACTGGCAATGTAAGAACTTCAAGAAGTAAAAAATTATTGTTCTCTATTGTCGTAGTTATTATGCTAGTTGGAGACAAGATTCGTGAAGAAATTATAATTGAGAGTCCTCTTAAGATTCTTTGACTTTATACATGTCATGGTCTAGTGCCATTATAGCTTTCGAGAAATGAATGACATCTTAGTTTTTTCCCCTAGACACATGGTCCTAAGCAATGAGAGAGAAGAGAGAAGAAATATGTTAAATATTTTTGAATAGAGGCTAGAGAGAATAGTTTTTCAAAACTTGAGAGAACTTCATCAAAATTACAAACATCAAAGAGTTACCATAAATGTGAATGTGTGTGATCCCATACTACCAAGAAATGTGTAAAAAAAGTTTAAGTGCCATAAGTTCAACAAAATTGTTCGTGGCTATCCCAAGGTCATTAGAAAAGAGTTGTTTTATGAGGCTAAAAGGATAGTGACACCCCCCCATCTCCTCCTTGGGAAGGTTCACCTTGTGTTGCTCTATAATAAAAGGCCCAAGGATGGTTTATTTGGATTTAAATGCCCAATTGAGTAGACTAAACCAATTTTTAAGGAGTGGGTCGAAGAGAATCGAATATAGCTAGGTTGTAAAATGGAAAATTTCAAAGAGGATGGTTCCTTATTTTCAAAATGATGTTATTACAAGCATCCATATGCCTAAATATATGGTGAGATAACAAGCTTTGTGTTTTTTCTTATGTTGTTAATTCAACCATATAAGTAGGGAATATTCAATGGTGTCTCCCTCCTAATGATATGTGTATCCTTGTGATTTTTGAATCTCCTCCCATATCGAGATCATGTAAGGGAAGGAAATAAAAGACATGGTTAATAGTTCTTGCATCCTAGTGACATAGAGAGCAATAACCAAGCCCTTGAATAAATCCTTCCTGGAGATTGTCCCATGTGGGATAGTTATTACAAATTAGGAGCTACATGAGAAGATTTTCCTTAAGAGGGTATTTGAGTTTCCAAATATTATTCCCTCACTATGGGGTCGGGTTCTTTTGAATTTCCTAGGTGAGAGAAATGTATACATGTTTTGACATGTATCTCTCAGTTAAATTTGGAGTCCAAATTAGTTGATATTAGAGAGCCCTACAATCTCTTCCTTGGAAATATTGGCCATCAATTGGTTATTCTCTTCTTGGTATTCAAAGTTAGGGAATATAGAGGCCACCTAGAGGATAGCATCAATGGTAACCCTCAAATATTCTCTAAATAGGTTCTTGAAGTGTGAGACACCTTCATATGCCAGGTTAGAAAAGGAGGAGGCTTGGGATCCATCAGATCTAGATATAATCAATATTAGTTGATGGTTTTCCTATGATTAGCACACTAATGGAAAAACTTGGTATTTTCATCTCCTACATGGATCCATGGGGTTATGTTCTTAATTTTCCATTCTTTTTCTTTTTCTAATAAGATTGTATTCGACAATCATCAATGGTTTTTAGTAAATCCTTTTGCTAGCATGATAAAAACCCTCATCGTATCCCTCCAGAAAATTGGCTTATATGTTTTTATTTTTCCTCAAGGGACATGATGTATTTTTCGATTTTTTTCTTTTTCTATGTGGTTTCTGCAACTTTGAATATGTTGATGCTCACATGGAATTGGAGAGTTGGAGAATCACGATCAGAGGGATCAAATGGAATTCATATATATTTTATGGATTGAATGGAGGAGGTTTCATAAATCTATGGGGATTCAACTTCAAATGGCTAGGGGGTTTAGGCATTGTAGTGTCTATCTATAAAATAATAATACATTTGTTATATTCTTCCTTAGATAAGACTCATTAATGAATTCTAAGATTGTCTACTCGAAATCGATTAGAGATTAAGAATCTGTCCATCCTCTTCATTATTTTGGCTTCCCCCACTCTCTTGTTCATCCAATTAAGTAGAATATTTGAGGATTGAATATTGAGCAACCCCACTCACCCTAATCACTGAAGAAAAAAATATGATGGGGGATCATGGTGTGTAAAAGAGCCACAATGAAAACCCTCAATGTGAAAATTGAGACCTCCTTCGAGCCTCATTCTACCCTCTCTAAAAAGGGGATTTTCGAGATTGGCATCCCAAAACTCATTTTCATTTGTGAAGGGGCCATATATATATTGAAACAAAGGAGATATGAATCCAAATATCTAGAATGGAAAGAGGTGGCTAGACATAATTTTACCAATTGGGCATTAATGAGCTTCATTACAATTTTCTTCCACCTAGAAACCAATCCACTCAATCTTCTACTCATGTCTACAACTAGAAAATCCAAACCCAACATGAAGGAAGATAAAATATGGAAGTATTTATTACCTTCAGGCATTGGTTTCTTGAATGAAAATAATATGGGGATTTTGAGTGTCCACCAGATGCTTGGTGCCCAATTTTTCTATGGGGCTAGCCAACCTCCTACAATTTAAGGAAAGCATATTCATTAGGGAAGCCTCTCGAGTTTTGGTACTATAAGGATCCCATAAAAGGAATGATTCTTATAGAATGGATTTTAGAAATTCATCCATGGAAATTAACTCTAAGTATGGAAGGCCGTTCAATACCCTCATTTATGACAAAACATCCTCCATCTTCCTATAAATTGAGCACTCAGCTAAGTGATAAAGGGCTGGACTTTGATGATTGTAAGGAGATAATGTTAATTTGAGAATTGAGACTATTGTAAGTGTTGTTATGCTACCAAATAGTCATGCTTATGATGTGATGTGGATGGGATCCAAGCTTGAGGAGTGACTTCAAATCAGACTTGATGGTTGTAATTCCTTCTTCTATTCAATAAAGCATTTGAACCCTTTTCCCATATACTTATCCTATGATAAGATGCTTATATGTGTGAATGTATCTGATTCCATTTTCTTGTATTCAATAGATCTTTTGCTTTGATCGGTTCTTTGTCTTCTGTTGATGTTTACAGGTGCTTCTCAAGCGTGTTAATTACGGGAAGGAGTGACAAGATTGATACAAAGGAGACAAGAGGAAAGTGAAACTACAAGTAGGTCTTATCATCTTCTTTGTCTTATCTATTGCTTATAGGAAAAGGCTAAAGTGCTTTAAACTTTTGTTCTAGATACGATTACTTATCTAGGGAATTCGTATTTATCCGTAGATACCAAATTCTCCAAAACAAATTGGCGACTTCGCTGGGGAATGATCATCATTCCAAGTAGCTTATCCACATCCTAGGACACTCTAGCAGACCTTACTTCCTTTCATTGATTGTATTTCAGCCTTGTTGAAGTGTTATTTGGTCAAAAATTGAGGTTAGATGACTCTTGAGTGGCCTCTCAGGAATCAGCGCAGGGTTGGTCATGGGACAGTGCTCTAGAGAGCACTCTTGTGTGAGACACAGTGGTCTACAGTGAAGATGGGCCCTCTTTGACCTGCGATGATCCACCTTAGTGAAATTTTTCACCTTTGGATTAGGTTTTTTCTCCAAATTTCCTTATGTTTATGCTTGCTGAAATATCAATGATTGTCTCTGAAATCAACTTGTATTTCCTCTTTCCAGCCCTACTTTGGCTTGATTGATTAATGTTTCTTAATGATTTATTTGCCATTATTGATTCATTGTCAAAGTTATATTATAGTCGATTAATATTTGTTCGAAAGAAAGTGTCGTAAAAGTCTTCTTTTCCTTCGAAATACAACTGTTGTAAAGTCTTCGTTATTATTAAAGATTAATTGATTATATGTGCATTAGTTTACTTTTTGTTCATCATAACATTAAGGGATTTGAAAAGAAAAACTTGCATCTTTCATATTGCAGTTTGTGAATGCTTGAAAGGAATAGCTAGGGAAATTGCATTAGATGTGCTCTTTGCTCTTTGTCAAAGATCTAATTCTTCTATCCCTACTAGCTAAGGTTTTCATTGTTCAATTGAATGAGAAGAATGCTTATCATATTAGTTGCATTTTAGGAATGGCAAACATACATCACTTGGTGAACCTTGAAAGGAAATTTCTAAAGAATATCAACATAAAATTTCTCTGAATTTACCTAATGGAGCATTGTCACCTAACGAAAAAAATTTAGTGGTTCTAGGCTAGAGACATGTTCCGGCGTTGTAAAACAACACAATTGTCACTAACTTTTCTGCAATACATCCCAAGTGTGATACCTCATTCCACGTACATGAGTATGTCGTAGCTCGTCCAGATACCTTCGGGTATATAGGGTGATGTTACAGTACGTATAGTATATGGGAATGCTCCGACTGTACAGTTTTTCATTAGACAACACTTATACGGATTGGGTCCCCATATACTTTCAGGTATATATGGGTGGACAACACTAGGTTGCTATCCATCCTTAGGTAACTGAGTCGGTTGCCTTGTACACTGTGATATATCGAACACAGCATTCGGGGAGATTGCCTACCCATACTTCTTGGTTCGCCAGGAGGTATTATGTAGTTCATAGTTGCTTGGTAAACCTTTTGCCTAGATTATCCCTCTTTTGTTTTGTTATGTTACTTTGATTAAAATAAATTTAATTGACCACGGATAACTTCCTCCATGCTAACTCCTTAGTTGGTCTTAGGTTGAGACATATGGCAACAAATTCAGAGTCCACCGATCAAGGAATTCCTTTCGATGGAAATCCTAGTCCTTTTCCTCCTTTTGGAAATATTGGTGCTCCTTACGTGGTTACATTATCCCTTCCGAGATTTACCATTGGCTTTCCAGTATGGTTGTTTTCAACCTCCTTGGTTCAAAATGTTGTGATTTCTCCGCAATCAAGTACTCCTCCAACTAGACAAAATCAACCTCCAGTTGATCCTAAAGTTGACCCTTTGCTTTCATCCTCGTTTTTTCTTCCTCCCCTTCTTCCTTTTCACCTGGTGAAAGTATTGGTACTAGTAACTAGGTGGCTAAGAAGAAGAAGAAAGGGAAGAAGAAGAAGAAGAAGCAAATTCAACAGAGGAGCAACCAAGCATCCATTGCTTTGAATGCAACATCTGATGAGAAACCATCCATCAAGCCTCACAAATTTCGATATCCATGCAAAATTTGTGCGGGAGACCATATTATTCAAAATTGTCCTGATATTCTGAAGATCTTAGAAGAATGGTCTTCTCGTTCACATGATCCTGTGCCATCAACTTCTGAAGATCATGCTGGTGACACACCATCAACTAGTTTTAGTGAAGTTCATGGAAATAAGGGTAAAGTTAAGTTTCCCTGTAGGTTATTTGAAGGGAATAACCCCAATTACCTTTGTCCCTATCTGGATGAAGCAAAAAAAGTGTTGGATAACCGTCCTGCTTCACCGCAGTGACTTCCATATGGTTACAGGAGACTCTCCCTTAATCCTTCACTAGTTGATGAATTGACTGACTCAAATCAACCATCGGTCAAACCCACTCTCTCTGAAAGTGAATCCTATGAGTCTATACCCGACCCAAATCAGCAAGTCAAGGAAATAGTTGACCCGATTTCACCTTCAGTTAATCGTACCTTTCCCGAAGAGAGTGAGTATGATACCACTCAGGTTCTTTTTTTTCTTCAGATTCGAATGAGCTTGGAGGAAACCCTCATGTTCCATCAAGACAGGAGGAAAATGCTCCCGTTCTAGTAACTCAAGGGGATAATTCTCCCATTCTTGCAGTACCCCCTCCAAGTAGTCTAGTCACTTCCTTTGATTGGAATCGACTGGCATGATTCCATATTCCTTCTTATGTGCCTTTCCAAATCATAGTACAAGTTTGTAATATGATTGTATCTGGCACTATTATAGATGAAGGTGCATCTGTGGGTATCCTTTCCTCCACTGCTTGGCAAGCACTCAGTTCGCCACCACTTGTGCTAGTTACCTACAATCTGTTGGCTTTTAATAGAGGAACTAGTCAACCATTAGGGATCCTTCCTCAATTTCCTATTACTTTAGGAGGAAAAATCATTTATCTGAATGTGATGGTAGTCCTAGGCCCTTTAGACTACAATTTAATTCTTGGGCGCAACTATGTTTATGTCATGGGAGCTATTGTTTCAACACTCTTTCGAGTGATTTGTTTCCCACATGAAGGCAGAATTGTCACCGTTGACCAGCTTTCATTTCTCAGTCCAAATATGGCTTCCAGTCAACCATCTTCCCCAAGTGGTCCTTTTGTACCAATGGTATCATCCCCGCCATGGGTTAATTATGTGGCAACCTGTTCCATGCCTACATCAACTAACAATCAATTTAGTGATGTTGTACATTATGTACGGGGGCATTGGAACCAGATCTCTCTAATGGATTCCTTGCTACGGATCCCTTCCAAAGCATTGTTCTCCCATCTGATGAGAACCTCTTGGAATTCATGACCTCTTATGAGTTGTGATCGAAGGATATGAGGATAGTTCTTTCACTGTGTCAACCTCATTAAAAAATGAAACAGCTCCCATGAAGGTAGTTCCTTGTCTTGTGTCAACCTCATTAAAAAATGAAATCAAGGATATGAGGATAGTTCCTGGTCTTGTGTCAACCTCGTTAAAAAATGAAGCAAGGAGTATGAGGATAGTTCCTTGTCTTATGTCAACCTCATTAAAAAATGAAACCAAGGATATGAGAATAGTTCCTTGTCTTGTGTCAACCTTGTTAAAAAATGAAATAAGGAATATGAGGATAGTTCCTTGTCTTGTGTCAACCTCGTTAAAAAATGAAACCAAGGATATGAGGATAGTTCCTTGTCTTGTGTCAACCTCATTAAAATGAAACCAAGGATATGAGGATAGTTCCTTGTCTTGTATCAACCTCGTTAAAAAATGAAACCAAGGATGTGAGGATAGTTCCTAGTCTTGTGTCAACCTTGTTAAAAATGAAACAAGGAGTATGAGGATATTTCCTGGTCTTGTGTCAACCTCGTTAAAAAATGAAATAAGGAATCTGAGCAAAGTTCCTTGTCTTGTGTCAAGCTCATTAAAAAATGAAACAAGGTCCCAAATTCCAAGTCGATTCTTTGATTAGATCTCATAAAATCCCAATCGAGTCTTTCCATCGATCTCGTAAATTCCATCCACCTGATAGCCACAAGTAGTTTACTTAGGTGAATGTAATGAAGCTTGGGGGGAATGCACCTAGTGGTAAAGTTAAGTTTTCCTATATGTTATGTGAAGGGAATCACCCCATTCACCTTTGTCCCTATCTGGACAAAACCAAAAAGGTGTTGGATAACTGTCCAGCTTCACCACAACGACTTCCATCTGGTTACAGGGGACTCTCCCTTTCATCATGTTGGGGGCATGTAAACCAATCTCAATCATAGTTCTTCGTTTCAAGCTTGTGTAAAAATGAAACTGAATCCAAGCATAGTTTTTCATTTCAAGCTTGTGTAAACATGAAACTGAATCCAAGAATATTTTTTTGTTTCAAGCTTGTGTAAACATGAAACTGAATCCAAGCATAGTTTCCCATGGTGCAAGCTTGTGTAAAAATGAACCCATCTCCATTTTAACCCTCGTGATTTCCATTCTATCAGCCTCTTTCATCAAATGAGCCTTGGTTGTTTTCATCCCATCGCCACCATCCCTTTAGCCGATCATACGCTTTCACTTGGTTGTTTTACCCTTTTTGAGGAACAATTGCAATGAGTGGTCTTATTAGCCAGCCTCTTCACATAAATCAACATGTTTTAAGAAGTTCCAACATCACCGGAATCAGTTTCTATCCTAGACACCACTCATTCCTCAAAATGGAGTTCTCTTTAAGCTCTTTTCAGACTCTCGAAATATGAAAAGATTACCGAGTGCTTGTCCTTTTCAGCTCGTTAATGGATTGGAAATGGCATCTACTCAGTATAAGTTTAACCCTTTTCTAGACTGAGATAGATTATTTACGAAAAAGTAATATGTTGATCGAACATGGTCAATAGATTCTCTCTCATATTGTTTTAAGATTTTTCGGGCTTGAGAGACAAATCTGCGAAAAAGAAATTGTGGAGATTTTTTTGTCCCTTTTCAAACTCTCTAAACATGAAAAGGACCGAGTTATCTTTGTCGTTAAACTCGTTAAAACATCAAATAGCAACAAACTTTTCCATCTAGAGAAGATCGAGTTTCACCTTCACTAGATTCGTTAAAACATCACATAGCAATGGATTCACCTGAAGGGTGGAATTATACAACAAGCATATGTTATCCTCCTCAAGCTTAATAAAAATAAAGAGGTACTGGTCATTGATGACTGGGGAAAATGGGAAAAGGGGTAAACCACTTTATGGCAGTAGGTCACTCTTGAACATGACACTTACACTTCATCTCCGTGGCTATTTGGGTTGGGTTATCTGCTTGACAGTTATCATACTTATGGTCTATCACGCCATCCATCACTTTTGTTTTAGGTCAATGCTACCAATGCATTCAGACTATTTGGGTTGGGTTATCTGCTTGATGGTTATCATACCTATGGTCTATCACACCATCCATCACTTTGGTTTTGGGTCAATGCTGCTAATTCATTCAATGTCGTCGATATGTTCAAGAGAAGTCAATCAGTAAAATTCATCCTTTGCAATATCATAAACCTTAATTTTCATGACCACCATTCCTGAACCTTGTGTCGTCAGTAAAATTCCGTCTCCAAAATCATTACACTCATTTCATGTCGTTGATGAGGGATACATCAAGGCCCTCCTGCGATGAGTCACTTCTTGTCGACATCAGCTCATTATCCAATATGTTGACTTAGAAACACCCTTCCAGTACCTTGAGGCTTGCATACATCAATGACAGGTTTCTCGCTTCTGGCGATAGGTTGACATCAATGGCCTTCGACCGAAAGAATTTGTATGGTGTTTGACATCAAATCATCCATTCACACCATGCAGAAAGTACTGCAGTACCTTAAGGATCATTATCATTATCAGTGATTTCTCTCGCATCTATTAACGACGTACATCATTGGCTGGTAATCAGATGGTGTCTTTCCATGTTCGACTTCAGATCACATATTCGCATGGTTAGACTCGTACTTGAGCGAACGATTGAACGAGATAGAAGACCCTAGATCTAGTTTCATCCATCCGGGCTGCGATTTTAGGAAATGTACCAAATCATCTGTACAATGGCTTTACATTGATGGTCATTCCGATCATGGGTCTATATCTATAGATGACTATCTATGTACTTGTAATGAAAGTTTATATGCTGAGCATGGGTATGCCTTCCCTCAGTAATTCATGAGAAAAAATCAAAATATCATGATATTATGTATTGTAATCAATGCAGGTCACCAACCACTTTGGAACCTCCTCATCACATCGTAAAGCATATCACTCGACATTATTATTTTCGACTTCATGCTTTAGGGGGAAACTGTTACAGATCCATTTGGGCACATCACTCCCATCATCCAAATCAGTGTTTTAGGGCTCATTAAACCCTAATTTTAGTTGCTACATGCCCTAAACAAGTCAACCTATTGAATGCCTCCTTTCTAGACAGTTTCATGGCCTGAAGACATCCTAAAATGACTCCTTGAAGGACCAGCACAGGTAGGCCCATGTAAGGGTGCTCTACAAAGCACTTAGGCCCATGCAAGGGTGCTCTGCAGAGCACTTAGGCCCACTTTGACCTACGCTGGGCGAGATTGAGTGAAATTTGCATAGGGTTCTGGGAATATTCCTTGGTTCTAGATCATTCTAGAAGGATCCCACCTCTTATCCCCTCCTATGAGCTCGAAATTGGATAGGCTAAGGATCCATTAACCTCCTATCCTCTCATCCCTTCCTCCATGGAAACTAACTCTAAGTATGGAAGGCCATTCAATACCCTCATTTATGAAAAAACCTCCTTCATCTTCATATAAATTGAGCACTCATCTAAGTGATCAAGGGCTGGACTTTGATGATTGTAAGGAGATAATGTTAGTTTTAGAATTGAGACTATTGTAAGTGTTGTTATGCTACTGGATTGTCATGCTTATGATGTGATGTGGATGGGATCCAAGCTGGAGGAGTGACTTCGAATCAGACTTGATGGTTGTAATTCCTTCTTCTATTCAATAAAGTATTTGAACCTTTTTCCCATATGCTTATCTTGTTATATGATGCTTATATGTGTGAATGTATCTGATTCCATTTACTTGTATTCAATAGATCTTTCGCTCTGATCAGTTCTCTGTCTTCTGTTGATGTTTATAGGTACTTCTCAAGCGTGTTAAGTACAGGAAGGAGCAATAGGATTGATACAAAGGAGACAAGAGGAAAGCGGAACTACAAGTAGGTCTTCTCATCTTCTTTTTCTTATCTATTGCTTATAGGAAAAGGATAAAGTAATTTAAAATGTTATTCTAGATACGACTACTTATCTAGGGAATTAGTATTTATATGTAGATACCAAATTCTCCAAAACAATCACCCTTGCTACCCCTACTATGCTTATGTTCTTCCTCTTGGCCACCCCATTCTGCTGAGGGTTATTAGGTGCCATCAAATCCCGTTTAATCCCTTCTGTTGCACAGAAGTTCTTAAACACATTTGAGACATACTCACCACCGTTATCACTTTGTAGTTTTTTAACCTTCTTTCCCAACTCTTTCTCCATCAATGCTTTAATCTCACAAAACTTTCTGAAAGTTTGATCATTTTACTACATGACAAATATCCAACATTTACGAGAATAGTCATCAAAAAATATAACATAATACATGTGTTTGGCATGGATTATATTGAGAATGGTCCACACACATCTGAATGGACTTGCTCTAGAATAGCCTCTTCTTGACTATCTCTCTCGTGAAAGGAATACTTGGTGTATTTTTCCAAAGTACACCCCTTGCATGTATCAACTTGCTCAAGCATACCTTTGGGAAGACTGGTAGAGATATGTTGCAATATCTTCAAAACCCCATTATGCAAGTGGCCCAATCGCATATGCCACAACTCGCCAATGCCTCGACTCTACAACCTTTATGCTTTTGTTCTCAAAGAAACACACTCCTCTACCTCTAGCTTATAGAGATTCTTCAACTAAATCCCTATCTTATTTACTTGACCCGTGGCTATGTGTTGAAGGAATGCCTTTCCTTTCGAGAAGATGACATCATAGCCTCTATCCTCAAGCATGGAAATGTATACCAAGTTATTCTTTAGCCTGGGCACATACATAACATTCTTCAAGGTGAGTGGAGCCCCATGCTCCCTATGAAAAGCAATCGTGCCCAATATAATATAGTATCATCACCCATCTTGATATGTGTTAAGGCTTAGATTTACCTCAGGCTGAAAAGGTAGGATCCAGGACCAACATCAAACCACGCTTAGCCTAGTAGCTAGCCCTACCAGGTCAAGAGAGGGCTCTCTCCGGGTCAATCTCAGCAAATTATGGTCAATGAGGGCTTGAGATGACTGAAATATCTACTGATATTAGGCTTGGTATGAGTGCAAAAGGGTTTTATTTAATAAAATGATGATTTTGTTGGCTCAGATGGAAAGATGGATTTTGGGTGCGGGGATTGTGGATCAGTTCTGCAGAGATCTCAATGGGGCACGGTAGGCAATCATTTTGGCACTTAAATTTGAGTGAGATGGAAGGAATAGACAGGTGAGGTGTTGAATAGGGCAAGAGAAATCATGGATCCTCCCCAAACGGCTGAAAACATCAAATAACTAAAGCAAACTTCAAATATAGCACTGCACTTTCAATGGATTCTACTTACACTCTTGTTTGTTTAGTTCAGAAGAAATCATAAAGAGAATGACATACATAACACATAATCAAATTCACAATTACAAAGAAAATCACTGTACCAAGAAAAATTGCCACATGAATCCCAAAGAGTGCTACAAATCCTCGTCTCAATTCCTTAGCCAAAAAAATGAAATATGAGTGTACAATGAAGTTCTTTTCTTCCTCAAGAGTCCAACCATGCTAATGACTGAAAAACAACATAATATAGACAAACATAACTCATCCTTTCCTCTAGGGGTCAAGCTCACATGTTTACGAGTTGATCCAACTGATTCTAAACTAAGAACTAGAAACTAGGCAACATAACAGCATGCCTCTAGAAACATGGGAACTGATTCATTCAGTTTCAAAGAACCTTTAAACTGATGAATCTACCTCTAAAAGTGAAAATATAACATATTTAAATCATGATCCATCAATATACATAAAATTACATCACGAATTGTTCATTGGGAAAGTAAAAAGTCAAACTAGGCAAAGCTGGGTGAAAAACAGAGCAAAACTTGGTCAAACTGGCAATTTTTCCTCTATGCGCCGCGCCTGATTATCTATGCATCACGCCTGTTTGGACCCACTTTTGGAGACCTTCCCGATGTCCAAATGAGCTCTCGGTGTCCTTTCTGGAAAGGTCTTCCTGACTACTTTCTAACCCAAGTGGAATTTTTCAATTTGGCCTCCATTTTCCCCTCCAGAAGTCCATTCTCCCAACACTACTTTATGTGTGTCAAAATAGGGGCAATGAGGTCATTTTTTGAGTGTTTTTGACCTTTTTGAGGGCTCAAAACCTGCCCAAATTTCTTGGCCATAGGTAAGAAAGCATAATTTTCCATGAAAAATCCAAAAATTCTGAGTTTTTGTGATTTGGAGGCCCCTAGCAAAAGCGAGTGCCATGTGGCGCGACGCATAGGGCAGAAAAACCTATTTTTTGTGCCAAAAATTTCCAAAATGAAAAAATTGCTCCAAATTTCTTGAAATTTGGGTTGAGTATTCTCTATCAAGTATGATGTTCGGCCAAGGAAGCCTCAGCCAATATCTGAAGTCCTTCATCCTCTTTTTGCCTCCTTGATGCTCTCTTCAACTTTGCTTTCAAACTCCTGATTCTCGCTTGGCACACCAAGTTCCATGACAAGTAATGATATGACAGGTTTCTAAGCATATTATTTTCATTGATGGCCTTCTCCAGCTTCCTCTCCAAGTGGGTATTGACTCTTTCAATCCATGACTCCCTATCGGCATTGATCTCTTGCTCCAATGAAGTGAACTCCACCCTCCTCCTCCAGGCAGCTTGGCGATTCTCTCGAATGTTTTGCAACTCCATAATCACTTGCTGGTCCTCAAGCTGCTTATTCCTCTGATCTAGGTACTATATAGTCCATTGAGCTCTATCTAAGTTGGTAGACAAGGCATCAATGTACGCTTGTTTCTCCTTAATGATTTCTCTAAGGTTTGTGCTTTGCGGGCCCATATCAATATCATCACCCTCAATGAGGATGAAATCAGTCTCCCGCTCACCTGATGGTCCTTCCTCCTATAGTGGCCTCTTGCCTTGGTCCTGAACCTACTGTGCTAATGATGGAAGCAAGGTACCTTCCACCCCGGGTGGAGATAAGACTCGCTTTGCTACTGCAAACAACCGTCTAGTGCCCTTCTGATAGGTGATGAACACTGGCACACTAGCGGTCTGTGTCTCATGGCCCTCATGCTGATAGGAAGGTCCACCTGTCTCATGCCCAGCCTTTGAAGGTCCCTGTGAAGCTCTGAAAAACTCATGAGAGATGAAGTCATCCCAAGTGATGCCCTGTAAACCAAGCTGATGAACGACCACAATTTTGATGAGAGCAAAATGATAAATACTGTTGAACTGCTGCTGAGGAGTCTTGTGCTGCACAAGGGTGGTCATCTTCTCTATGTTTCAGCACATGAAGTAAGGGATGTTCATCATCCGTACCCGGGTAAAATGCATCAACAACCTGATATGATAAGCATATAAGCGGGAGAACTGGCCCTCACAGCTGAAATACTTCATGATGAGTTTCATTAAAGGAGCATATTCATCTTTGAGGTACCGAAAAGGAAACACTCTCTTGAGTTGTCTCAAAAATCTGGGCTTGATGTATGGTTCATAATGCTGCCAGTCAATTTTTTGCCTCTTGTTCCATGGCTCTCTAATGTTAGGTATGCCAGTTGCTAATGAAATGGATTCTGGTGTTAATGTGAAAGTGACACCAGCTAGAGTGGCTTGATCACCATGTAAATGCAGTACAAACAAGCGGGCCAACTCATGATGAAACTAAATATTAGCAACCTTCTCACAAAATTCATAACATGACTGATGTTGGAAACAAAATATGGCAAGAGGGCAGGCTTGTAATTCAGCAAGAGTGGTTGGTTCTTCTCTGATATGTTTGCCACCTCTATGAGGCCTCCTGGGTGCATGTCCCTCTATGGGTGAGTCACTTTGGGTCTCCTCTTCATAATCATATGAAGGATCAGATGCCATGTCTGCTGGTAGGTAGACTGTCTTGGAGAAGTAGGTGCTGATATGTCAAACTGTCTTGAACTGTCTTTGATGATGTGTTTGACCTCTGCCACCAAGGGAAAACATTGAAATGAGGGACTGTGGAGGGGTAATTTAGGGAAATAGGGAATTAAGGACTGGTGGGGTAGGGTTATTTAAGGGAATAGCGAATTAGAATGTAGTTTGGGAGTTTTTGTGTAGGATTAGGGTTTGAGAATTTGCAATTGGGATTTTGGGAAAGGGAACTTGGGATAGGGGTAGTGAATTTAGGGGTTAGGGGAACTTAGGGAATAATGAAATCAATGGAAAAATAGGATAAGGGAGTGAACTTGGTGGCAAAACAATCAATCAAAACCCTAGCACTATTGCTTTGGAAATTTTGAAGAAGTAGGGTTTGGTTTCTTTAAACAAACACCATGAAACAAGCATCAAACTTGGATAGCAAACAATATTTGGAGGCTCTACCTACTTGTTTCAAGACAAATCCGTGCGTTTTTGGCGATTGGAGGACGTTCTGGTAGTTTTGGGGCTATCTGGCTGTGTTCGCCGTGCATCCAACCCAATGTGTCACGCCCAGCATATGTGCCATGCCCTTGCAAAATAACACAAGAGTCTGAGGCCCAGAGCGCCGCGCCTGGTGAGTGCGCCGCACCTCCTGCCCATTGCACCACGTCGAGTAACTTGGAGCGATTTTCACCCAAAATTGTCACCTGCTCACCAAAATTGCTTTGCCTTGCTTCTCTTTGCTCTTGGAGTGCAAATGAGCTTTAAACATTTGGAGAAATGATTTATACATGGAGCTTTTAAATTTTAATTTTGCCAAACCCACTTTCATAATGTTTTGCAAATGACTTTATTTTCAAACTCTGTTTTTTGGACTTTTTCACTTCATTTGAGTTTTGTGATGACTAAATGACCTGAGCTTTGCTTGTTTTGCAGGTGTTGGAGCTTCTGGGGCTAAGGAAAGAAACCAGGATTACAGATGGAGTGATATACAATGAAGAAAACAAAATTTCATGATTTTTTGTACAATAAAAGCAAAATACTCTGTTTTTTCCTCAAAATAGAGTTTTGAGGAAAAACACATTTTTGAACACTTGGTGATGAAATTTATTGATATTGAAACCTCCTCATGGCCTGCTAGTAATTATTGGACACTTTGAAACATTTTTTGACGAAACCCTAATGAAACCCTAGACCTAATTGACAATGAAACCCTAAAGACAACCTTTGCAATCTTAAGATAAAAAGAAGACTGTATATGCTTTTTTAATGAACAAACATGAGCCAACAGGTAGATAACATGAGGGAAATTGTAGGAATGCCACTACCATCAGATGATCCATGCGCTTAATGGAATGCAAATGACTGGGCGAGACACCTAATATGAAATGCAACAAGAGGATTTGATCTCTGACGGAGGGATGAAGATACCGACACTAACAATATGCATCTCGATATCTTTCTCCTCTAGGTCACTGAATAACTCTTTATCACTAGTCATGTGGAATGAAGCTCCATTTTCTAAGTACCATACACTTCCCATCATTGATGGCACCATGTATGCAATGAGCGAAAAGTCCAATTCAAATTCAGAGGCCGAAGCCTCACTCGCTTCTCCTCCCAAGGACTTCTTCTTGGACTTCTTGAGTGGAAAA
The DNA here is from genome assembly GCA_031772625.1 of Pinus tabuliformis. Lineage (NCBI taxonomy): Eukaryota > Viridiplantae > Streptophyta > Pinopsida > Pinales > Pinaceae > Pinus > Pinus tabuliformis. The sequence goes on from CM062804.1 coordinate 1,311,452,792, forward strand.
TTTGTAGCAAAATAACCCAACTCATTACAATGAAAGCACTTACCTTTCGTCATGTATTTCTTCTTACCTCCATGATAAGAATCGGATTTGGAATGGGAAGTTTTCCCTTTCCCCTTCTTCACCTTAATTGCTAAAGAATAGTTCTCTTCATCACCAGTCTTCTATGAAGATCCATCACAGGTGTTCCTCTTGATCTCCTCCTACGTCAAATCCGACCACAGTCGTTCCCAATACGACAACTTCTCCCAACCATTGACAGAGTCCTGATAACTATGCCAAATCTTTGGCAGTACTAGAAGAGCAAGAATCACCATATCATCCTCGAAAACTGTGATTCCAAAACTTCCAAGTTCATCACAACACTGAGTGAACTTGGTAAAGTATTTTGGAATTTTCTCACCTTTATCAATTTTGATTTTTCAAAGTTTTTCCTTCAGTGCCAATTTCCTTTGGTCATTGTTGCTCTGATACAAATCTGTCAATGTTTTCTGCATAACATACGAAGTTTCCTTGCCATGGAGACTTGAGATAATGTGGTCTTGAACTCCCTCAAGGATTATCTGCCTCACCTTTGCCACACACTTCTTCCATTCGACCAAATTCTGTGCATCTGATGGTGCTAGCCTAGGAATTTCTTGATCAATGAATTCCTTCAAGCCATCGTCCTCTAGCACAAACTCCATTTTGTCCTTCTAGGCTATAAAATTTGAGCTGCCTTCCAAGGCATACTCAAGCTGCAAACTGTAGAACGACATCTCCTGATCTTGAAGTATGTTTTGCAAATTCAAATTTCAGCTGTATCCCAAAACTTAGAACTTTGAAATCTCCTCTAGTATATTGTTCTCAAGTCCGATACCATGTAGAAAATCCTATAGATTCACAAGCTCATGCAATGCACTAAAGCAGAGGACAAGAATCTACTTCTACTTTCAACCACTAGAAGCCAATAGATTGATGAAAAAAATATGAACAAGAAGAATATAAATCAATGGCACATAACACAAGATGTATGTGGGTAAAACCAATATTCAAAACCCCGTTATCTATATTTCATATATCATAAATATGAGTGAAAATTCAAAGCTTGTTCTCACTATAACAATTCTGCACAACTATTTTCAACTCTCTCAGCTCACAAGAAAGATCTTGGCCAACACTTAGCCAATTCTGTAGCTCTCCAAGACCCTAATCTATTACGTAATTCCTAGGATGAATAGCTCATATTTAAAGGGAATTCATGCTTCCAAAAATGTGCAATCCAAACATAGGATCAATCTCTGATGCATGCATGATATTTACACTCCAGTAAATAATACAACTGATAGTACACTGCCCCTGCACTCTAGTCTCAACTAGGTCTTTCTCTGAACTAACATGCATGAGTTTCTAATGAGGGAATCTTCAGTTAACTAGAGTGACACTTGTGGATGCACTAGTGCACCAACTAACTGTTAACTCTCTATTAGTTCCTCAAACAGTTTGGAACTAATTTAACTTAACTTAACTTAGTAAACTGAGTGATCTAATTTCCAACTCAATTTAAACTCATACTGGACCCCTAAAACTTAGGGAGAACATATACATGAATACAAAAAGACTTCCAACTTGAAATTCCTAATATAATTAAGTTAATTAAATTTAATTAACTATTTACATGTTGCTATGAAAATAGAATTCGATTTTAATTCTCAATTTAATTCAAGGACAAATTAAACTGGAATTTCTTGTTGTCACTTCTCCTCAAGAACCTAGAGGAAGGATTGTTTTATTTTTGGAGCTAAAGTTATATTTTGGGATAAAGGGAAGTGCTAGGAATTTCTTATAGCATATTTTTTGGGTCCTTCATTTTTTGAAGGCTAATAGTTGCGAAGGAAATTTTGGATGAAGCTACCGAAAATGGAGCACCGGAAAACCAGAACGACAGTAAAATTACTCAGAACTTGAGCAATGGAAAACAAGGGAGCATGTCGAAGAAATAGAAGCTGATTTTGATACTTTGATATAGTCATGCAAAAAACCAGAATGATGGACCGAGCTATTGAAAACCATGGATCAAGCAAGTGAGGTATCAAAGAAAGAAAGCGTGGTTATAAAATAAAACACAAGGAAATGAGAAATAAGTTTAGATAGTGCTGCAAACTTTAGATTGAGCTTGAGAGTTAGAGTTAGGAATCTAGAGTTTTCTCTCTGAGATTTGGATTGTAATTTTTTGGCTATGTATTTCTTGTAGATTTTGATACTGTGTGCAAGTTTGGAAATTCCGAAAGTTGTAATGCTACCATTTGTAATGGAACTACTCTCTGCTGGTGATTAGTATAAGGAAGACAAAACTTTTGGTAGCTTTCTGTGTGATTTATGGGCACCTTTTAAAATTTATACTTATGTTGAATTCCCTGTTGTATGTATATTTCATAAAGGATAATCATGAATTTTGTGATAGTTGCACAATTCATATATAAAGCAAATCTAAATCTCCTTTATCTTTTATGGTTTTGGCTTGTGTCAGGTGAGACTCTTCTTCCTTTTGGAAGGAGTGAATATGTCGGCAAGGTGCTAGACTATGAAAGCTTTTGTTGGAACCCTTGGTCGAACCCTTGGTCAAATTTAAAGTAAATTTTCATGCCAACAAATGGTTTCATTGCCCGAACCATGAGTTTTTTCAAGGGGGATTTAGATCATGTGACCCCAGTATTTTGTCAAAATATCCAAACATGGTGGCATGATACATTTGACCACTTCATTTTGCAACAATCACATCTAAGGCATAAGAATTTGCACTGGGTCAAAGAAGAAACACTATATGCTGAACCTGCTTGCGACTAATAGGAAATATTTTGGTGTGAATTTCTGGAGAAATTAGAAAATTGTTTGACTCGATATCATAATAAATCAAGAGTTCCCATACAACCAAGGTTGCATAAATATTGGAAAACAATAGATGTGGCTGATCTTCATTGGCTGGATACAAAATTAATAAGAGTTGTCGATTTATGGGTCAACGCAACTCTTGAAGGATATATTATTGAGTTTGCGGCTAAAAAGCATCAATGGTTTTCCGGTGCTGAGGCTATATTCACTTTTGAAATACGAGGGTGGATTTTGAAGGAAATCCCACTTTCAATTAAGATACTCTTAGTTGAAGATAGTCTATTATATTTTTAGTCAAATCAAATGGTAGCTTAAGTTACTTGTACTGGGGGAATGGATTAGGGGAGAAGGGAGGTCATGACACTGTGGGAGGATGAAGGGCTTCCTATAATGAATCAAGAAGAGTTGGGGAAAGAAACAGACTTTAGGGCATTGTGGAAAGCGAGAATCACTGAAGAGTGGCGGGAGAAGAAGTTGCAGGAAATTAGAGGTAGAAGAAGAGAATTACATTGCATAGGTGATGATATGAGGAGTTCAATAGAGTACAAGATGGAAATGGAGACTAAAGAGCATAGAAAGGGAGTGAGGTAGAGAGTTCTTTTTCTAGAAAAATGGAAGAGGCCAATCGAAACTTAGAAGCGAAGAAAAATGAAGGGATTAGGAGCGATTAATCTGATGCATGGGGATGGATAAGGATTTCAGACACCTAAGCCAAATGCCCAAATGACTAGGAAACCTGAAGATGATACGTCGGTAGATGATGATTTAAGTTTTGTGATGAGGCAAATTTCTTTGAATATGAGTCTACACTAGAACACAGAACCCTTCAATGGAACAACACTACTATTCATCCCCTTGACATTCCCCTGGTGCTATATCAAAGTCCAAATTTTTGGTTTTCAAAGGTATGCAATTTTATTAAGGTTCAGACATCATTTCAAGGTAAAAGTAGCTCTACAGGTGGTAGTCAATCAAGTTCAACTAGTCATTCTCAACTAGGCTCATGAGGGATCATACTTATTCTACAACACATCAAACCATGGTTAGAGTTGTGTTGGATCACTTACAAGATACCCGAATTTGCAACAAAGAGGGTAGAAGATGTTGGGAAACATTGGTATTTCTGTGAATCTTTTTGGAGGGCCCGTAAAAATTCTAATGTTACCAAGCTCATTGAGTTTTAGACCACACTAAGGGATAGAGCTTTAAGGTGATTCATAAAGTGGATTGATGCTAACCCTAATGTTGGTATTGACCAAGTTAATCAGGAATTTATTTAGGAGTTTAAGTTACCATAATCAAATCAACAAGGATTGGTAGAGCTGTCGGATATCACCAAAGAGAGGGGGAATCAGCTTCACAATGTATGCAATGATTCAAGGATTCTATTAGTAAATTATCTTATCCTATTTTACCCATCACCAGAGATATTGCTTTATGAAGTCTTTGTTACTAATGACCTGGATTCAGTTATCTTAGCAAAAAGTCATCACATTGCAAGATTCCCTGGAGCAACAAATTCAAATAGAGGCTATGGAGGGTTATCCACAAGATTATAGAGTTGGAGGACCTTCAATAGATCCTTTTATTGTGGGCCTATGAAATCAAATTGCTACATCGATAGTAAGGCTGAAATATCTAGAACCTGCATGTCTGACGAGATCTCATGTCTGGTGTACCCACTGTCACGTTGAAGGGGACCATGCTACAAAGTGATCACATCTTAGAGGACTAGGACCATGCAGTGTGCCTATGGGACCTCAACCATCACAAACTCTAGTAGTTGTGCAAATTTTGTCTATGCTCCCCTACCAGGGTCATTTTAAGTTCTTTCGTTTCCTAGTCTGCTAGGTATGTATGGAAATGATTACTGTGAAATATGTCAAATATTTGGGCATCAACCTCACTGTCCTATTCTATAGAAGTATTCAAATGTTCTAAATAACCTATTTTGTGGATCCCTAATCATCATTTGGATCAATTTTGGTCCCTGGATGCCTTAGTGGACCATTTGGACCATTCTGATTTCCGTTTTAACAAGTATCCTTGAGGGTGAGGAGGAGGAAATCCAAGGGGGGAAGGATAGGTGGAAGAGGTCTGATTCAATGTTATAATTGTGATCTAGAAGGATATGTGGCAAGATAATGTCCTTTTCCATGAAGACCATGTTGTTCATACTGTTAAGTAAACACACATGCAACAGAAGACTTCCCTGAACTCATTGCTCGGTGGGAAGAACAAAACCAAGCAAAGGGAGCTAATTTAGTTTGCACAGAGTCTTGGGATCTTAGTTATTCAATGCAACATAATATCAATGTTTTCACGAGAGGAGGAAAGAGGACGGTAGCTAATACTGGAGTCCCTTACTAGCCAAATATTGTAAAGCATGCATCTCCAAAGAAATTATATGATCCAAACAAACAAAAGGAATATTACAGAGATGAAACTGAACTTTTGCTCGAGTTAATATCCTCATAGGGACCTTGCAATGAGTTACAAGAGAAAGTGAAGGGATGTCCGGAGAAACATTTTGCACAATATTTCCAACCCAAAATGGACTGGTTTAAATTATTCCTGCTTATTATGAATCATGAGAAACTCACTCATCAGTTGCGGAAGAGATTGAAGACCATCATTAAGGATGAGGTATTCTCTGAGGAACCAATTTATGCAAATCTACTTGAGAGGCATTCCAGATAGGTGTAGAGGAATAAGAAGAGGTCTGGAAGGGAGTTTCAAATATATGCTCAGATTGCACGGTTTCAAATTAAGGAATGCATGTTATATTTGGGATCGTATTTTAATATTTTTCCAAGAAGGACTTGGGAATATCTTGGAAACCTAAGTTGGTCTATTCCCCTATTCAGTTACAGATGGAAAAACAGTATCACATTCTTCCTATTGGTAGACTGGAAGATGTTGAGGTTGATATAGTTGGTGTTAAGACCTATGCATATTTTTGAGGTTGATATACCAGGGTCATACTAAGTTCTAGTCTTTTCCCTGTCTTCTAGGTATGTTTGGAAATGGTTACTGTGAAATATGTCGAAGCTTTGGGCATCAACCTCACCTGTGTCCTATTTTACAAAATTATTCAAATGTTCCAAATAACCTATTTTGTGAATTTTGTGGATCCTGTAATCATCATTCGGATCAATTTGGGTCCTTGGATGCCTTATTGGATTGTTTGGACCATTATGATTTCCGTGTTAACAAGTCTCCTTGAGGGCGAGGAGGAGGAAATCCAGGGGGGAGGATGGGTGGAAGAGGTTTGATTTGATGTTATAATTGTGATCAAGAAGGCCATGTGGCAAGAGAATGTCCTTTGCCATGAAGACCATGTTGTTCATACTATCGAGTAAAAACTCATGCAACAGAAGACTGCCCTAAACTAATTTCTCGGTAGGAAGAACGAAATTGAGCAAAGGGAGCTAATTTAGTTTGCACAGTGTCTCGGGATCCTAATTCTTTAATGTAGCCTAATATCAATGTTTTACGAGAGGAGGAAAGAGGAAGGGAGATAATACTGGAGTCCCTGATCAGCTAAATATTTTAAACCTACATCTCCAAAGAAATCATATGATCCAAACCAACAAAAGGAATATTACAGGGATGCAACTAAACTTTTGCACGAGTTAATGTCCTCACAGGGACCTTGCAATGAGTCACATGAACAAGTGAAGGGATGTCCAGAAAAACATTTTGCATAATATTTCCAACCCAAAATGGATTGGTTTAAATTATTCCTATATATTATGAATGATGAGAAACTCACTCACCAGTTGTAGAAGATATTGAAGACCATCGTTAAGGATGAAGTATTCTCTAAGGAACCAATTTCTGCAAATCTACTTGAGAGGCACTCAAGACAAGTGTGGAGGAATAAGAAGAGGATTGGAAGTGAATTTCAAGTAGATGCTCAAATTACATGGTTTCAAATCAAGGAACCCATGTCATATTTGGGATCATATGTTAATATTTTTCCAAGAAGGACTTGGGAAGCTCTTAGAAAACCCAAGTTGGTCTATTCCCCTATTCAGTTACATATGGAAAAATAGTATTGCATTATTCCTATTGGTAGACTAGAAGATTTTGAGGTTGATATAGTTGGTGTTAAAACCTACATAGGTTTCGAGGTTATCAATTTACTGGGGATAAACACCCATATCTTGCTTTGTTGGGCATTGATTGGGATTTTGAGAATTATGCAGTCATTAATTTAAAGTGAGAGACTATAAATTTTGAACTGGATGGTATGCGTGTTATACAACCTCTTGATCCATATCAAGGTCCAAGGTCTACTGAGATTTTGGATGATGTTGAACCCCCTACTTTAGTAGACCAGTTGTATCAATTGAATGATAGAAAGTGAGAAGATTACATCAACCCCATAGTAGCTAGTTCTATTATTTAGAGGAGTATCCAAAGTATTGATGTTGTCTCTGAGGTTGCGATGGAAGACTGGCAATAGTATTCCCATGAACTCCACTCCTAACATTGTGCTAAAATTCAAAGTGTTCGCTGGATTGGTATTGAGGTATGAAAGTATCCTATTTTTAATGGTACTAATAATGTTGTACATTTTCTTAAAGAAATTGATTCTTGTATAGAATAAGGTGACAAGATCCCTATAATGAGTGTTTCTTTGCAAGCTACTCTAGCAAGGGGGTGGGAATTACACTGTGATTTGCTGCAAGAATGGAGTATTGTTAAGGTTGTTTTTTTATATCCATTCTCCCCACCAAACGAGCTGTTGAGCAATATTCCTATCTATAATGGTTGTACTTCACCATAAGACCATAGTGCGCATTGTTATTCTGTATGGAGGGTCGATGGGCTAGCAGTTGAGATGTGGCCTCATCTATTTATTCATTCTTTGGGCAATATTCTGCAAGCTTGGTATTTATAGGAGGAGTTAAAATGCTAGACAACAAATTGGGATGTGCTAATAGCTTAGTTTTGTAAATATTTCTCTTTTTTTCTGCTACAGATGAGAAGATAACACAAGTTCTTAAATATATTAGAGGTTTATTGTTTCTTTGGGAGGATGCACTAGAAGAATGCATAAGGTATGGAGACTTTAATCACCCGTATGATTCGAGATTTCATGAAGCGGTTGTTTGCGGTAAAATCAACAAAAATCCAAATGATGATTTAGAAGAGTTAAGGAACCTAACTTTCAAAGAATATGAATGGGAATGAAAAATGAAGGAGGATCTTATATGTGATTCCCCACACTTGCATCCACTTAAATTGAAGAAGATGAATATTGAAACCGAAGATAAACCGAAGCTTTCCTCTATTGGGGACTACTGGGATGAACAAACCACACGGGAAATTTCAAACTGCTCAGGGAATATGAAGACATTTTCCCTTATTTCATCTCAGAGTTGAAGGGAATTAAAGGTGATATGGGATAAATGAAAATCACACAAAAGCCAAGTGTGAAGCCTATTAAGGATTGACGCTACAGATTGAATCGATGAGTAAAGGAGAAAGTCAAGGAGATTGATAAGATGTTAGTTGTCAGTCTCATATTCCCTGTGGATGAAACCGAATGGATAAGCCCCATTGTCATTTAGGATAAGAAGGATTGAAATGATATTTGGTTATGTGTTGATTATCGAAGTTTCAATAATACATGTCTACATGATCCATTTCCCACCGCGTTTAGTGATGAAGTCTTGGATAATGTTGGGGAAATGAAGCATACTCCTTTACTTATGGATTTTCGGGCTATCATCAAGTCCGTATTATTTAGGAGGATAAGAAGACTACCACATTCACCACTGAATGGGGGTCATATGCTTATAATGTTATGTGTTTCGGGTGGAAGAATGCTCCAACTATTTTCTCTCACATTGTCATTGCTGCTTTCCGTGAGTATATACACAAGTTCCTAGAAGTTTATATGGATGAATGTATTGTTTACACCTTACTTAAGAATCACCCGAGTTTGTTAATGGTAATGTTTGATAGGTGCATGCAACTTTAGATATCCTTGAACCTGAAAAATGCATTTTTGTTGTACCTTTTGGAACTTTATTGGGGCATATTGTTTGTAAGGAAGGAGTTTGTGTGGATCCTACTAAAGCTGCAGTGATATTGAATATGCTGCCACCCACTTCCGTTTTTTAGTTACGTTCCATTTTAGGACACATTGGTCACTATGGAATATTCATTCGCAATTATGCTTCCATTACAACTCCAATAGAGAAGCTTCTTAAGAAGTCTGAGTGTTTTGTGTTGTCTACGAAATGCAATGTTGTATTTGATATACTGAAAGAAAAACTTGTGAGTGCATCAATTTTGGTTTATCATGATTGGAACAAGCAGTTCCATGTCAATGTTGATGCCTCCAAGATTGCTTTGGGTGCTATTTTGATGCATCTGGGTGAAGGAAACTTAGACCAAAACTATACCACCACAGAACGAGAAGCCTTAGCGATGGTATACTCTCTTTAGAAATTTTTCCATTATTTGTTAGGAGGTCCATTCAAGTTTTTTACAGACCACTCAACATTGAAGTACTTAGTTAATAAGCATGTGCTTGAAGGAAGAATTTGTCGGTGGTTGTTGTTGTTTCAAGAGTTCACATTTGAAGTCATTATCAAGCTAGGAAGGTCAAATGTGGGGCCAGATCATCTATCTATGTTGAGTCAGGAGATTCGGGAGGGTTGATTGATGATGACTTGGCAGATGCTCATTTGTTCCACATTGAAGCTATCATTGAATATTTCGAAGAAATTGCTACCTTTTTTTCTACAGGACAGTTCCCGTCGGATTACACTACAGTGTAGAAGAATCATTTATTTGTTTGTGCAACAGATTATCAATTGATTGCAGGAAAATTATATAAGATGGGGCTTGATAAGATTTTATGCAGTTTTGTCCTTGATCATGAACAAGAAGGAATATTGTGGGAATGCCATGCCGGACTTGTTGGAGGACATGTTGGAGGTAAGGTTACTATTCGAAAGGCCTTAAAAGCTGGTCTTTCATGGCCAACTCTTTTAAAGGATGAAAAGGAATATGCCAAAACTTGTGATGTGTGTCAACGGGTTGGTCAACCATCGTGGCATGATGAAATGCCCCTGAATCTGGTACAGGCACTTGCTGCATTTGAAAAGTGGGTTGCTGATTTTATTGGACCTATTAATCCTCCTGCTCATCATTCTCATGCCCAATATATTATTACAACAACAAACTATCTCACCCGTTGGGGGAAGCTGCTCCAATTAAAGGTTGTACTATGAATATTACTACTAGATTTATTTTTGATAATATCATTACTAGTTTAGGTTGTCATTGTACCCTTATGAGTGATTAAGGTTCTCATTTTATCAATGAAACAGTTCAGACTCTGTTGCAAAATTTTGTGATTTAGAATCACAAAAGAACCCCATACCATCTGCAAGCAAGTGGAACTGTTAAAGCATTTAACAAAATTTAGGAGAAAGGGATCACTAAGGACTTTTCTACAAAACGTGATGATTGGGATGAATGGCTTCCCACTACCTTATGGGCTTACAGGACTACTCTCAAAATATTGAATAGGTATACATCGTTCAAGATCGTTTATGGAAGAGCAGTTGTTTTCCTGCAAATTTTATTGTTCTGAATCTATTTATTTCTTATGCAACTAAAATGTTGTAGGATGAATCTCTTTGTGATCGAGTCAACGAGTTTTTCCAAGTGGACAAATCACGATTCCTTGCATATTTCCATTGGATAGTTGGAAAGGAATGTCAAAAATCTTGGCATGATTGTCACATTAAGAAGAATTCCTTCTCTATAGCTAACCAAGTTCTACTCTATGATAGTAAATACCATAAACATGTTGGTAAGCTCCAAATGCATTCGCTCGATCATTTCTATGCTGCAAATATTAAAGATTCTAGTGTTGTCAGGCTTGCTTAGCCCGATGGTACTCTATTTTATGGACAAGTGAATGGTGCTCGCATGAAACCCTATTTTTCTGCTTCAACTTCCAATTACAGTTATCTCTCCTTGCAACAGTGGTAGGTAGATGTTTGTATAGTTGTGTTATTAGTCTAGAAGTCTGTAGTTTTGAATTTTCCACAAGAATTTTCCACTTTTCATTCGCGACCCAACGCAACTAATTTTGGTCAGGGAGATTTTGTCGTATCTTGTCTTGTCAGAGTCATTATTTCTTGTGCTATCTGTCAGAAGTTCCAATCATGCCAGATTTAGTTACCGAATCCGTATTTCAATTCTCGATAAGATTTTATTCTGTTGTTAGATTTTCTATTACATCATCACATCCTTCAGTTCGTTTCCATATCGCTTGTCATTAATTCAAAACTTAAGTCACATTTCCTACACCTAATAGCTAAGTATCTGTTAATTGGCCTATATCTTCCTGCATTTTGTCTTCATCCTCATTTTTCCTCGCTCTATGATTCCCAGTTTCTACTTTGGCTTCGCTATCACCCTCCCTTGAACCTTCCTTGTCTTCTCATCCTCCTATTCGGTTTGTGTACACCTGTCACCATGTGAATATGGTTATCTAAGGTAAAACCGCTCTCGTTATTTACCCCATTGATTGTCTCATCTACTCTCAAGATAATTTGCCAGGAAAGTAGGATAAATCTCAGCTGGTGGATAGTGACCTATCCAATTCTACTCTGTACCCTACGCTCCAAACTAATATTTTCATGGATCCCAATACCTATCCTAATGCATGTTCGACCATGAAAGTCCACCAATTAAAGAAGTCCACCCTTCTCCTTCTATGGGACTTACTGGTGTTTGGCACCACTAGTGAGGTCATACACTATACAATTGTTTTGGCGAGCCAACTTCATGGGGGTTCCCTTTCGTTGGATTGTGAATACCCCATCATGCAATTGGTATTCATAAGATTATTGGATTCTCTACCTATGGTGCAGATATTAAGTTTTATTTTCATAAAATAGGCAAGCAGGGAAAGAAGACCAACAAGAATAATTCCTAAAAGAAGTATGACACTGCCCGAAAAGGTCGAGGAGCTCTTCTAGAGATGATTAGAAACATGTCGATACGTGTTGCTACTATAATTATTTCCACCAGGCTCACACACCACTACACCAGAGGGAGTGTACGCTAGATGCCATTTCTATCACTAAAGCTTGTGTTCATGGCGATCAACTAAATTGGTCCAATTATCTTCTCTAGGAATTATTTGAGGCTGCTAATGATATTTATGATCGGTCCACTTATTTTATGTTTGGATACCTACTTATCCCACTTTCCATGTCCAAATGGTGTCCTCAATAGAGCTACGACCTTATTGTAATTACCGAGGAAGAGCCCCATGCCTAAATGTATACGCCCTAGAGAAGTACCAAAGATATTGTCAACAGAGAATTTAATGACCTCAATTTTGGCCACTGGTACAATAAGACGGTTGGTGTGACAAATTCTATTTTGCGAGTGCCGATTTCTTTGTTGGAACAATATTTTCCATTAATTTTGTTTGGTATCTCTCACAGTTTTTGCTATCTTCGACCAATGCATGTTTCCTCAAATACTTTCTTTATGTGACCGTTGCCGTTATATATCAATGAAAATGATTTCCACACAAAAGTCGACAGTTGGCCATGGGTTATTGCGTGGCAACAAGGTGGCAAATCTTTTTTTAATTTCGATGCAATGAAGCCTACTAAAGAAGCCCCTTCAACTTCTCGCAAGCATTTTGAAGATGCACCTGAGGACCTCCAACCCCTTTTAAATAAAGCTAAGGAGTGTGTGAGCTCAGCCTATGCCACTTGGTCCGAGGTTGGTTCATATGTGCAACAAACGATTCAGGTACATCATCTTACCCCTATGTCCACTGCACCACCTGCTATTACATCCACTATTCTGCATACTACTATTTTTATCCCTTTCTCACCTCGTCAAGCTCACAACACTCCCTATAGCTCTACCTACATTGACCTTGATGTTGAACTGACATTTACGGAATTTGCAACACCTATTCAAGAATAATTATGCCGATCCCTACACACAACCTCTGAAGGGACACCTCATTCATCTGCCGCTACTTTATCTGACCACCTTGATTCACCTGTTTCCCTTGATGACTTTGCTGAGGTGGAAACTGACTCTGCCATTTTTGTTTCCATTGACATGCCTGATACTATTATTTCCCTATCGTTAACTGGTCCATCCCATCCATCTTCTCTCTATCCTACAACCATTTCAGCAGAACAAGTTGTTGAATTCATGAAGGATCATGAATAGTGTCATCAAGCCATTTCCCTTACTGCCCATCAACATGATCTCATCGCTTTCATCCCAGCACTTGTTTTGCACTGCATTAAGTAGAATCAAAGAGGTGCTAATCAATGTGAAAGTTCAGCACAAGAATAGTTAGAAAGGTCATTTTTAGTGGCCAACCACTGTAGTTTAGACCCCCAATGACTGAAACAATTGCGTTCAACAATCTTAGTACATGTTCTCACCATCAGCTCACTCAGTTCATTCATGCTTTCGTTTCTTAGTTGGAGCACCGTTTAGTTTAGACTGAGACTAGATGTGTTGATCTTCAAGTCCTCTATGAAGAAAAACAACACTAGTTGACTGCTCCCTCAGTAGTACAAATGAAATTATGTTTTGAAAAGGAAGGATTAGAATCCCAAGTTAGTGTGGTTCATTCTCAATTGCAATCTCTGTGGCTGAACCTTGCTACATATGCTCTCGAACAGACTGAATACTTTTCCTCTTGTGCCCTTGCTAAATGTTGTAATATGGTCAAAGCGACGTGTCAACAACTACTCTCCATGCATGCAGAGTTTCGGGACACCATCACCAAATTGCAGCAGTATTCCTTTGATCCTTTCGTTGTCTATCACACTCAGCTTAATGATAAATTGAAAACTGCTACTTCTCTCACGCTACCTTACCCCAGGTCATGCAAGAATCCTAGCATGTGTTTTGTCAAATTTCCAATGCCAGTTGTGTCGTCGCAAAGAAGCATGCATCTATTGATCCTTTGCATGAGAATGTTCATAATCTATACCAACAAGTATTAGTGGTTACTGATTTAGAAGCCAAGTAACATCTTCTCAACCAAGTCGATGTTCTCGATGCCCAAATCAACTAGTTGGAGGATGCAACACAAGCTACTAAGCAAGTCCTCTGCAAAATTTGACTAGAAGCTAAAAATCATTTCATAACCATGAGCACACTGTCCACTGTTGTTGATCAACAGATGAAGGAATTTGTTGAGTCTCAACACAATGACCTCAACGAGTAGAACATTACTCAGTTATCAACTAAATTTTCTACACTTATGGACTCATGGCACTCATATATTTCTGCATTCACCAGTTTTAAGGAGTACACTCTTCAAACTATTCCCAAGTTAGGTCCTTCGTTTGAGGGTACTGCAACTGAAGCTAGTGAAAGCAAACCCGCAACAGACTTAGAAGCAACAATAACAACACATTGAATTGAGGGCGAGCCAATAGGATGTGGTCGGGGCATGTTAGGTCCTTTGTGTTTGGAAGGAACACAGTTGCGAAGGAAATTTTGTATGAAGTTGTAGGAAATGGAGCATTGAAAAAATAAAACAATAGTAAAATGACTCAAAACTTACACAACAAAGAACAAGGGAGTGTGTCGAAGAACTAGGAGCCAATTTTGATACTTTGATACAATCAAGAAGAAAACCAGAATGATTTCCCGAGGTATTGAAAACCATGGATCAAGTGAGCAAAGTATCAAAGCAAGCAAGCGTGGTTATAAAAGAAAACACAAGGCAACAAGAAATAAGTTTAGATAGTGTTGTAAACTTCAAATTGATCTTGAGAGTCAAAGTCGAGCATCTAGAGTTGTCACTTTGAGATTTGGATTGTAATGTTTTGGTTATGTATTTCTTATAGATTTTGATATTGCACACAAGTGTTGAACTACCGCAAGTTGTAATGATGTTGTTTGTAATGGAACTACTCTCCGCTAGTGATTAATATAAGGAAGATATGACTTTTGGCACCTTTCTGTGTGATTTATGGGCCCCTTTTAAAATTTATGATTATGTTGAATTTACTGTTGTATGTATATTGCATAAAAGATAATCATGAATGCTATGATAGTTGCGCAATTCATATATTAAGTAGATCTAAATGTCCCTTATCTTTTATGGTTCTAGGACACCTCGGGTGAGGCTCTTCTTGCTTTTGGAAGGAGTGAATATGAAGGTGAAGTGCTAGACTATGCGGGCTTTCGTTGGCACCCTCGGTCAATTCCTAAGTCAATTTTAAAGTAAATTTTCATGCCAACAATATCTGGAAGTAGGGATCAAATATACATTAGTCAAGCGGATGGGATTGCCAGAGACAGAGGATGTTGGGGTGATATGAATCAAGGTAGAGGGTTGAGGGCTAGAGAGTCCTAAAAATTTGAAGGAGAAATCCTAAAAACCCTCATGAGTGTGTGAGTGTCTTGCATCCATATATTCTACAAAACCTAGAAATTGACCAAAGAAAGAGGAGGGATTAGCAAAGGAGGAGGAAATCATAACCTTACTTGCAAAGTTAGCAATAATTTCTAGGGAATTTTAGTATTTGTTTGAGTAGAAAGAGGCTTCACTCCATCTTAGAAGCTCTAGGGAGGCCAAGTGATAGAATTATTTTGACTGAAGAGGAACTCTTATAACTTGGAACATGGTTTTCCTCCCATCGAGGTTCCTTTTGAACCCATTTTTGTGCTCGTAGCACTACTATCACTTCATGCTCGAATGACCATAGGTGTGACATCTTTCAAATTTGAAGGGAATACCTTCATAATCGATGGGTTGCCTCATTGAGGTGCTCCTTCTAATTGTTATAGCATTTTCTAGTCCCCTATAGATGTTGAGGTCAACTAAAATGTGAGTCAATCCCATATATCTCGACTCCTTGTAGGAAGTGACGACGACTTCATAATAGAATCCCAATAGGTTACCAATTTCACAAAAAACATCATCAAATCAGAAACTGAGATGTAAACCTAGTTAACAAATGTAGATTAGGATGACCTCTAATTTCTCCAACCTAGCTAGTAATTTTTTTAATAGAAAGCTTGAGATCCCCCATGCCAATGGGAGTGGAGTACTTTTTGTGCTTCTTCACTAATTTAAGTTGTAATCCACACCATCCACCCTTAGGATAGAATCATGCAATGTGAAGAGTAACCCAAGATATCTAGTTTTTTTTTTTTTTTTTAATGTCCATAAGTACATCCATAACCATTCATGTACCAAGAAACACAACATCATCCATATTTTGAAAACACACACACACACAGACACTTAATTTCAACATATTTTATAATCATTGAAAAAATTATTTATATTTTATAAATAATTTGTATTGATTTCTTTTCTTCTTCTTCTTTCGTTATAAAACACATATTTACAATGTACATACCATGAAAACAGTACTTTATATGCAATATAAACATATACAAAATAACATCTTTTTTAACTTTTTCCATGAAATAATTAGATATAATTTGATTATATAGAAAGAATTGTTGGTGTGTCTAGAGGCACTCTACAATCTAGTACAAGGGAGATGTTGTAATGTTTGTAAATAAGTGTAAACATTTAAATGTTGGCTCAATATAGGAATATGTTGTACTGTCCATAAAATGAAGCATTATATCGAGAAATAATAATAATAGAACATAACATTAACACAACTAAAAAAAATAATAGAAAGTAAAAAATAAAAAATCGATTCAATTCAATTTGTTTGTAATTTCGTTTTTATTAATAAAATTATAAACAAATTTTCCAAGATAAAATTATAATATGTGTACCACATTAAAAAAATAAGTTATTTTTTTATAAAACATGTCAAAGGAAATTGCCACATATATTTTTACTATACATATTATCAGGGTTTTAATAAAATTCAAAATAAGAATATTTCTATATATAGAGATGTGAAAGTTATATAAACATAAATAATTTATTAGGAATGAGCAAAAATCATAATATGTGTATCACATTAAAAAATTAAATTAATTTTTTTTATAAAACATGTCAAAAGAAATTTCCACATATATTTGTAACTATATGTATTATCGAGGTTTTAATAAAATTCAAAATAATATTTTTTTATATATAGAGATGTGAAAGTTATGTAAACATAAATAATATTATTAGGAATGAGCATAGACTGATCTTAACTCCGAATTTATTAAAAGTTGAGAGGAATCAAATTAAAAAAAAAAAAACAAAAACTTTTCCTCAGATTTTGTACCTAAAAAAAGATTTGCATATTAAAAGCTTTGATTTCTATTGGTACTTAATACATCCATAATTAAAATAAATATATACTAATATAAATTATTTTCTCAATTTAGATCTTCTTCCCGATAGGGTAAGTAATATTAAATATATAATTTTTGGATTTAAGGGTAAGTAAGGTTCTTTATGTCACTTCGTAGGGTAAGTAAGGTTCTTTATGTCACTTCGTAGGGTAAGTATGAAATAACATTTTCGATTAAAGGAAAAGGGGTATTTTTTTAAAGTAAAAGGTGGGTGGAAAGTGACAATATAATATATATGGTACCAATTATGTTTGTTTTTTTGTTTTTTTTTTTAATGATATGCATCTTACCACTAGACATCATGTCAAATTCTTTAATAAGACTGAGCATATCAATGTACGTTATGATTTCATAGGACTTCAATTTTTTCAAACTCATTTCAACTTTGAGTGGAAAAGTTTGCCCAAAACATAAAAGTAATCACATGATTGGACAAATTTAGTCATTACAATTCACAAGTAATCACATGATTGGACAAATTTAGTAATTACAATTCACACATTAATGGGTGGCAACATCATCACTTTGTGTTCTTCTTAATAGGGACTTTGTGTTGGATGCTCTACTTTTAATATGGATTTCTACAAAATTATCAATATCGAGCATCGTGCTCATTGGCTATGTGAGTGTGGAACTCCACTCCACTCCATGTTCACCTTCATCGTACCATTTAAGAGTGGTTGGAGGTTCACGCAATTAATTGCATCCACACACTAGTCTCCAGCCTAATTCTGTACCATTACAAATACAAATTATTAGTTTTTTTTTTTTTTTGGCATTTGTGACCTTATTAGATTCCTTTTTGCATCTGTCTTTTAATATAAATTTGTGACTTTGGAAAAACTCAATCTATTTTCAATTTATTTATTCAACTTTGTCTAGTTGTTGTTAGACTTAAGTGATTCCTGTAGTATTAAATAATGTTTCAGACTCTTCAATGGTTACACAATAGCATGCAATTGAACATGTATAGAGTAGATAATTGCTCCTCATTCAACTTCCCATTGAATAGTGTTATTGACCTTCCTTCTCCACTTAGTAATATGCATGTGTCATTGTTTATCTAAAAAGGTTCACTACAATTATGTAATACCACATGTTTTTATTGATTTAAATTAAATCCTCATTTTGAACTTTGCAATAAAATTAAATTTTGGAAAACTTGAAGTTATGAGTGAATTTGAAGTTTAAAGGTTAAAAAGCTTCAATAAAGAGAAAGAAATCACTTTGATTATTGACATTTTAATGTAGCTTTCTATAATAGAGAAATCACCTTGATTATTGACATTCTAATGTAGCTTTTTATAATAGAGAATGTTGCTTGATGTACACAACGAAGAGAGATGAAGAAATTGAAGCTTGGGAAGAAGAAGGGCATTAGCAAAAGAATGAAGGACTAAGGAAGAAGAAGCCTACTTGATGATTATATGCCAAAAGATAAATTGATGTTATGCATGAAGGGTGAAGGTTTTCCTTAAGTCAAAGAAATCTACAAAAATATTTCTAGTGAATAAGAATGCACTAGAGTCTCTAGTGAGAGTGCATAGCACATCCTTTGTAATAATTTCTTGAGCATAATAAAACCCTCATTGAATCTTGGTTTAACCATTTTGTTTTTTATTGTAAAATCTTTGTTGTTATGGTGTGATTCATTATTGTGGAATGATATTTTTGTATGTTTATTCTAGTTGATATATTCTCATTTGTAACTTATTATATTGATATGCATTACATTGTTGTATTTAACATTTTAACATTGGTTGGGTTGCTATAGACAAAATACACTCTCATGTAATATACCTGATTGTTGCACTCACAACATAACAATATGGTATCAAATTGCCACAATTCACTTCATGTTGATGGAATCAAAAGGTACGGAAACTAAACAAACATGCACATCAATGCCATAAGTTGATTGGGTACTCTAATGGATGGTTTGTCGAATCAATAGAGTGATCTCTTAGGATGTGCATTGTGTGGGACCTTTCATGTAAACTAGTTGACCTATTAATTGAATTGTTAGCCATGTGATCTATTGCATCTTTAATTTATTTATTTGAAAGTATGCATGTGTGTTGTGCCACTATGGAGCTACAATGCTATCCTGCATCTATTAAGTAGCTAGCTTGATAGGGAGTTGATGCCTTGGTAATGCCAAGTATGTAAACTATGCACAACAATGATATGTATAATGGTTGAATTCTCAAGCCTTTCCCTAAGGTATAGCCATAACCATCATTTGATTGTTTTTACATTGAAAGTATATAGTTTGTGCATGGTTTTCACATTGGATGTGTGTTGTGATTGTGTTGGGATTAATCATTTAGATTTTTAAAAGGTTGATATATTTTTCGCAAATAAATCCTAGTTCCCTGGAATCTATTGATGGGAATTGTCCTTGAATCCAATAAAAGGACCATTCTTTTATGCATGTTGATGATTAGAAGAGAAAAAGGTTGCACTTAGAATTGCACAAAAATGGAGAAAAAGTGTGTTTCTGTAGAAGCATCCATTTGGGTGGATCATGTGGGATATAATTCCCTTGTTTGTATATCATCTATAATTTTCTTCTTTTACAATTCAAAAACATATTGTACTATCAACCTCCATTGGAATACTAGAAATTTGACACCTCTACCTTTGGCATGCATATCATGTTGAATCCTTTAACAAATTTCATGTAAAAATATGCAAAGCCATAAAATATCCCTATCTTACTCACATTAGAAGACACAGACCAATATAGGATTTCCTTCATGTTGTTTGAGTACACATGTAATTTATCTTTGGAAACTACAAACTTTAAGGTTAATCAATTTTTCCATGAAGAATTCAAAATTCTTCATAAACAACTAGTCCTTCCTTGATGCTTCAAATCTCAACCTTAGATGTTGAATATGTTTTTTCCTTCTAAAATTCAAAACGTCATTAAAAAAAACCTATTACAAGTTTAACAATATATTCATAATACTATGTTATTAACTACATGAATGTGCTCAATGAATTGATTTATTCAATTGTTATAACCAACCACTCATATAAGCCATTTTTGGTCTTAAATGTAATGTTGTCAATAAGACTTATAATAAAAGAAAACATTTCCAATTAAATCCATGCAATTATGATAAAGAAAAAAGTATCACTTCAAATCAAAGTTTGTCATATATATATATTATATATATATATATATATATATATATAATAAAAAAACTCAAAACCAACAGGAAGGAAAAGAAATGAAGTGGAGGGGAAAAATCAAATAAACACAAAAAAAAAATACTTTAAAAAAAAGTGACAAAATGAGAGTTTAAACTTAATCATATAGCAACATATGTGTAGCCACGAGTGAAAGCTTATCTCCTTATGGACCATAAGCGGGTCATTCTAGGTGGCATGGTTTTCTTTGAATAACGGGGATGAGTCAGCCAACATTCGTGAATAACAATTAGAGATGATGTTATGAAACCATCTCAAGAAAAGATAGAAAAGATAGATCAACGCCTTAGAATCCAGCCTCTTCGAGGGGGCAACCTCCTTTACATTACATAAATGAACAATTCTTCGATGATTCAAATGACAAAACCTCCTTTCTATATATAGGAGTCTAAGGAGTCACAATATAATCCAGCCAACCTAAAAATAATAATATAAAGCCACAAAAATAACAATAGAGGGATTCTATGGGGCACATAAATAACAACATGGGGGTAATAGGAGCACAACAATATAAATAAGGGGTATAACTACAATAGTAATGGGGTAATCATTAGTATTATAGGGACCCAACATGCCCCTCTCCTTCAAAAAAGTGTTGTCCTCAACGCTTGAGTAGTTCTGGATACTTCTGCATAAAATTCTCATCCTCCCATGTGGAATCTTCAGCAGATAAGTTCTTCCACTTGATAAGATACTCTGAAATTGATCGATTTCGTAGCTGTCGAGTTCTTGTTTCTGTGACTGCTTCCGGTTCCAATATAATTTTTCCTTCCTCATCAAGTTCTGGAAATATTGTTTACACTGAGAGCTTGTTGCCTATAACCTTCTTTAAACATGAAACATGGAAAACTGGGTGCAATCGAGAAGCTACAGGAAGCTCCAATTTGTATGCCATAGTACCAATCTTTTGCAACACCTTGTAAGGACCATAATACTTTGGTGATAATTTATTATCCTTCTTAGCTTGCTTTAAAGACATTTTCTTATATGGTTGTAGCTGTAGGAATACCCAATCACCTACATCAAAACTTCTTTCACTGCGATGTTGATCTGCCTATTGTTTCATTCTATTTTGTGCCAACACGAGGTTATACTTTAAGAGTTGGAGGACTTGTTGTTGATGTTCGATGTGATGTTCCACTGCCTGAACCTTAGAATTTTCTCTTAAATATGATGTGATGGATGGTGGTTGATACCCATAAAGTGCCATAAATGGGGTCATTTTTGTTGCTGTATGGAAGGAAGTGTTATACCACCATTCAGCCAGAGGCAACCATTTGACCCATTATGTCTGTTTATCAGATACAAAGCAACGAAGATATCCTTCCAAACATTTGTTTACTATCTCAGTTTTCCCATCAGATTGAGGATGATAAGATGAGCTATGAGCTAACTGAGTACCAAGACAAGAAAATAATTCTGTCCAAAAATTTCCAGTGAAAATGGGATCTCTGTCACTTACAATAATCTTTGGGTTTCCATGTAGCTTTTGAATTGTTTCCATAAATGCAATAGAAACTGTACTGGCTTTAAATGGATGTGATAATGCACAAAAATGTGTATACTTGGTAAGTCTGTCAACTACCACCATGATGACACTCTTTCCCTCAGACTTGGGTAAACCTGTGATAAAATCCATTGAAACCTCCTCCCAACGTTGGTTTGGAATGGATAAAGGTTGTAATAGACCCGGTGTCTTAATTCTTTCAACTTTATTTTGTTGGCAAACCAAACGTTCCGCCACAAACTTTTGAATATCTGATTTAAGGCCATCCCAAAAAAATTACTTCTTAACCCTGTGGTAAGTTTTTAAAAATCCTGAGTGCCCTCATAAGGGAGAAGTGTGCAATTCCATAAGAATCTTTTGTTTTAGCTGGGAATTCTTACAGAGGTATAAGCGATCTTTGTACCATAATGAATCATTTTGCCAGCTAAATGTATCAGACGTACTGGAATCTTGTTGCAGCTTTCGAATGAGTGCCCACACTTCTTCATCATTCTTCCATTCCTCCCTTGCTTCGTTTATCCAATCTGGTTGGATAATAGAAATGGCGCACAACAATGCTTCCACATCCTCATCCTTTCTTGAGAGCGCATCTGCCACCACATTTTGCTTCCCTATTTTGTAGATGATTTCAAAGTCATAACCCAACATATTTGTGACCCACTTTTGTTTCTCTTCAGAGGATAATCTTTGTTCTAAAAAGTATTTAAGGCTATCATGATCCGTTTTTACCTTGAAGTGTCTTCCCATTAGGTAGGGTCGCCATTTGTTAAGTGCATGGAGTATTGCCAACATTTCCTTCTCATAAATAGCTTTGCTTAAAAACTTTCCCTTGATTGGATGACTTTCAAAAGAAATGGGTCTTTCATCTTGCATTAAAACAACACCAATTCCATTTCCTGAAGCATCACATTCCACAATAAAGGTTTTTGTGAATTCCGGTGTAGCTAAGACCGGTGCTTGGCACATTGCCTCTTTAAGATGTTCAAAGGCCTTTGTTGCTTCCAGAGTCCATGAAAATGAATCTTTCTTCAATAACGTTGTTAGAGGTGCTGCTATTCTCCCATAATTCTTAACAAACTTGCGATAATACCCTGTCAACCCAAGAAATCCTCGCAGATGCTTTATGGATGTGGGGATTTTCCATTCCTTAATGGCTTTAATTTTGCTAGTGTCTACCTTAACTCCTTCATGAGATACAATATGACCCAAATATTCCACCTCCTGGACTCCAAAGAAACATTTGGATCTTTTTGCATATAATTGTTTCTCCTCCAATAGTTGTAACACCCTGTCAACATGTTCAACATGATCCTTCCAAGACTTGCTGTAGATTAGTATATCATCAAAAATACTAACACAAATTTTCTAAGGAATGGTTTGAAAATTGAATTCATCAAACCTTGAAATGTTGAAGGTGCATTGGTAAGGCCAAAAGGCATGACCAAAAATTCATAATGACCCTCATGAGTTCTAAATGTCGTTTTCGGAATGTATTCAATCTTCATTCTGATTTGATGATATCCCGAACGAAGATCCAACTTGGTGAAGTAAATTTATCCATGCAATTCATCTAGTAATTCATCAATGACAGGAATGGGGAACTTATCTTTAATAGTGAGCTTGTTGAGCTCCCTATAATCTGGCCACATGCGCCATGATCCATCCTTCTTGTGCACCAATACTACTGGAGTAGAGAAAGAACTTTGACTTGGTTGAATTATACCAGCCTCTAGCATTTCTGCAACCATATGTTCAATTTCACTTTTTTGGACATAGGGATATCTTTATGGCCTGATGTTTGGAGGAACACTTCCTGGAATCAGATGAATAGCATGATCATGATCACGCATAGGTGGGAGACCTTTGGGAGTCTCAAATACCTTGGAATGATTGTCTAGGACTTTTTGGAGATCTGGAGAAATAGATGATTCCGATGTGGAAACATCTAGCGAACATAATTGTGCAATTACACCTCTTTGCTCCTTTTTTAGAATCATTGTCATACCATTAGAGCTGATTATCTTTCCTGGTTTCCCTACAATACCCCTTAATTCAACTTCCTTTCCTTCCATAGAAAATTTGATGAAAAGTTCGTGAAAATTAAAAGCTATTATACCCAAGGATTGTAGCCATTGGACTCCTAGTACAACATCAGCACCTCCCATTGGAATGGAAAGCATTGGGCTAGTCAATACATATTCTCCCATGGATAGCTTGATATTATGGCACCTTCTAGAGCAATTTATTGTTCCTCCACTTTCAATCATCACTTGACACTCTGGTGCTGGATATAGGAAGCAATTCAATTCTTTTGCTACCCTACAATGAATAAAATTGTGGGTGCTTCCTGAATCAATCAACACTATTACCTTTTTGTTCTTGATTTTTCCTTCTATCTTGATGGTTTGAGGAGTGGTAATTACCGCCAATGCATTACAAGATATGGTCGGATTTATTTGTTCTTCATCTAGGCTTTGTTCCTGGAGTATATCTTCTTCTTTTGACCTTTCTTGCTCCTTTTCTTCTTCCTCTTCACAATCTATGTAGAATAATTTCTTCTCAGCACACTTATGACCTTTAGTGTATTTTCTATCACAACTGTAACAAAGCCCTTTTGCTCTTTTTTCTTCCAATTGTTGTGGTGTCAACCTTATAGGTTGTGGAAGACTCGGGGCAACAACACTTTCGTCTTTATAGTTGTGAGTGGTATGCTTCCTGGTTGCCATAATTTTGCTTTCCATTTTTCTTGCTAACCTGAATGCCTTTTCTAATGAATCAGGTTCCCAAAGGCGAACATCATGTTGGATATTATCCTTTAAAGACCCAATGAACACATCAATCCTATGCTCCTCTGGAATATCTTTTACCCTTATGTTCAATTTTTGGAACTCCTCAATGTGCTCCATTACTGAACCCTTTTGTTTGAGACTTATCAATTGGCTAAAAAAAGTGTTGCTTTTTGTATCTTCATAATGTGCTATCAATTCTTCCGTAAAAATTTCCCAAGTGATAAATTTTTTACGAGAGAAAAGCCATTGATACCATAAAAAATGATTTGGTTCCAAATATAAAGTTGCCATACGTACCTTCTGTGTGTTTTGCACATTATTGAGATCAAAGAACTGCTCCATCTGTAATATCCATGTGGCAGGATCCTTGCCATCAAACTTCCTCATATCGATTTTTGGAATATGGTGGGTCTTCGATCCAACATTAGCATCTATGGAATCATGATTAACCTTACTTTTGTTCACATCATGAGTTTCCTTTACAACCTTTTCACCATTAGTAAGTATTTCTTGTAGAAAATTTGTCAAATCTGTCTTCAAATCTGCCATGTCTGTCTTCAAATATGTCTTCAAATCTGCCATGTCTCTCTTCAAATCTGTCTTCGAATCGTCCATCTTAGCTTCCATGCCCTTTATCTTAGATTCCATGCCATTTATCTTAGATTCCAAGCCACTTAGCTTAGCTTTTGTTAGTTTTTGTGAGCGTGACATTTGTTGCACTTGTTCTTGTAATTTTGATATATCATGTAGCATTTCTTCCTCTTCTTCATGAGTCATGCTAGAGATTTCAAGTTCCTTACTAGGTGTTTGCATTTTCTTTCCTCGGGGCATCAGTTACTGATAATAATGCTTTACTATGCCCTTTGAATTCCTTTAAACCAAGCTTACACAAAAATTTAAAAAAAACTACACACCTTTTTTCACTTTATACAAGCCTGATATTGAATCTGATTTATCTCTATAGTTTCAGATCATCAAGTTCTGAAATTGCGACCTGTAGTAGCCTTCTGCGTCCTCTTTCCAAAACCACAAGTCTGACCCAAATTGGATTCCCCAAGGAAGAGTTATGTGAAATCTTCCACAGTGACTTGCTTTTAGACTAGTTCAGTAGAGCGAACTTGTACGACGTGCCGCAAGTCACTGTTTCAACCTTTGAATCTGAAACATGCATACAAGAAACAAAAATCTGTCCTCTTTCTGTACCTTCTTACAAAATTTCAATCCGATCCCCAGAGAAGAAGTTATGACGATTTTCCCCAGGTCACCTGTTTTAAATGTAATTCAGGAGTCTGCAAAAAGAACAACTTCCTCAGATCATATCTCCGCAAATATCGCGTGAAAAGCTCTAAAATTCGGCCCAAGGTTCAACACGATTTCTTCTCAAATGGGTTTTTTTTGCGACTTTTGAAACGTCACAGAAAAAAAGTTATAGCGAAAATTCCATGATGACCTGTTTGGAGCAGCGAAACCCTAGAATCCAAAGCTCTGATACCAAATGTTATGAGACCAGCTCAAGAAAAGATAGAAAAGATAGATCAACGCCTTAGAATTCAGCCTCTTCGAGGGGGCAACCTCCTTTACATTACATAAATGAACAATTCTTCGATGATTCAAATGACAAAACCTCCTTTCTATATATAGGAGTCTAAGGAGTCACAATATAATCCAGCCAACCTAACAATAATAATATAAAGCCACAAAAATAACAATAGAGAGATTCTATGGGGCAGAGAAATAACAACATGGGCGTAATAGGAGCACAACAATATAAATAAGGGGTATAACTACAATAGTAATGGGGTAATCACTAGTATTATAGGGACCCAACAGATGACTGTCCTCACTGCAGGTTTAACTATTGAATTATGATAGGTTTTCCCAGCTGTGCAAAAAACATAAGTGTAACTACACTATGTGATACATGACTAATCAACAAAATCATAAATCAACATAAGTGTAACTTCACTATGTTGTATATTACTAATCATAAGCAGGTTAAATAAGTCAATTACCTAAATAACCATGTAGCTTAGATTTGTTTTAATTGTATATTTTAAATTGTTTAACGGAAAAAAATTAATTTGACCATATTTTGAAGGTCCACTCAAGGAAGTATAACACTTTTATATTTTTAATTATGAGACTCCTTTGGGAAGCATATGAGGACGATAAAAAATTAAGATAATAAGAAAATTGGATTAAATATTTGTTGATATATTTTTTTTATTATCAAAATATGACTTTGCTGGGGTATACAAGTTATTTCAATTTGAACTATCATAGGTTTAACATAAAAAAAATTGTGGTTTTATTAAAATAGTGAGAATGAGATTATGTAGTTCTATCTTATTAATATTTGATAAAAACACTATTTTTTATTTAGATTATTATTTCAAAATATTTTTAAGTTACATTTCATAGATAGTCGCTGATGAGGCTCATCAATGGGTAAATTATTTGGAGTTTAATGCCACTTTCCAACTTATTAAAATCAACTTTTCTCACATTTCTTTACATGTTTTGTTATATTTTGCTTAGTGAGAAGGGTAAAGATGAGATGTTATGTCATGTGGCCTAATGTGCATTAATTGTAGGATTTAGAGAAATTTTGTCTAATTTAAGTGCAGGAAATTGAAGTAGAGAAGCAATAGGGATTTTAGGAGATTGGATCTCCCTCCTTAACTCCTCACTCACTTGAAGATTCCTCCACCAGATCTCATCAGCTCGGAGTTACAAGTAGCCAAGCCACCGAGGTCATTGGCAACTAAGCTGGTGATAGTTAAAGACAAGTCGATATCTAGTTTGGATCCAAGCCTCCCTAAATTTAAGGAAGTTGTTGGTAGCTTTAGTTGTATAAATAAGAAGGCATAAAGCCTCATTAGGATTTGACTTTTTTTGTTGTAGCCAAGAGGCTTTTTCAAGCTAAGACATTGTGATTTCTAACTTTTATCTATTTTTGATATTTTAATGAAAATGAAAAGCATTCTCTTGATCTAGCAAGGAGTTGACTCAAAGCGCTGATGCTCTTGGGTTAGGGCCCAACCCTAGCAGCAAAGGTTCCTATTTCTGTACATGTATGCTGATATTACATTCATAGCTAGTTGCTGAAGTGATTTTGGTTTTGTTTAATCTGCAAGTATTTGGATGATTACTTACTTTGCTTCCATTTGTGGCTATATAGATCAATGGTACAATAGTGACAGTAAACACTTCAGAAAATCTTGTGATAGTGGCCTTTGCCTCATCTCCCTTATGGGATCATGGGATGTTGAGGGTTCCATTCACACAACCCAAAAACAAATTTATTGTGTGATCACTGCATAACTTAGGATTTGTTGTTGAATAGATCATTGTCTCTAATTTTCTTAGAAATATCTGCAATTTTCATTTTGATCTCTTGAGTTTGCTATGGTTTAGAAGCACTTCCATTCATAAAATTAGCCATTAGCTATTAATAACTATGTTTTTCCTACATTCGATTCATATTTTCGATGTATAAATGAAGTTTTGCATAAATGAAGAAAAGAGTGTATGCTATTGCTAGAGCTTCTGATTTGCAGGGAGACCTCATCTCATTTTCCTTATCCAGGTCTTCTCCACCTACACTGCCAAATTCCACCAAACCCTAATCCGAATTCTTGTTTTGTAAGAAAAGTGGACATTTTCCTTGAGTAAGTCCAACCATCTTGAAGCCTTGGAATGAGACTTTGGTAGTGCGCACCTCCTCTATGCCTTATTTCCCCATCAGACACCTTTCCCACACTTCATTCTACCTTTCCTACCTCGTTATAAGCTTTCGACCTATTTCCTATAGTAAAATAAGGCATCCTGTAGTACTACAGGAAACCCTGTAGCAGCATGTTTTAAGTCCGAATTGAGTAGAAATGGTCATCTGAGCTTAGGTTAGGCCTCCACTTTGCTTCCATACCCTTAGATCCATTCCAAACTTGTTTCCCCATACCTGTCTCCCCTACCAATGAACCAATTGGTTAAATTAGCATTTGCATTCATAAAACTGAAAATCGAAAAGGCTTTTTCTGCAATTTCTAAATTAGCACATGCATGCGGCAGTCACAGTAGTTCTTAGATAAAATTCCATGCACAGTTATTCCAAATAACTAGATGTTATATACAAGGTAAAGTTAGGTCTCTTCTGCAAGCAAAATGTGTAGATGCTTAGCTAGATGATTTCATGTCACTTTATAGCACCTTCCAATTCAACACTTCCATTTCCTAGAATAGGAATCATTCACTTTTTGCATTAAGAATAATTTTCCCTTTGTCATTTGGTAGTCATACTCCTACTCAATAGAAGACCGGTTTGAAAAACCCTAGTGGTCTATTGCCCCAGTTGAAAAGTGCAAAGAGTAGACCATTGCATCTACTGTGTATACAACATTGTCACCTGCAAGTTTGTACGAACCCCAGGTTGATGAAGTAAAGTTGGTAGCCCTAGGAGTTGTAGCATTCTTGCTACAATATTGGTACTCATCAGTAGCACCCTTAGGGATATCACTAGTTCATTAAATGAGGATCATATAGTGCTTTATGTTTTGGCATGACCCACACAAAACCTATGAGCCTAGTATGTGTTGATTCAAATGTAATTTTCTTGTGATATTGCATCTTTATGTTTAGATGTGATATTACACCACTTATTTCTTCTTGTGATATTTCATCTTTATGTTTATATGTGATATTCGTACCACTTATTTCTTGTATATATGTATGTGTGTGAGTGTGCATCAATTAAAATATACCTTATATTAGAATCCTTGATAACCTTTTTATAAATCTTGCATTTGGATAAGGGATTTTAGATGTGATAGCCTTCAATAACAGATTGATTTAGGGATTGAAGAACCCTCATTAAAATTTTGGATATAGGGGTTGCTAGAATAAATTTATGGAGCTTAGAATAGTAGCCGAGATGGAGTAATGAGTTTTGTTGTTTCTAATAATTTCTAGTTTTCCTTATTTTATTGATTCCTTTACCTTTTCAACCTCCTTTCTTAACTCAACATGGTTCGTTGGAATGAGGCCCTCATTTACAAAGATTATTTCCCATTTTATTTTTGGATATATAGTATTTATTCCTTTTAATTAAGCTATTTATTAATAAATATGCTCTTTTAAAAATGGAAAAACTAATCAACTTAGTTGTCAACTAGTAATGGACAACTATGTTTGGTTGTCATATGTATCTTTTAATTGAATCGTCATTATTATTTAAGGAAAACCACACCACCTAAATTAACTCATTAGTAATTTGGAAGAAATCAAATTTCTCTTCTACCAAATGAGTCTAGGTCTTAGGATATTAACCTATTTTCGTAATTCCAAGAAAAATAAGTTCTTAATAAATTAGAAACAATTTTAGATCGTACTCCAACACTAAATAACCATTTCAATTTAAATATCGTTTATATAAATCAATATTCCATATTATTATTATTTAAACTATATAATAATCAAATATAAGTATTTAATATTAATTTCATATATAAAACCAAATAATTCAATTATACTTTAACCATCTATATATATATAAACATTTACTTAAAATTTACTACATTTTAACCTTAATTATTTTTTAAACACTTATTTAATATATATATATATAAAATGAAATGGAGGTTTTTCTATAATATTTTTTTATATGAATTCACTTAATAGATAAAGAAGAAATTAGTTTGAATGGTGAATATACTTCTTTCAAGGTAGACTACGATGCATCATTTAAATATATCATCAATTTCAAGTTTTAAGTTTTTAAAAGGTGTATTTTAATATTAATTGTAATAATGGATAATTTATTTAGTTTTTAAAATAATAATTAAATATTGATTTATTTTTAAAATTATTTTATTGTTATTTTATTATATATAATAATAATTAAATTTTAAGTTCATGGTAAGGCTAGATATTAAATTGGTATATGAGATTTCTTGTTTATGACACATGGGACCTGTCTTTATAGAATGATTTGATTACTAAAGTATATGGAAGTGTACATACTCTATCTCATTCTAGATTTGAGCCTATGACTTTTTAGGAGGAAACGGTTGGAATCTCTCTCTCTCTCTCTCTCTCTCTCTCTCTCTCTATATATATATATATATATATATTGTAATTTTAATCTCGCAAACAAAATTTTATTTTATATGCTCAAGGCATTCCATATGGCTAAGGCATATTGTAGCTTTACCAAAATATGAAGAAGAGAAAAAATCACATCCCAAAGAAAAAAATCACATAGGTAGCATCCATATTCATGCTTAGTAAATGATATCCTTTAGTTATATATGTATCATTAGCTAAGCTTTTAAGTATCCTACAAAACTGGTAAGGTTAGAACTTAAAAACATAAAAAAATGTTATTTTCTATTGTTGTAGTCATTATGCTAGTTCGTGTAACCACCTCTCCCACATTTACCCAATTTCATTGCCCTGCCAGATAAACATGAGACGAATAGTTACTATGACATGACCTGACTTCCACACTCTAGTTATGGAAGTGGGGTCAATAAACTGACAACTCACAACATCCCTTAAGGCTACAAGACACTAAGGGGCCAAAGAACCACCCCAAGTGACCAAACCCTGAGTTGGTGCTCTTTTTCACTACCCTAAGCCCACAACCACATGCATGACAAGGTCTAGGTGTTGTTAGAGGCCTCCAACTACATGCACAAAACCACCTCCATGTAGTTATAGCCCAAAATATCCAGTTCAGAGGGTGTGGTCCCAAGATCTGAGCCACTTTTCTAGGACAACCTCCATAACACTGCCCATAACTTCCTGTAACTTATCAGAATGATAAATGATATAATGACAAAGATTTTCATACAAAACTTCAATAAGGACTGACCTAAGACATACCTAGTTCATAACATACATTTCGTAAAAAACATGAAAAACATGTAAGCTACATGTCATGAATGCTTATCTAATCATGATAGTCTCAGATTCATCTAAGAATCACCAAGAAGGCCCTGTCACCTCTCCACATAGATGAAATAACACTAATTATTCCATACATTCATCAACCAATACTTAACTAAAACATTCATGATAACAGGCATAAATAATGTAACACCCTCCTCCCACATTTACCCAAGTTGACCGATCCACTGGGGTAAACATGTGATGAGAGGCTACTATGATCTTATTTAACTCCCCATGTATAGTTAAGGAAGTGGAACCGACAAAAAAACAACCAATTTGACCTTCTACAAAGGTTACAAAACCTTCAGCAACCAACCCTTCTAGGTGACCAACCCCTGAAGTAACTTGATATTTTACTCACCTAGAGCCTTAGGCACTCCCATGACATGGGCATGCATACAACTAGGAACCTCCATTTTCTCCCACAACAAGGGAATGCTAGCAACTGAGGACTTTTTTAGCTAATTCTGAGCCTGCAACCTTGAATTCTGTGCCACTTTTCTAGGGCCATGACTCAAGCTACTGCCCAAAACTTCATGAAACCTCTAGAAATAAAACGTAACATTGAAACAATGATACTAATGCAAATACTTGAACAAGGACTTGAATGGACCCCTACTAGCCATGATAATCATTTAATCAAACATGCCACAAATATGCAATCTACAGGTCATAACAACAGATTTGAGCATAAGGGTCTCATATTTATCTAAGAATCACTAAGAAGCATTTTTGCCTTATCACATTAGCTGCATTATCATATATTATGTCACTTATTCACTTTTCATTCATTTACAAATAAAAACATGATGAAAGCCATACATCATCACTCTCATAAAACATACTCATAAACAACATATAAACAATAGAAATGACAAGGATATAACAACCATAAATTCCACATATAATCTAGTATGTTTACACATGAAATAACAAGGAGAAATAGCCCTTATTAATGAGCGAAAAAATAAAAATGGTATGGGACTTCCACATACCACCCGCCCATAGATTCGATGAGCCAAATCTTTCTTTCAAGCCAATCACCCCTGTGCCATATTCCAAGCATGAACGTGGGACTCATAACTAGAAATCAACTAGAGCTTCCTGAGGCTACACGACCTCACCCTCATCACTAGAACCGGTATTTACCACAATCCCCATTAGATCACTAGGCCCTAAACAAGCATGTATGCCACCAGATTTCTCCACCAACACGTGAGGAATTTTCTTGTCTCCTAGTCTCTACGCTTTACCATACATCCCACCATAAAATGGTCAAGGATCCCTAGGCCTAATCAAGACCCCAACCTCCAATATTTACTCTATGTCCTGCCATTCATCAACTAAGGATTCCTAGGCCTGATCGAGGGCACCCACCTCTAGGTCATATATCCCGCCATTCACCGGTCGAGGATTCTTAGGCCCACCAAGGTAACATAAAATATGGCTTTACCACAACCCATAGTCCGATTCAGGGGTCACTAGGCCAAGGCTTTACTACAATCCACAATCTGATTCAGGAATAACTAAGCCATGTGTTCTTTCCTTCAGAGACCACCTCACTTAGTTTTGAATCCATCCAACAATTCAACTCAACCAAAACATGAGAACCCAATCACACCATGGCTATCCAGAAATGGCAAGGAAAGGTTGGAAAAAACATTGTCACACCTAGAAAAATCCATGCCAATGACAACCATAGAGCCAAGAACATACATGCATAACCATGTATGTCAAAACTAGCAAGGAAATCACACATGTAATTCGATACTTGAAAATAATCCCGTTTTTGTTGCTTGATCCTATTCTTCTTTGCTTTATCTTTGCTTCTTCTTGCCTTCTTTTCTTTTCTTGATCCACTACTTAAGTGCTCCAAGAAAACTCTAAGTGTCCAAGAATGAGAGGGAGAGCTCCAAACCTAAAATGACAAAAGGTACCAACTGATCCTCAAAAACCATTTTATTAATGAGGCCTCTATTTTCTTCAATTTTCCATTATTTTCTTTCATTTTCCTCCTCACATGCAACCTATGACCTTTCACCTCCCTTTTCCCCTAATTTCCATTGTTTTCGTAAATAAATTGCCAAGAATACCATTTTGCCTCTCCAAAGCCTTTGCCATTTCCTTTGCCAATTTCCTTAGCCATAATAAACCAAATTAACTCCCAAACTAGGATGTTTTTCCCAACATTCAACTTGGAATAAGTGTCCCCTACCCTGGTTATTATTTTTTCTTTATTAACTTTTATTTACATGGAATTTTAACCAGGGTTTTTAAAGTTAATACACATCATATAGACAACATATAACCAGAAAATAACTATCACTGGAACTATGAAAAATCAACCATAACATCAACAACATAATCACTACAAATTCTCATAGATCACAATAAGGAAAATGTCTCATATTAACATATGAAAATACCAACCAAGTTAGGGAATTCCACTTACCACTCGACCATAGATTGGGCTTAACCAAATCTCTCTTTTAGCCAATCACCCCTGCACCATATTCCAAGCATGAATGTTGGATATCATTGAATAAACCAAGACAAAACCAAACCAGGGTTTCTAGATGCCAAACCACCTAAACCCTCAACCAAAGTGATTCCACCTCCATGGTCAGACATCATTAACACCAACCAGATCTGTCTCTACCCAGGTTGTTCAGGGTTCTAGGAACTAGTAATTCAACTCACAACCTTCTAAGGCTCCATGAGAATTTTTCCAACCCAGCTCCAAGGACTAGTAACTGAATCCACCAAGGGCTCCAAAGTGTTTGTCCCATCCTAGGCTCCAGGACTAGTAATTCAACCCAAGCTATTCTAGGGTATCTAGAGATTTGTTCCAACCCATAGCCATAAGGAACCTGAGCACCAATTAGAAGAAAAAAATAAGTGGAAAAATACACAAAACCATGGATATCCAAGAATGGGCAAGGAAAGGCTAAAACCACTGTCAATCTAGGAAAATATCCATGATAATGACAACACATAACTAGAAAATCACATGCATATATCATGCATCTAGAAATTATCAAGGAAATCACACATGCAACCTCTTACATCCAAATAAATCTAGCTATAATTGCTAATCCAACCATTCCCTTGTGCTTTCTTGCTTTCCATTGCCTTCTTTCTCAAATCTAAGTGAATTAGAAGGTGCTCCAAGAATTCTCCAAGATTTATCTACGTGTCCAAGAGTGTGAGAGAATGAGAGAGTGAAAGAGAGCTCCAAGATAAACTGACAAAAGGTTGTGAACTGATCCTCAAAAGCCTTTTTATCATTGAGGCCTCTATTTTCTCCATTTTCCTTCATTTTCCCTTCAATTTCCCTCTCATGCAAATATGTGTCTCTTCACCTTACTTTCCTCCTATTTTCATTTATTTCATTAATAAAATGTCAATTATTGTCACTTTGCCTTTGCTAATTTCCATAGCCATTAATTAATCATCAATGATACCCATCACTATGTTTTTCCCAACATTTAACCTGGAATATGTGTCCCACGACCTTGGTATTATTTTATTTACGTAAATAATCAACCAGGGGTTGTTACAAACCCATCCCCCTTGGGTGAACACCATCCTTGGTGTTCTACGAAACCTATGACCAACAAAACCACTGAAAAAGAACATACTTCCCATGGAGCTTTATAACAATGCTCAATGCAATATTTACAATATTTACTTCAAACCATGACCAACATAACAAATATGACAATCATACAGCTTATTGGAGCTTTATAGCATAGCTCATTGCAATATTTACAACAACATTCACATACATATACATATACCAAAATTTCATTTGATTGAACCATCAAATAATGAAGGATACATAGCCTGTATCTAATCAACCATCTCCCATGTAGATTCATTGGGCCCAAAGTGCTCCCACTACACTTTAACCTACTCGATTGCTTTGTTTTGGATCATGAGCTATTTCCACTGCAATATGCATTTTGGTTCTAAATGGAATTATCCCTCCGGTTCCACCTATAATACAAACTAATCAATCATATGATCAACATCATGGACATACTTCTTAAGCAATGAAACATGGAAAACGTCATGTACTTTCACTATTGGAGGTAGTGCAAGTTTGTAGGTCATTGGTCTAATCCTATAAAGGATCTCAAAAGGTCCAAAATACCGAGGTGCCAGCTTGGTACATGATCCAATCCTCAAGGAGCTCATATTGGGCTTGATGCGCAAGTCTACATGTTCCCCAACTTGAAAATTCTTAAATACCTTGTGCTAATTTGCATAACTCTTATGTCTGTCTTGTGCTTCATTCAAATTCCTCTTAATAACCGGCATTTCATGTTCCATCTTTGCCAACATATCTGGTCTAAGCAGTAGCATGTTGATTGGATCACTCCAGTTGATAGGAGTATTACAACTTTGCCTCATAAAGTGCCTCAAATAGACTCATCTTCAAAGACTCTCAATACATGTCATTATATGCAAACTCCACGAGTGGAGGATACTCTTCCCACTTCCTCTACTGATGCATGACATACATCCTCAACATAATATCCTCAAGGATCCTGTTAACACTCTCTGTCTATCTATCTATCCGTAGATGATAAGTTGTACTGAAAGCCAACTCTGTCACCAAACCTATAAATAACTTCTTCCAAAACCTCGAAGTGAAGTTGGCATCTCTATCAGATACAATATGCTTTAGAACACCTCCCTGATGAAAATATGAGGTACCTCACTTATAGATGAATTTGTAGACTTAACTGCAATGAATTGATCTACCTTACTTAACCTCTCGACCACAACCATGATGGAATCATACTGTCTCGATGTCCTTGGAAAACCGATAATGAAATCCATGGAAATGACCTCCCATTTCCACTCTGGAATCAAAATCAGTTATAATAAACCATTTGGATTCTTACACTATGCTTTTAATTACTGGCAGTCCAAACAGATTGCAACAAACTTAGCCACTTCTTTCTTCAAGTTCAGCTAATGATATAATTTCTTAATTATTGTCAATGTCTTTTGATATCCCGGGTGGCTTGAATACGACTTAAAATGAAACTTACTCAAGATAAT
Organism: Pinus tabuliformis; assembly: GCA_031772625.1. Classification (NCBI taxonomy): domain Eukaryota; kingdom Viridiplantae; phylum Streptophyta; class Pinopsida; order Pinales; family Pinaceae; genus Pinus; species Pinus tabuliformis. Next base: position 1,311,489,518 of record CM062804.1, read on the forward strand.
CTTCATTAGCTCATTGTCATCTAACACATAAATCTTGTTCCTGAATATTTCCAAGCCATATGCCATGAGATGATACTCTTCATCCCTATAACCCGCACCCTGTTGTTGTAACCTGTGTCTCAATTGATGATACCTGTCATCATGTTGTCCTACTTTCAATATCCTCTCCTGCAATTCTATCCCATAAGAACTCACAGCAACAATGTGATTCACCTGCACTCTTCTACTGAGAGCATCTACAACCCTGTTCTCCTTTCCCTTAATGTACCTGATCTCAAAATTAAACTCACTGAGAGTAGCCAACCATCTAGCTTGTCTGACATTTAAATTAGGTTGGTCAAACAAGTACCTCAACCCACTATTCTCACTCATCAGGACGAACCTCATGCCAAGAAGATAATGTCTCCCCATCTTCAAGGCATGAATGATAACTGCCAACTCAAGGTCATGAGTCACATAATCCTGCTCGTGCTCATTCAACTTCCTTGACTCATAACATACTACCTATCCTTCCTACATCAGGACTCCACTAAGTCCCCTCTTGCAAGCATATGTACATACCACAAACTCTTTGTCATGATTTGCAATATTCCAAACAAGAGAATTTTTAAGCAATTGTTTCTACTACTTAAAACTAGTTGTACACTTCTCCGTCCATTCAAACTTCTTTCCTTTTCGCTGCAAAGATGTAATATGATAGGAAATCCATGAGAAGTTCTCGATGAACCTCCTGTGATAACCTACTAATCACATAAATTATTTGACCTCATCCACATTCCTAGCAGCTACCCACTCCCTGATAGCTCTGATCTTTTATGGGTCCACTACACTGCCTTCCTTAGAAACAACATGTCCCAAGTAATGAACTTATGTCTAAAAGAAATTGCAGTTACTAAGCTTGGCATACAACTAGTGCTCTCTCAATAATTTTAACACTGTTGCTAGGTGTTCTGCATGTTCTTCCTCATTCTTAAAATATATCAATATGTCATCAATGAATACTATCACAAACTTGTCCATATAAGGATTCAACACACTATTCATTAAACACATGAAAGTAGCTGGAGAATTAGTAAGACCAAAATAGAACCACTACAAACTCATAATTCCCATACCTTGTATGGAATGCAGTTTTGTAGATGTCCTCTTCTTTGATGCATACCAGATGGTATCTTGATCTCAAGTCAATCCTCGAAAGAATTGTTGCTCCCTTCAACTCATCAAAGAAGTATTCAATATGTGGAAAATGATATATGTTCTTGATTTTCACCTCGTCCAACTGCATATAACCAATACACAACCTGAGAGTACCATCCCTCTTCTTCACAAACAATACTAGTGCACCCCAAGGGAACACACTTGGCCTAATGTATGCCTTATCAAGAATTTCCTTAAGTTCTAACTTCAATTTCACCAACTATGTAGTTCTCATCTTGTACAGTGCCTTTGATGTTGGTGTTTCTCCCAACATCAACTCAATAGAAAATTCAAATTCCCTATGAGGAGGTATATATGATATATATGAGGGAAATACATCTTGAAACTGCTACAAAATTGGATACCTCTTTAAGTCTTCAACATCTTCAACATCCTTCCCTTTGTCACTAGAAATATGAACTGCAAACAATACACACCCTTTCCTGCTATTGTGCTTTTCTTGCATAGCTATAACCATTCTCACTAACGTAGACTTCTTATTACCTTGCAAGATTCTCTTCTCTTTATCATCATCTAAGAACTCAATAGTTTTATCATAGAAATCCACTTTAGTCCTATGAATGTACAACCAATCCATACCCAACAACAAATTGTATGGTACCAATAGAAATACATTTAGATGCACTGATGTAGACATACCATTCAACTCAAATGCACAAGATCTCACCCAATGATGAACTTTTTTCTTGGTACCTATAGCCAATTGCACCAACCAAGACTCTGCATGAACTTATTTATTCAAACGACAATTATCCACTAGGTCAGGACTGATATAATTATAGATAGATCTAGGGTAATTCAAAATAGAAATAAATTGATCACAAAACTTACCTTCCATCTCAATAATAAATGCTTGATGATCAACCTGCCTATTATCAAATGTTGTATAAATTGGAGGAATAATCTGTCCAACATCCCCAACTGTCTGTGCCTCTTGAGCACTGTAAATTTGAGCTCTACCACCTTGATTCTATGGAAAATCTCTCCTATGATAATCCTTGCCACACATCCAACACTACGAAGGCTTCTTGCCATCAACCTTGTTTTGCTCCTCAGACTAAAATCCTTGTACTATGTCAATTTCATTGAATTTTTTGTATGCCACTATCAGTTTAATTTATGGAGTTGAATTAGAGCATCTATTTTAATATCAACCTGAGTTGGTAAACTTAGAATCACACCAAGGTATATGGAACTTAGATTTAACTAATCTAGGAAGTAGTTGTTTATATGAAAATAATGGAAATGCATATTACAAATGTAAATTATTGATTGTAAAGAAAGCATTGAAATTATGATCTAAAAGAAAATGTGCAAAGATTTTATGTGTATTATAGCCAACAAGGAAGAGGCTCTAAATTAGTGGTCCTAGTTGTCCTTCTTCATCATTCCTATTCCAACAAAACCAATTAGACCATAAATCATAACACAATTAAATTAAGAAAGTAGTAAAGATTAAATGCATAAACACAATTTCCAATTCAATTCTTAGCTCACAAGGAAGATGATCTAAACTAGATTCCTGGGTTGTCCTTCCTTACTTAAACCAATTACTGAAAGGAAATCACTTCAAAAATATAAATTTCTATGACATACAATGAATTGACTCAGAAAATATTCATAAGAAATTGTAAAGGAAATATTCAACAATCTAAGATATTAACAATTATGCAGAACAATTATAATGTAGTGTATTTAGCTTAGAATGGGGGCCCTCCATCTTTTCTTGGCACACCTAAAGACTACCAGCTATAGTATATCAACAATCACATCCCAAAACATTCAAGGACCACGCTACCCTGAACCAGTCCACGATTACGGAAGTGACAATGATTTAGACTAGATTTATAAGATAACGTTACAGAATCAAGACCGGATGAAACCGATGGCTGATGGATGTATTGCATGGGACTGTGAAAGTTCCTGCACATCAGATTCATATGATGAATTGGAACACTGGAAGAATATATTGCATGAAGTGTCTACCCTACGATGTAACATGATGATCAAATCTCTACATTGCGTATCATTAGAGGTAATAAGTCTTCCTTACTATGATGGTTTAACTGATGTTGATAAATTTTTGGATGCATTTGAAAGGGAAGTGTCGGAGAAGCACCACTTCCAAGCCTTGGACTTGGTGTTGTGCGCTATGCCTGCAATATGGTGGGGTACACATAAAGAAAACTTTGATGGATGGCACAAATATAGAAGAATGATGAGGGTGCAGTTTGGTCAGCCAAAGGTATGATTGATAAAGAAATACGATGGAAGAAGTGATCAGCACGATCACTTAGCCAAATGGACTGATGCTTATAGAGCGGAACATAACCAGAGTGGGTGCATCTATTATATCACACCTTGGACATAATACCTATGAATTGGTACATGGAGACAGAGCTCCACCATGGCACAGAAGAATGGGATATTTTGAGATAGGGGTTCTTGATGACATTCAACTTTGAAGATGAATTTGAGTGCATTGATGAAGCGTTGCAGGAGTTCAAAGCAGTGATCTTCAGAATACCGCAGGATCCCTTGGATTTGATTCAACCATATTAGACCACCCCGCTATGCCATGCGCTAGAGTGCTACAATGTGACGGCTGAAGAGGAAGACAAGGATCCGAGGAACATTAATATCCTAGAAACAGAAGGACACCACGAAGTTGAGGGGTCATAGATATAAAATCAAAATATCACTGCGCCACTCAAGACGAGACAATTGAATATTGGGACAGAGGTGGAGTCGATGTTTGCGAAGATAGGGGACTACTAGGATGATGCTATAGTGGATAAGGTTGCTAAGTTGCTCTGTGAATACCAGGACTTGTACCCTACGAAGTTCTTAGAATTAAAAGGGATAATAGGGGACCTAAGAGTTATGAAAATTACATTGAAACCATACGCAAAGCCGATCAAGCAAAGGCCTTACTGCCTCAATCCAAAGTATAAAGGAAAGGTACACTTAGAGTTGGATAAAATGCTTACAACAGGTATTATTGAACCGGTGGAAGAATTTGATTGGGTGACCCCAATAGTAGTTTAGGAAAATAAGTAGAAGGATGAAATAAGGATATGCGTAGATGTTAGGAAGTTGAATGATTCTTGCTTGCATGATCCTTTTATGACTTCGTTCATCGATGAAGTGTTGGATAATGTAGGAGGACACGAAGCATATTCATTCACTGATGGGTTCTCAGGGTACCATCAGATCAAGATCACATCGGAGGATAGAAGTAAGACAACCTGTGCAACCGAGTGGGGATGATTTTAGTATGTTGTAATGCCTTTTGGACTGAAGAATGTGCCGATGATATTTTCAAGTTTATTCATCACGACGTTCAAGGACTTCATTTGCAAGTTTTTGGAGGTATATTTTGATGATTGGATGGTGTTTGGGCTGGTGAAGCACCATGTAGAAAGCCTACACTTGACGCTAGATACATGCCGGAGGTATCAGATCGCGCTCAATTTGAAGAAATTCTTGTTCTGTGTTCCTTTCAGAATCTTGCTGGGCCATGTGGTGTGTAGACAAGGATTAATGGTGTACCTAGCTAAGATAGCAGTTATAATTAATTTGGAGGTGCCAAGGAGTGTGAAACAACTACACACAATGTTAGGGCATACACGATACTATAGAAATTTCATCAAGAGTTATGCCCAGATTACCGCATTGATGGAGAAGTTGCTGAAGAAGGATGCTACATTCTGTTGGAATGAAGAATGTTAGCGAAGCTTAGATGTGTTAAAAGAAAATATGGTCACCATGTCGATCCTAGTCTTCCCAGATTGGAGGAAGGAATTTCATGTGCATATGGACGCGTCATGTATTACGCTCAGAGCAGTACTAACACAGGTCGGTGAGGGAGAGTTGGATCACCCTATAGCGTTTGCAAGTAGGAATTTGTCTAAATTTGAGAAGAATTATTCAACGACAGAGTGCTAAGGTTTGGCTATGGTGTATGAGCTCGAGAAGTTCAAACACTACTTGCTAGGCGGACTCTTTAAGATGTATGTAGACCATTTTGCATTGAACTACTTGGTTAACAAGCCCATGTTTCGGGGGAAGATATGTAGATGGTTGCTGCTGTTTTAGGAATATGATTTCAAATTCATTGTGAAGCCAAGACGATTGAATGCAAGACCAGATCATCTGTCGCACATTGAAACATGAGAAGAGCCTACTAATTTGGAGGAAGGACTGCCTGACATGCATCTCTTTGTGGTGCATGTAGCTAACAATCATTTTTCAGATATCATACACTTCCTCACGATGGGAACGACTCTAGAAGGATATAGTAGTCAACAAAACAAGGAGCTGGTGGTGCACACGACAAACTTTTTTGTCATTGCAGGACACTTATATAAAATGTGCTCGGATGAAATTATGTGACACTATGTGCCTAAGTTTGAACGGAACAACATCCTCACTGAAGCTCATGGAGGAGTTTTGGAAGGACATTATGCAAGAAAAGCAACAACGTATAATATTTTACGAGCTAGGTTGTGGTGGGCGACAATGCATAAGGATTCCAAGGCTTATTGTAAGGCATGTGATGCATGTTAGAGGATGGGCAGGCCATCGCAGAGGCATGATCTACCTATGAATCCACAAGTGTTGTTACAGCCATTCGAGAAATGGGAAATTGATTTTGTAGGTATGATTCAACCTACAAGAAACAAGACAGGTGCGTGGTATATCATCACTGTGACAAAGTATTTGACCAGATGGGTAGAGGCGCAGCCTGTAAAGGATTGTATAGGGGCAAAAACAATGAAGTTCCTCTTTGAATATGTGCTGACTAGGTTTGGTTGCCCAAATATTTTGATGAGCAATTTGCATACACATTTCCTTAATGAAACGATCAACGCACTGACAGAGGAATTCCAAGTTTATCATCAAAAGAGCACACCATATCACCTACAGGCTAATAAGATGGTCGAAGAATTTAATAAGATATTGGAGAATGCATTGATGAAGGTATGCAATGCACAAATTAATGATTGGGAAGTGCGCATACCGTCGTGCTATGGGCTTACAGAACCACTTGTAAGAAGCTAACTAGATAGGCACCCTTTAGGCTGGTCTATGGTATAGAAGTTGTGATGTGTTGTGGGGAAAAATGCCTATGCAGGACGATCCTATCCACCTAAGGTGTGACAGTGCCTTAGCAACAAACAGAGACAGCTATTCTAGTATTCTTCCTTTATGAATTAAGAATGAAGAGAGATAGATGGACTAACCGGTGTCTTCCGTTTGTCCCTCGATCTGGTCTCTCTTCTCTTTGAGGGTTTCCAGCTACTTGCCTTCTCGCTCGCCCAGCTTCAAGAGGTTTCTGCAAGATCACAAGAAGAGAACACTACACAAGACATGGATTCATATTCATAACTAGTTCAGGATTAGAAATAAACTAAACATACTAATGCAATCATACATCAAAGATACATCAGTATATAGGAGAAACCAAGATAGCTTTATTGATGAATAACAAGGTTCAGGAAGAGATACAACCTAGAGGGATCCAATCCAGCATCTCCTTCCCAGCAAATAGAATTCCTATCTTCACCCCCTTCAAAGCATTAAGCACCCAATGATTCCAATCTCAAACCAACAACAATTCTTTGCAATAAAAAAATTCCAGCCCTTAGATCTCATGGAGGAGAGATCCATATATAGATGTTTGGAGAGAGGATGAGTCAGCTTGAGATCTGACTAGTGTCCTCTCCCTCTGTCAGTTCTTGATTCCACTTGGAGGTTCTTGCTTCCACTTGGAGATTAGGAACCTCTTACTCATCACCAGTCGAATTCACTGAGGCAAGTGTCATTGAGGAAGATTTTGGAAGCTTCCTGGGTCTTGACACCTCTTGGAATGAACTTGCCATTTGGCAATTCTTGCTCAACGCAAGTAGCCAGTGTTGGCTTTGACATTCAGCGTAGGTAGCCAGTGTTGGCTTTGACATTCAGCGCAGAAAGCTAGTGGAGCCACTGAATTGATCCTGAATTGACTTGTTTTTGAGCCGTTTCTGGTGGAGAACTTCTGTGAATTACTGTGGTTTGTTAGCCTTGTTCCTCTAGGGGTAGGAACAACATGTTTAGGGACTTTGGATCCCTTAGATTATGGACATTTCATGTTCAATGCTGTAAGGCACAAAAATGTCTATAACAGTTGCCCCCTAAAGTATGAGGCCGTTTATCGGGTGAAATGCTTTATTAGGGGGATCCGAAGTTCATCCAATGCTGGGAGGAGACCTGTAATAAGATACAATATAATACATTATTTTTCATACTGCTTTCATGATCTAGCTGAGGCGGGCATTCCCATGCTCAGCTTTATAAATTCATTTTTCTGTACATAGAACAGACAATCATCTGATGGTAGACTGATAATTTTGATGAAATTATCATCCTTTGAGTAGGATGATTATCTGCTACAATGATGTACATGTCAATGTATTTATCTTTTCTGAATATATATCGTAGCCCGGATGGATGAAACTAGATCCGGGGTCTTCAAACTCGTTCGATCTTCACTCTAAGTACAAGTCGATCCATGTGAGAAATGTTCTGAAGTCGAACTTGGAAAGACATCGCTTGATTACCGGTCAATGAGGTAAACCGTTAACAAGCGCGAGAGGAATCACCGATAATGATAATGACCCTCAAGGTACTGCAGTACAATTCACGTGGTGTGAATAAAGGACTTGGCGTCGAACACCACGCAAAATCTTTCGGTCGAAGGTCATTGATGTATACCTGTCGCCGGAAGTGAGAAACTTGCCATTGAGGCATGCAAGCTTCAAAGTACTGAAGGGGTTGTTGCTAGATCAACTTCTTGGATAATGAGGTGATGTCGACAAGAAGCGATCCGTCAAAGGAGGGCCTTAATGAATCCCACATCAATGACACAGAACGGAGCTAATGATTTTGATGGAGGTGAAAACGATCTGTGACATATGATTCAGGGTGGGGGTCATGAAAGGATGAAGGATAATGTATGGCATTGGATGGGACACGGTTGACATTTCTGAACGACTTCTCTTGAACATATGGCGACACTGATGCGATGGATCGGTAGCATTACCCCAAATATGGATGGTATGGCGAGACCATGGATGTGACCGGTGAATGAAACAACCCAACCCGATTGTGGTACGGAGAAAAAGTGTCATGTTCAAGAGCGACTTGCTACCATCAAAGTTTTCTTGAGTTTCTCCCAATTTTTCCCCAGTCATTGCTTACCAGTACCTTTTTATTTTTGTCAAGCTTGAGGAGGATAACATATGCTTGTTCTATAGCCTGCCCTTCGGGCAAGCCCATCACTATGTTTTAACGAGCCTAGCGATAGTGAAACTCGTTCTCGTCTAAAGACAAGTTTGTCGCTATTTAATGATTTTAATGAGTCTAACGACAAGGATAACTCGGTCCTTTTCATTTTTAGAGAGTCTGAAAAGGTACATAAAGTTAACTCCAAAATTCCTTTTTCGTCATCTAATCCCTTAAGTTCGAAAAAGTATAAAACAATACAGAAGGGATGAGTTTTCGATAGTTTTAACGAGCCGAACAAAACAAGCGCTCGATCTTTTTGTGCAATAATCCCTCAGGTCCAAAAAGATTAAAATCTAGAGGAGGGATAGCACTTCCTATCCCTTTAACGAGCTGGAAGGCCAAGGACTCGGCAATCTTTTCATATTTTACGAGTCAGATGAAAAGAGCTTAAAGAAGACTCGTCTTTTGAGGAACGAGTGATAAAACAAGTTAGCAGTTGATTCCAGGTAAAGGTTGGAATTTTCCAATCACGGCAGTGTCACAAGGATGGCTAGGTGAAATCACTCTTCGAAGCTGTTCCTCAAAATGGGTAAACAATCATATGGAGGTGAACGATTGGCCAAATGAAAAGTGGAGGTGACGGTGCAAACACGACCAAGGCTTTAATGGCTGATAAGGTTACATTCACAGTGGTTATTTACCGGGTAGTGGTTCATTTTTTATTTTAAAATGAGCTTAAACGCTGGTGGAAACACTTGCTCATTGCTTATGTTTATTTTTTAACGAGCATGAAGTCCGCGTTAAAACTGCTCGGATCTTGCGTTTATTTTTTAACGAGCATGAACTGTGTGCTAAAACTGCTCGATATTATATGGTCAAATTTTTTATTTTTTACCATAACTAGCTTTGCCCTTTTTCAAAGATAGTACTGTATCCTCAATTGTTGCATCAAACTAGTTAGAAATGAATAACATTTGCTTGAAAATGAGATTAGAACCCTAATATTTCACTTTGAACTACGTAAAAAGCAATTAAAAAGTGTTTTTACCTCTCATTTTACCATTTCATTCGAACTTGGTTTGTTGGAGCTTTGGAGGTGCCTCTTCCCCCTTGATTTTCATCAGCTGATTCTGGGAGATTCTGCGGACGATTTTCGGCGCCGTCTGGACCAGGTAGGAGTTAATCTTTCTTTTCATGGTTTCCTTTTTCCATTCTGTGCCTGTTTTCCTGTTCCCCTGAGCCCCTGGGGTTTTGTTAGGGCGCTCTGCCATCAGCGCAGGTAGTTCACTCGAAACTTGCGCAGAATGTCAAGCTGCATGAAGGCAGTTTGACCTTCAATGCAGGTGGAACACTGGCTAGTTACGTTGGGCAGAGAAAAACAGTTTTGTAGCACAACTTTTGATGAAAATTTTGCCAGTTTCTCATCAAATCCAGGATCTAACTCCTCTCATATTTGTTTTTCAGAGATTATTGGAGCAAAATGACCCTTACATGGCGAGAACGAGAACATGAAGAAGAGGACATGATTGCCCTCCATGATCCTGTCATGGTGAACGCACTGCGGAACTGTGGTCTGCTGAAGTTCTTCCGTATCTCTAGTATGAGAGTCAAGATCTCCCTACTGCAGTATATGCTTGATGCTTGGGATCCTATCAACCAAGTATTTCAGATTAGGGGAAAATCTATCCCCCTGACCGTAGTAGACATTTACTTCTTGACTGGCTTGTTGAGGCGGGGTGCTCCCATTTCTTTGTCAGGTTTGGCCCGAGGGAATGACTCCGTGAGAGATTATGTCCGCCAGTATTGCAGGGAAGGATCTCATCTGAGCAGAGACGGCAAGGTCGTTATCCATGAGATTGCTGACAGATCTCTCAGGTCCATTCTGTATACTATTGGTAGGATGGCCGGTAGCGCATCTCTTCATGTTGCCAACAGATCCTATGTGCAACACGCCTTGGAGTGACTCCAACCCAAAATATTCAACTGGTGTGATGCAGTACTTCTTCAGATGAAAAGTCAGTTGACCAAGGTAAAGGACGGGAATCTGAAGAACTTTGGATTTGGTTCTATTTTGACTGCCTTTGCCTTGGAGAAAATACCACTGATGCAGCCTCAGTATATCGCACTCGACTTGCCTTCTCCTACCGAGCCACACATGCAGAGATGGGTTGATCACATGTCTAGGCATGCTGGTCAATCTCAGATTTCTTTCACTGATACCTTCTTCAGGTGGTTCGAGCGTCAGGAGATGGTCTATTCCGAGTATCCATATGTTGGTATGGATTTCCGAGGTGATCCAGACTTGGTACTGCCGGATGGCGAACAGTGGGGCGCTGTTGGTAAAATCTTCGACCATATTACTGTTTACTATTTTTATTTATAATGTCCTTGTGCTTTATTCTATCAAGACTTTAATCAAACTCATGTGTGCATGTAGATGTTGGTCCTGTTCGTCTAGCAGTTCGCCCAAGAGCGCCAGTTGCTGCCCCAGCAGGGGAGACTGCTGGGAGGGTTATTCTTCGTGACCTTGATGTGGCCGAGACCCTTACAGCTGTGCAGGAGCAGGTTGAGAGCCTTACTCTTGGCATTCCCGATGTGAGGATTGACGAGTTACCTTTACAATTGCAGCGGCATACTGCTGGTGTGCCTAGACGATGGACTCGTCTCTTACGCATGATTGCACAGGCCGTGACGTGCTATCATGAGCATCACTAGACTAGGGTGCCCCCTAGCATTTTTGAGTTTTTGGGTCATGCGACCGATTTTTGTCTTGGTTACAGAACATTATGTATAAACGATAAACAGCTTATATATATATTATATTTATATATATATTATATATATATATATATATATATATATATATATATATATATATATATATATATATATATATATATATATATATATATATATATATATATATATTTTGATTTTCGGGGTTTATTTTGGTTGAGTTATATGATCCATATGTACAACATTGATGATGTGTCTCTTTTTATAAATGTCACAAATGTCTATCTAACACATAGCTTGCTAATGAGTCGGTTAATGTGTTTAAGTTTCCGAAATATGTTGTATTGAATTTAAATCAAATTGTCTTTCCAAAATCTTAACCCTTAGGAACATGCGATAAATAGCTGGATTGGACGAAATATATACCATTGGGTTGTAGTATTACGAGTTGTGAGTCTAGCCTGACGATTAGTCGGCGTATACCATGGGTGATGGCATCAGAGAGTAGTTCTATCAATACATACACCTCTGAAACTTACTAACTCGCCGCTTGGATAAAAAATGGCCCAGGTTGCGGAGGACAGGTTCCGCGAACTACGACTCGCTCCGTCGGCATATCCAACACATGTCTCCAGAAGGTTTAACATCTACAATAAATGTAAAAAGGTGGATTACTCGACCAAAACAAGCACTTTAGCGAAAACAAAATACAACAAAAGCATACAGGTTACTATTAAGATAGCATAGTAACGCTTGAGGTACAACCCATTACGGGGTTGCGCCAGTGGAATTCCGTCATAATCCATTAACTCGTAGGCTCCTTTTGCTAACACTCATTTACAATATAGGGGCCCATCCATAAAGAATTAAATTTACCTGCTCCCAATTTATCGGATTCTTGGTCATAAAGCAAGACCAAGTCACCTTCTGAGAAGACACGGGGTTTGACATTTTTGTCGAACTGCGCCTTGACTCGTTTCTTATGGGCTTCGTTAGCCAAAGCGGCGTCACGACGGGTTTCATCCAATTGGATTAGTTCCAAGAAACGGGTCTCTTCTTCTGAAGTTCCGGGGAGGAGATCAATTGCGAGTTTAAGAGACAAAATTTCGCACTGGACTGGTAAGACTGCTTCCAGGCCATACACCAGTTGGAAAGGTGTGAACCCGATCGCATTTCTTACTGATGTTCGGTAAGCCCACAAGGCTGAGTATAGGATTAGGTGCCACCTTCTTTTGTGAACCCCGATCATCCTTTGCAACATACGCTTCAGGACCTTGTTGATTGCTTCAACTTGTCCGTTGGCTTGCGGATAATACGGGGTAGAGCTGTCATGAGATAGCCCTAGCTTGGCAGCTAATTCAACCATCATGTGATTGCGAAAATGCGATCCATGATCTGTAACTATATCCTGTGGTACGCCGAACCTGGTGACTACATGATTGAAAAAGAAAAGGGCAGCTGTTTCACCAGTGTTATCTAATGTAGGCATCGCCTCGGCCCATTTGGTAAAATAGTCAACGACGACTATAATATACCCATGCCCCTCGGTCGAGGTGGGGTTACATGTCATGAAATCGATGCCCCATTTGGCGAAAGGCCCAACAACAACTATTGGCTGTAAAGGTGCGGGTGGTTTTCTGGTTTTGCTATCAAAAATTTGACAAGCATGGCAACTTCTGACTGCGGTTATGCAATCTTTGAACATGGTTGTCCAGAAGTATCCTGCTCGTAAGATTTTTTGTGCTGTAGCATATCTAGATTGATGCCCCCCACACGCGCCTGAATGACACTCATTCAAGGCTTTTTCGGCCTCTTCATGGGTAAGGCACCTCCTCAGAACTGTATCGATACCACGACGATAAAGCGTATCACCGACGATCATGTAGTCTTTTGCTTGGTATCGTATACGTTTTTGTTCTGAGTGAGAGGTGTTAGGCCTGAATTTTTGGGTTTGGAGATAAATTATTATATCTCCATACCACTCATTGCTTGCAGATATCAGAAACAAATTCTCGTCCACGATTGACTCTTCGGATGTTTCATCGTTGGACGACGATGGGAGATCGCATAATAATTCTGCGAAGACTAAAGCTTTCTTTGATTTGGATTTTACAAATTCCAGATCAAACTCTTGAAGGATCGCTATCCATTTTGAATATTTGCCCCCCAGCAACTGTCGCGACAATATATAAGTCATGGGGTTGCAATCTGATAGAATGGTAGTTTTCCGAAAGAGGACATAATGTCGAAATCTTTGTATCGCTTGAACAGCAGCGAGTGCTAGCTTTTCAACGTACGAATATTTGCTTTCTGTATCATTCAAGTTTTTGCTTAAATAATATATAGGATGTTCAATTCCATCGACTTCTTGAACTAAAACCATCGCAATGGTCGTATCTGCTGCAGCCAGATACAGGTTAAAATCTCTTTGATAGTCTGGGGCATACATTAATGATGCTTTTACTAGAGAATCTTTCAGAGCATCAAAGGAAGCTTGTGCCACCTGATCCCAGACAAAAGGTACATCCTTTTTCAAAAGACGAGTATAACCTTTAGCAAGTTCTGCGTAATTTGGAATGAACCTCCTCAGAAAGTTTGCTTTCCCTTGGAGTTTCTGAATCTGAAGCAAATTTGAAGGTGGAGGCAAATTAATGATTTCCTGAACCTTGCAAGGGTCGAGACGAATCCCATCCTTAGAGACTACAAAGCCAAGTAAACAACCAGAACCGACGCAAAATACACATTTGTGCGGATTGAGTCTTATCTTGTAGTGTCGGCAACGTAGAAATATCGCTCTTAAATGCTGCGGATGATCAGTCCGCTTTCACGAATGAGCCGGAAGGTCGTCGAGATATGGTTGAACTATGTTCTTGATGTCATGGAAGGCATAATTCATTGCCCTCTGAAACGTCGCCCCTGCGTTCTTTAAACCAAAGGGTAATTTTCAATAAGCGAATGTGCCCCACGGACAAATGAATGCAGTCTTTGACTGGTCCTGTGGGCGGATATTTATTTGATTATACCCGGAAAATCCATCCATGAATGAAAAGATTTCACATCCGGCGCATTCATCAATTATCTGGTCGATGAAGGGTGTAGGGTAGTTGTCTTTCGGACAAGCTTGGTTTACATCCCTATGATCGACACACACTCTGATTGTCCCTTGTTTCTTCATAACAGGGACAATATTTGATACCCAATCGGTTAGAGGAACCGGGTAGATGAAACCAGCATGGAGGAGCTTTTCAACTTCTGCTTTAATGGCAGCGGCTTTCTTTGGGTGCACCTGCCGAATCCGTTGTCTTACTGGTTTGACATTAGGATACATCTTAATTTCGTGTTCAACGATACTCGAGTCAATGCCTGGCATTTCATCATATGACCAAGCAAAGACATCTCTGAACTCGCGAGAAAGAGCGTTATATATTTCCAGTTCTGAAGGAGAACAACCTTTGCCGACATAAATATTCTCTACAACATTTGTTTTAGTCGAGATATTTATGGCTATAGTCTCTTCAATATTGGATAAGTTTCGCTCAGAATCCACCGTATTTACAGTGTTTGATAGGAATTCAAAAACTGAAGGGTGATAAAGGTCATGTTGAGTATCTTCTTCATAATTTGGAAGAAGGGAACGATGGTGGCAATCATTCCATGGTGCCCCCTCAATCAACATTGATTGTAGGATTCCTTCGTCAGTCCCATGCACTTTCGACCAAGGATCTAATGGGGTACCGTATTCTCTAGACCTATCTACCCAAACGCTTGATGAGCGTTGATTTGGGTTCGCCTCCCATGCTTGAAACATTGATTGCTACAATATTTCTATAGGGCTTGGGGGCAAAACCATTGCATGATCCATGTCGATATCGTCTTCTGAGATCTTCTTGGAAGATATCATGTTGCAGGCTCCTACCAACGCTACTTCTCCTATATAGATTGGAGGTGGAAGTGCGAAAGTTCCCATTAATGTGGGGTCTTTCAGTAGGCCTACTCCGATATCTTGAAGTGAATGGTTGCTTCCATGGATCATGGGAATGCTTCCTGTAACTTGTGAACCATTAGGGAGGAAGTCTTGTTGGTCGACGATCGTAATCCCTCCTTGAAAAGGGAATGCGATCTTCCTAAAATAGGTTGACACAACAGCTGCCATGGCATAGATCCACGATCTTCCTAATAGGATGTTGTAATCAAGATTCCCATCGATGACTTCAACATCTATTTCTATTGTTTTTCCCCCCAGTTCAACTTTCAAGTTATTAAGGATACCGCACGGGGTATAGGTCCTTCCGTCGAATGCTTTCAATGTCGTCGAAGATCGCGACAAGGTCGGAGACCCTAAAGTTTTCCAACAACTCATCGACATAATACATGTAGATGCCCCCTCATCAATAATTGTTCGGTGAACAGTTTTGTTGAGGGATTTCACTTGAATAAGGAAAGCTAGTTGAGCTGGTAACTGAGGATCGTATCCTTTGTGGTCGAAGGATACAAGATTGGAATCCTTAGGATCAACCCCACCAATAGTCGATAACAAAGCCTGCCTTTGGGATGGACAATTTTGTAGTACTTCAAGAGTCGACATAGCGGATGGCGATTGGGCCAAATCTTCCACTATGTTATAATGTTGCGCCGCTCTAGCGCGAGGATTAAATGTCGACTTGTGTACTACTCCCTTTGGCAGTTTTATTGTTAATTCACGAAAGATGGGTGGTACAACTTCTGTCGAAGTTGTTGTTGAACTGCTTGGTTGATCTTTATCCTTCCCGTTCGACAGCTGCGGATTCCCGTAATCTTTGTTCCTTGCCGAAATCAAAGCATCATTTTGTTGCTTGGAGATCGACAACATTAGCACTTGCGACGGGGAAGCATTTCCACTATCAACCAGATTTTGACCTGGATTTGGGAATGGATCAGTTAAGACAGCTGAGGTTTGCGAACTTTTGAAGAACCTTTTAAGCTCAGCTTTGTATGGACAATTGCCTGTCCAATGATCCTCATCACATATTTGACATGGACTTTTTGGTTTCCCTTTCCCAGGAGGGTTTGAAGAAGTTTTTCCAGGTGATGACTCACCCTGTTTCTTCTTCTTCCCTTTGTTTTGCTTCTTCTTGCTTCCTGGTTGATTGGTTTCTTTGCCTTTATCTGTTGATACAACATTTACTTCCGAAGCAAGAATTTCTTCTTTTGCATTTTGATCTGAAGTCTTACGGGCTTTCTTAGACGAAGCCTTTGTCGATTTCGCGTTTGTCGTGCCAATCACACCATCGCCGGCATGAGAGTCACTATTTGATTTAGGAGGAGGAGGATTGAGAATTCCGGTCTAGGGGCGTCAGGTATTTTGTCATAGAGCGTGCCAGACTGAGTGTAGACTAAGTCTAGATATTGTGCACGAGCAATAACTTGCTCTTCCGTTACGACTCCCCCCTTGGCCACATCTTCTTTTATGGCAGGAAGTAACGACTTGATAAACCATTCAGCTAATAGCTGATCGAGAACGTACGTTTTCACCATCCTACGACGACGACGCCACTCATGTATATGATCGGATGTATGGGTGGCCGTTGTCTGCTTGAAGTTGGTTAAGATTTCCGTTCCCGTTTCATACCCTATCAGTAATTGAAAATGGGTTAAGAAAGTCATGGCTAGGGAGCTGAAATTGTCGAACGAGGCTCTAGGTAATTCAATATACCATTTAGCCACTGGACCCGTTAACATCCTCTGAAAAAGGCGAAGCCTTATCGAATCATCGTTTAGGGTGTTTGATGAACACCATAGATGAAAGGTCATCACGTGATTCGATGGATCTTCACCTGGATTTCCATTGAATTTAGGAATGTCAGATGGAAGTTTGTGAGGAATCGCTGGCCACCATGGGGCGTAAGCAATCGGATCGTTTGTTAACCGGTGTAAATCGGGTAACTCTAAAGTTGCCATGAATGGTAACTCTTGATTCAGGTTAGGTGAAGCATACCCAGGGTACGATGGAATTGCCTGAGCAGTGGGCCTTTGCATACCAGCATAATGTAATTGATGTTGGTATGACTGATACGGTTGGTGGACTTGACCACTGTAAAGCGGTTGGTTTTGACCGTTTTGAATGTACGATTGTCCACTGTTCGCAAAGATCTGCTGCTCAGAACCTTGGTACACTTGCTGGAATTGTGGTTGTTGGTATTGCACCAGCCACGGTCGTGAAGCCATGTTCTGTTGTGCTATACTAACCGTTGGACCAAGGTGTGGGGTAATTGTACCCGTTTGGACCTGTGTCGCCCCACTAGTAGGCGATTGTGGTTGAGTCACAGAGTCAAGGGGTTGTTGCATTACAACCAGAGAAATCTGAGGTTGACATACAACAGGCAACGTTTGAACTTGCGACACTGTCACAATAGCCAGTGTGGTTGGGATGTTCAACATAGGTACACATTGTTGCATAGAATACACAACCCTTGGTTGTTGAGGTAGCATAGGTACCCAACCACTTGATGTAACTCCAGTATAACCTGAATACTGTTGTGAACTCCCGTATGGATACCCTCCCGGAGGGGGTAATGAAAGGGCATACTGCCCCCCATACGGTAGCAATCCGAAACTCAAGGGGATTGTTTGTCCTTGGGGACTGGATTGCCCAAATTGACCTCCAAATGGATCAATCTGGTGAGTCTCAACATAAGAGTTGCCGGATATTATTCCGGAGGAACAAACTGGAACGGACAACACTGTCGAAATAGTCCCTGGGTGGACCCCTTCTAGCGGTTGTGAGCTAGTTGGGACAGATGGTACGCCGGCAAACATTGTCGGAGTGACGGCAGGGAGTTCTATTGTCGCTGTGTCATTCGACACAGTCCTAGATGTTGACGGTTGTTCAGACATTTTGAGTCTATCCAATAGATTGCCTAGCGATTCTACAGGAACTTCCACTGGCGATAGACTAACTTCTGATGTAGAGGGAAATAGAGTGACCCCTACTCCAAAATGTGTTGGAGTACTTGCTTGTGGATCTTCTACAATTTCCTCTATCGCAATCAAACTAGGTGGAAGAGGAAGACCGTCAGGTCCGTAAAATATTTCTGGTGCCGAAGAAGGGGTTGAATCAACAGCGACAATGGTTTGAGGAGCAAGACTCTCCGAACCGGTTACAGATGGAACTGGTTCAGTAACGCAAGTATTTGCTCCCAGACTAGGATCAGTATTACTGTCCCTCTATGGCTGTTGAACTTCTTCTATAGAGGCAGGGTTTCCAGAAATGTTTGGAGTAACCGGAATCTCAGATTTTGTTGGAACACTTGTTCTAACTTTGATAGGAGATTTCGAACCGGTTAAATGAGTTCGCTTTGTCCGTACTGTTTTCGATTCCAGAGACAACGACGGTTGACTCGTAAGCCTCCGCGAACGACGGGGTTTCAATTGACTTTCTTCCACGATTGCGGATTACTCGATCAACCAAAATACAAAAGGGGAAAGTGTGTTTCCGAATTAAATGAATTTTTTAGACGCTTTTAGACACAACTTTCTTTTTCACTTTTAAAGAGTCGAGAAAAAGCTAAAGATGACTCTAGTCTCCTTCGATGTTTTAACGAGCCCGAAGTGACAAATGCTCGGATGGACTTTTTCTATTATAGAGTCTGAAAAAGGCCAAAAGGAACTCCTCTGGAGTTCTAGGCAGAGGGTGTGCCAAACTTTTCGCAAAACCGCAGAATACTTTTTAGGGTACGGGCGGTCGATCTTCCTGAATGCTGTGTTCAGTGCATTGCGATCAGTAGGGCGGCCGACACGGCTTCCTAAGGATAAAGGTTTTATGCCTATAGGGGTCTCCCAATATATACGCGACGGTACGTGGGAGCACAATCCGTACTGGCGCTATCGTCCCTTAGGAGGAATCACCCACCATCAACGAGATCAACAGTCACCAGGCTTTACGACGCCGGAACACGTCTCTAGCCTAGACCTCTATGTTGTGTGTTATGTTGCAAAGCGTTGTTAAGTTCATTCAATTTATTTTAGGTTGATCTTTTTAGAAGTTTGCCTTTTGAGGTTCACCACGAGATGTATGATACAATTCCTAAATGCAGTCTAAAGATGATAAGCAAGCTTTATATCTTTTCAACTTTGAAAATCATAGCTACTAAGGGAAAAGAAAGACACCATCTTTTCTCAAAGAGCAAGCACACTCTAATGCACTTTTCCTAAATCAGTCATGCAAACTATCAAGATGAAAATGCACAATGCAGGTGTTTGTTTTCCGCTTTCTTAGTATTGATGCCTACAAAGAAAGCTTTTTGTACAACTTTGAATTTGCTTTTAAATGAAAAATACAAACAAGTTTACTTTTTCGAAATCAGAGAGGGTAGAAGAGATTACAACACTTAACGATTTTCGAAATGAATACTTGTTTCGACACTTAAAAGAGACAAACTCAAACCAAATGCAAAAGTAAATGTATAATCAACTGCAAACAGCGAATGAACTCTCTTATAAGATCACAATTAACAGATGTGAATCAAGGGCTACAGGATGACTATTTCACTCTTGCAAAGGAAAATTGTAAATGACGCCAAAAACACATAAAAACACTCACACTCTTTTTGTACAAAAGGAGGTGGAATTTAAGCAGAGAAAAGGAGTTATCAGATTGGTACCTATGCTGGTTACAGGCTGCAAAAATCAGAGATCAAAACAAGGAAAAACAGAGCAGAGAACCCCAGCTGCACAAGGCCAAACTGGTTCAGCGCAACCTCAACACAGGGGTTTTGACATTCAGCGCAGGTAGCCTTCACGGGACCTGCGTTGAAATGCAGAATCCCTTCACAGGGTCTGCGCTGAAGGAGAAACTCTCGTTTCTCACTGGGTTCTGGGTCACAGATTGTTATTTAATCTATTGTTTCAGGCCAAATCAAAGCAACAAGCAAGGTGCAATCAAAGGGATGCTTTGAGGGAGTACTAAGATCTATCACAAAGGATCATCAAATCATTTGTGAGTCCATTGTTTAGATCATAGACAAGTCCAGTGATTGGATCAAAGCAGCAACTGTCTACTTTGCATCTGGGAATAGCAGATGCAGTTCGATTGTTGCTGTCGAGTCTATGAAACAAACAATGATAGAAACACAAATGAAATGACTAAACAGATTTCCCCAGTGGAGTCGCCAATTTGTTGTGGGGAAAAATGCCTATGCAGGACGATCCTATCCACCTAAGGTGTGACAGTGCCTTAGCAACAAACAGAGACAGCTATTCTAGTATTCTTCCTTTATGAATTAAGAATGAAGAGAGATAGATGGACTAATCGGTGTCTTCCGTTTGTCCCTCAATCTCGTCTCTCTTCTCTTTGAGGGTTTCCAGCTACTTGCCTTCTCGCTCGCCCAGCTTCAAGAGGTTTCTGCAAGATCACAAGAAGAGAACACTACACAAGACATGGATTCATATTCATAACTAGTTCAGAATTAGAAACAAACTAAACATACTAATGCAATCATACATCAAAGATACATCAGTATATAGGAGAAACCAAGATAGCTTTATTGATGAATAACAAGGTTCAGGAAGAGATACAACCCAGAGGGCTCCAATCCAGCATCTCCTTCCCAGCAAATAGAATTCCTATCTTCACCCCCTTCAAAGCATTAAGCACCCAATGATTCCAATCTCAAACCAACAACAATTCTTTGCAATAACAAAATTCCAGCCCTTAGATCTCATGGAGGAGAGATCCATATATAGATGTTTGGAGAGAGGATGAGTCAGCTTGAGATCTGACTAGTGTCCTCTCCCTCTGTCAGTTCTTGATTCCACTTGGAGGTTCTTGCTTCCACTTGGAGATTAGGAACCTCTTACTCATCACCAGTCGAATTCACTGAGGCAAGTGTCATTGAGGAAGATTCTGGAAGCTTCCTGGGTCTTGACACCTCTTGGAATGAACTTGCCATTTGGCAATTCTTGCTCAACGCAGGTAGCCAGTGTTGGCTTTGACATTCAGCACAGGTAGCCAGTGTTGGCTTTGACATTCAACGCAGAAAGCTAGTGGAGCCACTGAATTGATCCTGAATTGACTTGTTTTTGAGCAGTTTCTTGTGGAGAACTTCTGTGAATTGCTGTGGTTTGTTAGCCTTGTTCCTCTAGGGGTAGGAACAACATGTTTAGGGACTTTGGATCCCTTAGATTATGGACATTTCATGTTCAATGCTGTAAGGCACAAAAATGTCTATAACATGATGCCAATGGATTATATTGTACCTAGTCTATGTATAGCAGAGTTCACAGGAATGGCAGATCACAGAGCCCTGGAAGAGAGGCTCACACAGCTAACAGATCTTGAAGAAGATAGATTTTTGGCTGGATTCCATCAGCAAGTTCATAAGGGGCGTGAAAAGGCACGGCACAATTGGCACATCAAACTGCGCACCTTCAAGGTAAACGATTTGGTTTTATTATATGACAACAAGTTTGATAAGTTTCCAAGAAAATTTCAGATGCATTGGCTGGGGCCATATGTCATCAAAAAGATTACCAATGGTGGAGCATTTCAACTGGTGAAATTGAATGGAGATCCAATTCCCGGAAAGGCAAATGATAGCCGATTGGAGCCATACGCTGGGGATCTGACCAGATGACCATATGATGGAAGCACAGTCTTAGCGCTCCAGGCAGCTAAAAGGAGGCATGCGACTACAAACTACAATGCTTGGGTTGTTGAGCTTCACGATTGGGGGATTGCGCAGGATGGAAGAATTTCACAGAATCAGCAAAAGCACAATAGGTATTGCGCTATAGAAGGAGAGAATATGGAGAGTAGCCAGAAAGTGACCGTTACAATCATTGTTCATGATTTGACAGTGAGAAAACAACTAAGAGGAGCGTGGGGGCAACAATTAAGGCTGAAATTAAGAGTGAGATCTTTGAAAATCTGCCGCCAATCTAGCATTTATCAGCATATTTTGGGGGGAACAGTCAAATTCAAATTTGAAATTTCCTATAAATTACAGATGGCCACACAATGAAAAACACTTTGAATTTGAAGAGTTGATGCATTATGCTATCAGTTGCACATGAATCCTGGGGTTTTTACGGATTTGGTGGCCAGTTCAGTGTTTGACAAGTTACCTAAGGAAACCCAGGAGCTCTTGAATAGCCTCATGTTAGCACCCATAGAAACTGCAAGTGCTGAAGGATCTATGGCCTCTAAGGGAGTTTCCCCTGAGGTCGTAAGTATGGAGGTGCCCACAGCGGTGCCAAAATCACCA
Organism: Pinus tabuliformis; assembly: GCA_031772625.1. NCBI lineage: Eukaryota > Viridiplantae > Streptophyta > Pinopsida > Pinales > Pinaceae > Pinus > Pinus tabuliformis. Next base: position 1,311,511,981 of record CM062804.1, read on the forward strand.
AGGTCACCTAGACCGAAGCCCACGTCGACAGGAGAGGCTTCCAAGACAAATAATGATAAATAGAAGGTGACACAATTGATGCATGAGTCGCTAAGGAAGCATCATAGAAAATAGAAGCCCCCCGTGCAGGAGAAAGGAAAGGTGGTAAACCTAGAGTCTGACGAGGGCACAAAGGAAACTAATATGGGGGCAGAGAACATTGATATTGAGGGAGTAGTCCCTATCTCAAAACTTCCAGAATACATCCCTCTGTGTCAAGGCAAGGTAAATGTCCCGAAGGACCCTAATGAGGGAGAGTTTCTCCTTAACACACTCCTGCTACCAGAAATCATTACATTTGAAGTTCCGCACTTATCACCCGTCCCACATCTGAAATTAGAAGATTGGGACTTGGGGGACACTTAGAGGTTCCCCCACTTGGCTACTGATATTTCATGCATAGAGTAATCTACAAGGACTCGATTGTCACCATGCTGGAGCCAGCAAAGTGAATTCATGGGGTGGAAAAGGTAGGATTGTTGAATCTGATATGGGTTCCGTATTACCACAATGCTCCCATAAATTTGATAGTTAGCAAATAGTTGTTGTGCCTAGTGCACGACGGGTGCTTGTGGTTGGAGGAGCAGATCCCTATAACCGATATGCTGATCCATAGGATCATCCTACTACCCCATTCAGGGCTGAATCCGGCCAAGGCATTTGGCAGCAAGACAGGTGAACGCAACCTTGCAGAAAGAATGAAGGACAAGTTTAAGCTTGTTAAGAAGTCACGCAGATATTCAATTTCAAGTATTACAAACCCCACGATGAAGTGGCCACCCAAATCTTAGTTGGGAAGGTAATGAGGAAGTGTCACGCAGATGAGGTGTCGATACTAGTTGTTTCATTAGTGGCCCAGTGCATGGAGGGTGTACAATTCAATTGGGCATGCTACTTGTACAGCAAGTTCCTCGCGAACTGCAAGGAGGCACAAGAGCATAGAAAACATTCCACTACTCATGGTTGTTGTTGTTGATTGTGTTGGTTGCGTGGGAATTGCTGAAGGACAGCGAGTTTCCTTTGATCACGAAAGATTTGCCAGAAGCAATGAAGTTTGCTTTACTATGGGCCATGAAGGACGTTGGGCGGGTCCGCGAAATCAAGATGTTCTGTATTGATAGAGATGAGCATTAATATGACCGTTAACCAAAATCCACAATTGTCGCCAACCATCTTTGAGCAGTTGTCAGGATATGCGGAGTTCAAAGTGAACTTCCATTGTATCTCCATCCGGGTGCGCAAGGACCTAGAACATAAGTAGTATGCTCTACCATACCTTGCAACAGATGATTCCATATAAGCGGTCCTCGATCGTTGGCCAGCCGAGTGGCGCACAACATCAAATTTATCTGCGGGGTCTAGTAAGTCAGTGGCAAATCAGTAAAAGGAAGAGGCATGGTTGAAAATTCAACAATTAGCTAAAAAGAGAAAGAAAGAGGCTGAGGAGAAGGCACGCGCAGAAGCGAAGCATGCTGCCAAGGAACGAGATGAAGAACGCGATTATGATAGAAGTCAAAAATACCCTTCACAACAGACAAAAAAAGAAGAGCGATTAGAGTAGGGTGGTGTAGACCTGGAAAGCACTCCCTTCTGGGTGAAGTAGAATAGGGATCAAGAGAAGGAAGGGCCGTACAAAAAGACCAAGGCCACTAAGTCATCCTTAGACCCGATCACCTTGACAAAGGGTGACTTATATAACATTGGAGATAAGGTAAGGGGCGCGACAGTGGAACTGTTGCACCAGTTTGAGAAGCATCAGAAGAAAGCCTTGGTTTCCATTCAATCGGGTATGAGCGAGCTATATATCCAAACTACTCAATTGCATGCAGGTGTAGGGCAAAGTAGCGCGGCGTCGACTAGTTTGGCGTCGAGGACCACTGGATCAGTGGAGATGGTTTGCTCTTTAGATCCTCAAGACGTCGCACTACCTAATGGAGCCCTAAGTGCAAAGACAGATCTGACAAGGCTTCCTTAAGGAACGTCGGTCTCAACTTGGCCGCGCTTCCAAGTGAATTCCTTCACATGCTACAAGAAGGTGTCATCGCAAAACTTAGGGCCCGAGAGCAGTGCAGGCTAAGCGTGATCAACGAGCAAAAGGTTAACAAAAAACAATTTTTCATTAAGAAAACAACAACGATAGACACTTGGAAGAAGGTACAAGAGAATAATGAGTGCACCACAACGATAGACACTTGGAAGAAGGTACAGGAGAATAATGAGCGCACCACAACGATGGTAGTAGAAGCGTGCAAAACCGTTCTGGAACTGCACATCCCCGAAGAGGCACATGTGGAGGCCAAGATTCAGAAGTTGGCTACAAGTGTGCGCGATGCTCAAACTGAGATGGCCAAGGTTCAGTTTGAGTTAAACCTCAAGATTATAGAGCTCGAGTTGAGGGCACAACCTTCAACTCCATCGAAGGTCAGAGAAAAACGCGAGGTAGCTATCAAGAATGTAGTCGCTGCAGTAGATGTCGTGGTGGCAGAATGCACTGCACTCTTTGAGCAATCAATGGAGGTCCTCACGAGTCTGCAGGAAGATCCCAACCTGCAAAGGTTGAATACTGAGGCAAGGGAATTACAAAAGTAGTACGACGAAGCCAAAGCGACAGTGTGCATCGTCGCCATCACACAAATATTGGTCAAGCTATAGGAGGCAAAGGAACTGAAAGAACAAGTGGTAGCAGCACAGTGAAAAGAGGTAGTCCTCAAGGCCAGATTGGGGCCTTGGCTGGATGAGGCTTGTGTGCTCTCCTCCACCATTGGGGAGAAGTTGTACAACCTGCGAACAGCACGGGAGAAGATCAAGGTAGATAGTGCAGGACTAGCAATGGAGCAGCTGGTGGAGCAGGTCAAGTAGGTGGCTACGTAGTGTACAACTGAAGTTGCAGTGGTGCAAGTAGATGTAGGAGGTATTCGCAGTGAGATCCCTGTGCTAGCAGAGTGACTCAGGTGTGAGTCACCTTATTTGTGTTGGGTCCTGTTGGGATAGGGTCCCCTAGGGTCGATTTTGAGGTTAAAATCCCAAGTTTTTGTATGTAAAGTGTAAAGTCTCCACAATTTGTGGTCGTGGAGCGCATAGATGTAAAGTGTCAAAAAGGGTTTCCTCCCTTCTGTTATGTAAGTTGTGTTGGCTTTAGAAGAACTACCCATGGTCTGTAGACCATGGGATTGTATAAAAGGGAGAGTCTTAGAAGAGTCTAAGGCAGTTTTTGGAGAAAAAGTAGTAAGTTCGATGAATGTAATGGGTCATTAGCGAAAAATGTTAAGAATCTTAGAGTAGAAGGGAGGCTCTGTAGCTATGTGTGTAGAGTCCTAGAATAGAAGTTTGCATTTGAGTGCGCGAACCCCTGTAGTTGAGTGCGCAAGGTATTTAGAGTCTGTAAGAAGATCTGAAGTATTAATAAAAAATATTACTCTGGAAATATCTATGTTTGATCTATTTACTTCTGTTATGAATAAACACGGTTATGTTATGCTGAATAATGGTTACATGACTTAATGTTATATTGATGCGTGAATCTATATATTTTACATTGTTATCTGTACCAAGTAATAATATCTATTTATGTGAAGAACATATTAATGCGTATTGAAGTTATCAGATACTTAAGCCAGTCTGGGTAAATACGGAAGTAAGAGTAATTACATAAGCATGTAAGTGATTGATTCGCCTGGTTAGGGTCTGTGAACGATTGTCTTAGACCTTTGTGAAGGTCTAGAGGCCGATTAAGAGAAGTATACCGATAAGTCCTAAAAGGCTTATCGATATGTGCGAAGGCATAGTTAGGGCATAAAACAACATCACCACCATCTCTGGGTGTAGAAACTTGGTTCGAGCATCCCCCCATACTGCTTCAGGTGAGACTTCAGTCCACGCTCCACGAATTGATGCCGAAAAGGCCAGTAGTGTAGGGATTTTTCTGGCTAAATTAATGTTGAACCTGGGTCAATGCCCAAAGCCAACAACCTTCGTGGAGGTATAGAGGCTGACTAGAGGGAGTTATATCAATAATCCATAAAGACTTATTGATCTGCACAAAAACAAATTTAGGGCATAAAACGACATCACACTGATATCTGGGTGTGAAAACTTGGTTCCAGCATCCCCCCATACTGCTTCGGGTGAGACTTCAGTCTGCACTCTGCGGGTTGATGCTGAAAGGGCCAGTAGTGCAGGGATTTGTTTGGAGAAATTAACTCTAAACCTGGGTCACGACCCACTAAGCCAACACTGTTGATTTTGATTTTGAGGTAGAACAGATGGATGTGAAGACAACATTTCTTCACGGGGATCTGGAATAATAGATGTATATAAAGGAACCTAAAGGATTTGTGGTGAAGGGAAAGAAAGAACTGGTATGCAGGTTAAAAAATTCTTTGTATGGGTTAAAACAATCACCAAGGATGTGGTATCAGAAATTTGATACATATATATGGGGACTTGGCTTCACCTGAAGCAAAGCGGATCACTGTGTGTATTTAAATTAATTCACAAACATGTTGTTTATGTGGTCTTGTATGTTGATGATATGTTGCTAATTGGAAATGCCAAAGAGATTATCGAGGATTTGAAGAGCCAATTGTCCTACAAATTTGAAATGAAGGATCTTGGTGCTGCAAACTATATTTTGGGCATGGAAATTAAACGAGATCGGAAAAAGAGGAATCTCTAGTTAAAGCAAAGGGGGTATGTCGAGAAAATATTGCAGATGTTTAGTATGCAGGATAGTAAACCAGTGAAGGTTCCTATTGTTGTAGGTGTAAAGTTATCTGCTGAACAGTGTCCCAGGACACAAGAAGAGGAAGAGGACATGTCCCATGTTCCATAAGCAAGTGCAGTCAGTAGCCTGATGTATGGAATGGTCTGTATTAGACCAGGCATTGCACATGCAGTGGGAGTATTGAGCAGGTTTATGTAAAAACTAGGGAAGGAGAATTGGACATCAGTGAAGCGGGTTTTTAGGTATTTGTGTGGCACTAGTGATTATGGTTTGTGCTACCAAGGAAGACTAGGATAGGAGAAAGTTTTGGACAACGATGGCTTTGTTAATGCATACTGGATTGGAGATCTAGATCATAGAATATATACAAGTGGGTATGTGTTTAACCTATTTGGAGGTGCAGTCAGTTGGATGAGAAAGAGATAGTTTGTAGTGGCACATTCAAGTACAGAGGCAGAATACATGGCAGCCACTCATGCAACCAAGGAATCAGTTTGGTTTTTGAGATTGTGTTCAAGTATGGGGTCAGTACAATGAGCTAAAAGGATAGACTGTGACAGACAAAGTGAAATATTATTAGCAAAGAACCCTTCTTATCATTCAAAGACAAAGCACATTTATGTTCAGTATCACTTTGTGAGGGATATGATTGAGGACAAAAATGTATTGTTGGTAAAGGTGGACACTTTGAATAATGTTGCAGATGCATCGAAGAATTCTGTGAGAATTGAAAATTTTTCTTGTAGAGAAACAATGTGTGTTGCAAGGCTGGACCAATGACTAAGCTCTCTTGTGACTCTGTGTGTGGAAAATAAAACAAGAAGTGGACCTACCTATGCTGTTGTGCATTGGTTTCGCACATGATTTTGGGCATGATGGTTTTCTACCCATGATATTTTGTAGATCCAGTTAAGGGAACTACGGTTATGTTATAATCCAGGGTTAATGGATTAGGATTTATGAATTCTTTGGCATGTATATATATGTATTGTAACATTGAAAGGAAAATAATGAAAAATCAATCTGGTAGTCCCGATTTTGGGATCCAGGGGAAAATCTATGTGTATATCTATTTTATTTTTATATTCTTGCCATTGTTTATTTTCTATTTTTAGAATTTGTATGCAGGTAATTTCTATATAGGGTTAACACCTACACCTTTAAGGTTGATCTAGGTGCAGAAAAGGTGCAAAAATTTAGAAATTTCCAACACTTTGATGACATTATACAAGTCAATGCCCCCTCATCCAAAATTGTCCTATGAACGTGTTGTCTAAGAACATGGACCATTATATAGAAGGCCAAATGATGTGGAAAATGGGGTTTCTAAATAGATTAATCAAAGGTCATAATATTTGAGTCTAAGGGTTCCACCCCATTAATAGCAGAAAAAAGTTCCTCATGTTGCATTGGACAACTTTACAACACTTCTAATACAAACATAGTAGTTAGAGCTTGGCTAGATCCATAAAAATACTATAATTGCGAGTGGCCTTACATTGGGATTATGTGTACTCTTTCAAAGGGAACCCTTAGGGAGGAGAGACATAATACTAAGTGATGGTTTAGGGAAATGATGTTGACCATCTAGTGTAGGTTGATTCACAAGCTCTAAGGTAGAAGTACCACTCTAAAAAATTCTCGTAATTATGAGCTATGGTTTGTAAATGGATGCTCGAATTTACCATACAAATATCCTGTGTTGAAGGCAAGGTATTAGAGGAGTTCCCCCAATCCCCCATTTTTTAGGTGATGGAGGATGCACAACCATGTTTTGTTGCTAGGCTAGAAACAGATTCATTAATACATCTAGTTGATGAGTAGGTTGTTGCAAAAAATATTTATGAATCTCATCCATTCAAGGGCACTCATGAGTAAGATGATCATCCTTCACAAATATTGAAGGGAAAGTGATTCTTCTTCTTCTTAGCTTTTGTGCCACTCCCAGTGATTTCCTAGGTTTTTGATGCCCCCTATTCCTCAGATGATGTCTTGTACTTATTCTTTTTCTTTTTCCATACTAGTTTCTAAGGATTCTTATTTGAGGTAGATTAAACAAAATTTACCTCGGAGGTGGGAGCATAGGCATAAGGATATTGAGTAGTAGGATGACCAATCGGGGCACTAGAAGAGATATTCAATTGGCTCATCTAAGAGGATAGTTGTCCTATGTCTCCGGATGATACAAATCCCACGATTCCAACAACACAGGTTCCAGGTTTCTGAGTTGATGGACCAGTCAATGGCGAGGGAGCATTTTTAATGCAGTTATACAAGGTGCCCAACATAGAATAAATCAAATCAAGCTGGTGGGAATGCAGGATAGATTTCTCTGTGTTTTGGGCTCGACCCTTTGCCAAATATTCGCCAATTTTAGGCAGTAAATATTTAATAAACCACTCACAAAGCACTTCATTAAGAAGTTCAGTACAGAGCAAAGCTTGTCATCTCCTCCACTCATGAATATGATCAGAAATGTGTGTGGAGTCATCCTGATGGAAGGTAGTGAGGATATTTGTACTAGCCTCATATCTAATAGGAAATTGATAATGATTAACAAATGTTTGTGCCAAAGATAATAAAGTATCATAAGCGATAAATTTAAGATAAATTTACCACTTGGCAACACTTCCAATGAGGGTCCATTGAAAAAGACGCAGTCTAATGCTATCATCCATGAAAGAATTGGATTAACACCATAAATTATAAGTGGCGATATGGGCAGCAGGTCTTCTCTAGGTTTACCATCAAATTTCAGAGTGTCTGTTGGTATCTTATGTGGAATTGGTGGCCATGCAGGATTATGTTTTATGAGGTCATTCATCGACTTAGAAAGATCAGGAAAATAAAGAGTTTCTATGAAAGAAGATATGAATAAAGCTTTGGAAGGGTTAGAGGAACCTTGTGACCCAAGTGGAGGAGGTGCTCCCCCCATAACATTATTTCAAGCATGAGGACTATTGACAGGAGTGGGTTGACCAAAGTTGTTAGATCTAGTACCCATGTAAACTTATGATTAGTTAATGCCCACAGGGTAAGTGGCCCTAGTGACAAAAGGATTTCTAAGAGGTTTTCGAGCTCCTGGACCATGGGGGGATCAAAATGGGTTATTGAGAGGATTAAGACTCCATGGATTATACATGTAAAACGTGTTTGTCCCCCTAAAGGAATTTTCAGGATCATATGTATGATCCTGAAACACACACCCTTTAATCAGTTAACTCCCAAGAGGATTGGTGAACCCAATAAAACAAACACACCTCCAATGCTGCTAGAGGATGGCATGGCTACACTAAAGGGATTCCAACCAAATGGGAACCCATTATTGGGCATTTTTGTGCTTCCTATTAAGATTCCAGAACCCATTATGGAGCCCGTAAAACTAGGTGTGAAAGTGAAGCTATACTGCCCAAAATTAGACACAGGGATACTAGATGTGATGGAACTAGAACCTCCACTCATTATGAATGGATAGGTAAATGTCATTAATGTGGAGGAACCCATACTATATGTTCCATGTGTTGGAATTCCACTAAGATTATGCCAAAACAAGGAGAAAGAGTCATAAAATGATGTGGTCTGGAAGGGATCCGCAGTCAAAGGTATGGATCCGAATGTGACTTATGGAAGACCATCATTCACTAAAGGTATGGATACAATGGGCTTCGACATATAATTATTAAAATTATCCATGATTACTTGGGAAAGGGACTATGTGAAGATCCAGGTAAGTCAAAACCCCCACCTAATGAGATGGGCTCAAAAGTATGATGATGATGTGGCAAACTAAAGTCAACCACTAGATGAACGGAAGGTTCAAGCCTCCGAGTGGCACCGAAAGTAACCCAAGACACAATTGTATCTATGTTGGAATGAAGTCCACATCTATAGATAGGTGGACCCACCTCGTAGGGGGAAATGGACGCAAGTCTACGAGAACAATGCAAACAAAAATATGCCATGGTGGTGGCCAAAACTGACACAAGTGTGAAAAAACAATAGTCCCAAGGCCACTAGATACAAAGAATGCATAACATGCACTAAAAAGATCCTAAGGAAATAAACCAAGCAAATCAGAGTGTTAAAGGGAGCATTATGCCACTAGAGTCCACTTAATTAATGCACCAATCAATGGTGAGGAAATGGTTGGGACAATTATAATAGGTATCTGCTTAATGATCCAACCTGGACCAAGTGCTCTTATGAGTCATGGAGCACCCCCCAGGAGGACCAAGTGAGTTTTCCTGAAATATACCTCGATTATACCAAGGATCGGACTCCTCGTCTTTACCAGTGATAGTATCCTAAGAAAGGCCACTAAGGTCACCACCAAAAACAACATGTCCTGGGGGAAGAGTCATTAGCTAGAACTACATGCAAGGGAAAAGTATTGAGCCCAGAGTCTCTCAAAGGAGACCCCCATGAATACGATGTAGTTCTTGTATATAATCACCATCAGTTCCAAATAGAGTTCGGAGGTCACTCTAAAGGTCCTAATGTAGCCTAATGCTTAACCCTTGAGTTGGAAGGGCTTCCTAGTCCGTGCCATTGAAAGTGGATTTACACACCCTATCTCAATATTTTATGTTTGTTGTGTAGTATTAGGGAAGTTAACCTCACTCCCCTATCTGAAGACCCTAACCTATCTAATTTTGGTTTGCTACCAAGAAAAGAGAAAAATATCGAGTTAATTTTGTTAAGTGCATTAGTTTTCAGGGTTGTTTGTTAAGTCAAGGGTGATGGATGAAAATGAAACAATGTTATGACTTAACTAATTCAAAGAAACCATTGAAATATATGTAAGTGAAAAATTTTAGCTTTGATGCATTCTACATAGAGAAAGGAAGAGATATTTTCTTTTTAGAATGAAACCATGCACATGTCCCTCACTTCTATGTCATTAAACATTCTGATCATATCAGACAAAACTAAAAACTAGTGGCAAAAATGGTAGCAAAAGAAATAAGAGGAAACCAAGAAAATGCTACCCAAAACCAAAAACCCTAGATCTACCCACAATAATGCACTAATATGTGAAAAATGAGTTTCCAATTAAGCAATTAAGCTATAAGCATAAAATCAATGCAGATTTGTCAGTACAACGATGTCAGAGAGTTATCTGCACACCAATGTTCCTGAAAAGAATCAAAGTCAAAGAAATAGGATCAAACCCTAATCAGGTACGTAAGCTCACAAAATTACATGTAAACTTAACAAAAAATCAATGATCGAAGTCACAAACTTCAAATTCGAAACACTATCCAGTAGAGTTTGCAGGGCTGCGAAAATCCCTTTCTAGGTCTGAGCTTAACCCTTTAGTTTTCAAGGAAAATAACCTTCAAACTTATGTCAGATAAAGACTTACTGAAACAGAGAGCCTATCAACGATCCACAACAATTATGTAGACCGAAATAGAGGGCTATCAACACCATGTATTGAACTAGAGGTGTGAAACAAAGGGAGAAAACTTATATCTAGGAGGCTTCAAGATCTGGGCTTCGAAACCAATATTCTTAGATGACTAACGACCACTGTAAAAAACCAAGGAAACTAAAATGCCCCAAGAAAAATAAAGTACAATAGGCTAAAATAATAGACTTACTGGGATCTCCCTAGTATGGTTGCCAATTCTGTTTAATATATAATTCGGCTACAATAATAGGTTACTTCAATCCCAACAAGCCCTTCCCAAGAGATTCCCCAAATAGTGTGTGTGTGTGAATGAAGAAGTGAGACGAAAGAAACTAGACAATTCCAAGCACATTCAGATTCACAAGAAGAAGGCAATAGACACACCTTTGAATGTTAGATCCATGAGTCTATTTGATGAGGCCAACTCTAGGAAGATCTCCATTTAGATCTTTGCTCCTAGATCTCCTAGATCACCTGCACACAAAGAAAGAAAACAATACAATCTTCTTGCAGAATAACACTAGTGAAACATAATACATCAATCATGTAACATAACAAAGAAACATGAGATATGAATGAGGACAATCTTCGTTACTATTGCTCTTTGATTGAATTGGAGTATATTGGTGAGTCCTCCAACCCTTTGCCCTTGATTTTCCCTTGATCTACCCCTAACCTCTATGCTTATTGGTGTGGATGAACAAGTTTATAGTGGTCGCATCTCTTGCAACGTTCTGGCAGAAGTTCATTTCTTCTCCTTTTCTCCTTTGTGACTAGTGAAAAGCATCGTTTATATAGATCTTCTCATGACTAGCCTTCATTGCACCTAGACATTTTCTTAACCATATGAAGGCAATGGTTAAGATAGAGCAAATGAATCATTATTTTAACCAACAATGATTATTTTAACCAAAGTTATTAATTTGGACCAAATCTAAGCTTATCAAGTAGAATTCCCACACTGTTTTGGAGCTCTAGTGCAGAGAGGGCGTTGATGGCCTTTTGTTTCCGTCCCTACCACTAGGAAAGAGTGTAGTTAGGCCTTCTGGTTCAGTTTCTACTACTTGGCAGGAGTGTTGATCCCTCAAAACACTTGTTTTTTGATGTTTCACCAATTACATATTGATCCTTTGACTTCACAAAGGATGTATTTGTCTTCTTAACCTTAAGGAGTGGTTTTTTGAGCTATAATAAAAACATCCTCCACACACATATATATAATATTTTTTCTCGTATTTTAAAAAAATTATTTATATTTTGATAATAGACTTTGATATGTTTTCTTCTGTATATCTTATAAAACACATAGTTACCATCCACGTACCATTAAAATGGTATTTTATATGCAATATAAAGATATGCAAAAATAACACCTCTTTAACTTTTTCACGAAATAATTAAATATAATTTGATTAACTCTTTCATCGATTTAGATCTTCTCTCTTCCCAGTGTGGTAAGTAGTGTTAAATCTGCAATTTTTGGGTTTAAGTTTTATATAATATATACTTATTTTAAGGCTCTTTATGTCACTTCGTAGGCTAAGTATGAAATAACATTTTCAATTTAGGGAAGAGGGGTTGTCTTTATTGAAACCTTTGTGGAAAATCACAATATAATATATATGGTCCTAGATTTTTTTTTTGAGATGAGCATGTCACCACTAGACATCATGTCAGATTGTTTAAAAGGAGCATATCCTAATCAATGTACGTTATGCATTCATGTGACTTCAATTTTTTCAAACTCATTTCACTTTTGAGTGGAAAATTTTGCCCTCAAACTAAAGTAATCACATGATGAATACTGATTGCACAAATTGACTAATTACAATTCACACAAGTATGGATCACAACAAGTGGAAAATTTTACCCTCAAACTAAAGTAAATACATAAAGTAATCACATGATGAATACTTGATTGCACAAATTGACTAATTACAATTCACACAAGTATGGATCACAGCAAGTATTCAACATAGGTATGGACTTTTAGGTATGGACTTTTTGTTGTTGGATGCCCTCCTTTCAACTTCATGGGACGTCCACCATTCAAACATTTTGAACAAAATTACTATAACTATATATTCACCTTCACAATACTATATACACAATTAGTATATGTACACTAGTCTATAGTCTATTTAATATAAATTAATTTATTCTTTTATTTTGAAATTCCTTTATCTGTGACGTTATTAGATTCCTGTTTGCATTGTGACTATTTAATATAAATTAATTTATTCTTTCATTTTGAAATTCCTTTATCTGTGACGTTATTAGATTCCTTTTTGCATTGTAACTATTGAATATAAATTAATTTATTCTTTTATTTTGAAGTTCCTTTATCTGTGACGTTATTAGATTCCTTTTTGCATTGTGATGCATCTCCTAGTTCTTTGATTCCACTTTGCCTATTCCAGACTAACATAAAAGTGAAGATCATCTATAGAGTAGGTAATTTCTCTTCATTCAACTTCTTATTGAATAATGTACTAATAATATACTAATTTAGTAATATACTAATGGATATAACACATGTGTCAATGTCTATCTAAAAAGTATAACTAAAACTAGGTGGTGCCATGTGTTTTCATTTATTTAATTAAATCTTCATTCTAAATTTTATAATGAAATTTAATTTTGGAAAGGCTCGAAGTTAGCAATAAACTTGAAATTCAATGTCAAAAAGCCTTAAGAAGGTGAAATGAATTACTTTGATTATTAATATTTTAAGGTAGTTGTTTATAATAGATAACGTTCTTTGATGTAGATAATTTAAAGAGATGGAAGAAAAATAAGTTTGGGAAGAAGAAGGCCATTAGCAAAAGAATTAAGGATTAAGGAAGAAGAAACTTACTTGATAACTAGATCAGAAAGGAGAAATTAAACCTATGGATGAAGGGTGAAGGTTATCCTTAAGTCAAAGAAATTTACAAAAAATATTGCTAATGAATAAGAATGTGACAAAGTCTCTATGGAGAGTGCATAGCACCCTTTCTAATAATTTCTTGAACCTAATAAAACCCAAATTGAATATTGGTTTTCCCATTTAGGTTTCTACTGTAAAATATTTATTGTTCTAGTGTAATTCATTATTGTGGAATGGCCTTTTTGTATGTTTATTCTAGTTGAGTTGTTCCATGTGTAACTTATTATATAGAAATGAATTACATTCTTGCATTTAACATTTACTCATATGTTGGACTGCTAGAAGACCAAACATACTCTTGACTTATGTAATTTACTTGATGGTTACACTCACAACATAACAATATGGCATCAAGTTACCACACTTCACTTTATGTTGATGGAACCACAAGGTTTCGAAAGTAAACACTCACTCACACACATCAACCATTAATTTATTGGGCACTCTTATTAATGGTTTGTGGAATCACTAGAGTGATCTCTTTGCTTGTGCATTATGTGCAACCTTTGATAAAACCTAAGTGACCTCATAATTGAATTGTTAGCTACATGATCTATTGCATCTTTAATTGAATTGTTCAAAAGTATACATGTGTTGTGCCACTATGGAGCTACAATGCTATCATTGTTTTGATGAAGTAACTAGCTTGGAAAACTTTTCGGTTTCTTGTTAATGGACACAATGTAAGCCATATAAACAATGCTATGTATAATGGTTGAATGTTCAATCCTTTTTCTAAGCTATAGCCATAACCATCGTTTGAATGGTTTTACACAAAACATATATATATTGTGCATGGTTTTCAATTTGGATGTGTGTTGTGATAGTTTTAGGATTAACCATTTAAAATTTTAAAGGTTGATCTATTTTTAACAAATAAAACATAGTTCTCTGAAATCTATTGATGAGAATTAACCTTGAAGCCAATAAACATGATCATTCTTTTATGCATCTTGATGATTAGAAGAGAAAAAAAATGCACTAAGAATTGCACCAAAATGGAGACAAAACCTTATTTTTGTAGAAGCATCGATTTGGGTGAAACATGTGGGAGATAAATCCCTAATTTGTAGATAATCTATAATCTTCATCTTTGATAATTCACAGACATATTGTATTATCGATCTCCATCAAAATACTAGCACTTTAATAAATGTATATTTGACATGCATATCATGTTGAATCCTCTAATAAATTTCATGTAAAAATATGCGATGCCATAAAATATTCCTACCTTAATGATATTAGAAGGCATATACCAATATAAACCTTCCTTCACTTCATTTAAATCCACATATAATTTAACTTTGGAAACTGCTACATCTAAAATTAGCATACCTTTTCCATAAAAATTCAAAATTCTTCAATTTAATGAATAATAAGTCCTTCTTAATACTTCAAATTCCAACTTTAAATGTTACATATGTTTTTCTTTGCTTATTCGAATAATCAAAATGTCATTTAAAAAAATTATTACAAGCTTAACACTATATTCAAAATACTACGCCATTAACTACATTAATGTTCTCAATACATTGGTCAGTCCAAATGTTATAACTACCTACCAATACAAGTTATCTTTCGCCTTAAATGTGTTGTTGTCAATGAAACTTATGGTAAAAAAAATATATCACTTGAAAGCAAAGTTTGTGTCGGCAAAACGTAAATAAAAAAATACAAAGAGAAAAAGAGAAAAATAAAAGAACTTGAAACCAAAAGGAAGAAAAGAAAATAAGGAGCCAAAAAAGTAAAGTAGAAAACGACGTTGATTTCGAAGAAAATAAAAATCAAGCCCAACTAAAGTAGAAAACGACGTTGATTTCAAAGGAAAAAAAAAAACTGACAAAATGAAAATTTAAACGAAAAATATTGATTTGAAAGGAAATTTTGAAAAAGTGACAATTAAAACAAAATCACAGAGCAACGTCCCTATAACCATGTAGCGTATAAATATCTGAAGTAGGTTAAGTCAACTACCTCAAGAACCATGTAGCGTATATTTTAAGCTATTTAACAAAAACAAATAACTTGACCATAGTTTGAAGGTCCACCAAAGCATGTATAACTCTTTTATATTTTAACCATGGATCTCTTTGGGAAGCATATGAGGAAGATACAAAAATAACATAATAAGAAGATTGTGTTAAATAGTTTTTTCATGCTATTAGTGTATAAAAAACAAGACTTTTCTAGGGTATCCAAGTTGTTTCAATTTGAACATTATCCTATGTTTAAGATTAATATTTTTTATTTATTTTTATTAACTTAATGAGAATGAGATTATGTAGTGTTAACTTAGTATTTATAGAAACATTTTTTTTTTATTTAGATCATTATTTCAAACTAGCTTAAAGTCACATCCTACAAATAATACTTTTAGGGATCTCATTGGTTCGTTGAATGAGGATTATGTAGTGCTTTAAGTCACATCCTATATATAATACTTTTAGGGATCTCATTGGTTCGTCGAATGAGGATTATGTAGCGATTTGATGTTTTAACATGTCTCACAAAGATTTATGGGCCTAGTATGTGTTGATTCAAATTTACTTTTCTTGTGAGGTCTATCTTCATGTTTATATATGAAATTTGTATTATTTGTTTTCTTATATATATGTATGTATAAGAGTGTGTATTAATTAAGATAAATTTTATATTAGAATTCTTGACATGTAAGCGTGACTCAGACTTTATATTTAAGCAAACAAATCTTTTTCATATATCAACATTTTCAACACCTATGAGTAGGTGAGGTCTTATTCGAGGTATACTGACGGGTTTGCAAGAACCATTGAAGGTTTCAATAACCCACCCTGAACTAAGGTATTTTTCATATGCCACAGATATATCCATTAAACAAATTATGTTTGAACAGCCTTACAGTGCGAGTTGAAACATGGCCATTAAACTACGACATACATTGGTCAAATGAAAATACAATATCTAACCATTCAAGTAACTACTCAACAAGAATCTATTATATGACTACAAAACTAACTTCGACGCAAACAAGGAAACAAATCTCATCAATGTATAAACAAATTCATTTAACATTATACTTCGACTCATAGCTAGTAACCAGGAACATTAACCATACCCATTTTGAGGCATGTAAAACTAGCACAAAACCTCTATATACTTTATATTAACACACATTAATATTAATACAAAATATAACGTAGTAGCAATGCCCAAATGAGAGAAATAATACCTTGATTTTTCATGTTGTATTAGCCAACCAACCCAATTATAATAAGGAAAGTATTAGAGGGAGATAGCATTAAGTTGAACACAATATACTAAGAAACCTCATTAAGCTAATAAAAATGTAACAATAGCAATCAGGACAAAACAACAGTAGATCAGACCTATAGTAGAACAAAACAACAACAAAATGAAATGCATAGAGAGAAACGTTCATAGTCGGTACTAGATCTATATATAGCTTTATTTTCAGCATCATGCTTCTGAGAACCTTTGGCCAGCTCACCTAGCTAGCTCACCTTGATGAGCTATCCACATACATGTCGAGCCACAACCAATTACTTGACCATACTAGGGTGAATAAAAACTAATTGATTCCCACAAATAACTAACTCACATAACTAGAGAGTGTGATATCGACCACTGAATGTTTTTTGTATGTCACAATCTTCGCTAGTTACGTCACACGTCTACATGGGCAATTATACATTAGTATGGTATCTTCCATCCTCTCTGGTTTGCAACATTCCTTATTCCCCCTTATTCATGACTTCTCTATACTTAGCCAAAATTTTCTCCTTTTTCCTCCTTGGCCCCACCAGGGCCCGAACACTATTCGTGGCTCGCTGCTGAGCCACTATGCTCTGATTGTGTGCCAGGTGAAGGGATGACCTTTGCAATTTACTTAGAGTTTTCCATCCAAGACATCCCTCAAGACAAAGAATATTTAAACATATATATTAATATTAAAAGATCTCAGTTGCACACAATAGTTGCACACCCACTACTTTTCCCTTCTTTCGAGACCATAGACTATTTATTGTAATGTGCATGCAAATCTCATTTGGCAATCAAGAGGCATAATGCACTACAACAAAATAGGCAATTTGCACCAGAATTAGCGCCATATTTTAGAGCATTTTTTTTTCCAATTTGGATGAGCACCCTAACGCTAAATTTGACTCTAATGTACAATTGTTAGAACATCCTTTTTTGCGCTAGATTTTGCATCCTTTTTTATACCAAATTTAGCATCATTTTTACCATCATATTTTGCATCCAGTTTTGTGCCATGTTTTGTGTCTAATTTTGCACCACTTTTTGCATCTAGTTTTGCATCTTATTTAACAAGAAGTTTTCCTTCTAATTTTTCACTAGGATTTACGTCTAGTTTTACAACAGGTTTTTCTTCTAGTTTTGCGCCAAATTTTTCATATGTTTCTGTGTCGTTTTTTGCTTCTAGTTTTGTGTCATTCTTTGCTTCTAGTTTTGCGCCATCATTTGCATAGGGTTTTACACCATCTTTTGCATTCGATTTAGCACCATTTTTTGCATCCAATTTGTGATATTTTTGCATCTAGTCTTACACCAATTTTTCTTCTAATTTTGTACCTATTTTTGCATCTGGTTTTGCACCAAGTTTTGTACCTATTTTTGCACCATTTTTTGCATCCAATTTTGCACCATATATTGAATATGATTTAGCACCAAATTTTGCATCCATTTTTTGTCCATTTTTGCATCTTGTTTTGCACCACTTTTTGCAAACACTTTTGCATTGATTTGTCTCCCTTTTTTGCATCCAATTTTTCATCATTTCTAATACCATTTCTTGCATCTAATTTTGCATCATTTCTAACACCATTTCTTGCATCCAAATTTTCATCCTACGTTGAGCGATGTGTTGCATCCACCTTTGCATCTCATTTTGTGTCTAATGTTATGTTTAATTTTGAGCCATTTTTTACATCTACGTTTGCATTTGTTTTTGCACTAAGTTTTGCATTTCTTTTTGCACCTCACTTTGCATTCAACATTGCATCTCAA
This sequence comes from Pinus tabuliformis, assembly GCA_031772625.1. Taxonomy (NCBI): domain Eukaryota; kingdom Viridiplantae; phylum Streptophyta; class Pinopsida; order Pinales; family Pinaceae; genus Pinus; species Pinus tabuliformis. Next base: position 1,311,530,116 of record CM062804.1, read on the forward strand.
TTTGCGTCCAATTTTGAGCCATTTTTATGCCCATTTTTGCACCATTTTTTGTGTCTACTTATGTGTCCAATTTTGCACCATTTTTTGCATCCTTTTTAGTGTCTAATTTTGCATCATTTTTCCATGCAAATTCACATCGTTTTTTATACCTCATTTTGAGTCCACATTAGCATCTCATTTTTCACCTAGGTTTGAGTCTAAATTTGCATCTAGTTATGCATTATTTTTTGCATCTAATATGGCGTACTTGGTTTCACCATTTTCTTATCCCCATTTTGCATCTTGTTTTGTGTCTTTTCTTACATCCTTTTTTGTGCCCAAATTTTCATCCCAATTTTACACCATTCTTTGCATCCTCATTTGGCATCTAAATTTGCATCATTTTTTGCTTATTTTTAGCACCCAACTTGGCATCCTATTTTGCATCCAATTTTATGTCTAGCTATTTGTCATTTTTTGCATCTAGTGTGGTGTCCATTTTTCATCCTTGTTTGTGCCATGTTTGGTTAGCTTCTTTGCGTCTATTGTTACACCCTTTTTTACTTCTAGTTTAAAACCATTTTTTGTCATTGTTTTCATCTTTCTTTGATGCCTAGTTTAACATCCAATTCTACTCCCAATTTTGCATCCATGGTTACACCACATTTACATCTACATTTGGCTTCTTGTTTAGAGTGTACTTTTCTTTCCATTTATGAATCCCCTTATGGGTTCATTTTACTAATTTCAATTACATAGTGAAATATATTACAGTTTTTAAATATCATTAAAGAAAATATAACAATTGAAATTGATAACCTAGTGTTTGTAAAGAAATTTAAAGGAAATTGAGAACATTCATCCAAAAAATAGCAGTATCATCATATATAATAATTCTCCATCAAAAAATCATTAACAAATTTCAATATACATATATGACTATCAAATCAATACCTATCACATATATGATTATTCCAAAGTAAATTCACAACATCCATCCAAAAATATTAATATCATCGTACATAATGATTCTCCATTAGAAAATGTTGACAATTTTCAACATATATAAAGTAAAAAGATAATACAAATAATATCATCATCATCATCTTTAATTGAACCATCTAAAATTCAAATCTGTGATTACCAAATCAGATTGTTTCATGAATATCATTATTGTAAGTTAAATTCACAACATCCATCCAAAGATGGTAATATCATCATACATAATAATTCTCCATCAAAATAATGTTGATAATTTTCAATATATACATAAAGTAACAAGATAATAATGATAATATCATCATCATCTTTAATCAAATCAACTAAAATTCAATGTAAGATAACCAAATCAAAATGTTTCATGGATATCATTATTCTAAGGTAAATTCACACCATCCATCTAAAAATAGGAATTTCCAAGATCATCAAGATATCACTAGCTAGCACCACCAAGATCATAGTTAAGATCATCCTCATGATCATTAATGTGATCATCATCCTGACCATCCTTATCAGTTTCACCCACATCATCATCACCAACGCTATCACCATCCTCCTCATAATCATTTCTTATATCTAATATGCGTTTAACATAGTCTCGATCATCATCTCTGGGGCCATTACCTATAACATTCTTGAAAAAAAAAACAATATTACATATTAGTATTAATTCCATAACACAATGCATATTTTGGTTATAATGCTAACCATAAAATCAGGTAGGATATAATAACATATAATAATACTAAAAAGTAAAATGAAAATTTGGTTTAAGATGTATTGGAAATCCAATTAAGATTATGCTTGTAATTTAGATTAAGTAGTAGAAGCAATTTTTAATGCATATGAAGTAGGTACCCAATTGTTCTTCATATTCTATTGTGAATATTTCTTATAATGTCCATGCAAGTAGTGGAGAATGCTACCTGCAAACACGTTTAACACTGTTGTAATCAGTGAACGCTCTGCTTTTAGGTTTCTAATTGTCACTTTGTTCTTTTCCAAATTCAAATCAAACACTTCCTAAATATAAAAATAGAAAAAGAATTAAATTCTAAAGCATTTTCATTTCTGTATCCAAAAGAAAATAAGGAACCAAAAAACTAAAGTAGAAAACGACGTTGATTTCAAAGAAAATAAAAATCAAGCTCAACTGAAAAAAATTGACAAAATGAAAATTTAAATGGAAAAAATTGATTTGAAAGGAAAATTTGAAAAAATGAGAATTAAAACAAAATCACATAGCAACGTCACTAACCATATAATATCGGAAGTACGTTTCATAAGTCAATTATCTCAAGAACCATGTAGCGTATATTTTAAGCTATTTAACAAAAACAAATAACTTTACCATAGTTTGAAGGTCTACCAAAGCACTTATAACTCTTTCATATTTTAACTATGGATCTGTTTGGGAAGCATACGAGGAAGATAAAAATATACATAATAAGAAGATTGTGTTATATTTTTTTTCATGCTATTAGTGTATAAAAAACAAGACTTTTCTAGGGTATCCAAGTTGTTTCATTTTAAACATTATCCTATGTTTAAGATTAATATTTTTTATTTATTTTTATTAATTTAATGAGAATGAGATTATGTAGTGTTAACTTAGTATTTGATAGAAACACTTTTTTTTTATTTAGATCATTATTTCAAACTAGCTTAAAGTCACATCCTATATATAATACTTTTAGGGATCTCATTGATTCGTTGAATGAGGATTATGTAGTGCTTTGATGTTTTAACATGTCTCACAAAAGACTTATCGGCATAGTATGTGTGGATTCAAATTTACTTTTCTTGTGAGAACTATCTTCACGTTTATATATGAAATTTGTATTATTTGTTTTTTTTATATATCTGTATGTATGTATAAGAGTGTGTATTAATTAAGATATATTTTATATTAGAATTCTTGACATGTAAGCGTGACTCAGACTTTATATTTAAGCAAACAAATCCCCTTCATATATCAACATTTTCAACACCTACGAGTAGGTGAGATCTTACTCGAGGTATACTGACGGGTTTGCAAGAATCATTGAAGGTTATTCAAGGGAAAAATGGAAATGGAGACAACTCTGGTTTTGAATAACCCACCCTGAACTAAGGTATTTTTCATATGCCACAAATATATCCATTAAACAAAGTACGTTCAAACAACCTTAGAGTCCGAGTTGAAACATGGCCATTAAACTACGACATACATTGGTCAAATGAAAATACAATATCTAACCATTAAAGTAAATACTCAACAAGAATCTATTATATGACTACAAAACTAACTTCGACGCAAACAGGGAAACAAATCTCATCCATGTATAAACAAATTCATTTAACATTATACTTCGACTCATAGCTAGTAACCAGGAACATTCACCATACCCATTTTGAGGCATGTAAAATTAGCACAAAACCTCTAGATACTTTATATTAACACAATCTAATATTAATACAAAATACAACGTAGTAGCAATGCCCAAATGAGAGAAATAATACCTTGATTTTTCATGTTGTATTAGCCAACCAACCCAATTATAATAAGGAAAGTATTAGAGGGAGATAGCATTAAGTTGAACACAATATACTAAGAACCCTCATTAAGCTAATAAAAATGTAACAATAGAAACAGGACAAAACAACAGTAGATCAGACCTATAGTAGAACAAAATAACAACAAAATGAATGCAGAGAGAGAAACATTCATAGTCAGTACTAGATCTATATATAGCTTTATTTTCAGCATCATGCTTCTGAGAACCTTTGGCCAGCTCACCTAGCTAGCTCACCCTAATGAGCTATCCACATACATGTCGAGCCACAACCAATTACTTGACCATACTAGCGTGAATAACAACTAATTGATTCCCACAAATAACTAACTCACATAACCAAAGAGTGTGATTTCAACCACCGAATGTTTTTTGTATGTCACAATCTTCGCTAGTTACGTCACACATCTACATGGGAAGTTATACATTAGTATGGTATCTTCCATCCTCTCTAGTTTGCACATTCCTTATTTCCCCCTTATCCATGACTTCTGTATACTTGGCCAAAATTTTCTCCTTTTTCCTCCTTGGCCCCACCAGGGCCCCAAGACTATTCATGGCTCGCCCCGAAGCCACTATGCTCTGATTGTATGCCAAGTGAAGGGATGACCTTTGCAGTTTACTTAGAGTTTTCCAACCAAGACATCCCTCAAGACAAAAAATATTTAAATGTATATATTAACATTAAAAGATATCAGTTGCACACCCACTACTTTTCCCTTGTGTCGAGACCATAAACTATTTATTGTAATGTGCATACAAATCTCATTTGGCAATCAAGAGGCATAATGCACTACAACAAAATAGGAAATTTGCACCAGATTTAGTGCCATATTTTAGAGCATTTTTTTTCCAATTGGGATGAGCACCCTGACACTAAATATGACTCTAATGTACAATTGTTAGAGCTGTCCTTTTGTGCACCATATTTTGCATCCTTTTTTATGCCAAATTTAGCATCATTTTTACCATCATATTTTGCATCCAGTTTTGCGCCATGTTTTCTGTCTAATTTGCACCACTTTTGCATCTAGTTTTGCATCTTATTTAACAAGTTTTCCTTCTAATTTTTCACTAGGATTTACATCTAGTTTCACGACAGGTTTTTCTTCGAGTTTTGCGCCAAATTTTTCATATGTTTCTGTGTCATTTTTTTTCTTCTAGTTTTGTGTCATTCTTTACTTCTAGTTTATCACCATCATTTGCATAGGTTTTTACACCATCTTTTGCATTCGATTTAGCACCATTTTTTGTATCCAATTTGTGATATTTTTGCATCTAGTCTTACACCAATTTTTTCTTCTAATTTTGTACCTATTTTTGCATTTGGATTTGCACCAAGTTTTGTACCTATTTTTGCACCATTTTTTGCATCCAATTTTGCACCATATATTGAATATGATCTAGCACCAAATTTTGCATCCATTTTTGCATCTTGTTTTGCACCACTTTTGCAAACACTTTTGCATTGATTTGTCTCCCATTTTTTCATCCAATTTTTCATCATTTCTAATACCATTTCTTGCATCTGATTTTGCATCATTTCTAACACCATTTCTTGCATCCAAATTTTCATCCTACGTTGAGCGATGTGTTGCATCCACCTTTGAATCTCATTTTGTGTCTAATGTTATGTTAAATTTTGAGCCATTTTTTACATCTACGTTTGCATTTGCTTTTGCACCAAGTTTTGCATTTCTTTTTGCACCTCACTTTGCATTCAAATTGCATCTCAATTTGCGTCAATTTTGAGCCATTTTTATGGCCATTTTTGCACCATTTTCTGTGTCTACTTATGTGTCCAATTTTGCACCATTTTTTGCATCCATTTTTGCATCCTTTTTGGTGTCTAATTTTGCATGATTTTTTCCATCCAAATTCGCATCATTTTTTCTACCTCATTTTGAGTCCACATTAGCATCTCATTTTTCACCTAGGTTTGAGTCTAAATTTGCATCTAGTTATGCATTATTTTTTGCATCTAATATGGCATACTTGGTTTCACCATTTTCTTATCCCCATTTTGCATCTTGTTTTGTGTCTTTTCTTACATCCTTTTTTGTGCCCAAATTTTCATCCCAATTTTACACCATTCTTTGCATCCTCATTTGGCATCTAAATTTTCATCATTTTTTGCTTATTTTTAGCACCCAACTTGGCATCCTATTTTGCATCCAATTTTATGTCTAGTTGTTTGTCATTTTTTGCATCTAGTGTGGTGTCCATTTTTCGTCCTTGTTTGTGCCATGTTTGGTTACCTTCTTTGTGTCTATTGTTACACCCTTTTTTACTTCTAGTTTAAAACCATTTTTTTCATTGTTTTCATATTTCTTTGACGCCTAGTTTAACATCCAATTCTACTCCCAGTTTTGCATCCATGGTTACACCACATTTACATCTACATTTGGCTTCTTGTTTAGAGTGTACTTTTCTTTCCATTTATGAATCCCCTTATGTGTTCATTTTACTAATTTCACTTACATAGTGAAATATATTACAGTTTCTAAATATCATTAAAGAAAATATAACAATTGAAATTGATAACCTAGTGTTTGTAAAGAAATTTAAGGGAAATTGAGAACATTCATCCAAAAAATAGCAGTATCATCATATATAATAATTCTCCATCAAAAAATAATTAACAAATTTCAATATACATATATGACTATCAAGTCAATACCTATCACATATATGATTATTCAAAAGGAAATTCACAACATCCATCCAAAAATATTAATATCATCGTACATAATGATTCTCCATTAGAAAATGTTGACAATTTTCAACATATATAAAGTAAAAAGATAATACAAATAATATCATCATCATCATCTTTAATTGAACCATCTAAAATTCAAATCTGTGATTACCAAATCAAATTGTTTCATGAATATCATTATTGTAAGTTAAATTCACAACATCCATCCAAATATGGTAATATCATCATACATAATAATTCTCCATCAAAATAATGTTGATAATTTTCAATATATACATAAAGTAACAAGATAATAATGATAATATCATCATCATATTTAATCAAATCAACTAAAATTCAAGGTAAGATAACCAAATCAAAATGTTTCATGGATATCATTATTCTAAGGTAAATTCACACCATCCATCTAAAAATAGGAAATACCAAGCTCATCAAGATATCACTAGCTAGCACCACCAAGATCATAGTTAAGATCATCCTCATTATCATTAATGTGATCATCATCCTAACCATCCTTATCAGTTTCACCCACACCATCATCACCAACGCTATGACCATCCTCCTCACAATCATTTCTTATATCTGATATGCATTCAACATAGTCTCGATCATGATCTCCGGGGCCATTACCTATAACATTCTTGAAAAAAAAAACAATATTACATATTAGTATTAATTCCATAATGCAATGGATATTTTGGTTAATGCTAACCATAAAATCAGGTAGGATATAATAACATATAATAATACTAAAAAGTAAAATGAAAATTTGGTTTAAGATGTATTGGAATTGTTCATATTCTAACCACATTGAGGGTTTTACGGTTATTTTAGTAAAAAGGAAAATAATAAATAGTTGTAACTTATTGTTACCTTTGACACTTGTAAATTCACCGTAAGTCTGACTTCACTAATGGAGTCAAAGCATGAGGTGATTTCACTAATGGAGTCTCGTTTGAACCATGAGGTGTTCTGGGAAGCCTGGACCATTCGCATAGTTACCCATTCATACATAAATGCAGCTACATAGATACATATGCACAATGTCCCGATTGCCTTTGTGTGTGAAGGCCCATTAGTATTCCCTGCTCGACCCATCTATCTGGGCTAAGAAGAAATAATAGCTATCCATATATGCACAATGTCTTGGTTTCCTCTGTGTACGATGGCCTTTTAGTAGTCATAGTCTAAATAGTCAAAGGAATTTCCCAGAAAGTTATGGAAATTCCTGTCATATTTAGAGAAAATCTGGCAAGGATTTTTGTAAATCCAAATTATAGTTGTTAAACTTCAAAATTTTAGCTGTCCTAGACGTCTTTGATGGTGTTGAATCCATTTCAACCATCAAAAACATGATTCAAACACTGTCTCTACAAGATTGTCTGAAATTCTTTTGCCTGGATTCCAGCCACTTTTGGTTGTCCGGGCGATTCCTCACCTTGGTAGACAACTCCCTCTTAGTACTCCCTGCTCTTCGACCCATCCATGTGGGCAGTAAAAAAATAATAATAGCTACCCATGGCCATGAGACCAGCAGATGGCTGCATGCATACCCAATCTCCTAAATTGCAATTCCCAAATTTATCATAAATACCATTTCAAAATGAAAGGAGATAGAAAGTAAGTTTCTTTAGATATCATCTTTTATTTAGTAAAAAACAAAAAAGAAAACTATCTTCATTATGAAAAAAAAGATAAAAAGTAAGTTTTTCTAAATACTATTTTTTATTTAGCAAAAAAAAAGAAAAACTACCTTCACCTAAATGGATGGTTATCAGATTTAGAAAAAGGAAAAAGGGATGGAATGTTTCAATAAATTAACAAGAAAGCAATAAGTAATTTCTTAATGAGGTTTTATGTTTAATCAAATTTGTAAGATTTTATGATTATTTTTAAAATATATATTATAGTAATTTTATGTTGCTTTTATTATATATTTGGTATAAATTAACATATTTTAGTTTTTATTATGAATATATTAATATTTTACAACTATAGTCTCGCGGTAGTGCAATTGGTTAATTCGAGAAATGTGAAATCGTTGAAATTGTAACTTAGCCTGCTAGGTTCATGTGGGATACAAAAATAAATAAATAAATACATTTTAAAACTATAAATATAACGTTTATGAGCAAATCAAATTGTAACTTAGTATAAAGTGAATTTTATGAAATATGAAATATTTTTTATGCAATAAATGTAATATTCCCTTTTTTGATATGGTCAAAATGGATGAATATGCCCATGGTATTTACCATGGTATTTAGGATCTTAAAGATAATGTAAAATATGAAAATCACTAACTTTGTCTAAAACCTATATGGTTTATTAATTATAAATTATTTTCATTTCATAATTATTATATGTAGATTTATTATGGCTAAATAATAATATTAAGATATATTAAATTAAATTTATATTATTATAATTTTATATTAAAAGATAGATTTTAGATTTTATGTTCTATATATATGATTATACAAAAATTTGCACTAGCACTAACAAAGGCTTGATGCTTGGGTGCCCATTCCTAGTGGCTCAATTTTCAGTAAAGGGTCATCATCTTAATGATATTTCCTATGTGTAAATTAGTAAAATTTTGGTTGTGAGATAAGAAAAGTCTCATACTCTGGTCACTATTGCTAAGTTCCAACATGTAGTGTCTATGGAGAATATTTGGGAAGAATAGAGAAAATCCAAAAAGATTTTATAACTATTAATGGTGATGTAAAAGATGAAGATGACTAACTTCCTCTAAAACTTATATGATTTATTGATTATAAATTATTTGCATTTCATAATTATTATATGTAGATTTATTATAGTTGAATAATAATATTAAGATGCATTAAATTAAATTTATTATTATTAGCATTTTATATTAAAAGACGGGTTTTAGATTTCATGTTCTATATATTATTATACAAAAAAATAAAAAAAATACACTAGTACTAGCTCCGGCTTGATGCTTGGGTGCATATTCCTTATGGCTCAATTTTCAGTTTTGGAGCCATCATCTTAATGATATTGCTTATGTGTAAATTAGTAAACTTTTGGTTGTGGGATTAGAAAAGTCTCCTACTTGATACTTTCCTTTAAGAATAGAAAAATCCAAAATAATTTTATAACATATACTCTTAATATTAAAATCAATACAGGCTAGTATGTCCTCCCTATTCTATCCTACTCATAGAAATTAGCCTCTCCCCCATTGAGTTCAAGATCATGGTTAAATAATTGATGTACAAGAACAAAATAAATAATGTGTCTGACAAGAGGCTCCCCAATATTAGATTCAACTCCAACTATAACCATTATCAGCTTAAACAAAGATTGCATCAAGATTCCAAGTCTTGGCTAAATCATTGTGCTACAATAATGTGTTAGAAAACATAATGAGATTCAATAAATATCATCTTTTTGACATAAGAGGATTGAAGACAAAAGGTAAAAAAACATTCTCCTAGGCTATATAGACCCATATTAGAAATAAATTTCAAAGCATCTATTAAAATACTGTCCTTACTGTTAGCTACCTATACCAATAGGTTTCATATTTCATGATTGGCAAAGAAACTTCCAAATATGCTCTGCTTTGATGATGCAAAGATCCCATATTTCCAAGAGAAGGCACTGTGTGTATAGAGCTTGATGTACACTCAATTTTGATGGATGGTCCAACAACCTAATCTGGACCATGCCATGTTTCAATTTTTTGTTGTAGAATAGAGAAAGAAGTCTGTCCAAACTGTTTAATCTTGGCAGACTAGTAGCTTAGGTAGAGAATTAAGGTTCCCAACTGCTTAATCTGGGACCTTGGAAGCAATAAGGGTAGTTCTAGATAGAAAATCAAAAGAAAAAGCCAAGAGAAAAGAAAAGGCAAATAAGGGTCTGCAAGTCTAAGTGCACCCCCCAATAAGAAACAAAAAATGCTAGGCAAGTAGATGGGTAGGCAGATGGGGTTGTAGAAATGTCATTCCTTACAATTGAATGTATGCTAACCTATTCACAAAGGAAAATCAATGGATTGAGAAGCTCTTCTTCTCCATCAGGTGGCAGCAAAACTAAGGAGCATGTCTAACTTTCCATTTTCCCCTTTCCCATTCATTACTAACATCCCTTCACTAGATGTGTTCATGAAAGAATTTGAGGTTTTATGCTGGTTCTTATTCCTTTAAAAGCCACATTTCTTGTCTAAAATTCTTTTCATTTTGATCTACTCCCTGAACTAAGTGATTTTCAAATAAACTTAGTGATGTCACTCCTCATTCACCTTTTTCATCCATATTAACCCCTAACTTCTATTATCTAAATCCCCTATGTTACCCTTTCCCTACTATTATAACACTATGGTGTACAAACCCCAAGCATTGTATAAATATCCCTCCCCTTGGCATTATAGCCATATGATTCACTGTTCGGGATTAAATTGGCATCTGGTTAGTTTAAGAACCCCAAACCTTACCCCTTTTTCCCCTTTTGGAGCCATTTGACCCATTAAACCTTTCATTGGCTAAGAAACCTTGTGAAAAGACCCCTTTTTACCCCTAACCCGCTTCATTTGCAAAATGCGCATAAAAACCCACTTTCTCCATTTACCCAAAGTTTTAGCGCTACCCGCATTTTTATAAAAATACATTGAAAAACCATGAAAATCCGCCATATTCCAAAGGTTTCCGCCGGGCGCAAATCCCAAAAGAAATATTATTTTAATCCCGCCCGCGTTCATATCGTCCGGCCATCTCGACGATCCGTCGACCGTCGGATCAGGCCTTTTTCATCCGACGGCCCTCGTACATATCGGACCGGCCCCGACGTCCGAAAGATACCTTCCGATATCTGTCAGAGGGTGACGTCAGGCCTTTGCCACGCGTCACCCCCACATCGTATCGGAGGTACCTCTGACATTTCCGCTTCCGTATGGAAGGCGGTGCGATATGAAACCGCTAACCACCTCCGGTTTCGGTGAACCCGCCTGCCAACGTCATCACCAGCGTCACCGCTGTGTCAACGCCCCATCCGCCATCTGCCCCACCTGTCTGCCACCTCACCATCCCTGTGGACCTCTCTTATGTCGCCACGTCTCCCGATGACGTCATGCTGACGTCATCCGACCTTGACCCCACCTGATGACGTCATCCAAAAAAAGCGCCAATGTTCCGAAAAATCCATATTTTGGCCAAATTTCGCGTTTTTCGCACTTTTTGCCAAAAACGTTGTTGCTTTCTCTGCATGGTTTTTTACGTTCAAACCGCACACCAACCTGCTGAACTCAACCTGGAGACCACCGGCGCACCATTTCCACCTGCATTCGTGACCATTACTCGCTATTTACCAGGTATTTATCCTTGTGAATCCCTCTTGCGCCTGGTTTGTCTGTAAATTACCATAAAAAGCTTAAAACACTGAGAAACTTATAATTCACCGGCAAATCCCCTGTGCCTGGTCCCCATTTGCACCTATAAGGTCGAAAATTACCAACTGAGCCTTGTTTGCCCGAGCTTTGACCAAAAAACTGCATTCTGTTCGCGCAATCGCGAAGTCGTAACCCAAACCGTACCAATTTGCTGTAAAAGAGAGATTAAGGTTAGACATTGGTCTTGTCCATGCATTAAGCAGTATTTCAATTGCTGCAATTGACCATATATCCTCTGTCCTTGAGTAATTCACATTTCTCTGTCAAAATAAACTCTTTGTGTTGCTCTACATAGTAACACCAGTCTATAAACAACAGAAATCCTTAAAGTAACCATGGATCCACCAGTAGCCTCGGTGGCATTGAACGTTGCTCCATTGAATGCCCCTCAGAGAGAATTGGAGTGGCAGCCTCTAGCAGACCTGGATTATCAGATATCCGAAGAAATGTTGATGCACAGCAAGCACCACATTCATTTTCTGAATGAGTTGAGGATTAAACATGAAGCTGGAACAGATGTATTAGGTATTTGGGACTCTTTTCTCCCTATCTTCAAGCTCCCACAGGTCAACCAGTTACCTGAGCTAATTCACCTATGTGTTGAATGCTATGACCCTACTCAGAGGGCAGTGCTTGACCCTTCAGGCTCAGCTGTTTTCTATGTCACTCCTGAAGCCATCAGAGAGATGCTGCAATTCAAAACTCAGAAGAAATTGGTTCCTTTGTCACTGAGTGATCTGATTAAGCAAGGAGCCAAGTTGACAGGTGCTCAGGTCACCAAATTAAATCAGTTGTACATTGACTCTGACTCTGTGAAGTATCCTCCTATCAACCATGTATACCTCAATCAACTGGGTAGAGACCTAGTAGATATGATCAGTCCCATTCTAGGCTACAATTCAATTGAGTTTGTTGATGAGACTGTGCTGGTAATGATGCTTATGTTTGCCCCTGGCAAGTCTCCGATCTGCTATGACTATGCCACCTATATATCAGACAAAATACATGAGCAATTGATGAACTTGGCAAGAGAAAGGGTGTTCAGATACACCTCCTACATCTACCATTTGATTTTGTACTATCAACACGAGAAATTTCATTTTGCTATGAAAAGAGTGGATGCACAAGGAAACCCAAGGTCAGTAGTCTATTGGTCCTCTGCCTTCCACTGCAGATCTCAATCTCCATACACTTACTGTGAGTTCATAGATCTCTTCATCCACCCAGCCATGTCTATGCTAATGAGCTCACCTCCTCCAAGACTTACTGATGAGATGCAAAGGGTCCTTCAGTTGTCCAAATCATACAACATTGGGGACTGGTACTTCTACCAGAACCACACGGTTATCAGGATATATGGGTGTGAATTGCCTCCCTACAAATTGCCCAAATATGTGCCCATGAGATTGTTTGCCCTGGAATACTTCAGGCAATTTGGGAATGCTGATGTGTTGCACTTTTCAGGCAGAGGCAAGAAAGCACAACTCGAGGTCAGGAACCAATTAGGCCACTTTATCTACAACAAAAGGGAGGAAGGTTGGAAAGAGGCGGATAGCATGTTAGAATCCCTTGGCTTGCAAACTAATTTCCTTTGGAAACCTTATGACCCCAATCACTTCATAACTTTGAGAAGGGTCAAGTATAGGTTGTCCGGTTATGATCATGTAAGGATTCCTCACATAGAAAAATATGCAAATCAAGTAAAATGGAGAAGAGGAACCTTAGAGGAGGCTGTCACACAAGAAGAGTTAAATCAAAGAGCAGTAAGAAATCTGAGAAAGATGGTTGACCTTGAACTTTGTCCTCAGGTGTTTACTCTTCCAAGCACTCAAGTGGGAACAGCTGCATCTTCCTCCACAGCAAATCAGCAAGCAGTTAAGGCTACTGGGCAGACTTCTAGCAAAGGCAAGGAAAAGGAAATGGAACCAGAACAGCCACCTCAAGAACAGGTGCAGCAGCAACAAGAACATGTACAACAGCAACAAGAGGGGCAACAAGAGAAAGAGCAGCCATTACAGCAAGAAAAGGCAGCTGAGGCCCCAATTTTTACTGAGCAGCAGCCACCGCAAATTGTGCCTCCTAGGCAGGAAACAACAGCCGAAGCCTCAGTCCTCCAAACCCCACAAAAGGAAGACATAAGAAGAAAGAGGGACAGAGAGACTCCCCTAACCACATCAATAAGTCATGGGGAGAAAAGGCACAGAATGAATCCCCTTTCAGAGGAGGAAATGCCTATTGGGCAGTCATTGGGCATGGGCCCACCAAGTCTGGAAGCCTCAGCAAGTTCCTTCCAGCAGGAACAAGAGAGGATGATGGGAGGAGAAGTCAGCTCCTCAAGCCAGCAGAGAGAAGGTGAACTGAGCATCAAACAGCAGTTCATTGATATAAAGAGGAGGAATGAGCCAATAAAGATACAACTATATAATCATTTGTTGAAAATGGCTCCCACCAACCAGCAAAGGCTCATGTCTGCATATGATGTTAATGAAGGCAAAATGATCATGAGTCACTTCATGCCAACTGCATTGTAGCCACAGTCCCCTTCAGACTACTTGAGGACCAATCTTGAGGTCCTTGCCAAGGACATCCACCCAATGGACAAAATCGAATTGCACAAACAAACGGGTGAGATGGTGTATGCCTCCTTGGCAGACAAAACACTGGATAACTACAGGCTAGAAAATAGCCTAAATAATACAGCTGCCCAACTTGAGTTGGAGAGAGCATCCTCTCAAGCAAAGGATAACAGGATCAGGGCCTTAGAAGATATAATCATAGAGATTGGACATGATCCTAAGGACATCAAGGGCATACAAGAAATATTGAAATTGAGGGATACAGACATGGCAGCTTTGAGGAGAAAGATCAAAATCCCAGCAACAATTCACCCTCAAACAGATGAAGTTGCCCAGCTGAGACATGATCAAGACGCCACAGCTTTGCTGGTGTCTTTATATAAACAGTTGATCCAGACTCAAGAAAAGTTGGGAGAATCAGAGGCTGCACAGGCAGCATTGCAAGCATCATTACAGCAAAAGGAAGGAGGTCAAACATCTCAGCCTCCTCCTGAAATAATTAACCTTGAGGAAACTCCTCCAACTACTGCTCCTCCTACTCAACAAATAGATCAGGCAGCACCTTCTACCTCAGCACCAGCACCAACAACAGAGCAGGCTCCAAGCCTAGATATGCAGAAGCTCAAGAATGAAATCCAAGCCCTGGAAGCCCAAATGTCAGAGTTAAAAGAGGCCAGGGAAAATTTGGTCAAGTTGAATGAAAGATATGACAAATCCAAGTAGACTGTAGCAGAAAAGGGCAGGGAAATAAAGGCCCTTAAGGATAAGATAAAGGAGCTGGAGAAGGAGCTCACACTGGATAAAGTGACAGCTGAGCTCAAGACAGTGCTATGGGCCAATATTGGCCAATCCATCACTGATCAATGGCAATATATTGAGACAATTCATGAGCAGTTGGAGCTCATTGCAAAAGCACAAAGGGAAATCCAGAGATCAAGGGCATCTCTAGGAAATATGCCTGAGGTTGCCAATAGAATGATCAATGTGCTTAACAACAGAACAAGTGCTCAGTTAGCTACTATGGGAATCTCCAACAGGACTGAGACTATTTTTTTAGTAAAAAGGGTCCTGACACTAAGAAACTTGGTGCAGACATTAGAAAGAAGGACCCAAGACATGCAGACAGAGGTCAACAGATTCATGGACAAATTTGTGGCATTGCAAAACAGAGGTCTCCCTGGCTTACTGAACAGCGCAAGAAGACTACTTACACATGAGCAGTATGCCAAGAGGGTCAACACATTCGCCACAAATCAGATCACTGAAAGGCCCAACACCTTAGAGGAAACAGGGCCAGCTACAGGACAAACTCTCTACAACAGGGTAGAGAATTTATTCTTTATAATGAATGAAATCAAACATCTGTTTGAAGTGCCTCCCAATTTCTATAAATACACAGAGGCAGATGAGACTTTGGATGCAATTCTCAGACATCAATTTCCCACACAGGAATGGTGGACTAAGGCAATACAGATGATATTATAAACCAGAGCCTGTAAATCAAATTTTCATTTAAATTCATAAGTTGGCATGCACAGGAAAACTTAGTAAAATCAGCATGCATGAAAGGGGAAAGGCTGAGCCAACTCAGCAGATCATATTCAGCCGATAAAGGAAGATTGACAGATAACAGGTAATAGGGCCGAAAAACTACAGCACGACATGCCACAAAGGCGCATTTTTCAGAGTTAAAGCAGAACGGTCAGACTGACTCAGTGGCCTCCAAAGGCCAAAATATCTTCTGACATACATAAAGAGCACTTATTCTGTATTCAATGATGTAATAACTTCTTATCTACTTTCTGCACAAGTTGGTGAATGTATTTATTTCTCAGATGACTCAACGCCTCAGATATTTTTGTATGACCGTTTGTATATATTCCCCCTCGCATAAGTTTTCAGGGGTTGTTGTTGATTTCTCTTCAAAAGTTTCTTATGCTGTATTTTTCCAGACTATTAATACAAAAGTTGATGGAATTTCCAAAGCTCTGCGTTATCTGAGTCGTTGTGGTGTTTTGCTGAATGTTACATGATTCCTGCGTGTTTCATGGCACAATAAGTTTTCTTCAAACTCTTGTTATGTGTTTATGTATCTTTTCATAGCTCATTCATATTATGTGTTTTACAATTAATGGTAAGGAAAAAGAATAGTCCTAGGATTTAATCATAGATTACCCTAGACTCAATCTATGCCATTATAAATGTTTTCTTCAGTTACAGTTATGAAGGTGTAATTCTTAATTGCTGCACTTTCAAACTATATACTTTCACAGTGATTGTTGTTTCAGGAATTCAAGTTTGCTCCTGTGCAACATATCTCTTTCTCACACTCAGCTTAGTGGAAGATTCTTAATTTCCTTTCACTGGTTGAACACACATCACAATCACAATTTCATATTTGTTCCATGAGATATTTAAATGGCCCTGAAATTCCAGTAACTCAACCCAATATTCAGTCAACCTGTAGTCACAGACTCCATTGCCCAATGAACTAATACTGCCTGAAAACTTACACCATAGATGCAGAAGACATCCCTCAACCAAAACATAAAACAAAACCCTGAACATAATAGCTAGCCTAAAATACTATCAAAACAGAGACAAATCATAAAGAGAGATCCCTCTCTGATTACAGTTTGGCTAGAAACAGTAATCCAAAGATTGGTTAGTGGTTACCTCGGCCGTATTCCCTTGGGAGTCAAAGGGAACAACCTGGGTGTTAACATAATTGGTGACTCCACTGGGGAACTCCTTAGGATTTTCTAATTACTGTATATCTCCTAAAGCTACAAATGAAGCCTGAATACCAGCCAGGAAGCCTTCAGAACTGTTTCTATTTTACATTAACAGGCTCAGATAAATGCTTCTTCAGTCAATCTTCATGTTAGCTTTGACATATATACAACTATTCCAAAATCTTGCCTAGTCCTTACAGATATAAAAATATTCCAAAAAACATACTCAAAAACAAGTTTAGAAGCTGGCTCCTAAGAAGAATCCACGGTATACAAGGTCAAATCCTGACCCAAATCCACCAGCTATTTTTGAAAATCCTAATACCATCCCCAAGATCATTAGGAAGCAGCGGGAACAAGAGACCCTTGCTGACTCAAGTCCTGAGATAGCTCATCCTAATCCTTGCCAACTCCAATCAAGGTTCTATTTCGTTCTACCCTTGGTTCCCCCAGTTCACCATCCACATCTCAAAGCCCTCCTTTCACACCTCCATCCACTGCACACATTCCCTTGACCAACACTCTAGTTTCCACCTTTCCCACTACCCCCGTTATACCAGTCATTCATGCTATCCCTGTTAACCCTCTAAATCCTGCAAATATGGCTAATAGATATGCACCCCTGCAGTTACCTGCCAATGCTCCAGCTCTACCTCAGGACTATCAATCCAAGATCTCATATTTTGACTCCACTAGCCCTTTCACAACAATTCAGCATGCCAGAAGGATGAAAGACCACTTTGAGAATTATGAAATTGATGATGACAGTGTGAGAATGAGAGTCTTTGTTCAGAGCCTCACAGGGGATGTAAGAACTTGGTTTAGATCACTGGCTGCAAATACCATCACAACCCCTGATGACCTTTATCAAGCTTTTACTAATAGATGGGAGAAGAAGAAAGATCCCCTGCACATACTTGGTGAATATGAAACAATCAGACGAGGCCCTCAAGAGACCGTGTTGGACTATTGTGCAAGATTTAATAATGTATATAATGCAATACCACGGAATTTAAGACCTCCCCCTGATCTGGCCTTGTACAAATTTCCTGATGGTTTTGACCCTGATATGGCATATCAATTGAAAGAAAGGGCACCTGAAACCCTTGAAGAAGCCCAAAAGGTTGCTGTCACAGTAGAGGCTAACCTAATTGCCAAAAGAAACAGGGCAAGATTAGAAAAGAGAACCACCTGCAAAGAAGAACCCTCAGCCTTTGATAAAAAACTGGATGCAATACTCACTGGCATGAAGAGATTGGGGGACAGAGTAGAATCAGTTGAGAGAAAGTCATCATGGGATGCACCACAAAGTAACCCTAACAGGAATCCAAACTTTAGGAGAAATCAAAACCCAAATGTTGGCAAGACCGGTTCTGATCCAGACATAAGGCCTCCTTTCCAAGAAAACTATACTGAGGCATCCACTTCAAATGAGCAAACAGATGACACCCACATTAACCTAATGGGTTTGAACGATGAGCAGCAAGTTTTCTTGAGTCAAGAGGATCATAAAGATGATGACATTCAGCAATTCCAAACCAGGTCAGGTGAGTCATTTGACTTTAAACAAGGATATGACACAGCTGTTTATGAAGTTCATAAACAATACAAGCTAAGAAGCAGAACTATAAATGTGACACAGCCTAACAAAACAAAGGACACTACACAGCCTAAGAAAGTTATTGTCACAGAACCAAGTGGCGAAACAGGTCCTATTACAGATGAGGTAACAGTTGAAGAAATAACTGAAACATCTCCCTCAAAACAGCAACCAGCAGATTCATCACCCTTGCAGCCCAATCCAAGTAACACTCCTCAAGAAATGAGTAAGAAGGACAAGCCGCAAGACCGAGATAAGAAACAAGAGGAAGACTTAGTGAACAAGGAAAAAGCTGTCACCCACAACACCAAGATCCAATCTGAAAGACCCTTTGACTTGGAAGCTGAAATTGGCAAACTGAAGGTAGCCATCCCCCTCTCAGAACTAGCCAAGCATGACATCTACAGACAACAAATCAAGAAGTCCCTCCAACTTACTCGTAACAAAGACAATGTCAATGTGTTGGATGATACCCCAGAATTGCTGTTCGGTCCAGAGGTTGATGGAAAGACAGCAGTCACAGGGATCTTACCTTTTTATGTCAGTTTACATGTTCATGATAAGATACTACACAATGCAATGTTTGATTCAGGTGCCTCTCACAACTTGATGCCCAAATCAGTCATGGAAAGATTGAATCTAGACATTACAAGACCATATAAGGACCTATTCTCATTTGACTCCAGCCAAGTCAAGTGTCTAGGTTTGATAAAAGACTTATGTGTGTCCCTTGTTCAGTACCCAAATAAAACAATTCTC
The DNA here is from genome assembly GCA_031772625.1 of Pinus tabuliformis. NCBI lineage: Eukaryota > Viridiplantae > Streptophyta > Pinopsida > Pinales > Pinaceae > Pinus > Pinus tabuliformis. The sequence goes on from CM062804.1 coordinate 1,311,549,454, forward strand.
ATGGATGTTGTAGTTGCTGACATCCCACCCAAATATGGGATGCTGTTATCAAGATCATGGGGGGCTAAACTCCAAGGTTCCCTACAATTAGACATGTCATATGCAACCATCTCAGTCTTTGGCCAACCCAAGAGGTTATATAGAGAGTCACTCATGAAATACATGGTCAGCAGTGAAGAAAAACCTCAAAATTTTCCCATATATGCTGTCCATTCAGACATAGACTCATACATTCTCTTCAATGATAATACAACTCCCTCAAACAATGATGTTGAAACCAATACACTCATACAAGAGGAGGACACTGATGAACAAACTGCTACCCAAGAAATAATGGTTAAACCATCACTAAACAAAGCTGCCGTCCTAGAAATTAAGCACATTCAATCAAATGATGTGACTCTCCTAGAAAACAAACTAAATGAAAAACCAGATCTTCAACTTACAATCCCAGCTTACAAAGAAGTCATTAGATCTCCCCTAGAACAAGAGATCCTATGGTTCCTTGAATTTGATGGATCAGTCAACAAATTAGGGGCAGGAGCTGGAGTTTGGATACATAATAGACAAAACAGTCATGCAGAAGGCCGAGCCTACAGACTAAATTTCAGATGCACTAATAACATGGCAGAATATGAAGCTCTTTTACTAGGCCTCAAACTAGTAAAATCCCTACAAGCCATAAAAGTGTCAATTCTAGGAGACTCAGACCTAGTTATCCAACAAGTAAAGGGAAATTTTGTCACCAATGATAAAAGACTAAGATCTTATAGGTCTGCTGCTGCTGAACTACTACAGTCCTTCACTGAATTCCAGATTACCAAAATTCCTAGAACCCATAACTTGCATGCTCACAGTTTAGCCACATTTGCCAGCACCTGCAAGTTACCTTTTGAGCCCATCATTGCTTTACAGCTGAGGTAAAGCACAAACCTTCTGTCCCAAACAATGTCAAGGACTAGCAAGTATTTGAAGATGATGCACAGATAAATAATTTCCTGACCTTGCAACGAGAATTTGTAGGACTAAATATTGACACTGAGGGAGCAAGTCAATCACAAATACTTGAGGGAGCAATTCAATCACAAATACAGAGTAAACAGAATAACAAGCCAATGTCATCTAAGACAGCTCACCAAATCCTACATCCAACAATTTTTAACAAAGAAAACATACAAGAACTTGGAGAAAACAGTTGTGAAGAGATAGCTGATGATGAAGCCGAAGTTATACAATTGAAAGACAATTTTCTTCCAACAGGCTTAGCTCCATTAGAAGACATTTTCGACTCCAATGATGTTCCCAGCAAACCAAAAATCCAGCCCCTTAACATGGCCATAGAAGAGTGTAACATTGAGACTGTTGAACAACCCAAAATAATAAAATTGTCTGCTTCATTACCTCCTAATCAAAAGCCTAAATACATTGACCTCTTCAAGGAGTTCCAAGATGTCTTTGCATGGAGTTATGAGGATTTAAAATCCTATGACACCTCTGTAATTCAACACACTATCCCTCTCAAGCCAGATCAAAAACCCTTTAAGCAAAAATTGAGGAGAATCAATCCTATGCTTCTCCCAGCAATGGAACAAGAGGTACAAAAAATGTTTAAAGCTGGCATCATAGCACCAATCAGATTTTCTGATTGGATTTCAAACTTAGTCCCTACAAGAAATAAAATTGGTGAAATAAGGCTCTGTGTTGATCTAAGGAACTTAAATCAACTGTCCTTGAAAGATAACTACCCCTTACCCAAGATGGATCACATCTTGCAGAGAGTAGTGGGGGCCTCAAGAATTTCTCTACTTGATGGATTGTCATGTTTCAACCAGATCCTAGTTCACCCTGATGATCAGGATAAAACAGCATTTACAACCCCTTGGGGAACCTTCAAATATGTGAAAATGCCTTTTGGATTGAAAAATGCAGGAGCTACCTTTCAAAGAGCAATGGATATTGCTTTTGCCAAAGAGATCCATGATTTCCTTGTGATCTACTTAGATGACCTTACACCATTTTCAAAATCTGACCCTGAACATCTGAAACATCTAAGGCAGATATTCATAACCTGTAGGAAATATGGAATTTCCTTAAATCCAAAGAAATCCCTGTTTGGTTTGGAAGAAGGTAAACTGTTGGGTCACATCATTTCAAAGGATGGCATTAGGATCGACCCGGACAGAATCCAGGCCATCTTACAAATGCCTCATCCAAGAAATGTAAAGGAATTACGAGCCTTTCTGGGTAAAATCAACTTCCTAAGGAGATTCATCCCAAATTTGGCTGAATTAAGCAGATTACTCAATAACATGCTAAAAAAGGATTCAAAAGTAAAATGGACAGTAGAAGCAAATCAAGCTTTTGAAGATATCAAACTAGCCCTCACCCAAACCCCAGTCTTAACCAACCCTCAATTTGATAGGGAATTTATCATATTTTCCTTTGCTTCCCAACACACAATTGCTACTGTATTATTACAGAAAGATGACCAAGGAAATGAAAAACCTATTGCTTTTTTCAGTAGAGCTCTTAGAGATGCACCCCTCAAATACCAGATCATGGAAAAACAAGCATATGCCTTGGTCAAAGCTATTAAAGACTTTAGGATCTACATCCTATACTCCCATGTCATAGCCTATGTACCAAGCCCAATTGTGAAAGACATACTTACTCAAGAGAACTTAGAGGGCAGGAGAGGAAAATGGATTGCCAACATTTTAGAATTTGACATTGAAATAAAACCTACAAAACTGATAAAAGGGCAAGGTTTGGCCAAATTAATGTCTGAAACAAATTTCCAAGCCTTGGACATCAACCAGCTGGACAGTGAACCGGAGCTGGCGACTCCAAAGATCAATATAGCCTTTGAACAATCCCCTTGGTACTCTGATATATGTTATGTGTTACAAAACCTGTGTGCTCCCCCAGGATTGTCCAGAACTAAATGTAGGTTCTTAAAAATGAAAGCTTCAAGATATTGTGTCATGGATGGCAATTTGCTTTGGAAAAACCATGAGGGTATACTGTTAAACTGCCTGATTGAAAATGAAGCTAATAATATCACCAAAGAATTTCATGCAGGTGACTGTGGTGGACACTTGTATTGGAAGTCCACTGTGGATAAGATTTTGAGGGCTGGTTACTATTGGCCCACTGTTTTCTCTGATGTCAAGAAATTCACCACCTCATGTCATAAATGTCAAGTGTTTGAGGGAAAGAGAAATTTACTGCCACTTCCTTTGAGGCCTATTGCAACAGAGAGACCTTTTCAACAATGGGGCTTGGATTTCATTGGGGAAATTCATCCCTCATCTTCAGGCCAACATAGATGGATTCTAACAGCCACAGACTACTTTACTAAATGGATTGAAGTTGTTCCATGCAGACAAGCTAATGATTCCACTATCATTCAGTTCCTTGAGACCAATATTCTTTCTAGATTTGGTTGTCTTGATAAGATAATAGCAGACAATGCTGCTGCTTTCAGATATAAGAAGATGGTGAATTTCTGCCATAAATTTCACATTACCTTGGGCCATTCTACTGCATACTATCCCCAAGGAAATGGCCTTGCTGAGTCATCAAATAAAAGTCTGGTTAACATCATAAAGAAAGTGTTAGAAGAAAATAAAAAGAATTGGCATAAGAAACTTGTGAATGCCTTATGGGCAGATAGACTAACAACCAAAAGATCAATTGGGGTCAGCCCATATGAGCTAGTCTATGGATTAGAGGCCAAATTCCCTTCATCACTAGGGATCCCTGTTATGAAACTACTTCAAGAGACTCAAGCTGAGCCCAATGATATGCAAAGGAGGGTAAATCAAATTATATGTTTACAGCAAACTAGAGACCAAGTTTACAGCAGAGTTCAAGTTTTGCAAGAAAAGTTAAAGAAAGCCTTTGACAGAAGGACCAAGGCAGAAGATTTTAATGTTGGAGACAAAGTCCTCAAGTGGGATTCAAGAAGGGAAGATAAAGGAAAACATGGAAAATTTGATTCCCTTTGGAGAGGACCATTTGTTGTTCAAGCAGTACAAGGAAACAATACTTATTTCCTTAAAGGTCTTAAAGAAACTGATTTGGATGAAGGTCCTGTGAATGGCAGGATGTTGAAGCACTATTTTGACTACTATCCATAAGTGCAGCCTGAGTTTCCCTTGTACATAATCAGGTGTATATATTACTTTCTGTTAAAATGTAAAAATGCAGTTTCTCAAGTTTTATTGGTTCCCAGCTAAAAGCTAATGAGTTCAGAGATCTACCAAGATGGGAAGAATACAATTTTGGCATTTCAAAGCAGCATACTTCAAGTTTTGGTAAAAGCAGTCAAGGGCCAAGGCATTCTGACCTGCTGTTCTTGGTCTTTCAAATGGAAAAACCATCCCCATGTGGAGCCACTGTTAGCTACCTATACCAATAGGTTTCATATTTCATGATTGGCAAAGAAAGTTCCAAATATGCTCTGCTTTGATGATGCAAAGATCCCATATTTCCAAGAGAAGACACTGTGTGTATAGAGCTTGATGTACACTCAATTTTGATGGATGGTCCAACAGCCTAATCTGGACCATGCCATGTTTCAATTTTTTGTTGTAGAATAGAGAAAGAAGTCTGTCCAAACTGTTTAATCTTGGCAGACCAGTAGCTTAGGTAGAGAATTAAGGTTCCCAACTGCTTAATCTGGGACCTTGGAAGCAATAAGGGTAGTTCTAGATAGAAAATCAAAAGAAAAAGCCAAGAGAAAAGAAAAGGCAAATAAGGGTCTGCAAGTCTAAGTGCACCCTCCAAGAAGAAACAAAAAATGCTAGGCAAGTAGATGGGTAGGCAGATGGGGTTGCAGAAATGTCATTCCTTACAATTGAATGTATGCTAACCTATTCACAAAGGAAAATCAATGGATTGAGAAGCTCTTCTTCTCCATCAGGTGGCAGCAAAACTAAGGAGCATGTCTAACTTTCCATTTTCCCCTTTCCCATTCATTACTAACATCCCTTCACTAGCTGTGTTCATGAAAGAATTTGAGGTTTTATGCTGGTTCTTATTCGTTTAAAAGCCACATTTCTTGTCTAAAATTCTTTTCATTTTGATCTACTCCATGAACTAAGTGATTTTCAAATAAACTTAGTGATGTCACTCCTCATTCACCTTTTTCATCCATATTAACCCCTAACTTCTATTATCTAAATCCCCTATGTTACCCTTTCCCTACTATTATAACACTATGGTGTACAAACCCCAAGCATTGTATAAATATCCCTCCCCTTGGCATTATAGCCATATGATTCACTGTTCGGGATTAAATTGGCATCTGGTTAGTTTAAGAACCCAAAACCTTACCCCTTTTTCCCCTTTTGGAGCCATTTGACCCATTAAACCTTTCATTGGCTAAGAAACCTTGTGAAAAGACCCCTTTTTACCCCTAACCCGCTTCATTTGCAAAATGCGCATAAAAACCCACTTTCTCCATTTACCCAAAGTTTTAGCGCTATCCGCATTTTTATAAAAATACATTGAAAAACCATGAAAATCCGCCATATCCCAAAGGTTTCCGCGGGGCGCAAATCCCAAAAGAAATATTATTTTAATCTCGCCCGCGTTCATATCGTCCGGCCACCTCGATGATCCGTCGACCGTCGGATCAGGCCTTTTTCATCCGACGACCCTCGTACATATCGGACCGGCCCCGATGTCCGAAAGATACCTTCCAATATCTGTCAGAGGGTGACGTCAGGCCTTTGCCACGCGTCACCCCCACATCATATCGGAGGTACCTCTGACATTTCCGCTTTCGTATGGAAGGCGGTGCGATATGAAACCGCTAACGACCTCCGGTTTCGGTGAACCCGCCTGCTAACGTCATCGCCAACGTCACCGCTGTGTCAGCGCCCCGTCCGCCATCTGCCCCACCTGTCTGCCACCTCACCATCCCTGTGGACCTCTCTTATGATGCCACGTCGCCCGATGACGTCATGCTGACGTCATCTGACCTTGACCCCACCTGATGACGTCATGCTGACGTCATCCAAAAAAAGCGCCAATGTTCCGAAAAATCCATATTTTGGCCAAATTTCGCGTTTTTCGCACTTTTTGCCAAAAACGTTGTTGCTTTCTCTGCATGGTTTTTTACGTTCAAACTGCACACCAACCTGCTGAACTCAACCTGGAGACCACCGGCGCGCCATTTCCACCTGCATTCGTGACCATTGCTCGCTATTTACCAGGTATTTATCCTTGTAAATCCCTCTTGCGCCTGGTTTGTCTGTGATTTACCATAAAAAGCTTAAAACACTGAGAAACTTATAATTCACCGGCAAATCCCCTGTGCCTGGTCCCCATTTGCACCTGTAAGGTCGAAAATTACCAACTGAGCCTTGTTTGCCCGAGCTTTGACCAAAAAACTGCATTCTGTTCGCGCAATCGCGAACTAGTAACCCAAACCGTACCAATTTGCTGTAAAAGAGAGATTAAGGTTAGACATTGGTCTTATCCATGCATTAAGCAGTATTTCAATTGCTGCAATTGACCATATATCCTCTGTCCTTGAGTAATTCACATTTCTCTGTCAAAGTAAACTCTTTGTGTTGCTCTGCATAGTAACACCAGTCTATAAACAACAGAAATCCTTAAAGTAACCATGGATCCACCAGTAGCCCCGGTGGCATTGAACGTTGCTCCATTGAATGCCCCTCAGAGAGAATTGGAGTGGCAGCCTCTAGCAGACCTGGATTATCAGATATCCGAAGAAATGTTGATGCACAGCAAGTACCACATTCATTTGCTGAATGAGTTGAGGATTAAACATGAAGCTGGAACAGATGTATTAGGTATTTGGGACTCTTTTCTCCCTATCTTCAAGCTCCCACAGGTCAACCAGTTTCCTGAGCTAATTCACCTATGTGCTGAATGCTATGACCCTACTCAGAGGGCAGTGCTTGACCCTTCAGGCTCAGCTGTTTTCTATGTCACTCCTCAAGCCATCAGAGAGATGTTGTAATTCAAAACTCAGAAGAAATTGGTTCCTTTGTCACTGAGTGATCTGATTAAGCAAGGAGCCAAGTTGACAGGTGCTCAGGTCACCAAATTAAATCAGTTGTACATTGACTCTGACTCTGTGAAGTATCCTCCTATCAACCATGTATACCTCAATCAACTGGGTAGAGACCTAGTAGATATGATCAGTCCCATTCTGGGCTACAATTCAATTGATTTTGTTGATGAAACTGTGCTGGTAATGATGCTTATGTTTGCCCCTGGCAAGTCTCCGATCTGCTATGACTATGCCACCTATATATCAGACAAAATACATGAGCAATTGATGAACTTGGCAAGAGAAAGGGTGTTCAGATACACCTCCTACATCTACCATTTGATTTTGTACTATCAACAAGAGAAATTTCATTTTGCTATGAAAAGAGTGGATGCACAAGGAAACCCAAGATCAGTAGTCTATTGGTCCTCTGCCTTCCACTGCAGATCTCAATCTCCATACACTTACTGTGAGTTCATATATCTCTTCATCCACCCAGCCATGTCTATGCTAATGAGCTCACCTCCTCCAAGACTTACTGATGAGATGCAAAGGGTCCTTCAGTTGTCCAAATCATACAGCATTGGGGACTGGTACTTCTACCAGAACCACACGGTCATCAGGATATATGGGTGTGAATTGCCTCCCTACAGATTGCCCAAATATGTGCCCATGAGATTGTTTGCCCTGGAATACTTTAGGCAATTTGGGAATGCTGATGTGCTGCACTTTTCAGGCAGAGGCAAGAAAGCACAACTCAAGGTCAGGAACCAATTAGGCCACTTTATCTACAACAAAAGGGAGGAAGGTTGGAAAGAGGCGGATAGCATGTTAGAATCCCTTGGCTTGCAAACTAGTTTCCTTTGGAAACCTTATGACCCCAATCACTTCATAACTTTGAGAAGGGTCAAGTATAGGCTGTCCGGTTATGATCATGTAAGGATTCCTCACATAGAAAAATATGCAAATCAAGTAAAATGGAGAAGAGGAACTTTAGAGGAGGCTGTCACACAAGAAGAGTTAAATCAAAGAGCAGTAAGAAATCTGAGAAAGATGGCTGACCTTGAACTTTGTTCACAGGTGTTTACTCTTCCAAGCACTCAAGTGGGAACATCTGCATCTTCCTCCACAACAAATCAGCAAGCAGTTAAGGCTACTGGGTAGACTTCTAGCAAAGGCAAGGAAAAGGAAATGGAACCAGAACAGCCACCTCAAGAACAGGTGCAACAGCAACAAGAACAGGTACAACAGTAACAAGAGGGGCAGCAAGAGAAAGAGCAGCCATTACAGCAAGAAAAGGCAGCTGAGGCCCCAATTTTTACTGAGCAGCAGCCACCACAAATTGTGCCTCCTAGGCAGGAAACAACAGCCGAAGCCTCAGTCCTCCAAACCCCACAAAAGGAAGACATAAGCAGAAAGAGGGACAGAGAGACTCCCCTAACCACATCAATAAGTCATGGGGAGAAAAGGCACAGAATGAATCCCCTTTCAGAGGAGGAGATGCCTATTGGGCAGTCATTGGGCATGGGCCCACCAAGTCTGGAAGCCTTAGCAAGTTCCTTCCAGCAGGAACAAGAGAGGATGATGGGAGGAGAAGTCAGCTCCTCAAGCCAGCAGAGAGAAGGTGAACTGAGCATCATACAACAGTTCATTGACATAAAGAGGAGGAATGAGCCAATAAAGATACAACTATATAATCATTTGTTGAAAATGGCTCCCACCAACCAGCAAAGGCTCATGTCTGCATATGATGTTAATGAAGGCAAAATGATCATGAGTCACTTCATGCCAACTGCATTGCAGCCACAGTCCCCTTCAGACTACTTGAGGACCAATCTTGAGGTCCTTGCCAAGGATATCCACCCAATGGACAAAATCGAATTGCATAAACAAACGGGTGAGATGGTGTATGCCTCCTTGGCAGACAAAACACTGGATAACTACAGGCTAGAAAATAGCCTAAATAATACAGCTGCCCAACTTGAGTTGGAGAGAGCATCCTCTCAAGCAAAGGATAAGAGGATCAGGGCCTTAGAAGATATAATCATAGAGATTGGACATGATCCTAAGGACATCAAGGGCATACAAGAAATATTGAAATTGAGGGATGCAGACATGGCAGCTTTGAGGAGAAAGATCAAAATCCCAGCAACAATTCACCCTCAAACAGATGAAGTTGCCCAGCTGAGACATGATCAAGACGCCACAGCTTTGCTGGTGTCTTTATATAAACAGCTGATCCAGACTCAAGAAAAGTTGGGAGAATCAGAGGCTGCACAGGCAGCATTGCAAGCATCATTACAGCAAAAGGAAGGAGGTCAAACATCTCAGCCTCCTCCTGAAATAATTAACCTTGAGGAAACTCCTCCAACTACTGCTCCTCCTACTCAACAAACAGATCAGGCAACACCTTCTACCTCAGCACTAGCACCAACAACAGAGCAGGCTCCAAGCCTAGATATGCAGAAGCTCAAGAATGAAATCCAAGCCCTGGAAGCCCAAATGTCAGAGTTAAAAGAGGCCAGGGAAAATTTGGTCAAGTTGAATGAAAGATATGACAAATCCAAGCAGACTGTAGCAGAAAAGGGTAGGGAAATAAAGGCCCTTAAGGATAAGATAAAGGAGCTGGAGAAGGAGCTCACACTGGATAAAGTGACAGCTGAGCTCAAGACAGTGCTATGGGCCAATATTGGCCAATCCATCACTGATCAATGGCAATATATTGAGACAATTCATGAGCAGTTGGAGCTCATTGCAAAAGCACAAAGGGAAATCCAGAGATCAAGGGCATCTCTAGGCAATATGCCTGAGGTTGCCAATAGAATGATCAATGTGCTTAGCAACAGAACAAGTGCTCAGTTAGCTACTATGGGAATCTCCAATAGGACTGAGACTATTTTGTTAGTAAAAAGGGTCCTGACACTAAGAAACCTGGTGCAGACATTAGAAAGAAGGACCCAAGACATGCAGACAGAGGTCAACAGATTCATGGACAAATTTGTGGCATTGCAAAACAGAGGTCTCCCTGGCTTACTGAACAGCGCAGGAAGACCACTTACACATGAGCAGTATGCCAAGAGGATCAACACATTCACCACAAATCAGATCACTAAAAGGCCCAGCACCTCAGAGGAAACAGGGCCAGCTACAGGACAAACTCTCTACAACAGGGTAGAGAATTTATTCTTTATAATGAATGAAATCAAACATCTGTTTGAAGTGCCTCCCAATTTCTATAAATACACAGAGGCAGATGAGACTTTGGATGCAATTCTCAGACATCAATTGCCCACACAGGAATGGTGGACTAAGGCAATACAGATGATATTATAAACCAGAGCCTGTAAATCAAATTTTCATTTAAATTCATAAGTTGGCATGCACAGGAAAACTTAGTAAAATCAGCATGCATGAAAAGGGAAAGGCTGAGCCAACTCAGCAGATCATATTCGGCCAACAAAGGAAGATTGACAGCTAATAGGTAACAGGGCCGAAAAAACTACAGCACGACATGCCATAAAGGCGCATTTTTCAGAGTTAAAGCAGAACGGTCAGACCGACTCAGTGGCCTCCAAAGGCCAAAATATCTTCTGACATACAGAAAGAGCACTTATTCTGTATTCAATGATGTAATAACTTCTTATCTACTTTCTGCACAAGTTGGTGAATGTATTTATTTCTCAGATGACTCAACGCCTCAGATATTTTTGTATGACCGTTTGTATATATTCCCCCTCGCATAAGTTTGCAGGGGTTGTTGTTGATTTCTCTTCAAAAGTTCCTTATGCTGTATTTTTCCAGACTATTAATACAAAAGTTGATGGAATTTCCAAAGCTCTGCGTTATCTGAGTCGTTGTGGTGTTTTGCTGAATGTTACAGGATTCCTGCGTGTTTCATGGCACAATAAGTTTTCTTCAAACTCTCGTTATGTGTTTATGTATCTTTTCATAGCTCATTCATATTTTTTGTTTTACAATTAATGTTAAGGAAAAAGAATAGTCCTAGTATTTAATCACAGATTACCCTAGACTCAATCTATGCCATTATAAATTTTTTCTTCAGTTACAGGTATGAAGGTGTAATTCTTAATTGCTGCACTTTTAAACTATATACTTTCACAGTGATTGTTGTTTCAGGAATTCAAGTTTGCTCCTGTGCAACATATCTCTTTCTCACACTCAGCTTAGTGGAAGATTCTTAATTGCCTTTCACTGGTTGAACACACATCACAATCACAATTTCATATTTGTTCCATGAGATATTTAAATGGCCCTGAAATTCCAGTAACTCAACCCAATATTTCCTGCGCTGGCTCATTGCCTTCCGGGTGCGCTTGATGGTGCTGATCTTTATCTTTCAGCAGCGACTTTGTTCTCTCCCCTGTCTCATGGCAAAGAACGAGTCCACTAGCAATGCTTTGCATACGTTGTGTAACTACCTATTATTCTTAATAGATGGTTCGCTTTTTTCGGTGGAAAGAAAAAAACTCAACCCAATATTCAGTCAACCTGTAGTCACAGACTCCATTGCCCAATGAACTAATACTGCCTGAAAACTTACACCATAGATGCAGAAGACATCCCTCAACCAAAACATAAAACAAAACCCTGAACATAATAGATAGCCTAAAATACTATCAAAACAGAGACAAATCATAAAGAGAGAGCCCTCTCTGATTACAGTTTGGCTAGAAACAGTAATCCAAAGATTGGTTAGTGGTTACCTCGGCCGTATTCCCTTGGGAGTCAAAGGGAACAACCTGGGTGTTAACACTTACTAACCTCCTAATTCATGGAAACCTTGGAAATCTTGAAACACCTTTTTTACTAGCTTTTGAGTAAAGTATAAAAATTTAAGGGAATCAAAATAATATTTACATTTTTAAGATCCAACAAAATTATTCTTCTTCTATTTCAACCGATATTAATCATTATTATCACCTATATCTGCGTGAGAGAGAGATATATTGAAATATTTTATTTTTAATAGACAATCAATTTATTTTTTTTGTCATTAATATTTTGTATATTCTATATGTCAACTTCATGTTAAGCACTAGTTAAACTATGTATCACATATTTATCTCACACACACACACACACACACACACATATATATATATATGGAGAAACCATTGTTGGGGTTCTCTTGGAATTTAATTTTTGACTTATGACCACTACTACATTTTTTCTCAAAAATTGGGTGGACTACAAATAATTTTGTGGAACTATTTGCTCTAAAAGAGCTTCATCAGATTGCAATTTCCTTGCACATAACATCCCTCAACATATATGGAGACTAAAAAATTATCATATATTAGATGAATGAAGATGCTAGATTGTGAAACCACTCTTCTTCTTGTTTATCAAAAAAATCATTAAAAACTACACAATTTCACTCATATTACCGTTACTCATATTTATATGACCTAAAATAAAAAACCAATGACTTATCCAAAGCTGGATTAGAGGTGTACTGAGGAGTATGGGAAATCTCAGTAGCTAAAGAAGACCAAGTCACTCAACATCTTCTGGACATATGGGACTAGCTAAAGAGGAGATTCTTCTATTATGTGTCCCTATAATATTATTTTTTACTCATATTTTTATGACTTTTACTATGCTTATAATGCATATATCTAATGCATATTTATTTTTATGATGAAAATAAGAAACACATGATGACATAGTAGTCCTCATATTTCTTTAACCAGGAAGCAATAAGTAATTTCTTAACCAAGCTTTATGTTTAATCAAATTTGTAAGGTTTTATAATTATTTTTTAAAAATATATATTATAATAATTTTGTGTTGCTTTTATTATATATTTGGTATAAATTAATATATTTTTAATTTTTATTTTGAATAATTTTGCTTTGGAGGGGTGTTTATCATTATAGTTAACATTTTAATTATGAGAATTGAATACATGGAGGAGAAAAATAAACCTTTTACCTAATCATTCTCATTATAAACCTTTATTCAAAGTTATATGAAGTTAATATTTAATCTTCTATAGTAATTCATAATCAAGGAAATTATATATTTTACTAAGTAAAGAGAGATCCATGAAAAAGTGCTTTTCATGAAACATAAAAATATAATATTATTAATTTTTAAAATAATAATAATAATAATAATTTAATTTAAGATTATATTGATGGTAGGATAAAGGACATATTTTCAAAGAGTAAAGGTGTACATACTCTACCTTTATAGAATTCAACCTATAAGAAATTTTTAAAAAGCACTTGTCCTAATTATTAAATGAAGTACATGTTCTAACTATTAGCTCAAATCAAATTGTAACTTAATATAAAATGAATTTTATGAAACATGAAAAGATATAATAACAATTTTTTAATATTTAATTTATGTTCTTCATGTGTAAAATTAACTATATGCATATTTAAATAAAAATATAACTATTATTAGAGGTATATAAAATTAAATAGCATAATTTATTTAAATATTGTTTTTAAAACAAAGTTTTAAATGCTATATTGAATGCTATATACAGTATATATATGACCAAATAAAAGTATATATATGACCAAATAAAAGTTATAACCATAAAACGTTTTCTTTTCATGATATATTAATAATTTTTCTAATGATATATACTATATACATATTTCACATTAAAATAGTTTACATTACATGTACATCGATACATTTTATCACCACAAATTAATTTTTTTTTTTATTATTAATATATTTTTAAGTATACTAAAATATTTTATCGATAACCCACATTGAATACTTTTTTATATACAACATTAAAATAATTTATTTTAACAATAATTTTTTTTCTATATATACATATATATGAAGTTGATATCGACATAAATTAGTTAACATAGATCTTCAAATAGTTTATTTAAATCTCCTATTGAAATATTTTTGAAAAGTACAAGGTTTAAACATCTTACTCAAACATTTTTTATACTTCTAATTACTTTACACCATATTCATTTTTTATTATTATAGCCGACATTATTTTTCCATTTGGAGTATAATTTATTTATTTTTAATCTAAAAGGGAGAGACGAATAACTTACACATCCCCTCATACTGGGTTGTAGAATGAGCCTCTCTGCTCAATTATAAATTATTTTCATTTCATAATTATAATATGTAGATTTATTATGGCTGAATAATAATATTAAGATACATTAAATTAAATTTATTGTTATTATCATTTTATAGTAAAAGATAGAGTTTAGATTTTATGTTCTATATATATGATTATACAAAAAATTGCACTAGTACTAGCATAGGCTTGATGCTTGGGTGTAGCTATTATAGGCGCTTCGTTATAGGGTTCTCTCAATTAAGTGCACCTCTGACAGATTTGACAAAAAGGGGGGAATTCAGGTGGACAGAAGAAACTAACTAGGCATTCAACAAACTCAAGGAAATAATGAGCTCATGCCGAGTACAAGCCCTTCTGATTTCGACCAACCATTTGTATTAGAGTGTGATGCATCCAGAGTAGGAATAGGAGTCGTCCTAATGCAAAAACGTCATCTGATCACATTTGAAAGTCAGAAGCTAGAAGATACAGAAAGAATTTACTCCATATATGACAAAGAAATGTTGGCCATCATGCATGCACTGGAAAAGTTTAGACAATATCTGGTAGGTAACAAATTCATAGTCAGGACTAACCACAATAGCATGCGACATTTTTTGGGGTAAAAGGACCTGAATGATCATCAACAGAAATGGGTAAGTAAAATTCAAGCCTATGATTTCAACATTGAATATGTGAAAGGGAAAAAGGACATGGTAGTTGATGCTCTTTCTAGGAAACCAACAACTTGTACCCTCATGAAGCTCACAGAAGATTGGAAGCCACATTTATCCGCCGAATATGCTAAGAACCAATTTTCTTACACACTTTTTGACAGAATTATCTAGGATGACAAGTACAAAATAGTGGATGAAGTCATCTACTATAAAGACAAAATATATTTGGTCCCTGAATCTACACTTGAGGAAAAAATTATGAAGGTTATGCATTATATTCCTTCAATCGAACACCAAGGGTTCTTTAAGACATATCGACAGATTCGAGAGAGATTCTCATGGAAGGGACTTAAGGAGGAGTGATGAAGTATGTCAAAGAATTCCTGACATGTCAGCAAAATAAGGTTGAGCATACACCTCCCGCAGGGCTTCTCCAACCTCTGCCATTCGAGAACATAAATGGGAAAGCATATCGATGGATTTTATTATGAGATTATCCAGGGCCCAGGGGAAGGATTGTATACACTGTGGTGGACCATTTGACTAAATTCACACATTTCTTTGTGATATCAACAAACTACTCGGCCAAGCAAGTGGGCAGAACTCTTCTTCCAAGAAGTTTTCAGACTACATGGGTTGCCGAAGAACATAGTCAGCAATCGAGATAGTAGATTCATGGGTGAATTTTGGCAAGAACTCTTCAGACTCATTGGGACTAAACTTACCCCTAGCACTAGCTATCACCCACAAACGTATGGAAAAACAGAAATTGTGAACAAATGGATTGAAGGATATCTCCGCAACTATGTGACAGGTCAACAAAAGGCATGGGTCAAGTGGTTGTACCTCAGGGAGCATTGCTACAACACCACCTACCACCTATCCATTGGAATGAACCTTTCAAGGCTCTATATGGGTATGATGCACCTTCCTTCATAGACAGGATCTTCAGAGACAATAGGGCACCTCTTGCCAAAGATTGGATTCATGAGAATCACGACATTCTAAAGATACTCAAGGAGAATATTGAGGTAGCTCATAATCGACAAAATATGTATGCGGATCAACATCGGACAGAGCACAGTTTTGAGGTAGGGGATCTTGTTTTCTTGCGATTTCAACCTTACCGTTAATCTACAATCAAGAAGAGCGTGACAAAAAATATGAAACCCAAATTTTATGGGCCTTACAAAATTCTCAGGAGAGTGGGTGAGGTAGCATATGAATGAGAGTTTCCAAGTGATAATAGAATCCACAATGTATTTCATGTATCATGCCTCAAGAAGGTTGTAGGCCAGTAGGTCATCACTTCTATTGAGCTGCCACCATTAGATGAAGAAGGAAAATTGGAATTGGTTCCGGAAACAATCATGGTCATTTGAGAAAAGAAATTACGGGGAAGAGTAATTCCATAATACCTCATCAAATGGAAGAATTTACCAGAAGAGGATGCAACATGGGAAGGAGAATGAATTTTGTAGCACTCGAATTTGCAATTGCTTGAGGGAAATCAATTTCGGTCAGGGGGGACTGTAATGTCCTCAACGAATTAATTACCAATGGGACTTATTAGCCTATTTTTCCTCATAGGCTATAGTCCATTAAATAGGGGATAAAAACCCAAAACTTACATTGTTGGGCAAGTTTTGGGTAAGTTGGGCGAAAAAACCCAAAGTTGGGGCTTTGAGTGTGACACACTCAACCACTTAAGGAAGTGAGGCCCCTCATATAAGTCTATAAATTAAGGAGGATTGGATTCAATTGGGGCCTAAATTAGAGATCAATTCATTCTATTTTGAGCAATAGCTCTGAGGGTTTTAAGACCCCATTTTCTCTTGCAAATTTCGATGGTGAAAGATTCCACCCTATTTTGCTTTCAAGGGTAGTCTTTATAATTGAATTCTGCAATCATTAGGCAATTGTCAGCCTAGATTATAATAGTGAGTTGAACTGGTTGAAAGTATTAATGCTGCATATTATAGTAGGTAGTATAGAGCTAGTTGAATTTAATTTATTCCCATGGATTGGACAATGGAAACTTGGTTGACAATTTTCAAATTGAATCTCATGTATTGAAGTTATATGGTATATTATATATTCGTCATCCTGTCAATGGCTAATGCTTGAATATTTCACATTGTTGTCTACTGTACTGTTATTTGGCATCTGATCCTTTATATTATTATGAAAGGTGGATCAAAGTGTCAGTAGCACTTGTTGTATTAGAAAAAGGGTACAGTAACCTCAAAAAACCCTAGGGAAAAAATTACCCTAAAACACTACACTTAGGCTAAAGGAGGATTATTAACTTTATTTGTTTGTTTTATTTTATTTTTTTAAATTGTATTCTATTTTATTTTAATTTTTATGTAGTTTGACTGAAAAAAAAAAAAAAAAAAAAAAAAAAATTTGAAAATGTTAAACAAGATAGGACAAGACATTACAACATCTCTTCTACACTAGGCTAGAGAGCATCAGTATAACCTAGAATACACCTAATTGATGTGTCCTAACCAAACCCAAGTCAAGCATCTTCCATCATATGGAATGTCAAAGTGCTTGTCTCACCATGAGTGATGTTGCATCATTGCCACCCAACTATAGGCAACCTACAGTCACGTCCCCCTGGCCAAGCATATTTGAATAATTGACTACCCAAAGTGAGACCATGTTATCATCCATCTAATATAACACATTGATAATCGATGAAGATCATGCTCCTCCTTTATCAGGAATTCACATATCTTCCATGCACTTATCAATAATATTTCCTTACCACAAACAAAGAACATAATTGATCACATTGTCAATTCATGTTGTGCTTTGTCAAAGCTTGTTGTGAAGCACCTTGTTAGTTGTCAATCCTACTTAACAAGACATCCTTGGTTCTCCTAGCCTACATGCTAGTACACCATCCTAACTATCTCACAAATCATCATGGTTGGTCATGAAGGCTACCAAAGCATATGGACTCATCATGCAACTTTTCAACAATGCTTGGCACACCATCTTTCATGCCATTGCCAATGGCCACTCAAGTTAGGGTGTTTACATTCTTCCATGCTTGAATTGTCAACATCCTCATCAACACAATCCCATCAATTCCTTCAATGAAATAAGTGTTTGTGGTGAAGAGACCCTCTTACAATTTCCAAATTCAAATGTGGCTTTGATACCATTTGTCATGAGGCTAAATGTTTTATTGTACTTGAACATCTTGTAACGCTAAAGAAGATTGGTCACTCCATAACACTTGAATGACCTTATCATGTGGGCATGACCATCAACTGCTCATATTACTCAAAATACACCTAACTAACATATCCTAACCAAACCCAAGCTAGGAACCTTCAATCGTGTCGAATGTCAAAGTTCTTGGTTAACCATAGATGACATTGCATCATCACCACCCAACCATGGGAAATTTATTGTCACCTACCCATAGCCAAACATACTTTAAAAACCAACTACTTAATGTAGATAATGTTATCATTAATATAAGATAACATGCAATAGTCAATGAAGATCATGTCCCTCCTTCATCAAGTGTTCACATATACTCGATGCATTTGTCAACAATGTTGCCTTGCTAGGGACAAAACACATAGTCTATCACATTGGTAAATCACATTTTCCTCCATTGAAGCCCTTTATGCAACACCTCATCAATGGTTGGTAAATCACATTGTCCTCCATTCAAGCCCTTTATGCAACACTTCATCAATGGTTGGTAAATCATATTGTTCTCCATTGAATCCCTTTGTCCTCATGTTCACCCAATTTATAAGAGATCCTAGGACCAAATATAAGCCTTTAAGGATCCACAAGGGTGAAGTATACACTATTCAATAGTTCATAATTCCTATTACTTTTTCTTTGTTATGCAATGTGCCAAAAGAATGAATCTTACCACCATGTTGAGAATATACATGAATGTACTATATAAATGTCTCTGAAATATCATAGTTGATTGGATTGTGTTTACCTACATTAGAAGGTGAAAAACTCAAAGTGATGATCAGTGTTGGTTTGGATACCATCAATACATGATTTGGACACTTCCATTTTATGTGGTAATTATGGAAGGAAATGTCTCATAAGTACATAGTCCAAGAATGTGAAGGTATGAATTAAGGGGAAGATGGTTAGTTGGGTTGAACTACCTATTTATCAACTATTGCAATTATCAGCTTGAGTTCAGTTTCATTTCTGGTGAGCGATTCAAGTAGGTAACAAACAAAATTAATACAAACTATTAAATAAAACTTTCATAAAAATGAGTATATTGTGGGAAGTAGTTTATGTTCTGCCTCAAAGAGTGCAATACTAATTTATTCAGAACTTTTGACTATCCCACAAGAAAATACAACGTCCTTAATCACATTGCAGTAGCTATCTATTGAGCGTTTTAAAATATGTACCTAGAATAAATTCCAGTGAAGTAACCACAATTTACTTAGGCAAGGATTTGACATTGGAACATACTTCATGCATTTCCTCCCAACCATTGGCAATTTTCTATCAAGCTTCCACCCCCGAGCCTGTGAAAGTTGTCCCAATGACTTGATGTATGTGGTGTCATGGATTCTAGAGGTCAATCCTACCTCTACCCTATTTTCTGGCATAAGGAACTTGCTCGTGGATTCTAGAAGTCTAACATATCTCCAATCTTCCAGCATAGATAAATTACTCAGGGGGTTCCAGAGGTCTAGCCGACCTCCACCCTTTCTACATAGAAAATTTTCTCATGGATTCTAGAGGTCGAACCCACCTCCACCCTTCCTTCTAGCTTAAGGAAATGTTCACGGATTCTAGAGGTCTCACCTACCTCCACCCTCACTAATTCCAAGGACTCCAGAGATGCATCTCCACCCTAAGGTTATTGTTACAATAACTCCACCCAATGCAGGTATTCCAGAGTATATTGTAGTCTTAAACATTCTAGCAAGGAGAATTTTTTTAGAGAAGCAAAGGGACAGTACTTACCAGTCAATGGGAGATTTCAAGGTAAGACTTTAGTTAACATAATACACTAAAGCACCATACTCAGGCTTCTGAAAACTATAAACCAAATCCAGTATCATTTTCTCAAGTGCTTCACATCAGCATAATAGGAAGGGAGTACAGTTTGAAGGTTTCTATACTTCATTAATGGGTTAGAGACTACTCCCACAAGGTCATGTTAAGTGTTTAAAAGAGGGTTTAATAGTTAAACTTGTAACTAACATTACCTTATTAGGACCGAAATCTCTATTCACATATATTTGACCAATGCGACAGAATTTTGATGAGAAATCCAGAACGAGGTTACGCATTACCTTGAGGAATCCACTCTATTGTCTAGTGTCATGATGGTTATGCTTTCAACCTTTGCTACCAAAATGCTCCTGGTTCTTTCTTTCCTTCTTCAAAACCCTCCCTTCCTCCCTGCTCTCCCTACTCACTCCCCATTTCTTCCTTTTACCTCCTTCCCCCTTTTCCAGCCTGATTCTTCTCCTTATCCCTTTATTCAATAACTACCTAAGGTTAGTTAGGGCCCTTCCCTAACTGATAGGCAGTGTAAAACGAATTGGATAAGGTTGATCTAGAATTTATCCAGGACAAAGAATTAAAGGTATTACAGGCTCATGTGCATGGATGTGCCTATGTTACTTTACCCAATGGATCGATAAGATTGCAAAATACATAGACACTGAGGCAGTTAGAGAAAACATAACATGAAATCATGTAATACAACAAGTTTAATAAGGAGTTCACCCAATGATCCTGGGCTATGTCTCCTAGTGCAACATTCAGTGGTGGCCTCTCTATTATGTTTGCAAAGTAGAGTTTCTTTACAACAGTGAGCTCAATTTGAGTTTCACTCAACAGATGTGAATCAGTAGGATTGGAGTACACAGACTCTCCTTACTGGTACGTGACCTCTACTGGTCATAGTAGTATGAGTCCAATATGAAACTCATACATGACAGGCCTATGCGGAGGAGCTCGCTTGAACCTCTCAAGCTTTCCCTGGAGTGCATAGACTCTTTGACTCTCTCCGGCTCTATCTGGCTCGATGTTGCCTTTAGGTCAACTCGGCTTCTTCTCTCTATTCTTTGATCTTAGCTTTCTACATCTAACTAACTCCTCTTTGTGTTGTCTCTGCTTCTATCAATTCATGGCTTTAAAGCCAGTCTGCTTTCTGTCGGTTCGTTTTCGCTTCCCGACGTTCTGGTTTTCTTGCCTCTGTCTGTTCGAACACCCCTATTTTGCATCATCATCACTGTGTAACACTTCACAGGGAGGTGGCCACCTATTCTGTAACGATTGAGTGCGTCAGGTTCCTTGGACATATTTGAATGGTCGTTATTTCCGTTTGCTTCAAGATGCCCGCGAAACACGAATCTTCTGCCAACTCATCGTCCACGTTGGACTTCAAATCCCATGTAATCTTACTTTACAACTTCGTCAAATCCGGTCATTTATCGGGACGCGCCTCCGCCATTCATCTGGGTCCCCCAGATCCTACGGTTGTCATTCATATCGAGCAGGTAAGTAGCGTGACGTTCACTTGTCCGATGTGAGCAATTTTATCTCTCTTCCACCGGACGCGTGTCACTCAATGTGTGGCATCGGGCGGGACTCAGTCAAAACTAATTACTGCCTCGAGGCCTTCCAATATCTTGCTGGTTTTGCGGAATCCACGGAACCGAATTTATTACTTTTCCGCATTTCATAGCCATTTCGAGTCCGGGCATTGAGGGGCTTTCCTTCACTGAGGGGGATGCCCTGCGATACACGATTAGCAATTTAGCACTAATCGCGTATCAGAAACCACCCCCATTTCTTGAATTAACCTCTTGTTTTGCCAATTTGCGCCAGTGCGCATTACCATGGGCCAACGTTTGCGCGCTCAACCGACGGTCCTTGTTGCTCCACACTGATCACAATTGCAACTTTCACAAGGATTCCTTCTGATAGCTTGATCTTTCTAAGACTTGAATCTGTTTGGCATAATTTGAACGAGTTTATGAAAACATAGAGAGTGTTTAGGATCCAATTCGGATCATGACCTTCCCACTGAAAAAGCTTTTGGACCACCAAAAGTTTATTTTTAAGCATCAATCAAGTGACAGTATTGATTCCTCGCTTGCCCAATTTCTATCCATTTCGCACTGCTTGGTTTTGAACCTTTGAGTCCAATCATGAGGTACTCAACATCCCCTCTACCCGTAGTTCTCACTTTCCTTTCCAGAACTGTATCTTCCTGCAATTCATTAAGATATTCAGGCAATTGACTCTGCTCTTTGAGATCTTCAATTAATGAAGGTTCAAATAATCTCAAGATGTTTGCATTAACAACTGAGTAAATGTGCATGTAAGCTGGTAAATCAAGGCAACAAGCATTTTCACCAATTTTCTCAAGTATCTTGAAAGGTCCATACCTTATTGGCTTCAACTTCTTACCTTCACCTTGCATTCTGTCTTTGCTGATATACAGCCAGACTTGATCACCAACTTGGAAACTATGCTCCATCTGATGCTTGTCGTGCCTTGCCTTGTACTTGGCTTGTCTCTTTTCCAGCTGTTGCTATACTGCCTGGTGAATCTCTTGGATTTTTTCGATGAACTTGGTTGCCTTGTCCACATCACTATGTCCATCAACCGCGGTGTCTTTAGCAAAGACAAAATCCGAGGGAGACCTTGGAGTGAAACCAAAATAGGTCTCAAAAGGAGATCTCTATGTAGAAGAATGTTTAGCTCGGTTGTAATCATGTTGCACATAACATAAGTGTTCATCCCAAAGCTTGGGATGCTTGCTGCAATAGCCTCTGAGCAACTGGATCACTGTCCTATTGACTACTTCTATTTGGCGATCTATTTGCAGATGAAAAGTTGTCCTATTCTTCAGCCTGGTGTCCATTAATTCGCACAAACTTTACCAAAATTTCCCAACAAATCGGGTATCTCGATCAGATATAATGGAAGTGGGTAATCCAAAATGAACCCATACATGCTGAAAGAACAACTTTGTAGTTTGTTCAGCTGTAATCTGTTTGTTACAAGGTATTAAAATACACATTTTTCTGAACCTATCCACAACAACATATAAATAGTCATGACCTTTCCTTGATTTAGGAAATCCTCCAACAAAGTCCATGGAAACACTTTCCCAAGGATGAGAAGGAACTGGTAGTGGAGTGTACAAGCCTAGTTTTCTATTGTTGGGCTTGCTTTTACCACACATGGTACACCCTCTTACATATCTAGAAACTGTCTCATTCATTTTTGGCCAATAACAAAATCTTTGCAACTGTGCAACTATTTTACTTACACCAAAGTGACCTGATATTAGAGAAGTGTGTGCCTCTCAAATTATCTTTACTCTTTCAGTTTGTGGAATGCATAGCTTCCCAAAATGATACAAGAGCTGGTCCTTAACATGATAATCCAATTCTTCTACTTGTTTGCCATGACTTAAAGTTGCATATACATCTTTAAAATCTATATCTTGAGCATACTGTTCAATTTAGCTTTCATGCAATACTGAATTATGCTTAAGTATGGTGGATGCATTTATGATTGGGATGGACAAATTATCTGCAATTTTATTGTGTATGCCCTTTTTATACCTGATGACTAGATGAAACTGTTGTAGAAAACCCATCCATCTATAATGTCTTGATTGTTGCAACTTAGTTTGGGAGTGTAAATATTGAAATGGTTGATGATCAGTATGTATAATTGTCCCTTTTCCCATTAAGTAATGTTTCCACTTTTTCACACTCTGTACTAATGCATACAATTCTTTATCATATGTGGGATAGTTAACTACTGTAGAATTAAATGTCTCAGAATGATAACATATGGGTTTACCATGCTGCATCAACACTGCTCCCATGGCATAGTCATTGGCATCCGTTTCAATCTCAAATGGCCTTTGAAGATCGGACAGTGCTAGTACTGGTGTTGTACTAATCTTTTCTTTCAAGGTGTCGAAGGCTTTCAGCTGTTTTCCTCCCTAATAAAACACCTTGTTCAATCTTGTTAAAGCATGTAAGGGAGCTACAATTAAGGAAAAGTTAGAAATAAACTTTCTCCAATATTGTGCTGCTCCTAAGAAGCTTCTAACTTCTATAGCGGATTTGGGATTAGGCCAGTTTATAATGACTGCAACCTTAGAGGGATCTATCTTCAATTCACCACCCCCTACAATATGACCCAAATAATTGAAAGATGTTTTTCCAAATTCACATTTTGAGAGCTTAACATAAAGATTTTCTTTTTTCAAAACATCTAGAGTTTGATTAACATGCTTTAAATGTTCTTCCCATGTTTTACTGAATATAACAATGTCATCCAAATATACAATGAAAAAATCATCAAGAAAAGGTTTGAGTACATCATTCATTACTCTCATGAAAGTAGCAGGAGCATTAGTTAAGACAAAAGGCATAACCAACCACTCATACAATCCCTGCTTCATTTTGAAAGAAATCTTCCATGCATCTTGTTCTGCAACTTTGAACTGATGATAGCCACTATGCAAGTCCAACTTGGAAAATAAACAGCTTCCTTTAATTGATCCAATAGATCATCTATGCACGGAAGGGGATAATGATTTTTGATCGTTATCTTATTCAGTGCTCGTCATCAATGCACATTCTCCATGAGCCATCTTTCTTTCTCACCAAGACAATTGGAGACCCACATGGTGGTGTACTAGGTCTGATGAACCCCTTCTCGAGCAACTCCTATACCTGCTTCTTGATTTCTGCATTCTCTAAAGCGGACAACCTATACATTCTGATGTTAGGCAATGGAGCATCTTGCTCCAAATTAATATCATGTACTATTTCCTTTTTTGGTGGCAGAACTTTAGGTTCTTGAAACAGTATATCATATTCTAAAACAACTTTTTCTAAATCAGCTTGTTGTTTAGCATCATAACCTTCAAATACATTGGCTTTATTAGGTTTCTTTTCCTTTACAACCATCAATAAAAATTGTTTGCATGAATTTACAATTCTTTTAATTTGCCCTGAGTTTATGAGAGTATAATTATTCTTGATTTTATGAGCTCTTACAATATATTCGATTCCATCTTTAACGAGTTGATACTTGTTCTCGACTCTATAGAAAATAGCTTTTCTATAATACAAGTAAGGACTTCCTAAAACAATTCCACATATATCCAAAGGAACTATATCTAACTCAACCTCATCTACAAATGCTGACCCAAAATAAAACCTAAGTTTACATTGTCTAGTCACTTGTAGTTGTGCTTTATCACATAACCAACCTAATGGATATGGCTTTTTATGAGGTGTGGTTAGTAATCCCAACTTCTTTACAATGGCTTCAGAAATTAAATTTACTTGTGATCCACTATCAAACAAAGTATCAATCTTTTGATGCTTGGAAATAGCTCGAATATGAAAAAGCTCATGTCTTTTCCTCTCATTTTCTTCATTATCAGTAGATTGTGCAGAATTACTAGTAGATGCTTTAGAATTTTTACCTTTTATACCTATGGCTACAATTGTTGTTTCATCTCCTGAGTCTGACCCCAAATCCTTTTGAATAGATGCAGCAATCTTCTTCTTCTTTCCCTCTAATTTCTTGGGTCTCAGCTCCGGACGTAGGATCTAGCAATGTTCATCATCATGCCCATCCTTATTACAGTGAGTGCATGAAGACTTGGTCTTTTGTACAGTATTGACCTTCCTCTCTTTCCATTTTGTTTTCTCTTTTCCTTGCTTTTTCTTGCAGTGGGTTTTGATGATCCTCCAACTTCTAGGTTCACATTCTTTCCTCTAGCTTCTAGATGTGTAGCCTGAACAGATAGCTCATCTATGCTAGTGGGATTAAACATAAGAATAGTGTGCCTTAAGTAGTTGTGTAGACCACCTATATACTTTAGCAGAGTTTCAGGTGAGTCTAAAGAAATTCCTAGAATCAAAGCTCTCTTCCTAAATTCTTGAGTGTAACTTTTTACACTTTGCCCTTTTAATTGGCGAAGAGTTTGCCAAATCATCATGACTTGCTACATATAGGCTAGTGGATAGAATTACTTTTTAATTGCAGAAACAAATTCACTCTAGACAGAAAGAATTTTACCATGTTTCTTCATGTCAGTTTGTGTCCTACCTTCCCACCATACCAAGGCAGTGCCTCTAAGGCGTAGGCTGGCCAGCTGAATCTTACTCTTGTCTGAATAGATGCTCTGCACTCTGCAATAAACATCAATCTGTCTAATCCAATTATCCAGCTTCTCTACATTCAACTCACCATCATATATCGGTAAATCAAATTTAACATCTAGTTTAATCAAAGATGTTTTCTTTCTGTTTTCAGGGCTACTAGGAGGTGTGGGAAGTTTTTCTTCTTTCCTTTTTCCTTTAGAGTGGTCATGGAGGAGAGATTCTTCTACTCCTTTATCTTGTTTGGAGTTTGATGAATCTTCAGCTCTACCCTTCTTAAATTCTCTATACATTTCCTCCACCATGGCTTTCATGGTCAGGAAACCATCCATGAATTGGGAGTCTGATTCCAAGGGGTTTTCTTCTGACATTTTCCTCTTAGAGTGGACTCTTCAAATTTTAGGGTTAGCTTCAACCAACTCTCCTTCTCCTAATTTAAGACTTGATTTAGTTAGCATTCAACAAAAAAATCCAGCACAAGCTTGTCTAACCTTAGTAACATAGAGCTCTGATACCACTTGATCTGGAATTTATCCAAGACAAAGAATTAGAGGTATTACAGACTCATGTGCATGGATGTGACTATGTTACTTTATGCAATGGATCGATAAGATTGCAAAATACATAGACACTGAGGAAGTTAGAGAAAACATAATAGGAGAACATGTAATATAATAAGTTTAATAAAGAGTTCACCCAATGCTCCTGGGCTATGTCTCCCGGTCGAGCTTTTAGTGGTGGCCTCTCTATTATGTTTTCAAAGAAGAGTTTCTTTACTAAAGTGAGCTCAATTTGAGTCTCACTCAACAGATGTGAATTAGTAGGATTGGAGTACACAGACTCTCCTTACTGGTACGTGACCTCTACTGGTCACAATAGTATGATTCCAATCTGAAACTCATACATAATAGGCCTATGCCGAGGAGCTCACTTGAACCTCTCAAGCTTTCCCTAGAGTGCACAGACTCTTTGACTCTCTCTGGCTCTGTCTGGCTCGATGCTGCCTTAAGGTCAGCTCGTCTTCTTCTCTCTATTCTCTGCACTTAGCGTTCTACATCTAACTAACTCCTCTCTGTGTTGTCTCTGCTTCTATCAGTTCATGGCTTTAAAGCTAGTCTGCTTTCTGTCGATACATTTCCACTTCCCGACGTTTTGATTTTCCTGCCTCTGTCCATTCGAACTCCCCTGTTCTGCGCCATCATCACTTTGTAATGCTTCACAGTGAGGTGGCCACTTATTCTGTAACGGTTTAGTGCGTCAGGTTCCTTGAACATATTTGAACGGTCGTTATTTCCGTTTGCTCCAAGATACCCACGAAAAACAAATCTTCTACCAACTCATTGTCCACGTCAGACTTCAAATCCCATGTAATCTTGCTTTACAACTTTGTCAAATCTGGTCATTTATCGGGACGTGCCTTCGTCATTGATCTGGGTCCCCTAGATCCTACGGTCGGCGTTCATATCGAGCGGGTAAGTAGCATGACGTTTACCCATCTGATGTGAGAGGTTTTATCTCTCTTTCGTCGGAAGTGTGTCACTCAATGTGTGGCATCGAGCGAGACTCGATCAAAACTACTTAGCGCCTCAAGGCCTTTCGATATCCTACTGGTTTTGTGGAATCCACGGAACCAAATTTATTACTTTTCCGCATTTCATAGCCATTTCGGGTTCGGGCACTCGGGGCTTTCCTTCACTGAGGGGGACACCCTACGATACATGATTAGCGCTTTAGTGCTAATCACGTATGAGAAACCACCCCCGTTTCTTGAATTAGCCTCTGGTTTTGCCAATTTTCGCCAACGCGCGTTACCATGGGCCAACGGTCTGCGCGCTCGACCGAGGGTCCTCATTGCTCCGCACTGATCACAATTGCAACTATCACGAGGATTCCTTCTAATAGCTTGATCTTTCTAAGACTTGAATCTGTTTGGCATAATTTGAATGACTTTATGAAAACTTAGAGAGCGTTTAGGATCCAATTCAGATCAAAGGTCTAACAATTTACATTACGAGAGAGCTTCATAATAAAATGGGAATCCAAAAATATGTTTGTTAGCAACATTTTGAGATATGTATATTGATGATTGGGAGCTTCATAGTCTATGATAAATTCATGTTTGAAGAATTTCCCCCCTCCACTTTTATTTCTGTTTCAGATCATATAATTAGAATAAAAATTATATTCAACTTAAGGCCTCAATTTATCAAGTATAAGGCTTTGTGGGTCTTGGGATGTTATCTATTGTTTTAACAATGAAACCTTCAATATACCATGAATATTTGGACAAATATAATAAAAAAGGGAGGGGGAACACCTACATGGCTGGAATAGCCAACTTCGTCATGAATTTCAAAACATGCAAACAATTTATAAATTCTTATCATTAATATATTAATTAACATCAACATATATAAATAATGGTTGTCAAGGTGACCAATATTTACACCACTGTAATTTAATCATGGAACAATTTACAATGATTATGAAAGTTTAAGGTCGTTAGGACACCACTTACACTATCAATGATTGGGAAAATCAACACACCAACTACATATGTCATAACTAAGGTTACTATCTATACAAGTATACAATGACTGGAGTACAGTATCTACGCACTTGAGAATGACGGGGGTCATTATAAATTATTACAATTATCATAAGAAACTGAGGAATTCTATGGAAGAATGTGTTACATACCAAAGAGTGAAGCACTTAAAAGAAGAATAGTCAATTCAAAGGGGTCTTATTCCCCCTAAAATTCCCAGTTGGGAATCTTTTGCAATTGATTCCCTCGACATCCATATTCATCTAGTCAACCTTCACAACCCTCCACTTCTTCCCAAGAGACTTTTTATAGTCAGCCACCTACTTCTCTCGCTCAATCTAGATGGAAATTCGAGAGATTTCTTCATTGTTTAATTTATAAGAAGGTAGTATAATTTGATGTCAATGTTACCACAAGAGCTCGAAAATATGATGGAGTTACATGATCTCAGTCAAGATAAAGCTACAGTAACCCAACAAGATCCCACTTGTATACCAAAAGGAAACCAAGACCACTATCCCTTTAGCTCCTTATAAGAAACTTATCAAAAACTTATGGGAGGACCTCCCATGCAAGGTTCTTTCCCCTATTATCTTTGTAGTAGTAAACTTGTCCAACTAACATCCCTATTATGAATTTGTTGTGAATTTATACCACCTTACATGACTCTTTAGTAGGGGAAATGTACCTAGCCCCAGAATTTTATACACCTATATTCAATACAATTGAGTCCTCTTAGGTCAACCATGTTGTTACTACCCCTCGACCTCCTTTCTAGGCTGAGAAACTTTTCCCCTCTCCCTAGGAAACCATACCCATAACATGTATATCCATTTTATTATGATCATTTCATCTTTGACCCTCTTAAGGCACCAATTTGTAACACCCTCCTCCACATTTTAAGGAAGTGGAACTGACGGAACACAGACAACCTGACCTTCTATAGTTAAGGAAGTGGAAGCGAAGGAACATAGACAACCTAACCTTATATAGTTAAGGAAGTGGAATCTACGAAACATAGAAAACCTGACCTTCTACACTTGCAACAGAACCCTCATGAGCCATCCATCCCATCCAGGTGACTAGCCCTTGAGACAAACTGTTATGAAACCAGCTCAAGAAAAGATAGAAAAGATAGATCAACGCCTTAGAATTCAGCCTCTTCGAGGGGGCAACCTCCTTTACATTACATAAATGAACAATTCTTGGATGATTCAAATGACAAAACCTCCTTTCTATATATAGGAGTCTAAGGAGTCACAATATAATCCAACCTACCTAACAATAATAATATAAAGCCACAAAATAACAATAGAGGGATTCTATGGGTAACAATAATAACAATATGGGGGCAATATGGGCACAACAATATTAATAAGGGGTATAACTGCAATATTAATGGGGTAATCACTAGTATTATAGGGACCCAACATGCCCCCCTCCTTCAAAAAAGTGTTGTCCTCAACGCTTGAGTAGTTCTCGATACTTCTGCATAAAATTCTCATCCTCCCATGTGGAATCTTCAGCGGATAATTTCTTCCACTTGATAAGATACTCTGACATTGATCGATTTCGTAGCTATCGAGTTCTTGTTTCTGTGACTGCTTCTGGTTCCAACATAATTTTTCCTTCCTCGTCAAGTTCTGGCAATATTGTTTGAACTGGGAGCTTGTCACCTATAACCTTCTTTAAACATGAAACATAGAAAACTGGGTGCAATCGAGAAGCTGCAGGAAGCTCCAATTTGTATGCCATAGTACCAATCTTTTGCAACACCTTGTACGGACCATAATACTTTGGTAATAATTTATTATCCTTCTTAGATTGCATGAGGGAGATTTTCTTATATGGTTGTAGCCGTAGGAATACCCAATCCCCTACATCAAAACTTCTTTCACTGCGATGTTGATCTGCCTGTTATTTCATTCTATTCTGTGCCAACACGAGGTTATCCTTTAAGAGTTGGAGGACTTGTTGTTGATGTTCGATGTGATGTTCCACTTCCCAAACCTTAGAATTTTCTCTTAAATATGATGTGATGGATGGTGGTTGATACCCATAAAGTGCCATAAATGGGGTCATTTTTGTTGTTGTATGGAAGGAAGTGTTACACCACCATTCAGACAGAGGCAACCATTTGACCCATTTTGTATGTTTATCAGATACAAAGCAATGAAGATATCCTTCCAAACATTTGTTTACTATCTCAGTTTGCCCATCAAATTGAGGATGATAAGATGAGCTATGAGCTAACTGAGTACCAAGACAAGAAAATAATTCTGTCCAAAAATTTCCAGTGAAAATGGGATCTCTATCACTTACAATAATCTTTGGGTTTCCATGTAGCTTTTGAATTGTTTCCATAAATGCAGTAGAAACTGTACTGGATTTAAATGGATGTGATAATGCACAAAAGTGTGCATACTTGGTAAGTCTGTCAACTACCACCATGATGACACTCTTTCCCTTAGACTTGGGTAAACCTGCGATAAAATCCATTGAAACCTCCTCCTAACGTTGGCTTGGAATGGATAAAGGGTGTAATAGACCCGGTGTCTTAATTGTTTCAACTTTATTTTGTTGGCAAACCAAACATTTCGCCACAACTTTTGAATATCTGATTTAAGGCCATCCCAAAAAAATTCCTTCTTAACCCTGTGGTAAGTTTTTAAAAATCCTGAGTGCCCTCCTAAGGGAGAAGTGTGCAATTCCATAAGAATCTTTTGTTTTAGCTGGGAATTCTTACAGAGGTATAAGCGATCTTTGTACCATAATGAATCATTTTGCCAGCTAAATGTATCAGACATACTGGAATCTTGTTGTAACTTTCGAATAAGTGCCCACACTTCTTCATCATTCTTCCATTCCTCCCTTGCTTCGTTTATCCAATCTGGTTAGATAATAGAAATGGCGCAGAACAATGCTTCCACATCCTCATCGTTTCTTGAGAGTGCATCTGCCACCACATTTTTCTTCCCCTTTTTGTAGATGATTTCAAAGTCATAATCCAACACCTTTGTGACCCACTTTTGTTGCTCTTCAAAGGATAATCTTTGTTCTAAAAAGTATTTAAGGCTATCATGATCCGTTTTTACATTGAAGTGTCTTCCCATTAGGTAGGGTCGCCATTTCTTAAGTGCATGGAGTATTGCCAACGTTTCCTTCTCATAAATAGCTTTGCTTAAAAACTTTCCCTTGATTGGACGACTTTCAAAAGCAATGGGTCTTTCATCTTGCATTAGAACAACACCAATTCCATTTCCTGAAGCATCACATTCCACAATAAAGGTTTTTGTGAAGTCC
Organism: Pinus tabuliformis; assembly: GCA_031772625.1. Taxonomy (NCBI): domain Eukaryota; kingdom Viridiplantae; phylum Streptophyta; class Pinopsida; order Pinales; family Pinaceae; genus Pinus; species Pinus tabuliformis. The sequence continues at coordinate 1,311,581,273 of CM062804.1, forward strand.
GGTGTAGCTAAGACCGGTGCTTGGCACATTGCCTCTTTAAGATGTTCAAAGGCCTTTGTTGCTTCCAAATTCCATGAAAATGCATCTTTCCTCAATAATGTTGTTAGAGGTGCTGCTATTCTCCCATAATTCTTAACAAACTTGCGATAATGCCCTGTCAACCCGAGAAATCCTCGCAGATGCTTTATGGATGTGGGGATTTTCCATTCCTTAATGGCTTTAATTTTTCTAAGGTATACCTTAACTCCTTCATGAATACAATATGACCCAAATATTCCACCTCCTGAACTCCAAGAAACATTTGGATCTTTTTGCATATAATTGTTTCTCCTCCAATAGTTGTAGCACCCTGTCAACATGTTCAACATGATCCTTCCAAGACTTCCTGTAGATTAGTATATCATCAAAAAGTACTAACACAAATTTTCTAAGGAATGGTTTGAAAATTGAATTCATCAAACCTTGAAATATTGAAGGTTCATTGGTAAGGCCAAAAGGCATGACCAAAAATTCATAATGACCCTCATGAGTTCTAAATGCTTTTTTCGGAATGTCTTCAGTCTTCATTCTAATTTGATGATATCCTGAACGAAGACCCAACTAAATTGATCCATGCAATTCATCCAGTAATTCATCAATGACAAGAATGGGGAACTTATCTTTAATAGTGAGCTTGTTGAGCTCCCTATAATTCGGACACATGCGCCATGATCCATCCTTCTTGTGCACCAATACTATTGGAGCAGAGAAAGAACTTTGACTCGGTTGAATTATACCAGCCTCTAGCATTTCTGCAACCATACGTTCAATTTCACTCTTTTGGACATAGGGATATCTGTATGGCCTGATGTTTGGAGGAACACTTCCTGGAATCAAATGAATAGCATGATCATGATCATGCATAGGTGGGAGACCTTTGGGAGTCTCAAATACCTTGGAATGCTTGTCCAGGACATTTTGGAGATCTGGAGAAATAGATGATTCTGATGTGGAAACATCTAGTGAGCATAATTGTGCAATTACACCTCTTTGCTCCTTTTTTAGAATCTTTGTCATACCATTAGAGCTGATTATCTTTCCTGGTTTCCCTACAATACCCCTTAATTCAACTTCCTTTCCTTCTGTAGAAAATTTGATGAAAAGTTCTTGAAAATTAAAAGCTATTGTACCCAAGGATTGTAGCCATTGGACTCCTAGTACAACATCAGCACCTCCCATTGGAATGGAAAGCATTGGGCTAGTCAATACATATTCTCCCATGGATAGCTTGATATTATGGCACTTTGCAGAGCAATTTATTGTTCCTCCATTTGCAATCATCACTTGACACTCTAGTGCTGGATATAAGAACAAATTCAATTCTTTTGCTACCTTACAATGAATAAAATTGTGGGTGCTTCCTTAATCAATCAACATTATTACCTTTTTCTTCTTGATTTGTCCTTCTATCTTGATGGTTTGAGGAGTGATAATTCCCGCCAATGCATTACAAGATATGGTCGGATTTATTTGTCCTTTATCTAGGCTTTGTTCCTGGAGTATATCCTCTTCTTTTGACCTTTCTTGCTCCTTTTCTTCTTCCTCTTCACAATCTATGTAGAATAATTTCTTCTCAGCACACTTATGACCTTTAGTGTATTTGCTATCACAACTGTAACAAAGGCCTTTTGCTCCTTTTTCTTCCAATTTTTGTTGTGTCAACCTTATAGATTGTGGAAGACTAGGGGCAACAACACTTCCGTCTTTATAGTTGTGAGTGGTATGCTTCCTGGTTGCCATAATTTTGCTTTCCATTTTTCTTGCTAACTTGAATGCCTTCTCTAATGAATTAGGTTCCCAAAGGCGAACATCATGTTGGATAATATCCTTTAAAGACCCTATGAAAACATCAATCCTATGTTCCTCTGGAATATCTTTTACCCTTATGTTCAATTTTTGGAACTCCTCAATGTGCTCCATTATTGAACCCTTTTGTTTGAGACTTATCAATTGGCTAAAAAAAGTGTTGCTTTTTGTATCCTCATAATGTGCTACCAATTCTTCCATAAGAATTGCCCAAGTGATAATTTTTTTATGAGAGCAAAGCCATTGATACCATACAAACTGATTTGGTTCCAAATATAAAGTTGCCATACGTACCTTTTGTGTGTTTCGCACATTATTGAGATCGAAGAATTGCTCCATCTGTAATATCCATGTGGTAGGATCCTTGCCATCAAATTTCCTCATATCGATTTTTGGAATATGGTGAGTCTTCGATCCAACATTAGCATCTATGGAATCATGATTAACATTTCTTTTGTTCTCATCATGAGTTTCCTTTACTACCTTTTCACCATTAGTAAGTATTTCTTGTAGAAAATTTGTCAAATCTGTCTTCAAATTTGCCATGCCTATCTTCAGATTTGTGTTCAAATCTATCTTCAAATTGTCCATCTTAGCTTCCATGCCATTCATCTTAGGTTCCACACCATTTATCTTAGCTTCTGTTAACTTTTGTGAGCGTGACATTTGTTGCACTTGTTCTTGTAATTTTGATATATCATGTAGCATTTCTTCCTCTTCTTCATGACTCATGCTAGAGCTTTCAGGTTCCTTACTAGGTGTTTGCATTTTCTTTCCTCAGGGCATCAGTTACTGATAATAATGCTCTACTATGCCCTTTGAATTCCTTCAAAATAGATTTTCAAACCAAGCTTAAGCAAAAATTTAAAAAAATCTACACACCTTTTTTCACTTTGTAGGAGCTCGATATTGCCTCTGATGTATCTTTGTACTTTCCAATCATCTAGTTTTAAATTTGTGATCTGTAGTAGCTCTCTGTGTCCTCTTTCCAATGCCACAAGTCTGACCCAAATTGGATTCTCCAAGGAAGAGTTATGCGAAATCTCCCACAATGGCTTGATTATAGACTAGTTCAGTAGAGCGAACTTGTATGACGTGCCACGAGTCATTGTTTTGACCTTTGGATCTGAAAAATGCATTCACGAAACTACAGTCCGTCCTCTTTCTGTACCTTCTTACGAAATTTCAATCCGATCCCCAGAGAGCAAGTTATGACGATTTTCCCCAGGTCACATGTTTGGAATGTAATTCAGGAGTCTACAAAAAGACCAACGTCCTCAGATCATATCTCCGCAAATATAGTTCAAAAAGCTCTGAAATTTGGACCCAAATTTCAGAGCGATTTCTTCTCAAATGGGTTTTTTTTGCAACTTCGGAAACGTCGTAGAAAAATTTTTATAGCGAAAATTCCACGATGACCTGTTTGGAGCAGCAAAACCCTAGAATCCAAAGCTCTGATACCAAATGTTATGAAACCAGCTCAAGAAAAGATAGAAAAGATAGATCAACGCCTTAGAATTCAGCCTCCTCGAGGGGGTAACCTCCTTTACATTACATAAATGAACAATTCTTGGATGATTCAAATGACAAAACCTCTTTTCTATATATAGGAGTCTAAGGAGTCACAATATAATCCAACCGACCTAACAATAATAATATAAAGCCACAAAAATAACAATAGAGGGATTCCATGGGGCACAATAATAAAAATATGGGAGCAATAGGGGGACAACAATATTAATAAGGGGTATAACTGCAATAGTAATGGGGTAATCACTAGTATTATAGGGACCCAACACAAACTAACATTTTGTTGCATTAAAGCCTCAGTTGTTCCCTTGACATGGGCATGCATGTGTCCAGGGCCCTCTAATTGCTCTCACAACATGGTTATGTAAGCGACTGGGGTATTTTTCAGCTAGTTCTAAGCCCGCGACCTCGGATTTTGTGCCATTTTTTCAGGGCTACGACTCAGGACACTACCCATAACTCCATGAAACTTACATGAATGAAAATTAACATAGAAACAATGCTACAAATTTAAATACTTGAACAACGACTTGGTTGGACCCCTACTAGCCATGACAGGCATTTCGTTAAACATGTCACAAATATGCATTCTACAGGTCATAACCATAGATATGAGCATAGGGGTCTCATACGTATCTGCGAATAGCTAAGAAGCATTGATGCCTTATCACATTAGCTATATTATCATCTATTAGGTCATATATTCATTATACATTCATTTACAAATCAAAACATGATGAGAGCCATACATCATCATTGTCATAAAACATGCTCATAACCAATATATAACCAACATAAATAACAAGGATACATAAGCCATAAATACCTCGTATGAACCAATACATTTTTTTATAAAATACCAAGGAAAGGAACTCTTATTAATGAATTCAAAATCCAACCTAGTATGAGACTACCACATTCCACCCGACTACAGAAGTAGATGCAAAATGAGATTCAAAACTTGACGTAAAAGTGGATGCAATAGGGGATGCAAAAACATACAGTACACTATTCGATGCAAACTTGGACACAAAATAGGATGTAAATGTGGATGTGAAAATGGAAGCAAATGTGGTTTCAAAGGTAGGTGCAAGATATGGCACAAATTGTGGTGCAACAAAAGTGGATGTAACAACAGACACAGAAAAGGATGCAAACTTGGATGCAAAATAAGATGAAAAAAGGGATGTAAAAGTGGATGCAAACATGGGTGCAACAAGTGAAACAAAATTGGATGGAAAAAATGGTTGCAATGGAAGTAGATGCAAAAGTAGATACAAAATAAGATGCAAAACCCAATGCATAAACCTAACACAAAAGTGGATGCAAAAAGAGTCACAATTTTTTATGCAAATATTGCATGCAAAAGAGGATGAGAACATGGATGCAAAATTGGAAGCAAATGTGGGTACAACATTAAGTGAAAAACATGGCGCAAATTGTGGCACAACAAAAGTGGATGTAATGATAGATGCAAAGAAAGAAACAAAGTTTGATGCAAATGAATATGTAACAAGGGATGAAAAAGTGGAGGTAAACATGAGTGAAAAAGTGGATGCAAATTTTGATGCAAAAGTGGATGCAACAGAAGTCGATGCAAAAGTAGTTGCAAAATGAGACACAAAACCTGATGAAAATCTTGACACAAAAGTGGATACAAAAAGGGATGAAAAATAGATGTAAAATTTGATGAAAACTGAGACATAAATGAGGATGCAAACATGGGTGCAAAATTAGAAAAAAAGTGGGTGCAATGGGAGGTTCTAAACTAGGCGCAAATTGTGGCACAATAAAATTGGATGCAATAGTGGGCACAATAATAGATGCAAAAGAGGTTGTAAATATGGATGAAAAACAAGATGCAAAAGTAGATGTAACAAAATTGGATGCAAAATTAGATGCAAAACTATACACAAACCTCGACGCAAAACTTGCCGCAAAGGGAATGCAAAAAATGATGCAAAAATGGATGTAAAAAAGGATTTTAAAAAGGATGCAAAAGAGGATGCAAAAGATGATGCAAAAGTTGATGCAAGTGTAGGCGCAAAAATTGGATGCAATAGAGGATGCAAAAGTAGGTGAAACAAAATTAGGTGCCAAACGTGATGCAAAACCTGGAACAAAACCTGGTGCAAAGGACGACACAAAACTTGCCATAAAACCTAGTGCAAAACCTGGTGCAAAACGTTTTGGAATACCTGGTGCTAAACTTGGTATAAGACTTGGTGCAAAAATCGGTGCAAATTTTGCATCAAGTTTTGCACCATATTTGATAAGTGGATGAAAATAACACAAAGAATGGGCTCTATATGCAAAAAGGAAAGAAAAAATGGACGCTAAAAATAGGGTTTTGTTGTAGTGATGGAGATATTTTGGCATCTTTCACAACTATCTATATCACAATTTACTATATGATGTCTAAACGATAGGAATCATTTAAAACTATATGGATATCGAATTTCAACAAGTCCACCGAGGATATACTAAAGTCATGGTGGTAGGAGCCCTCCAAGTTCAAGGTTAGGGTAGATCAAGTCTACAAGACGGAAGGCCTCAGGAAAGTATATTAGCTAATGACAGCCATGATGAATAGATTATATGGGAGAGTCGATAGCGACACCTTCCTAGGTAAGTGGGTCCCTTTGATGCACATAGTAGCCACTAAATGGGCATTATTTAATTGGGAAAATATTCTAGCATCGACACTCAAGACCAATATTCATGCAACCAAGAATCCAACCATTAGAGTTTTACATGGCATCTTCTCTTCTTGATGCAATTTTCATAAAATGTGATTTCGAGGGATGGAATTTTAAATGGATCCTAGAGACACTAGAGCTTATACATATTTACTACAAGGCCTTTTGGAATCCAGGTTACAAAGGCGCGTATGAGACAACTACAAAATATTTCATCGCTCCTTTATTTAAAACACTATTTGGCCATGATCCAACATGTATTTTGGGAAGAGCTCAGAATACCTTATTTGAGGTGGCAGACTAGTTTCCAATTAGGGAAGCAACATATATCTGAGTTTATGGTGCTTATAAGCCTCCTCATGCTCTCCCAAAAATAGTGACAGATAGAGTACTTTTGCAAGCGTTGTTGTTACCAGTTGATTACTAGGCTATATAAGACATTAGCAAAGGGTAAAAAAGGACTTTGGCCTGAATTCCCCTTAACAATTGGAGAATATACTATTGAAAATTTTAAAGAAGCTAAAGAACAAGCCAAGGAATTAAAAGGTTACTATTTTTTTGATTTGGTATACCAAAGGTACAATCCAAAAGGTGTCATAGTTTCACATTATAAGGTAGTTGGATTTGGATGGGAATATACACATATTAAAGAGGATGAGGAGGATAAGGTCAAGAACTTATATAATTCTTCTAGGGAATTAGCGCCAAATGAACAATAATAGGAGGAAAGATAACAATTAGATGATGAGATTCGAGAAAGTATGAGCCTTGAAGACCGAAGAAATTTTCTTAAAAGGATGAAATAACAAGAAATAAAGAAAGATAAGGAAAAAAAAAGGTTGACCAACAATTAGGAACCCATCAAGAACAAGATGATGAAGGTGAAGAAGAATAAGAAGACCTTGAATGAAGGAATGCATCTGTTAGCACTTGAAATTTCACCTCAGGCTGAGAAAGGCAAACTCCAAGGCAACATCAAACCACTTAGCCTCGTAGCTAGCCCTACGGGGCAGGAGAGGGCTCTCTCCGGTATATCTCAGCAAAGATCTTCAAAGGGCGGAGATAACCAATAAAGAACACTGATTTTAGGCTAGTAAACTGATAAAAGGTTTGATTTGAGATTTTTAGGATTTTGGTGGAAAATCAGGGAAAGGCAATTTTGGGTGCGGGGATTGGACACAGTTTTCGTAGGGGGCTCTTTGGGGCAAGATAGGAAACTGTATTGATGCATTTGAAAGATTTGGATGGATGAGAAAGACTGGTGAGGAGCTAAGGAGAGCAAGAAATCACCTTGAATTCCCCTTAAACAGATGAAAACATTGATATTAAGCAAACTTAAAAGCAGAGCATGGTAATCATGAATTCTACTTTAACACTTCATTTGCCTAATTTGCAGAAGGAAAAGTAAGAATATGATTCACATAACAAAATTACAAGTACAAAGAGAAACACACCATCAATACATGTAACCACAGGAATCCCAAAAAAGGACTGCAAAAGCCTGGTCTTTCTTCCTTTGCCAAAATTTCAGAGATAAAATGAGTAATACAATAGAAGCTTTCTCCCTCAAGAGTCCAACCATGAAAATGACCAAGAAAGTACATAATATAGGAAATCTAACGTCTTTCCTTGCCTCTAGGGGTCGAGCTCACTATCCTAGGAGCTGTTTCAACCAATTCCAAACTGAGCACTAGAATCTAGGCAGTCAAAAAAACTTGCCTCTATAAGCTAGGAAACCAATTCATTCATTAAATTTTTGCCTATTTCACGAATGAATCTTCTAGAAGAGATAAATAAGTGTCAAAGTATCATAAAATTACATCATTTACATCAAGGAGGATCAAAACCCACTCCAAAAAGTCAAACCTAGTCAAAACTGCGTTTTGCTAAGCTGTAGGTGCATTTCTGTGAAAATAGCCTGATGCATAGCGCCCTGAATCTCAACGCGTAGCGCGCCTTTGGGTCTGCTTTTGAGGCACGTACCTGAGTCCAAATGAGGCAACAGTGGTCTTGTTGGAAAGGTCTGGATGTCTACTTTCCAACCGAAGTGGAATTTCTGAATTTGGTGACCATTTGCCCCTCCAAAATTGCAATCTCCCAAGACTGCTTCCTGTGTGTCAAAAAGGTGGCAGAAAGTCATTTTTTGCTTGTTTTTTAACCTTCTGGAGGCTCAAAACTTGATGGAATCTCTTGGCAATTGCTGAGCAAGTGTATTTTTGCATGAAAAATCCAAAAATTCTAAGTTTTCATGAAATGGAGTTGCCCATCTTCAGGGTAGCGCGCGGCGCGCTACGCGTTGGGGAGGAAAACCTGTTTTTTGCTCAAAAAAAACACAAATGACCAAAAATGATCAAAATTTTTTGAAATTTGTGCTGGAGGTAAGTCATTTAGCACCATGCTCCTTAAAGGAAGCCTCAGCCAAGATGTGGAGGGGATCGGGCCTTTTTCTTCGTTTTAGTGCCTTGGCCAACCGTCCTTTGAGCACCTTCATTTTTGCTTTACATATGTGCATCCGAGCCCAATAATGATTCTTCATGTTCCAGAGCATGTCCTTATCTTTGTTAGCCTTGGCCAACAACCTCTCCAAATGAGCATTGACCCGGAGAAGCATAGCCTCTCGCTCAATGGGTACCAAATCACCGGGTCTCTTGCGAGCCAAGTTGCGGTCTTCATGGATCCTCCGCAACTCATCGAGAGTGTGCTCATCCTCTAATTGCTTGTTGCGCTGCTCTAAATATGTGATTGTCCAATTTGCCATCTCCAATTTTTGCTGCAACAAGTCATTTTCAGCCTCTCGTTGCTGAATGATCTTCTTAAGCTCCGAGCTAGGAGAATGGGTGTCAAGATCAATGATGTCAATATCTGGATCACCTGACAATCCCTCCTCAATCATGGGCTGCTTGCCCCTCTCTGATACCTGTGCTGCTGTTGGAAATGAGGCCCCTTCCACCTGGTGTGGAGATAACACTCGCGGTGCTGATGAAGAAGGCGAGACCCCTTCCACCTGATGTGGAGAAAATACTCGCCGAGCTGATGCAAATAAGGCGTTGTGGCCTCTCTGATATGTGATCAATGAAGGGGAGCTGACATGTCTGGGCTCATGGATGTCATACTGCTGTGAAGGTCCTCCCTCCTCATGAACAACCTCAGGGGGTGGTGTTGGCACTGTGAAGAAATCTCGAGAGATGAAATTCCTCCCATGGAATACCTTGCTGGGCCAACTGATGCATGACCACAATCTTGATCAAAGCATAATGGTAGATGCTCCTGTGTTGCTGTGCTGGGCTCTTTCTCTGCACCAAGGGAACCATCCTCTCAATATTCTGGCACATGAAGAAAGGAATGTTCATCATCCGTACCCGTGTGAAATGCATCAACAAGCGGATATGATACGAATACAAACGTGAAAATCTGCCCTCACAGGTGAAATAGCGAATGATGAGCCTCATCAAGGGCGCATACTCATCCCTCAAGAATCTGAAAGGAAACACACCAGTTAGGTGCCTCATGTATACAGGTTTAATGTAGAGCTCATACTGGAATCTGTCCAATAGCTGGCGCTTGTTCCACTCTTCTCCAACATTGGGTATCCCTGTTGCTTGAGCAACAACCTCAGGTGACAATATAAAATCCACCCCTGCAAGATTCACATGACCGTTGTGCAAATGAAAAACAAACAAGCGGACCAATTCCCTGTGGTGTTGAATTTGGGAAATTCTCTCGCAATATCCATAGCATGATTGATGACGGAAACATGTGACTGCAAGTGGACAAGCTTGCAAATAGGCCAAAGAGGTGGGCTCCTCTCTCACATGCTGACCACCCTTACCACCCCTGTGAGGCCTCCTTGGCACCTCAACCTCTGGTGTTGACTCACGGTCATCACTTTGCTCATAATCTATTTCGGTTTCTGACATGGTTTCAAGAGCAAAATGGTTGAAATGTACTGCTGCTTCTGCACAAATGACCTGTTGTTTTGACTGTTTGAATGCTGAAGAAATTGAGGAGGAAGAAGTCGATTTGTGGCTCACTGGAAAATTTCTGAAGGTGGAAACCCAACGCGTAGCGCGCGGGCTCTGGAGCGTAGTGTGCACCCAACGCGTAGCGCCCGACCAATTTTTGCACTGCAGAGACTGCCCTGACGTGTAGCGCGCACCCAACACGTAGCGCGCAGGCCCTGATGCATAGCGCGCAGGTGCAGTCACCAAATTCGCCCAGTTTCACACTAAATGCCTTTCACACTTGCTCTTGGAGTCTTGGAGGAAAATGAATGACAAAATGAAGAGAGAGGGGCTTTTATAAGCTTGATTTAAATTTATTTCCCCTCAAACTCACTTTATAATGTTTATAAAATGACACTTTTTGAAACTAATTGTTGCTGACTTGTGGTTTCCTTTTTGACATGAAATTGGTTGAAATGATACTTTTTCTTGCAAATTTTTGCAGGGATAGCTTCTGAAGAGTCTTGGCAAAGGAGACCAAGGTTGCATGCTAACTTCTGAAGAATTTGAATTTTTTACAAATTTTTACAAAAATGAGAAAATGACCTTGCCTTCAAAAACAGGGTTTTTGAACTCAAGGTAAAAATTAGCTCTACAATATGAAATCCTTCGAAATTTTGCTTTGATGAACATCCCTCTGGCCTACTGGGCATTTATTGACCTCAAAAGACATGACCTCAAAAGACAAAATTGGACTAAACCCTAGACCTAGGACCTTGATTTCAAGACAAGACCAATGACCCTGTAAGGAATTTATTGACTGAAACAAACTTGATCCAGCAATGCCAAGAGGGGAATAAATGACACAAGCTCCTCCATCAGGGTTATGGCATGCCTAATGGAATGCAATAAGATGACACTGATGAGGCACCTACTTATGCAAATGCAAAGAGCTTTGATCGCTGATAGAGGGCTAATAGACCGACTCTAACATTGGCTCCAATGGGGATGGTAGCTCCTTGGAGGTGCCAAGAACCTTAGACCTCTGGGAGAGTAGACTAGTGCCTTTCAATCATTGGGAAATGGAGTCATTATTTCGGCAAACGACACAAGACTTTGACTCATTTATTGACTGAAACCTGACTCAAGCCGACACAATTATGAAACCAACATGACTGAAAACTGACTCATAAATGACTCATGACTGACTTAACAAAAACAAGAACTTACAAAGCTTATTGAAGGGCAGTAGTCCATCAAGATTTGAAATCATGATGACAACCACCTTGTTTCTTACAAGACAATATACATCAAACTATATCAAAATGCCAATGCAACCAATCAAGCAGATGCCTTCTTGATTGATTCTCCTGATCAGATCTTCTGGTCAACACTGAATACTGGTAACTGGGCATCCAAAAATATAGTCGACCATATTCTCCTTCATCACTGAATACTGCAATAATCACCTTCACTACTGACTGTAACAAATTTGCCATTGGATCCTGAAAAACATGAAGATTTACCTCTTGTTGAAAGAAGAAGGTGTCCTTTGTTTCAAATTCTGATCTGCCTTCATCATGTGCTTCGGTAAAAGTATGCTCATGGGCTTCAAAAAACTCTGAACAAATGGATGGGCAGATCTCTTCTTGGAAAAGCATTTCAGCACATGAAACATATGAAGAATCTGAAAGGTAATCCTGTATGCTATGATCTTCGGTAGTCTGACAATATGGTAGGTCATCTTCATATGATATGACAGCCGGATTATCATCTTTGTGAAGGAAAATATTATCTGTTTGCTGATCTACAAGACAGTCATCTTCTTCAACAGAGGAAGAACTTTTCCCAACACTTTCCTGTCTATGTGTGCACTGCAAATCTGCTGTAGCTTGGGCTGTAACAAGACCTTTCAAGAGCTGATCTATCTCCTCTTCAGACAAAGGAGACAATGCCTTTTGTTTTCTTCTACTTAAACAGTCATTATCTTCATATGACAGGGCACTCAGACTATCATTTATTACTGAGTTATTGAAAGGAGATTCATCACTTACTTGCACAAAGATCTCACCTTGCTGTTTATGAACTGACTGGATTGCTTCTTCATGAAGGCTGTGTTCTAATGATGGACTAACAATATGGATTACTGTGTCTGAATCTGCATTCCAAATGATTTCAACAGAACCTGGAGTAGCTGACTGGACATTATCACAATCTACAATCAACACTGGACTTACTTGCATGCTGTTGTCTTCTGTGGGCAGATCTGAAATGTCATTCTCCCTTTCATCATTTTCAGCCATATTATCTTCAACCTGCTGATCTTGATTCTGCTGCAAAATGTCTTGATCATTTTGACAAGTATGCTGAAAGGGATTTTCATACAGAGCCTCCATGATCTCATTATCCATAAAATTATCATCTTCATAATATTTCTCAAGGCTTTCAATAAAACTATAAGCATGCTTGCAACAGTCTTGAACTAAATTTAATGATGGATAAGAGTCCTTATATCGTTCAATGAACATAGCATGAAAATCCTTTAAACAGTAAATACAAGCAGGCGGCAAACTTTCATACCATGATTGGGCTTTACCTTCCAGAGTGGCCAAGAATATCTTCATCAAGAAATCTTCAGGAAAATCAACCTTCAACTTGCGAATATGCATGTGAAATCTAACCAGATGTAGAGCAGCGTCCTTCCTACCATCATCTTTAAATGTAGGCAAATTCCTTGACCAATCTACCTTCGGAATTTTATTCGGAAAACCTGGAATGTGATCTCGGCTCAAGGGAGCATATCTTCTTGTGATTTGGTCCATCTTGAAAATCTCACAGTGAAGTCACCATGAAGCATTGATCTCTGGAGTTTTCAGTGAAGGAGTTGCTAGTGAATGATTTCAGCCTTGTCAGTGTCTGATCGTTGTCCACCATCAACAATCAGATCTGAACTTGATACATGTACTGGGGCAATTAACAAGTTAAATGTCACGTTTACAAGCTAGGCCGGAGATTGACTGAAGCAGCGTTTATCTACTTTCGCTAATGCAAAGCAAAATCGTTTCGAAGGCTACCTGGCATAACTTCAGGCTCCGTCTGTAGCTTATAAAACAAATGACATCAACCAGCAAACCATTTTTTCTTTCCCCAGTATGGTTGCCAGTATGTTAGCGCTTGAAATTTCACCTCAGGCTGAGAAAGGCAAACTCCAAGGCAACATCAAACCACTTAGCCTCGTAGCTAGCCCTACGGGGCAGGAGAGGGCTCTCTCCGGTATATCTCGGCAAAGATCTTCAAAGGGCGGAGATAACCAATAAAGAACATTGATTTTGGGCTAGTAAACTGATAAAAGGTTTGATTTGAGATTTTTAGGATTTTGGTGGAAAATCGGGGAAAGGCAATTTTGGGTGCGGGGATTGGACACAGTTTTCACATGGGGCTCTTTGGGGCAAGATAGGAGACTGTATTGATGCCTTTGAAAGAGTTGGATGGATGCGAATGACTGCTGAGGAGCTAAGGAGAGCAAGCAATCACTTTGAATTCCCCTTAAACAGATGAAAACATTGATATTAAGCAAACTTAAAAGCAGAGCATGGTAATCATGAATTCTACTTTAACACTTCATTTGCCTAATTTGCAGAAGGAAAAGTAAGAAGATGATTCCCATAAAAAACTTACAAGTACAAAGAGAAACACACCATCAATACATGTAACCACAGGAATCCCAAAAAAGGACTGCAAAACCCTCATCTTTCTTCCTTTGCCAAAATTTCAGAGATACAATGAGTAATACAATAGAAGCTTTCTCCCTCAAGAGTCCAACCATGAAAATGACCAAGAAAGTACATAATATAGGCAATCTAACATCTTTCCTTGCCTCTAGGGGTCGAGCTCACTATCCTAGGAGCTGTTTCAACCAATTCCAAACTAAGCACTAGAATCTAGGCAGTCAAAACAACTTGCCTCTATAAGCTAGGAAACCAATTCATTCATTAAATTTTTGCCTATTTCATGAATGAATCTTCTAGAAGAGATAAATAAGTGTCAAAGTATCATAAAATTACATCATTTACATCAAGGAGGATCAAAACCCACTACAAAAAGTCAAACCTAGTCAAAACTGTGTTTCGCTGAGCTGTAGGTGCATTTCTGTGAAAATAGCCTGATGCGTAACGCCCTGAATCTCAAAGCGTAGCGTGCCTTTGGGCCTGCTTTTGAGGCACTTCCCGGAGTCCAAATGAGGCAAAAGTGGGCTTGTTGGAAATTTCTAGATGTCTACTTTCCAAGCCAAGTGGAATTTCTGAATTTGGTGACCATTTGCCCTCCAAAATTGCAATCTCCCAAGACTACTTCCTGTGTGTCAAAAAGGTGGCAGAAAGTCATTTTTTGCTTGTTTTTTGACCTTCTGGAGGCTCAAAACTTAATGGAATCTCTTGGCAATTGCTCAGAAAGTGTATTTTTGCATGAAAAATCCAAAAATGCTGAGTTTTCATGAAATGGAGTTGCCCATGTTCAGGGTAGCACGTAGCGCGCTACGCGTTGGGGAGGAAAACCTGTTTTTTGCCCCAAAAAAATCACAAATGACCAAAAATGCTCAAATTTTTTTGAAATTTGTGTTGGAGGTAAGTCATTTAGCACCATGCTCCTTCAAGGAAGCCTCAACCAAGATGTGGAGGGGATCGAGCCTTTTTCTTCGTTTTAGTGCCTTGGCCAACCGTCCTTTGAGCACCTTCATTTTTGCTTTACATACGTGCATCCGAGCCCAATAATGATTCTTCATGTTCCGGAGCATGTCCTTATCTTTGTTAGCCTTGGCCAACGACCTCTCCAAATGAGCATTGACCTGGAGAAGCATAGCCTCTCGCTCAATGGGTACCAAATCACCGGGTCTCTTGTGAGCCAAGTTGCGGTCTTCATGGATCCTCCGCAACTCATCGAGAGTGTGCTCATCCTCTAATTGCTTGTTGCGCTGCTCTAAATATGTGATTGTCCAACTTGCCATCTCCAGTTTTTGCTGCAACAAGTCATTTTCAGCCTCTCTTTGCTGAATGATCTTCTTAAGCTCCGAGCTAGGAGAATGGGTGTCAAGATCAATGATGTCAATATCTGGATCACTTGACAATCCCTCCTCAATCTTGGGCTGCTTGCCCCTCTCCGATACCTGTGCTACTGTTGGAAACGAGGCCCCTTCCACCTGGTGTGGAGATAACACTCGCGGTGTTGATGAAGAAGGCGAGACCCCTTCCACCTGATGTGGAGAAAATACTCGCCGAGCTGATGCAAATAAGGCGTTGTGGCCTCTCTGATATGTGATCAATGAAGGGGAGCTGACATGTCTGGGCTCAGGGATGTCATACTACTGTGAAGGTCCTCCCTCCTCATGAACAACCTCAGGGGGTGGTGGTGGCGCTGTGAAGAAATCTCGAGAGATGAAATCCTCCCATGGAATACCTTGCTGGGCCAACTGATGCATGACCACAATCTTGATCAAAGCATGATGGTAGATGCTCCTGTGTTGCTGTGCTGGGCTCTTTCTCTGCACCAAGGGCACCATCCTCTCAATATTCCGGCACATGAAGAAAGGAATGTTCAGCATCCGTACCCGTGTGAAATGCATCAACAAGTGGATATGATATGAATACAAACGTGAAAATCTGCCCTCACAGGTGAAATAGCGAATGATGAGCCTCATCAAGGGTGCATACTCATCCCTCAAAAATCTGAAAGGAAACACACCAGTTAGGTGCCTCATATATACAGGTTTAATGTAGGGCTCATACTGGAATCTGTCCAATAGCTGGCGCTTGTTCCACTCTTCTCCAACATTGGGTATCCCTATTGCTTGAGCAACAACCTCAGGTGACAATATAAAATCCACCCCTACAAGATTCACATGCCCGTTGTGCAAATGCAAAACAAACAAGCGGACCAATTCCCTGTGGTGTTGAATTTGGGAAATTCTCTTGCAATATCCATAGCATGATTGATGACGGAAACATGTGACTGCAAGTGGACAAGCTTGCAAATAGGCCAAAGAGGTGGGCTCCTCTCTCACATGCTGACCACCCTTACCACCCCTGTGAGGCCTCCTTGGCACCTCAACCTCCGGTGTTGACTCACGGTCATCACTTTGCTCATAATCTGTTTCGGTTTCTGACATGGTTTCAAGAGCAAAATGGCTGAAATGTACTGTTGCTTCTGCACAAATGACCTGTTGTTTTGACTGTTTGAATGCTGAAGAAATTGAGGAGGAAGAAGTCGATTTTTGGCTCACTGGAAAATTTCTGAAGGTGGAAACCCAACGCGTAGCGCGCGGGCTCTGGAGCGTAGTGTGCACCCAACGCATAGCGCCCGATCAATTTTTGCACTGCAGAGACTGCCCTGATGCGTAGCGCGTGCCCAACACGTAGCGCGCAAGCCCTGATGCGTAGCGCGCAGGTGCAGTCACCAAATTCGCCCAGTTTCACACTAAATGCCTTTCACACTTGCTCTTGGAGTCTTGGAGGCAAATGAATGACAAAATGAAGAGAGAGGGGCTTTTATAAGCTTGATTTAAATTTATTTCCCCTCAAACTCACTTTATAATATATTATAAAATGACACTTTTTGAAACTAATTGTTGCTGACTTGTGGTTTCCTTTTTGACATGAAATTGGTTGAAATGATACTTTTTCTTGCAAATTTTTGCAGGGATAGCTTCTGAAGAGTCTTGGCAAAGGAGACCAAGGCTGCATGCTGACTTCTGAAGAATTTGAATTTTTTACAAATTTTTACAAAAATGAGAAAATGACCTTGCCTTCAAAAACATGGTTTTTGAAGTCAAGGTACAAATTAGCTATACAATATGAAATCCTTTGAAATGATGCTTTGATGAACATCCCTCTGGCCTGCTGGGCATTTATTGAACTCAAAAGACATGACCTCAAAAGACAAAATTGGACTAAACCCTAGACCTAGGACCTTGATTTCAAGACAAGACCAATGACCCTGTAAGGAATTTATTGACTGAAACAAACTTGATCCAGCAATGCCAAGAGGAGAATAAATGACACAAGCTCCTCCATCAGGGTTATGGCATGCCTAATGGAATGCAATAAGATGACACTGATGAGACACCTACTTATGCAAATGCAAAGAGCTTTGATCGCTGATGGAGGGCTACTAGACCGACTCTAACAGCATCAATAGCTCAAAAGAATAAAGAAATGAAAATGACAAGATAAGAGGAGTTGCGTAGTAAAGAAGAAGAAGCTTAGAAGGGAAAAGAGAAATAATTATCAAAGAAACAAGCAAAGAACAACAAAGAAAATTAGTAGAATAAAAACAACGCAAGAAGGAAGAAATTGAGCGAAGGATATAGGAGGTAGAACAAAAGAAAAGTAAATACGAGGAGGAAGTACTCAAAAGGAGAGGAAAGGAAGAAAAAAAGAGGAAATCAGAAGAAGAAAAGACACAACAAGAGAAAGAAGATGCTAAAAGGTAACATGAAGCTCTAGCAAAGCTAATTGAGTAAGATCTTATCAAGGAACTAGAGAACAAAGTGGAAAATGAGCAACAACCACAAGGGTATGAGATGCAACTAGATATGCCTCTTCTAGATATCCCACCAACTACTTCAGTTACTGGTGGATAGTTCCCATTGCAGAAATTGGGTATTCTGCAAGAAGAAGAAGAATACGAGGTGTTCGATATTACTAGACTCAGTTTCGATCAGATGCAAAGTAAGATAATTTAGGAAAGACATAAGTGTTTTGTGAAGAATCAAACTAAACATATATCAGTGGTCATATAAAATGTTAGTGGATAAACACTACCATGAACTTGGAAATGATTGCCTTAGCCGGACCTGCAATTGTGATATCCACATACATGAATGTTAGCAGAGTGAATAAACAAGTTTTTGATTTACAAGCCATGCTTGCGAATTCAGAGCAAAGGATTGCACAAGTATAGAATGAGAACCAACAATTTATTATGTCCCATTCATGTAGCAAAGAATTGCAGCCATATATTCTAGAAGAGGTGACAATATCGGAGGAGGCCTTAGACTTCGTCTACCAAGAGATGATGAAACTATATAATGTTATATCAACATTCCCAACCATGCGGGTAGAATCTAAGGAATGGGGATCAAGGATTAAACTTTCCACTACAATTTTCGAGAGAATACATGAATGGACTATAAAATATCTAGATGCACCAGAATCACTTCTAAAAAAAGATTGGATAACAATAGAGGATGATAAGGTTTGAATCTGCATCAAGGTTCATTCACGTGAAAAAATGACAAGATATTTGGACAAGGTGATAGCCTCATACAAACATATGCTTAGTGGGTTAGAATCTCTTATCCAGGTACACTAATTCCCTTCTATCAGTTCATTGGGTGAAGTAAGGACACATGAAGAGGTGAAGCAAGAGATCCAAGAATTTGTGAGTACGTTCAAGTAGGTTGTTGCTACGGAAAATTTCTAGGTTACCAAGGAGGTAGTTTCCCAATATTTGGTGGTGTGTAAGGATATATACCAAGCTTGTGACCCTATCAAATAAAGTGAAGGAAAAATAAGTCCACTCTACAGAATGATTCCATAGAATGTCTTCACGGACATGGGGATGAATCACAACATAAAGTCATTAGTGTTGCTAAGGAATACAAGATTTAGAATACATATCTTATACAATAAATACATTTGGATGTCCCAAATATCTTTATTACCATATTAGCAGGTTGAGAGTATTTTTATGAAAAATTTTGTTAATAGGGCAGAGACTAGAGTAGAGAGTCATGTAGGAATATGAAAGGTCATGGGGTAACTCAAGAGTCCCAGGGGTAGATGAAAGGTCACCCAATTTTCTATAAATATATCCTCATGGCTCATTGTAATGGACTTTTGGTTTTGGACAAGATTGGTGCATATTGTTTTGAGAGCTAGTGTACCTTTTGTAAATGTAAGTGGTGATTTTGTACTTCCACTTATGCATGCCATGGAATTTTCATGTGATGATGTTATGAGTATTTCAGCCTTTGATTCCTAGGTGCAGAATATTTCATTTTTTATCAATCATTGTAATATTATTCTTGTGGTGATCCAATGGTACGTGCTAAGCTTACTTCATGCTTATCATCGGTGAATCGTTTCATTGATTTGAGCATATATTATATATGAGACAGTATGTATTTACATGCTTTCATGAGATCATTTATTGCGAACTTATTTATGATCAATGAACTAATTTCTATTGAATTCATGAGTTTTAGTTGAGGTTTTGCTAACACTGCTTCTCTTAAAATTCATGTCACCAGTCTTTTCTCGATGTTATACACATATCATCTCTCGTGTTTAATTTTCATAAATAACTTATTTTCATTTACCAAAGGTTATATTTTATTCTCTAAAGATTGTTTTTTATTTTTCCAAAGCGAATAATAAACAACATGATGGCATTGAGGCCTACATACTTGATGCGACTCCTAGACCAAACTATGTAGAGTCTAGTTGGGATTCTACACCGGGGAGATCTCCTTGATGTTGGTGGATATTCTAGCTTGTCAACATATTCTTGGCACTAGAATGAAGGCCCATCTTATTTTATGGCTAGTGTAAATCTTTGTCCCCGTCTTGAGCCTTCTAAAAAATCTAGTAACCAACCCCCTCCTTAGTACCATCCACAAGGACCACCCTTTGGTGATACTCTTCCTAATAATACTCAACCTCCTATCCATGAAGACACACTATACAACCCAAAAGTTTCCTACAAGGTCACCTTTGATTAGCTAAGAGCTTTGTGCCCCATTAATCGCTAGTTTTCTAGAAGCCTTGGACTTATTCTTGGAGTCGTTAACTTGCCCCACACATGTGTAACTAGAGCTCCCCAGATGACTAAAGGAGTCTTAGTAAGTTCAATTGAAGAATTGGTTAATGTGACTCTGGATGACTTTGCAGATGTTGTTGAAAGACAAGAGATAGCAAGTTAGAAAGTCAATTTTTTCAGAAGAAGAGAACCCTAAAAGGGAGAATTTGGAAGGTGGAAAGTGATAACAAAGTGTAAACGTTCAAAACAATGAAAGAGAAAAGGATCAAGGCGGTAATAGGATCCAAGAAAATATAAGGAATGAGGAGAATTTTCAGAATAAAAGGAATCTCAAAAACGAAATAATTCTAAGAGATCTTCAAAATATAAGAGCTCTTAGGAATCAAAGGAACTAGGAGAAACCTCCTGGTAATAGTGAAGGTTCAGGGTATGCTTCAGATAGTGTTGAGGAGAAAAATGCAACAATATGGATCACACCCAATCGAGAGTTAATAGGAAAACACCTTTGGCTTGGATGGATCAAACTCCCCTAGACATATTAGGTTAGCTACATGACATGCCTCGACATCCTGAGAAGCATCTCCTGAAATTTGATCTAGAGAAAGGAACTACCACTGAACATCACATCAATAACATCTATTTATCTATGTAGATGATGAGATTTTGATACAATGATCTTGCATGTAAGTTGTTTCCTCACACCCTGGAGAACAAGGCTACTACATGGTACCACTCCCTACCTGTAGCTTCCGTTTTAAATAGGGATGAGTTTCAAAAAGCCTTTATAGTAAAATTTGTGGAAGAAAAGACACCTTCCATGCTTCTGAGAGAGATGAGTTCTTTGAATATGGGTAAGAAGGAAAAGGCTAAGGACTTAAATCAATGATTTACTACTATGTTGAATAAGTTCCCAACTAATGTTTCTCTCAATGAGTCCATCAATATTGACTATTATACTAAGGAGCTACCTTGTGATATTGCAATGTTTGTGAAGAGAGAAGCAAATGTTACACTAGTGGAGAATTTCGTTGAGGCTCTTGTTGTTGAAAAGAATCTGCTTTCAATAAGAACACACATGACACACATGAAGATTCAAAGGTTGCAGGTAATAAATCTCAAGCCTCATCTAGTAAATCTCATGATAAAGACTCTTTTGATTTTGAGGCTTTAGCTAAATCTCTGAAGCAGTTTACTAATGAATTGTCTCAGTTGAAGAGAATACTAGTGAGAGCTCATCAGGTAACAAACCCTACAAGCATTTCTTTAAGAAGATTAATAATCTTCCTGCAAAGTAAGCTCAAAGCTATAACATGAATCTAAATGTTGAAAGTATTGGCATGGAAAACTACTAAACCTTTCATCAAGCCGCTCATTCATAAAATACATGCCCACAATGGATACATAATATGACTATTGTGGTGAGGAAGGTACTTGAGGATCAAATAGTTGGAAAAGAAGATGAAGGAGCAAAATATGTTAAAGAGGAAGCGTCCCCTCTTGATGATAATATTGGATCTCCTGTTTTTTCATTCAATCTTATTCAAGGAGGTGAAGATTAGTCTATCCAAGAAGCCCGTGTTGGGGGAGCTCCTCCTTCTAAAACTCCGAAGACTTATAATCTGAGGAGTAAAGGACTAGTAGCTAAACCCACAATGGAAGAGAAGAAGAAGTAATTATTAGGAATGATTTTCCCTCGAGAAACCCTACCCAACCTTTATCTTCATCTTATAAACCTTCAATTAGACAATCCTTGAAGAGCACTTCAGCAAGTCTTTGCAACTTGTTAGCACTCCATAGTTTTCCTCGGTTGAGGAGGAAAATTGCTGAGGTAACCACAAACCACTTTTGGTCATAATCTATCCCTTCTAGCTTGGAGAGGGATCTCTCATTTATTTTACTCAACAAATAGGATATTAGGCTAGGTAATAAGCTCAAAAAGGTTTTGATTTTAGAGATTTGTTGATGAGAAAAGGAGGAAAACCATTGGGCATGGAGTCATGATCAAAATCTAATTTTTGTCTAGTGAGATGATGGGAAAATAGAGGGTTTCTCCATAGGGGTGAGGTAGGAAGCTTTGGTGGTGGTTTTAGATTAAATTGTTGTGGAAGGTGAAGGAAGAAAAAGTGAAGGACAAGCACATTAGAGCATCAAACAATAGATGAATTCTAAAATGTAGTCCTAAAGACATAATTACCGGAGAATCCACAGTAAAAACCATTTTCCATCAACGTTTAAAATCCCAACTGGGATCCATCATCAGGACTATCTTGAATGTTGGTAGTAGAAGAGCTTAATTGAGGTAAATAAATAGTTGTGAGGAAAGTGGATTGAAGGATGAGATGAATGTCGGCTTAGTTTTAAGCATTTTAGATTTGAAGAGAATTTTTTTTTTTTTAGTAGCTAATCAATAATATTGTATTAAAATTCTTCATTAATATTAATAATAATTAATGTATTAAAATTAATTATTAGTAAATTCTATTAATATTAAATTATTAATTTATTAATATTAATAATAATTCAATTAGTACATTGTATAAATATTACAATTTTTAATGAGTTAATAATGGTAATAATAATTTATATATTAAAATTTTAATTAATATTGATAATATTAGTTATTAATATTATCAATATAAATATTAAAATTTTTAATAAGTTAATAATAGTAATGACCTATTAATATTAATATTAATATTAATTTATTAATAAAATAATATTAATCTTAATCTATTAATATTAATATTAATCTATTAATATTAAATTTATTACTATTATTAACTTATTAATCTAAAGCTGAAAACATTAATAACTTTGTAAACTAATAAGAGAATCATTAAGGATGAATTCTAAATCAATCATCTGGTTTTTTCCAAGAAATAAATATGAACATTAAAGGGATGAAAAATACATAAGATAACTCACAAGTCAAAGGAGCACAAGCCACCAAAATTATGACACAAGAATCCCTACACATCACTTGTTATTCCATTCATTGATTGGCAAAAAATCTTCAAAATTACAGTGCTAAAACATGCTTCTTTCTAAACTCAACCAACAAAACCTTTACATTCAAAATCATCTCCTATATACAAAATATTGTTTCCATATCAAAAGAATTTGAAAACCACGTGTTCCCCAATAGATGGAACTGAAAAAACACTATTATGGAAACTAGGAAAGTATCTTTGACTATTACTTATAATCTTGCCTTTACACCTAATACATTGAACTTGTACAAAATATCATGAGTGAAGTGTTTACATAATAAAACATAAATAATGACATGAAAAAATCCTTCCTTAACCAACGCTAGGGTAAACAAATTCTATCCAAAAAGCTGACTGTAACTATGCATGACAAAATAGTGTTCTTTCTCTAACTAAATGGATGGATGCGCATTTGTCAAAATCTACTGGTGGATGACCTGCTAACTGTGATGAAGGTGTCCATGCCCTGTAAACATCAAAAACCTGCCAAAAATGCCTCTCTCAAGAAACCATAATAGCGTTGCTCACCCTGTGTGAAACATTGATGTGTAGCAACTGTCAACTTGTCTCTTCACTTGTTTTTGCTTCTTCAACTGCCTCAAGCAACAAATCTAACTTTCCTCTATCTTTCTATTGAAGTCTTTGTCATTCTTGTTGACGATATTCCTTCATTTTTATGAATTTCTTCTTCAATGTCCAGTGCTGCTTGAAGATGTTCTTTAGTTGCTTATGTAGAGGAAGTGATCTTCTCAACACGTATTTGGAATCATCCATGGCTGGTTGATAAATGCCCACAAGATCACCCCATTTTTTCCCGGCCTCTTTATCTTGTTGCTTAGGCTTAGCAATTTCATCTCGGGACTGTTTCAATTTCTTCTTCATTCTCATGAAGGTGAACTTCCCTTCATCCTCCTTCTCCTCTTGTATTGTCTTCTCTTCTTGGATTTGTAGCTTTTTAGATGAGGATCTTGTAACCCTGGCTACTAGTATTTCTTCCTTCTTAACCTCTTCCTTGATTACCTTTCCTTTTCCCTTGGATTTGACAACAACTTGTGTGGATTTAACCATAGGTAGGTCTTCACTAGATTGAGTTTTTTTTTCTAGGATGGTCTTCTTTAGTTGCCTATTTTCTTGTTGCAGCTGGGCTATAACTAAGTGAGCTTCTCTTAATTATTTCTCTAACTCCTTAAATTTCTTGTATTTCTCATCCATAGAACTTGTTTGTGCTTGAATTTCCTTAGGCTCAACAAGTTCTTCAGCTGGCTTCTCCAATGGTAACCTTTTGGTAGTTGCCTTTGTGAGTGGTTTTCTTGGCACTAGAATCTCCACTACCTTTGGTGAGAATTATTTTTTTTCACTTTTTCTTTAGAGATTGCTCAATTTTTGATGGATATATTTTCTTGATAGAACTCATTATGGGTGAAGAAGTAGTCTTAGTGGTGGATGAAGGAGTATCCCTGTAGCTTGATGTAATTCCAACAGATTGCACTGTAAACTTGGATGAGGTTAGAAAATCCTGCCATACCTGTCTCCTTTTTTGTATCTCTTCTAATACCAACAATTTTTTATTAATGAAAAATGAAGTTATCCTGAGTCAACCATGCTCTTCTTCATTCTCACTCTCTCAGCCATCCTGCCTAAACTCCTGAAGAGGTAAAAGGGTAGATTTAGGGTTTTTTCACCTAAGAAATGCATGAGGAGCCTGGAATGATATTGATAGAACCTGGTAAATATGCCTTCACACATGAAGTACCTCTAAATTACCTTGAGAAGCTTCCTATATGTTCCAATAAAAATTCACAATTCACTACAACACCAAAATCCTGGTTTTTATACTCTCATTTCATGAAATGTTTATAATGCTCCAACTCGAGAGGCATTCCTTTGAACCATTTATCCACCTCCAAAGGTATTTCTATGGTTGATGCTAAGGTGGATTCTAATATGATGAATTTCAATTCACCAACCTTTACTTAATCTCCATCAAAATTTAGGGAAAATCCTTTGGTCACCTCCACATTATACCCCTGTATTTTTTCACAGAATCTGACGTAACCTGTTTGCTCAAAGGCCATGCTAAGGTTAGGGTCTGAGTTGATAAGTGAGGGATATTGTGGTTCAAACCTGACAACCTCTCCTCCCTTTGTCTTTCTCTTATTCTTTGGAGTTTCCATTGCTAAAAAATAAGACTCTGAAGGTACAAAACGTGGGCTAGGGTTTGATGTTCTATCAAGGTTGGGACTTCAAGATAGAGTTGAAAATGATTTTCAAACCCTAGATGACTAAAACAATACAGAGAGACCACAATTTCTGACTAGTAATGGAAAGAGATGAAGATGCTTTGTTTTGGCCCATGCGTAGCACCCCAAACGCAGTGATAATGGGAAAAAAACTTCAATTGGCCAAAAGGAAAGCTCAAGATGCTTCTAAACTCTTAAGAATCCCTTATAATTTAAAATTTATTCAAATGAGGTGGACACACTGAAAATTGCAAGTTTTCAAGGCAACAAAATAGGTGGAAAAGAGCATTTTTTTTGTTCGCATCACCCGCTATGTGCAGCGTTAAGGAAATGGAAGGAGAAAGACCTGGAAACAACGATTAACTATGCTCCAAAGGATACTAAAAATTATTATAATTTTAAGCAATCACACTCATACAAAAAAGACATGGTTCAGAGATGGTTTGTTCAATCAAATAGGATGAAAATGGGGTGACTATGTGCATGCGCAACACCCATGCACAACGCCAGTGTGCGCAAAACTGTGTAAGTAAGATCTCATTATTTGTCTAATGGTTAACAGTGGTTTAAAAGAGGTCTCAATGTCCTTATTTTTAAGAACCCTAGCTAGCTTTTCAGTGACTCCTTGAATGTACGGAAGATACGCCCTCTTGCTGGTAACTTGTGTGTTTGTCATGGTTTGCTTGTCTTTATTTCTAGATCTGGCTTTACTAATGTTTTTTATGATGTCCAAATTTTTGTATCCAATGCTTTCAAATACCTTCTTTAAATATTTGATTTCTTCTTCTGTATGCGAGGTGTCAGATATTCTGAAAGCCCTTGTGAAAAGAGTCCTGAGAACACCCATTTTCTGAGCAGGGTGATGGTGTGAGTCGGCATGTAGATAGTTATCAGTGTGCACTTTCTTTCTGAACACCTTGTGTCCCAATGATCCATCTTCATTTCTTATGAGGAGAATGTCAAGGAATGGTATTTTGTTGTTTTCTTCAACCTCCATTGTAAACTTGATGT
This sequence comes from Pinus tabuliformis, assembly GCA_031772625.1. NCBI lineage: Eukaryota > Viridiplantae > Streptophyta > Pinopsida > Pinales > Pinaceae > Pinus > Pinus tabuliformis. The sequence continues at coordinate 1,311,607,342 of CM062804.1, forward strand.
CATTAGATATGTTGTTGAGGTGATCCAAAAAGTTACCTAATTCCTTGTCACCATGTGGCCAATTAACACTTGTGTCATCTACAAACCTAATCCAAAATTTAGGTTTTAATGGGAAAGTGTCAAGAGCTTTCTTCTCAAATTTCTCCATAAATAGGTTAGCTACTATGGGGGATAGCAGAGATCCCATAGCTACTCCAGTTGTTTGTTCAAAGAATTCACCTTGGAAGGTGAAGAAGGTGGAGCGCAGACATATTTCAAAGATTTTTGTCGTTTGAGGGTCAATGACTTCTTTTACGACTTGTACAACTTCCTCCAAATGGATCTTAGTGAATAGTTGGACAACGTCAAAACTTACAATCTTATCACCCGGTTCCACTTTTCCTTTTTGATGAATTCAACATAATGGTTAGAATCTTTGATGAATGAGCTAGTATTGCCCACCAAAGGGGCCAGGATTCTAGTGACATATTTTTCCAATTCATATGTGGGTGCTCCGATAGTGTTCACTATAGGTCGGAGGGGGGCACCATCTATGTGGATTTTTGGTGACCCATAAATTCGAGGGTTGATTTCACTATTAGGAGACAAGCACTTCTTCACTTTTAATCTAGGTTAGAGTCTCTAATGGATTTTTTAATAATTATGATGATTTTGGAAATGGGGTTATGTTTTAGCTTCCAATAGCTACCACTATTATAAAGATGATCTTTCATTTTGGTGGTATATTGTTAGGGTCCAACCCTAACCCCTTTATTTATGTAATAAACCCAATAGGGTCAAGTCATAGTCATAGTTAGTTAAAGAGTCAATAAAGCCTGTATTAATAATTGGAAGTGGTTGACCCACATTTAAGAAAGGGACCACAGTTAGTTGCAAATGGGCCACAATTAATAAATAAAGTAGTTAACCCATGTTATGAAAAGAACCACTAGTCATTATGTTGTTGAAGTACATTTAGCTATAAATAGTTGTAGTTACAAGGGGAAGATCATTGAGTATTATTTTGTAATTGAGCTCTGTGCTGCTGGAGTTTTCCCCCTCAAAGAGGCAAGTGAACATTGCTTTGATCTCTGAATAATAAAATAATTATTATTTTTCTCATTTTATTTTGTGTTTTTGGTTGTATTTCTTCACATATTTGGTATTTTGGAATTTCTCACAGGTCAAGAGCATAACAAATGGTATCAGAGCACTTTCCAAGGCTCGTGGTACCTCCATTTTTGGAAGATTTTTTTTTAGGCTAGAGACGTGTTCCGACGTCTTTAAACCACGGGATCTGTCATTGAGCGCATAAACCTGTGGATTTGGGGAGGCATGCATGCAGGAAATACAAGAGGTGGTCACGCATGTTGGACTCCCTTGTAACCCCTATCGGTACCCCTTCGAGTAGTAGCACATTAGACAGAACCGTGCACAGACTGCACTTCTACGTACCCTCTGGGTATATCAGAAGCCCCCTAGTCTCACCTAAAACCTCGCCTTAGATAAGTCATCGGCCGTATTGCTGCTTGACACTCGGGGAGATTACTGACACGTACAATAGGGTAGTCAGGTAGTATGACTAAGGGTACGATTGATCCTCCTTAGTTAGTGCCCTGAAAAATTGGGCCGAGTACTATTGTTGGACCCTTATGTATATTGCAATCTATAGCACCTGACACTCCTTTGTGACCATAGTTCCCTCGACTCTCTGAAGATCACCCATTATCTTATTTACCATATCAGATCCACCAGTTGGGGTTCTACCACTGCAGTATGATTCATATCTAGTAGTTGGGGTTCTGTCGTCACCACAACAATCAGATCCACCAGTTGGGGTTCTACCACCATAGTACAATTCCGATCTAGCAGTTGGTGTTTTTGTCGTCGTCGCACCAATCAGATCCATTAGTTGGGGTTCTGTTGCTGCAATCCAACTCACATTTAGTCATTGGGGTTTCGCAGGCAGCTCTGACCCTCTGCGCAGTGAGGCTTGTGGCTACTATAGTCTGAGCCTGATTTTCACAGGACATTGGGCAGGATCAAGTTTTCTGGAATTTGGCCACTGCAATATTGATCAGTGGGGAGTAAAACTCCGTTTAGAGTTAAAAAAAATATAAAAAATATCTAAGGCCTTCCCAGGACGCTTACAAGAGACTTATCCCATAAGATTCAAGACGACGAGCTGATCACAGTGGTACCATTCACTTGTCAGCTTCAATTTTCTGGTGGTCCAAAAAAAATTCGAGGTGACGTCAAGTGACCAAGATCTGTGTATGGTAGAAACTAGAGCTCAATTCATGGCCAATGAGAAGATCGAGTGCCTTGAAAAAAGGTTGGATACTTTCTAGGAATATCTGCAGAAAATTTCATAGTTCATTGAAAACGTCACTAAGAGTATGTCGGGGTTGCATCAGGAGGCACATAGTATTGATGAACACCTTGAAGGAGAATCTAGCCATCATATTCACTTCCATGGAAATCACCAACATTCCCACCCTCGGCCACCCAAGCTGGACATGTATAAATTTGATGGCTCTAATCCAATAGTATGGGTAGCACAAATGGAACAATAATTAACTCTGAATGATATCCGTGATGATCCAACTAAACTACATGTGGGAGCCCTTTAACTAGACCAAGAGAGATGGAAATGGTGGCAATGGCATGTGAAATGCTATCCCAGGAACATAACTTGGAAGGTTTTCTCAAAATCCCTTTGTGACCGCTTTGACAAAGAATCTAATTTTTTGGGCCGTCTTACTAAGCTCCGACAAATAGGCACAGTAAAGGACTACATTTCATCTTTTGAGACATTCGCCATCAGAACAGAAGGTCTAGGAGATGAATTCTACTTGGAATGTTTCATAAGTGGTCTCAAAGAAGCCATCCAAGCACATGTCCGGATGCACCACCTACCTACATGGATAAATGCTTACACAAAGGCTGTCAAAGTGGAATGTGCTTTAGAAACCCAGTCTACTCGTCCAAATTTCATAGCCAAGGGGTGCTCCACCTAGGCTTAGGGCCCTACCCAAACACTTAGGGTTTAAAAGGTGTCTCCAGCAGAAATGGCTGAAAGAAAAAAATAAGGATTGTGCTACTACTGTGATGACAAATACTCCCTGGTGCATCAATGCAAGGAACCAAAATTCTTTCAAATTGATGTTACTGATCACAGCTCATCTGAGGAAGCCCCACCCCTTGGGGGACCAAAGGATGAACTTGAGGAAACCTAGTCGAACAAGGATATCACAGCTACGCTAGATGAACCAATTATCTAACTACATGCTTTGGTGGGAATTTTTGCACCCCAAACTCTCAAAATGAGAGGCTTTCTTAAACATCGCCCAGTAGTAGTATTGATTGACAGTGGCAGCACTCATAACTTTATCCATTAGCGAGTCATCGAAGTTTTTCATTGTTTTGTAAGGGTAGTCTCTAATTTCCAGGTCCTTATTGTTGATGGGGGGACAATGAAATGTGAAGGCCGCTGTGAAAATATTAAACTTCAGATGGGAGACTACCACCTAAAGACCCACATGTTTTTTATTAACATGGTTAGTTGTGACATTGTCTTGGGTGTTGAATGGCTTCGCACACTAGGCCCAATCACAATGGATTTCCAGAAGTTATATATGAGCTTTAAGTAGAATGACCACATTCATACACTCCGTGGACTCTAGGTAGGTTCTCCTTCTATCATCAGCTTGCATTGAATGGAAAATTTGTTGAAAAAGGGCCATCATGGAGTCATCACCCAGTTTAATGCCATCCAGGCCATAGAATCCACCACTCGTCATATTCATCATGAGATGCAACAGGTCTTAAACCGCCACCAACAGGTATTTGACAAACCTAAAGAGCTTCCACCCTCTAGAGGGGAACATAATCATAGCATCACTTTGGTCCCAGGGGCACAGCCGCCGAATGTGCACCCATATCAATATCCTTTCGTCCAAAAGAATGAAATTGAAAAAATCATCAAGTAACTCCTTGAATCCGGTGTTATTCATCCTAGCATCAGTTCTTATTCATCACCAGTGGTCATGGTGCTCAAGAAAGATGGGGAATGGCGCATGTGTCGAGACTTTTGAGCCCTCAACAAGCTCACTGTCAAAAACAAATTCCCTATTCCGGTTGTTGATGATCTTCTTGATGAACTACATGGTGCTCAATTCTTTACTAAGCTAGATCTTTGCTCTAGCTATCACCAAATAGCTAGACATTCCCAAGACTACTTTCCAAACTCAGGAAGGCGATTATGAATTCTTGGTCATGCCATTTGGTCTCTGTAGTGCCCCATCTACTTTTCAAAGCCTCATGAATCACCTGTTGAAACAATATCTCCGAAACTTTGTCCTCGTTTTCTTTCATGACATTCTCATCTACAACCTAAACTGGGAAAAACATCATCATGTAGACCTGATCTTGCAACTACTCTGGAATCACAAATTATTTGTCAAATTTTCCAAGTTCTCTTTTGGTGTGGAAGAAGTTGAGTATTTGGGACACATTGTGGCTCGTGAAGGTGTCAGGGTTGATCCCAAAAAGATACAGGAAATGCAAGACTAGCCCCAACCAAAAACCTTGAAGAGATTGAGGGGATTCTTAGGTCTCACTGGCTACTATCCCAAATTTTTCCACAATTGTGGTTGCATTGCTAGACCCATCACTAACCTTCTCAAGAAAAATTCATTCCTCTGGACTGATGTAGCACAAAAAGGATTTGTCACTCTAAAAAATACCATGTGTTCCACTCCAGTATTGGCGCTACCCGACTTCACCAAATCTTTTGTCATTGAATGTGATGCTTCAGGTACTAGTATTGGTGTTGTCTTAATGTAGGAAGTTCAACGCTTGGCTTTCACCAGCCAACAACTGAGTGGGAAACATCTGGGACAATATACCTATGAGAAAGAGATGATGGCCATCTTACATGTAGTAGATACCTGGCGACCATACTGATTGGGGCAGCGTTTCCAAATCTTCACAGACCATCAAAGCCTCAAATATTTTTTGGAGAAACATCTATCCTCGCCACAGCAAAATAAATGGCTGGAAAAAATGTTGGGATATGATTATTATATAATTTACAAGAAAGGGTGTGACAATGTAGTAGAATATGTTTTATCATGCTAATTTGGGGATGAAAGGACCCTACTATCAATCTCTCTTCCCATACCAGATTGGATTGAAGAAGCCCACAAGGAATGGTTTTCACACCCCTCTCTCCCCCAACTCATTAATAACTTGAGAGCATATCCTAATTCCTCAGTTGGCTACTCTTGGAAAGATGATATTCTTCACTACAAGGATTGAGTAGTTATATCGCCGACATCCACCCTCAAAACTCGCATTTTGGTAGAGTTTCACTCATCTCCCACTACAGGGCATGCAGGCTTTTAGAAGACTTATGCTCGCACTCATCGTTCCTTCTTTTGGACAGGCATGAAAACTGAAATTCTTACTTTTGTAGCTGAATGTGATGTGTGTCAATGCCACAAAGGAGAAGCCATCAAGTTACCGGGAATCTTACAACCATTGCCAATCCCTGCCTCCATTTGTACGAATATTTCTATGGATTTCATTATTGGTCTCCTGAAGTCGAGAAACAAATCAATCATCATGGTGGTTGTGGAAATACTTTATAAATATGCTCATTTTTACGCTCTACCCCACCCATTTACCCCCACTTTGGTGGCTGAAGATTTCATGGAATAGATCTTCAAACTACATGGCATGCCAACTTCCATTGTATCTGATCGTGACCCAACTTTCACCAGCACATTTTAGCAAGAAATTTTCAAGCTACAAGGAACCCAAATCCAAATAAGTACTTCCTATCATCCCTAAACTGATGGTAAAACTGAAGCAGTCAACAAATGTTTGGAGACATACCTAAGGTGCTTCACTTCAGAAAAGCAACATCAATGGGTACAGTGGCTACCTTTAGTTGAATGGTGGTATAATACTAACTATCATGAAGCCACGAAGATGACTCCATATGAAGCATTGTATGGCTAACTCTCACCTTCACCTATTTCTTATATCCTAGATGCTCTAAGGTGAAAGTAGTTGATCAACTCCTACAGAACCGTGCCACCATGCTAGCTCAGCTTAAATATAATCTCCATCAAGCTCAAAATAGAATGAAGAAATAGGCAGACCAACATCGTTCAAAGCACACATTTGAAGAAGGGGATCAGGTATTCCTGCAGTTGCAACCATATAAGAAAACGTCGCTCAAAGAAAATGGCTGCTAGAAATTAGCTCCAAAATTCTACGGACCTTATCAAATACTTCAGTGAATTGGAGCATTAGCCTACAAGTTAGCCTTGCCACCAACTTCAAAAATCCATCCATTCTTCCATGTATCATGCCTCAAGAAAGTGATGGGGAACAATTGCATAATTTAAACCAGTCTACCTGAGTTGGATTAAGAAGGTTCACTCTGGCTCCAACCTGAATAGGTCCTCGATACTCGTGAAAGACATCTACATAGCCACACGATCAAGGAAGTCCTCATCAAGTGGAAAGACACCTCTCTGGAAGATGCGACCTAGGAATCAGCCACTATTCTTCAACAGTTTTCGCAGCTTTAGCCTTGAGGACAAGGCTGCTTTTGATGAGGGAGGACATGTTAGGGTCCAACCCTAACCCCTTTATTTATGCAATAAACCCAATAGGGTCAAGTCATAGTCATAGTTAGTTAAAGATTCAATAAAGTCCGTATTAATAATTGTAAGTGGTTGACCTGCATTTAAGAAAGGGACCACAGTTAGTTGCAAACAAGCCATATTTAATAAATAAAGTGGTTAACCCATGTTATGCAAAGGACCACTAGTCATTAGGTTGTTGAAGGTTATTTAGCTATAAATAGTTGTAGTTAGAAGGGAAAGATCATCGAGTCTTCTGTTATAATCAAGCTCTGCTCTGCTGGAGGTTGTCCCCTCAAAGAGGCAAGTGAACATTGCTTTTATATGTGAATAATAAAATACTTGATGTTTTTCTCATTTTATTTTGTGTTATGGGTTGTGTTCGGTCGCTAGGGACCTTATGCAAGAAGATGACTCTCAGAATGAGCACATTATCTATTATGTCAGTAATAACCTCGTAGGTCCCCATATGAACTACTATCATGAAGAGAAGTTGGCATTGGCCATCGTGTTCTCTATCTAGAAGCTCCATCACTATATCCTTATGTGTACCACTAGGGTCATGAAAAACTCCAACCTCATGACCTTCCTATTGAGTTGACGAATCATTAATGGGAGGTATGCACGTTGGATTGTCATCTTCTAGGAATTTGATCTTGAGTTTGTTACACCTAAGAGTAATAAAGCTTTGGCCCTTGTCAAACTCATTTATGAACTACCCACTAGTGCACGTGATCCGTCAGTTAATGAAGAGATCCCCAATGAACACTTGTTCACCATCACTTCGGATGATTCTTGGTACGGGGATATTCTCACATATTTGTGAACTGATAAATTCCCCCCCCATCTCACCCGTGATGATTGATAATGAATTCTATACCAAGCCCCTCACTATCTTCTCACTGGTGATGATCTTTATCATCGTGATGTGGATTCTATCCTTTGTCATTGTCTCACCCATCTTGAAGCATAACACATGCTTAATTCCTATCACTGTGGCCATTGTGGTGGTCACCTCTACGATATGACATTGCTCAAAAAATCACGCGCTCTAGTTACGTGCTAGTTACTTTTGGCCTTCTCTCTTTAGCGATTACATTGAGGTAGTCAAACACTGCTCCAAATACCAACATTTTTCCCCAAGGGTAAGAGCCCCACTGGCTCCCCTCCATCATGTCATCGCAACTGGTCCTTTCTACAAATGGACCATTGATTTTATGGAGTGTCTACCACCATCTGTTAATAACCATAAGTATATTATCGTGGAAGTTGACTATTTTACCAAATGGGCTGAGGCCATGCCAATGTTCAACAACATGGTAGCTATCGTGGCCCTTTTCTTTTTTAACCATGTTATCACTTGATTTGGAGTTCCAAAACAATTCGTCTCTAACCATGGCCAACATTTTGAAGACGAGATATGGCGTGAGTTATCCTCTTTGTTGGGCTTACAATGCCAATATTCATCGTCTTATTACCCCCAAGGTAATGGACAAGTTGAAGCAGTCAACGATATTCTCAAAATGATGCTTCAAAGGACAGTGAATAAGCACAAGACCAAATGGCACCTTATGCTCTTCCTAGCTTTGTGTGCCTATAGAACTTCTGTTAAAACCGTCACCAGGTTTACTCCTTTCCACCTTGTTTTTGGCGAGGAGGCAATCTTACCAATCAAGTGTGAGATCCCTTCCCTTCAACTAGCTGTCGAACTTCTCCCTGACACCCAAACATTATAACAAAGACTTATCATGCTTGAGCATGCCTCTGAAGACCGCGTGTTTCTTTGCAAACCATTCAAGCAGCCAAAAAGTGAACCAAAGCCTAGTATGACCGAAAAGTCAACCCTCATGCCTTCCACATAGGTGATCTTGTTTTGGTGTATGACCAAGCCCATGATACTCTGGGACATGGGAAGTTTGAAACCTTATGGCTAGGACCTTACATCATTTGTAATGACTTAAGAAAGGGGGAATATCTCCTCGAGGATTTTGAAGGCCAACTCCTACCTAATCCTCACAATGCACTCTACCTTAAGAAATTTTTCGCATAACATATCCCATCGACTTGAACGTATTTATTTCTATCATGCATTTAGGTAGGTTGCATCATCTCATAAATTGTCCTTTTCACCTTTCAGATGGATCCATCATCCACACTGTATATCAGTTATGCCGACAGTGCGAATCTTCATGGTCCCCACAGAGCCTATTCTGTGTGGTAGCATCATCAAGTCACCCTTGTTTAGAGCATCCTCAATGAGTCACCTTTGCATCCACGGAGTCTATTTTGCATCCCATGATATCATGTCACATTATTACATCCATCTTTGCATACCATTCATCCTGCGTTTCCCATTTTTACTTTTAGTCATACTATCCACCATCCCCTTCAGAGTCGAGTCAGTCACTGCTAGGTCAACCGTGCACTTTATGCTCTGACAAGGGAAGTCATCTGTTTTTCCCTTAGTCCCATTTTCCGTATTTTTCCCAGTGTCAGTCCATCAGTCACAATACTATTCTCCCTCATGCCTTAATTGGGGATCCTAATTTCCTCACCTATGGCAGGCCCTATTCTGTCGACATTAGCACATCTATTCCAGAAGAACGACCTAGAGGGTAGTGTATCTTGGTTCCATATTCCACTCTTGTTAGATGCCTCAGATCAAGCAAATGGAATCATCATTACCCTTTGACTTGGATGTTTCAAGCTCGTGATTCATACACTTGATGGTCTAGTGATGCAACATATTGTACCAGTGATTCCTGGGTGTGTGTGAGATGATTTAGACCTCATGAGGGGCTAGCCCTTTAGGTAGCCCCCCACATGCCCAGATGACTTCATATTATTCTACAACCTCATATTCATTTCCATAGATTTGATGGGTTTGGTTCCTTCCGCTTGCAGCGTTCATAACATGCATGTCTCCTTCAGATGATCCATTCAGTTTTGTAGAGCCCTTTCTTGTTCAGCAGAGCTTCTTTGGTTGTTCTACCTGATGAGCCCCAATTTTTGGTACAATTTGGGCTCATTTGGCCTACTTGCTTTGCTCAAACCATTCACTTTTTACTGCTTATGCATGCATTTCTTAGTTTGTTCGTGTTGTTTGTAGGAACAAGGGTAGACACTTTATCTACGTGACTAATGCATGGTGATTTCAGGTTTTTGGCATTAAAAGGGAGAAAAACAACAAAAAAGGAGACAAGGAGACAATGAGGTGGCACTGCTGGTTTTTTAGGAGAGGATGTCCACGGTCTTGGGGACCTTCCTCGTGATTCCCACCAAGAACTCCGAGCTCCAATCCATCTCCCCACCGAGCTTAGGAGCAGCCAGCTGTTCTACAGGAACAGCAGTTATAACTGTTCTACAGGAACAGTAGTTATGACTGTCCTACAGGATCAGCAGTTAAACTTCAGATTGGACAGCCGAGCTCCTAAAATCAAGGACACTTGTTGGATGCTCGTTTTTGCATAAATACTGAGGTCGTAACCTTGGATAGAAGCTTTTTGAACCTTGGCATTACTCTTGTAATTGGATAGTACGAGCTAGAGCTCAGTCTTTGTTTCTTTTTGTAAGCCAATTTGGCATGACATCAGATTATGAATAAAGAAGGCAGATTTTGATCTAGTTCTGAGTTTTCTCAAGGAGCTATAGCTCTCAGGTTAGGGCCCAACCTGAGAGCAATAGATCTCCTCAGTGTTGTAATGTGTTTGCATTTCGTTCCAGCACTTTAGTTCATTGCTTTACCATGCAATTCGAAATTACAGGTTTGCTGAGTTAGGTTTTATGAGATTGAATGAGTTTAGCTTATGGTTGAATTGCTTTCGGTTGTTTAGTTAGATTAGCAGGTTGATAATACATTGGAGCTCCAGCAAAAAAGGTTGAGGAAGTCTCCACTGCCATCTCTGTTTGGAGATTGGAGTGCAGCCTATACCAGCCACAAAAATACGCAGTTCTTCACTTTATACATGCTGCAACATAGTCTCGTTTATGATAGATCTTTCCATGCACTTCACTCTTGCACCATACACCTTCATCACCGCTTCATGCACATTCCTCTACACGCTTTATATTGTTGTTCATTGAGTTCAGGTAGCTTAGGTTAATGAATTTTCATCTTGGTGACAGTCATAAGCCATTTGTTTTATTTACACTGCTTTTCATCGTTCTATTACCCCCTTCTTCGTCTTGATCACGCATACAACCACACCCTTGACCTCTGCTCCGCTCTGTTATCTCCCAAACTCCTCCACTCCTCATGTAACTTCATTCTTTAGGCATTTTGTTGTTATAACCTTCCATCCATCAACCCACTTCATACACTCGTTCTCCATCCTACTTCTCCACTCCTGAGCCATCACCAGCTTTATTCCTACCTTGCACATCTCCCCCTTCCATTTCATCACTCCACCATCACTTCAAACACCCACGGTAGGTCATCCTGTAGCAATTTGTAGACTTCCTGTAGAAACCCCTGCGTTTCCTGTAGAATCCCCTGCAGACATCCTGTAGGAGGCCACTCACTCGGTTGTTGAGCCTCTGAACGTGAGGAACCTCTATGGACGGATGCTAGGGATCTCTGGGAACCTCTCCTAGCCTCCCCAACCTTTCCCAAGCTTTCCTTCCTTCCACATCACATCTGCACAACCAAACCCTAATAAGCACAAAATCACAATCACTCCATCCACTTAAAGAAAAAATACAAAAACATGTCTTTTAAGCTACAAGTAGATTAGATTCATGCATTTTCACTTATTAGAAGTAATGGCATCATTGGTAGAAGTTTCCTTCACATTCTTTGCATCATAGAGGTTAGACTAGTTAAATTAGGGTTTCCATGTTTTGATTTGATTTCAGTTCATTTTTTCCAAGTAGATTAGTCTTCTTTGAGCTAGCTTTCGTCCATCATTTAACAAGCTTCTTCTGAGAGCCTATAGAAGTTGGCTTGAGCCCTAGCGGACTTGTGCCAGCTGACCAAGTGACAGCTGCGACAAGAGCTAGTACTTGTGCATACAGCACTGTCGCTTCCAAGTTTGTACGAACTACCAGGTTGATAAAATTAAGAGACAGGAAACCCCAGGAGTTGTAGCATTATTGCTACAATACTGGAGCTCACCATCTTTTTGGCGTCATTGCCGGGGAAGCGTCAGAGTATTAGCAATTGTTGCTTTTCTTCTAATTTCTTACTCTTACCTTCTGCTAGTAGTTTACTTCATTTCCATTCTGCAAAAGTAGCATAGCATTTCCTGCTTTCATAGATTAGCATTTCCTGCTTTCATAGATTAGCATTTCCTTTCTGCAAGCGTAGACTAGCATTTCCATTCCTGCAATTTCATTTGAGCAAAGTAGATCAGTCCTTTCCTGCTTTCAGTTAATTTTGCATCTTTCATAGATAGTTGTAGATAAATCTGTCTCAGTTTTGCAGGTACCAAAAGAAAAGCAAAGAAAAAGCAATCAAAGAGAAAAAAGAAAGTCTTTTCCATTTCATTCCTCGTAGGAACCGAGATAGATTAGGCAAATTCCTACCAAACACCCCCACCACATCTCTGAGTCACCCTTCTCTCCTCTTTGGTGACAGTGACCCAGAAGAGCCTATAGGTGAACATCCTGAGATATCCAAAGATCCTATAGTAGAAGAAGAGTTAGAGACTACTCCATTTGAAGCTATGGCTGATAATAGAAGAGAAGATGAGAGAATAGAAGGTGCCTTCCCCATCCGAGAGACCAATGGAGAGATGAAAATGAAAAACATTAGCCCCTCCGCCTTACCTCACTTCCATGGGTTGACCACTGAAGATCCAGATACCTTCCTGTTTGAGTTTACTGTCCTTTGTAGAACCTATGACTATACTGAAGATGAGCAAAAGTTGAAACTTTTCCCTTCCACTCTCAAGGATGCAGCACTACGCTGGTTCATGGGTTTACCTGGGAATAGTATCACTACTTGGGCTCAGATGCAGCAAGCTTTCAACACCAAGTACCGAGATTACTGTAGTTCCAAGGAAACAAAGGGGGAAATCTTTCGGATGTCCATGGGAAATGATGAGTCCTTAGAGGATTATGAGGAGAGGTTCCAACTAAGCTATAAGCGGGCCAGATGCACACTTGACCCTGAATCCCTCAAGTTGGTCCTACTCCGAGGAGTCCCTGAAGACCTCTTAGATACCCTTCACATGTTAGCTGGGGGGGGACATTTACCAACTGCCTTATGAGGACATCAAGACTGTGTTTAGAAACCACTCCAGGGCAGCTCGGAAACGAGGTAGAGGAAACCACCTCTCAACTAGTGTCCCTTTCTCGAAACATGAACTTGCAAACCAATTAGAAGATCTTAAGAGTGAGGTGAGACAAACCATTGCCATGTAGCTTGATACATTCAGGATTCAGCAAAAGAAAGAAGAGGCTGAGAGAGCCTTGGCTGTCTTCTGTCCTAGGTGCAAAAGGAGGCACCCTAAGAACGAATGTCCATTGCATTCGGTTGAAGTGTGTTTCGTTTGTGAGGAGGACCATCCCACAAATCAATGTCCAACCTTACCTGGGTTTAAAGCCATGTACCAAGGGACCGAAGCTCCCACAGAGCCTCTCTATTACCTCAACCAAAGGAGGCCACAAGGATCTAGACCTTATCAGCAGGGGATGCAAGGGGCATCTCAAGCTTATTACAACCCCAACCAGTCAACTCCTATGCCTTCCTGGGGTCCCCCTGCTCATCCTTCATGGTCCATGCCTCCTCCATGGTCTTATCCACCTCAGTACCCCACTCAACCTACTTCTCATCCATATCACTCACATACCCAGCCACAGCCTCAATGGAATGCACCTCAATCGGGGTGGAGGCCCCAATACAACACTCCTCCTGCCATTTTGCCTCCACCACCAGTTCAACCTCAACCATTACCTCCTGCTCCTCCAAGGCAACCTCAAATGCCTGCTCAACCGAACCCGAACCCCAACAATAGACAGGCCCAACAGGTATACACTGGGGAAACCTCATGCCCTACCTATACTGTGGAGATCCAGGAGATCAACCTTCGATCTGGAAAGATTCTACCAGATCGCCAACCTCCTCCCCCAGAGGATGAGGAAGATAAACAGGAAAATGAACCAAAGGCTATTCCACCCTTTCCTGAGAGACTAACAGCCACCACACAACCTAACCCAGAAGAAGATGAGCTTTTGGGTGAGCTCAAGCAGTTGTGTGTAAAGATCCCACTTCTCCAAGCCATCAAGGATGTGCCAATATATAACAAGCTGATTAAGGAGAAGTGTTTCAAACACCCAGGCAGACGGAAGAAAGATGCCTCAACTATCAATGTCATAGGACAACTGTCTGACCTTATGCTAGGACAAGTCATCTGCCCAAAGTACCTAGATCCTGGAAGTCCTGTAGTAGATGTTCACATCAATGGCACCATTTTCCCCCACACCTTGATTGATCTGGGGGCGGCCATCAATGTGATGACCAGGGATACCATGCTTAAACTCAATCTTCAGGGTTCCTTGAGGAAGACCTCGACAGTACTGCAATTAGCAGATCACTCCACCGTGACTCCCGAAGGGATTGTGGAAGATGTCATGGTCTCCATTGATTCTTGGGAATACCCTGCAGACTTCCTGGTTCTGCAAACCAAAGGCCAAGCTTACTGGGTATCCTCTCATTTTGGGAAGGCCTTGGTTGGCTACTGCAGATGCTTACATAAGTTGTCGGGCAGGAAACATGACCATCAAAAATGGTCCCATGTCCAAGCAGCTAGTCCTATACCCTCGTGCCCAACCTTCTTTAGAGCATGATTTACCACTCTGGTTGGAAGAGGGAGAAGAAGACGAGGTGTACTCAGCACCTCTGTGCACCTTAGATACCACTAGAAAAGACCCCCCAACCGAGGACGACTTGATCGAGGCCTTGATCCAGAATCCACCTTCCAGTGCACTACCCTTAGAGGAATTGGTGGAGGATGCCCAAGCTAGCACCTTAGTGGATCTCTGTACCACCAACCCTGTTACTCCCAGAGTCAAGAATGTGGAGTTCGGCCCTGAGAAAACATTGAAGATCAGCTCCTCCCTATCTCCTTCCCAGGAAAAGGAGCTGTGTAGTCTGTTGGCCAACCACCTAGATGCTTTTGCTTGGAGCTATAAGGAAATGAAAGGAGTCCATCCTTTGGTCTGTACCCATCATATATACATCAAGGAGGATTGTAAACCGGTTAGGCAACCTCAGAGGAGAATGAATCCAGCCCTTAAAGACATTGTCAAGGAAGATTTGCAGAAACTGTTGGATGCCGGATTCATCTACCCCATCTCAGATAGTGAATGGGTGTCCCCTCTAGTGTTGGTTCCCAAGAAAAATGGGAAATGGAGAATCTGTGTGGACTACCGAGAACTGAACAAAGCTACCAAGAAGGACCATTTCCCTCTACCTTTCATAGATCAAGTGTTGGATGGACTGGCAGGAAAGAAGTTCTTCTCTTTCCTGGATGGGTTTAGCAGGTACAATCAAATCCAAATCAGCCCGGAAGACCAAGATAAGACCACCTTCACTTGTCCTTGGGGTACCTTTGCCTATCGAGTCCTTCCCTTTGGGCTATGCAATGCTCCTGCTACCTTTCAGAGAGTTGTCTTGAGCATCTTCTCGGAGCTGGTCCATGATTCAGTGGAAATATACATGGATGACTTTACTCCTTATGGGGCCAACTTCCAGGAAGCATTGTCCAACCTGGGGAAAGTCCTAACCAAATGCACCGAGATGAACTTGTCCCTTAGTCCTGAAAAATGTGAATTCCTAATGACTGAGGGGACCGTGCTAGGCCATACCATTTCTTCCCAAGGATTACAAGTGGATCCTAACAAAATTGCTCTCATCAAGAGGGTTCCACCTCCTCAAAAGGTAAGGGATGTCCGGAGTTTCTTGGGATTAGCAGGATACTACCGGAGATTCATTAAAGATTTCAGCAAGCTAGCCTCGCCATTGTTTGGTTTGTTGGCAAAAGATGTGGAGTTTAAATGGACTGACGATTGTCAGAGGGCTTTAAATGAATTGAAGGACAAGTTGGTGTCAGCCCCAATCCTGAGAGGTCCAAACTGGGCCCTACCTTTCCACATCCACACTGATGCCTCGAACAAAGCCATAGGTGCAACTTTAGGACAAGTTGAGCAGAAACTTCCATATGCCATTTACTTTGTTAGCAAAAACTTGTCCAAAGCTGAGCTGAATTACACTGTAACCGAGAAGGAATTCTTGGCTGTGGTCCATGCATTGAACAAGTTCCGACATTATATTACTGGTTACCAGACCTTTGTACATACTGACCATGCTACTATTAGATATTTGATGAATAAACCAGATGTGAATGCTCGTATTATTAGATGGTTACTTTTATTGCAGCAGTTTGATCTAACCATTGTTGATAAACCAGGTAGAGAAAATGTTGTTGCTGACTTTTTATCTAGATTGGATTTGTCTGCAGATGAGGATGGAACAGTGGACGATCAGATGCCTGATGAACATCTGTTTTCTATTTCAGTACTCTCTCCATGGTTTGCTGATATAGCAAACTATCTTGTTTCAGCACAGTTCCCTCCACACCTATCTTCCAGAGAGAAGAGCAGAATCATCAGAAAAAGTGCCTCATTCACTTGGATCGGGGGCAATCTGTTCAAGCTTGGCCCCGATCAGATCTTAAGGCGTTGTGTAAGGGAGGAGGAAGTCTTTGATATCCTCCTCACTTGTCATGATGGGCCTTGTGGAGGGCATTTTGCAGCAAAGAGAACTGCCTTCAAGATCCTGCAGGCAGGCTACTATTGGCCCACACTTCATCAAGATGTCAGAAGATATGTCAGTCAGTGGGACCAATGCCAAAGAATGGGGAAACCAACCCAAAGGGATGAGATGCCTCTCCAACCTCAAGTGACTCTTGAGCCATTTGAGAAGTGGGGCATGGACTTTGTGGGCCCAATCAACCCCTCTTCGAGGCAAAGGACTTACATCATTGTGTGTACTGACTATTTGACAAAGTGGGCAGAGACCAAAGAAATCAAAGCAGCAACAGAAGAAAAGGTGGCCGAGTTCCTAAGAGAGAACATCTTCTATAAGTTTGGCTATCCAAGAGAGCTGGTCACCGATCAAGGGAGCGAGTTCACCTCCAACCTGGTTGAAGATCTCCTAGCTCATCACAAGATCAAGCACAGGACTTCCACCCCTTATCACCCTCAAGCAAATGGGCAGGTGGAAGTCACCAATAGAGCATTAGAAGGGATCTTGACTAAAGTGGTGAGCAGCAGCAGAAAGGACTGGGCAGATCACCTGGTAGAAGCCACATGGGCCTACAACACCACTTGGAAGACCACCACCGGTTTCACACCATATGAGCTGGTCTATGGGAAGAAAGCTTTGCTGTCCATTGAGTTTGAATACAACACCTTGAGGATGGCAGCTCAGCTGGACCTAGATCTCAGCCATGCTCAACAAGAAAGGCTGCTGCAGCTGAATGGCCTGGACGAGCACCTCATGCAGGCCCTCCTTCACTCAGAAGTGGTTCAACTTCAGAGGAAGGTGTGGCATGACCAACATCTCCATGACAAGCAATTTCAGCCGGGAGATTGGGCTTTGTTGTATGATTCCAGATACAAAGATTTCAAGGGGAAGCTAAGAACCAGATGGCTAGGACCATATACAGTGGAGAAATGCCATGACAATGGATCTATCCTCATTCGAACCATTGATGAGGAAGCCATTCCCATGCTTGTCAATGGGCATCGATTGAAGATCTACAGGAGACCTCTCTCAAGACAAGAGTTTATCAAAACTATGGAGAAATCTGTATTGGTCATAGAGAAGGGTTCTGCCTCTGCCTCTGGCACACCCTGAAAAAATATCTGAAAAAAAAAATAAAAATAAAAAATAAATAAATAAAGATCTTTGGGTGAAAACCTCTCTGAGGCGCTCAAGGCAGGTAGTAGGGGTGAAAACCTCATTGAGGCGATCCTATTGCTTTTGTTTTAAAAAAAAAAAGAGAAAAGGTGAAAAGATCCTTGAGTGAAAACCTCTCTGAGGCACTCAGGGCAGATGGCATGGGTGAAAACCTCTTTGAGGCGCCCCTGTCATCTTTCAAAAAAAAAAAAAAAGAGAAGAAAAAAAAAAAGAAAAAAAACAATAAGCAAAATATGGTAAAAATTGCATGCAGGTTGCAGATGCTCTATGGAGAAGAGGAAGCCCTTCAACTCACAGCCAAGGGTCCTTATCATGCTGTCAAGGAACCTCATCAGTACCTCCTCCAAGAGCACCCATGTTTTTTCCAAGGTATGTGCAATTTTATCATGGTTTGAATCTTCTACAGGAAGCTGCTGTCTTTCTACAGGAAGGCGCAGTCTTTCTACAGGAGGGCACAGTCTTTATACAGGAAGGCGCGGATTTTCTACAGGAAAGTGCAGACTTTCTACAGGAAGGCTGAACTTTCTACAGGAAGCTCTGTGTCTACAGGAAACTTCCTGTAGGAGTTTTGGACGGCCAGAATTCATCTTAAAAAGAGATTTCGCGACCATGGATTGGTTTGGATGCATGCAAGCCTCTGTTGGCATCCTTGCACGTTGCTGTCACCATGCTCCACCACCCGTGTCAACATGCGGCCAAGTCCCTGCACAAACAAAGAAAATCTATGAGTTCTCGCGGGAAAGCCATTTCCAAAGATTAACAAATGATGGGATCTCATACCACATGCATCAAGAGCTCCGGGATTGTGATCGAGAAGCCAGAACCGCCATCGTGCAGCATGCACCCAAGGAGAAAGGACTGTTACGAGACCCCTCGCGGGGATCCTGTAGCAGTTCAACCTGCTCGAGTGGATTTTCTACAGAACCGCCATCCGAAATGAAACGCGGGCGCATGCAAGCAAAACCACCCACTCCAGCGTTGGCAGCTTGTAACCACGAGCTTCCGGGTCTGTGTAAGTCGCACGCAGCAGGTAGATCCGCTCACCATCGTCCAAGAACTGGAAAAATCGTGTGCAGCCACACAGGTAAGTGTCTCCACCCTACCTTCCATCAAATCGCATGAATCTAACTTTGAAATTGTTTGCAAAGCATAAAATTGAATGGTTGAGCAGCCGTATGGCCAGCGACTGGCCACGTCGGCTAGTTAAAGTGTAACTGGATGTTTGGGTGGCGGCCACGACAAAGAGAATGAACGGCATGCACGTGGGAACACTCTCGTCAGAAGCATGAGTTTAACAGGAAAGGCGGCGGCAAATCTGTGGGAATGAATGCAGCAGCAAGTGAATACGCAGGCGGAGGATGGATGACGTCGCCCAACGGTCCGGTGGGGACAGCTCATCCCCCGCGCCACGGATTGCGCCGATTCAAAATCCAATCGGCTAAATCGTGCGCATGCATTTATCAGCAAACACTTCAACTCGGATAGCTATTCTGATCTCCTCTGCACTTTGATACGCCGAGTTGTTGGCTACCAGAACGCTGGTCAAGCACACCGTGAGCGCAGCCAACTACAGTCCTCCCCGAGAATTGCGCACGGCTTCTACAGGAACGCAGTTCTACAGGAACGCAGTTCTACAGGAGCACAGTTCTACAGGAACGCAGTCTACAGGAACGCAGTCATCTACAGGAAAGCGGGTGCCTCGCGAAAAAAGGTGGCCAATGAAGGAGGTAACCCTGAACTCTTAATGTAACTGGTTATTAGAAGTGGCAAGACCATCGTCCACGGTCGGGTTATAAAAATATTGGTGGAATTGTTGTTTGCTGTGCCGTTGCTACCATTCTACAGGATGTTGGTATGAGTAGTCTGTGTTGAAATTTTGTATGTGCATGCTCTGTCTTCATAGACCAAATCCCTTTTGCATCTGCCACCTTTTGTTAAAACTACCGTGTTCATCATGCCGGGTGGGTTTATAAAGACGAGAGCCCACGGATTCAAATAAACTAAGGAGAAAAAGTACCGGCAGTGTAGAGCTCTTCACCAGAGCACAATGGATGCCTTTTTGTGATAAGCTGCAGGGCTACGATGATGAAGTAGCCGAGGAATTCTTGCAGGCTTTGAAGCCTAAATCCCAGACACTGGCCACAGTAAGCTTCAGAGGTCTAAGCCTCCAACTCACCCCAGAACATATCAGTCGGATCACAGAACTTCCTATGTGTCTGCCGTGGGATAAAGAGGAGAGAAAGCTGAGTCAGCAGGCAAAGAAGGAATTCTTTCCACCTGAGGAAGAATTCTCGGAGGATAAAAACGGGGTGAGAAGAACGAGTCTATCACCACCTTGGAATGAAGTCAGTTTGCAAATCATGAAATATATTACATGTGAAGGCCGGTTTCAACAATCGTGTATGCATATCACTTTCGGTTACTCACTGAGTTGAGGCACCGAATTGACCTTCCTATAGAGCAAAAACTGAGCATCCCTATTATCTCCTGCAGTCCCTAATGGAGTGTGCTACAAAGCTAAGAGAGGGCATACCTGATCAGATAGCCCACCATGGGTTAATAAAGCTGCTTGTGGAAGATGCATTGCACTCTTATAAGGTCCCCCTCTCATGGGAATCCTTCCGCAATTTGACCAAGATGGGGATATGAAAATGTTGATCGAAGAAACGGTTCCTCTAGCAGTGAGGAACACGAAGCAGTGGCCGAAGAACAAAGGAAGAAGCATGAGGAAGAGAAGGACCAAGAAAAAGGTGGCACACCTATCCTGTCAGCAAGGGAAAAGAGGATGAAGAGCAGAATGGACAAAGCAGAGGTGGCCCACGTCAGCCCAAGTACCTCAACAGCACCTACACCCAAAGTAAAAAGCAAAACTCAAGTAGGCAAGCAAGCGGAAGTGGAGACACCTGTGTCTACAGGAAAGCAAAAACAGGCTTCTACAGGAAGCCCGAAAACACAAACTCAGGCTTCTACAGGAAGCCCAAAAATCAGTGAAAAACAGGCTTCTACAGGAAGCCCAAAACCAAAAACAAAGGCTTCTACAGGAAGCCCGAAGATCAGTGAGGAGCAGGCTTCTACAGGAAGCCCAAAAGAAAAGACCAAGGCTTCTACAGGAAGCCCGAAAATCGTTGGAGAACAGGCTTCTACAGGAAGCCCAAAAACGGAGACAAAGGCTTCTACAGGAAGCCCGAAAGTGCAAAAACAGGCTTCTATAGGAAACCCGAAGACAGAGACAAGGGCCTCTACAGGAAGCCCGAAATTGGAAAAAGGGGCTTCTATAAGAAGCCCGAAAGTCATTGAGAAACAGCCTCCTACGGAAAGTCTGAAGACAGAGAGAGGGCCTTCTACAGGAAGCCCAAAAGCGAGAAAGAAAGAACCTTCTACAGGAAGCCCGGAAGTGGGCAAAGCAGGGTCTTCCACAGGAAGCCCGAAATCTGGAAAGGAGGGGCCCTCTACAAGGAGCTCTGAGAGAGCAAAACGCAAGAAAGAGAAGGCTGGCATTCTCAAAAAGGAGGCAGCAGCGGCACTGGCTGCCCTCAGTACACCTCCCAAATCGAAAGAGAAAAGGGAGAGGGAGACCCCTCTACCATCTGAAGCCAGGAGAAGCAAGAGGATGACCACGGGCAAGCCACAGCCTCCACCCAGCAGCCCAACCATTTCAGGGGATGTCCCTACTACACCCAGTACAAGAACCCCCTCTAAAACATCAACTACCCCGAAAAGGGGAGCCCAAAAATAACTTCCTGGACACGAAAAATAGGCCAGTCGCCTTCCGAAGCCCGGCTCAAGGAAATAGGAAAGGGGGAGGAAGCATCACCTTCGTCACCACCAGGGGCAGCAAAGGCAGGGCCGCCAAAAACGGGAAAGGAAGAAGCGCCACCCTCAGCAGAAAAGGCAGAACCACCAAAAACAGGGGAGGAAAAGCGTGCTCCAGGCTCTAGTTCTCGGCCAAAGATGAGGAGCCAGGGAAAAATTGCTCAAGGATGAGCAAATAGTTTTAGCTGGGGTGTGATGATGAGCCCCAATTTTTGGTACAATTTGGGCTCATTTGGCCTACTTGCTTTGCTCAAACCATTCACTTTTTACTGCTTATGCATGCATTTCTTAGTTTATTCGTGTTGTTTGTAGGAAGAAGTGTAGACACTTTATCTACGTGACTAATGCATGGTGATTTCAGGTTTTTGGCATTAAAAGGGAGAAAAAGACAACGAAAAAGGAGACAAGGAGACAATGAGGTGGCACTACTGGTTTTTAGGAGAGGATGTCCACGGTCTTGGGGACCTTCCTCGTGATTCCCACCAAGAACTCCGAGCTCCAATCCATCTCCCCACCGAGCTTAGGAGCAGCCAGCTGTTCTACAGGAACAGCAGTTATAACTGTTCTACAGGAACAGTAGTTATGACTATCCTACAGGATCAGCAGTTAAACTTCAGATTGGACAACCGAGCTCCTAAAATCAAGGACACCTGTTGGATGCTCGTTTTTGCATAAATACTGAGGCCGTAGCCTTGGACAGAAGCTTTTTGAACCTTGGCATTACTCTTGTAATTGGATAGTACGAGCTAGAGCTCAGTCTTTGTTTCTTTTTGTAAGCCAATTTGGCATGACATCAGATTATGAATAAAGAAGGCAGATTTTGATCTAGTTCTGAGTTTTCTCAAGGAGCTATAGCTCTCAGGTTAGGGCCCAACCTGAGAGCAATAGATCTCCTCAGTGTTGTAATGTGTTTGCATTTCGTTCCAGCACTTTAGTTCATTGCTTTACCATGCAATTCGAAATTACAGGTTTGCTGAGTTAGGTTTTATGAGATTGAATGAGTTTAGCTTATGGTTGAATTGCTTTCGGTTGTTTAGTTAGATTAGCAGGTTGATAATACATTGGAGCTCCAGCAAAAAAAGGTTGAGAAAGTCTCCACTGCCATCTCTGTTTGGAGATTGGAGTGCAGCCTATACCAGCCACAAAAATACGCAGTTCTTCACTTTATACATGCTGCAACATAGTCTCGTTTATGATAGATCTTTCCATGCACTTCACTCTTGCACCATACACCTTCATCACCGCTTCATGCACATTCCTCTACACGCTTTTATTTTGCTGTTCATTGAGTTCAGGTAGCTTAGGTTAATGAATTTTCATCTTGGTGACAGTCATAAGCCATTTGTTTTATTTACACTGCTTTTCATCGTTCTATTACCTCCTTCTTCGTCTTGATCACGCATACAACCACACCCTTGACCTCTGCTCCGCTCTGTTATCTCCCAAACTCCTCCACTCCTCACGTAACTTCATTCTTTAGGCATTTCATTGTTATAACCTTCCATCCATCAACCCACTTCATACACTCGTTCTCCATCCTACTTCTCCACTCCTGAGCCATCACCAGCTTTATTCCTACCTTGCACATCTCCCCCTTCCATTTCATCAATCCACCATCACTTCAAACACCCACGGTAGGTCATCCTGTAGCAATTTGTAGACTTCCTGTAGAAACCCCTGTGTTTCCTGTAGAATCCCCTGCAGACATCCTGTAGGAGGCCACCACTCTCGTGTGTTGAGCCTCTGAACATGAGGAACCTCTGTGGACGGATGCTAGGGATCTCTGGGAACCTCTCCTAGCCTCCCCAACCTTTCCCAAGCTTTCCTTCCTTCCACATCACATCTACACAACCAAACCCTAATAAGCACAAAATCACAATCACTCCATCCACTTAAAGAAAAAATACAAAAACATGTCTTTTAAGCTGCAAGTAGATTAGATTCATGCATTTTCACTTATTAAAAGTAATGGCATCATTGGTAGAAGTTTCCTTCACATTCTTTTCATCATAGAGGTTAGACTAGTTAAATTAGGGTTTCCTAGGGTTTCCATGTTTTGATTTGCTTTCAGTTCATTTTTGCCAAGTAGATTAGTCTTCTTTGAGCTATCTTTCATCCATCATTTAACAAGCTTCTTCTGAGAGCCTATAGAAGTTGGCTTGAGCCCTAGCGGACTTGTGCCAGCTGACCAAGTGACAGCTGCGACAAGAGCTAGTACTTGTGCATACAGCACCGTCGCTTCCAAGTTTGTACGAACTACCGGGTTGATAAAATTAAGAGACATGAAGCCCCAGGAGTTGTAGCATTATTGCTACAATACTGGAGCTCATCACTACCCTCACCTCCCACCCATTTTTTGAGGGAAGGGACATTATAGATCATGTACTCAGATGTTATTGTATTCAGTCTTGGCTCATGTTTTTTCCAGGCGCATTATGTATATGGGACACATTGTATTATTTTTTGTCTTATTTATGCCAACATGTCACGTACCATTCAACATGTACTTTATTGCTCAGTTTCATCTTTCTAAGCACATGATTATTTTTGTACTAAGTTATCTCGGTGGGTATAGGTATTCCTCCCCTTCCTCATTGAGATTGTTACCACAACATAAAAGGATACTCACATTGGTCTCGCCCCCTTTGTTACTATACTCTTTCACTTCAGCTCCATTAATGGCCTCTCTCTCTCTCTCTCTTTGATTCCACTTCGTTGTCTAGTGATTGTGTCCCTTAAAATGTACTTCCTTCATACGTTTTGCTCCTAACACTTGTACATTGGGGGGAAATCTGTTATCACCAAACGTTGATCATCTAGCCATAATTTACGAGATGGATTGAAATACACCATGTAGGGCCAATTTTGCCATAGTAAAATTGCTTTCACTGTAATAAATTACTTAAAAAACCACATTTGTTAAGTCATTTATAGTTAAACTGATGAAGAATAATTAAATAAATCACTATTTATTTAATTATCTTCTAGGAATAATTAATTAAACCATTGTTTAACTAATATTCCTTGTCATATTTGAACGAGTTATGAGAAATAAATAGATAAATCATTAATTATCTTATTTTTCTCTAGGAATAATTAATTAATCACTAATTAATTATTATTCCTAGTCAAGTTCACTAAATCCCCTAAGAATACTTAAATAAATCGTTATCTGTTTATTATTTCTTAACCATATATCTTGAGCTAATAGATCAATCATTTATTTATTTATTATTTCTAAATAAAAGTTTAAATAATTTTTCCATCCAACCAAATATAATAAAATATTCCAAATGGTTAATTCTAGAATTTGGTTAATAATATTTTATTATTTCACAATATTCAAGAATAACCTAATATTTTGTTATAAATAGAGGGGTTTTACATTCATTCTTCACTTTTGATCATTTTCATTGTTGCACTCACTGTTGTAGCTCTGATTATTATCATTGTCGCACACCATCTTCTTTTTCATTTGAGTTGTCATTGAGCTCAAACATTTTGTTTGCAGGATTTTACACATTATAGAGGATAGAGACTCTACAAAAGTTGAAGACACTGAGGATAGCTAAGAAACCATCCCATAGAGGGGGACTAGTAACATTATTTGTTCCCTTCATAAGTGTTGTTTAATAAAATATATTCTTTATATATCTAGTATCCATTGGATTATTGGAGTTACTTACACTTATTTTTTTATTCCATTCTGATGTTTAACTATTTCTGTGGCATAGATCAGAGCTTTTGCAAGTTTTGTTTCTATCATTTGTTGTGGATGTATAATGTTTAACAACCATTTTTACTGTTAGGGTTGTTTGTCATCCACATCCTAAAGTAGTTTATATTTGTACCCCTTCAAGAAGAATACTACATAACAATAGTCGTAAGAAACTCTATATATAGGTTTAATCTTTAGCATCATGCTTCCAAATATCTTAGGATAGCTCTCCCTGATGATTTTTCCATGTATGTATCGAGTTGCAACCAACTACTTAACCATTCTGGTCCATAGTGCAATTAATCACTTACCAGAACTAACCAACTCACATAGCTAGAGAGTGCGATATCAACTAATGAATCTTCTATCGCATGTCACAATCTTCACTTCTTCCATCACACATATATGCGGTCTATCAGACATATGTGCATTGTTTTCTAACCTATGCAGCACACAATATTCCTTATTTCCCCCTTATCACGTGATTTCTCTATATTTGGCCAAAATTATCAAAATTTTCTCCTTCTTCCTTCTTGGCCCTGGGAACAAGAATTTTTGATAAGCTTTGTATAAATCTTTGTATTTGGATAAGGAATTTTGGATATGGTAGCCTATAATGACAGATTGATCCAGGGATTGAATGCCCTTCATAAAAATTTGGATGCGGTGGTTGCTAAAATAAAATTTTGGAGCTCAGAATAATAGAAATGGATTACAAGACTAAGTTATCACTGGGTTTAGAGAATACCTTCAATTTTTCTTAGCCTTCAATTCAAGTGATTGTGATTTCTCTCTATATATTTAAGGAAAATGGAGAAGCTCTAGGGAAGAGCATCGTGTCTAACAATGGACCTATCCTTTATTGCAAGTCTTATTTTTTTAAACCTTTATTGATTGTAGTACACTGTTTTGAGTCTTAATATTCCATGAAATGGTAAATGGTTTTTATATTTGAACAAAAGTGGAGGAAATTCCAAAGCACAAGGGGAGTCTTATGTTTATAGAGAAGATACTAAGGAAGGAGTTGAGTAATGAAAGGTCAACAATATTGATAAGTTATTATATTTTTTTTAAATCACTTGATAGGAGGTTGATTTCGTTGTGGGTGAACGTTTTTCATTTTATTGTCTCCTTTAAACATTATTTGGAACGTCAATGTGGGATTCCCATTGCTCATCAACACCTTTTGTATGAGGGGAAGCAATTGTAGGATTATTTTTAGTTGTTGGATTACAACATTTGTAAGGATTATACTATCCTTTTAGTTTTTCATTTGTGACGTGAATGAATAGGGCCTACAACACCATTTGCTTCTCATCTTGTTTCTAATGAGGAAGTGACTCACTCCAAAAATTTTCCTTCATTATTTCAACCTATCATTATGTTAAGTCCATACCTTGTTGAGAAATTAGATGGAATGTTAGTATTGAACATTAATCATTAAAAGGTAAACAAGCTCTTTTATCTCTTAGACATAGTGCATTAATATGTTAGTTTAATGGGTTTTCGCTTTAGTCATTTCAACTAATCCATTGGCTTCATTCCAACTAGACCAAGACTTGTGATATAATTTTTTACTCCAATAGATGTTTTGT
Organism: Pinus tabuliformis; assembly: GCA_031772625.1. Lineage (NCBI taxonomy): Eukaryota > Viridiplantae > Streptophyta > Pinopsida > Pinales > Pinaceae > Pinus > Pinus tabuliformis. The sequence continues at coordinate 1,311,634,030 of CM062804.1, forward strand.
ATTACAATTTTACACTTCTGTTGATTTCCAAAAAAGAATTGATGAATGTCCTTAGCTTTGAGGAAATTTTGGGACCTTTTAACATCATGGTTTGTATATTTTGACTCTTCTAAAATGGTTGTATTGAAAATCTCATATCCACCTCTTTGATTTTGGCATATGTTAGCATTTGAAGATATCGAAAATGATTTATGCAACTATTTAAAGTATGATATGGAGTAGGCTCAAGAGGGCCTCTTCATATTTTCTCAAATTTGTGTGGTGATTGATATTAGAAAGGTCTTCTAGACATAATGGTGCTAAAGAATGACAAATTTAAATTAATTTAGATCCTATATTATAAAAATACAACATTTTAGTGTCGTGTTTGTCATTACATAAGACATCTACAAAAACATTGTCTCCCATCTTCTGGTCCTCTACAGAGGGAAAAAGGCCATTGTTTTCAATCCAAACATTGGTATCATTATAAGCCCCCTCTTGTGTATGGTAAATATGATGAGAGATAAACAAATTTCTATGATTAAGACTTATAGAGAGACACAAATATTATAATTTATGTACATAATGAATATTTGAAATAATACTTTGAGGTTTATGAGGAAAAAAAGAATGAAGGGAGTCACTTCTCTTGTGTTATTGTTGCAAAATATGACTAAGGTGGAGGAATAAAGGGATCATGTGTGTTGCTAGAAAATACCTCCTATGAATAGGCGGGCTCCTCCACAAATTTTCCCAATATTTTTCATATAATAGTGATACACCATTCACAATTTCTCCTAGGTTTATCCTTTAAGAATCTTTAGCATACAAGGAAAGAAAAAAATGGAAGAAATGGCACACCTTGTTTTTAAATTCCATAAGTAGTCTTGATTGGTGCTATTGCAGAATATCTTGCTCCATATCCTAGAGCTCTTACCTCCATACCAAGCACTTATATCCTGCACACATAAGACAACAAGAAACCAAATCTACCTTCCTAACAAAAATTTACTAGAGATCCACTAAATTTACACTAGATCACTCAAGATTAATCTATATCCAATTACAATTGTGCATTAAACAATAAAAATAGGGAAGGTAATCATGACATATACATCAAAAGAGAAGAATCACTATATAGTTTACCTTGGATTATATTCACATGTAATTCTACCTTATGATGGAAAGAATGTTCTGTGATAATTTTAACAAAATTATTTACATCTCTCTATGGTTCTCTTCTCCCTTAGGAATGACTTCATTATATAGACTTGTTGAGGAGAAGAGAGTATGAATCTAGATAAGGTAATTCAAACCTTATTGAAGTTATCTCCTCATGAATGATAGAATATAGGGTCTAGGCAAGGTAATCACTAAGCGCTAGGGTGCATTAGGAAATCATTTCCACTTGTAGAGGACACAAAATCAATCTATTAGTCCTTGCAAGTGGGAGGGGAGTGACAAATTTTCCAAAATGGATTTCCTAGGGAAAAAAAGTAGTGTCTTATAGGTACATGTTTATATATCTCAAGAATATTGATAAGGTGGAAAATAAGGCTATAAGCAATGCCCCCTGATGTGTAAGGTTAGAAGAGAAATTGATGGTTGAAACACACTATGATATTGTAACCCTAAAAACATCCCAAGAAAGGAGATAAAGAACAAGAAACTAGGGAGGACTTGTAAACACTAATCAACCAATCAAATATACCATCCTCAAGGTAGGCATACCCAAGCTCAGTATTGTTCCTCAAGGATGCTATATGGATAAGAACAATGTCAAGGCACCATATGGAAGACAATATCTTCCCCTTTTTAAGTTCTCTGAAAGTTTTCAATAGCCACAAGGGTTATCACTCAATTGAAATAAATTTTAGTTTAAGATTTTTCTCCAATTTATGGAGAGTTTACTAGTCTTAAGCCATAAATCTTAAAATTGTTGTTCATAAAAAATTATAAAGAAGAAAATGAAGAATTTATTGTAAGAAGACATAAAATATTGATTCAGGGTACCATTTTCTTATCTTAGCCAACATAAGGATTAATATGGAGGTGAATTCACTAAATATATAATCTTTCAAATATAATAATGCAAGACAACAATATAAAGAGAGGACAACAAAGAAAAGAATTAAAATTCAAATAACACTTGAACCATATCCATAGGTATCAATAATCATCACTTGCACCATCATAATTAGTAGTAAATACTATCAAAATGATATTCAAGATAAGAAAATAAGCAAATATATAATCAATTCCCATGGAGAAAAAGAACTTACTAATTCATCAAGAAGAAATAAAATTCAATCATATTCAGTCTTTGGATAATTATAAACTTAAATTTCCATAATAACAAGTATTCAGAAAACTTTAAAACTTCAAAGGTTGAATCATTTCAAATACAAGAAAACGAAATACATAAGGCTATCAAAATAGGAGATGGATCCTCCAATATACAATGAAATTATTTCCATTGAAAATATCTTAGATTTCAAGTGACTGATATAGAAAAAGTGAAGTAGTCCATTCTTTCACCCAACAACAATAATTAATGTATTATTGTTTTTACTTTTAAGCGTGGATCTTCAAAGTAGTTGTAATAATTAATTAGTTATGATCGTTAGAGTGGGGTATGTGTTATACTCTTTACACAACTATCCCCATGTGTTGTACAATGCATGATGCGCAACGAGAGGGTCACAGGGGGGATAGTAGCCCCCCCCCACCCCCAAAAAAAAAAAAATGGTTGAATTTTTTCTTTTGATTTTGGGAGAGTTTGGTAAACAGTTTTACTAAAATAGGTTTTGTGGTGCATGGTGGTTTTACCCATGGTTTTTTAATTTAGAATAAGGAACTATGTTTGTATCCTAATCTAGGCTAAATGGATTGATGGTTCATGGATGTTGAGAGATATATATGATGTATTGTAACACTAAAAGAAAGAATACATACATTGAAAAATCTTGTTGTTTTTCCTAGCTTTTGTTTTTCTAGGATAAAATCTATATGCTTATGTGTATGTTTTCCTTGTATCTTTTATATTTTATTAAGAATACATTTGCAACATCTAATTATACAAGGTTAAAAGCTACATTTGGAATCAGATCATTTTTGGATTCAAGGGGACACCTTTATGGTTAAGGGGTTTGGCTTGCGCTGTTGTAGACCCTGTTATAGTGAGATATCTAGTAGTTCAAATATAGAGACTGAGAAATTTAATGAGAAAAGTTTTGAGTTGTGGAAATTTAAAATGGAAGATTTTTGGTGGACAAATATCAGTGGATTTATGTGGATTTGGGTGTTGCACCAACTGAGATGTCAATACGAGACTATAACAAGTTGGATTGAAAGGAAAAGAGCACAATATTATTGTGTATCTCAAATTTAGTAGTGAATATTTCAGGGGAAGCTACAACAAAGACGTTTTGGGACAATTTAGGGGCTTTATGTCAGTGTAAGTCCTTGGTGAACAGATAGTTCCTACTTATGGAGCTATATAAACCAAGGATGAAGGATGGAACTTTAGTGATAGCGAATCCCAATTCCTTCAGTATTGTGATAAATTAGTTATTATCTATTGATATTAAGATTTCATATGAAGATAAGTGAGTTAATATGTTATGTTCTCTACTAGACTTGTGGGATAGTTTGGTTGTTGCCCCAGGTAGTAATGCAACTACTTTAATGTTTGATGAAATACTCACATATTTTTATTGAAGGATATGACATGGAAAAACATGGAAAGCCATAATGCATATGCCTTGTCTATAAGAGGATGCTCCAAAAAATAAATAAAATTAAAATTAAAAATAATTCAAATGGGAGATATAAATCTAGAGGAAGATCTAAATCCCTAGGAAATTTTTGTAAAGGTATGTTAGAGATGTGGAAAATAAGGGCATTATAAGAAAGGTTTTAGATCCAAAATTGCTAAGAAATGGAATGGATATGAAGGTAAAAAATATGTCTAATTTCTCTTTTTATTTTGATGTTTACAAACATTGTTTATATGGGAAGCAGAATCATGTAAGATTCTCCTATAGTTCTATGAGTTTATATGGAATATTATAGCTAGTGCATAGTGATCTATTTGGATCAGTGTTATTTCCATCACTAAGTAGTTATGTGCACTGTGTTTCATTTATAGAAGAATTTTCAAGGAATACATGGATTTATTTCCTCAAGAATAAATGTGATTTCTTTGACAAATTCAAAGAGTTTAAGGCTCTTGTGGAAAATTAGACATAGAAATTTAAGGTGTTGAGGACAAATTATGGTGGACTATTATGTGGGAATAGATTCAAAGAATCTTGTAAGAAATTTACTATAATAAGGTAGAATACTACTCCATACGCACCTTAAAAAAAGGAGTTGTAGAAAGGATGAACAATATGTTAATGGAGAAAGAGAGGAGCATGCTCAATGTTGTCAAGTTAGGACACGAATTCTCTGTAGAGGAAGAGGGCACTATGTGTTATCTAGTAAATAGATCGCCCTCATTAGTGTTGGATTCCACATGAGGTATGAACCCGTAAGAAATATTCTTTTAAATATATTGGGTATTTGGCTATGATGTTTATGTACACATTCCAAAGAAGAATAGGAGTAGGCTAGATAAAAACTTGAAAAGTGTATCTTTAATGGATATAAAGATGGTCTAAAAGGTTATAAGATTTGGAACTTAGAAACTAAGAAGGTTGTGTATAATAGAGATGTGATATTTATAGAAGTCAAATATGTTTTCAAACAAGATTCCTACCAAGGGAGAAAGAACTAGAAAATATAGAGTTTGAATTGAAGGATGATGAATCAAACTCTACAAAATAATAGGAATCATAGGAAGAAGAACCACTGAACTAGATGATGAGGATATCATTTCAAGAAAGAATCCAAATGGAAAGATATACTCCACCCAATTCCCATTCAATTTTTTATTTATTTGTTACTAATGGTGATACTAGAAGTACTAGGGAGGTAATGAATTTAGAAGATGGAAAACTCTGGAAAAAGACCATGGTTGAAGAAATGGAAACCTTAGACAAGAATGAGGCTTGGTACCTAGTGGGGTTTTTGGCTAGAAAAAATCCCTTTGGAAGCAAATTTGTGTTTAAGAACAACTTGAATGTAAAAGGTAGAGTAGATAAATACAAAGCTAAATTAGTAGAAAAGGGTTATTCTTAGGCAGAGGGAAGTAAATTTGGTGATATTTTTTCTTTTGTTTCTAAGTTACGTTAGATTTATTTTATCTATTTTGTCTCTTTCAATATTGAAGTAGAACAAATGGATGTGAAGATTACATTCCTACATGGGGATTTGGAAGAAGAAGTCTATGTGAAGCAACCAAAAGGATTTTTCTATGAAAGGAATGGGAAGAAAGAGCTAGTATGTAGGCTAAGAAATTCATTGTGTGGGTTAAAGAAATCACTAAGGATAAGTTTCCCAAGACACATGAAGAGGAAGAGGACATGCCCCATGTTCGATATGTTCTTGTAATTGGAAGCTTGATGTATTCAATCGTCTGTACTAGACATGACATTGCACATGCAATGGGTGTAATGAGAAAATATATGTCAACACCAAGGCAAGAGCATTGAGCAATAGTAAATAGGGATTGTAGGAATTTGTGTGGCACTATTGGCTATGGATTTTGATAGCAATGAAGGATAGGATTGGATAGAATGTTGGAAATACATAGATTTGTTGATGCAGACTAGGTCGGAGATATGTATTGTAGAAGATATACAAGTGGGTATGTGTTTAACCTATTTGGATACCCAATCAATTGGATGAACAAAACACAATCTATAGTGGCACTCTCAACTGCATAGGTTGAATACATGGCAACCACTTATGCACATAAGGAATTGATATGGTTATAGAGATTGTATGAAATATTCCTAGAAATGAACCCAACTTATCATTCAAAGACAAGGCATATTGAAGTCTAGTATCACTTCATGGGAAATATGATTGAAGACAAGAAGGTGTTACTAGAAAAATTCGACACTTTAAAAAATGTTGTAGATTCACTTACTGTTATGAAACCAGCTCAAGAAAAGATAGAAAAGATAGATCAACGCCTTAGAATTCAGCCTCTTCAAGGGGGCAACCTCCTTTACATTACATAAATGAACAATTCTTTGATGATACAAATGACAAAACCTCCTTTCTATATATAGGAGTCTAAGGAGTCACAATATAATCCAGCCGACCTAACAATAATAATATAAAGCCACAAAAATAACAATAGAGGGATTCTATGGGGCACAGAAATAACAACATGGGGGTAATAGGGGCACAACAATATAAATAAGGGGTATAACTACAATAGTAATGGGGTAATCACTAGTATTATAGGGACCCAACATGCCCCTCTCCTTCAAAAAGTGTTGTCCTCAACGCTTGAGTAGTTCTGGATACTTCTGCATAAAATTCTCATCCTCCCATGTGGAATCTTCAGCGGATAAGTTGTTCCACTTGATAAGATACTCTGAAATTGACCGATTTCGTAGCTGTCGAGTTCTTGTTTCTGTGACTGCTTACGGTTCCAATATATTTTTTCCTTCCTCATCAAGTTCTGGCAATATTGTTTGCACTGGGAGCTTGTCACCTATAACCTTCTTTAAACATGAAACATGGAAAACTGGGTGCAATCGAGAAGCTGCAGGAAGCTCCAATTTGTATGCCATAGTACCAATCTTTTGCAACACCTTGTACGGACCATAATACTTTGGTGATAATTTATTATCCTTCTTAGCTTGCTTTAGGGACATTTGCTTATATGGTTGTAGCCATAGGAATACCCAATCACCTACATCAAAACTTCTTTCAATGCGATGTTGATCTGCTTGTTGTTTCATTCTATTTTGTGCCAACACGAGGTTAACCTTTAAGAGTTGGAGGACTTGTTTTTGATTGTCGATGTGATGTTCCACTGCCTGAACCTTAGAATTTTCTCTTAAATATGATGTGATGGACGGTGGTTGATACCCATAAAGTGCCATAAATGGGGTCATTTTTGTTGCTGTATGGAAGGAAGTGTTATACCACCTTTCAACCAGAGGCAACCATTTGACCCATTGTGTCTGTTTATCAGATACAAAGCAACAAAGATATCCTTACAAAAATTTGTGTACTATCTCAATTTGCCCATCAGATTGAGGATGATAAGATGAGCTATGAGCTAACTGAGTACCAAGACAAGAAAATAATTCTGTCCAAAAATTTCCAGTGAAAATGGGATCTCTGTCACTTACAATAATCTTTGGGTTTCCATGTAGCTTCTGAATTGTTTCCATAAATGCAGTAGAAACTGTACTGGCTTTAAATGGATGTGATAATGCACAAAAATGTGCATACTTGGTAAGTCTGTCAACTACCACCATGATGACACTCTTTCCCTCAGACTTGGGTAAACCTGTGATAAAATCATTGAAACCTCCTCCCAACATTGGCTTGGAATGGATAAAGGTTGTAATAGACCCAGTGTCTTAATTGTTTCAACTTTATTTTGTTGGCAAACCAAACATTCCGCCACAAACTTTTGAATATCTGATTTAAGGCCATCCCAAAAAAATTCCTTCTTAACCCTGTGGTAAGTTTTAAAAATCCTGAGTGCCCTCCTAAGGGAGAAGTGTGCAATTCCATAAGAATATTTTGTTTTAGCTGGGAATTCTTACAAAGGTATAAGCGATCTTTGTACCATAATGAATCATTTTTGCAGCTAAATGTATCAGACGTACTGGAATCTTGTTGTAGCTTTCGAATAAGTGCCCACACTTCTTCATCATTCTTCCATTCCTCCCTTGCTTCGTTATCCAATCTGGTTGGATAATAGAAATGGCGCACAACAATGCTTCCACATCCTCATCCTTTCTTGAGAGTGCATCTGCCACCACATTTTGCTTCCCTTTTTTGTAGATGATTTCAAAGTCATAACCCAACATCTTTGTGACCCACTTTTGTTGCTCTTCAGAGGATAATCTTTGTTCTAAAAATATTTAAGGCTATCATGATCCGTTTTTACCTTGAAGTGTCTTCCCATTAGGTAGGGTCGCCATTTCTTAAGTGCATGGAGTATTGCCAACATTTCCTTCTCATAATAGCTTTGCTTAAAAACTTTCCCTTGATTGGACGACTTTCAAAAGCAATGGGTCTTTCATCTTGAATTAGAACAGCACCAAATCCATTTCCTGAAGCATCACATTCCACAATAAAGGTTTTTGTGAAGTCCGGTGTAGCTAAGATCGGTGCTTGGCACATTGCCTCTTTAAGATGTTCAAAGGCCTTTGTTGCTTCCGGAGTCCATGAAAATGCATCTTTCTTCAATAATGTTGTTAGAGGTGCTGCTATTCTCCCATAATTCTTAACAAACTTGCGATAATACTCTGTCAACCCAAGAAATCCTCGCAGATGCTTTATGGATGTGGGGATTTTCCATTCCTTAATGGCTTTAATTTTGCTAGGGTCTACCTTAACTCCTTCATGAGATACAATATGACCCAAATATTCCACCTCCTGGACTCCAAAGAAACATTTGGATCTTTTTGCATATAATTGTTTCTCCTCCAATAGTTGTAGCACCCTGTCAACATGTTCAACATGATCCTTCCATGTCTTGTTGTAGATTAGTATATCATCAAAAGATACTAACACAAATTTTCTAAGGAATGGTTTGAAAATTGAATTCATCAAACCTTGAAATGTTGAAGGTGCATTAGTAAGGCCAAAAGGCATGACCAAAAATTCATAATGACCCTCATGAGTTATAAATGTCGTTTTCGGAATGTCTTCAATCTTCATTCTGATTTGATGATATCCCAAACGAAGATCCAACTTGGTGAAGTAAATTGATCCATGCAATTCATAAAGTAATTCATCAATGACAGGAATGGGGAACTTGTCTTAAATAGTGAGCTTGTTGAGCTCCCTATAATCTGGACACATGCACCATGATCCATCCTTATTGTGCACCAATACTATTGGAGCAGAGAAAGAACTTTGACTTGGTTGAATTATACCAGCCTCTAGCATTTCTACAACCATACGTTCAATTTCACTTTTTTGGACATAGGGATATCTGTACGGCCTGATGTTTGGAGGAACACTTCCTGGAATCAAATGAATAGCATGATCATGATCTCGCATAGGTGGGAGACCTTCGGGAGTCTCAAATACCTTGGAATGATTGTCTAGGACTTTTTGGAGATCTGGAGAAATAGATGATTCCAATGTGGAAACATCTAGCGAACATAATTTTGTAATTACACCTCTTTGCTCCTTTTTTAGAAGCTTTGTCATACCATTAGAGTTGATTATCTTTCCTGGTTTCCCTACAATACCCCTTAATTCAACTTCCTTTCCTTCCATATAAAATTTGATGAAAAGTTCTTGAAAATTAAAAGCTATTGTACCCAAGGATTGTAGCCATTGGACTCCTAGTACAACATCAGCACCTCCCATTGGATTGGAAAGCATTGGGCTAGTCAATACATATTCTCCCATGGATAGCTTGATATTATGGCACCTTCCAGAGCAATTTATTGTTCCTCCATTTGCAATCATCACTTGACACTCTGGTGCTGGATATAGGAAGCAATTCAATTCTTTTGCTACCCTACAATGAATAAAATTGTGGGTGCTTCCTGAATCAATCAACACTATTACCTTTTTCTTCTTGATTTGTCCTTCTATCTTGATGGTTTGAGGAGTGGTAATTCCCGCCAATGCATTACAAGTTATGGTCGGATTTATTTGTTCTTCATCTAGGCTTTTTTCCTGGAGTATATCTTCTTCTTTTGACCTTTCTTGATCCTTTTCTTCTTCCTCTTCACATTCTATGTAGAATAATTTCTTCTCAGCACACTTATGACCTTTAGTGTATTTGCTATCGCAACTGTAACAAAGCCCTTTTGCTCCTTTTTCTTCCAATTGTTGTGGTGTCAACCTTATAGGTTGTGGAAGACTAGGGGCAACAACACTTCCATCTTTATAGTTGTGAGTGGTATGCTTCCTGGTTGCCATAATTTTGCTTTCCATTTTTCTTGCTAACCTGAATGCCTTCTCTAATGAATCAGGTTCGCAAAGGTGAACATCATGTTGGATATTATCCTTTAAAGACCCTATGAACACATCAATCCTATGCTCCTCTGGAATATCTTTTACCATTATGTTCAATTTTTGGAACTCCTCAATGTGCTCCATTACTGAACCCTTTTGTTTGAGACTTATCAATTGGCTAAAAAAAGTGTTGTTTTTTGTATCTTCATAATGTGCTATCAATTCTTCCGTAAAAATTGCCCAAGTGATAATTTTTTTACGAGAGAAAAGCCATTGATACCATACAAACTGATTTGGTTCCAAATATACAGTTTCCATACGTACCTTTTGTGTGTTTTGCACATTACTGAGATCGAAGAACTGCTCCATCTGTAATATCCATGTGGCGGGATCCTTGCCATCAAACTTCCTCATATCGGTTTTTAGAATATGGTGGGTCTTCAATCCAACATTAGCATCTATGGAATCATGATTAACATTAATTTTGTTCACATCATGAGTTTCCTTTACAACCTTTTCACCATTAGTAAGTATTTCTTGTAGAAAATTTGTCAAATCTGTCTTCAAATCTGCCATGTATGTCTTCAAATTTGTCCTCAAATCTGTCTTAAAATCATCCATCTTAGCTTCCATGCCCTTTATCTTAGATTCCACGCCATTTATCTTAGATTCCACGGCATTTATCTTAGATTCCACGCCACTTATCTTAGCATCTGTTAGCTTTTGTGAGCGTGACATTTGTTGCACTTGTTCTTGTAATTTTGATATATCATGTAGCATTTCTTCCTCTTCTTCATGAGTCATGCTAGAGCTTTCAGATTCCTTACTAGGTGTTCGCATTTTCTTTCCTCGGGGCATCAGTTACTGATAATAATGCTTTACTATGCCCTTTGAATTTCGTTAAACCAAGCTTACACAAAAATTTCAAAAAAACTACACACCTTTTTTCACTTTATAGAAGCCTGATATTGGATCTGATGTATCTCTGTAATTTCGGATCATCCAGTTCTAAAATTGCGACCTGTAGTAGCCTTCTGTGTCCTCTTTCCAATTCCACAAGTCTGACCCAAATTGGATTCTCCAAGGAAGAGTTATGTGAAATCTCCCACAGTGACTTGCTTTTAGACTAGTTCAGTAGAGCGAACTTGTACGACGTGCCACGAGTCACTATTTTAACCTTTGAATCTGAAACACACATAGAAGAAACTAAAGTCCATCCTATTTCTGTACCTTTTTACGAAATTTCAATCCGATCCCCAGAGAGAAAGTTATGACGATTTTCCCCAGGTCACCTGTTTTGAATGTAATTCAGGAGTCTACAAAAAGACCAACTTCCTCAGATCATATCTCCACAAATATCGCGCGAAAAGCTCTGAAATTCGGACCCAAGGTTCAGCGCGATTTCTTCTCAAATGGATTTTTTTGCGACTTCTGAAACATCACAGAAAAAAAGTTATAGCGAAAAATTCCATGATGACCTGTTTGGAGCAGCGAAACCCTAGAATCCAAAGCTCTGATACCAAATGTTATGAAACCAGCTCAAGAAAAGATAGATCAACACCTTAGAATTCAGCCTCTTCGAGGGGGCAACCTCCTTTACATTACATAAATGAACAATTCTTTGATGATACAAATGAAAAAACCTCCTTTCTATATATAGGAGTCTAAGGAGTCACAATATAATCCAGTCGACCTAACAATAATAATGTAAAGCCACAAAAGTAACAATAGAGGGATTCTATGGGGCACAAAAATAACAACATGGGGGTAATAGGGGCACAAAAATATAAATAAGGGGTATAACTACAATAGTAATGGGGTAATCACTAGTATTATAGGGACCCAACACTTACAAAATCTATGTGCCCTAAGAATTTCTCTTAGTGTAGAGAAACAATAGGGATTATTTCCCTATATTGTTGATCATCTACTCCTACTACCCCCTATGTGAAAAGAAAATAATGAGTGGGAGAGTGGTGGGTATGTGTTATATTCTTTGCATGACTATCCTTATGTGTTGTACGATGAATGAAGCATAGTGGTGGGGTCCAAAAGGGTGGCAACAACAACACTTATTTTGGGGGTTCGAGGGTAGCTCCCTCAAAAAAATGGGAAGTTTTTGTGTTTATTTTTGGTAGTTTTTAGCACACGGTTTTGATAAAAGAGATTTTGTGGTGCATGGTAGTTTTCCCCATGGTTTTTTCAATTTTGGTTAAGGAACTATAATTGTATTATAATACAGGATAAATGGATTTGCAGTTCATTGATGTCGAGAGATATATATGTTGTATTATAACAATGTGTAGATGAATATATATTGAAAAATATTTTTGGTTTTTCTGATTTTAAGAATAAAATATTTGTGTTTATGTCTGTGTGTTCTGAATTGCATATTTTCTATTCTACTAGTAATATGTTTGCAACAATTAATTTTACTTGATTACAACCTATATTTTTTAACTTTGTCCTTGCACATTTTTCTTTTTTTGTTAGCTTTAATATTGTCTTTGTGTCCCCAATTGTTAAATTGGCATTAATAAAGGCACCCTAAACGTTAACGTGGTTGATTCAATGACTATTTTTTTAACTATTTCCATGTAGGAAGTTCCTAGATTCAAAGAGACATTTAATAATGGTCCCTTAGTCCTAATCCATGTGATTATCTACCACCCAACTTCTTCTAGGATATTATACTCTAACATTCTTTTTATTGAAATATCTATATCCTAAAAAATTTATAATTCATAGGTGGGACATACTTCTAGATTTTAGTAATGGTAACTATTAATGAGAAATCAATGACCTTTTTTCGTGAATTAAGTGTTCTATAATCCAGTCTTCAAACTATTCATGATTGTTCCTGCATTTTTCTAGGATTTCTTATTAATTTTCATTACGAAATGACAACACTTGGTTACCCCATTCAGGGGGTTGGGGGATTCCATTTTCAAACACCTTTAAAATTATATTCCTAAAATATTGAGAAAATCGTAGAATTTCTTAGCATGTGTCATGAGCAACCAAGATCAAGGTATGTTTAGTTTTGACTATCGTAATATCCATCTTAAATACAATTATATATGTTATTCCTAGGGTATTTATATTTTCACTAGTTTAATTGTTGAGAAATATTATCACTTCATCTACTATTTCAAATTTATTCCTTAATTTATCCCAAGGTTTCTTAACAAATATGCTTAACCTTCTTTCCAATGATTCAATATCTTTCAGAATGTTGAAGTTCCCTTTCATTTTAATCATGACCACTTTTATCTAGTTCTAGATTGCATGCTTGGTTCCAATTAGATATTTCTTAGCTTCCAATTTTTAGCTCTTCAAAAGCTACCACTTTTTAAGCTTAGTCCACTATTTTCTTATCCTTTTGAGGTATATCAACATGGTTCTAATTTAAAATTTTATTTATTTACTTAAAAAGTGTTTACATATCCATTAGCTCTATTTTCTTTGATTTAATTTCTTTTTGAACTAGAATTACCTTTTCAATTGTATAACTTTCTCTTAATCAAAACTAGGAGGAACCACTTCAAGATCATGAATAACTTTCTATTTTTATAGCCTTGTTGTGACAATAATTATTCTTTTCTCCTCTAGCTTCTTAGCTTCTAATTTTTCAATAACACTTCTTTTATCTCTTCATAAGTTACCACTTCTCCAATTTCCTTATCCTTTTGAGTTATATAATCATGATGGTTCTATTCTTTCAAAACTTTGGTATAATATTTCAACTTAATAGTTTTTTTTCCAAGCTCCACTAATTCACTACCCTAACTATGCTCAGTTGTTGATAAATTTAACGTTGCTCTAAAGCTCTAGATTTCATTATCTTTTTCTTTCATCTTGAAGGAGATGTTGGATTGATATTCATTTGATGTTAGTACAATGGCCAACTTTTGTTGTAGGTCACAGATAATTATTTCTTGAGCCTTATTGGTATCTCTATCAGAGTACAATAGGCCTTATAATTTGATCATCTACATTTTCATTTTCCTAAAACTGTAAGACACCTTGATCAAGTCTTTATCAACTACACCACGTGTATGCTTATGCCAATCGATTTTTATCCCGTGTTGGTAGCTCTTCTAAATCGACTATAAATTTGGTAGTATAATAATACTTAGTAGTGAGCTATTTGGCTAAATTATTAACTTTTGGTTTTCAGATAGCCATTTGTAGTCGTTCCTTTTCATGGTATAATGAAGACAATAATCTTAAAGGAGTTGGATCCTTCTGAGCCACCTCGAAGTAAAAATCTTCTTTTTCCTTTTTAGATATCTTTTATTTAATATCATTTTAGTAAAATATCCTTTTTTTACTCGTAGCTATTATCTTTTTTTATTCATCTTCTATAAATTATTTTTCTTGGAAATGAGTATATGCTCACTACTTGAATATGTTTAATTGTTAATGTTTCCTTATTTGACTGATCCTTATTTTTGCTATCAGGTTTTATTTTCTTTGTTGGAGGCAAGAGTGAATCTATGTCCATGGGCTTCTTTGAGGATTTCCTCAACAAATCATACTTTCTTGGAGTTACTAACTCCACATCCCTTTAACTTGTCATTTGTTCCAATGGTTTTTCTATTGCCCCATCATTTGTAGGAATTCTTCCCATAACACCTTGTTTGCTAGCATTTTTATGTCCGCATCAAAGCGATGAGAAATGAAAACTAAGTAATTGCAGTTTCTTTCTTAGAGACAACTTTATAAGGATTTCACTTCCACACAAAATATTTTTCAAAAATGAAAACTTTCAATATATTCTCAATAATAGTAGGAGGCTATCTATACTTAATTTTAAAAGAAAATTAATTTCAGTTAGAATAGTAAATGCATATTTTTTACTTTTGAGCTTAAGTAAAAATGATCTATATGAAGCCTTTTCCTACGAAATTCCACCAAAAAAAAAATCCTTGGGGTTAAGTATGAAAGGAGCTTATAAGGCTTTATCTCTACTCCATAAATTTTGAGAACTATGCAATCCTTCTCTAGAAACCAATGACCACATTGGAATTGTTGGTTCATTTGTAGAAAGAACTTATACTAAGGGTAATCTTGGGAGGTGATTGAATATATATTAGTGTATAAGCTTTGATTATGAATTCATCAATAAAAATTTTATGACCATTAATTTTGTTATCATATCTCACCACCTGAGACTAGTCAAAGACCAAGATACGTTAACATTGTTGATCTTTCTTCTAGAACCCCAAACACAAAGTACATTGTTTGATTATAAAAATAAATAAAGAAAAGGTTGCTACCTATAAAATATTTGATATTCAAAGTTCACAAATTGTTCGATAATTTCATTGAAAGGATATGTGACATAATTGAATTTGACAGAATGAACTATTTTATGCATAAAACCTAATATGAGGCCATCAACCAAGCTATCAGTACCATATCTACGAATGATACATATAATTTATATATCATATTTAATGGAGTCTTTGAACTAATTAGTATTAAGGGAGACTTTTATTTTAGGTGTGTGAACCAATTTAACATAAGCTTTAATAAAAACTCTATCTTCTAGTTCTTAAATAATAGTTAAAAATGTGTAATATATCCTGAACATTGAAATAATCAACTGATCTAGCACATCTAGGTGTTCTAGTTAAAAATAATTGCAACAAAAAAAATGAATGCAATGGGATGTGGAAATGAAGCCTTTATTTATATTAATAATTGAAGAAAATGGTACATGCCCATAAAATCAATTTCAAGCCCCTACAATGGCATGCCCAATTTCTTATCAAAAGAGAAGACAAATGCATTGAAGCACAATCATGGACCCTGGATGGATCCACCAGACAAAATAACACCCACGGGGTTTTCGTCCCTAGGATCAAACTGTAACTAGCCACGCTAAGTTCTCAATAAAAACACAACAATATAGATAAACCTGAATGATCCAAATGCTTAGCTTCTATCCCCTTTTATAGGCTTGATGGACTCTCTAAAGACCCTATTTTATTATTTTCCTTCGAAAATCGAAGGAAAATACCACGGTAATACTATGGATAGATTTTGTCCATTTTGACCAGATCAAGAAAGGAAATATTACAAACCCTCCTGCCCAAAGATTTTTTTCCTTCAAGCAATTCACTTTTATCCACAATAGAAGCATTGATACGAGGATCCAATACAACCTAGTGTGTTATTCCATACCTCCATGCTACATGATCTTGAATGGATCCTTCATCATCTGGATCCAAAACGATCCTCCGAACAAACCTTCCCTCCGTAGATTCATCTAGATCCCAATCAATCCTCTGGCCAATCCTAGCCCCAATGGATTCTCCTAAATCCCAACGCCACCTAAGTCCCGAGACCTGTGGGTTATGGTACCATCTCAGCGCTCCACTGCCCATGCCAAAGGGCCCAAGCTGCAATATGCCCTTTGCTGTGAGTGTCCTCCTAGGAATCAACCCATCAATAGAGTACCAACTCATAATTTCTCGCCAATTCACGCCTGCAAATATACTATGTTGATGTTTCTCGACGCTCAACTCATGCTACTCCACTCGGTTACCCAACACAATGCATTTGGAGAACTATGCCTTGTTCTTCCCAATGTATAACGTGGGGTTGGTAGTGTTGCAAGCCTTATCTATGTACTCCTGCAAAGGGTTGGTTTGTAACTCCCAACTGTACTCCTCTCATTGCCTTGTGAGGGACTTGAGTTGTTCCTCAACACTAGATAGTGGGGTCATTGATTTGGCACATAACCTTATGAGCTCCTCAATTTTTCTATTCTCTTGTAAGAAAGTGTCTCGGAATTTCCAGACTCTCTCCTTCAACATCATAATATTTGTCTTGAAATGCATGATCCTTTCCCGAAAGTCCTCTACTAGAAATCATCCTGCCCTACTGACTGTCTCTGTATTTGTCTACACCAGACGCCCCATGACCACAACTTCAACTTGAAACTTTGATTGACGCTCCAGAAATGGCTCATCCTACATACTATATTTTTCATTTTGTCGTGCATGATCATGCTCATCATGTCAGTTTATTATTACTGGCTCCTCATTTGATTCTCCTTGAATGTCTTCTTCCTAGCCTTCCCCACATGTGGGGATAAGTTATCCACCCTCTCTGATTGTCAAAAATCGATGTATTGGTGGATTATTATCTATACTTGATTGCACATACTCTTTATGGATGTTCTCTTGGATGTTTATAGTCTCAACTACCTCATTCTCAGGAGGAATTCCCTCCTTCCTTTTCCCATGTACTTTGTCAAGCTGACTAAGTATCATCGGCTTTTCCTACAAGTTTCTCTGAAAAACATGGTGTTGTTTCTCACCAACTGTACTTGGCTGCTTGGATCCTTCATAGGTTCTCTTTTGAAAACTAGTGAAGCCAACTATGGATGAATCCCCATGATACCCTTGTTGCCTCCTTATCACTTGGACATGAATGGTTAAGGGCCCAAAGTCCCTTGCAGATAAAGCATAGCCCTCTCCTCCTAAGTTCATTCTTGATGTAGATTTTTTTCTTGCTTCCTCCATCAATTCTTCTCAACTCCTTCCTAGTCAACACCCTTCTGAGCAATTTTATGTTTTCCTAACCAAATTCTCGACTAGATCATAGGTAACTCATGATCCCTATGGTTCCTTCCTCCAAATGGTCAACAATTTGGATCTTAGTATCTTGCAGATGTCAGCATCGCCTTCTAAGAATAAAGACATAATCTTTTGCATGCTTGTTTTGACATGGTTTGAAAGAGGTGATGTAACACTGGTGTAAAAGTTTTGGAGCAACTGAAATATCAACTCATCACATTCCAGATTTAGCATGAATGTGCCAAAGTTGAATTTTTCCATGAGTTCTAAAATTTTGCATTGCTTCTGAAAGGTAGGAAGCATGATGTTATTCAACTCCTGAAGGGATTCTATGATCAGCTGCAGTATATCTGTCATGAGATCATTGTTGTAGGGCAGTAGTGGTGATGTTAGAGATATGACCCTGTTGAGACAAGAAGCAATTGTGAGCCTGACCTCTTCACAAGGATGTTGCCAAAGATTGATTCGTATAAATGCAAGCATGGATGGCTTGAGAGCCCAATTAAGTTTCTTCCATTCTGGTTGCCCCACCTCAGACAGACATGTGTCTAATTCCTCCAACTTATGAATATCTATGTCTGATTTTGTTTGTTGCGATTCAGATCCAAGTTTGAAGAGCTTAGCCCCTCTTCCCTGTCTTTCCTTCACTTCCCATGGGTGCTTCTGCTACAAAATAATATGGACTCTTTTCAAGAATGGTCTGCTACTTTGACCATTATTTTGATCTAAGGAAGTTTCTGTGTGTAAGAGACTATATATTCTCACTAGCCCGTCAAGACATTTCTGAGTGTTCTCTAAACCCATCTTCCCATAAATCAATTCTCTTTGTCATCCAATCATCATAAATCCCAGAACTAAAGCCCCTACTATAACCGATCGTTCCCTCTTTTCACTTTCTCGGATCCAAGCACTCGCCTCTTGACTTCAACGAAACTTCCTTTTAATAATATATGAATATCACAACGTTCTTCTAATAAGCGACCTACATGTAGGACTGCATAGAATGGCATTTAATAATGTTAGTAGAGTTTAGCAATCCTACTTCATTAAATTGCACAACACAGAATTTGAGTGATTTATCAAGCCAATATTTGTGAAAGATGACTCTTTATTCTCTAGGTAAGAGCCATAAATCTTGGGAGACTAGTAACTCGTCCAACAATATAGAAGATTGATGCGTTGATGTTGTTACAACTACTTCATCTATAGTCCATACAAAGATATGACAGTTACTATCATGGTCAACCTCTAGTAGTGGAGAGAATCTATTGAATGGACAACACTTCTTCTTCCTTTTAATTTTCCAAACTTTATTATCAGTTGCTAATTCATCCTTCACTTCTATGTTTTCACCATTAATTCCATATTTACTATAGAGGGATTCAATATGGTGTTCTGAGGCGATATCCCAAAGAATCCACACATCCCAAAGAATCCACCTGGAGATTAGTCTTGCTCCCAAACAAAATGTATGTAAGATCTCAATTTGAAGATGAATACCACCAATACCCAAAGAGAGCTCGGTCTTCTCAGTAAATTACCACTGAAGAGACAATTAATGGTCCTTCTAATTTTGTTATTTAGGGATTTCACCACAAAATTGTACACTGCTTCTTTTTATATTATGAGAGACAAGGTACACTATGAATGGTCACTTCTAATATTTAAACAATGAGCTACTTGGCCTCCCTGAGAAACAAATGCTGGAAATATTTATTGGGGTAAAGACATTATAAATTCTTCCCCTCTCAATAGACAAAGATGGAGATTGGATTTTCGATCCCCTTAGAAATGGACAGTCTACTCCAACCAACTATAATGGGCAGTTTTCTCCAGCCAATTACAGATCCCAGGATATTAAATCAGGGACCAATTTCAAATATGCGGCCCCTCCAGATTTGCAATAATTCTGCTTCAGGAGTTACGGTCAGCGTACAAGGCTTTCGACCCCTAGAACCATTGACAATACACAAATGATTTCAGATTGCAAATGAGGAAATGGCTTTCGGATTCCCATTAATCAAAACCATTCGATCTGAACCACTCCAGAATTAGATAAAGTGGCCTCCAAGGTAATTCTCAGTCCAATCTCTGCACTCATGCCAAGGAGGTCTATCTCTGCGCTTACACGCAGGAGGTCTCGTTATCCACCCAATATTCTCAGTCCGGTCTCTGCACTCACGCTAAGGTGTTATCATTCTTCGCCCAAGGATCTTTGTGCCCAAGGATCTCTACACCCATGAGATCTCTGTGTCCAAATATCTCGTCCCCCTTCCTAGCGTAATGGCACTCCGACTGACAGGGATTCGGCGTACCCTGCGGCCTCACGAACTATCATATGGTGTGTGGTTTATGAACACTCACTGCCTCGAAGACCTTCCAGAGATGTCGATCCTCCTCTACGCTCAAGGAGTGGCCTCGACTGTGGTGGGGACCTATGGTACGATATGCAACCTTAAAAAGGGTGTTTGCACTGTTATGACAGTGTGCAGATCTTGCTGGTCATGAAACCAATTTCTTTCTGGCGCTCTCATAGATAATCTACGTCCCTCAATACAGATTTGATCCGAATAGATTCACCACTTTGGCATGTTATTCTAAACACTTGCATATTCAAAAACAATGTTAAAAACATCTTTGTTATGTTCTTTAGTGAGAGCTTTTTACTCTACCTCTTCCTTCTCTGCATTCTTGTGTTCTGTCATTGCATCATAATTTTCATTTTCTTCCCTTTTACTAACCTCTCCCGCTGCAAACATGTTGTCTTGCACTCAGTTTCCAATCAAAAGTGGGTTTCTGTCACCAAATAACAACATATCAATATGTTATTTATGTTGCATCATGTGCAACCACTCATCAACAATTAATGGTTCTTCATCAAATTTAACATCAACAATTTCAATTGTTAGATCCACCAAATCATTAATTGCTCTATTGATAGCTTTATCTATGACAAATTTAGTTGATGCTTGTTCACACAATGCTTCATGAGTAGTTCCAACTGTTTCATAACTTGCTTCTACAATGGAAACTTCAACTTCCAATTCTTTATGAAACATGACGCTTACAATATTGCCATGATCAATCTCTGTTTCACAAATTTCATTACCATAATGTTCATCCACTCTATAGTGGGATATCTAAGCATGCATGTGGTCATTGATGATTTCAACTTCACCAAATCCATAAGTTGCGGTTGGATTCACCAATGCATATTTCACATTGTAGTCATCATCCACATGTGTTTCGTTACAGTGGGATTCATCATCATCTGCATCATCCACATTGTAGTGGATTCCTGGAGCATTTATATGCTCTTGCTCTGCTTCACACACAAATGTTTCAACTTCTTTCTCTGCAACATTTGTTGCATCCTCTTCATCCATATGCATGCGTACATAATGGGTTTTATTTTTATGGTCTTGACGAACATCATCCACTTTTGAGTGGGATTCTCCAAGATCTATTGTCCTCTCAGAGTCTTGCTCACCAACTCTCAGATCTACAGTTGATGTTCGATGGTGTTCAAGGCACTGAGGGAAAATCAGTTGTTCTTGAAGAAGTCTAAGTGAGTGTTCGCTCATACCGAGATTCCGTTCCTTGGGCATATTGTTGGTCAAGGGTACATACGGATGGAGCCGAGTAGAGTGAAGGCGATTGAGGACTGGGTTGAACCGAAGAATGTCCATGAGATGAGGGTGTTTTTGGGCATGACCAACAACCAACGGAAGTTCGTAGAGGGGCACTCCAAGGTAACATCATCACTAACAGACCTATTGAAGAAAGACAAGAGGTGGAGATGGACGGATAAATGTCAGGTGGCATTTGATGATTTGAAGAAGAGGATGGTTACAGCACTGGTACCGAAGTTGCCGGACTTCGAGAGACCATTTGAGGTACACACTGATGCTTCAGATTTTGCCATAGGAGGAGTTCTTATGCAGGATGGGCATCCGGTGGCGTACGAGAGTCGGAAGTTGCAGGATAGAGAATGAAGGTATCCAATCCATGAGAAGGAGATGACTGCAATCATTCACTGTCTTCATGTGTGGAGGCTTTACCTGATTGGGAAGCTATTTGTTGTCAAGACGGACAAAGTTGCAGCAAGTTATTTTGCATCACAACCAAAGCTTTCTGCGAAGCAAGCTCATTGGCAGGACTTCTTGGCAAAGTTCGACATGACTATCGAGTATAGACTGGGAAGACACAATGCGGTAGCAAATGCCCTTAGCAGGAAGGGACAACTTGCAGCATTGGAGGGAGAAGACCGAGCAGCTAGGAGTAGGAGTCGAGTTCAGATGTCAGAAGAGATGCAGAATAAGCTCAAGGAAAGTGTTGAAACCAATACTTTGGCACAGAATATAGTGAAGCAGATAAAGGAGGGAAAGACATGAAAGTTCTTTCTACGAGATGGGTTCTTGTTCTTTGGAAACCGACTCTACGTTCCGAAGTCATCTAGGCTCAAGAGGCACCTTTTGAAGGAGTGCCATGACTCGCCATGGGCTGGCCACCCAGGGATGCGTCGTTCTTTGGCATTGTTGGAGAGAGGATTCTTTTGGGAGAAGATGCAAGAGGATGTAGAGGAGTATGTACATACGTGCATCATTTTTCAACAGGACAAATCGGATACTCAGAGGCAAGGAGGACTAGTGCAGCCTTTACCGATTCATGAGAGACCATGGATGAGTGTCTCAATGGACTTCATCACTCAGTTGCCACAGGTTCAGGGGTATAATGGGATAATGGTCGTGGTTGATCATTTTTCCAAGTATGCTGTCTTTGTTCCAACAAAGATACCTTATGGGGCCGAGCAGACTGCGGAATTGTTCTTTAAGAACATAGTGAAGTATTGTGGGATGCCATTAAGCATCGTGTCAGATAGAGATCCGCATTTTACAAGCAGATTTTGGACCACATTGTTCAAGTTAGTCGGAACAGAGTTGTTGATGAGTTCGAGTTACCATCCGCAAACAGATGGATAGACTGAGAGGATCAACACACTGATGGAGGATTACTCGAGACATTATGTGACGGCTGATCAAAAGTATTGGCATGAACTCTTTGATATTGCTCAGTTCAGCTACAATATTCAAAAGATTTCTGCGATAGGGTACATTCCATTTGAGTTGGTGAATGGGAAGATACCGGTTGCACCGCATACCGTAGTGACAGGGGATTTCTTGAGGAGTCCTCATGCGAAGAAGTTCATGAAGGCTTGGGATGAGACCTTGGAGTTGGCATGGTTGCGCTTGCATGAAGCTGCAAGGAGAATGAAGAAATGGGCTGATCGAGGAAGACAGGATGTGCACTTCAATGTGGGAGATATGGTGTTTCTCAGGATTACTCGGGAGCAGTTTCAGCCAGCCAAGGGGACTGCGAGCAAACTGACATGAAAGTATGAGGGACCATTCCGAGTGAAGAAGATAGTGGGGAGAGTTGCTTACGAGCTGGAGCTTCCACACCATATGCACATGAAGCATCCAGTTTTTCACATGAGTTAGTTGAAGAAACGCAGACATGATGCCGATCATCCAGAGAGAGCTGAACCGCTGAGAGAACCAGCCATGACTACAGTTGGATAATATTTTGAGCTACAGAACTACATGGATTGGTTGCCACATGAAATGGGAGTATCTTGTCAGATGGAAGAATGCACCGGAGGAAGAAAGCTAGGAATCGGAGGACTCTCTTTGGAGATGGAAGAAGAAGATTGTGAAGTATGAACAAAAGATACTGAGGCAGTCGGGATTGTCGAGGGCGACAATGATTTCAAGTGGGGGAGGATGTAACGCCCTACGGTTGATAGGTGACTGGGCGTGCGCTCCACCTCCATGTGAAAGCAACTAAGTCATGAAATAACCACAAGGAGCAACCAAGGACGCGATACATTAGTGTATGGACAAGTTGGGTGTTTCGAGTTTATAAGGGCGAGTGGAGGAGCTCGCCTTGCAAGCCGACCGAAGGGAGCGTAGCCAAACAAAGGGCGATCTGGTGGGGCAGTCCCGCGCCATGGGCAGGCCGACCACACGATGGCGATGTATATTGTTTGAAGGCACGCCGGTTGGAGATATGTGGAAGGGTCAGCCGAGGGTGCGACCTCCACATGATAGCGTATAAACTTGCAATGAGAATTGGCATTCTTACCATCGCTCTTCACTCATCAACACAAAGGTGCGAGTAAGGGATAACCGCAGCAAAGAAGGCGCAGGTTATGCGCCTGGTTGTCGGGCACGGTTGTAGAACTTGGCATTGAGGTTGAAGGTGGAGGTGGTGGGCATGTGAGGGCGCCCACTCGCTGAAGGTTGTCGACAAGTTTTGGGTTGTGTTGGGCATGGGTCGTGCACGGGCGTGCCTGCCCGTTCGAGCAAAGAAAACTTGTGTTGTAAATCAGTTAAGTCGTGGTAATACCACCGTGCACTCTTGCACGGGTGGGCGCCCGACTTGGGTAAAACGTCGGTGGAGCCAAGCTCCCGGTCACTTGTAAAACTCTTTATATATAATAAAAGAATTCTCTTGCATATGAATGTGTTCATGTTGTTGTTCTATGATGTTCTTATATTAATGGTTTCCGCACATTAATATGTTATTCATGTTTAATGATGAATGTTAAGGCGTAGTTCGTAAAGTAAGCTAACAATGGAAGATGTTAATTACTTAGGCAGTGCCGCACCCGACCAATTTAACGAAAAAAGAATTGGGGGCATGACAACTCGCCTCTTGACTTCAACGAAACTTCCTTTTAATAATATATGAATATCGCAATGTTCTTCTAATAAGCGACCTACATCCAGGACTGCATAGAATGGCATTTAATAATTTAGAAGAGTTTAGCAATCCGAATTCATTAAATTTCACAACACGGAATTTGAGTGATTTATTAAGCCAATATTTGTGAAAGATGACTCTTTATTCTCTAGGTAAGAGCCATAAATCTTGGGAGACTAGTAACTCGTCCAACGATATAGAAGATTGATGCATTGACGTTGTTACAACTACTTCATCTATAGTCCTGACAAAGATATGACAGTTACCATCATGGTCAACCTCTAGTAGTGGAGAGAATCTATTGAATGGACAACACTTCTTCTTCCTTTTAATTTTCCAAACTTGTTTATCAGTTGTTAATTCATCCTTCGCTTCTAGGTTTTCACCATTAATTCCATATTTACTGTAGAGGGATTCAATATGTTGTTCAGAGGCGATATCCCAAAGAACCCACACATCCTAAAGAATCCACCTAGAGATTAGCCTTGCTCCCAAACAAAATGTATGTAAGATCCCAATCTGAAGATGAATACCACCAATACCCAAAGAGAGCTCGGTCTTCTCAGTAAATTACCACTAAAGAGACAATTAATGGTTCTTCTGATTTTGTTACTTAGGGATTTCACCACAAAATTGTACACTACTTCTTTTTATATTATGAGAGACAAGGTACACTATGAATGGTAACTTATAATATTTAAATAGTGAGCTACTTGGCCTCCCTGAGAAACAAATGCTGGGAATTTTTATTGGGGCAAAGACATTATAAATTCTTCACCTCTCAATAGACAAAGATGGAGATTGGATCTTCGATCCCCTTAGAAATGGATAGTCTACTCCAACCAACTATAATGTGCAGTCTGCTCCAGCCAATTACAGATCCCAGGACATTAAATCAGGGACCAATTTCAAATATGCGGCCCCTCCAGATTTGCGATAATTCTGCTTCAGGAGTTACGGTCAGCGCACAAGGCTTTCGACCCCCAAAACCATTGACAATACACAAATGATTTCAGATTGTAAATGAGGAAATGGCTTTCGGATTCCCATTAATCAAAACCATTCAATCTGAACCACTCCAGAATTAGATAAAGTGGCCTCCAAGGAAATTCTCCGCCCAATCTCTGCACTCATGCCAAGGAGGTCTATCTCTACGCTTACACACAGGAGGTCTCGTTCTCCACCCAAGATTCTCAGTCTGATCTCTGCACTCACACTGAGGAGGTATCGTTCTTCGCCCAAGGATCTTTGTGCCCAAGGATCTCTACACCCATGAGATCTCTCTACCCAAAGATCCCGTCCCCCTTCCTAGTGTAATGGCACTCCGACTGATAGGGATTCGGCATACCCTGCGGCCTCACGAACTGTCGGATGGTGTGTGGTTGATGAACACTCACTGCCTCCACGACCTTCCAGAGATTTCGACCCTCCTCTGTGCTCAAGGAGTGGCCTCGAATGTGGCGGGGACCTGTGGTACGATCTGCAACCTTCAAAAGGGTGTTTGTACTGTTATGACTGTGTGCAGATCTTGCTGGTCATGAAACCGATTTCTTTCTGGCGCTCTCACTGATAATCTACGTCCCTCAATACAGATTTGATCCAAATAGATTCGCCTCTTTAATTGAGAACTGATAAATCTTTGCCCTCGAAGTAATCAACCCAATAGAAATTTGACAGGTCGATATTCTAACTTTCAACTGTTGGTGTTATGGCCTCTCGGTGAGCACAATATCGCAGGCAGAAAATGATGACTCGGCCCTGCACGACCCAATCCTGCAATGGAAGTCCAATGGTATTGAAAATGGTTCTTATTGAACCCTCAGCCCAAATTATATATATATATATAAACCTTTCACAGAAATAACTCTGGTCCTGCTTTAGGAAAGATGGAAACTAGAATCTAAGATGTTGGCTAGGGTGAGAAGAAATCTCACTGAAGATCTTTGCATAAAATTTTGAGGTTGGCCTGATGCACAACTTTGATATTATTGTAATATCTTGAATAACGAAATAATTAACGGATGCATATTTATTTTAATAACTAAAGAAAATGATATTTTAATAATTGAAGAAAATGGTGCATTCCCATATAATAAATTTCAAGACCCTCCAATGGCATGCATGGCTACCTATCAAAAGAGAAGGAAAATGCAATTAAGCACAATTATGGACCCTGGATGGATCCACCAGACAAAATAACACCCTTGGGATCAAAGTGTAACTTGAGCACCCCAAATTCTCAAGAAAAACACAACAAGATAGATAAATGGTCCAAATTCTTAGATTTTATTCCCTTTTATAGGCTTGATGGACTCTCTAAAGACCCTATTTTATTATTTTCCTGGAAAACCGAAGGCAAATACCATGCGCTGATACCATGGGAAAATACCATAGTAAATACCATGGACAGATTCCATCTATTTTGACGAGATCAAAAAAGGGAATATTTCAAAATGCTCATTTAATTCCTCCTCATTTATTGTATATATCCAACAGATTAGATAAAATGGCACACAGCAATATATTCTCTTATTATGAATGAGGAAATTGCACACATATTTATACAAGTAATAGTCTCAAGCTAGGAATTCTATCTTAGACGTACAGTAGTGTGGTTGAGAGATTCTCTCAATCACACACTAAACTATGAGAAACTAAATTCATATTATGTAAGAACAAACTCCTCAAATGGAGAATTACAACCATAAACAAGTAGGAATTAATTATTTCTAACTCCCTCCCTTAATGACTACTTTTCATGATAGTCAAATCCACCACCATCAAGCGTATTGCATGTACAAAACCTCCAAAACACAATCTGCCTCCCTCAGACAGATCCACAACTTCTCCGATCTGCCTCCTCTCGCAAATCGTCAAACGAAGATGAGGATTCCCGCGGATCCCCTTGAAGGTGAATTGGCGCGATCTTTCCGTAAAATTCCGCACCAGTCTGGTATTTTGGCATGGTGGCGCTATTAATGGCCTAACAGACGCGCCAGTTGCACATCCTGGCGCGACTGTCAGCGCGAAAAGCGCGCCAATCCCCTTCTACTCAGAAAATTAAAAAATCATCTGAGTCCGAGCCAGGTGTTCTGCAGTCCACCTGCTCAATTGAGCACAAAGCTCTCGTGTACACGCGGCCACAAAGGCACCTCAAGCCACAGAGGCGATCCTACAACAAAGGCAAGCTAGTCACAAAAAGCACTTCAGCCACAAAGACTCTATAGATGGTTTCTGGCTCACCACCAACCCTCACTTTACAGTGACAAAAGATGGTTCAAGCTGACCATAAACCATTACAAAGTAGTTTTAAGATCACCACAAACTTTCAGATGCCTTTAAAACTTACATTTCATTCCACATTTTGGAGTTCCTCGGTACATACAGTGACCATTACAACAACTGGACTTTCTTATAACATGTTAGGGAGTCTATTCCACAAACCACACTAATTCAAACAGACATCTATTTTGTTGTCCACCATAAATGTTGTTGCTACTCCTTTATCCCATCTTTTCATAGTTCACATCTTGGGCATCTTTGTCAAATAAATTCTTGGAACTCCATGCTTAACCTGTCATTTGTTAGAGTCGCAATTTCTAACAAAATAACTTTACCTACATTGAGTTAGCTAGGCTCAATAAGGCTCAATAACTTTAAACATGATTCCAAGAAACTAAATAAAGGATAAATTCTTCAGGTTTAATTTCTCTATCTCTATAGTCTAATAAATTCTGAAGCCCAAGTGCAACATTGAACACCATTCCATCTCTAAGGACTTTTTCATTCCTCGCATTGGGATCTCTCTGATCCCTATTCCTTCAAATTTTGTCAAATGTGGAAGAAACTTTGGTCCATCTCTCTGAACAACTTCCACCGCGGCCTTATAAGCAGCGCTCGCATTAATCGCCGCTTCCATAGATTGACACTGGCTTAGGGTTTTCCAAATTCCAATCTTCATCTTCATTCTAAGGGTTTTCTAGCTCCTGATCATCTGATGCAAATTTCTTTACATCGCCTTTATCTTCATCGCTACTTTCTTTAGATTTGTTCATTGGCGAACACTTAAAATCGTGCTGGACCGAATCTTGAAATATATTTGCCAGTGAAGGGTCCTTGTCACGTCGAGACAAAAATCGTTTCATCTGGCCCAGGCTGGGAACCCTAGCCTCCAGGGAAAATCCAGAATCTGATACAGTCTGCTCGGGTTTCTTCTTGCGGGAAATGGAGAAAAATTTCTTCAGCTGCAACGCCTTGATGCCACATGGAGAAGAAGGCTCTGATTTAATCTCCTTAATCCGCAACACAGACTGATCCCGCTCCCGATCCCTGCTGCGATCCTTCGCTTTGACCTTTGCCTTGCACATTTGCTTCTTCAACTTCACTTGCCCAATGTAAGAAACCTTGGGAGACGTCGGCTCCTGGGATTCGAACCCGCTATCTCTCTTCTTCTCCCGGGCTTCTTTAGGGATTATAGATATCATTGGCCCCGAATAGCCGCCCAGTAAAACTACGCCGGTTAGCCCTGGCAGAGATATCAAGAGGCCAGGCAATTATTCTACCAGATATATACAACCCCTCCTCTGTCGATGAAATATTCTCCCGGCTCAGAGTTTCCTCCAAAATCTTTCTCCATGACCCGGGATAAAGATCATCCACTGATCTGTCTTCCATATCCTCGAACTTATCCCATTCCTCTGAGTCCTCCTTTATAACACCTGATTCCAACGAGCTACCACCTTCGGGCCCTAATTCTCCCTGGGGACCTTCTTTCACTTGCTCGTCTTCTAAAAACAAAATAATCTAGCGCCCGGATGCAAGAATTGGGGTAATGGTTAGCATAAACATACACAATATCTTTAGAAACCTTGAACAACTCAGAGGGCCCATATCTGTCATAACACAATTCGTAATCTTCAATTGGGAATTTCTTTTCTTAAATATCAAACAACCCCCGAATTTTTGATTGCTCTCAGATACCCCGTGCCCGTCTAATTCGGGATCAGATAACATGCCATCTTTACTAGCATTCTCTAAAAACGTAATTGAACTTGCTAGGTTACGGTTCATTTAACAGGCTCGGCTTCCATTGGGCTACTGCCTAAGGATCTTATCTCAATTCTGAATCGACTCTTTTGAACACTCTCTTTCTCTGAATTTTAGCGGGCGATCGACAAAGATTTTCATGAATTCAATAAGATAACGTGAAATGAAAATGCATCCCAACTGTCTAACAAAAATGCTCGACACCAGGAATAAAATTCGACGCTGTGAAGGAAAGAAACCAAGCGACAATCTTAGAGTCGGGTCAATTCAACAATGTTAGTCTCGACTCCCAACACCATGGGACAACTTCCGATCAAAGGAGGTCTCGGTAGCCTGCTCCCTCAAATCCAGAACCTCACTAGTCAGCAAACCCTTTTGAGAAGCAACCACGTCACAAAAAAATTAACAGTGCCCAGATGCCCGATCCAACAACTACTCGATGGCCACCACGAACGTGCACAATCGGTCCACACCACAGCAGGTCCACAAGGCTTTCACCATGATGAGATCCATGACCTTTATCAACAGACTCACAAATCTGCAGACTCATAGATCTTCCATCGGTTGCCCTCAGCGTTGATCGACCTCACCAGCACGCAGCATAAACAAACTACCTCCACGGGTCTGCCAACAGGCCGGCACACCATTGATTCGCTACAGTCTCACAGTCTCCAACTCCACGCTGTATAATCGATGATGGAAAAACTCAAAAATTAAAAGCAAATACTTCTCAATTATTTCCCTCAGCCCAGGAAGGGCCAAGCCCAGGAGGGGCCAGGTCCTCACAAGCTCTGATACCAAGATAAAATGGCACACAAAAATATATTCTCTTATTATGACTGAGGAAATTGCACACGTATTTATACAAGTAATAGTCTCAAGATAGGAATTCGCTCTTAGACGTACAGTAGTGTGGTTGAGAGATTCTCTCAACCACAAACTAAACTAGGAGAAACTAAATTCCTATTATGTAGGAACAAACTCCTCAAATGGAGAATTACAACCATAGACAAGTAGGAATTAATTATTTCTAACTAGATTTTCTATATCTTCTTCTCCAACGAGAGCATCGCATTTATACCTCATTTATCCCTCAAACACCTTTCAGTAGAGTTATATAACTCAAAACACACCTATACAAATTTTGGGAAAGGGTAAGTGTGGGGACCAATAGCTTGTTGTAACCCACTTTCCCATAAGGAAAATTCTTATAGGTTATTATTAGTTTTTGCCTTTCAAGGGACTATAGCATTTGCCTAGTGGTGAAAATGCAATGACTATGCATTTTTTTTTTGCAGTTTTTTTCAATTTTAACCAAAGTTTCATGAAAACGTTGAATATATCTATTTTCTCTAAATTAAAAATTAATTTTGCAATTTTCAAGAAATCTTATTTCTAATTTTCAATTGAATGAGCAAGCTCTGATGCTACATAATTCTCTAAATGGTAGGTGTTTTATTTTTCGTATTTATCAGTGCCTTATAAATAATTAAAAAAACTAATTTTTTGAGTGGTTATTCCATCAATGAGTGACAATGTTATTCCTAACCCTACTATCTGTGACACTGTCTATCACTGCTCTGCCCAATGTTATAAGTTCCTTACATGAAGAAGGAAAAACGTTGATATGCTAATTGCAACTTTTTTTTTTTTTTTTTTTACAAAATAACTAATATTTTCAAACACTTAAATTCTTTTCCAAACAAGTATTCAATGGTTCATTATGATACCTCTGGTTCGGAGCTTTGCTTGTGCGGAAGGGCCGCACACTAGAAGACGAACTCCCATATATTGTATGCCTGTCACTTGCTATCGCTTATCACACCTTAAGTTTCGGGTTACATATTTAATGTTTAAAAATGTTATAAAACCCCCTGCTTATTCTCGATGTCATGCAGTAAATACTTAATGTCCTAGTGGGATTGAGATATGATAACCAGTATTTGACACCATCAACCGCGTAGATAAATTTCCGTGCAAGCTGGAGAGACCTGGACGAACGCATGCAATCTCCTTGTCTTTCAGCTTTTAATTTATAAATTATTTTTTTTAATAGAAAGTGATCCACTAAATGATTTTTTTTTAATAGAAAGTGATCCACTAAAGTTGTTATCTATCACATTAAAAACAGTGTTCGGATTAACAAAGCATTGCAAATGTTGTATGAATGTGGTCCCTATTTGCAAGCAGATAATACCTTTAATGTCATAATATAGCTAACCTCAATGCGAGATCTTTATAATGATAATTTATAAGTATATTATAGATTAATGATGGTGACCCATTCATACTAGATGAGTATTATAGATTAATGATGGTGACCTATTCATACTAGCTATTATGAATGGATGAATAATTAAAACATTATTATCATATGATAGCGTTATTATAATTATATTCAAAGTTATCATAATATTATAGATTAATGATGGCGTTTACTATGGCATTTATTAGAGCGCTGGTGGGCACAACACTCTCTCGCCTTTATATCGGGCTATCCCTACCATATTCGACAAGAACTATTACAGTAAGTTGAGAAGAAAAACAAGGGGCTGCAGCACTCCGATCAACAGCGATTTGATGGAGGTTCTATGGATTTATTTTCAAGCAAAATAAATTTAAATTTATAGTTCCAGCCAGAGAACATTTGTTGCGAGGGCTTTAATGGATCTTTTGTCGTCTCCGGCCCTGCATTCAGTCATGGCTTCCCTGCTCTATATTTAGTGAAAACATTAATATATACCTTTCAAAATATTTTCAGAATCAACAATGGAATAAATAAAACCCAAGCGACAAGAGTGATATGTTACTCTCTTGACTAGCCTTCAATGTTTTGACTTGTATTCAATTGCGTTTGAAACCAGTCATTTCAGCTGACAACAATCTATCACTTTTTGCATTTGGAAGAGGAAGCTACCTCAACCACGCCTGACATGCTACAAGCGAAGATGGCGCAGAAGAACTTGACTGCAGTAACACCAATTTCAACACCAATAAAAGGAATAAATTTATAAAAACAATAACTGATTTATTAGCAATAACTAAAGGAAAGGAGGAGGAGATGAAATATAAATTGGACACACAAAACAACATGAGTTTTTGTTCTTTTATTGATCAACCAAGCTTGATTATTACAATGAACTTGGTGAGTGGTATTTAAATTTTTTCAAATAGTGAGTCGCCCAAAATAACTTTACATGCACACACATTAAATCTGGACTTATCCAAATATAGACCGAATTCAACCTGACTCACACTTAACTCAGTTAACTCATACTTTAAATCTAGACTGCACTTAACTCAACTTATCTCGTTTTTTAGACATGTTTTCGGTGATAATCACATCAAAATTCATTTGTCGACGCATTTCGAACCAGGGAGTGTGGTGTGGTTCATTGTGAGGACAAGATGAACCACACCACACTCGCTGGTTCGAAACGCGTCGTCAAATGAATTTTGATGTGATTATCACCGAAAACATTTCTCAAAAATCAACTTATCTCTTCATGCGTCATTCGACTTCGATCTTGCTAGATCTTCATGCATGAGTAATTATTATTTTCAACACTCCCCCTTAATTACGACCTTATGTCTCAACATAACTCAAACATGACTCAACTATGTTTGCTAGACTTACAATAGGAATTGACTCAATCATCACTCAAACATGTCTGGTGGTCTATGTCTCAGCAAGGCTTACAATGACTCAAAAATTTTACAACTTTGCATTTTCTTTTTATTTTCTTCCAAGTTCTGTATCCTCAAAATTGCTCCATTCTCTGTTGTGCGTTCTTACTGTAGGATCCATATTTCTTTACTTGTTGTTTCTGCAATGTTTCTTTGATTTGTCTTGACTTTGTGTTGAAAAATAATTTGATCTTATCTTCTACACCTTCCTCTTAAAATATTTTTTCAACCATGGACTACTGTCACAACATGGCATCTTCAAATTGTCTTTTTTTCTCTGCTTCTTGTGCTTCATATTCTTGACTTTCTTTTTGCCATATTTTTTTATCGCAGAATCTTATTTCTTCTTGACCCCATTGTTGAAAAAAAATTTCAAAGCATTCTTCCTTGTTTTCAGAAATTTCCATATCCTTCTCTTCACTCTCATCATTAGGTACTCCTGATTTTTTCCTATACTTTGCACGCTCAAGATCAATGTTTACCATTTCATTTAAGTCTTTTATTTCTATTATTGCTTAAGGCTCGCATCAATTTGTTCAATTGGTTTTGAATCAATTCTTCAATGAGCTTAAAATCTACATTGAACTTATTAGCAACTATGTTTTCAACTTTTGCTCCCATGTTATGCTAAACACTTGCATATTCCAAAACAATGTTAAAAACATCTTTGTTATGTTCTTTAGTGAGAGCTTTTTACTCTACCTCTTCCTTCTCTGCATTCTTGTGTTCTGTCATTACATCATAATTTTCATTTTCTTCCCTTTTACTAACCTCTCCCGCTGCAAACATGTTGTCTTCCACTCAGTTTCCAATCAGAAGTGGGTTTCTCTCAACAAATAACAACATATCAATATGTTATTTATGTTGCATCATGTGCAACCACTCATCAACAATTAATGGTTCTTTATCAAATTTAACATCAACAATTTCAATTGTTAGATCCACCAAATCATTAATTGCTCTATTGATAGCTTTATCTATGACAAATTTAGTTGATGCTTGTTCACACAATGCTTCATGAGTAGTTCCAACTGTTTCATAACTTGTGTTAGGCCCCTATACTACTAGTGTAACCCCTTATTTTTATTAGTATAACCCACTTATTATGTTGATGTACCCATGTAGTGCCCATATTGTTACTATTGTGCCCCATAGAAGCCCACTATTGTTATTATTGTGCCCTTACATTATTATTGTTATGTCGGCTCTGATTATGTTATGACCCCTTAGACTCCTATATATAGAAAGGAGGTCTTTTCATTTGTATCATCCAAGAATTGTTCATTTATTTAATGTAAAGGAGGTTGCCCCCTCGAAGAGGCTGAATTCTAAGGCGTTGATCTATCTTTTCTATCTTTTCTTGAGCTGGTTTCATAACATTAACATTTGGTATCAGAGCTTTGGATTCTAGGGTTTCGCTGCTCCAAACAGGTCATCGTGGCATTTTCGCTATAACTTTTTTCTGTGACGTTTCAGAAGTCGCAAAAAAATCCCATTTGAGAAGAAATAGTGTTGAACCTTGGGTCCGAATTTCAGATCTTTTTGCACAATATTTGCAGAGATATGATCTTAGGAAGTTGGTCTTTTTGCAGACTCCCGAATTACATTCAAAACAGGTGACCTGGGGAAAATCGTCATAACTTTCTCTCTGGGGATCGGATTGAAATTTCGTAAGAAGGTACAGAAAGAGGATGCACTGTAGTTTCTTGTATGCATTTTTTAGATCGAAAGGTTGAAATGATGACTCGTGGCACGTCGTACAAGTTTGCTCTACTGAACTAGTCTATAATCAGGCCATCTTGGGAGATTGTGCATAACTCTTTCTTGGAGAATCCAATTTGGATCAGACTGGTGGCATTGGAAAGAGGACACAGAGGGCTACTACAAGTCACAATTTCAGAACTTAAAGATCCGAAAGTACAGAGTTACAGTTGTTTCAAGGTCGAGCTCCTAAAATCAAGAAAAAACAAGATGAGGAAGTTTGATGGCAAGGATCCGGTAAATTGGATACTTCAGATGGAGCAATATTTTGATCTACATGGTGTACAACTATTACAAAAGGTATTTATTGCATCTTCGTATTTAGAACCAGATCAATTTTTATGGTACAAAGGGCTTTGTTCTCGTAAACAACTTGTTACGTGGTCAATTTTCACGGAGGAAATGATAGCACATTATGAGGATACAAAGAGCAACACCTTCTTTAGAGCAACACCACAACAATTGGAAAGAGTAAAAGGGCTTTGTTACAATTGTGATAGCAAATGCACTAAAGGTCATAAGTGTGCTGAGAAGAAATTATTTTACATAGAATATGAAGAGGAGGAAGAAAATGATCAAGAAACAACAAAAGAAGAAGATATACGTCAGGACCTCACCCCAGAGAAAGAAGAAATGAACCAGACCATATCTTGTAAATCATTGGCAAGAATTACCACTCCTCAAACTCTCAAGATAGAAGGACATATCAAGAAGAAAAAGGTGCAAGAGGTGAAAGATCACATCAAGAAGGAAGAAATGAATCCAGCCATATCTTGTAATTCATTGTTCGAAATTACCACTCAAACTATCAAGATAGAAGGACATATAAAGAAGAAAAATGTTCAAGAAGTGAAAGATCACATTGAGCATCAAGAAATGAATCCGACCATATCTTGTAAAGGATTGGAAGAA
This sequence comes from Pinus tabuliformis, assembly GCA_031772625.1. Classification (NCBI taxonomy): domain Eukaryota; kingdom Viridiplantae; phylum Streptophyta; class Pinopsida; order Pinales; family Pinaceae; genus Pinus; species Pinus tabuliformis. Next base: position 1,311,669,837 of record CM062804.1, read on the forward strand.
ATTACCACTCCTCAAACTCTAGAGATAGAAGGACATATCAAGAAGAAAAAGGTTCAAGCAGTGAAGGATCACATCAAGCATCAACAACAAGTTCTCCGACTTTTAAAGGATAACGCCACTTCGGTGCAAAACCAAACAAAACAACAGGTAGATCAACATCGTAGTGAAAAATGTTTTGATGTAGGTGATTGGGTATTTTTACTGCTACATCTCAAGCAAGCTATTTATGAGAAGGAAATGTTGGCAATACTACATGCACTTAAAAAATGGCGACCTTACCAAATGGGAAGACTCTTCAAGGATGAGGATGTGGAAGCATTGTTTTATGCTATTTATATTATCCAACTAGATTGGATAAACGAAGCAAGGGATGAATGGAAGAAGGACGAAGAAGCATGGCCACTTATTCAAAAGTTGCAAAAGATCCCAATTCAAACAATATTGCCAGAAATTGAAGAGGAAAGAAAAATCATATTGGAACCAGGAGCAGTCACAGAAACAAGAACCCGACAGCTACGAAATCGATCAATTTCAGAGTATCTCATCAAGTGGAAGAACTTACCCGCTGAATATTCCACATGGGAGGACAAGAATTTTATATAGAAGCATCAAGAACTACTCAAGCGTTGAAGACAACGCTTTTTGAAGGAGAGGGGCATGTTAGGCCCCTATACTACTAGTGTAACCCCTTATTTTTATTAGTATAACCCACTTATTATGTTGATGTACCCATGTACTACCCATATTGTTACTATTGTGCCCCATAGAAGCCCACTATTGTTATTATTGTGCCCTTACATTATTATTGTTATGTCGGCTCTGATTATGTTATGACCCCTTAGAATCCTATATATAGAAAGGAGGTCTTTTCATTTGTATCATCCAAGAATTGTTCATTTATGTAATGTAAAGGAGGTTGCCCCCTTGAAGAGGCTGAATTCTAAGGCGTTGATCTATCTTTCCTATCTTTTCTTGAGCTGGTTTCATAACAACTTGCTTCTACAATGAAAACTTCAACTTCCAATTCTTTATGAAACACGACACTTACAATATTATCATGATCAATCTCTGTTTCACAAATTTCATTACCATAATGTTCATCCACTCTATAGTGGGATATCTAAGCATGCATCATTGATGATTTCAACTTCACCAAATCCATAAGTTGCGGTTGGATTCACCAATGCATATTTCACATTGTAGTCATCATCCACATGTGTTTCATTACAATGGGATTCATCATCATATGCATCATCCACATTGTAGTGGATTCCTGGAGCATTTATATGCTCTTGCTCTGCTTCACACACAAATGCTTCAACTTCTTTCTCTGCAATATTTGTTGCATCCTCTTCATCCATATGCATGCATACATAATGGGTTTTATTTTTATGGTCTTGACGACCATCATCCACTTTTGAGTAGGATTCTCCAAGATCTATTGTCTTCTCAGAGTCTTGCTCACCGACTCTCAGATCTATAGTTCATGTTCGATGGTGTTCGAGGCACTGAGGGCAAATCAGTTGTTCTTGAAGAAGTCTAAGTGTGTGTTCGCTCAGACTGAGATTCCGTTCCTTGGGTATATTGTTGGTCAAGGGTACATACAGATGGAGCCGAGCAGAGTGAAGGCGATCGAGCACTGGGTTGAATCGAAGAATGTCCATGAGATGAGGGTGTTTTTGGGCATGACCAACTACCAACGGAAGTTCGTAGAGGGGTACTCCAAGGTAACATCATCACTGACAGACCTATTGAAGAAAGACAAGAGGTGGAGTTGGACGGATAAATGTCAGGTGGCATTTGATGATTTGAAGAAGAGGATGGTTACAGCACTAGTACTGAAGTTGCCAGACTTTGAGAGACCATTTGAGGTACACACTGATGCTTCAGATTTTGCCATAGGAGGGGTTCTTATGCAGGATGGGCATCTGGTGGTGTACGAGAGTCAGAAGTTGCAAGATAGAGAACGAAGGTATCCAGTCGATGAGAAGGAGATGACTGCAATCATTCACTGTCTTCATGTGTGGAGGCATTACTTGATTGGGAAGTCGTTTGTTGTCAAGACGGACAACGTTGCAGCAAGTTATTTTGCATCACAACCGAAGCTTTCTGCGAAGCAAGCTTGTTGGCAGGACTTCTTGGCAGAGTTCGACATGACTATCGAGTATAGACCAGGAAGACACAACGCGGTAGCAGATGCCCTTAGTAGGAAGGGACAACTTGTAGCATTGGAGGGAGAAGACCGGGCAGCTAGGAGTAGGAGTCGATGTCAGATGTCAAAAGAGATGCAGAATAAGCTCAAGGAAAGTGTTGAAACAGATACTTTGGCACAGAATATAGTGAAGCAGATAAAGGAGGGAAATACATGAAAGTTCTTTCTACGAGACGGGTTCTTGTTCTTTGGAAACCGACTCTATGTTCCAAAGTCATCTGGGCTCAGGAGGCACCTTTTTAAGGAGTGTTACGACTCGCCATGGGCTGGCCACCTAGGGATGTGTCTTTCCTTGGCATTGTTGGGGAGAGGATTCTTTTGGGAGAAGATGCGAGAGGATGTAGAGGAGTATGTACATACGTGCATCATTTGTCAGCAGGAGAAATCGGATACTCAGAGGCAAAGAGGACTATTGCAGCCCTTACCGATTCCTGAGAGACCATGGATGAGTGTCTTAATGGACTTCATCACTCAGTTTCCACAGGTTCAGGGGTATAATGGGATAATGGTCATGGTTGATCATTTTTCCAAATATGATGTCTTTATTCCAGCAAAGATACCTTATGGGGCCGAGCGGACTGCGGAATTGTTCTTTAAGAACATAGTGAAGTATTGGTGGATGCCATTAAGCATAGTGTCGGATAGAGATCCGCGTTTTACAAGAAGATTTTGGACCACATTGTTCAAGTTAGTCGGGACAGAGTTGTTGATGAGTTCGAGTTACCATCCGCAAACAGATGGACAGACTGAGAGGATCAACGCATTACTGGAGGATTACTTGAGACATTATGTGACGGTTGATCAAAAGAATTGGCCTGAACTCTTGGATATTGCTCAATTCGGCTACAATATTCAAAAGAGTTCTGCGCCCGGGTACAGTCCATTTGAGTTGGTGAATGGGCAGATGCCAGTTGCACCGCATACCGTAGTGACAGGCAGTTTCTTGAGGAGTCCTCATGTGAAGAAGTTCATGAAGGCTTGGGATGAGACCTTGGAGTTGGCACGGTTGCGCTTGCACGAAGCTGCAAGGAGAATGAAGAAATGGGCTGATCGAGGAAGACAGGATGCGCACTTCAGTGTGGGAGATATGGTGTTTCTCAGGATTACCGGGGAGCAGTTTCAGCCAGCCAAGGGGACTGCGAGCAAACTGACACGAAAGTATGAGGGACCATTCCGAGTGAAAAAAAGAGTGGGGGAAGTTGCTTACGAGCTGGAGCTTCCGCACCACATGCACATGAAGCATCCAGTTGTTCACATGAGTCAGTTGAAGAAATGCAGACATGATGCCGATCATCCAGAGAGAGCTGAACTGCTGAGAGAACCAGTTGGGATTGTGGACAAGCCAGGACTGGAGTTGGATAAGCTTTTGAGCTACAGAACTACAAGGATTGGTTGCCACATGAAATGGGAGTATCTTGTCAGATGGAAGAATGCACTAGAGGAAGAAAGCTAGCAATCAGAGGACTCGCTTTGGAGATGGAAGAAGAAGATTGTGAAGTATGAATGAAAGCTACTGAGGCAGTTGGGATTATCGAGGGCGACAATGATTTCAAGTGGGGGAGGATGTAACGACCTATGGTTGATAGGCGACTGGGCGCGCGCTCCACCTCCACACGAAAGCAACTAAGTCATGAAATAACCACAAGGAGCGACCAAGGACGCAATACATTAGTGTATGGACAAGTTGGGCGTTCCGAGTTTATAAGGGCGAGTGGAGGAGCTCGCCTTGCAAGCCGACCGAAGGGAGCGTAGCCAAATGAAGGGCGAGCTGGTGGGGCGGTCCTGCGCCATGGGTGGGCCGACCACACGATGGCATTGTATATCGTTTGAAGGCGCGTTGGTTGGAGATATGTGGAAGGGTTGGCCGAGGGCGCGACCTCCACACGATAGCGTATAAACTTGTGATGAGACTTGGCATTCTCACCATCGCTCTTCGCTCATCAACACAAAGGTGTGAGTAAGGGATAACCGCAGCAAAGAAGGCGCAGGTTATGCGCCTGGTTGCCGGGCACGGTTGTAGAACTTGGCACGGAGGTTGAAGGCGCGGGTGGTGGGCGTGTGAGGGCGCCCGCCCGCCGAAGGGTGTCGACAAGTTTTGGGTTGTGTTGGGCGTGGGTCGTGCACAGGCGCGCCCGCCCGTTCGGGCAAAGAAAACTTGTGTTGTAAATCGGTTAAGTCGTGGTGAGACCACCGTGCGCTCTTGCACGGGTGGGCGCCCGACTTGGGTAAAACGCCGGTGGAGCCAAGCTCCCGGTCACTTGTAAAATTCTTCATATATAATAAAAGAATTCTCTTGCATATGAATGTGTTCATGCTGTTGTTCTATGATGTTCTTATATTAATGGTTTCCACACATTAATATGTTATTCATGTTTAATGATGAAAGTTAAGTCGTAGTTCGTAAAGTAAGCTAACAATGGAAGATGTTAATTACTTAGGCAGTGCCGCACCCGGCCAATTTAACGAAAAAAGAATTAGGGGCGTGACAACTCGCCTCTTGACTTCAATGAAACTTCCTTTTAATAATATATGAATATCACAACGTTCTTCTAGTAAGCGACCTACATCGAGGACTGCATAGAATGGCATTTAATAATGTTAGTAGAGTTTAGCAATCCTAATTCATTAAATTGCACAACACGGAATTTGAGTGATTTATCAAGCCAATATTTGTGAAAGATGACTCTTTATTCTCTAGGTAAGAGCCATAAATCTTGGGAGACTAGTAACTCATCCAACGATATAGAAGATTGATGCGTTGACGTTGTTACAACTACTTCATCTATAGTCCCAACAAAGATATGACAGTTACCATCATGGTTAACCTCTAGTAGTGGAGAGAATCTATTGAATGGACAACACTTCTTCTTCCTTTTAATTTTCCAAACTTGTTTATCAGTTGCTAATTCATCCTTCGCTTCTATGTTTTCACCATTAATTCCATATTTACTGTAGAGGGATTCAATATGTTGTTCTGAGGCGATATCCCAAAGCATCCACCTGGAGATTAGCCTTGCTCCCAAACAAAATGTATGTAAGATCCCAATCTGAAGATGAATACCACCAATACCCAAAGAGAGCTCGGTCTTCTCAGTAAATTACCACTGAAGAGACAATTAATGGTTCTTCGGATTTTGTTACTTAGGGATTTCACCACAAAATTGTACACTACTTCGTTTTATATTATGAGAGACAAGGTACACCATGAATGGTCACTTCTAATATTTAAACAGTGAGCTACTTGGCCTCCTTGAGAAACAAATGCTGGGAATTTTTATTGGGGCAAAGACATTATAAATTCTTCCCCTTCTCAATAGACAAAGATGGAGATTGGATTTTCGATCCCCTTAGAAATGGACAGTCTACTCCAACCAACTATAATGGGTAGTCTGTTCCAGCCAATTACAGATCCCAGGATATTGAATCAGGGACCAATTTCAAATATGCGGCCCCCCCAGTTTTGCAATAATTCTGCTTCAGGAGTTACGGTCAGCGCACAAGGCTTTCGACCCACAGAACCATTGACAATACACAAATGATTTCAGATTGCAAATGAGGAAATGGCTTTCGAATTCCCATTAATCAAAACCATTCGATCTGAACCACTCCAGAATTAGATAAAGTGGCCTCCAAGGTAATTCTCAGCCCAATCTCTGCACTCATGCCAAGGAGATCTATCTCTGCGCTTACACGCAGGAGGTCTCGTTCTCCACCCAAGATTCTGAGTCCGATCTCTGCACTCACACTTAGGAGGTATCGTTCTTCGCCCAAGGATCTTTGTGCCCAAGGATCTCTACACCAATGAGATCTCTGTGCCCAAAGATCTAGTCCACCTTCCTGGTGTAATGGCACTCCGACTGACAGGGATTCGGCGTACCCTGCGGCCTCACGAACTGTCGGATAGTGTTTGGTTGATGAAAACTCACTGCCTGGACGACCTTCCAGAGATTTCGACCCTCCTTTGCGCTCAAGGAGTGGCCTCGACTGTGGCGGGGACCTGTGGTACGATCTGCAACATTCAAAAGGGTGTTTGTGCTGTTCTGACTGTGTGCAGATCTTGCTGGTCATGAAACCGATTTCTTTCTGGCGCTCTCACTGATAATCTACGCCCCTCAATACAGATTTGATCTGAATAGATTCGCCTCTTTAACTGAGAACTGATAAATCTTTGCCCTCGAAGTAATCAACCCAATAGAAATTTGACAGGTCGATATTCTAACTTTCAACTGTTGGTGTTATGGCCTCTCGGTGAGCACAATATCGCAGGCCGAAAATGATGACTCGGCGCTGCACGGCCCGATCCTACAATGGAAGTCCAATGGTATTGAAAATGGTTCTTATTGAACCCTCAGCCCAAATTATATATAAACCTTTCACAGAAATAAATCTAGTCCTGCTTTCGGAAACCCTCAGCCCAAATTATATATATATAAACCTTTCACAGAAATAAATCTGGTCATGATTTCGGAAAACTGGAAAATAAGAATCTAACTAGGGTGATATTAAATATCATCGAAGATGAAAGATGTTGGCTAGGGTGTGAAGAAATCTCACTGAAGATCTTTGAATAAAATTTTGAGGTTGGCATGATGCACAACTCCGATACTATTGTAATATCCTGAACAACGAAATAATTAATGGATGCAGATCTAGATGTTCTAGTTAAAAATATTTATTTTAATAACTGAAGAAAATGGTGCATTCCCATATAATAAATTTCAAGACCCTCCAATGGCATGCATGGCTGCTAATCAAAAGAGAAGGCAAATGCATTTAAGCACAATCGTGGACCCTGGATGGATCCACTAGACAAAATAACACCCTTGGGATCAAAGTGTAACTTGGGCACCCCAAATTCTCAAGAAAAACACAACAAGATAGATAAATGGTCCAAATGCTTAACTTTTATTCCCCTTTATAGGCTTGACGAACTCTCTAAAGACCCTATTTTATTATTTTCCCTGGAAAACCGAAGACAAATACCATGCGCTGATACCATGGGAAAATACCATAGTAAATACAATGGACAGATTCCATCTATTTTGACGAGATCAATAAAAAGAATATTTCAAAATGCTCATTTAATTCCTCCTCATTTATTGTATATATCCAACAGATTTTCTATATCTTCTTCTCCAACGAGAGCATCACATTTATACCTCATTTATCCCTCAAACGCATTTCACTGGAGTTATATAACTCAAAACACACCTATACAAATTTTGGGAAAGGGTAAGTGTGGGGAACAATAGCTTGTTGTATGTGACCCATAAAACGCGTAGATATATAACCAGTATGTGACCCATAAAACGCGTAGATATATAACCAGTATTAGCCGTTGCAATATAACCGTTGGGATCTCTGCACACTCTATTTAATCAAGCTTAGCCAGATCAGTCCTTCAACTTGTCCTGACGATGAACCACACTGGTTGGTTCGAAACGCGTCGACAAAAGATTGATTATGTGATTTTGCCGAAGATTTCTAAACAGTATTTAAATTTTTTGAAATAGTGAGTCGCCCAAAATAACTTTACATGCACACACATTAATTTGGACTTATCCAAATATAGACCGAATTCAACTTGACTAACACTTAACTCATACTCTAAATCTAGACTGCACTTAACTCAACTTATCTTGTTTTTTAGACATGTTTTCGGTGATAATCACATCGAAATTCATTTGTCGACACATTTCGAACCAACGAATGTGGTGTGGTTCATTGTGAGGACAAGATGAACCACACCACACTCGCTGGTTCAAAACGCGTCGACAAATGAATTTCGATGTGATTATCACCGAAAACATTTCTCAAAAATCAACTTATCTCTTCATGCGTCATTCGACTTCGATCTTACTAGATCTTCATGCATGAGTAATTATTATTTCCAACACTCCCCCTTAATTACGACCTTATGACTCAACATAACTCAAACATGACTCAACTATGTCTGCTAGGCTTACAATAGAAATTCACTCAATCATCACTCAAACATGTCTGTTGGTCTATGTCTCGGCTAGGCTTACAATGATTCAAAAATTTTACAATTTTGCATTTTCTTTTTCTTTTCTTCCAAATTCTGTATCCTCAAAATTGCTCCATTCTCTGTTGTGCGTTCTTACTGTAGGATCCATATTTCTTTACTTGTTGTTTCTGCAATGTTTCTTTGATTTGTCTTGACTTTGTGTTGAAAAATAATTTGATCTTATCTTCTACACCTTCCTCTTAAAATATTTTTTCAACCATGGACTATTGTCACAACATTACATCTTCAAACTGTCTTTTTTGCTCTGCATCTTGTGCTTCATATTCTTGACTTTCTTTTTGCCATATTTTTTTATAGTAGAATCTTATCTCTTCTTGACCCCATTGTTGAAAAATTGTTTCAATGCATTCTTCCTTGTTTTCAGAAATTTCCATATCCTTCTCTTCACTCTCATCATTAGGTACTCCTAATTTTTTCCAATACTCTGCACACTCAAGATCAATGTTTACCATTTCATTTAAGTCTTTTATTTCGGTTGTTGCTTAAGACTCGCATCAATTTGTTCAATTGGTTTTGAATCCATTCTTCAATGAGCTTAAAATCTACATTGAACTTATTAGCAACTATGTTTTCAACTTTTGCTCCCATGTTATTCTGAACACCTGCATCACCTGCATATTCAAAAACAATGTTAAAAACATCTTTGTAATTGTTATGTTCTTTAGTGAGAGCTTTTTACTCTACCTCTTCCTTCTTTGCATTCTTGTGTTCTGTCATTGCATCATAATTTTCATTTTCTTCCCTTTTACTAACCTCCCACTGCAAACATGTTGTCTTCCACTCGGTTTCCAATCAAAAGTGGGTTTCTCTCACCAAATAACAACATATCAATATGTTATTTATGTTGCATCATGTGCAACCACTCATCAACAACTAATGGTTCTTCATCAAATTTAACATCAACAATTCCAATTGTTAGATCCACCAAATCATTAATTGCTCTATTGATAGCTTTATCTATGACAAATTTAGTTGATGCTTGTTCACACAATGCTTCATGAGTAGTTCCAACTATTTCATAACTTGCTTCTACAATGGAAACTTCAACTTCCAATTCTTTATGAAACACGACGCTTACAATATTGCCATAATCAATCTCTGTTTCACAAATTTCATTACCATAATGTTCATCCACTCTATAGTGGGATATCCGAGCATGCATGTGCTCATTGATGATTTCAACTTCACCAAATCCATAAGTTGCGGTTGGATTCACCAATGCATATTTCACATTGTAGTCATCATCCACATGTGTTTCGTTACAGTGGGATTCATCATCTTATGCATCATCCACGTTATAGTGGATTCCTGGAGCATTTATATGCTCTTGCTCTGCTTCACACACAAATGTTTCAACTTCTTTCTCTGCAATATTTGTTGCATCCTCTTCATCCATATGCATGCATACATAATGGGTTTTATTTTTATGGTCTTGACGACCATCATCCACTTTTGAGTGGGATTCTCCAAGATCTATTGTCCTCTCAGAGTCTTGCTCACCGACTCTCAGATCTACGGTTGATTCAACAAATTGTGACACATCTTGCTACTGCATGTCACTCCCCCTTGCACTAAGTTCTTCTGCTTCCTTGGAAGTTGTAGCTTTTTCCACCTTGCACAAAAACTTCTCATCCAATGCATGTTTTATAAAATTCTATGCTAAAGCATCGTATACTTCATCATATGAGTTATTAGACTCATACTCAATTAAATCTTTAGCTCGAAGAAAAGTTTGCATTTTAATAACTCAATGATCAAAATATTTACCATTAATCATAGGTGGTGGTAGCAGATCAAAGCTACACCAATCACCCTCGATTTCTTCTTTGTTTTTTGGTAGACTTCTTAGTTCCTTAGCTACAACCTAAACCTCTTTAAACATGGCAACAATCTATGTCTCTTCTTTTTTATTCATTTTCTTAATCTTCTTCATTCTCGCTTTACGACCCATGAATGTTGTATTTCCCATGTCTTATAGTTTCTTTCCTGATTGCATGAGGCTATTTTCCATATCGCCCCCGAAAAAAAAATGTGATTTTCAATATACACCCCATAAAGCACAAGCTTCACTCAAAACACTGTCATACTTAACAAAAAAACCAAATATTTTTGTACACTCACAAACTTTACAAATCCCTAAGCTTTCTTGTGAATTAAAAACTTTGAACAAAACTTTTTTATAATTTTTTTTTATACTATGCACCTTTGTCTTTAAAAAAAAATTATTTTCAAACCTTTTTCCCAAAAGATATATGAAAACACCTTTTCCTTTTGATAATTCCAATCCTTTTTAAAACCCCAAACTTGCCCAATAAAATCTCCTTATAAAACGTTTTACCAAAGCCTTTATATATTTGTCCTACAATTAAAGATAACACTCTCATCAAACAAAACCACATCACTTTAACTTGGCTCTTAAAAATATCGTTTAAATAGACTTCAAGATAAATCTATTCCCGCTCAAACTTTCGTAGGGTTTTAAGAATTGCGCACGTGATCTTTGATTGCTCGTGCTTTTAAACTTTTGACCGAATTGCGATCGAACGAATTTTAACCAAACTTCACTATGCCTTTTAAAAGTAATACCTTTTGATAGAGTAACACTTATAGTGAAGGGTCGTGTATTCTTGATGGGGCTGCGTTATTGTGGCGCACATTAAACACAAAATAAATTTCTCTTCTCCTCCATACTGCAGTGACTGACTTTAGCTTTCCCTTAGATCCTTCTGGTCGAACTCAAATCTGATATTAATTTTTTGGATAGGAAGAGGAGAAAAGACACAAAATACTATGAGTTGTTTCTCTTTTATTGATTAACCAAACTTGATTATTACAATGAACACAATGAGTGGTATTTAAATTTTTTCGAGTAGTGAGTCACCTAAAATAAGTTCACATGCACACACACACACTAAATTTGGACTTCTCCAAATATATATTGAACTCAACTTGACTCACACTTAACTCAGTTAACTCACACTCTAAATCTAGATTGCACTTAACTCAACTTATCTCTTTATGCATCACTCAACTTGGATCTTGCTAGATCTTTATGCGGGAGTATTCATTATTTCCAACAATAACAACAATAAAATAGCATCGACATCTTCTTCTTCAGAGTATGGCATGTGGGAGGGCATGTCTTGTATATTTCTAGGCTCTGTGGAGACAACTACCAAAGACATGCTAGAATCCCTATATCAACAAGTATCCTTGCCCCTTTCTCTCTCAATTTTACTTTTCGCTGTTGATTTTTCAGATATAATCTGGGAAACAAAATTTTATCTTATCATATATCATATAATTATTAAATTCTATGAAAAAGATACATACCTACTTTTTCAAACATAGAAAATAATAACATCAATACCTCTTTTCACTAATATATATCCCATCTATACTGTGAAAGAAATAACAATATTAGCAACAAGTTCAATTGTAGTTCATAGCCAAGAGATTGTAGGCTTAGAATAATGACGTCAATGAAGAACTAGAGGATGCAAAGCATAAAGACAAGTGAGTCATTCACATTACTAATTAGTGATTAGCTAGTCACTAGTGATTTTTGTCTAATGAGTAAATGACATTGACCCTTTCTTATAAATCGAAAATTATGACTAGACTAAAAAAGTTTGAATCAACTAATATAAATTTTGAAAATTAAATTATGAATGCCCCACTGGAGTCTGCGGAGCTTTGCTTGTGTAGAGCTTTCAACATAGTGAAAGCTCCACATAAGCAAACCTCTGCACAAGTCCTAGTGGGCCCAGCTATAAACACCTTTCCTCCGCACTCAAACCATTAGCGGTAATAGAATAATTTACAATAATAAATTCTAATGTGAAGGAATGTGGAGAGATGTATTTTCTTCACACACTCAATTTCTCTGCACTCAAATGATTAGTGGTAATAAAATAATTTACAATACTAAATTTTAGTGTGCAAGAGTGTGGAGAGACGTATTTTCTTCGCAGGCTCAGTTTCTCCGCACTCAAACCATTAGCAGTAACATATTAGTCTCAATTTTGTAATTTTGATGAATATGAAGGTATTTGGAAAACTTCTAAGAACAGTGGGGGGGGGATGAATAAGTATTTTAAAACTCACTTAAACCTTTCAATTTCTTATTTATATTTATGTACACAACTGTCATTAAGTAAACTAGCATATGTACACTATTAAGATTAAAGAAAACAACCGTATATCTAGTTAGCTAACTTTTCATATATTTCATCATCTGTTCTACTTTAACTAGTATGCCATTACGTCATTAGCCTTTAATTGAACACTAACCATGAGTAGTAAGAACATAATAAATCATCACACATAAGAAACACATCAACACATGAGGACATGAGGATTTTTAGGTGGAAACCAATGTGGGAGAAAACCATTGCTACCATCGTCTCTATCTTCATCTTTTATTATAAAGGAAAAAATCTTACAATCTTGTACTGGTGCATACTCATACCATTATGCAGGCCATCGTTTTCGTCTTCATCTTTTATTATAAAGGAAAACATCTTACAATCTTGTACTAGTGCATACTCATACCAGTATGCAAGAACTCACCTGTAGAAGGCTACAACCTTCTCTCGTTCTCTAGCACCCACTAGGAGGGAGCTCCAACTCCTTGATCTTGTTTACCAACAACCAACTAAAGGGAGCTCCAACCCCTTGATCTCGTTTACCAGCATCCAACTAAAGGGAGCTCCAACCCCTTGATCAGATTTACTAGCTACCAATGGCAGGAAGCTATGACTTCCTCACTAAACGCTCCAACCCCCAGCACCTATGTGGACCACATTTCATAATATTTCATACTAGATCCACCTAACCCAAAATATCAAATCTATAGGTCACTTTTCATCATATTTCAAACTGGACCTACTACCATCATTTAAGTCTAATACAAAATAAAAATTCTGAAACCAATCACTGTATGAAATCACTAAATCACTTAACTAACTAAATCATCAAAGCAATCACTGAATCTTAATCAATCAATACAAATAGATCAAACTAAACCAGAATAGATCATACAATTACTCGTAAATAAGCCAAACATTGTTACCCATCACAGAAACCAACTGTTGCTACTACAAACCTTGATCAACCATACATTAGATTGTATAGGCTATTGTTCTTAATCATACCTGTGTATGTATGTGCTTGTCCTTAAGCATACTCATGTATAGATCTCAAAATACCGATACCTAAATCTGAATCACTGTCACATTGAAACACATGTTGAATCCATCATAGATCATTGAACCAAATAAAAATTGTCACATAGTAGAATCATCCTTAGTCAACTTATCATTCCATAAACAAGTCAACCCAACTGGCACTATCAAACACAGATAATTATAAGAAAGACTTCATCGACAGATAACAGTAAACATAATAGAACAGATCAACCATTATCATCATCTCATCATGCAAAACCCTAGTAAATGTACGCGACTCTTATAAAGCACTCTTGCATATGTACGTGCCTTTCATACTTGACACATTCATACATATCTGTCTATACTGCAGAAAATGTACACAACTATTCAAATGAATACTAGATTATGTATGCAACTTCTCTGTGTCAAGCCTGCATACATATTTGTAATCACTGAGACATACCTTTGTTGCAACACAACATCTGTCAAAACCAAATCTCAACATGCAAACTGTTACAGAAACACATCATAATATCATCATCACAAATCTATCAAAACATAAACAAATTATTCAATATGTGGTCATTTCATATCTATTAGATCTGATCCATCTCCATGCTCCCTAATGCACTCCTCTTTTAGATCAAGTCATTCATAAATTATCCATCACATGCACACCCTAACACTTGATCTCCATCTCCTTAAATAGTATAAGCCTTAGCCAATACATTAGGCCAATCCTTTAGTAATGCCAATGGTATTCTTTGATGGGATCAAATATATATTATTGCACTCGTTACTATGGGCCAATACCGTGGTAAAGACCCCTAGTATTCATAATACCATGGTATAGAAATTGTACATGACTTTTCTTTACCATACCTACATATGTACGTGACTTTTATTCACGGGACCCGCGTATGGTTTCCAAACTTCATTTTTATCATTTCTCTATCTTTGAACTGATATAACATTATATATCTCACCTGTAGCATATACATAACAATCATGTTGCCATCTTTATCAAGTAAATTTCCATCAAGGACAACACATTAGTCATAATGCCAACAATCCCCCCCTTTGGACTTGATGGCAACCACTTTGGTGTTTGGTCACCATCACTTGTAAATAGTTGCAAAAACACTTGTAAGCATACCAAGCTTCTCTCCAAACATTCTTCTCAAAACACCAAGCTACTCTCCCCCTTTGACATCAAGGGAAAAGAGATGACCAATGTTGAATGAAAACTTCTTTCTCCCTTTGTAGAGAGAATTTATGTAGGTAAGATCCGCTGAATATGAACACTGACCATGCTCCCCCTGAGCATATTTTGAAGCTTATGGGAGATTTTAATGAAGAACATGACTCTATGAATCAACCAATTATGACCTTTCCTATCACCAAGGGCTCATGCTTACATCAATCACCCAACACATTGGGGTTACATATTTGACTCAACATTACATAAAATTCCCAAAATAATGGGATTACATACATAATTGAGTTGACCCCAATAGTCCAAACATGACTGAATATTACAATTATTACATCATGGGTATTTACATGACCTTTACATAAAGAGACAAATATGACATTTATGATCAAATCCAAGGACCTAAACCATGTAGTAGCAAGACTATAATAGTCATCATAGGATCTTGCAAAATAGATAAAAACAACATGAACACCAACATGCACATCCTCATCATGAATGTGCAAGATAAGACAATGTAGATTCAATATCATCAACCTGTGACCAAGTATGCAACATCATAAGATTTTTCCGTATATATCTATTATCAACTCATCCCCTTGACCTTATCAAGGTCAACTTGTTCTTTCTCTTTGTAAGAAGAGTTTTGAGCCAAATAAATATAGATCTTTTGCAACACAACTACATATCTTTTTCATGTATCAACAACATATGTGAGAACCAAGAATATCATCATAAAATAAAATAGGGAAATGTAGAATCAATCCTCATCAGCATCACCATGTGACCAAATCTATCAATATGTGACTAAATATGCAATGTCAGCATCACCCAACAGTTGTAGTAGTAGTATATAAGTGACCATCCTCTTAATGTCATCATATGCATATATCAAATATAAGGAGAACCTTCAACATCAATCAAGTGTATCAAGAAGAATCATCACACCATAGGCAACTCAAGTGATCATCCATAATATTCCTATCTGCAATTTATTGATATCCCATGACATAGAGATAACAATATGTAAGAATTCATCGTCATCAACCAATGCCATGCATATCCTCTTCATCTAGAATTAACTCCACTAAGTTCAACATTATCCAAGACTTTATCATCACTAACGACAGAATAACAACATCATATGTGTCTTCAACAACAACAACTACACATTAGAAACGATATATATACTTATCATGAACATCATTATGCAACAAGGAGTTCTCAAAAAATCATAATGCCAAAAATGCACTATTATAAGCATAGTAAACGTTCCCCTAAACCCGTGCCGACTATTCACTGTTAGGTCTGATCATATCCATCAATCAATAAAGCCATCGAAAGAACCAAAGTAACAATTCCATATTTCAACAACTCATGATCCATCATAAGCCAATACTTCTTCTAAGTACTATCTAAGCATCAACATATTGTAACTAACCAATTTCAAAACTAGAAAGACAAATAATAATTGACTGAAGCATATTATAACCTCTCCATGAGTCCATCCCATTGTTTCTTCATCTCAGAGAGACATATGCGATTGTCTAGGACAAAACTCATTTATATACGTGACTGTCCTTTATGAGATCCGCACACATAAAGTAAAGTGTTGAACTTTCATAGCCACAAATCCCCCTGAGCCTCTACTATATGTTCCTGTTTCATTGTTACTACATTAGATGCAGTTTCGATAACATGAATATCGAATCAGCATGGTAATCATCATCAAGATAACATATGTATTTCTCCCCCTAAGATCATACATCACTGATCCTAAGGACCTGACAATCATATTCTGCTCCTCATGAGGTCATGTACTTCACATCACTTCTGCAGCTACTATGAGTGAACAATGTATTGTAGTAGAAACCATCTTCTTTTACTCTGACTCTGAAGAAGAGGAACTATCCTCATTTATGCGAAAATTTATCTCTTTAAACATGTAAAAAAATTGGATTTCTATATTCTCTTGCAATGAACTTTCCAGTTTCTTCATCTATGACCTTTCATTTAGTTCATGTAAACACAATTACATTTCCTTTATCTGCCATTTGAACTACACTTTGTATATTATGCTTTAGCCCTTAAACTAATAAAGTATTAGTTGCTCCTCTATGTTCGTTAATTTTGTCTCTACCTTTTCCCAAAAGTTTTGTTGGAGCATTATTTCCAATAATAACCTTACCATATTGGTTTTTCTTGAGAGATTCCATCTTACTCTCACCTCCAGTCATGTGGTGAGAGCATCTGTTATCTATGTACCATTCATATTCTTCTTGAAACGAGCAGAGAATAAGACCACACCTTATTTGTTCTTCTTCTTTCTGCTTATTATGAGAAATCTTGGTGGATCCATCTTTTTCAGGTCTTTTGACATCAATATTCTTATCTCATTTATTGCCATGTTGTCTAAGGAAATCCATAGATTTGTTCCTACATTCTTTTGCTACATGCCCAAATTTGTTACAAGCATAACATCTTATATGAGCAAAGGAATCATAATATTTATGTTTCGTATTCCTTCTATTGCAATCAATAGCTTTGTGAAAAAATACGTTGCAAGTAAAACAATATCCCTTAGAGAAACCTAAGTGCCTTGAAGCTGATGATATTTATGTGAAGTGGTTATTTGTTTGAGATCGAAATGGCGTACTTCTCCAATTGGCTACAGCATGTCCATAATTATGACATATAAAACATTAAGCATTATTGATCAGAGGAGAGAATCAATTAAAGTCTCTATTATTGGGAGAAAATTATTGATTTTGAGAATCCATCTTCTTCGGATGTTGATCTGGTTGACTTCTATCTCTTTGGCAGAATTTGTCACAATGTTAACTTTCAAGATCCTTGTACAAGCCTATGAATTAGATTCTCCTTTTACGGTTTCATGAAAAACAAGACTTTATTTAATGGCGGGATACATTTGAATACTAATAATGTTATCCAAAATCTTAGTACTATATTGAAATATCAAGTGTTTATCCTTTTCTTCTAATTTACCTTTTAGAATGTCTACCTCAACCTCCACTCTTTGGTGTTTCTTTTCCTTTTCAAGATACTATTTTCCCATTCCTTCTTCAACCTTTCTTACTTCCTCCATTTGTTCCTTTAAGTTGATAATTTCTTCCTTCAACCCATTCTCTTGTTCTTCAAATTTTTGTAGTTCTTCATTTCGCTTGTTTGACTTTTTAAGATCCGCTTTTAGAGAGGCAATATTTGCTTCAAGGCCTCAACAATATTGTTTATATTCTACTGTGGCATTTACATATTTAATATGATCCATGTTATCATATGCCTACAACTTATCTTTAATATTAATAATCTTTTTCAAAACATGATCAAGTTTTCTTCTAAGATTAAGAATTTTATCTATTGTGTCTGCTTTTGAATCAATAACATACTCATATTTTGATGCATCATTATTTTCTTTAGAAATAAGGTTACCTATTGGTTCTTCTGATGAACAATATTCTTTTGTTATTCCTTCATGGATTTCCTATAGCTTATCCCATACTTCCTTTGCAGTTGCATAATGCATAACCCTATTTAATGTTGAATCATGTATGTTGTTAATGATATCACTTAATTCCTTACTATTCTTTTGCACTTCTTCATATGATGGAGGAATTTTTGTGAAGCCATTGCATACTAAATACCAAACATCAAGGTTCATTAGATTATACTTCATCTTTTATTTCCATTGTTGATAATTATTATTGCTTAGTATAGGTACGCCTTCATTGTCCATTGTTTTTGACTTGCCTTTTTCTTCTACTTCTAAGGCCATCGTTTTTTTTTTTACACTCTAGAATGTTTACTTTCACTTTAACCCATGAGTGCAAGTTTAGTTTATTTACTCTCATATTCACTATCATAATTATTACATTGATAAGGAAATGGAACACAATTAAAGCAAAAAACCATACCTAATAGTTCTTTGTTACCGTCCTCTTCATTCTTCATCAGCGGAAAGTGGGGTGCTCCCAAAACTGAATATTTGCTTACATTTGTAACTTTCACTGCATCTATATATCACTATCACTACCACAATTTTCAGACTCCTTCCTTCGAGCTATGTTCTTCTTTCCCACCATCGTTGATCCCCTCCAAGCGGTTAAGCTTCAACTCAAGTGACCTGCTCTGATACCAATTATTGGGAAAAATATATGGGTGAGGGTGAATCGATATTTTAAAACTCACTTAAACCTTTAAATTTGTTATTCAGATTTCTGTATGCTACTGTCATTAAATAAACTAGTGTATGTACATGACTATGATGAAGGAAAAAAATGTATATCTAGTTAGCTAATTTTTCATATATTTCATCATTTGTTCTACTTTAACTAGTATGTCATTACTTCATTAGCCTTTAATTGAAAAGTAACCATCAGAAGTAAGAAAAAAACAAAGCATCACACATAAGAAACACATCAACTCATGAGGAAACCATGATTTTTAGGTGGAAATCCAATGTGGGAGAAAACCACACTTCCTTCGTCTTTGTCTTCATCTTTTATTATAAAGGAAAACATATTACAATTATGTATTGGTGCAAACTCATACCAGTATGCAGACACCCACATGCAGAAGGCTACAACCTTCTCTAGTTCTCCAGCATCCACTGGAAGGGAGCTCCAACCCCCTGATCTCGTTTACGGTACCCACCGGAAGGGAGAATCAACCCCCTAATAATATTTATCAGCTACCAGTGATAGGAAGCTACGACTTCCTCACTAAAGGATCCAACCCTCAACACCTATGTGGACCATGTTTCATAATATTTCACACTGGATCCACTTGAGTCAAAACGTAAAATTTGTAGTCCATTTTTCATCATATTTGCATATCGGGCCAACTACCATCATTTAAGTCCAATACCAAATAAAAATTCTGAAACCAATCACTGTATCAAATCACTCAATAACTGAACCACTTGAACCATCAAACAAATCACTAAATCTTAATCAATTAATACAACTAGATCAACCTAAAATAGAATATATCATACTACTACTCATCAATAAGCCAAACATTGTTACCCATCACAGAAACCAACTAATACTACTACAAACACTGATCAACCATACATCAGATTATATATGCTATTGTTATTAATCATACCTGTGTATGTACATGTTTCATTTGAAGCATACCCATGCATAGATCTCAAAATAATGATACCTGAATCTGAATCACCGGCAAACTGAACCAATCACTGAAACACATGTTGAATCCATTCAGATCATGACATAGTAGCATCATCCCTAGTCAACTTATCATTCCATAAACAAGTCAACCCAGCTAGCACTATCAAACATAAATAATTATAAGAAATAATTTATCGATAAACAACAGTGAACATAACAGAACATATAAACCATTGTCATCATCTCATCCTGAAAAGCCCTAGTATATGTACGCGACTCTTAAAAATCACCCCCACATATGTACATGTCTTTCATACTTGACATCTGTGTACAAATATGTCCATAATGTAGAAAATATACGTGAGTATTCAGATGAATATCTACATATGTACGTGACTTCTCAGTGTCAAACCTATGTACAAATCTGTAATCACTAAGACATACCTTTGTTGCAACACAACATCTATCAAACCCAAATCTCAACATGCAAACTATTACAGACAAACATCATAATATTATAATCACAGTTCTATCAAACCATAAACAACTTATTCAATATGTGGTCATTTTATGTCTATTAGATATGATCCATCTCCATGCTCCCTAGTGAAATCCTCTTTCAAATCAATTCATTCATAAATAATCCATCACATGCACACCCTAACACTTGATCTCCATCTACTTAAATAGTATAAGCCTTGGCCAGTACCTTAGTTCAATCCTTTAGTAATTCTGATGGTATTCATTGACGAGATCAAATATTCATTTTCACGCTCATTACTATGGGACAATACCATGGTAAAGACCCCTGGTATTCATAATACCATGGTGCGGAAATGGTATGCGACTTTTCTTTACCATACCAATATATGTACGCGACCTTTATTCACAGGACCCATGTATGCTTTCCAAACTTCATTTTTATCATTTATTTGTCTCTGAACTTAAATTTTGTTGTATATCTCACTTGTAGCATCTACATAACCATCATGTTGACATCTTTATCAAGTAGGTTGCCATCAAGGACAACACATTAGTCATAATGTCAAGAGAATCCTGACTATTGGATTTCATATCTAAGTTTGAATATATGAGTGTGGACACCTAAGTTGTTCTGTAGTTTTGTTGGTTACATTGCAAATCACACGCTTTACGACCACATTGCATCTTTTTAACAAAGTCATGGTTTCATCTACCATCAAAATTACATCTTTGGGATCCTATTTTGTCATAATTTTCATTCTAAGCTCCACAAAGTGAAGTTCATTGTTATCTATATATATATATATATATATATATATATATAATATATATATATATATATATATATATATATATATAATATATATATATATATATATATATATATATATATATATATATAGATATAAACACACACACACACACACACACACACACCAAAATCACTCTTTCAAGAGAACATTCTGCAAAGGATTTTTGTAGCGATCCATATTGTATCAGAGCATGCCATGTATTAAAACATATAATCTATATAAATTTTCCGTGTGTACATTTGTTATGTGGAATTTTGCATCTACAGATAAATACAATTTCCCTAGGTGGGTAGCTACACCTAGAACAACAGATTTAAAGTGTTTACCCTTTTTCTATAGAAGATAAATAAAACATGGGACATACTTGTTATCTTTCGCTTTCCCTTTGTCTCATTTGTTTGGCTCCCATCGCCCCTTCTCAAACTTAAACCACTCGACAAGTACCTGCAATCATAAACAGAGGACAAAAACTAATCAAAGCAAGAGATCTATCTACTATAAGCAAATGGAATTGAAAGCATTTACACATATAATCATCATACATAAAGACAAGAATATGGGAAAAGGTGTAAACAACTTTATTAAGTAGAAGGAAAAATTACAATCATGAAGTTCAATCCATTTTCACTCCTCTAGCTTGGGTTCCAACCAACATCACATCAAAAGCGCAACACTCTGGCAGCATAACAATACTTGCTTACAATCTCAATCCTCACACCAATAGTATCTCCTTCCAAATTCTCAAAGTCCATCCCCTGATCACTTAGATGAGTGCTCAATTTATAGGAAAATGGAGGAGGTTTGGTCATAAATGAGGGTATTGAATGGCCTTCCAAACATAGAGTTAGTTTACATGGAGGAAGGGATGAGAGGATAGAAGGTTACTTAACTCATTCCCTGATCCAAAATGGATTTTGGATAGAATCCTAAGTCTAAGTGTTCCTCATTGAGGAAAATGAAAGTCCAAGGAAGTTCCTGGAACTAGCCCCATTGCAGAGATCATCTCATTCTGAATCTACTGCAACTTGAATGGGCAAAAACTGACTTAGGATGCATAAGTTTTCATAAAATGAAGCTGCTTATTTCCTTTGGAAAAAGAGGCAAAATCCCTTAAAAATGGGTCCTAAAAACCCTTGTTACACAGTAATTTGTCACCATTTGTCACCATCCCTGTTACCCCTTTCCCGCACTTTGGAGGACTCATTCCGGGACATGTGAGAAGTGACATAACTTGAAAACACTTGTGTTATGTTGCCCTAAGTATGGACTTCATATGCCTTGAAGACATCTCCTGCAGAATATCCTTAAAAAGTCCCCTTTTTCCATTAGCGCGGATCCACAGTGTATCACCCGCGCCAATGGGGGAAATTCTCCAAAGAGGGCGCGCCCATTGGCGCTCTGTCTCAGAATCTTACTCGCGCCAACCAAGTTTGGAAAATTTTGTTAACAAACCCACGCCCGAGAGTTTTTTCCTTTCGACTCATGTGGCTTTTCAAGGATAATGTCAATCTCATGGATGTCGAGATTCATCGTATCTCTATCCATAATAGCTTTTCGAGGATAATGCTTATCCCATGGATGTCTGGATTCATTGTATCTCTTCCTCCTCCTCCATCTATAAAAGCTTGTTCTGGTGCATTTGACAAGCTAGTTTTTGAGCATAGGGAGAATGATACTGTCAGAAGTCTGAGAGATTGTTGAGTCTTCTTTGCATTCATAATCAAAGAGAGAGAGAGGCTTGTTCCCGATCCCGACAAGCTTTGCAAGACATGTGTAGCTGATCACCCAGCCAAAGGAGGATTTGACGTCAGAACTTCGGTTGTATACTCCTTTGTTGATTATCAATAATAGATGACTATCATTATGGTTCCATTCTTGCTGTTCATTATGATGATGTTTGGATTATATCTTTTCTGACCGATATATAATTGCATCTATTGGATTTTATGCTTGTATTCGTATCGTTCTTTGCATGTGCAGGTGTCCATTCACGGAGATCGTGAGGATCATGATCGGCCGGAGCAAAGGAACGGGAGTGTCAACTCTTCTACAACACTAGCGTTGGAATCCAAGTAGGTTCTCGTAATCCACCTTTAATTTTCAATTAGGAACTTGCGTGATAGCACTGTTTGATTGTTGCTAGACCCATTTTGGGCTAGTGGGATCGCCTCTGTCAGCAGAGGGGATTTACCTCTCCAACAATTTGGCGACTCCAGTACACGCCTATGATAAGGCAATACCTGGCACTGTTTTGGATGAGGGTGCATCTGTCAGTCTTATCACGGTACACGCCTATCACGCCAGAAAGGCACATGGGATGGAAGGCGGGAGGTGGTCAAACGACTCTAGTCGAAGGAAACGACTGAACTACTTGGTGGGGGAATCGTATGATTGCCCCCTTGCTCTAAAGGGACCGAAGCAGGACTCTCGGGAGCAGCTAGGATAGGAGAGTCATTTCTGGACTCAGGAGAATCTGAGGAGGCAAGAAGAACATGGGAATTATGCTCTTCCGAAACAGAGTGATCGGGTGGTGAACTCGAGTTGACACTCTTTCCGACCAATGGTTGGTCTGGAACAGGCTTGGCAGAGCTAGGTTCAGGAAGAGGAGGCTGGACAAGAGAGGGACCTTGGTCGATCTCTTTGTCACTAGAGGGGAGATCCGCAGCCGCAGAGAGACGTTGATAGCCAATGGGTAGTTGGGGTGAAGGAGCTGTAAGACTTTCCAAGACAACAGAGGCTTTATCCATGAGCGGAAAAAGGTGAAGGGGGTGATTGCCTTCACAAAGTCTACAAGGGATTCGAATCTTCCCTTTTCCCTTACCATTTCCAGCTAATAGAGTAGCATTGCCGTGAGCTTCAGAGGACGATGAGGGGCGGGCCAGATCGTGAGACCATACTTCTAAGACCCTGGGAATGCCAGGACAATTGCGCAGAAGATGGTCATCCTTGCATAATCTACAAGGAAACTTGACCTTCCGTGGAGGAGCAGAAGGTGGCCCGACTTGAGGTGGACTCGGAGGAGTGGTGGCACTTTTAGCCTCTCCCTTAGGAGACTTCTTCTTCTTCGTCTTCTTCTTCTTCTTCTTAGCCACCTGGTTACTCGAATCTAGACTTTCACCAGGGGAAGTAGAAGATGAGGACGTAGAAACAGGCGAAGAAGGGGAGAGGTCCACTTTAGAATCAACATGATGTTGTTCAGGTGGAGGGAATGATTGACCAGAAGTTGAGACGGCAGGGACCAAAGAGGTTGGGAACAACCAAACAGGCAACCCAACAGTTAACCCTGGGAGGGAAAACGTTGCCATGTAAGGAGCACCAACATTCCCAAAAGGAGCGAAATGACTAGGGTTTCCGTCAGAGGGGAGCCCTGGGTTGGTGAACCCCGGAAAAGTTGCCATCGAAAAAGAAACCTACTCAAGCTAACGCAAACAAGATCTAACCGGGTAAATGTGAATCGTGGCCGAATAAATTTTAAGACAAAGGAACTGAACTTGACCTTTTCATGTTTTAAGAGTCGAGAAAAGGACAAAAAGATGACTCTAGTCTTCTTCGAATGTTTAATGAGCCCAAAGTGAAAAAATGCTCAGCCGAGCCTTTTATTTTAGGGAGTCTGAAAAGGATCAAAAGTGACTACTCTGGAGAACTAGGAAAAGGGTTTACCAGACAATCCGTAAAACTGCATATACACCTTGGCAATCATATGAAAACCAAGGACTTCCCGTACGACAGTCAATCTTCCTGAATGTTGTGTTCAGTGCATTACGGCTTGTAAGGCGACAGACACGGCTTCTTGTGGATAAAGGATGATAAGCTAGTGGGGTCTCAACATATACTCGACGGTACGTGGGAGCACAAATCTGTGCTAGACCACTATCGAGTCACAAAAGGAGGAATCACCCAACCTTGAGTGAAACAAAAGTGACTAGGTTTAACGACGCCGGAGCACGTCTCTAGCCTAGACCTCTAAATGTGTGCGTTATGTTCCAATGCATTGTTAGATTCATTCAGTTCATTTTACGGTTGATCTTCGATTAGGTTTCAGTTTCCAGGTCCTACCGTATGTAATCTCTCACAATTTCCTAAATGCAAGCTATATGCCAAAATATATCATTTCATTCGATGAACACTAACTACGAGAGAGTTGAGATCTTTCAATCAAACAAAACGATCATAAAACAATCAACAATAACTCTAATGCAGCTAATGGCAATAAACGAAACTTTTCTTTAAAGTCACTAATCGCTAATAACAATGAAAAGCTCTAATTTCCATTAACTAATGCAACGCAAAAGAGATTGTTCGTTTTCTTTTCAATGGCAAAGTGCACTAAACAAATTTTGAGAAATAATAACAAAGAGTAAAAAGAAAAATTTCACTCAATGAAAGCACAATCAAGCCCCTAAATACCAAGGCAGCCCTTCAAAACCAAGAGAAGATCTCAAAGACTTCAATGGGCCATGTGATCTAAGCCCAAAACGAAGCCAAGTGGAATCCAAGTGAAAAAGAAGTAAATCACTCGAATGACGCAATAAAAATTTTAACAATCACTGAACAAGTGCAAGAGAGTAACCATAAAGTCGACTGGACTAACAGAAGACCAAAAACTCAACACGCAAAGCCACTAGATGTCCTAGGGCTAAAATGTGAAATTGATAGAAAATGGCAAACACCCAAAGTATGCAAATGTAATCTATGCACACTTTTCATTCATATCCTGAAAATGAGAATTCTAATTATGCAAGTGTGATCTATGCAAGAGAATTCTCAAACACACAATGATTCTAATGTAATCTAAGAACCAATCAAGTGCAAATCAAGAAAAACGGGTGTGAGTTCCAAAGATCATAAACTAAAAACACTCAAAGGTGATTAACAAAAGCGAAAACAAAAGCAAAAAGATGCAAAATTGTGAAAAGACCGAGACAAACCTCCAAGTAATGATCAAAGGAAATCAAATTAATAATTTGCCAAAAAAAGACTCAAAACCAGTCAAACAAGACTTTGACACACTCAAGTGATTGAGAAAGTTGTAGCTAGACACAAAACCCAAGCTTGGAAGGCTGCAAACAAGCAAACTGGAAAAGTTCACAGGCCTGGCGTGACTGTCAGGCGGCAAATTGCGCTAATTAAGGATTGGCGCGGGCTGTACACTGGAAAATGGCCAATTGGCATGACTCTCATGCAAAAAAGAGCGCCAATCAAGTTTGCTAGCTTAAAAATAAAAACAAGCAGTCCAAGGCTTGGTCGACAGTATCCAGACAAACCAGGCAGCAAGAGACAGCAAAGAATCCAACCCAAAAAGCTATCTAAGCAATCAAAACGAGAGAAAACCAAAGAGACAAGACAAACTCCAAGTTGTTCGGTTCGTAAACCAAACCGAAGATTGACTGAAGTGGCGTTGATCTACTTCGCTAATGCAGAGCAATAGCGTTTCAAAGGCTACCTGGCCGTACTTCAGGCTCCGTCCAAAGTTTACGAATCAAACAACACGGTAACACGCCTATGATAAGGCAATACCTGGCATTGTTTTGGATGAGGGTGCATCTGTCAGTCTTATGCCTGCCACTACTTGGCAAGCTTTGGGTTCCCCACAGCTTGTGCCAGTCATGCCGAATATGACGGCTTTTGACGAAGGAACTACTCAACCATTAGGGATCCTTCCAAAGTTCCCTATTACTTTGGGAGGCAAAACCGTCTATATAGACGTATCAGTTACCCAAGGTGCTTTATATTTAAGTCTTCTCCTTGGCCGTGACTATGTATAT
This sequence comes from Pinus tabuliformis, assembly GCA_031772625.1. Lineage (NCBI taxonomy): Eukaryota > Viridiplantae > Streptophyta > Pinopsida > Pinales > Pinaceae > Pinus > Pinus tabuliformis. The sequence continues at coordinate 1,311,696,695 of CM062804.1, forward strand.
GCCATGGGGGCCGTGATCTCTTCACTTTTCCGTGTGATTTGCTTTCCACATGAAGGAAGAATCGTGACTATAGATCAATTATCGTTCGTTCGTCCCCGGGTGCCTCCTGCGCAGTTCTCATCCCCTCCTGGTTTTCATCCACCAGTTGCATCTGCCCCACCGCAGATCAACTACGTGGCCACCTATCTCGTGCCTGTATCCAGCGATGCCGCCGTCGTGCACAGTGTCTTAGGGGCATTGGGTCCTGACTTTCGCGATGTGGTCCTTCCACCGGAGTGGCATTCTCGGCAGCACCGACTTCCTGTTCATTATGATGAAGTTCGTGCGGAGCATAGTTCGTTTTCCTATCTCAAGCTCCTTAAAAAGTGAAACTAGGATTATGAGGATAGTTCTTTTACTCTGTCAACCTTATTAAAAAATGAAACAACTCCCTTTCCAAATCGAGTCTTTGATTAAGATCTCGTAAAATACAAGTCGAGTCTTTCATAAATCTCGAGAGTAAACCTTCATTCCATCCACTTTGTTGAATGCAATGAAGCTTGGGGGGCATGTACCTCATTTTGAATTATTATGCTGGGGGCATGCGAACTGATAACAAGCATAGTTTTTCGTTTCAAGCTTGTGTAAACATGAAATCGAATCTAATGAACCCATACCTGATTTACATCTCGTGATTGCCTTTTATCTGCTAAATTCTGTTAGATAAGCCTTGGTTGTTTCATTCCATCCCACCATCTCTTTGGACAATCATATGCTTTCACTTGGTTGTTTATCCTTTCCTGAGGAACCGCAGTGATGAGTGGTTTTATTAGCCAGCCTCTTGACCATTACATGTTTTGAGTAGTTCCACCATTGTCGAAACCAGTTGCTACCCTTTATACCACTCGTTCCTCTAGGACGAGTCTCCTTTAAGATCTTTTCAGACTCGTAAAAGATGAAAAGATTGCCGAGTACTTTTCCCTTTTTGACTCGTTAAAGAGAATAAAAATGGAGGTCTAATTTCAGCTCTTTTCCGATCGTTTAAAGAATAAAAGATCGCCGAGTTATCCCTCTTGACTCGTTAAACATAAATAAGAGGCGGTCGTCTTTAAACTCTTTTCCGACCGTGTAAAAATGAAAAGATTGTCGGACCCTTGTCATTTCAGGTTCGTTAACGGTTACGAAGCGACGTGGTTTCGATCGCTTTTTTACTTTTTCAGGTCGAAATCACTACTCATGAAAAGTACTCCTCGATCGTAATGGTCGGGCGGTTCTTTCGAGCATTGTTTTATACTTTTTCGGGCTCGAGAGACACAACTTTACGAAAAAGGACACCCTTGGAGTTTTCTTTTCTGCTTTCTTTTCAAACTCTCTAAACATGAAAAGACGTCGAGTTCTTCCTTTGTCAAACTCGTTAAAACTTGATGACATTGGAGTCTGTCAAGATGACGTTACAAGCATATGCTATCCCCATCAAGCTTCTTAATTAAAATAACTGGCGTACTCGCCAGAAATGGTGGGGAAAAATGGAACCATAATTATTGTTGTGTCGGCAGTATGTCACTCTTGAACATGGCACTTGTCTGCTTTCGTGTCTGGGTGGGGATATCTCATCTCATTTTTCACTTGCCTCCATGGATTTGGGTAATCTTGTTTGACCTCTCATCTGCTCATTGCCTCGTCACCATGACCGTTGATCCATTGATGTCAAATACTGCCAATTCCACTGTCGTGTCGCTGATATATTCAAGAGAAGTTAACCTCTGTAGAATAACAACCTCCTTCTGATAGCTCACATAATTCTAATCCACCACAACATTCTTTCTCTGTCTCGTGTCGATGATGTGGGAAACACTATGGCCCACCTTCGATCAAGGTCACTTCCTGTCGACTTCAACTCATTATCCAGGAAGCTGATCTAGAGACTCCCTTCCGATGCCTTGAAGCCTGCATGCCTCAATGGCAGGTTATTCATGTTCGACGTGAGGTTTTCATCATTGGCCTCCGATCGAATGATTCTACGGGTGTTCAACGCCAGCTCACTGATTCACACGTCGTAGATTGTACCTATAGTACCTTGAGGGCCATTGTCATTATTGGTGGTACCTCTCGCGTCTGTTAATAGTTTTCATTATTGACTGGTAATCAGACGATGTTCATGCATGTTCGACTTCAACTCATATATTCACATGCTTGAACTTGTACTTTTGTTCGGGTCGAGATGGAGCGTAAGACTCTGGATTTTGTCTGTTGGAATCCAGGCTGCGATTTTGTGGATTATTGTTAAATGACTCATTCACTGGATGGCTGCAACCATGCCTGAGTCCATTCATTGATCCTCACCGGATGGCTGCACCCATACCATGGATCTAGATTATTATGTACTCTGTTATGGATGGCTGCGCCCATACCACATATATCATGTACTTGAGCTATCAGTTGTATCTCTCTATGCAGATTCTCCGGCGGCAGCTACATGTGTTCTTGTAAAGCATTTCACCCCTCTCTCTCTCTCGGCCTCATGCTTTAGGGGGCATCTGTTACACAGTAATTTGTCACCATTTGTCACCGTCCCTGTTACCCCTTTCCCACACTTTGGAGGACTCATTCCGGGACCTGTGAGAAGTGACATAACTTGAAAACACTTGCTTTATGTTCCCCTAAGTATGGACTTCATATGCCTTGAAGACATCCCCTGCAGAATATCCTTAAAAAGTCCCCTTTTTCCATTAGCGCGGATCCACAGTGTATCACCCGCACCAATGGGGGAAATTCTCCAAAGAGGGCGCGCCCATTGGCGCTCTGTCTCAGAATCTTACCCACGCCAACCAAGTTTGGAAAAGTTTGTTAACAAACGCACGCCCGAGAGTTTTTTCCTTTCGACTCATGTGGCTTTTCAAGGATAATGCCAATCTCATGGATGTCGAGATTCATCGTATCTCTATCCATAATAGCTTTTTGAGGATAATGCTTATCCCATGGATGTCTGGATTCATTGTATCTCTTCCTCCTCCTCCATCTATAAAAGCTTGTTCTGGTGCATTTGACAAGCTAGTTTTTGAGCATAGGGAGAATGATACTGTCAGAAGTCTGAGAGATTGATGAGTCTTCTTTGCATTCATAATCAAAGAGAGAGAGAGGCTTGTTCCCGATCCCAACAAGCTTTGCAAGACATGTGTAGCTGATCACTCAGCCAAAGGAGGATTTGATGTCAGAACTTCGGTTGTATACTCCTTTGTTGATTATCAATAATAGATGACTATCATTATGGTTCCATTCTTACTATTCATTATGATGATGTTTGGATTATATCTTTTTTGACCGATATATAATTGCATCTATTGGATTTTATGCTTGTATTCGTATCGTTCCTTGCATGTGCAGGTGTCCATTCACGGAGATCGTGAGGATCGTGATCGGCCGGAGCAAAGGAAAGGGAGTGTCAACTCTTCTACAACACTAGCCTTGGAATCCAAGTAGGTTCTCGTAATCCACCTTTAATTTGCAATTAGGAACTTGCGTGATAGCACTGTTTGATTGTTGCTAGACCCATTTTGGGCTAGTGGGATCGCCTCTGTCCGCAGAGGGGATTTACCTCTCTAACAACCCTCTAAGTCAAAATCTCAAAATAGATCAAAACCATTGCAAAAGGAGAAGTTTCAAAAAATTCGGATTACACTATCAGAACCCAAAAATACGAAGAAATGGTGGGAATAAGGCATATCGAAGGCTTAAGTCAACAATGGACAGGAGATGTCGGATCTAGCCGATCAACAGTCCAGATCCAATTGGAAATCGCAATCGGCAATTGCAATGGAGCAATATTGCAATCGGCGACCATAGAGCGCTACATCGGCCCAGGGCATGAGCGATATGCGATTGCCATCAATCACATTGCGATATCGCAATCAACAAACACAATGGAGCGGGGCTTAGACATATATATATGCGCGATGCGATTAGCCAAACCTGATGGGATAATAAACGTTATTGCATAAGATTTGAGATCTGCCGAAAGGAATTTTTTAATGTATTTTCGTATATTTCGTTATTAAACGAAATACAAAGGGGAAGCACGATGCGATGAAATCTGGACCCGAAGGGGTTTTGGAATGAAAACGAATAATATTTCAAATCTGCCATAAGCCATTTTTGTGATATTTGCACTGTTTTAATGCAATTTTAAAATATAAAGGGAAACCTTGGAACAGGGTCGAAGCGGCTTGCAATAGTGATTTCAAGCGGACCCGATAGTGTTATAAAGCACATTTATGAAAATTTTAAGTCTGGTGAACAATGTTTTCTACGGATTTTTCCTGTGTTTGGTGTATTTTCCTGTGTAAGCCGAGAATGCCAAAATTTGGGGATTTCAAGCGCCAGTGGTTCCTTCTATTGTGGAATAGGTGGCATCCATCCCTGAGGGCATTTACCAATGATTGCTAACACTCAGAGAGGGGATTTGAGTGGACCAAAACAGGAAGATAGAGAGCCGGAGAGGGAAAATGAACCAACAACACCGCTTTGGCTTAAAAGCCACAGAACGACAAAGACATGAGTTGATTGTTGGTCGCTGTTGTTGATATTTGGGGGTTGTGTTGCTAAAAGTGAAGCCAAAGCAGGAAGCTAAGGCGAAGGAGGCAGTGCAAAAGCAAAAAGAGCAGCCAAGGGAGTCACTTGGAAGCCAAGTGAAAAGCCATTCGAGCTATAAACTGATAGAGGGCCAAAGAAGCTAGAGCCAAAGAGCCAGAGCCGGAGCCAGAGCTAGAGCTGAAGATCTAGAGTCAAAGCCAAGAGCCAGAACCAAGAGCCAAAGAGCCAGAGCCAAGAGCCAGAGCCAAGGGCTAGAGATTCAAGAGCCAGGGAATGACATGGTGTCTGAACCCATTGTTTCTGTGCAAAACAGTAGGAGTTGAGCCCAGAGCTTGTAAAAAGGACTTATACCATAATCCCAGAGAGCCTAGTTGAGTTGAATAGAGCTCACGGAGACGTAGCCCAAGAGTGGGTGAACTCCTAATTGAATTGTTGTTTCTGTGTGATTTTTTATTGTTGCATTAGTATTTATTGTATGTATTTACATATCAGCATACGCAACAGATTTTAAAACACCATAACAACCAACAATAAATATAAGCATACACCTCCATTTTCAAGCATTTCTTATTTCCGCATTGGTTAATCAATAAGACTTAGGAATAATTAAGCTTTGGAAGTGGGAGAGGTTCTTGTAAGTTAGACAAGAAGCCTAAGTTCCCCATTTTCAGATCAGGTGGTATCAGAGCTTAAGATTGATTAACCCCACCTTCAAAGAAGGTTATATCAGAATGCTTGATTGACAGAGCAAATATTGCTTGTCTGAAAGGTGTTTGGGCAGTCAAGGATTGATTGTCTGATTGTTGTATGCTTGTTTTACAGACTGACTATTTTCTGAGTTTGCAGAGGTAAAGGGAGAGCTACTGATAGCTCAGTCCAAGAAGGACAAATAGGAAGAAGGGCTAAAGACATTATTCTATCCCAAAGGACCTCAAGGCAATCCTTAAAGCACAAGAGGTTTGTTGCAAAAGGTTGTTGAATAAGCTCTTTATTTATCTTGTTGAAGTTTTTTCTTGTTCATTGGCATAATGACAACTTCTACAAGTGGGTCCTCAAATTCTGCTTTCTTCACAAGATTCTTTGATGAAGACATGAAGCAAGAATTATCCACCATGATGGATATGGTGAGAGAAATGTATGAGGATGGAACGAAGAGCAACAGACTTGGGGAGCAGTTTAATTCCATGAAGGAAGAGAAGCAATTGCTTTTTGACAAATTGCAGGAAATGGAGAGGCAACTTCATATTGCAAATATGAACCTGAAAAGGATGAATGAGTTGGAGACATAGCTCATTGTTTCCCAAGAAGCCTTAGTCAAGTATCAACTTGAAGAAGAGGTAAACCATTCCATTTTTTCTTCAGATTCTTCTGAGGATGCTTCTATTGGTTCTTTTGAAAAACATACTAGAGGCATAGGTTCCAAGCTAATGTCCAAGATGGGCTATGAAGGAAAAGGCTTGGGTAGAGATGCACAAGGTATTGTTGAGCAAATAATTATTGAGGAAAGGCCTAAGTATTTGGGTCTTGGCTATGGACAAGCTCATGGATAAAGTTCCAAAGCTGCCATGAAGGCCATTGAAACAACTCGAAGAAGGGGTTGCATTGCAGAGTGTGAAGATTGTATCCAGGAGGAATGAAATAGCTTGAAACATCATTTGTAGGATGCAGGTGTTCAGAAGCACACACTTGAACTAGAGAGTTGGGGAGACTCTATCAACCTTGAAGAGATTGATGGTGTTCCAAAGGGAGCCACTTCTTCATTTGATTCACCTCCTCATGAAGGAAATAAAGTTGAAAGAGAAAGGTATAAATCTGGTTCTAAACATTTTCCTTTTAATTGTGCAGAGCATGATAAATTTCCACATACGTATGGGAAAAGAATTGCATGTTTCTTTTGTGGGTTGGATAACCATAATGTTTCTAGATGTTGAAAGAGAATGGCCACATACAGGAAACTTTTGAAGGAAAAGAAGAAAGAAGCCAAAGGTCCATTGGACAAGGCAAATCATGCTGTCAAGAGGATGCACATGTGATACACTTACTACCATAACTAAGGGCATCTTGTTGAAAGGTGTTGGACTCTAAATGCAACAATGCTTCCACAAAAGCTGAAGAAAGTGGAAAGAGAAGATGGCAGAAATGGAAAGGAAGTTTCCCTGAGTGATGTGTCTCAGAATGATTCACATGTTGATGCTGATGTGCAGACAGAGGTATTGCCTTTGAAAGGGATTGGTAAGAAATGGTTAGAGTTCTTATCTGATTATAAGATTGCATGTCTATTAATGCATCTACATTATATTTCATTTCAGCTTTGAAAGTACAATGTGCTTAAAGTGAAAGTTGAAGGCTGAAATGCATGCATGAGCATGAGATGCATGAACACAGGGATGTTGATGATTTCCTTGTTTTTGAACATGTATGTGTAATTAACTTGCAGGGTTAATTGCTTTGACATGCATGTGATGCCATGTTGACTTGGGAGAAGTTAACTTGGTCTCCAAATGGAGATAATGATGAAGTGTTTCATCTTTTGAAAAAGAGTCCAAATGGTCTTTTTCTACATGCTTGACTTGAAGGGTCATTTGTTTAAAGGCATGTTTTATGGGCTTGTTATCTAGTCCCTCATTTGTATGCAGATGTAAGACATGGAGGTGATCACAAGATGTGAAAATATGTTTCTTTTGTTGAAGCAGGAGTTTAAGCCATCCAGTTGTTGTCTGTATTTCTGTTGTTGTTAACAGTTGTTGTTGACAACTTTTCAAACAGGTACAAGTGAAAGTTTTGTGGAGCAAATGAACTTCGCATTTGTTTGAGCCACCTTGGATCAATGATCAAGGCAAAGAAGTTCAAACCACCTATGACCATTTCAGCAGAAGTTCTGCAGGAAGGCAAGGAGGAAGAAAGTTCTTCCCAAGAAGACCAGCCCATCCAATAAGGGAAGTGGTTAGAAACTTTGGTTCAGAGGCACTATGCAAGGCAAGTGTAGGGGGAGGCTGAAAGAAGAGGGTGATTCACTCTCATTTACTGTTCAGATCAATGTATCAATCTTTTGGAGACCAAAAGTTCTTTTAGTGGGAAGGCGTGATCCAAAATGGATTTTGGATAGACTCCTAAGTCTAAGTGTTCCTCACTGAGGAAAATGAAAGTCCAAGGAAGTTCCTGGAACTAGCCCCATTGCAGAGATCGTCTCATTTTGAATCTACTACAACTTGTATGGGCAAAAACTGACTTAGGATGTAAAAGTTATCATAAAATGAAGCTGCCTATTTCCATTGGAAAAAGAGGCAAAATACCTTCAAAATGGGTCCTAAAAACCCTCTAAGTCTTCAAAATCTCCTAAAAGGTCAAAACCATCGTAAAAGGAGAAGTTTCAAAAAATTCGGATTACACTATCAAAACCCAAAAATACAAAGAAATGGTGGAAATAAGGCATATCAGAGGCTTAAGTCAACAACGGATAGGAGCCGTCGAATTTGGCTGATCAACGGTCTAGATCCGATCAGAAATCGCAATCGACGGTGGCTATCAGAGGATATCAGAGCATAATATATGATTATTGTGATCGCGACATCGTAATCGGTGATTGCAACGGAGCAATATCGCAATCGGCGACCATAAAACGATACACCAGCCCGGGGCATGAGCGATATGCGATTGTGATCAATCACATCACGGTATCACAATCGAAAAACAAAATGGAGCGGGGCTTAGACATGTATATATGCGCGATGCGATTAGCCAAACCCGATGGGATGATAAACACTATTGCATAAGATTTGAGATCCGCCGAAAGGCATTTTTTAATGTATTTTCGTATATTTTGTTATTAAACGAAATACAAAGGGGAAGCGCGATGCGATAAAATCCGGGCCTGAAGGGGTTTTGGAATGAAAACAAATAATATTTCAAATCCATCATAAGCCATTTTTGCAATATTTGCAGTATTTTAATGTAATTTTAAAATACAAAGGGAAACCTTGGAACAGGACTGAAGCGACTTGCGATAGCAATTTCAGGCGGACTCGATAGGGTTATAAAGCGCATTTATGAAAATTTTAAGTCCAATGAACAATGTTTTCTGCAGATTTTTCCTGTGTTTGGTGTATTTTCCTGTGTAAGTTGAGAATGCCAAAATTTGGGAATTTCAAGTGCCGGTGGTTCCTTATATTGTGGAATAGGTGGCATCCATCCTTGAGGGCATTTAGGAATGATTGCTAATGCTCAGAGAGAGGATTTGAGCAGACCAAAATAGGAAGACAAAGAGTCAGAGAGGGAAAATGAACCAACAACACCACATTGGCTTAAAAGCCATAGAACAACAGAGACAGGAGTTGATTGTTGGTTGTTGTTGTTCATTATTGGGGGTTATGTTGCTGAAAGTGAAGCCAAAGCAGGAAGCTAAAGTGAAGGAGGTAGCGTAGAAGAAAAAAGAGCAGCCAAGGGAGTCACTTGGAAGCCAAGTGAAAAGCCGCGAGAGTTGTAAACTGATAGAGGGCCAAAGAAGCCATAGCCAAAGAGCCAGAGCCAGAGCCAGAGCCAAAGAGCTAAAGTCTAGCCAAGAGCTAGAACCAAGAGCTAGAGAGCCAGAGCCAAGAGCCAGAGCCAGGGAATGACATGGTGTCTAAACCCACTGTTTCTGTGCAAAACAGTAGGATTTGAGCCCACAGCTTGTAAAAAGGACTTATACCATAATCCAAGAGAGCATAGTTGAGTTGACTAGAGCTCACAGAGATGTAGCCCAAAATTTGTGGGTGAAATCCTAATTAAATTGTTGTTTCTGTGTGATTGTTTATTGCTGCATTAGTATTTATTGTATGTATTTACATATTAGCATACACAGAAGATTTTAAAACACCATAACAACCAAAAATAAATATAAGCATACACCTCCATTTTCAAGCATTTCCTAATTCTGCATTGGTTAATCAATAAGACTTAGGAATAATTAAGCCTTGGAAGTGGGAGAGGTTCTTGTAAGTTAGACAAGAAGCCTAAGTGCCTCATTTTCAGATCATTCCCTATCCAATTTTGAGCTCATAGGAGATGAAAGTGTGGGAATATTCTAAAAGGCTCCAGAAGATAAGAATATTCCTAGAACCCTATGAGAATTTCACTCAATCTCGCCCAGCGCAGGTCAAAGTGGGCCTAGGTCCTCTAAAATGCACCCTGATATGGGCCTACCTATACTGAAGTGCACTTACCCTTGACCAAGGCTGCGTTGGTCCCTCAAGGAGGCATTTCTGGAGGGATTCAGGCCAAGAAACTCTTAGGGAAGGATGCATCCAAAGTGATGACTTGTCTAGGGCATGTAGCAACTTAATTAGGGTTTGATGAGCCCTAATAGCACTGATCTAAATGATGGGAGTGATGTGCCCAAATGGATCTGTAACAGCTACCCCCTAAAGCATTAAGTCGAAAATGATAATGTCGAGTGATATGCTTTACAATGTGATGAGGAGGTTCCGAAGTGGATGGTGACCTACATCAATTACAATACATAATATCATGATATTTTTATTTTTTCATGAATTTCTGAGGGAAGGCATACCCATGCTCAACATATAAAATTTCATTACATGTACATAGATATTCATCTACAGATATAGACCTATGATGGTATGACCATTAGTGTAAAGCCATCGTACGGATGGTTTGGTAATTTCCTGAAATCGTAACCCGGATCGATGAAACTAGATCCGAGGTCTTCTATCTCGTTCAATCGTTCGCTCAAGTACGAGTCTAACCATGTGAATATATGATCTAAAGTTGAACATGGGAAGGCACCGTTTGATTACTAGCCAATGATGTAAGTCCTTAATAGACGCGAGAGAAATCACCGATAATGATAATGATCCTCAAGGTACTGCATTACATTCTGCATGGTGTGAATGGATGTTTTGATGTCGAACACCATACAAAGTATTTCAGTTGAAGGCCAGTGATGTCAACCTATCCCCAGAAGCGAGAAACTTTCCATTGATGTATGCAAGCCTCAAGGTACTCGAAGGGTGTTTCTAAGTCAACTTCTTGGATAATGTGCTAATGTCGAGAAGAAGCGACTTGTCACAGGAGCGCCTTGATGTATCCCAAATCAACGACACAAAATGAGTGTAATGATTTTTGGATACGGAATGTGACTAACAACACAAGGTTTAGGAATGGTGGTCATGAAAATGTAGGCTTATGAGTATTGCAAAGGATGAATTTTGACTAAGTGACTTCTCTTGAACATGTCGATGACACTGGATGGTATGCTATACCAAGGTATGATGACCATTAAGCAGATAACCAAACCCATGTAGTCACAGTGATGAAGTGAAAGTGTCATGTTCAAGAGCAACTTGCTGCCATAAAGTGGTTTACCCATATTCCCATTTTCCCCTATCATTGTTGACCAGTACCTCTTTACTTTTATCAAGCTTGAGGAGGATAACATATGATTTTTCATAATTCCACCCTTTGGGTGAATCCATCGCTATGTGATGTTTTAACGATTCTAACGAAGGTGAAACTTGGTCTTGTCAAGATGGACAAGTTTGTCGCTATTTGATGTTTTAACAAGTTTAACGAAAATGATAACTCGGTCCTTTTCATGTTTAGAGAGTTTGAAAAGGGACAAAAAGAAAATCCACAAGTTATTTTCCGTAAATTTGTCTCTCAAGTCCGAAAAAACGTAAAACAATACAAGAGAGAACCTATTGACCATGTTCGATCAACGTATTCCTTTTTCGTAAATAATCTATCTCAGTCCGGAAAAGGGTTAAACTTATACCGAGTAGATGTCGTTTCCAATCCGTTAATGAGCTGAAAATAAAAAGCACTCGACAACCTTCCCATATTTTGAGAGTCTAAAAAGAGCTTAAAGAGGACTCCAAGGGGGTTCCTTTTTTGATGTTTAGCAGAGCTCGAAAAAGAGATAAAAGTATGCTCTGTGGTCAAAGTGCAATTCATGATCATGCATGTCAAATTCTGTAAGTCAGCTGTAAATCTATTCAAAGCAACACTAAATGGATTAAACATACCTGTTTCATTGGTAAAAATAGGTAAATACTAAAGTTTACTCATTTAATGATCATGAAATAAACATAAAACAAGAATTTACCATGTTATTTTCACCATTTGATATTTACCATTCAGTTTGTTCTCTGACCCTGTTTTTTACGACGATCTTCAATAACTGATTGCGGGAGATTTTGTGGATCATTTCTCATGCCATTCAAACCAGGTAGGAGATCTACCCCTCATCTTTCTTTTCATGTCATTCTTTTATAGTTTCATGCAAGTTTTTAGGGTTGTTAGGGCCCCTAGGGTTAGAATATTTTTCCCTGGGATCAACGCAGCCTTCCATGTCGAAAACTGTGCTGCAGAGCACACAGAAAAAACGGTAGCTACTCTGCAATGCACTATCTCCTTGCCTGGGCTGCACTGGGCGAGTTTCACAAACTTGTTTCACCTATTTGGCCCAAAATTTCTCTAGTTTTTTTGCATGAAATGGATCCTAACTAAGCTTATGGTTTGATTTCAGGCTTTCATCGGATCAGAATGTCTATTAATTGGTGAGAAAGAGAGCATGAAGAATAAGACATGGTTGCCCTAAATGATTCGAGTACTATTGAGGCTCTCAAAAACTATGGGTTGCTCAAATACTTCATGTTGTCCGGGATGAGGCAACAATCAGAACTATTACAGTTCCTAGTTCATGCATGGGATCCAATGGATCAGGATTTTCACATAAGGGACAAAGTGGTCCCTATTATAATCGATGATGTTTACTTTCTTACAAGGTTTTCGATACGTGGTGCCCCTTTTTCTCTTTTAGGTTCTTCCCATGGGGGTGAATCAGTGAGGGACTATGTTTGACAATTATGTCGGCCAGGTGCAAAACCTAGCAAAGACGGAAAAATAATCATCAAAGATATTCGTTATTTTCCTTTGAGAACAATCTTATTCAGTATCTCAAAGTTGGCAGGCAGTGTGACACTTTATTTGGCGAACAGATCATACATGCAATATGCACTTGAGTGTCTTGAGCCAACTTTATTCAACTGGTGTGAGGCCATACTTTCTTCATTGAAAGAGTAGCTGACAAAGGTAAAGAGTGGTAAGACAAAGAATTTTAGCTATGGATCGCTCTTAATCGCTTTTACCTTAGAGAGAATTCCATTGATGCAACCTCAACATGTAACACTGGGTGTAGCTGGTCCTAGAGATCCACGGATGCAGAGGTGGGTCGAATTGATGGCTAGACATGCTGGTCAGTCATTGATTACATTTTCTACTGCATTTTTCAGTTGGATCAATCGACAACACATTGTCATCAAGGAGCATCCATATGCAGGGATGGATTTTTGTGGAGATCCAGAGTTGAGTTTACCAGTGGGCGCTCAATGGGGTGCTATAGGTAAATTGTTTTTGACCAAATGTTTTTGTTTTTTAAGTTTCTACATGTTTTTGTGTTTTTTATGTTTCCAAGACTAAACTAAAATCATTCTCATGCATATAGATGTTGGTACTATTTGACCTATGGGACATCAACAGGAGGCAGGTGGAGCAACGTGAAGAAATGATGGGAGAGCAGTTCTCTAGGATTTGGATTTGATCGAGACACTGGCAGAGTTGCAGGGTCATGTAGAGGGGTTAGCCCTTAGAATTCTGGATATCTGGATCGAGGAGTTACCTATGAGGCTGCAACGCCATACTATTGGTGTTCTTGGCCGTTGGATGTGGCTATTGTGCATGATAGCTCAGGCTGTGACATGTTATCATGAGCATCACTAGGTCTACTTAGGATGATTTTTGTATGCATTTTGAGTTTTTAGGTCAGATGACCAAACATGTATTGGACACAAATTTTGTAAAAACTTTTAAAACATCTATCTATTTTTTACTTTTAGAGTTTTATATATGGTTATGTGCAATCCTATTCAACTAATGATGTAAATTGAAAATTTACTTTTACATGTGTTGCAAATGTCTGTTTAAAGCATAGTTCGCTAGTGAATTAGTTAATGTGTTAAAGTCTTTGGAAATATGTTGATATTGAATGTACTCAAAATGTATTTCCAAAAGATGAACTCTAAGGAACATATAAAGAATTGTTGGGTTTCGGATGGTATAAACATTTGTTAGTTGCAGTACAAGGAGTTGTGAGTCTAGCCTAATGATGATTCGACGAATGCCAAGTGAAATGGCATAGAGAGAAGTTTGATCAATGCACTATACTCAACGATCTTGTTCATAGAACGACCGATACAAATCCCTTTAAAACTCACTAACTCACCACTTGGAGCGAAAATGGCTCATGCTGCAAAAGATAGGTTATGTGTACTACAACTAGCATCATCAGCATAACCAACAAATGGTTCCAAAGATTCTGACATCTGCAACAAATGCAAAGTGGATTACTTAACCACATAAAATATTCTAAAAGACACACTGAAACACACACATGAAACTAAAGCATATATACAGTGATTTTACTACACTCAATTAAGCATAGTAACGTTTGAGGTACAACCCATTTCGGGGTTGTGACAATGGAATTCCATCATAATCCACCAACTCATAGGCACCCTTTTCCAGAACACGCTTGACAATGTAAGGGCCCATCTATAGTGGTTCAAATTTTCCTGCTCCAGGTTTATCAGCTTCCTGATCATAAAGCAAAACTAGGTCTCCTTTCGAGAAAATGCGAGGCTTGACATTTCTGCCGTATTGCACCTTGATTTGTTTCTTATGTGCTTCATTAGCGAATGCAGCTTCACGACGGGTTTCATCCATATGGATGAGTTCTAAGAAACGTGCTTCTTCATCAGAAGTGTCGGGTAACAGGTCAATTGCGAGTTTAAGAGATGAAATTTCACATTGTATCGGCAAGATTGCCTTGAGACCATACACCAATTGAAAGGGTGTGAGTCCAATTGCATTCCTTATCGAGGTTCAATATGCCCACAAAGAAAATTACAGGATTAAATGCCAGTTTCGTTTATGAACCCCTATCATTCTTTGAAGCATTCTCTTTAAGACTTTGTTGATGGCCTCAACTTGTCCATTAGCTTGTGATAATAAGGAGTAGAATTATCGTGTGAAAGTCCTAACATGGCAGTTAACTGAGTCATCATGTGATTGCGAAAATGCAACCCATGATCTATAACTATAGCCTGTGGTACACCAAACCGGGCAACCACGTGGTTGAAAAAGAAAAGTGCAGTCGTCTCGCCACTTTTGTTTAATGTAGGCATCACCTCGACCCATTTTATGAAATATTCAACATCAATTATAATTTACGCATGCCCCCTGGCCGAGGTAGGGTTACATGTCATGAAGTCAATGCCCCATTTGGTGAATGGTCCAACAACAACGACATGATGTAGTGGTGTAGGTGGTAATCTCGCTTTACAGTCATAGATCTGGCATGCATGACAGCTTCTAACGGCAATAATGCAATCTTTGAATATGGTAGGCCAAAAGTAACCAGCAAAAAGAATTCTCTGTGCGGTAGCATAACCAGATAAGTGTCCACCACAAGCACCTAAATGGAAATCATTCAAAACTTTCTCGGCTTCCTCATGAGTGAGCCACCTTCGTAAAATCGTATCGATACCATGAAGGTAAAGAGTGTTGCCAATGATCAAATAATATTTGTCTTGGTATCAGATACGTCGTTGTTGTGAGCGAGAGGTATCGGGATTGAAAGTTTGGGTCTGGAGATAAAGTAGTATATCTCCATACTACGGGTTAGATGACGGAATCAGGAACAAAGACTCATCTAGAATTGATGGTTCTGATGTTGAATCAATGGTATTTGAGGGAAGGTCACAAGAAGCTCTGTGAAAACGAGAGATTTGTTTGATTTGGATTTGATGAATTCCAAATCAAATTCCTGCAAAATGACAATCCATTTTGATTATTTCCCCCCCAACAATTGACGTGATAAAATATATGTCATAGGGTTGCAATCCGAAATGACAGTGGTCTTTTAGAGCAGGATATAGCGGCGAAATCTCTGTACTGCTTGAACAACAGCCAGAGCTAACTTTTCGACATAAGAGTACTTAACTTCTGTATCATTGAGATTGCGGCTCAAATAATATATCAGATGTTCTATCCCATCTTCTTCTTGGACTAAAACCATTACAATGGTTGTATATGCAATGAAGAGATACAAGAAGTAGTCATTTTGATAATTTGGGGAATACATTAATGACGCTCTAATCAAGGTATCTTTAAGAGCATCAAAGGAAGCTTGTGCAACCTGATCCCAATGGAAGGGTATCCCCTTTTTCAAAAGATGAGTAAATCTGATGCAAGAGCATCCGGACTTAGCCAGCAATGTGAAAACTTGTTCACATGTTGTGGCTAAACAAGTTGAAATTCGTTCACTGATTGGTCAAAAGTCAGGTTTACTGAGAGGGTTTGATCTCTCAAGAAATGAGTTGTATTTCATTATTGTAATAGTTAGAAATTGTCTTATTTTAGGCTCAAAGATAAGTTGTTAGCATAGGTGTGAGGTAGAGCTAGGAATTAGAAGATTTTTTGTTAGATTGATTAAAATAGGGATTGATTTGTTAGACACAATTAGAGTGATACTCGATTGATAAAAGGAAGAAAAAATGTAATGAAAAGAGGAGAGGATTGAGTGGAACGAGAGCAAGAATAGTGTGGATTGTATTTTTGAAACAGAGGTCTTTCATTTGTGTAATCGGGCTAGGCCAAGATTCTGTAAGTATTTTATTGTGAATGAATAATAATGTGTGTATGATTGATTATCAACCTCCGGAAACCCTTGTGATGCTTTCAGATTCTTCGTATTTGGGAAAAGTGTTTATTCCCTTTGTTTTTCTATGTTTCACGCCTAAATCACATGATTAATAGAATTCCAAGGAATTTTTAAATATCATTGTTTGATTCCGATTTAATCCTAACTATCGGATCACCCACATCGGGTCGGCAAAGTGTGTTTACATAGTTTCGGTCCCGCGAGCATAAATCCAATTTACACTAAGATTTAGCACAAAACATAGATCGGATCCGAGTCTAGACGTGAAATATTATAGACAGGAACCTATATCTTATCGGGTCTATAAGACTGATCGGATCGGTGCATTGGAGTGGAAGGAGCCTGGCAAGTGGACATTGCGACTTGTGATCGAGCGATTAAATCATGGCCGTTAGATCGCGATATATCGCAACCGTTGGATCGCGAAAGTAGTTTCACTACAGTGAGTGGTATTTCAGGTGCATTAAAGGTTGTAAGCGGTTTCGAAGGGCAGCCACCCGATCCCATTCAACCTTCAACACGTAGCAGTGAAGGAGAGATTTTAAACTATTTATCGGGTAGTTAAAACCCGGTTTGTTGTCTTGCCCGAAATCTTCGACAACTGTCAGATCAAACAGATCCAGATTGACGATCACAAAAGATTGGTGCGTTAACTTTCGGTGTATGACGAGTGCGCCGATTAAAAATGGTAAAATTCATTGTTTTTGGCTTGTTTTCAAATGTATTTCGATATAAAAGAGAAAGGTAGGGTTATAGTTAAAAGGTGAACTGTGGGGTGATTATTGGGGTTTCTTAAGTTCTGCTTCTGCCTACGTCATTTGTGGTATCAAAGCAGAAATTAAGGTTGATTGCAACAAAAATGTTGCCAAGGAGAGGAGCTGGCATTGTTCGAGGAAGACCTAAAGCAAATGTAATACTACTGGAAGAGATCCGAGGTCTGCATACGAGAATGGAAACAATTGAGACTGCTCAGAGAAGAATACCTGATGAAGGAGCTGATAGTGCTAAAGAAGAATCTTCTGAGGAAGAAGAAGAGGAGGAAAATGAAACTACTAAAGTCATCAAGATGTTGGCGAAAGTAGGAGGAAAACCAAAGATGGAAATTCCTATGTATGAAGGGAGTCTCAATGCAGAAGAGTTAATGGATTGGATCAATTCATTAGAAAAATATTTTGAATATGAAGAGAAAGCTGACGAAAAAAAGAAGGTGATATTTGCAATTACTAGATTGAAGGGCCATGCAACTATCTGGTGGGATGAGCTACAAACATCCATAACACGGAAAGGAAAGTCTAAGATCAAGCAATGGGACAAAATGGTGAGTAAAATGAAAGCCAAATTTATGCCTAAATAAGATCAGTTAAATCTTTTTAAACAATTGCAAAATTTAAGGAAAAAAGGAATGTCTGTTAAGGAATATACAGAAGAGTTCTATAGATTGAGTATTAGAGCAGGACATACAAAATATGACATGGATAAGGTACCTAGATATATCAGTGGCTTAAGGTATGACCTCTAGGATGAGATCAGCTTGTTGAGTCTAAAGACTATTGAAGATGCCTATCAAGCAGGTTTGAAGGTAGAAGAGAAGATGTTGAGAAAACAGAGCCAAGGGAATAGAGGGAGAAGCTTAGTAAGAGGTAGAGGAACTACCAGACCAAGGGGACAACAACATCAGCATGAAGCAAGTAGCTCAAGTAGCAGACTACCACAGAGAGGAGAATTTAACAGAGGAAGGTTTGCACCCAGAGGAAGAGGTCGAGGAAAAGATGTTCGATGTTATACATGTGGAGAGTGGGGACATGTGTCATGGGACTGTCCTCATAATAAATCAACAAGTTAGAGGAATGCAAATGTGGTTGAGGCAAAGCCAGAACCACCTCAACCTATGGAAAAGGAGGAACCCCATGAAGTAGGTGAATCCCTGTTATTGAGAAGGACTTTGCTTAAAGTAGAGAAGGAGGTTGAAGAACCAACACAGAGGAAGAATTTATTTAGAACTACCTGTAAATCAAAAAGTAAGTGTTGTAAAGTGATAATTGATAGTGGAAGCATTGACAACCTTGTTTCTATAGAGATGGTGGACAAGCTAGTATTGGTAAAGACAATACACCCTACTCCTTACAGAGTGTCATGGTTACAAAAGGGACATCAGATTATTGTGACAGAACAATGCAAGGTTGAGATACAAATTTGTACATATAAAGATGCCATATTATGTGATGTAATGCCCATGGATGTATGCCATGTATTATTGGGAAGACCATGGCAATTTGAACAGAAATCTATTCAGGATGGGAGGATAAATACTTATACTTTGGAGAAGGATGGAACTAAACATACATTGCTGCCATTGAAGGATGACACTGACAAAGGAACACCTGGAAGTAGTGTTATGCTGATGAGTGGGAAGGAGCTGTTACAAGAGGTTGAAAAAGGTGAAGAAATGAATTTTGTTGTCATAGGGAGACCTAAGGTAATTTTAACTTCCACAAACTTGGATGATTTGCCTGAAGAGGTTAAAAATTTTTTGAATGATTTTGCTGATATTATTATGGATGAGTTGCCAAATGCATTACCACCGATCAGGAGTATTAGTCATCATATTGATCTAATACTAGGAGCAAGTTTTCCAAACAAAGAAACATACAGACTAACTCCTCAAGGGAACGCAGAAGTTGGAAGACAAGTGCATGAGCTGATGGATAAGGGGATAATCAGAGAAAGTATTAGTCCATGTGATGTACCAACAATACTCAGTCCAAAGAAAGGAGGAGAATGGCGTATGTGCATAGATTCCAAAGCCATCTACAAGATCACTATCAGGTACAAATTTCCTTTTCCACGCATGGATGATTTAATGGACTATTTGAGTGGATCAAAATATTTTACTAAAGTAGATTTGAAGAGTGGATATCATCAAATAAGAATTTGAGAAGGCAATGAATGGAAGATTGCATTTAAAACAAATAGTGTGTTGTATAAGTGGTTAGTGATGCCTTTTGGACTCACTAATGCACCTAGCATGTTCATGAGAGTAATGAATGAAGTCTTGAAGGAGTATGCAGACAAGTTTGTTATTGTTTACCTTGATGATATTCTAGTTTTTAGTAAAAGTAAAGAAGAACATCTAGAGCATCTTAAGTTGGTTCTAAGAACTCTGCAGAAAGAGAAACTACTAATACATATGAAGAAATGTAGTTTCATGAAGGAAGAGTTAATTTACTTGGGATTTGTAGTTTCTTAAGAAGGCTTGAAGATGGATCCAGAGAAAGTCAAAGAAATTTGGAACTGGCCTATTCCCAAAAATATATTTGAGGTAAGAAGCTTCCATGGTCTTGCAAGTTTTTACAGAAAGTTTATCAAAGGTTTTAGTCAGATTTGTGCACCAATTCTTGAAACAATCAAGGAGGCTAATCAATAATTCAAGTGGACAGAAGCAGCGGACAGAAATTTTAAATTGCTGAAGAAGAAAATCACAGAGGAACCAATTTTAGCTTTGCCTGATTTTGAAAAAGTCTTTCAATTTGAAACAAATGCTAGTGGAGTTGCAGTTGGCGTAGTTCTGAGTCAAGAACAGAGACCAATAGCATATTTTAGTGAGAAACTAAATGAAGCTAAGAAGAAGTATTCTTCTTACGATAAAGAGTTTTATGCTATTATACAAGCCTTGAAAAAATGGAGACATTATTTGCTACCAAAAGAATTCATATTGTATTGAGACAATCATGCTTTACAGTTCATTAATAACCAGACGAAGTTGAACCAGAAACATGCCAAGTGGGTAGAATTTTTGCAAAGCTTTACTTTTGTGATAAAACACAAGAGTGGTAAGTCAAATAAAGTCACTGATGCATTGAGCAGGGTAAGTTTTATTGTGTAAGAGTTCAAAGTGGGTGTTGTAGGATTTGAGGAAATGATTGAAATGTACAAGGATGATGCAGATTCCAAAGATATCTATACACAAGTTCAGAATCCAATAGTTCATAACAGAAGTCAGTGGATGGACTATCTCATTCAAGGAGGCCTATTGTTTAAAAGCAACAAGTTGTGTATTCCCAAATGTTCTATGAGGGAAAAAAGAATAAAGGAGAAACATAGTGGAGGATTATCTGGTCAATTTGGACAAGATAAAACCTTTGCTCAGGTGAATGCTTTTTATTATTGGCCAAAAATACAGACTGATGTTAAGAAATTTGTTGACAAGTGCAGGATATGTCAGCATGCAAAAGGGAGAAGCTATAATACAGGATTGTATCAGCCATTTCCAATACCAGACCGACCGTGGGATGTAGTTAGCATGGATTTTGTTTTGGGATTACCAAAAACCTAGAGAGGGAATGATTCCATTTATGTTGTAGTAGATAGATTTTCCAAGATGGAACATTTCATTACTTGTAAGAAGACTAGTGATGCAACACATATAGCTAATCTATTTTTTTCAGAAATTGTAAGATTACATGGATTACCTGTAAGTATTGTGTCTGATAGAGATACAAAGTTTGTAGGACATTTCTGGAGAACTATTTGTAAGAAAATGGGAGCTAACCTCAATTTTAGTTCAGCATACCATCCTCAAACAGATGGACAGACCGAAGTAGTAAATAGGAGCTTGGGAAACATATTGAGAAGTTTAGTGTTCCAAAATCCTAAGCAGTGGAATTTAGCACTAGCTCAGGCTAAATTTGCTTATAATGATACTCCAAACTGAACTACTAGAATGAGTCCATTTCAGATTCTTTTTGGAATGAATCCAAGAGGTGTGTATGAGCTCAGAGATTTGGGTAAACAAGAGATCAGAAGTGCAAAAGATGAAGAGTTTGCAGAACAGATGCAGAGACTACAAGAAGATGTCAAAGGTAGATTGCAGGAAAGTAGTAGCAAATACAAACATAGGGTAGATATGAAAAGAAAAGAGAAGGAATTACAAGTGGGAGATTTAGTGATGGTGTATTTGAGAAAAGAAAGATTTCTTGCTACGACTTACAATAAATTGAAAATGAAAAAGCTAGGACCATGTAGAATTGTAAGAAAGTTTCCTGCTAATGTATATGAAATTGAGTTGCCAGAAGGGATTTGAATATCACCTATCTTCAAAGTTGCAGATTTGTATCCATACAAAGAGGTAGAGACAGAGTTACAGGAGGAAACTGTAGGAGATAAATTTCAAACTGTGAACTGGGAAGAAAAAATGCAAAAGACAGCTAAAAAAGAAGTGAAAGTTGTTTTGGAGAAAATAGTATCCAAAAGAACTAGAGGACAAACTTATTTCCAATATCTAGTCAAATGGAAAGGACAACCAATGAAGGATGCTAGCTGGTTGACAACAGCAGAATTCCAGAAGTATGGAGTAAGTCCTGAAAGTTTGAAGGATGATTCCTTTCTTCCCCAGGAGTCTGATGCAGGAGCATCCGGACTTAGCCAGCAATGTGAAAGCTTATTCACATGTTGTGGCTAAACAAGTTGAAATTCATTGATTAATTGGTCAAAAGTCAGTTTTACTGAGAGGGTTTGGTCTCTCAAGAAATGAGTTGTATTTCATTATTGTAATAGTTAGAAATTGTCTTATTTTAAGCAAAAAGATAAGTTGTTAGCATAAGTGTGAGGTAGAGCTAGGAATTAGAAGATTTGTTGTTAGATTGATTAAAATAGGGATTGATTTGTTAGACATAGTTAGAGTGATATTCAATTGATAAAAATAAGAAAAAATGTAATGAAGAGAGGGAGAGGATTGAGTGGAGCGAGAGCAAGAATAATGTGGATTGTATTTTGAAACATAGGTCTTTCATTTATGTAATCGGGCCAAGGCCGAGACTCTGTAAGTAATTTATTGTGAATGAATAATATTGTGTGTATGATTGATTATCAGCCTGCAGAAACCCTTGTGATGCTTTCAGATTCTTCGTATTCAAGCAGAGTGTTTATTCCCTTTGTTTTCTATGTTCACGCCTAAATCATGTGATTAATAGAAGTCCAAGGCCTTTTTAAATATCATTGTTTGATGTCGATTTAATCCTAATCGTCAGATCACCCACATCGGGTCGGCGAGGTGTGTTTACATAGTTTCGGTCCCGTGAGCGTAAATTCAATTTACACTAAGGTTTAGCACAAAATATAGATTGGATCTGAGTCCAGACGTGAAATATTATAGATAGGAACCTATACCTTATCGGGTCTGTAAGACTGATAGGCTCGGCGCATTAGAGTGAAAGGAGCTTGGCAAGTGGATATTGCGACTTGCAATGAGGTGATTAAATCGTGGCCATTAGATCACGATATATCGCAACTATTGGATCGCGAAAGTAGTTTCGTTACAGTGAGTGGTATTTCAGGTGCATTAAAGGTTGTAAGCAATTTAAGTGCAGCTACCCAATCCCATTCAACCTTCGACACATAGTAGTGGAGGAGAGATAGAAAACCGTTTATTGGGCAGTTAAAACCCGGTTTTTTGTCCCACCCGAAATCTCTGACAACCGTCAGATCTGTTATGCTCCTATACCAATAGGTGTCATATTTCATGATTGACTTGATGAGCTGTGAATATGTTCATACCTTTCCCTATTGCAAAGGTTTTCCATATTGTTACAAAATCTAAAAATCTAAAAAATGTAAAGAGGGTATACCCTAAAAGAAAAATCAAAGGGTGAAAAGAATGAAACGGTCAAAAAAGTGAAAGAAAATGAAACCCACCAAAAGAAAGACCAATGGAAAGTGTGCAAGTCTAAATGCCACTACTTTTTACTCTTATGTAATAAACAAATTGTGTGTAACTTGTAACCTATGCCACAATTGGTGAACAATCAAATAGTTTAAACTTGATTGGTTCATATTTTCAATTTCTTATTTTAGAGATAGAGAATAAAATTTGACCAAACTGTTTAATCTTGGCAGATAAGTAGATAGGTAGAGTGAATAAAAGGAGCTCAACAATTTAATCTAAGCCCTTGGATGTAATAAGGCTAGACTTAGATAGATATCTATATGTAAAAGAAAAGAAAGTGTGATAAGGGTTTTCCAGTCCAAGTGCACCCTAATAAAGAAGAAAAAATGTCAGGCTAAAGTAGGTAGGGTAGGTAGATGATGTTGCAGAATTACTTGTGATGGATAATGTCTCTAAATGTGTTAATTTTCACTTTTATCACAAGTGCAAGGCAGACATTACACTTGATGCAGTTCAAGCAAGACAAGGTCAAATAATTAACTTCCCTTCTCATTTTTCCCTAAATATTTCACTAATTCCCCCTAAGTATTAAGGTCTTTGAAAATTAAAGGGGCTCAGAGCATTTCTCTGACTTCTGGAGGGACCAGACCCTCGGCCCAATAATTTAAAAAAGCCTAAAGTACTTAAAATCATCATTCATTCACTTTCATAAGTCTTTTCCTAAGTAAAATCCTATTTTACTTAGGAAAAATACACAATATTACATAAAATCCCCTCTTTATTTAAGCCTAAGTTAAATATACACTCTAATGTTGTACTTGACGCTTTTATTACATTTTCATATTAATTTCTAACACATATTTCATAACTTCAGATGAAATTTCACCCTTTACCATATTAATAAAACATATATAAATCTCGAAATATTAATATCCCACCCCATTGGTTAATTGTAACCATAAGTATGTTTTAAATTGGAATTAACTAGTTAACCCGTAATTAGTTAATAACCCTGATCTCTTGCTGCATTAACAAGGAATTAATTAACCCCCAAGGTTAATAAAGAACCTCCTCACCTGTTCATAATCACCCCGATATGATTAATTAACTTGTTAATTAAATCAGGCCCACCATAGTTAAAACTCCGCCATATCACTCGCCCATTCACCATCTGATCCCGTCCCCATCATCCGACGGTCGTTATTAATATTGCGCCCCCCTTGGTCACCATGCGTTAATGCGTGATCACCAGGCGGTTTTCCTCTCGTACCTTTGCCGCATGTCATGCAATCAGTGGGATCATTGTCTCCCAGCCGAAACCCGCCCGCCTCCAAAAGCGATGCGATCACATATCGCTTACCACCCTCCACATACGAAAAGGTATCATGTCTTGCTTACGTCATCACTCGAATAAAAATAAACCCCTGCCAACCTTGATTTTGTGAATAAAACTGACGAAATGTCATTTTCATTGTTTCATACGACAAACTGTGTTCCCATGAAAAGAAACGTCCAAGTCAACCGTTGAAGCTTTTCAACCACCACCAGGTCAGAAAATTTGTAGCGACGCAATCCGGAAACTGTTATCCATCCCACCATTGTACTGTTCACTTCCCCCATGCAGGTATTTACCCATTTCCACCGAAACCCTGCAAGTTTTGGTTTTACACTGAATATTCCACAGAAAAAGACCAATTTCACTATAAATTCAGTCTTTGTTTCACTATATAGGTTCCCAAAACCTGCTGTTTTGACTATTTTTCACAGAAAACCAAAATTCCATTTCTGAATCCATAAGAACCAGAGATGGAAACCCCTATAGCTCTGAATGTCGTACCCATGAATGCTCCTCACAAAGATTTAGATTATCTGCCTCTGGCCGATAAATATTTTCAGATAAAAGACTTATCCGGTAATGAAAACCACCTTAAGATCTTTTTCCAGGCCAGAGATAGTTATCTAAATGGCTCTGACATCTTAGGACTGTGGGAATCCAACCTTCCCATGTACTTCCTCCCTTTAGTCCATGTTTTCCCAGATATAATTCATCACTGTTGTGCCAATTATGACCCTAACCAAAGAGCAGTCATGTCCCCAAGTCAAACAGTCCTTTTTCCCATAACTTCTCAGTCCATCAATGAAATGCTACAATTCCACTCCAGTCAAGCTCTCACTCCCATTTCTATGGGATACTTACTTGAGAAATCTTCCCAATTGTCTCAATCAAAACTGGCTCGCATCTGTTAGATGTTTATGGACCCTAAACATCAGCATAAAGGCCCACCTCCTTATCTGCAGGCTTTCTTTTTAGATACAGGAAAACTTATTGTTGATATGACAACCTTAATCATGGGATTCAACTCCGAAGAGTATATTGATGATGTAACCTTAGTATTATTGTCAATTTTTACTCCTAGACAGCCCCCTGCTGTTAAATATGATTATGCCTCCTATATTGCCAATTAAATTCATGACCAATTCCTAAGACTGGACAATGAAGGAGTCTTCAAATACACCTCTTTCATCTATCATCTTACGTTGTATTATCAGTTAGACAACTTTCCTTTCCATGTCAAGAAGCTTGACACCAGAGGCAATCCAAGGTCTGTCATCTTTTGGAGTCCCATCTTCCATAATTCCATTGAGACCCCTTACACCTACAATGAGTTCATTGGCGTATTTGTCCATCCAGCAAACACTTTATTGATAGGAGTTTCCCCTCCTAGGATCAAAGGTGATATGACGAAAATCCTCTAGCTCTCTAAGCAGTACAGGATAGGTGACTGGTACCTATATAAGAATCATACAGAAATCAGGATTTATGGGTGTGAACTCTACCCTTTTAAGCTACCAAAGTATGTTTCAATGAGGCTCTTTGCATTGGAATATTTCAGGCAAAAGATAAATTCAGACCTAGTCCATTTTTGTAATGCCAGGAAGAAAGCTCAGCTTAGAATCAAGAACCAGCTAGGCCCTTTTGTCTGCAACACTAGGGAAGTATGGAAAGAAGCAGAAAATTTTTAGAAGAGCATCTTAAGTTACAAAAGAGTTTTGGGTGGAAACCATATGACCCTAATAGTTTTATATGTGATAGAAGAATGAAGAACAGGTTGTCCCCATATATTCACCATAGGATTCCAGAAATTGAACAATATGAAAATATGGATGAATGGAGGGAAGGAACCCAAGTAGAGCATGATAGTGAACAAGTCAATTTTGAGAAAGTTATGAGAAATCTTGAGAAAACACTTGGATTCTTTTGGGCAGGTACCATTTAAGTTATCTCAAAGATCAAGAGTTAGTGCCTCCAGTGCTGGAACCTCTCAGCAACCTTCACATGAAACAATCATACCAGCCATAGGAACATTAACGGGCAAGGAATTAGAGACCAACTTTCAAAACACTGAGCAGGGTACCATGTCTAAGCAGCCTGAAACTTCTAGAGAACAGGCTCAAACACATACTCCTCCCACTCAGATCAATATGGGGGAGCCTCAAATTCTGCAAACTCCTCTAAATGAGGAAATAAACAAAAAGAGCGACAGGGAAATAACTACCCCTGCCAGTGAACCATTAGGACAACCTGGAACAAAGAGACAAAGGTTAAATCCCCTTTCAGAGGAGGAATTTGTTGAAGAAAATATAGATAGTCAGGGGGAAGAAAGAGTGGAAAGCCTGCAAACTTTCCCAGTAGGAGGAACATCCACTAGCTCTCACAGACAGGAGCTAGAAAGGAAGCAAAGTGTAGAAATATCTTCTTTCAAGCCACCAGGGACTGATGCCTCAGATATTAAGAAAAAATTCACAAAAATAAAATCCAGGAATGATCCATTGAGCTTGCAGGTTTATAACCAATATTTGAAGATGGCTCCCACAAATCAACAGAAATTGATGTCAGCCTATGACATCAAAGAAAGCAAGATGATAATGAGCTATTTTAAGCCAAAGGTGCAACAGAATAGATCAACAACAGATTATCTCAGAACAAATTTTGAGGTTATGGCCAAGGATATTCATCCTTTGGATCAGATTGAGTTGGCCAACCTTGTTCACTGATGTAAAGAAATTTGTCACTACTTTCCATAAACGTTAGATTTTTGAAGGCAAGAGAAAACAATGACCTTTACCCCTGAGACCAATTTCCACTGAAAATCCCTTCCAACAATGGGGCCTGGACTTCATTGGAGAAATCCATCCTCCCTCTTCTGGCCAACACAAATGGATTCTCACTGCCACTGACTATTTCAACAAATGGATAGAAGCCATTCCTTTCAGACAAGCCAATGACACAGTGATCATAGGATTCCTAGAAACCAACATATTGTCCAGATTTGGCTGTCCTGAGAAAATCATAACTGATAATGTTGCTGCCTTCAAATCCAAGAAAATGATAAGTTTCTGTAATAAGTACCATATCACTTTAGGCCATTCCACAGCCTATTACCCTCAAGGTAATGGTCTAGCTGAGTCTTCCAACAAAAGCCTAATTAATATTATTAAGAAATTATTGGAGGAGAACAAGAAAAATTGGCACAAGAAACTTACTAATGCACTATGGGCAGACAGACTCACCACCAAGAAATCTATTGGAACTAGTCCTTATGAGTTAGTCTATGGCATGGAGGTTGTATTTCCTTCATCTTTAGGAGTTCCTATAATGAAATTACTTCAAGAAGCTCAAGTGGAACCCAATGATATTCAAAGGAGGATAAACTAGACCATCCATCTGCAGCAGACTAGAGAGGAAGTGTATCAAAGATCCCAAGTGTTACAAGAGAATCTTAAGAAAATATTTGATAAAAGAACCAAGGCAGAAGATTTCTACCTTGGAGACAAAGTTTTGAGATGGGATTCGAGAAGAGAGGATAAGGGAAAACATGGGAAATTTGACTTCTTATGGAAATGACCTTTTATTATCCATGCCTTGCAAGGAAACAATACTTACTATCTCAAAAACTTGGATGGCACAGAAATAGAAGAA
Source organism: Pinus tabuliformis (assembly GCA_031772625.1). NCBI lineage: Eukaryota > Viridiplantae > Streptophyta > Pinopsida > Pinales > Pinaceae > Pinus > Pinus tabuliformis. The sequence goes on from CM062804.1 coordinate 1,311,724,685, forward strand.
GGGCCAGTTAATAGTAGAATGTTGAAACATTACTATGATCCTACTTTTTAATGTATTCTGATTTGAACATGTACATACTATATCCTTAGTAATGTCAGTTTGGTTAGTAACTTGCTAGAGTTGAAGCCCGAAGAGAAGGCCCTAAGCTTTAGAAGTGTTACTGTCATACATACAATAAATAAACAAGCAGAAGAAGATTTTAGAGCACAGTCAAAGTCATTCAGAGGCCATCTGACCTACTGTTCTTGACTTTCCACCAGGAAAAGCCATCCCCAACTGGAGCCAGTGCTATGCTCCTATAGCAATAGGTGTCATATTTCATGATTGACTTGATGAGCTGTGAATATGTTCATACTTTTCATTGTTGCAAAGGTTTTCCATATTGTTAAAAAATCAAAAAATCTAAAAAATGTAAAGAGAGTATACCCTAAAAGAAAAATGAAAGGGTGAAAAGAATGAAATGGTCAAAAAGTGAAAGAAAATGAACCCCGCCAAAATAAAGACCAATGGAAAGTGTGCAAGTCTAAATGCCACTACTTTTTACTCTTATGTAATAAAAAAATTGTGTGTAACTTGTAACCTATGCCACAATTGGGGAATAGTCAAACAGTTTAAACTTGACTGGTTCATATTTTCAATTTCTTGTTTTAGAGATAGAGAATAAAATCTGACCAGACTGTTTAATCCTGGCAGATAAGTAGATAGGTAGAGTGAATAAAAGGAGCTCAATAGTTTAATCTGAGCCCTTAGATGTAATAAGGCTAGACTTAGATAGATATCTATATGTAAAAGAAAAGAAAGTGTGATAAGGGTTTTCCAGTCCAAGTGCACCCTAATAAAGAAGAAAAAATGTTAGGCTAAAGTCGGTAAGGTAGGTAGATGATGTTGCAGAATTACTTGTGATGGATAATGTCTCTAAATGTGTTAATTTTCACCTTTATCACAAGTGCAAGGAAAACATTACACTTGATGCAGTTCACGCAAGACAAGGTCAAATAATTAACTTCCCTTCTCATTTTTCCCTAAAGATTTCACTAATTCCCCCTAAGTATTAAGGTCTTTGAAAATTAAAGGGGCTCAGAGAATTTCTCTGACTTCTGGAGGGACCGAACCCTCGGACCAATAATTTAAAAAAGCCTAAAGTACTTAAAATCATCATTCATTCACTTTCATAAGTCTTTTCCTAAGTAAAATCCTATTTTACTTGGGAAAAGTACACAATATTACATAAAATTCCCTTTTTATTTAAGCCTAAGTTAAATATACACTCTAATGTTTTACTTGGCGCTTTTATTACATTTTCATATTAATTTCTAACACATATTTTATAACTCCCGATGAAAGTTCACCCTTTCCCATATTACTAAAATATATATAAATCCCGAAATATTAATATCCCGCCCCATTGGTTAATTATAACCATAAGTATGTTTTAAACTGGAATTAACTAGTTAACCCGTAACTAGTTAATAACCCTGATCTCCCGTTGCATTAACAAGGAATTAATTAACCCCCAAGGTTAATTAAGAACCTCCCCGCCCGTTCATAATCACCCCAATATGATTAATTAAACTGTTAATTAAATCGGGCCCGCCGTAGTTAAAACTCCACCATATCACTTGCCCGTCCACTATCTGATCCCATCCCCATCATTCGACGATCGTTATTAATATCACGCCCCCCTTGGTGACCACGCATTAACGCACGATCACCAGGCAGGTTTCCTCCCATACCTCCACCACGCATCATGCAATCAGTGGGATCGCTGTCTCCCGGCCGAAACCTGCCCGCCTCCAAAAGCAGTGCAATCACATACCACTTACCGCCCTCCACATACGACAAAGTGTCATGTCATGCTTACGTCATCCCAAAAATAAAAATAAACCCCCGCCAACCTTGATTTTTTGAATAAAACCGACGAAATGTTGTTTTCATTGTTTCATACAACAAACTGTGTTCCCATGAAAACAACATCCAAGTCAACCATTGAAGCTTTTCAACTGCCACTTGGTCATAAAATTTGCAGCGACGCAGTCCGAAACCTGTTATCCATCCCGCCATTGCACTATTCACTTCCCTAACATAGGTATTTACCCATTTCCACCAAATCCCTGCAAGTTTTGGTTTCACACTGAATATTCCACAGAAAAAGACCAATTTCACTATAAATTCAGTCTTTGTTTCACTATATAGGTTCCCAAAACTTGTTGTTTTGACTATTTTTCATAGAAAACCCAAATTCCATTTCTGAATCCACAAGAACCAGAGATGGAAACCCTTATAGCTCTGAATGTCGTACCCATGAACGCTCCTCACAAAGATTTAGATTATCTGCCTCTGGCCGATAAAGATTTTCAGATAAAAGACTTATCCGGTAATGAAAACCACCTTAAGATCTTTTGCCAGGCCAGAGATAGTTATCTGAATGGCTCTGACATCTTAGGACTATGGGAATCCAACCTTCCCATGTACTTCCTCCCTTCAGTCCATGTTTTCCCAGATATAATTCATCACTGTTGTGCCAATTATGACCCTAACCAAAGAGCAGTCATGTCCCCAAGTCAAACAGTCCTTTTTCCCATAACTGCTCAATCCATCAATGAAATGCTACAATTCCACTCCAGTCAAGCTCTCACTCCCATTTCTATGGGATACTTACTTGAGAAATCTTCCCAATTGTCTCAATTAGAGCTGACTCTCATCTGTTAGATGTTTATGGACCCTAAACATCAACCTAAAGGCCCACCTCCTTATCTGTAGGCTTTCTTTACAGATACAAGAAAACTTATTGTTGATATGATAGCCTTAATCATGGGATTCAACTCCAGAGAGTATGTTGATGATGTAACCTTAGTATTATTGTCAATTTTTACTCCTGGACAGCCCCCTACTGTTAAATATGATTATGCCTCCTATATTGCCAATAAAATTCATGACCAATTCCTAAGACTGGACAATGAAGGAGTCTTCAAATACACCACTTTCATCTATCATCTTATGTTGTATTATCAGTCAGACAACTTTCCTTTCCATGTCAAGAAGCTTGACACCAGAGGCAATCCAAGGTCTGTCATCTTTTGGAGTCCCATCTTCCATAATTCCATTGAGACCCCTTACACCTACAATGAGTTCATTGACCTATTTGTCCATCTAGCAACCACTTTATTGACAGGAGTTTCCCCTCCTAGGATCAATGGTGATATGACGAAAATCCTCTAGCTCTCCAAGTAGTACAGGATAGGTGACTGGTACCTATATTAATTCCATAAAGTCAAAGTTACCTCGCTTGCTAAGGAGAACATTTTCTAGATGGCTCCCAGCTTCGCGAAAATAGCTGCTGGCTCTCCGTCCTTCTCTGGGGGGAAAGCTCCTGCCCATATCGTCAGTGAAGCCCCAGCTCCCACTGTCCAGGTGGTTCAGGCTTCACTCGATGAGGCTTTGAAGTTCTCTGAAAGTGCCCTAATATGCCGATTCAATGGTTTTTGGCCGCGGCTGACAGCTCTCCACAGTTGGATCTCGGAGGTATGGAAGCCTCTAATTCATGATGCAATTAATATCTACCCCTGTGCTAGGGGTTTCTTTATAGTAGATTTTTAAAACCATGAAAGCAGACAATGTATTCTAGATTCTGGCCCTTGGTTCTGGGATAAATCAGGCCTATTCATGAGGCCATGGAACCCATCTTTCGCTCCCTCAACAACAGTCATAACCTCAGCACCAGTTTGGGTGAGATTGCCAAATCTACCGTTGCATCTCTGGAATTTCTCTTCGCTAGAAGCCATTGGAAATGTAATTGGGAAATTTTACTGCAGGTTCCCAGAAACAGAGGAATATGCCAGAACCACGTATGCACGCATCTGTGTGGAAATGGACTTCAGCGTCAGATTCCCAGTGGAAATACACCTAACAAGTAAAGGCTATGTGTGGAACCAGAAACTCGATTATGAAAGTGTCCTCTTCAGATGTCGATCTTGCTTTGCGACACGCCACCTAGCCAAAAATTGCCCAAAAACCTCCCAGAAAAATTTTGCTAGAAAAAATCACCACAGATCTACATGGTGGGAAGGAGCACAAAAAGAACACTACACTGTGATCCAAGAAGAATACTCTTGAGAAAACTTTGAATTACAAGAAATCGGGCAAGATAGAAACAACTCTCAAGACAAGCAGGGGGAAAGCCCCGCCCAACAACAAAAAGGTGAACTCAACAACCCCTCAAGCATCGACAGTTATGAGGTCTCGAATAACGCGCAAAATAAATATTCATTTAACAGTGAAGCAGATCTCCTAGACCAAACTTCTTCTCCGACTATCTCCAAAAGGACGAACACAATAGATCGCGAAGCTAAGACACCAATGTCCCAAGAACCAGAAGAGATGAGGGAGATGCAAGATAAAGGAAGTTGGAAGACCGTAGAGAAGAAAAAGAAAGCTACATCACCAATCTCGCCAAGAAAGACAAGAAGCCAGACAATTAGAAATTAAGAAATTATAGGTCCGATAGACCAATTTGGTCTTAGTGGACGTTAACCACCATCATCATGATCATCATCAAGAATCATATAGAAATCAGGGTTTATGGGTGTGAACTCTGCCCTTTTAAGCTACCTAAGTATGTTCCAATGAGGCTCTTTGCATTGGAATATTTCATGCAAATGATAAATTCAGACCTAGTCCATTTTTGTAATGCCAACAAGAAAGCTCAGCTTAGAATCAAGAACCAACTAGGCCCTTTTGGCTACAACACTAGGGAAGTATGGAAAGAAGGAGAAATTTTTTTAGAAGAGCATATTAAGTTACAAAAGAGTTTTGGGTGGAAACCATATGACCCTAACAGTTTTATATGTGATAGAAGAATGAAGAACAGGTTGTCCCCATATATTCACCATAGGATTCCAAAAATTGAACAATATGCAAATATGGATGATTGGAGGGAAGGAACCCTAGTAGAGCATGATAGTGAACAAGTCAATTTTGAGAAAGTTATGAGAAATCTTGAGAAAACACTTGACTTGGATTCTTTTGGGCAGGTACCATTTAAGTTATCTCAAAGATTAGGAGTTGGTGCCTCCAGTGTTGGAAGCTCTCAGAAACCTTCACAGGAAACAAGCATACTAGCCACAGGAACATTAACAGGCAAGGAATTAGAGACCAACTTTCAAAACACTAAGTAGCCTACCATGTCTAAGCAGCTTGAAACTTCTAGAGAACAGGCTCAAACACATAATCCTCCCACTCAGATCAATATGGGGGAGCCTCCAGTTTTGAAAACTCCTCTAAATGAGGAAAGAAACAATAAGAGAGATAGGGAAATAACTATCCCTGCTAGTGAACCATCAAGATAGCTTGGAACAAAGAGACAAAGGTTAAATCCCCTTTCAGAGGAGGAATTTTCTAAAGAAAATACAGATTGTCAAAGGGAAGAAAGAGTGGAAAGCCTGCAAACTTTCCCAGCAGGAGGAACATCCACTAGCTCTCAAAGATAGGAGCTAGAAAGGTAGCAAAGTGTAGAAATATCTTGTTTCAAGCCACCAGGGACTGATGCCTCAGATATTAAGAAAACATTCACAGAAATAAAAGCCAGGAATGATCCATTGAGGTTGCAGGTTTATAACCAATATTTGAAGATGGCTCCCACAAATCAACAGAGATTGATGTCATCCTATGACATCAAAGAAGGCAAGATGATAATGAGGTATTTTAAACCAAAGGTGCAGCAGCCTAGATCAGCAACAGATTATCTCAGAACAAATTTTGAAGTTATGGCCAAGGATATTCATCCTTTGGATCAAATTGAGTTTCATAAACAAACTGGAGAAATGATTTACTCAACCTTGACTGGTAAGGCAATGATGGCCCACAGGTTGCAAAATTCTTTGGACAACACTACTGCTCAACTACACTTGGAGAAGGCCTCCTCTCAGGCCAAAGATAACAGAATAAAATCCTTGGAAGAAATAATTATTGGATTGGGTCATGATCCCAAAGATGCAAAGGCTACAGAAGCCTTGATAAAAAAGAAAGATGAAGATATTGCTGCCCTAAGGAAGCAACTAAAATTGCCACCTTCAAGGCATCCACAGACTGATGAGGTTATAAAGCAAAAATTTGAAGAAGAGCTGATGGATTTACTCTTAAAGCTCAATGAACGACTAAATGATACTGAACAGGCACTTGAAAAAGCATTGAAGGACAAGCAGGGAGAGTCGACCTCTTAGCCTCCTAATGTAATACCAGTAGTATCAATAACAGTCCCATCAACTCTTGGAGCAGCATTGGCACCAAATATTCCAGCAGTCACAGCAGAGGTAGTTACAGGTACAACAACAACAGGAACAACAGGAGTAGCACAGGGCAGTACTGCTAATTTGAGCACAGAAGAGCTAATAAAATCAATGGAGGACCTAAAACTACAAGTTTTAGAACTAAATAAGGTAAAGGAGAAATATGCCAAAATGGAACGAAGCTATGATCTCTCAAAGATAAATGTTGCAGAAAAGACAAGAGAGATTAAAGTGTTAGAAAACAAAGTGAAATCATTGGAGAAAGATCTTACTTTTGACAAGCCTCTATCAGAAATCAAGAAAATTCTTTGGGCCAACATCACTCAATCCATAAATGATGTTTGGCCATCCATCCAAGTAATTTTTGAGTAGATTGATCTTGTGAAGGCAGCCCAAGAAGAAGTCCAAAGAACAGTTGGAAGAATTAGGCATTAACGACATAACAGAAACCATTTTGGAAATCAAAAGGGTATTAACCAAGAAAACTTTGATGCAGAATTTAGAAAGAAGATGTCATGACATGCAGGCAGAGATTAATGCTTTTATGGAGAAGTTTGATATTTTGCAGGGTAAAGGGCTACCCAGTCCTTTAGTGATTAATGACAGATTAATGAGGCATAAAGATTATGTGGAGAAATTGAATAAGTATGCAGGCAACCAAGTAGGTTCATCAACAAGTGCATCAGGAATAAAAGCATTGCCTACAGGAAGAGTTCTCTATGACAGCCTAGAGAACTTATTCTATGTCGAGCATGAATTGAAGCATTTGTTCCCAATTTAGCCTACATTTTTTAGGTACACAGAAACAAATGAAAACCTCAGAAAGATTCAGAAAACCATAATACCACAGCAAAAATGGTGGGAAGAAATGCTTGAACTTTTGTAATTTATTCTAGGTAAAAGGTAAATTTTGATTTTTACTACAACCAATGAAGGTAAAGAGGATGAAAAGAGATCAACAGATAAAGAGTATCGGATGCAGGTAAAGTGTATCAGTAGGAAGGTTAAAATAGAGCAGCGAACACATAATTACACCAAGGACAGCAAGAGGCCAAGTCATAGGGCTTAACTCCAGCACATTCTTGAGAATAGGGACAACAAACCATTCGGTTGCCTTATCTGTCATCTACGATGTCTTCTGGCCCAATTTTCTTGAAAGATATGATTAGTCATCCTAGTTTATATCTCACTTTGTTATGAGATATTTCATTGTAATTTTTTTTATATAAATACTCCCTCAATTGGAGTATTGAGGGTGGATTCTTAGGCATTGCTGTAATACTGACTATTTTGGAATAAAGTGTTGTTGCACCAAATTTTGTATTGCTTGCTGGATAAAGAATTGAAGCAAAGGACTTTCCACAGATTTCTTGAATCAAACATCGGATCAATAAGTCCTCTATACCTTATGCTTTAAAGTTTTCTTGTTTATTATATCATCTATGTTTCATATCTGAATGATAAACAAAAAAGAGTAATTCGGAATATGCTTTATTGCACTCTGTTTTCAATCGTTATTATTCTCTATGTTTTCTTCCGAACTAGGATAAACAGTGAAATCTTAATTGCTCTTGTTTTCTAGTTTATTCTCTTTGATTATTTATTAAAGAATACTTAACTGCTCTTTATTAGTAATCATTCAAGTTCCCTCTTTTAAATATCCTGAAGGATTCTTGATTGCCCTTCACCCATTTTGAGCCCATTCCATCTATTCCAAATTGTTATTTGTTCCCTATTTGACCATCTTGCCCCGTGGAACCATCTTTTGTTAAGAAACCAAATCCATTTAAGCCATATTCTTTGACTCCATTAGCCCAATGGCCTAAGCTACTCAGTTTTTCCCCTCTACTATTGAATCTCACCACCCAAACTCAAACAAAACTCCTAAACTTCACAACTAGCCTAATATCTTTCAAAACCAAGCTAAATCATAAAGAGAGAGCCCTGTCTGGATACAGATTGGCTAGATTCTGTATCTAAAAGTTTGTTTGTGGTTACCTCGGACCCCTTTCCTCTTCCCAACAAATTCAAGGAAAATATGAGTGATAACAAGATGAAACAGATCCAGATTGACGGTCAGAAAGGATCAGTGCATTGAATTTTAGTGTACAACGAGCGTGTCGATTAAAAAAGGTTAAATTCATTGTTTTTGGCTTGTTTTCAAAGGTATTCTGATATAAAAGAGAAAGGTCGAGTTATAGTTAAAAGGTGAACTTCGGGGTTTCTTAAGTTCTGTTTCCACCTGCGTCAAAATCCTTTAGCCATTTCACCGTAATTGGGAATGAACCTCCTCAGAAAGTTATCCTTCCCTTGGAGTCTCTGTAACTGTAGTAGATTGGAAGGTGGAGGCAAGTCAAGAATTTCTTGAATGTTAAGTGTGTCAAGTTGAATACCTTCCTTAGAAACTACGAAACCAAGAAAATGACCAGAACCAACACAAAACACACATTTGTGTGGATTGAGTCATATTTTGAAGTGTCGGAATTGTAAAAATATAGCTCTCAAATGCTACGGGTGATCAATCCACTTTCGTGAATGAGCAGGTAACTCATCAAGATATGGTTGAACAATATGTTTGATGTCATGGAAGGCATACTTCATTTCCCTTTGAAAAGTTGCCCCTGCATTCTTCAAACCAAAAGGGAGTTTCCTGTAAGCGAATGTGCCCCATGGAAAAATAAAAGAAGTTTTAGATTGGTCCTTTAGGTGGATATTGATCTGATTATAGCCAGAAAAACCATCCATAAATGAGAATATTTCACATCCAGCACATTCATCAATAATCTTGTCAATAAAGGGAGTGGGATAATTTCCTTTTGGACAAGCCTGATTAACATCCCTATAAGTGACGCACACTCGTATTGTCCCTTGTTTCTTCATGACAGGAACAACATTAGAAACCCAATCAGTAAGAGGAAAATGGTATATGAAACCAGCATGAAAAAAAAATTCAACTTTTGTTTTAATGGCAGCAACCTTCTTTGGATGAACAGGACCGGAGGCGCTGTCGCACTGGTTTGACAACATGATACATTTTGATTTCATGTTCAACTATACTAGAGTGAATTCCTGGAATCTCCTCATATGACCATGAAAATATATCTCGTAATTCACAAAAGAGATTACGGTAAATATCAAGTTCTGATGGAGAACAAGATTTTCCAACATGAATGTTTTCTACAACTTCAAGTTTGGTCGAAATATTGATAGAAATTGTTTCTTCGATATTTGACAAGTTTCTCAGAATCTACTATATCTATGAAAAAAAAATCGAAAGGAAATCAACAACTGAAGGGTGATTAAGTTCAATTGAAAAATCTTCTATGTGATCTGGAAGATGGGAACGATGATGATAATCTTCCCATGGTTCTTGTTCCGACATCATTAATTGGATGATTCCTTCATCAGTAGAAAATATACGTGAAAAAGGATCGGAGCAAGTACCATATTCTAATGAACGATCTACCCATAAAATTGGTGAAGATGGATTTGGGTTCGCCGTGCAAGCCAAAAATATTAATTTCTATGTAAGCTCAATAGGGCTTAGCGACATGATTTCATTATTACTATCAACTTCAGAACTATTGGTAATTTTCCTTAAGTCAGATGAAGTGGAATATATCATGTTGCAAGTCTCAACTTTTGCCACTTCCACAAAGTTTGATGGTGACGGTAGTGAAAAAGTACCCATTAGGGAAGGATCCTTGAAGAGACCTACACCAATGTTTGAAGAGATAGCGGGGGTCTGTGTACTAATAGAATGCTTCTAGTAGTCTGTGAACTAGAGGCAAAGAAGGCGAGTTGATGGATAATTGTGATTCCGTCCTTATGAGGGAATGCAATCATACGAAAGTATGTTGAAACCACAACAACCATACCATAAACCCACAGTCTTTCTAGAAAAATGTTGTAGTCAAGGGGTCCGTCAACAACCTCAACTTCAATAGTTACTATTTTTCCCCCTAGTTTGATCTGCAGATTACTTAATATTCCACAAGGTGTATATGTGCGACCGTCAAAAGATTTTAATGTTGTTGGTGAACGTGAAAAAGGTGGTGAGCCAAGTGTTTTCTATAAATTCATAGACATAATACAAGTAAATTCCTCCTCATGAATAATGGTTCGGTGAATAAGTTTATTCAAGGAATTTACTTGAATCAAGAATGCTAATTGCGCTAGTAACTGTGGCGTATAACCCACATGGTTGAAAACCACACGATTGGAATCAGTTGGATCGATTCCACAAATTGTTGACAACAAATCCTTCTTTTGGGAGGGACAATTTTGAAGCACCTCGAGCATTGACATAGCAGAAGGTGACTGAGCCAAATCTTCTACTATGTTATAGTTCTGTGTAGCTTGAGCTCGAGGGTTAAATTTTGATTTATGTAAAACTACCTTAGGCGGTTTTATTGTTAACTCTGGTGCAATAGGTGGTGAAATAGGATCATACGAAGTCAAAGTCGAAGGATTAGGTTGATCAACCTGGTTATTCAATGACGACAGTTGATTTCCATAATCTTTACTTCGTTTTGACACCAAAATTTCAATTTTAGGCTTAGAGACGGATAGCATAAGCACTTGGGAAGTGGAAGCATGGTCTGTAGCAACCATATTTGTCTCCAGTTTTGGAAAAGGATCAGTCAACACTACAGATGTATTAGAAGCCTTAAGAAGCTTTGATACTTCTGAGTGGTGAGGAAAATCTCGCGTAAAATTCTCATCTTTACAGATCAAACGTGGGTAACGAGGTTTCCTAGCCGAAAGAGAGGAATTAGATGATTTCTCTTGAGGGGAATTATTTTGTTTCTTCTTGTTTTTCCCCTTCTTCTTGCTTCTGGTTGATTTTCATTCTTGCCTTTGTCAGATGACACGACATTGATTTCAGAAGCAAGAGTGTTATCAGATGCATTTTAAGTTTGATTGGAAATGTCAAGTGTTTAACCATATAGTCTACCTGGCGTTTGTGTGCTCAAAGAACCAATCACGCCGTCACCGGCATGAGAGTCCTTACTCGATGGTGGTGGAGGAACGATGAAAGCTGGTCGGGGTGCATTTGGAATCTTATCATAGAGCATGCCAGATTGTGTATAAATCAAGTCCAAATGTTGGGCACGAGCAATTACTTGCTCTTCAGCGACAACTCCACCTTTCGCCATATCCTTGGTGATAGATGGCAATAAGGATTTTATAAACCACTCAACTAAAACATGTTCAGGAACATAAGTTTTAACCATTCAACGATGACAGCACCACTCATGAATATGATCAGAGATATGAGTAGCAGTAGTCTGTTTAAAGTTTGTTAATAGTTATGTTCCAGTTTCATATCGTATGGGTAACTGGAAGTGGGTTAAAAACGTGGTAGCTAAGTGTTGAAGCCCCGAAAATTGGGTCTACAACAAGGGGGATAACCACCCGGTCCAGACCTTGGTTAGCAGCTCCTTTTCCATTTGGTATAGTGGGTCTGACTGGGATATGGGACCAGTTTCCCAATTTTTGTGTGTGTGTGTTGAAATTTGATATTTCCTTTCTAAAAGTTCATAAGTGAAATGCTTTTACTTTAACTCTAATCTAATAACATGTAATTATATTCTAATAAACAGAAATATCTAATTCTACACTAACCTGGGGTGTAATCTTTCCGTTATGCGAACTAAAATGATTTCAAATAACAATTGGTAATAAAGATCATTCAACTGTTATGAGAAATGAATTCAATAGAGATAAACTACTTCGTTTAAAAAGTTAGCTGAAATAGTTGTGAAAAACATATTGCATAATAAGCTACTCATACATTAAGCATAAATAAATAGCTATCACCATATAGAAGTTCCAAATGATAACTCAAGCATTCACGCATCAATATATAAACAACTGAACATAAATATCACTTTAACAAAAAAGCAGAAAGAGTTAAGAGATAGAAGTACCATTTATAACTAGTTCTACTCATGAGCTTCAAGCAATAATGATTTATCTCTTCTTAATCCAACATCCACTAAGAGTACAGAAGTGCAACATCAGTAGTAAATATTAAATGCAGATATCAATAAATCCTATTCCATTCATTCATCAAAACCTCCTCAGAGGGTGCAAAAGTGCATGTTCTGAGGACAAGTTTTTGACAAATTTCAGGACCCTTCTCTAAATGCATGAGAAGGGTTTAAATACTACTAACCAAATCAAAAAATAACTTATTACAAAAATGTAGGATACAGTTTAAATGGCCGACCTCATTTCAGACAAAAATAAAGAAAAATTAATACTAACATTGAATCTAAAATTAAAACTAACAACTAACTATTTCTGTATCTGTTCCTTGAAATCGCAAGCGTTCAGCATTTGTTTGAGAAGAGTCGGCTGGCCGACTTCCGACTTTAACTGTCCTGCGAAACAGCATCGGCAAGAGCTGGCGCCATCTTCTCGGCAGAATTGATGATACATTTGAGAGTCATGCACTGGCTGTGTGGTTTTACCAAATGTGCCCAGTAAGAATCCCAATTCAACTTAGTTAATCTTTTGATCGATTTTGCCTTTTCTTGAGCTTTCTGTCTCCAGCCTGTCTGCAGTTGCTGTGCTTTTGGTAGATACCCTGGAGTGGTTTCTGAGATCAGATTTTCCCTGTGCAAATTTTCATTTATGCAGTCAATAACACTATTTGCTGTTGTTGCTACTTCTTCTGCCGCTTGCTCTTCTTTCTTGATTTGTGCATCCCATTCGTTAAAGAGCATTTCTTTGTGATTGTCGTTGATTATTGGCGCGCCTGCTCTTTTCCCCTCCTCTGTTTCTTGCCAAGTCAATTATTCAGTAACTCTTCTATCAATTAAATCATAATCATGTCATAAGTCCATGATTTGATTAGTGATTTTATCGCTTATTTTGCAATAAGAGTTCCACTCTGATATTCTTTGGCACAATGCTTCCTGTTGTTGCAGTAGTTGATCATTTAAGGAAATGGATTCTGTAAGCTTAGGATCATCCTTGTGCATCTCTTGCATATCCTGTAACTGTTTTTCTCTTTCAGCCAAACTGTTCTGGTAGCCTATCTGTATTTGTTGGAAGTCCTGCTGTAATCTTTCAAGCTGTTTCTGTGCTTCGTTGTTGGCGTTGGCTTGTTGTAGCTGTTGCTGCAAAACCTGTATTTGATCTTCCTTCTCTTTCAGTAGTTGTTGTACCTCAGATGCTTTATCAATGGTCGCAGAGGCATATGCTCCTACGATCTGAGATAATTTGGTGAGATTTTCAGTGGGATCGGTGGTAGGATCTTGCCATAGGATGTCTAATTTCTCTGCATCATGAGAGAGTACGTTTTCCAATTTTCTTTTCTTTCTTTGTCTTCTCACCACTGCCTTGTGTTGTGGACTATAAAATACATCAAGAGGAGGAATCTCCTATATTTTGAGCATAAGTTCAGAGGATGGGATAATGGGAATATGTTCCATTTCTGAGACATTGCTAATTGTTCCTGTGACTATATCTTTTGTTGCCTATATATTACTCACAGGTGTCTTTGTGCTTTGTCCTTCAATATTGATTAAATCATTGAATGTCTCCCATTCTTTATCTAGCTCGGTTCTGATTGATGGTGGCTGGATGATGAGAGGGGGAGGATCTAGCTGTGGAGAGATCAAAGCCTGTTGCTATGGGAGCTCTTTTGACTGGGTCGTATCCCTTACTAACCATTCGCTTTTATAATGGCCACTTTCGGATCTCTTAGAATGTTCTGATGTTTCTTTCTTGGATTTAGATTTAGATCTGTTTGTGGCTGAACTTCTATTGAGACTAATACTCGGAGTTGTTTCCCTTACGGGTTCCAAGCGTAGTTCTTCCAAAGGGATATTAGTTAACCTCATTTCCCTGTATATCTTGAACTCTTGAAATTATGTTGGAGGGAATCACACTTGGGTCGAATGCAAAATTTCTTCAAGTGTACTTTTCTATTGGAACATGTCATCAAAAAGATAATCTTATTTAGAAAACACCTTTATTTTGACTGCAGTAGTGAAATTCTTAGCAATATCATAAGGGTCGAATGGTCTTCCTGGAAATTTGAACAATCATAGACATGTTATGTTGTTTACTTCTTTGAATGCATGGCCTATATCAAATAGTGAAAAGACCCCACAGGCCACAATAAATTGTGGCCAAATAGCCTTCTTTTTGTCTTTCAACTCTTTAGTCAAGCCTCCTCCTCCGCAGGTTTGATAAGCAATTTCTCGTGTCATGAGTTTATCAGGAACATACAAAGGTAAGACATGAGGCGAAGTGAGACTTTCGAATACCCTGACATATGTAAACAGTTCTTCTCCGGACCATCTCGCGACAGGGATTATATCTACCTCTGCTTCAGGAGAAAATCTTGGAGCATCTTTATCATACAATATTTTGTACAGGGGCAACATGAATCCATGACAAATCTTGTAGAAATACGGAGTGAACTTAGAATCCCACCATTCTTTATGATAAATATGAATGGGTAAGGGGTCTTGAGTCGTCCATTTCCAACCCATTAAAGGAAACTTGGAAACATAACATATTGCATCCATCACATATGCAGATAAGTAGAAAGGGAGGTAAATTCTCTAAGAAACAGTTCTTTTAGACCGGTAACTTACGATAGCTGTGGCTAAGTTGTCAGACAATATTTTAGCCCAATCCATAATAGTAGCATTAATGGCGGCATCCAGTAATGGTAGCCATTCAGATGAAATTTTTTTAATGTCTGGCTTCCCAAAAAGTCTACAGAGCATAGCAGCAGCAAAGCAATACGGGGAGGTGAGAGAACCAGTACTATACAGACCATGTTTATCCCTTTTTAGTGGTTCGTCCCTCGTTGACCAGTCTTTGGTACATTCTGCCAGGCTTTCATTTTCTTTAGTAAACTTCTCTATGAACTATCCATTATAAGTCACCTGTGGCTCTGGTAAATGATACATGAGCTTCAAATCTTGTGGAGTGAATGAGCCAATGAGTCCTTGACCCTAAGTCTTAAATTGTCTGTTTTTTATGTCGGCGTTGTCTAGTACCCATTTAACCATGTCCATGTATGGAATAATTTTGGGCCTCGCCGCTATTCGGTGTAAGAATGAGCAAGCTAGCTCTGTAATAGATGCCTCAGAAGACCCATGTGAGCCTACATGAGCTGTAACCTCCATTATTTTGGGATTCTCTTCCTCAAGTAGACTATACATGCCTTCCCAAGTAGTAATACTAGCGTCTCTATTACAGGCGGTGTCTGTATACAAAGGCATCATTTCTTGGTCTTCAGAACTCAGAGCTTTGCCTTTCTTTCCCATAGTATCCTGAATACTACTTTGTATAATTCTCTATTCTTTGTTCCTGCAGTTTACAAATGAGATGGGAATCATGATAAGGAAAAGGTGACAGGAAAGCTTTAAATGCCGAAGACATATAAGATATACCACCTTACGTGAAATGGCTCTTCGATAAGCATGAAACCCTATTTCATTAATGATTGGCAACTAACTCATTAATTAGAATTAAAGCGCATAACCAGGTCTCGTTTTATAGAAAATACTTTTTTGAACAACGAGCTCGAAAGATTTGCGATGAAGTGATTTTGCGATTTGATTTGCAATATCTCAGATCGCAATGTCGCAATATCTCTCTATCGCTTTATCGCTTTATTGCATTATCGCAATATCACATCATCGCAATATCGCAAAATCGCAACATCGCAATATCACAAAATCGCAATATCGCTGGAGCATAGCATACGACAATCATCCGTTAATGTGTTTTCCGCGAAATGCGATTTGCGATATGCGCCATCGCATATCGGCAGTTTGAGGTTTTTCAGCGTAAGTGATATTTGATGCATGCAATGCAACGAAGTTTCACATCATGATCTCGCAACCTTAGAATTGTGTTTGTAAGTAGGTATCCATTATCCTTTTTGCAATGCGATATTTTTTAAGGAGTGATTTTATCCTACCTCATCATGAGACTTAAAATTTTTAGATTTTTCAAGGGTATTTTCCTAAGTTTATGATGGTAAGCTTTATTAAAAAAGGAAATTCAAGCACTAATTGATTTTTAAATTTTTTGACTAAGGGTCCCCACTTATTTAGTATTAGTAATAACACTAAATAAGAAGGGGGGTTGTTGCTGGCCATAACAATTGGCGATTCACTTGGAAGAACCAATTATCTCTGCTTTTCTTTTGAATTTTCTAAACTTCCAAAACAGAAAATTTTCCAGAAAATCAAACTTTATTATAGAAAGACAAAGTACATTATGCTTTTAACCTATTAATGATATTTCATTTCTTCTATTTTTAATTTTGATTTTTTACTCCCTCAGGCTAGTCCTTGTATCTATATCAGTCACTACTTGGTTTATAAAGATAAAAACAAAGCCTTCTCTGTTAATCAGTTTTAAATATGCTCATTTGTCGTAGGTAGAGCCTCTGCTGCCAGCAGGGATTTATAGCCTCGACAAGGTTACCTGTTACCCAGCAATGATCCTGTATCCCACTTAGAGAAATATACAATTTTCAAAGAGAAATCCATATTCACACTTATTGCTTTCATTTTTCTTTTTTATCCTTAAAGAAAAATGTCTTGGTTTAGTGGCCAATTTATGACAGTGCCATTCACTTGATTTATAACTTTGCTGAACAAGTTGGCTCGTGATGAGACCCCTTGTCTTTTGATTGCAACAATCTTTGAGTCATTGCCCTGTTGTGGTATGCAGTATTGGCAAAGTCAGCAAGCTATAATATCTATGATCATGATAAGTCGGCTCGTGATGAGACCTCTTACTCTTTAAGTTAAAGTGTATCATTGGATTATTCCTTGAACGTTGTAATTTCCTAGGTGGGGAGGAAGTCATTGTTTCCTTAAGATAGCTCTGGATGACAATGGTAGAGTTTTTGGAAAGAGCTTTTCTACAGAGAATCTTCGTTTTGTTATTGATACCTTTCATTGGACTAATATAAAACAATTTCCCACTAAAGGTCACTTTTCATCAAAATTTACAAGGTTGAAACTAGTATCATTTCTAGGTCTAGAGCCTTTAACTGTATCTTTCAGTGATAAGAATCAATTTTCTAACAGAATTCTATTTATACAAGTGAAAAAACAAAATCTAATAGAGAATTTGTGTCTTTTTCGTGAATTCCGAATGTAACCATTTACAATTGGTTTTATTATGAAATAAAAAAAATAAAAATTAATCTACAAGATAGAAGAATGATCTCTTATGGAAATTATTTTTTGAGGATCTGTCCGTTAACAGGTAAAGATTTTCTTTTTCCTGTTAAATCCTGTAACATAAAAGTAGACGGACCTATGACTTCTGCGATTTGAAAAGGGCCAAGCCACATTCGTTGAAATTTCGTATGTTTCCCTTTTTCATCATGAGCCTTGTCCCATTTGAGAACTAGATCTCCCATCTGAAAGTCCTTTCTGGATATTATGTTTGAATCAAAAGAAGCTTTTACTAATGCTTGGTGATGAGCATGAGTTATTTTGGCCTA
The DNA here is from genome assembly GCA_031772625.1 of Pinus tabuliformis. NCBI lineage: Eukaryota > Viridiplantae > Streptophyta > Pinopsida > Pinales > Pinaceae > Pinus > Pinus tabuliformis. The sequence goes on from CM062804.1 coordinate 1,311,742,472, forward strand.
TTCTCGTTTTTCTTCTAACTTAATCATTTCTAGTTGCCTTAGTTGTAAGGAAGAAGTTGGTGCTTTATCAATATATTGAACTAAGGCCAAAGAGGGAATTGCTAAATGAGTTGGAAGAACCACTTCTTTCCCATAAACTAAATTAAAGGGAGAAGTGCCAATGGAGGCTTTCTACGTTATTCAATCTGCCCATAAAGCATATATTAAAGACTTGTGCCAGTTTTGTGATTTTGAACAATAGTTTCGCTAATGAATCTTAATTATGTTTTTATTTGTAGATTCAGCGAAACCCATTCCCTTGTGGGTAATAATTGCAGATTAATTTAAGCTTGAAACCCCTTTTGAGTGCAAATTCAGTCATCGCAATTACCAGAAAAATATGATGCCTTATCAAACATTAAAGCAGAAGGCAACCCAAACCTGGTGATTATGAACTGATCTATGAACTCGATGATGTGTTTGTCATTAGCCGTCTTGAGCGGAACTGCTTCTACCCATTAGTAAAGTAATCTGTTGCTGTAAGGATATATCTATGTTGTTTAGAGGAGTGAAACGATCTCACCTATTATGTCCATTCCCCATTGATCAAAAGGTTGCTCAATGTTGACCGGTTGCAGCGGAAATGATGGTTTCTTTTGTCTCCCAGTAGTGGTTTGACAAACTTGACATTTCCTTGCGTAGTTATGTGAGTCTTTAAATAATGTGGGCCAGTAATAGCCTGCGCATAAGATTTTATGTGCAGTAGCGTCTCCAGCATAGTGTCCGCCTGCTGGCCCATCATGGAGTTCTTGCAAGACTTTTTCAGCTTCAGATTTCTCAATACATCTAAAGAGAACAGAATCATAATTTATTCTAAAAAGAACATCCTTCACGAGCTGATATTGTTTAGCCTTCAACCTTAGAGCTCTTTTCTTGGTATGATCGAGGTTTGAAGGAGCATATCCATTCTTTAGATAAAATATAATATCAGCGTATAATGATTCAACATCATTTAGGCTTACCTCATACATTTGTATCTCTGTAGATGGCATTTCGGAAATAAGCGATGCTCCAGCCAGCATTTTGCAAAAGCCTTGAACTTTTACAATACTTGTTGGTTTGATTTCTACGTCATGTTCCTGTAAGGCAGTAACCCAATTGGCTCTTTTCTCACCCACATCTTTCTGTACTAAGAGATTTCTTACTGCTGGAAATGGTACTATGATTTTTGTATGGGTCTTAAGTAGAAAGGGTCTGAAATATTTAATTGCTTTGAAAACAGCATAAGCTTGTTTCTCTACATCTGAATAATTTAACTCAGCCCCCTGTAAATTTGAACTAAAAAAAGCAATTGGAGCTTCTGCCTTGTCTTGATTTGCTTGAGTGAGTATCGCAGCATATGATCTATCAGAGGCAAATGTATATAAAATAAAAGGATCGGAAAAATTTGGAGTTGCTAAAGATGGAGCGTTAACAATTGCTTGTTTGATTAGATTGAATGCCTCATATTCGTCTTGACCCCATTTGAAGTTTGAGTTCTTTTTAATCATTGCTTGTAAAGGAGACACGATTCTTGAAAAATCTGGAAAAAATCTCTTTACAAAATTAATCTGGCTAAGGAAATATTACATAGCTTTCTTGTTGTGAGGTAGGGTATTTTGGAAATCTCCTTGATTCTGTCAGGATCAATATGAATTCCATATTTTGACACTATGAATCCAAGAAGTTTTCCTTCACTTAATGCGAAAAAGGATTTTTTCAGGTTAAGTGAAATTCCATACCTTTGACAACGTTGGAAGATTTTTTTTAAATCTCTAAGTTGATTGCCTCGTTTCTTGGAATATACAATTATATCATCCAAGTAGATTGGCACTAGCGTTGATCAGACCAAAGGGCATCTTTTGATATGCGTAAGTGCCCCATTTGGTTCTGAATGTGGTTTTTAATTGATCATTGGGATGAACCAACACTTGGTTGTATCCTGAGAACCCATCCAAAAAGGACATTGATTCTGATCCTACGACTGCCTGCAGTATTTGCTCCATGGGAGGTAAAGGAAAATTATCCTTTTGACAGGCCTTGTTAAGGTTTCGAAAGTCAATGCAAATTCTAATGTCTTTGTTTTTCTTTCTAACGGGAACCATATTGGAAACCCATTTGGAATGTCGAACGGGAAAAATGATTTTGGCTTTCAATAACTTATTGAGTTTAGATTTGATCTGGTTTTCTAGATTGGGATGGATCTTTCTCAGTTTTTGATGGACATGTTTTTCATTGTTTAGCATTGGGATAGTATGTTGGATGATAGAAGTGTCATAAGTTTTGAGTTCATCATAGTTCCAAGAAAAGACACTTTTGTATTGTATCAAGAGACAAATATACGCTAATTTTTCTTCAGGAGCTAGGCCAAGGCCTAGGTTTATATTCTGTGGTTTGGCATCAATTCCTAGATTTACTAATTCATAGTTCAAAGTTGAACTTTGTAGTTTTGAATTGGTAGATCTTTTGAATCAATCTTTAAAATCGTAAAGGTCTTCTAACTTGACTACTAATTCTGGCATAGTATTATTAGTGCTATCTTGTTGCAATTGTCTGTCATGTTGGTCCTCATCAATTATCTTATTGGTGTAAGATCCTTCAGATGTGAGAAAGCTCACAATATCAAGATCATCGTTAAAAATCCTCCAATTGGTAATGTTATCGGGAATTGAGGGTCTAAATATTAATTCGATTGAAAATCAATCAGGGCTATAGTCTTCTGAAGGAATGAGCATGGAAGCTACGTTATATAGGAGGTCTGCACTAGCATTATGGAGTCTGGGAATTGATGAAATATTAAATGCTATAAAGTATTCAGTTAGATCTTGAACTAAAGATTGGTAATGCTTTAGATGACCTGATAAACAATGTATAGTATTGCGTACTTGTCTGATTACATTTTCAGAATCTCCAAAAACTTGAAGATATTTGATGTCTAATCCGATTTCTTTGTATAATCCTTCGACTAAAGCCTCGTATTCTGTGGTATTATTGGTGCAATCGAATTCGAGTCTACAAGTTAGCATAGTTTTGTTTCCCTCTGGACTGATTAACACGCATCCTACTCTTGCTCCTTCGTTAGACTTAGAACCGTCAAAAAATAACTTTCAAAATAAAGATTTATTTACAAGACTATCTATAAAATTAATAAATTTAGAACTATTTATTTGAGAGAAATTTTCTACTTGAGATAAAACAAAATGTTCTAAGTAAGGTGAAGTATGAGCATTAAAATTTCCTAAGAAAGAATCTACTGAGTAGTTGCTAATGATGTTATTGTTGTATGCTACTGGTTCATTCACTCCTTCCAGTTCCATTACTATGTATTTCTGATGTCTTTCTCACTCAACTTTTATCTGATTTGGTTTACCATTGTAAGGGAGCCACATGTGCGACCAGTCAGTTGCAAAGTATCCATGAAATTTTTATGACCAATCTCTGCTAAGAATTAAGCCATAAAATTCTGGAATATCAACAACTAAAATGTCGATAACTTGACATACCTTTGGATTGGATGAAAACCTTATGGTAACCTGATTTAATTCGTCGATTACTTCAACTTGCGATTGATCTAGCTAAACTATGCACACAACAGATTTTTGTGGTTGAACGTTCAACTTTGCACATATTGATTTTGGTAGAATATTAGATGAAGCTCCAAAATCCACTAAGAAATTATGCAATTTTTTATTGAAAATTTCATAAGTAAGAAGAAATGGGGGAGTATGAGATCTCGACCTTCCTCCAATTAAAGTGATGTCATTTGTATCAAATTTATTAATCACGTGAGTTGGAGGTCTTCCCATTTCATGCTTGAGAGATTACAGCGGCGGGAAAAGGTGCAACTGGTACAACATGTAATTCTTTTAAAAGTACCTTTTGTTGGTGTTTTAACTTGCTCAATTCATAAAAAGTGATGTTAGCCCTAGTATTTTTCATATCTTCTATGATATTATACTCCATTTCATCTGAAACGATCAGTGTTTTTGATGGAGTTGATGAATCTGTTTGGACTGGGCTGGTTTGAGTCGCTTTAGGTGTTGTTTTCTTGGCTGCGACTTTATCCTTAGTCATTGAGCTTGCGCTCTTTGGCTTAGGAGTAGGTTGAGGAGGATCAAGTTGATTTCTACTTTGAGTACTAACCAGGGATGCCTCTTGATCCTCTTCATCTGGGAGGATGAAGTCCCACATACATTGTACCTCTACAACTTCTTCTTCATCGGTATGTTCTTCAGTAACAATTTCCTCTTCTTCTTCTTCTGATTCAACACTTGTGATAGCATTTGGTGGCTTTGAATCGGTTGAAGGGTTTCTTCTATAAGGCTTGTACGGCTTTTTAGAAGAAGTTTCTACCACTTGTTTCTTAATGTCAACCATTTCATTAGACATGGTTTTCAAAACTTTTTGTAATCCTTCTAAATCGAACGGATCTTTCGATTGTTTTTTCTTGGGGTCTTCCTTGAAAGTAACCTTCTTGGATTTTCATTCTTCTATCGCGTTTTTCTTTTCTAGAGCTATGATACGTTTCTCTACCGCTATTGCTTCTTTCATATTGTTGGCTAAAGTTGTTTTGTTAGCCCTATCAACAAAGATTTCTATGTTTGACGGTAAAGCAGAGATGTACCACTCACTTTTCACTTCTTCGCTAGGCTTGGAAGCAGTAGGAATTTTATTTAACAGTTTATTGAAATGTGAAATAAAATATTTGATAGGTTCCTTTGACTCGGCCCTAAGGTTAGAAAAGTCATTGATCAGTGTCGCCGTAGACCTATCATCACCGAACTTAGTTAGGAATTGTTCTTGGAAGATATCCCAACTAGTGATAGATCCAGACAGTAATGAGAAATGCCATGATCCGGCTATTGCTTGCAGAGTATAAGGGAAAAGTCGGATGACAACATCTTCGTTGGTAACTCCATTGAGATTTATGGATAACATAAAGTTATTTATATGTTCTTCCGCTAGCATGCCTGCTTCAAGATTAAACTTAGGCAACCATTTTTCAGGATGGGCCGGTAACTGACTCAAGGGCGCAGGCATTAAGACTGCCCCTGGGTTATTCCATGGAGATTGGGCCATCACTGAACTACTAACAAAGGAAAGTGCAGAAGATGATCCCTGCGATTGAGAAGATGAGGATATTACGACTCCATATGATTGAGAAAAAGGTGTGGAAGTTCCTGTGGACTGGTGGACAATAATCTGAAGTGGAGGAGTGGATGGTTGACTTCACAGTGGAGAGGTGGAGATGGATGATGATGATGAAAGAGTCTCGCTATCGAACCCTTTAGGCGATTTCCTTGCTCTCTTTCTTGTAGGTAGAGGTAACTCAGTTGGCTGAACACCAAACTTTTCGCTCTTTAATCTGGTAAGAGGATGAGCAGGGTTATATTGCGAAGTCACACTGCCTTGAGATTTATTAGATCTCTAAGGTGATATAGAAAATCGCTGAAGTTTATGGATCAAAGATTCAACTTCGAGAGGTCTAATAGTAGATTTTTATGAAATATCAGGGTTTGTAGCAGCGGTTGTTGTTCTTTCAACTTTTGGCTCTAGATTTAAAGATTCTAAGTGCGATGAAGAAGTCGGGGGAGATGGTGAGGGCGATTTACTCTCAGAATGGTATTTAGATTTAGACTTACTTGCCATTCACAGTTCGGAGGCCCTCCTTCTAGTGCCAAATATGTTGAAGCCCCGAAAATTGGGTCTACAACAAGGGGGATACCCACCCGGTCCGGACCTTGGTTAGCAGCTCCTTTTCCGTTTGCTATAGTGGGTCCAACTGGGGATACGGGACCAGTTTCCCAATTTATGTGTGTGTGTGTGTTGAAATTTGATATTTCCTTTCTAAAAGTTCCTAAGTGAAATGCTTTTACTTTAACTCTAATCTAATAACATGCAATTATATTCTAATAAACAGAAATATCTAATTCTACACTAACCCGGGGTGTAATCTTTCCGTTATGTGATCTAAAATGATTTAAAATAACAATTGGTAATAAATATCATCCAACTGTTATGAGAAAAGAATTCAATAAAGATAAACCACTTCGTATAAAATGTTAGACGAAACAATTGTGAAAAACATATCTCATAATAAGCTACTCATATATTAAGCATAAATAAATAGCTATCACCGTACATAAGTGCCAAATGATAACTCAAGCATTCAAGCATCAATACATAAACAAATAAACATAAATATCACTTTAACACAAAGGTAGAAATAGTTAAGAGATAAAAGTACCATTTATAACTAGTTCTACTCATGAGCTTCAATCAATAATGATTTATCTCTTCTTAATCCAACATCCACTAAGAGTACAAAAGTGCAACATCAGTAGTAGATATTAAATGTAGATATCAATAAATCTTGTTCCATTCATTCATCAAAACCTCCTTGGAGGGTGCAAAAGTGCATGTTCTGAGGACAAGTTTTTGAAAAATTTCAGGACCCTTCTCTAAATGCATGAGAAGGGTTTAAGTACTACTAACTAAATCTAAAAATAACTTATTACAAAAATGTAGGATACGGTTTAAATGACCGTCCTCATTTCAAGAAAAAATAAAGCAAAATTAATACTAACATTGAATCTAAAATTAAAACTAACAACTAACTATTTCTATATCTGTTCCTTGAAATTGCAAGCGTTCAGCATTTGTTTGAGAAGAGTCAGCTGCCGACTTCCGACTTTAACTATCCTATGAAAATGGCATCGGCAAGAGCTGGCACCATCTTCTCGACAGAATTGATGATACATTTGAGAGTCATGCACTAGCTATGTGGTTTTACCAAATGTGCCCACTAAGAATCCCAATTTAACTTAGTTAATCTTTTGATCGATTCTACCTTTTCTTGAGCTTTCTGTCTCCAACTTGTCTGCAGTTGTTGTGCGTTTGGTAGATACCCTGGAATGGTTTCTGAGATCAGATTTTCCCTGTGCAAATTTTCATTTATGCAGTCAATAACAATGTTTGCTGCTGTGGATGCTTCTTCTGCCGCTTGCTCTACTTTCTAGATTTGCACATCCCATTTGTTAAAGAGCATTTCTTTGTGATTGTTGTTGATTATTGGTGTGCCTGATATTTTCCCCTCCTCTGTTTCTTGCCAAGCCATATATTCAGTAACTCTTCTATCAATTAAATCATAATCATGTTGTAAGTCCACGACTTGATTAGTGATTTTATCGCTTATTTCGCAATAAGAGTTCCACTGTGATATTCTTTGGCATAATGCTTCCTATTGCTGCAGTAGTTGATCATTTAAGGAAATGGATTCTGTAATGAATTCTGTAATCTTAGGATCATCCTTGTGCATCTCTTGCATATCCTGTAACTATTTTTCTCTTTTAGCTAAACTGTTCTGGAAGCCTATCTGTATTTGTTGGAAGTCCTGTTGTAATCTTTCAAGCTGTTTCTATGCTTCGTTGTTGCCGTTGGCTTGTTGCAGCTATTGCTGCAAAACCTGTATTTGATCTTCCTTCTCTTTCAGTAGTTGTTGTACCTCAGATGCTTTATCAATGGTCACAGAGGCATATGATCCTGCGATCTGAGATAATTTGGTGAGATTTTCAGTGGGATCGGTGGTAGGATCTTGCCATAGGATGTCTAATTGCTCTACATCATGAGAGAGTGTTGGCATTATGATTCAAGTGTTGTCCTTGATGGCAACTCACTCAGAGGTTGGTACAGGTGCTCAAAGGTTGGTACAGGTGATGGCAACTTAATCAGAGGACAGATCTTAGTACAGCATGCCAAGAAAGTTCATACACGCAGGTTCATTAAGCCCAAGTCGCGTATACAAGCAGGTTCACTATATACCAAGTCGCATATACGCAGGTTCTCTATATATCAGGTCGCGTGTACACGCAGGTTGGCTTCAGTAAAAGAGCGTGTATGTGGAAAAGTACCTTTGGTCCGTGGCGGTTAGTCCTTGGAAGTTGTGCCTATGGTTTCGGACCATGGTGTCTCGACGGGCGTGTCGATCCCTCGTTTTGAGGTTGATGGTATTGTGTTACTATGGTTTTGGACCGTGGTATTGTGAAGTACCTAAGGCTATATAAGGAGAAGATCATTAGGCAAAGGGGCAAGTATTGGGTGTCTGGCGAAGTGAGAAGATCTGGTATTGCTGGTTATCTGTTCGGTCGGGACGCTTGGCAAGGGTCGGATCTGACAGCGAAGGTATAAGTAATTATTTCTAGATCTGCACGCGGGTTTCCTTTGGTGAAAGCGCGTATACACGCGGTTTTGGTACAGTGAAGTAGCGTATGCATAATAAGATTTGATATTTCAGGTTGCTGTTGATTCTGGTGGTTGTTGCAGAGTTCTGGGCTCTGGTTTGGGTTCTGTGTTCTTGATGACAGGGTTTCAGTGATTCAGTATTGGGTTGTTTAATGAATTATGATGCAAGTATAAGTTGATGATTGTATTGCAGTAATGTTTGTTTTGTACTCTTGGATCCAGTCTGAAAATTGATGAAACGTGGTCCCTGAAGGAAAGAAGGTTGTAGGGTCAGCACCTACGTACTAGTAAATGGATCGGCTAGTACAAGAGCTGAGGGGGTTGTAGCTCCCTTCCAGAAGTAGTTGGAAAATGAGAGAGGGTTGTAGCCCTCTGCAGGTTGTAGCCTGCGTACTGGTAAAGGACTGCACCAGTACATTGTAAAAGAAGTTTCTTATTAAAGAAGAAAGAGACGAATTGCAGCAGGTGGTTTTCACCCACATTGGGTTTCCACCTTATATCATGGTGTTCATGTGTGTGGCTCTTGTGTGATGTTCTGTTCTGTTATTTTGCACCTGTTTACTGTTAATATGCTTAATAATGTTCTGATGCATTTACTGAAGATTAAGATAACTGAATTATAAGATCTCTGGATATACGCGAGTTTCATTAGACACAGTAGCGTGTACACGCGGGTTCACTTAATTGAAGTAGCGTATATGTTTCTGAGTATGAAATTGGAAATTTTTTACTGATCTGATAATACTGATTCACCCCCCCCTCTCAGTATTATTTCCAACAATTGGTATCGGAGCAGGTCCTTCAGAGGAAGCTTGATCGCTTGAAGGAAAAGATCCATCAGAATGGCTAATCCAGAAAGAGAGGCACACATCAGGCCACCAGTCTTTGACGGGAACAATTTTACTCACTGGAAGATAAGAACCACTGCATATCTACAATCACTTGGAGCAGAAGTTTGGGGAATCGTAGAAGGAGGATACAAATTCCCATCAACAACTCCTACAGATCCAGCAGAGAAAAAGCAATATGAGCTCAATGCCAAAGCTGTTACTGTCCTATTGAGTAGTTTGACTCAATCAGAATTTATGAAGATCATGCATTTCAAATCAGCTAAGGAAATATGGGACAAAATCGTTACAAGCTACGAAGGAGATGATCAGGTAAAAAGAGCAAAGCTTCAAACTCTCAAAATCCGGTATGAAACTCTTAAGATGCGTAGTAATGAAAGCATAACTAATTATTTCCTGCGTATGGATGAGATTGTGAATTGTATGAGGGATCTGGGAAGAATTTGAGGAAGTTGTCTTAGTTGAAAAGGTTTTGAGATCTCTGTCTACTAAATTTGATTCTAAAGTATCTGCCATAGAAGAAAAGGAGAATGTGCAGAAAATCACCATGTCACAGCTTCACGGGATCTTAACTGCTTTTGAAATGCGACAAGAGGTACCACCAGAGGCCGCATTCGAAGTGTCAGAGGAAGAAGATGAGGTAAATTTTGTCAAGAATCTTGAACGGGAACTGGACGGTTCAAAGGTAAGCTACCTTTCAAATGTTTTCTATGTGGTAGAGTTGGTCACTATGCTGCTAGATGTCCTCATAACAAAGGAAAGATATCTGAAGAAGATGGTAGAAGCTATTATACCCATATTAAAAGTTCATTCAATGATAGTGAAGATATTAGAAGTCTCATGGCACATAAGAAGAAGAATGCTTCATCCAATAATAGCGAAGATATTAAAAGTCTCATGGCACATGAAGAGAAGAATGCAGAAACTGAAGAAGTTTCCAAATTAAAAGAACAATTGGAGACAGAAATCAGGGTAAGGGAGCAATTGTAGGATATAGTAAAGGATCAGAGTACAACTATTCAGAGACTTGAATCAAAGATCCTCTCTCTAAAAGAAGATCTTAAAAAATCAAGAGAACAGAACAGAGAAGATCTTGAAGATCAAGAACATGAAGTGACCAAACTAAAGCGACAAGTGGAAGAAGGAAGAAAAGCTGAAGAAGACCTAAGGAATCAATATCTGAAAAAGGAAGAACAACATCAAGTTGAGGTAAATATCTTGAAAGGTAAAATAGAAGAAAAGGATAAGCTTTTACGATTTCAAGATAGTACTAAAGTCTTGGATGATATTCTTAATAGTCAAAGGTCTCCTGCTATCAAGACTGGTCTTGGTTTTCATGAATATGTTGAAGGTGAATCTAGTTCACAAGGTGAGGCAAGAAACTCTAATGAGAAATCTGAAATGCTCAACAAGGAACAACCAAGGAAAGAAATTCCTCAAGGAAGATCCTTTACTCCTAACTATGGACGTGATAGACGATTATTTCCTCCACTGAATAATGTTGAATGTTATGTATGTCATAATCTTGGACATGTTGCAGCTAGATGTAGAAGTAGAATGGTTCAAGAAAGATCATCGCATCACAGGTATTTCAGAGGATATTGCTTTGCCTGCAATGCATATGGACACAAAGCAATTGATTGTGATAGAAGGAACATGAAAAATGTAAGGTGTTATACATGCAACAACTATGGGCATAAAGCAAGGGAATGCAGGAGCAGATTTCAAAATTCAAAACAAGAGGACCATACATCATCACAGTTCCAGGAACTGAAGAAGAGAGAGACAGAAAGGTGTGGCATAATTCAGACAGCTGACATAACAGACACAAGGGAATCTGAAAGTGATGAAATTCAGTATTCCATCTTGCATACGCTGATATAATGAAGACAAGTCGCGTATATACGCGAGTTACAGGTTGCAAAGTCGCGTATATGAAGAAAGGGTAGCGGAACAGACCCAGGTTCAGTCATGGTTGGCTCAGGCTCAAGGGGAGCAGAACAGACTCAGGAAATGGTTCAGTCATGGTTGGCTCACACTCAGGGGGAGCATATACTTCAAATAATTCATTGTTGGCATTATGGTTAGAAGTGGCTGATGAAACTAAATGATACATCTTGTTGTTTGATCAAAGGAATAGTATTGCAGGCTGATGCTTATGGTACAGATCTGAATGGCTGGTCTTAGAACCTGCATCTGCTCAGGGGGAGCGTGGATAGATTGGTACACTTTGGCATAAACAAAGGGGGAGCCAAATCAGAAACTTCAGCATGTACTCAGGGAGAGTATGGACAGCAGAAGGTATACCAAAGAAGAAAATATCTTGGTCCGCCCTTTGCCCTTGATGTCAAAGGGGGAGAGTGACTTGGTGTGGTGGTTGCCATCAAGTCCAAAGGGGGAGATTGTTGGCATTATGATTCAAGTGTTGTCCTTGATGGCAACTCACTCAGAGGTTGGTACAGGTGCTCAGAGGTTGGTACAAGTGATGGCAACTTAATCAGAGGACAGATCTTAGTACAGCATGCCAAGAAAGTTCATACACGCAGGTTCGTTAAGCCCAAGTCGCGTATACAAGCAGGTTCACTATATACCAAGTCGCGTATACGCAGGTTCTCTATATATCAAGTCGCGTGTACACACAGGTTGGCTTCAGTAAAAGAGCGTGTATGTGAAAAGTACCTTTGGTCCGTGGCGGTTAGTCCTTGGAAGTTGTGCCTATGGTTTCGGACCATGGTGTCTCGACGGGCGTGTCGATCCCTCGTTTTGAGGTTGATGGTATTGTGTAACTATGGTTTTGGACCGTGGTATGGTAAAGTACCTAAGGCTATATAAGGAGAAGATCATTAGGCAAAGGGGCAAGTATTGGGTGTCTGACGAAGTGAGAAGATCTGGTATTGCTGGTTATCTGTTCGGGACGCTTAGCAAGGGTCGGATCTGACAGCGAAGGTATAAGTAATTATTTCTAGATCTGCACGCGGGTTGCCTTTGGTGAAAGCGCGTATACACGCGGTTTTGGTACAGTGAAGTAGCATATGCATAATAAGATTTGATATTTCAGGTTGCTGTTGATTCTGGTGGTTGTTGCAGAGTTCTGGGCTCTGGTTTGGGTTTTGTGTTCTTGATGACAGGGTTTCAGTGATTCAGTATTGGGTTGTTTAATGAATTATGATGCAAGTATAAGTTGATGATTGTATTGCAGTAATGTTTGTTTTGTACTCTTGGATCCAGTCTGAAAATTGATGAAACGTGGTCCCTGAAGGAAAGAAGGTTGTAGGGTCAGCACCTACGTACTAGTAAATGGATCGGCTAGTACAAGAGCTGAGGGGTTGTAGCTCCCTTCCAGAAGTAGTTGGAAAACGAGAGAGGGTTGTAGCCCTCTGCAGGTTGTAGCCTGCGTACTGGTAAAGGACTGCACCAGTACATTGTAAAAGAAGTTTCTTATTAAAGAAGAAAGAGACGAATTGCAGCAGGTGGTTTTCACCCACATTGGGTTTCCACCTTATATCATGGTGTTCATGTGTGTGGCTCTTGTGTGATGTTCTGTTCTGTTATTTTGCACCTATTTACTGTTAATATGCTTAATAATGTTCTGATGCATTTACTGAAGATTAAGATAACTGAATTATAAGATCTCTGGATATACGCGAGTTTCATTAGACACAGTAGCGTGTACACGTGGGTTCACTTAATTGAAGTAGCGTATATGTTTCTGAGTATGAAATTGGAAAGTTTTTACTGATCTGATAATACTGATTCACCCCCCCCCCCCCTCAGTATTATTTCCAACAGAGAGCACGTTTTCCAATTTTCTTTTCTTTCATTGTCTTTTCACTACTGCCTTGTGTTGTGGACTATAAAATACATCAAGAGGAGGAATCACCTCTATTTTGAGCATAAGTTCAGAGGATGAGGTAATGGGAATATGTTCCATTTCTGAGACATTGCTAATTGTTCTTGTGACTATATCTTTTGTTGCCTGTATATTACTCACAGGTGTCTTTGTGCTATTTCCTTCAATATTGATTTAAATCATTGAATGTCTCCCAGTCTTTATCTATCTCGGTTCTGATTGATGGTGGTTGGACGATGAGAGGGGGAGGATCTAGCTATGGAGAGATCAAAGCCTGTTGCTATGGGAGCTCTTTTGACTGGGCAGTATCCCTTATTGACCCTTCGCTTTTATCATGGCCACTTTCGAATCTCTTAGAATGTTCTGATGTTTCTTTCTAAGATTTAGATTTAGATTTATTTGTGGCTGAACTTCCACTGAGACTTATACTCGGAGTTGGTTCCCTTACGGGTTCCAAGCATAGTTCTTCCAAAGGGATATTAGTTAACCTCATTTCCCTGTATATCTTGAACTCTTGAAATTCTGTTGGAGGGAGTCACACTTGGGCCGAATGCAGAATTTCTTCAAGCATACTTTTCTATTGGAACATGTCATCAAAAAGATCATCTTCTTTAGAAAACACCTTTATTTTGACTGCAATAGTGAAATTCTTAGCAATATCATAAGGTTTGAACGGTCTTCCTGGAAATTTGAACAATCGTAGACATGTTATCTTGTTTACTTCTTTGAATGCATGGCCTACATCAAATATTGAAAAGGCCACACAGGCCACAGGAAATTGTGGCCAAATAGCTTTCTTTTTGTCTTTTAACTCTTTAATCAAGCCTCCTTCTCCGCAAGTTTGATAAGAAATTTCTCGTGCCATGAGTTTATCATGAACATACAAATATAAGACATGAGGGGAATCAAGACTTCTGAATACCCCGAAATATGTAAACAGTTCTTCTCCAAACCATCTCGCGACAGGGAGTATATCTACCTCTGCTTCAGGAGAAAATCTTGGAGCATCTTTATCATACAATATTTTGTACAGGGGCAGCATGATTCCATGACAAATCTTGTAGAAATACGGAGTGAACTTAGAATCCCACAATTCTTTATGATAAATATGAATGGGTAAGGGGTCTTGAGTCGTCCATTTCCAACCCATTAAAGGAAACTTGGAAACATAACAGATTGCATCCATCACATATGTAGATAAGTAGAAAGGGGGGTAAATTCTCTGAGAAACAGTTCTTTTAGACCGGTAACTTACAATAGCTATGGCTAAGTTGTCAGACAATATTTTAGCCCAATCCATAATAGTAGCATTAATGGCGGCATCTAATAATGGTAGCCATTCATATGAAAATTTGTTAATGTCTGGCTTCCCAAAAAGTCTACAAAGCAATACAGGGAGGTGAGAGAACCAGTACTATACATACCATGTTTATCCCTTTTTAGTGGTTCGTCCCTCCTTGACCAGTCTTTGGTACATTCTGCCAGGCTTTCATTTTCTTTAGCAAACTTCTCTATGAACTGTCTGTTATAAGTCGCATATGTCTCTGATAAATGATACATGAGCTTCAAATCTTGTGGAGTGAATGAGCCAATGAGTCCTTGACCCTGAGTCTTAAATTGTCTGTTTTTTATGTCGGCGCTGTCCAGTACCCATTTAACCATGTCCATGTGTGGAATAATTTTGGGCCTCACTGTTATTTGGTGTAAGAATGAGCAAGCTAGCTTTGTAATAGATGCCTTAGAAGACCCATGTGAGCCTGCAGTAGCTGTAACCTCCATTATTTTGGGATTCTCTTCCTCAAGTAGACTATACATGCCTTCCCAAGTAGTAATACCAGCGTCTCTGTTACAGGCGGTGTCTGTATACAAGGGCGTCATTTCTTGGTCTTCAGAACTCGGAGCTTTGCCTTTCTTTCCCATAGTATCCTGAATATTGCTTTGTATAATTCTCTATTCTTTTTTCCTGCAGTTTACAAATGAGATGAGAATCATGATAAGGAAAAGGTGATGAGAAAGCTTTAAATGTCGAAGACATATAAAATATACCACCTTACATGAAATGGCTCTTCGATAAGCACGAAACCCTATTTCATTAATGATTGGCAACTAACTCATTAATTAGCATTAAATCGCATAACCAGGTCTCAGTTTATGGAAGATAATTTTTTGAACAACGAGCTTTAAAGATTTGCGATGAAGCGATTTTGCGATTTGCTTCGCAATATCGCAGATCGCAATATTGCTCTATCACTTTATCGCTTTATCGCATTATCGCAATATCGCAACATCGCAATATCGCTGGAGCTTAGCATATGACAATCATCCGTTAATATGTTTTTCGCGAAATGCGATATGCGCCATCGCATATCGGCAGTTTGAGGTTTTTCAGCATAAGTGATATTTGATGCATGCAATGCGATGAAGTTTCGCATCGCGATCTCGCAACCTTAGAATTGTGTTTGTAAGGAGGTATCCATTATCCTTTTTGCGATGCGATATTTCTTAAGGAGTGATTTTATCCTACCTTATCATGAAACTTAAGCTTTTTAGATTTTTCAAGGGTATTCTCCTAAGTTTATGATGGTAAGCTTTATTGAAAAAAGAAATTCAAGCAATAATTGATTTTTAAATTTTTTGACTAAGGGTCCCCACTTATTTAGTATTAGTAATAACACTAAATAAGAAGGGGGATTGTTGTTGGCCACAACACTAAGGTAGTAAAGTTATCAAAAGAAGCTCGTGGTAACTCAATGTACCGCTTCACAGCCGGACCAGTAAGCTTTCTCTGGAAAAGACGTAGTCTAACTGAATCATCATTCAAGGAGTTTGATGAACACCATAAATGAAAGTCATGACATGGTTGGATGGGTCTTCTCTAGGGTTTCCATTGAATTTCGGAATATCGGAAGGTAATTTATGAGGAATCACTGGCCACCAAGGTGCATAAAGAATTGGGTCATTGGTGAGCCGATTTAGATATGGTAATTCAAGTGTTGCAACAAAAGGCAACTGTCTATTGAGGTTAGGTTGAGCATATCTATGGTAAGATGGGATTGCCTGGGAAATAGGAATTTTCATACCAGCATAAGGCATCTGTTGCTAGTAACCTTGATAAGGGTAAGTTTGCTGAGAAAATCCGATTTAAGGTTGTTGTTGAACACCAGGATACATTTGTTATTGTCCAAACCCAACATAGGCTTGTTGACTAGGACCTAAGTAAACTTGTTTTTGACCAAACCCAACATAGGCTTGTTGACCAAGTCCAAGATGAGGTTGGTATTGCTGGAATTGTTGTTGTTGATATTGGCGCTGCCAAGGCTATTGAAGAAACTACTGTTGTTGTTACACCGGTTGTTGATTCAACAATTGTTTCCCACCAATATAAGCTTGACCAGGTTGTGAATACACTAAACCAGTGTAAGTCTGAGTCATTCCAGTAAAAGGTAAATTGGCTTAAGGTTGTTGGACTCCAGGCACAAGTGGTTGTTGTAAAACTGCTTAAGAAGGCTGAATCTGTAAACCTGAAACTTGGAGGTTTGAGGTTGAAGGAACAGATTGCATAGGTTGAGATACAACAATCTGAGCTTGTGACTGCGATAAAGCTGTAACAACATGCGTTGTAGGTATGGATGAGACAAATTTCATAGGTTGTGATGGATACACAAGCCTAGGTTGAACGAGCATTGTTGGATGCCATTGACAGACAATCATTCCACGCTGACCTAAAAACGACGACATACCGACATATGGTTTCCCCCCAGAAAATGGAGATAGGGAGATTGTGCATATTGTTTTCCATATGGGGGTAGTCCAGTGTAAAGTGGATACATAGGACGGTAACCAGATGAACCAGTTGGATATTGACTTGATGGGTCTAGCTATTTAGTATCCGTTAATGAAGAACCAGATAAAATTCCAGTAGAGGACATTGGTGAAGACCAAGGGCTAGAAGCAACACCTGAGTGGGTTCCAGATGACTCATGTGTTGTAGTAAACATTGAAGAGGTTGCAATAGAATATTCTCCCGTAGCTGTAACAGATGGTAGGTCTGGGATGTTGACTCTACCATAGTCAAATTTCCAAATAAATTTCTTAACGAATCAACGGGTGTCTGGAAGTAATCAAGATCAAAAGGAGCAGTAAATGAGGAGTACAAGGATACAGATAAAGTCCAGTTCCAAAATGGAATGGTGTTCTGGGTGTTTCTACCTCAGGTTCCTCTTCTATTGAAATCAAACCAGGTGGAAGGATTTCACCGTCAGGTTTGTAATAAATTTACGGTATTTGTTCCTGAGGTAAAGAGGAAGTCTCGACAGTTATGGATGTCTAAGGATGTACCAGTCGATCTTCTTCTAGTATGGTAACAAATTGCAATTGTTTAACCTCAAGATTTAAGTGTTCTGGTAAAAGATCAGGTTCAGGTTGAGCTTCTTGAACAACTTTTGGTTCAGAAGTAACTTCTAATTGAACGTTGATAGGTTTAGGATCAACTTCTGGTTGAACAGATTCAGGTTCAGAAGTAATTTCTTGTTGAACAACTTCGGGTTGATAATCAACTTGTTGCTGAACAACTTGGGTTACCATTTCACTAGATTCAGTTCTAGTTTCCTCATTTAAGTGTGGAGATTCCACTTTGGTAACAAATGTACTAGTAACTATAGGAGTGATTGGGGTCACAGTACTTACTGGTATAGGTGTTTCTGGTAATTCAGATGAAGAACCAAAAGTTTGTGAAGTACTAGATTCAGTCAAATGAGATCTCTTTGATCAGATAGGTGTAGCTTCGGGTGGTAAAGGTGGTTTACTCGCTGTCCTCTGTGAACGATGGGGTAAGGGTTGATGTTCCTCCATGATTTTTGATTGATTTTATTACAAAAAAGAAATTAAAAAAAGGGGTAAGCTAAGCAAAATGTTCACCAAGCAACTGTGAACTGCAGAACACCTCCCGGCGAACCGAGAAGTACGGGCAGACAATCTCCCCAAATGTTGTGTTCAGTTTATCACAGTGTATAAGATGGACGACTCGGTTACCTAAGGATGAATAGAAACTTAGTGTTGTCCTCCCATATATACCCAAAATTACTTGGAGGCCCAATCTATTTTAGCGTTGTCTAATGTGAAACCGCACAGTGACAACATTCCTTTATACTTTATGTACTGTAACACTATCATATATACTCGAAGGTACGTGGACGAGCTATGATATACTCATGTACGTGGAATGAGGTATCACACTCGGAATGTATCACAGACAAGTTAGTGAAAGCTGCTATGTTTTACGATGCAAGAACATGTCTCTAACCCAGAACCTCTAAATGTTTTGCGTTAGGTGACAATGCTCCATTAGGTTAATTTAGGTTAATATTAAGTTTATCTTGATTAAGAATTTTCCTTTCAAGATTCACCGCGTGATGTCTTTGAAATTCGTAGAACGAAACTAATATGATAAGAATCCTTTTCATTCAATTTGAACAATGAAAACCTTAGCTAGTAGGGAGAGAGCAAACAGCTTCTTTTAATCAAAGAACAAAGAACACATCTAATGCAATTTCCCTAAACTATTCCTATGAGCACACAAAAAAAATTTCAATGCACAATGCAAGTTTTTATTTTCAATTCCCTTAATGTTGATATTAACAAAAGGAAACTAATGCACATACAATCAATCAATCTTTTTTCAAGAACGAAGACTTTACAATAATTCCGTTTTGAACGAAATGAAGACTTTTACGACACTTTCTTTTGAACAAACATTAATCGACTATAAACTAACTTTGATAATGACTTAATAGTGATAAAGAAATAATTTAAGAAACACTAAACAATCAAGGCAAAAGTAGGGCTAGCAAAGGAAACAAAATTTGATTTCAGAAGTACAACAATCATTGATCATTCAACAAGCAAAAACAGAAGAAAATTTGGGAAAAATCAAGTAAAAGGAGGGATTTTTGACATAAGGAGGATCAACGAAGCCCTACATGGGAGACAATGCACTTCAGAGCACTGCCCTCAAGCAAGGGTGCTCTGCAATGCTCTGTCTCTTAACCAAACCAGCACTGGTGCTAGAGAGGCCATCCTAGGGGCTTTCAAGCACAATTTTCACCAAAAAACACTTCAAAAAGGCTGAAAAAAATATCAATGGAAGCAAGTAAAGTCTACTAGGGTGTACTAGGATGAAGGTAAACTACTCGGAATGATGATCGATCCCCAGTGGAGTCATCGATTTGTTATGTGGAATTTTACATCTACAAATAAATACAATTTCCCTAGATGGGTAGCTACAACTAGAACAAGAGATTTAAAGTGTTTACCCTTTCCTATAGAAGATAAATAAGACAAGGGACCTACTTGTTATCTTTCACTTTCCCCTTATCTCCTTTGTTTGGCTCCCGTCGCTCCTTCTCAAACTTAATCCGCTTGATAAGTACCTGCAATCATAAATAGAGGACAAAAACCAATCAAAGAGAGAGATCTATCTACTATAAGCAAATGGAATCGAAAGAATTTACACATATAATCATCATACATAAAGACAAGGATATGGTAAAAGGTGTTAACATCTTTATTAAGGTACAAATTCTCAAAGTCGAGCCCCTGATAACTTAGGTGAGTGCTCAATTTATAGGAAAATGGAGGAGGTTTGGTCATAAATGAGGGTATTTAATGGCCTTCCAAACTTAGAGTTAGTTTCCATGGAGGAATGGATGAGAGGATAGGAGGTTACTTATATAATTCCTTATCCAATTTCGAGCTCATAGGAGATGATAAGTGTGGGAATCTTCTAAAAGGCTCCAAAAGATAAGGATATTCCCAGAACCCTATGAGAATTTTTCTCAATCTCACCCAGTGCAAGTTAAAGTGGGCCTAGGTGCTTTGAAATGCACCCTGACATGGGCCTACCTACACTGAAGCACACTTACCCCTGACCAAGGCTGCAGTGGTCCCTCAAGGAGGCATTTCTAGAGGGATTCAGGCCAAGAAACTCTGAGGGAAGGAGGCATCCAAAGTGATGACTTGTCTAGGACATGTAGCAACTGAATTAGGGTTTGATGAGCCTTAATAGTATTGATCTAAATGATGGGAGTGATGTGCCCAAATGGATCTGTAAAAACATCCTACTTACAAATAAACAAATGTATTTTTTCCATTTTCAAAGCTAGCTTCTACTCTTATTGCATCAAGTTTAGGAGAGCAATTTTTGTCAAACAACGAGTAGCACAGATGAGGTGCATCTAGTTTTCCAACAGGTGACATGATTCTAACACTAGTACAAAATTTCTAATTAATTACTAAAAAAAGGACTAAAATTTGCATATAAACGACCATTTTTCAGTCAGTGACCAGTGGTAGCTAATTTACAGTGTCTTATAACGCGACCAACTTTTAGTCATTTTTAGCTTACTCATTAATTGGTTGTCTCAATTTTATCGTCTAGTAGTATATTTAGTCATAAATTTGGTCATTGATTTAGTCATTAATTGCCACAATTAATGACCAAATATACAACAAAATATATTGCTATATAGTCACCCAAGAAAACCAATTAATGACCAAAGAAATATGGCCAAAATGTTGGTAATGTTATAAGATACTGTAAATTAGCTACTAGTAGTCACATATATGCAAATTTTAATCATCGTTTGAAACCAATTAATGACCAAAGAAATATGACTAAATTTTGGTCGTGTTATAAGACACTGCAAATTATCTACTAATAGTCATATATATGGAAAATTTTGTCGTCCTTTGGAACCACAAATTTACCATTTGGAGTAGTCATTTTTTTTTGTAGTTTCATATGTATTATATAAACGATTAATTTAGTAGTTTATATTCATTTCATTTACTTTCATTAATAATCATTATAAATGACTAATTTAGTTGTATATTCATTTTATTTGTGTTCATCATTAATCAATATAAACTACTAATTTAGTAGTTTTAGATTGATTTTATGTGTTCATTATTAATCAAAATAAATTAATTAGTATGATTTTGCAACTAAATTTAAAAAAATCATACAATGTGCATGTTCATCTAATATGAAAACGCAAAGTTTCATATGTTAATTACAATACTAAACAATATCAAGTGCATCTATAAATAATTTCAACCACATAAATTATATTATATGAAATGTTAAAGTATTACAATATGATTTTCTAAATTAATATTGTTTGAACTACAATTTACACATGAAATGATGTTTCATCACTTCAAAACATTATCATTGTGTTGCCAAGGCATTACAGGTGAATTCACCAACTCTAAAGACTTGACCATCAGTCTCTATGTGTGTGTCTTATGTGGGATATTGAATCTAAGAATATCACTAGATCGGTTCTCTTCTCTCTCTTTTTGCATTTTTCGCTCCAGTGTTATTGCTCTCAGCCTCTTTCTTCAATTCCTGCTTCTTAGCATCAATACTGAGTTCATTTTCTGAAAACAAAAGAAGATACAATGCAAAGTGTAAGACATGAAATACAATGAACAATAAAATATAAACTAAAGTAGACTATAAAGAGTTTATACGACATATACCTCAACATCAGTAATGTCAAATCCATTTTCCCCATACAAGCAAGAAACTCGAACAAGTTTTCTTTAGTTGGGCGATAGTGGCCACTATAATGTGGCTAGATGACCTATATAAACAAAGCAAATAAAATGTCACCATATAAAATAACACCTTAGTAACTTATTATTCAACCTTCAGGGAAAGCTTAGGCACAATCATGCCAACTAAGTTACATGCTAAAAAGTTCAAGTTGTAGGTAACTTGTGAAAACAAATAATCTAAGATGTGATGTTTAATCCTTGTCATTTTATTTGCAACAACATTTCATTTTCTAATGCATGAACTTGGTCAAGTATATAAACAACATGTGCTCAAATAACAACATGAAAGTAAACTTTTTTGATAGTCATGAAAATCTTTTAACACAAAATAGTTATAAGGATTCCAATCAATATCGTGTAATACTAATTTCATCTTCAAGCTTTGGTTATTGTTTAAATTGACATGATACCAAGTATTTTCAATTTCATAGTTAAAAGACAAAAAAAAATCATAAGAAACATTCAAAATACAATCAAACAATAAAGAGAGGATATCATGGAATGGACATTGCAATTATAAAAAATTTGTTTACCTATCCATCGATGTCTTGTCTGGCATTCTTAAAACATTTTCTTTCCCAAAATAACCATGAGGTGAAAGAATCACAAGATTAAAAACCATAGGAATCCCTACTAGAAACATTTCCAAAGTCGATGGCTCAGGTGCCTGGAGGACCTCTAACAGCAAATGAATCATATCTAATACATGCTTTGCATTGTCTCCCCATCCTTTTTCCAATCACATTTCTTGTAACATGCCCACAATAGAGTCAAGTAACAATCAAACAAAGACATTGACATTTGTTTTTATCTTTTCTATCTATAAAATTTGAATCTGATTTGTTTCGAGAACATATTAATTCATATTTAAAGTCTTCCTGACATATGAGAAGGTACCAATCAAGCATGACATCAGAAAAATCGACCTCAATGAGGTCCTCAAACAATTTCTACAATATATTTTTCTTGCTATGATATATTGGGTATAAAAAAGAACATATATGCAAAAGAAAAATCCATATATTACTTATGTTCAAACTCTGTATATGGTGTATTCTTAGGCAACTTTTTAAGATGTTCCTCCACCTTTACCAAAGTGAACTGTAGCTTGGTTAAACTCGGTATCCTTTCATTCAACATCAATTTCTGCAAGATAAATGTCACACATTATTCTTTCCCATTTCTCTTAATTTTTTTTTTTTTTGGTAGGTAAGCACCCACGGGCGATTTGAACCAGTGACCTATCTCAAGGAGTGCCTTAACAGTGCACCCATTCACCGTCAATCCAAAGCCCCATGGGCTCATTCTTTCCCATTTCTCAAAATGCTACATATGATAAATTAAAAGTCACATAAAACCAAGATCAAACCCTTTTGTATCCAAAACAAACAAACAAACAATGCCTCTAATAAAACTTCATTCTAATATTAGCAGATGAAAAGAGAGTGGACCATTTTTGCCACTTGACTTTGACTATTTTTGTTATGAAACTGCTCGAGCTTTAGGAACCAACAAATTGAGGGAAGTTGTAAATGTGAAAAAAATTATGTTCAACTCTGTAGACTTCTTCAAAATGATGTGAATGATGCCATTTTCGGATGTGGTAAATATCATAATAAGAAATGGCCACATTGGATGCAGAGATTAAATATAAAAACTTGTGGACATGGCATGTATTCTAATAAATTTCATTGCAATGACTACCATGGGCCTCCATGGGTTACAACTCCTCAGTATGTTAGTCTTGATGATGAAAGAGAGATGGAAATGATAAATATGGGTGGTCGTAGTTTTTATGGTGGATATCTTCAAACCAAGGTCATCATCTTAATGAACCTAGGTTCTGACATGGTAAACCTGGATCTGGTCCTCACCTTGGATCTATCAAGGATATTTTCACAAGAGTCTCACAATTTATCCAGTAAATAAATAATTAAATTGTATATTAAAACAGATCAAAGCGAATTGATCAAAATCCTCTTAGGTGGGTTGTGGTCAAGTGGTTAAATCAAAGCACTTTCAGTGCACAAAACTGGGTTCAAAGCCACTCGAAGACATGTTACTGAATTAATATGGCCAACGAAGTTATCTACCTCATCCAAAAGTGGGTGGAAGTCTTAACAACCTTGATGGCCCATGGTTGTGGTATGTCTCAACAAACGAGGAAAGATGCAAGTATTGGATGAATTTAATGTGGCCAATGGAGTTATCTACCCCATTCAAAAGTGGGTGGAAGTCTTAGCAACCTTGATGGCCCATGGTTATGGCATATCTCAAAAGATGAGGAAAGATGCAATCTTGGATGAATTTAATGGAAGAGATACCCTTGGCCATGGCCTCTAAGAAAAGGTAGAGCCCAATTCATTAACAAATTTCCATTTTCCAACTACAAAAAAGAATATCACAAGATCCTAAATTGGATGGAAAAATACCTTTGCTATTGTAGCCATCAAGTCATGCATGGAATGTGTGGCCTCATATGATTCAAAGAAAGATGCTTCTTTAGACTTTTCTATGGCACTTGATGTTGGGTAGCAGAGGCCCTGTGTAACGGTTTTTGGGCTTAAAGACCATAAGTTAGGGTAATGGTATTGTAAAAAGTTCTGTGAAGTGCGAAGCACGAAACGTAAGAGGTCAAGTCATAGGGTTGTTCGCCCAAAAATAATATAAAATAATAGGAAGTGAGTTGACCTGCCCATGGTCCGCGGACCATGGGAATGTATAAATAGAGCGAGGATTTAAGGGTAGAGGTAGCTTTGGAAAAGATCTAATGTGGTATAGGTTTGTGAAAATATTATTCTCTTGGAGTCTATAAGTGCGGGTTGTAAGGGTTAGTAGATAGATAAAGGCTCTGCAGCTATGTGCGTCGAGTCCTAGTAGAGTCTGCAACTGGGTGCATAGACCCCTACAGCTGAGTGCGTAGGGTAGAAAGCGGGTTGTATTGAAGTAAGGAAAATAATAAAGATAAGTTGATTCTGAAACATCGCAGATCTGGCTTTATTCTGGTTTATACTTCTGTTATGAGTTATATGGTTATGTTCAGAAATTATTCTTTTTGCATGATCATGCGCACTGGTTATTACTGTTAAATGTTTACTTAAAGACTGTAATAAGTAGAATAGATCTATAATAAATTCATAATAAAAAGAGTGCATTGATACGGATCTACGCGAAAGCCTGATAGCCGTGTAGAGTATCGCGAGGCCACAGATTAGTTCGCGACCCCTCTAGAACACATCTAGACACCCCAAGGGTGCGGAAACCTGGTTCTAGCACCCTCCCTTACTACCTTGGGTGAGAATTCAGTTTGCGCTCCACAAACTGTTGCCGAAAGGGCCGGTAGCACGGGATTTGTTTGGCTAATAACTCTTTTAAACTTGGGTCAGGTCCCCATAAGCCAACAAATGGTTCCATTGCTAGGACCGAGATCTTCCTAAGGGGTGTCTGATGTTGGAGTAGGGGAACCCTACGAAGGAAGGGATTGAAGATTGATTGAATTAAAAGTTGTACAAGTTTGTGGTTGGCCTTGGAACATCCTCTGCCAGACCAGAAGTCTAACATGGCAAGCATGATCAAGTTACCTATATTTAAGGGAGTAGGAAGTGAAGATCCAGAACAGTTTTGGTTCGTAGTAGGGGCAGTATGGGAAGCACGCGAAGTTACGGATGAGAACATCAAAAAGGCTACCTTGGTAAGTGCACTACAGGATCGCGCACTGACCTGGTATTAAGCACTCTAACGATCACCCCAATGCTAGAATAACAGAAATCCAGGATGCATTGAACAAGGAGTTTAGACGGCCGAAGTCAGAGATCCAATCGATAATAGGGTTCAAAGAAATCGTGATGCTACTAGGTGAAACCCCATGAAACTTGGATCAGAGATTGAAGAGTACGATCCAGGAGGCTAACATGATGTTGTCATACATGCAGCAATGTGCGTGGTTTGTGTCGTCTTTAACGCTGCATCTGAGGACGACGCTATCACAGTAGAAGATCTTGACCCAGGCTGAAGCATTAGAAATAACGATGAGGTTGCATGAGACTCCAATACAGGATCCTGGGTTGGGAGTTCAGAAGATCCACGCGCAAATACAAAACATATTCTTAGAGATGCAGAGTTTGAAGCAGGAGAAGGTACCCAGGACAAAAGCACACAAATAAGTGTGGTGCATAAAATGTAAAGACTAGGGCCATGATAAGGATCATTGTTTGATATTCATGAATTATTTGGCAGGGGGGACCAATGCCATTGCGACTAGAGGCACAGGTAGGGCTAAGCGTGATGCCCTCGCTCTGGTGTGTGATCTGTCAGGTGGGAGGAAAGCACACCATAGACAACTGTCACCTTCTGCAAAAGTTTACCCAAACCCCAAAAGCTATTTTGCAATTTTTGCAGATCGGTGGGCCACGATGAACGAGATTTCCGGAGTTATGAATTATTGATGGACAAAACACCTGCCTATAGAATGCAGACTGAGGTGCGAGTTCAAGATCCAGCCGCAGCGATGGCACACTATGGGTTCTAGCGACGAGAACAAAGATAGCGAATGGGGCCAGGGAGGGGCCACAGGCAGCTCATCTGCTATAAATGTGGAGGACCAGGGCACTACGCACGTGATTGTACCAACCCGACTAGAATATCGTGCCCCTACTACGATCAGTTCAATCATGAAATGATAGATTGTCCCACATTGATAGCACAGATACGTGAAAAAAGGGCAGCACAATCTACGACGACAAAGAACGTCCAAATGATGAGGTCAGAACTACACAAGGAAGACCCCAGTGTGAACATGATGCTCATAAATGGCACAGGGGGGGACAAGGGGAAAATAACCAAGGAGGACGTAGGGGTTCGCAAGGAGACAGATCTGGAAGCTAGGAAGAGCTTCGCGGAGGTCTCTACCCCAGGTAGTAAGGGTCAGCCTGAGTCAGAAAGGGATCCATCGATGATAACTACCTTTTTAGAGACATGCATGAAATTGCTTCACGATAATAAGGCGGTGAAAGGATTACAAGACTTGATAACTAGGTGCGCAGGGTTAGGGGAACCTCACATGGTCCGAAAATTGGGGAAAAATGCTTCGTGTACTGGATGGGAAATGTGATTAACGACGCAGATTGGCAACTGTGAGATGGTCTCCTATTCAATTACGGATGGCAAACAACTAGAAGATCCTACCCATGGGAAGACTGCAAGGAATCACAGTAGATATAGAAGGGGCGAGCACACAAACTGATTTTGAGGTAATAGAAATTGTGGATGACAGTATCCCTTACCCTGCATTGTTAGGGATAGATTGGGCCATAGATATGAATGGGGTCTTTAATTTAAAGAAGCGGAAAATGATATTTGAGAATAAGTCACTTCACATAGTCATTCTGCTAGACCCGGTTGAAGGAGTGCGCTACACAGAACCCGTGTGCGATGAAGGAAGTGATGATGAACTGGATTGTATCTACAAGATCACTACATGAAATCAAGATTGGGTCAATCCGATCGTAGAAGGAAGATTGTATTGGGAGTGTGCAGAGTCTTGCACCGTAGATTCAGATGAGGAAGACGAGTGGTGGCATAATCAGTTGAATGGAGTAACCACGTTAAACTATAACATGATGACTAGGTCGTTGTATTGTGTGAAAGCTCAGGATTGCGAACTGCCAATGTATGATGGCCTAATAGTGGTAGATGAATTCCTGACTAAGTTTGAAAGCGCGATACTAGAGCACCAATGGTTCGATGCATTAAAATGGGTGTTGCGCACGATGCCTGTGCGGTGGTGGGGAACACATGAAGGAACCTTTGAAAACTGGCGCGGCTGCAGGCAGATGATGCAGATAAGGTTTGGGAAGCTAGAACTATGAATAACTGAGAAATACGATGGACGTGATGACCTGCACATACACCTCACCAGAAGGACCCAAGCCTATGGAGAAGAGCCCCAGCCAGAGTGGGTACATTTATTTTATCATACCCTGGATGTCATCCCAAGAAACTGGTATACTAAAACAGAACTCCGATATGGTACAGGCTAATGGGATATCTTGTGTGAAGGGTTTTTATTAACATTCTTATTTTAGGATCAATGGATGGATACTGTTGACGATGCATTGCAAGTTGTGAAGGTTGCCATTTTCAAAGTACCACTAGAACTAGAAGAAGTAGTGCAGCCAGATTGGTCACGTCAGTTGAGCTAAGCCCTAGAATGTTACAACATGCAAATAGAAGATGATGAGGACAACCCCCAAAAACATTAGTATTCCAGAAATCGAGGGGAGTTGCAAGGTTCACGGACCAATGATCAAGGACCTCGACATCACTGTGCCACTGAAAGCAAAACAAGTGAATATTGGTACGGAGAAGGAGGAGAAGTATGCAACACTTGGGGACTGTTGGGATGATGCCACGGTGGATAAGGTCATTGAGTTACTTCGAGAATATCAAGATTTATTCCCGACCAAAATCACAGATTTAAAAGGGATCCTCGGCGACCTAGGAATGATGAAGATAACTCTGAAGCCGGACATGAAGCCAGTCAAGCAGTGGCCTTATCGGTTGAACCCAAAATATAAAGCAAAGGTCTGCGAAGAGTTGGACAAAATTATTGCAGCAGGAATAATTGAACCAGTGGAGGAATCTGACTGGGTAAGTCCTATGGTTGTACAGGAGAAAAAACAGAAGGGAGAGATTCGCATCTGTGTGGATCTCAGGAAACTCAATGATGCATGTGTTAACAATCCGTTCCCGATGCCATTTACCGACGAAGTACTAGAAAATGTGCGTGGAAAGGAAGCTTACTCCTTCACAGATGGTTTCTCGAGGTACCACCATATCAAGATTGCACCAGAGGAGAGGAGTAAAAAAACTTTTGCAACCGAGTGGGGCTGTTTTCAGTACACTATGATGCCCTTTGGATTGAAGAAAGCGCTGACGATATTCTCACACGTCATGGTAGCTGCATTCAAGGAATTTATACATAAGTTTTTAGAAGTGTATCTGGATGATTGGATCGTCTTTGGGCTAGTCAAGAAGCATATCGTGAGCTTATGGTTAATGCTGGATACTTGCCGATGGCACCAGATCACACTAAATCTAAAGAAGTGTACTTTCCTTGTCCCCTTCGGGAACTTGCTCGGCCATGTGGTTTGCAGGCAAGGCCTGATGGTAGACCTGGAAAACACTGTTTTCATACTCAATTTGCAAGTGCTGCGAAGTGTCAAACAATTGCGCACCATGTTGGGACACATTGGGTACTATTGAAAGTTCATCAAGAGCTATGCATAGATCACAACACCGTTGGAACAATTGTTGAAAAAGGATGCTACTTATTGTTGGAATGAGGAATGTAACAAAATTTTGGAAACTCTCAAGGAAAAGATGACATCAGCTCCCATTTTGATCTTTCCAAAATGGGACATCGAATTTCATGTACATGTTGACGCGTCGTGTATCACGCTGGGTGTAGTACTCACACAAGAAGGAGCAGAAGGAATTGATCACCCGATCACGTTCACAGGCCGATGATTGTCCAAAGCTGAAAAGAACTACTCCACCACTGAGCGTGAGGGGTTGACGATGGTGTACGCGCTCCAGAAATACCACCACTATCTACTCGGGGTACACTTTAAGATGTATACTGATCATTCCACGTTAAAATGCTTAGTCAATAAGCCTGTGTTGGGGGGGCGCATTTGTCGATGGTTGTTATTATTTCAGGATATGATTTTCAAGTCATCATAAAGCTGAGACATCTAAACGTAGGCCCAGATCACCTATCCCAAATTGAGAATGGTGAAGAGCCCACAAACTTAGAGGAGGGACTACCTAATGCACAGCTCTATGCAGTGCACGTCATAGATGGCCACGTTGAGGATACAATCCACTTCATAACCACAGGAACCACGCCTCTAGGGTATTCTGTGTAGCAGAAGAAAGAATTGGTAATACGCACTGCAGACTTTACTGTTATTGCAGGGAACCTCTACAAAATGGGCAATCATGAAATATTACGTAGATATGTACCTGAATTTGAGTGAGGACAGATCCTTGTCGAAGCACATGGGGGGTTGCAAGAGGACATTATGTGGGATGTGCCACAGCATAAAAGATTCTCCGTGTTGGACTATGGTGGCCAACTCTACATCAAGACTCAAAAGCGTACTATCGGGCCTGCGACATATGTCAACAGATTGGGAAACCATCGCAGAGGGATGAAATGCCACTCAAGCCACAGATTTCGTTTCAACCATTAAAAAAATGGGCAATCAAATTTGTGGGGCCTATCAAACCTCAAGGGAAGATGGGCACATGCTATATCATCACCACGACAGAATACTTGACCCAATGGGCAGAAGCACAGTCAGTTAAGGATTGCACGGCTGCTATAGCTACAAAATTTTTGTTCGAGAATGTGTTGACATGGTTTGGATGTCCCAAAATTCTAATGAGTGACCATGGAACACACTTTCTAAATGAGACTATCAGCGTGCTCACTAAGGAATTCCAGATATATCATCAACAGAGTATGCCATACCATCCACAAGCGAATGGGATCGTTGAAGCATTCAACAAGATTTTGGAGACTGCGTTGACCAAGGTATGTAATGCGCAGCGAAATGATTGGGACTTGCGCATCCCTACTGTGCTATGGGCATACCGAACCACGTGCAAGAAGTTGATGGGCCAGACACCTTTCTAGTTAGTCTACGGCATGGAAGTCGTAATGCTAATGGAATACATTGTACCTAGTTTGCGAATAGCAGCAATGACAGGCATGGCAGACTACAAGGCTTTGGAAGAACGGCTCGCGCAACTGGAGGAACTTGAGGAGGAACAGTTTTTGGCCGAATTCCATCATCAAGTATAGAAGCACTGAGAGAAATCTTGGCATGATCGCCACATCAAGGTGTGCACATTCAAAGAGAGTGATCTAGTATTACTATATGACATCAAGTTCGAGAAATTCCCTGGCAAGGTCCGAATGCATTGGTTGGGACCCTATGTAGTCAAAGAAGTTACAGATGGAGGCACGGTCTAGCTTGCCAAGCTCAATTTAGATCCCTTCCCAGGCAGAGTAAATGGCAGTCGCCTGAAGCTCTACACGGGTGGGTCGATTGCCTGACTAACTGACCGAAGGACAGTCTCACCACTCCAGCTAGTTAAAAGAGAGTACGGGACGATAAAGCAGTTTCTGGGGAAGCTGCGCGACAACAGGGGTGCGCGTAGATTTGGTCTGTCACAAGGGTCGTGTAGAAGGGGATGTGTTACTGTATGGACAAGTAGAGAGGTGATCGTTGCTATCACTATTCATGATAAGATGTCTGACTCATGACAAAAAGGAATGAGTGACAAGCAATTAAGAGAAGAGGTACGAACCAGATTCAGGACGATCTGCCATAGGCTTAACGTTACGGCGCTAGAAATGGAGGGAACAACTGAATTAAAAATTAAAAACGCTTATAAATTACAAGGGGGTATCCACAGAATGATCTGTGGTTCTAAGAAAAGTAATCTATTGCACCTTTCCGCCAATATGGATCTGTTCATCATTAACACTAAAGGAGTTAGCACAAGGGGTGGAATATGGCCAATAGAGATGTAGGATTTTTTGGATAATGTGGTCTCGATGGCCATGGGTGCCGCGTAGAGTTCAACACCCACGGTAGGGGATGTACCAGAAATTCTTAGAAATGAAGCAGAACTGGTCCCGATGTCGCTGCCTAATCCATGGGCTGGTCGACAACCCATCAAATATAAGGGAAAGACTGTGAATATGGAGACAAAAGAGGGAATTGCAGTTAACAGTTCATCTCTGATGTACTGGGAAGATTGGTATCTTTCAAAAAACAACACCCTTCTTACAAAAATGCAACACAAGCTGCAGCAGATAGTGCATATTATAGACCAGATATTGGAAATTTGTTGTATGCAGTGCCCCAGCTAGAGCTAAAATCCTATGAGGGGGTGCTCTATGTTAACTGAGTATAGCTGAATGAGCATCATCGGTTGCACGAATTAGTAGAGGCAATGGTGCAGGAGCTTAAAGAATCATTGCAGGAGACAAAGAGGGAGCAACAGAACATCAGGCATCACTCACAGGGATGGTGGACCGCGAAGCTTTGGCAGCGCATATCGCCTCACCAACGAGCGACTCGAGATGAGTCACGATGATTGTGTTGGGGGACTGTTGGGTAGTGGAGGCCCCGTGTAATGGTTTTGGGGTTTAAAGACCATAAGTTAGGGTAATGGTATTGTAAAATGTTTCGTGAAGTGCGTGGAACGCAAAATGTAAGAGGTCAAGTCAAAGGGTTGTCCGCCCAAAAATAATATAAAATAATAGGAAGTGAGTCGGCCTGCCCATGGTGCGTGGACCATGGGAATGTATAAATAGAGTGAGGATTTAAGGGTAGAGGTAGCTTTGAAAAAGATCCAATGTGGTACGGGTTTGTGAAAATATTATTCTCTCGGAGTCTGTAAGTGCGAGTTGTAAGGGTTAGTAGATAGATAGAGGCTCCAAAGCTATGTGCACGGAGGCCTGGTAGAGTTTGCAGCTATGTGCGCGAACCCCTACAGCTGAGTGCGCAGGGTAGAAAGCGGGTTGTATTGAAGTAAGGACAATAATAAAGATAAGATGATTTTGAAAAATTGCGGATCTAGCTTTATTCTGGTTTATACTTCTGTTATGAGTTATATGGTTATGTTCGGAATTTATGCTTTTTGCATGATCATGCACACTGGTTATTACTGTTAAATGTTTGCTTAAATATTGTAAGAAGTAGAATAGTTCCATAATAAATTCATAATAACAAGACCACATTGGTATGAATCTACGCGGAAGCATGATAGCCGTGCAAAGTAGCACGAGGCCACAAATTAGTTCGTGACCCCTCTAGAACACATCTAGACACCCCAAGGGTGTGGAAACCTGGTTCGAGCACCCTCCCTTGCTACCTCAGGTGAGACTTCAGTTCGCGCTCCGCGGAATGTTGCCGAAAGGGCCGGTAGCGCGGGATTTGTTTAGCTAATAACTCTTGCGAACTTGGGTCAGGCCCTCATAAGCCAACACTTGAATACACCTATGCAAAAGTACATTAAATCAACTTTGAATATCATATGGAAATAAAACAGAAATATCAACTATGGTTTTAATATCAGCCCCAACAAAAAATTATTATTTTCTAAAAATGAATGTGTTACACACACAATAGTGCCAGCTCCTTTTCTTGTAGAAAAAAGACAACCAATTGGATCAGTTGAAGGTTGAGCACTGATGCTAACTGATGTCCACGGCAAATTTGGGCAAGCCAACATACCCTCAAATTATTAATTCAATCAAAATGGGAAGGTTTAAGCCCTCATCCAAATGTTGAAACAATATGAAATGAAGGGCCTGAACAAAACCCCACCCATATCAAATATTGAATAGCTCAATTGATAATATTACCATTACCTAAAACTAAAAGTGTTTCACAACTTTTCAACCATATTGAAGCTCCGACCAACCATGTTTGGCAACACCCATTTTCAAGAGCATATGCCTTATAAAATTTACAACATCTGACTTCACAAAACTACATTGCTAATTAAGTCAAGGTGTTGAGCTTCTTTGTGCCTCAAAATAAAACACATGAATTGAAATAATTATTCTGAAAAGAAAAAATCAAAAATTCCGATAAAAATTTCGCACAGAGCTTCGCTTAAATCTATACCAAATAGTGCATATTCATGACAGATCCTTCAAGTCTTCAAAACCTGAGATAACCCCACCTTCGTATGGTTGTGAAAGGCTTTGGTGTCCACCTCACCAGAAAGAGTAACAAAACTTTTAGGCCTCTACTCATGTTGAGGTAGTGCAGTTGTCATTCCATAATTATTGAGGCACCCCTTAATTGTTGTTGGTGGGTCCAAAGCATGTTGAGTGCCTATGGTGAACATATTCTTGTTCCTTGAAAAGATATGTGATATCTCTGCTCCAACAACAGTATTTTTTAGAGGACTAACAGTGTGCAAGTAAGATGCCTTCAAGGTATCACCCTTACTAGTTCTGCAAAGCATGAGTCACTTTCAGTATGACACCAAAAAACTTTCTATGCAATGCTTCATAAAAAAGTTTGCAATTGCCCCTAAATTTTATCAAAAAACCCACTAAAATTCACTATTTTAGTTTACAAGAATGGCAAGGAAAAAGTCTTACAAGGTCAAAGAAGAAACAAAATCAAGCTTTGAAATACTCAAGCCTTCATCATATTTCAAGAAGTTTCCTGATGCAATGTAGAAAGAAACTTCACCCCCTACAGAAAGACTCTCGTTTCCAATTACTCCTGAGAAATGTGTTATTGGAGATGGTGTCAATACAATGCTTGTACTGACCCCTGCATAATCATGCATATATTGAAGCTCAACCTGTCAAATTTACAATATATAATGTAAGCAAAGTTAAAGTGTAATTCGTTTCACAAAAAAATTTACAAAAGTATTTTTATCACTATAAAACATGAAGAATTTTGTTAAGCATTGTGTTTATCACAACATACCGAAATGAAATTTTACCATGTAGATAGCCTTGTGACTATTGATGATCAAAATTAGGGGGCATGCTGAAGCATGACTACTACGAATGTATGAGTAAATGTCTATAATATTACAAAGAAAAGGCTGCAGTTAGAAACAAGAACAAGATAATTTGTAGCAATGGGTCTCACATATAAAACGAGTTATTATTTTTCATATCCTTACAAATGGCTTATTTCAAACCACAGAACTAGAAATTTGATCCCTTCTAAGGTGAGACTAAGTGGAAGAGCACACTAGCGCTGAAAACTACAACATATTGCAAATATATTCATTTAGGAAAATGGCACAATTGACACAAATGCCTAATCACCTTAATTGTCATGTCTTTATAAATGGTAAAAATGAATGTCACAATAACTGAAAGAATGTTTTAACTTATTGAATGTAGCAATGTCCCAATTAATACAAAGTATTGTAGGTTGTTACTTTACAAAAAAACACCTACATTAAGCGTGCAAATTGTTCAAAGCTAAATATGATGTCAAAGATAGATTTGATTGTTCAAATCCTACAATTAATAGAGACGACATCTTGCACAACTAGGTTTTCACTCTCAAGTTCTCTATTCTTAGGGGTAGCCATGACTTCCCTAAGGAGGGGTGGCTCCCTCTCCTCCTTTGATCCAGCCTTTGAGGCAGCCACAAAAGCTTTCAAATATCTTGTGGCAGCTTCTTTCTCAAAAGCAAAAGAACCATAACATCAACCAAATGATGGTTTGTTAAGAAATGGAATAAGTGCTTAAACTCATTCCATCAATCCAAGGAGAAAAGCACTTCATTGCTACCTCTAAAATATGTGCTTCGAAATATAGATTCAATTATCAACTATAAACCCCAAAGTTACTTGACAACATCACCCATTATCACCTTGGTGATCATCCTTCTCACATAAGGCTAGCTCTCCTCCAACATAAGGGAGGAATCCATGATAAGACTACAAACTTGTCCTTCAAACACTAAAAAAACATATTTGCAAAATGATATTGTTTTTTTCTTTTAAGATTTGAAATGGAAAGCTAGGCAAGACATAGTGCCTGGTCCTTGGGCTATAGACTCTAAGCAACAAACAAAACTTTAAAATTGATGAATAATATGTGAGTCATGACAAAACAACCAAACAACAAGTTTTATTAGTCAAGAATAGATCCAATAAATATGTAACAATGTTATCTCCTACTAGATGGAACATTTGAAGGCAATGTGCTCCCCCAACTTGATCTCTTGTAAGTCACATAGCTGAAAATTCCCTTTGAGGTGTGTGATGTTGTGAGCTATCTCAAACCAAAGCTAGTGGGAGCCCACTCTGAATGAACCAAGGGGAATCCTAAGGTTGTGCATCCAATCTTTATTAGTATAGATAGGCCTAACAATAAGAGTCACTTAGCTACATAAAAAACTCAAAATAATAAAATGACATATTCAAGCTAACGCCCTCACACCTGGTCAAGTTTCCTATCACTTTTTGGTTGGATACCAAAATGGAAACTTTGTACCTGCATATGAGTCAGGTCGAGTGTCTCTTGGTCCTATCATAGTTACCAAGGAGATTTCCTCTCAGTTAACAAAAAATAATATTTCTTCCTTTCTCACCAATGTCAATGTTGAGGAGAAGTATCTATTAGGTGAGGAGATCTTGAAATTGGTGGAAGCAACTCTTTCAGAGAAATTGCCATCAAGTAAAGGGAAAAAGCCATCAAAAACTGCAATAGATGATTTGAAGTCCAAGTACACAAATTTCATGTCAGGAAGGTTTCCTGATCTGCCAGAGGAAATTTCATTCTAATAATGTGATGGAATATTGCTCTTAAAGATTGTTGTTTGCATTCATCTGTTTTTCTATGATCTATGACCTCTGCAAGGCTAGCCAAATTCAGGATGCAAACAACCAATTGAAACAAATTTTGAATAGGGGTTTGTTTCTGAGTTGTACTACTTATGGGTGTTAAAATTGGAAACTAGGGCCAAACTCCATGTGGGTCATCTTATTCATGGAAACTAATATTTTTCTTGGATTCCTCTCATCGAGAGGTGTAGGATTGATCTAAAGATCATCTGATTCCGATATGTATTCATGGAGATATGAATTTATTTGTGTTATGTGACAATTCGTCAAGGTCGGCCAACAACCAAATTACCCCAACTTGTCCTCCACGTTTTACTATAAATAGAGGTGACCTTCAAGTCATTTTCACACACTCTTGTGATCTCTCTTCATTTCTGTTTTGGGTTTTGATGAAGGAGAGATCTAGAGGGAGTGCCCTAGGCTCTACGCTGCCCTAATGGAGAAGCTCTAATGCTGACCTAATAAAGCCCTAACGCTGACCTAATGAAGAAGCCCTAACACTGCCCTAGCAATCATGAAAGAAAGACCTCAACATAGTCAATTTTCCCTAAACACAAAGATCCTTATGTGACCTAAATGTTGTCCTAGAGGAGTCATAAAAGACATCTAGGATGCAGTCAAGGAGAGTATCTTTGCAGAAAAATATGGCCTTCTATATGCTACCCAAAGCCATAGTCAATGAGGGTTTATATGTTATCATGAGCTGGTGTTCTAGCATTCCCTAGACACTATCAAGGAAGAGATTTATATGTCTTCCAAGGAAGGGATCTCATCAGCAGTCTAAACGCAGTCAAGAGGCACTCATACACAGCCTAATCTAGGAGCCCTAATCTACAGTTTGATGAGGCTCCTATCTGCCCTAGCCACAGTCCAATAAGGAGGTTCCATCCTTTACCAATCAAGGAGTTTAAGCTGCATTCAGGTGTGCCCTCTTCCGCTGTGAAAGTAGGGCTAGTGCTGCCCTTGTCCTAGTCCTAAAGGAGGACATCTTGGCTGCAACAAATAAAGGAGGAAAGTCATAATTGAAGGAGCCCTTATCTATGTATGAAAGGACCCTTAGATGCTACAACTAAACCAGCAACAAGGGTAATTACATTACAGCAGAGGATCTGTGATATTGTCACATTGTTGTAGGTGGCAGCATAATTTTTTGGGCATGTTAGTATTGTTCCTGAGGTCGATTTAAAGAGAAGAAGAATCTGCAGTAAGGAGGTGCTTGTGACTGTTGTTTGTAGGTTGATTGGGTCACTGTGTGAAGGGACAAGCACAATGAATATGCTGCCTGAAGACTATGTGTTAGGTCACAGGCCATAACATCACAATCAATTTCATATGGATATTTGAAGGCTCAAATCATTAGCATTATAAAACTACTGAGATCTCAAACTATTGGAGGGTTGTATGATGTTGTTGCAACATGAGGTTGACAGAACTATTGTCATAGTGATGGATGCAACATGGCTGGATACACGATGGATGCAGCGTGGTTACAACATGGATGGATGCAGCATTGCATTGGATGCAGCATGGTGATGG
This sequence comes from Pinus tabuliformis, assembly GCA_031772625.1. Classification (NCBI taxonomy): domain Eukaryota; kingdom Viridiplantae; phylum Streptophyta; class Pinopsida; order Pinales; family Pinaceae; genus Pinus; species Pinus tabuliformis. Next base: position 1,311,780,002 of record CM062804.1, read on the forward strand.
AATCAATTTGGAGAATCAGTTGAAGAATGAGATCTGATAAGTGTGCCTTCACTTGAGTTCAGATCTACAGTCCTTGTCATCAGAACTATTGTGTCATCTTCATGGTGAAGATATCAGATGTCTGATCTCTTATTTTGACAAGTCAAATTGTTGACTTATGATGTATATGTACTATATCTCTCTACTGAACTATTGAGGATTATAAAAAGAATTGATCAATGGTTTCCCCACATTGGGGTTTGTCCCTAGCTCGTGCTACATCTTGTGTCCTCTTGTCTTGGCTTGTCTTCTGTGATTTATGTTTATGTTCTATCTGCATTTTACTATCATGCTAAATGTGATTGCTAATCTAGAATTGATATTGAGCTAATATGAAAAATTGAAGTAAATTGCTCTAAGCATAGAACATACCAAAAATTAACATGGTATCAGAGGTGAGGTGAAGACAAAGTCCAAGCAAGAGTGAAAGAGCAATCGCCGAATTCAGTTGGAAAGGACAAAAGGCTCAAGGGGTTCTTCATCCCACTTTATGTTCACCAAGGGTGAAGTCGAAGCAAGGAAGATTATCAGAGTGGCACAGCGGAAGTGTCTAGTGGCCTACCTAAAAGTCACTTCAATGGAAAGTCCAGATCTAAGGGTGGAAGGAAAGGAAGATGCATTGCTTGCAATGAGTATGGCCATTATGCAGAGTGTCCGAATAGAAGGGACTCATCACTTGATGATGATAACCATCGTTCCAGTGGCATCTTCAATGATCAGAGGAATGTTACAATGGCAAAGAGAAGGGGAAAGCAAGGAATTCCAAGTATAAGAATCAAATATTGTTTCTGAGCATTATCTTATGTCGGCCCTCTCCACTAGACTCGTTAGGAAAATTGATAGTGGTGCCTCAAGGCACTTCACTGGATTCAAGGAAGCACTCTATAATATGATAGAGAAGGAAACAATCTCGGAGATTATTCTTGGAGACGATGCCACCTATCCCGTAAATGGTGAAAGGAATGTTTCTCTTCAAATAGATCAGGGTAACTCGCAAGAAGTTCTTTATGTACCTTATCTCAAAAGGAACCTATTGTCCATTTCAGCAATGGAAGTCAAAGATTACAGGGTGGAATTCATTGATGGAAAGGTATGTGTTTGAAAAGGAATTTTAAAGATGCTTTTACTCTTGGGTTTAGGGTTGGAAATTTGTATCAAGTTGCAGGAAGTCCATTGGGGACCATGTCGTGTGACTCATCTCTTCTATGGCACTGGAGGTCTGCCCATCTTCATTATGGGGCCCTACCCGTCAGATGGTGACAAGGATGCCTGAATTCAAAGAAGAGCATGAAGGTACATGTCCAAGATGTACCGAAGAAAATCTTACAAGGGGACCATTCCCCTCATGTAATAGCAAGACCACAGATCTGAAACAACCCGAGGGGTTTGAGATTCATGATCGGGAATCTCATGTATGCAGGTGAAGGAAAGATCTCTATGATTTAAAGCAAGCACCCCGAGCTTGGTGTGAGAGGATTCACAACTATCTGATGAAGCTGAGATTCACTAGGAGTGAAGCCGATCCAAACCATTGCTTTAAGGTTGTGGATGATAGACCTCTGATACTGGTACCTTATGTGGACGATCTCTTTCTGGAAGGTTCAGACCCTCTCATTTACTAAAGTAAGAGGGAGTTGGATTCCAGATTTGGAATGGTGGACTACAAGCCCGTGACTACCCTGATGGAGCATAACTTTGAGAAGTTATGTGGTAGTACTACCAGACCTGATTTGGGAAATGCCTCTAAGTTTCTTCAACTCATAATAGCATTGATGTTCTTGGTGAACTCCCGTTTGGATATATGTTTTGCAGTTAGCATGTTGAGCTCATATATGGTTGAGCCTCATTGGATTGGTGCCAAGAATCTTCTAAGATATCTTCAAGGCACAATCACTCATGGGCTGAGATACACTGCTGGAGTTGTGAGGCTGCATTATTATTCCAATGATGATTAGACAAGCAATGTGGAGGATCGCAAGAGCACTCCTGGGTGTTGGTTCTCTATGGGTTCTACTTCGATATCCTAGATGAGCAGGAAGTAGAAGTCAGTTGTTTTGAGCACTGATGAAGCTGAATACATAGCTGTGAGTATGGCCTCTTGTGAAGTTTTCTGGTTGAAGAAGCTCTTCAGTGAGATATTTAGACACGTACTGGATACCATCGTGATATTCTGTGACAACTGGAGGGGGATTTGATTATTGAAGAATCCCATGTTCTATGATCACTTCAAGCATACAGACATCAGGTACCATTTTATTTGGGATATGGTACAATGGGGAGCAAGAAGGCTCCATCATTCTGGGACTGATGTGCGAGTCATCGATATTCAGATGAAGCCCCTAGGAAAGGTGAAATTATTGACTTTCTAGAAGAAATAGGATTCGTGGATAGATTCTCTCCTGAAGGTCCAGTATAATATGGACATTGAGCTGTAGGAGCTCTGGGGGGCTTGGGGGTACTTCTTGTAGTGATGAGAAACCATAAGGTGAATAGTTCAACCTTCCCGTAGTGGTCTGCTATGTAGGCAGGATGAGTGGTTCATCCTTATCCTACTGAGACACAGTCATAGTGTGAGTGGTTCATCCTTCCCCTAGTGATTTTTTGTGTACAGGGTGAGTGGTTTAGCCTTCCCCTAGGATACCCCATGGCAACATGTAGGCAAGATGAGTGGTTCATCCTTCTCCTATTGAGACATCCTACCCATGCAGTCTGGGACTCATGGGAAGCACCTCTCATCTGGCCAATGAGAAGGGAGATGAGGATAGGGACCATAGTACTACCGATGAATACATCGTGTACTACCGTACTCCCTATGCTAGGATGATATTGATCTAGGATCAATTGGAACTGGCTTCAGGTCAGTAAGAGTGATATAACTCACTCTCTTTTGGAACTGATTTCGGATCAATAAGAGTGATATAACTCACTGTCTTTTGGAACTAATTTCATATTAGTAAGATTGGTATGACACACTCTCTTTATTGGAACTGACTTCGGGTCAGTAAGAGTGGTATGAGACACTCTCCTTTATATGGGACCAACTTCAAGTTAGTAGAGCATGGTATGATACACTCTCGATCACTTCTTCTTCTTCATAGTTCAACAGAGTAGAGTAGTGCAGGGCAATAATGGCAGAGATAGTACAGACTGGCAGATGGATTAGAAGATGGAGTTCTTCCTACTTGAGAGGGAGTGTTAAAATTGGAAACTAGGGCCAAACTCCATGTGGGTAATCTTATTAATGGCAAATGATATTTTTATTAGATTCCTCTCATTGAGAGGTGTAGGATTGATCTAAAGATCATCCGATTCTGACATGTATTCATGGAGATATGAATTTATTTGTGTTATGTGACAATTCATTAAGGTCGACCAACAACCAAATTACCCCAAATTGTCCTCCATGTTTTACTATAAATAGAGGTGACCTTCAAGTCATTTTCAAACACTCTTGTGATATCTCTTCATTTATGTTTTGGGTTTTGGTGAAGGAGATATCTAGAGGGAGTGCCCTACGCTCTACACTGTGCTAATGGAGAAGTGCTAACGCTAACCTAATAAAGCCCTAACGCAACCCTAAGGAAGAAGCCTTGACACTGCCTTAGCAGTCATGAAAGAAAGACCTCAACGCAGTCATGGAGGAGGCTTTTATAAGTGCGGCAAGGATAATTTCTAACGTTGTCAATTTCCCTAAACGAAGAGATCATTATGTTACCTAAACATTGTCCTAGAGGAGTCATGGAAGGCATTTGGGATGCAGTCAACAAGATCTAGCCTTCTATATGCTACTCAAAGCCACAGTCAATGAGGTTTTATATGTTGTCATGAGTTGGTGTTCTAGCATGCCCTAGACACTGTCAAGGAAGAGATTTATATGTTGTCCAAGGAAGGGATCTCATCTGCAGTCTAAACGCAGTCAAGAGGCACTCATACACAACCTAATCTAGGAGCCTTAATATGCAGTTTGATGAGGCTTCTATTTTCCCTAGCCACGATCCAATAAGGATATTCCATCCTTTACCAATCAAGGAGTTTAAGTTGTATTTAGGTGTGCCCTCTTCCGCTGTCAAAGTAGGGCTATTGCTGCCCTTGTCCCAGTCCTAAAGGAGGACATCTTGGCTACAACAAATAAAGGAGGAAAGCCGTAATTGAAGGAGCCCTTATCTATGTATGAAAGGACTCTTAGATGCTACAAGTAAACCATAGCAAGGGTAATTACATTACAACAAATTATTTGTGATATTGTCACATTGCTGTAGGTGGCAGCATAACTGTTTTGGCATGTTAATATTGTTCCTAAGGTCGATTTAAAGAGAAGAAGAAACAGCAGTAAGGAGGTTCTTGTGACTATTGTTTGTAGGTTGACTGGGTCACTGTGTGAAGGGAAAAGCATAATGAATATGTTGCCTAAAGACTGTGTGTTAGGCCGTAGGCCATAACATCACAGTCAATTTCGTATGGATATTTGAAGGCTCAAATCATTAGCATTATAAAACTGCTGAGATCTCAAACTATTGGAGGGTTGTATGATGTTGCTGCAACATGAGGTTGACAGAAGTATTGTAATACTGATGGATGCAGCATGGTTGGATACACAATGGATGCAGCGTGGTTGCAACATGGATGGATGTAGCGTGGTGATGGAATCACTTTGGAGAATCAGTTGAAGAATGAGATATGATAAGTGTGCCTTCACTTGAGTGCTTTAAATTGGCATTGACATAAATTTTGACACTAATTTCACATTGAATAAGCTTCTAAAAAACCCTTACACCATGTCTTTATTCTAAATGCAATTTATCACTTATTATTTCCTCACACTCTCTTCCAGACTGTTTGAGCAAAGGAATCTCATACAAAAAAAAGAAGCACTTATGTTGTGTGTGAAGCATTGTGATCTGGTTTTGTAGTCACTATTAGCCTTGCTGGCAAAAGTCCCACAAATGGATCCATATATGCCCTTGAAGTCTCCAAATTCGCTTAGAAACATGCCAATGGATCCAATAATGCCCTCGAAATATTAAATTTTTGCTCAAAGATCATCTAATGATCAAAATCAGCACAAGAGGAAATCCCTTGGAAGGGCAGAAACACACTATTGGGAGGCTAAAATGCTTAAAAGAACCATGAAAAACCCACAAAAACAGGCTTAAACAGAGGAATGAACAGTCTCCATTAGATCTGGCCAATCAATGACCCAGATCTAGGTGACTAATTACAATCGGCCGAGCAGAGGGGACAGTCTAAATGCGGGCGCATGACACCGACGATCAGCGATTGCCGATGATCGGATCGGCGGGTCGCATCGACAGGAAGTATAGTTTATGTTATATAAAGGACCCGAGCATTGAGCAATTAGCAATTGCGATTTATCGCATCGCTGATATCGCATCGACGCTATACCAAGGGGTGGGACCTATGAACATACATATGGGCGACCCGATGGGCCGAACTCGATGGAATTATATGCGACAATTCATAAATTTTGAGATCCACGCCCAAGCAATTTTCAAAGTTTTTTGTGTATTTTCGTTGTTTCAACTAAATACAAAGGGAAACAAGGGCAGTGCGATAGAAATGGAACCTAGACCAGAAGGCTTTCCTGAAGCAAAATATATATATTTTCAAGTCTGCGAAAGCCCAAATTTTACCCAGACCAGATGGCTTTCCTGAAGCAAAATATATATATTTTCAAGTTCGCGAAAGCCCAAATTTTAATGTATTTCATGTATTTTCAATGTATAATGAAAATACGAAGGGAGCATTGGTCAACAGCAATTGCAATGAGCCCCAACCTGAAAGGGTCCGGGAAGTGGAATATATGATATCTAAAGTCTGCCAAAGCCATTTTTTCATGCATTTTTTAGTGTTTTTGCATATTTCATTATATAAGGGAAATTCCCAGGCCAGGCCAAAAGCGATTTATGATGGCGACGAGGGTGGACCTAATGGATAATTAAACCATATTTTAGGACTTTTGAAGTCCAAAATACACAGAGAAGGTGGGATTTATCAGTGATGGTTGTGTTTTCTGTTTAAAACAGAAATATACATTGTTTTCAACAGAGGTCCACCATAGGGCAGTGTTTTTCTGCTATAACAGAAACATGCATTGTTAAATCATTGAAAGGGCCACAACACGCACAGCTCCTCCCCAAACTGACATAGAGGCCGAGAAGAAGCACATCACATCAATAGCCCAGCGTAGCTCATCAAACAAACATCATGGAGCATCTCTGGCACAAGAGAACTCCTAGACAGCGCAACAAGCTACCAAAAATATCTGAAAGTGGTTACTCTGTTGTCAGAAGCAGAAAACTCTGATCCCATGCTTGCCTAGAGGGCATCAAATCAGTTAACAATGCATATTAGGCAAATTAAGACTCTGAGCCTCTTAGAGCTCAGAAGCATTGTAAACAAGCTATAAATAGCTGAAAGTAAGATGTAATAAAGGTTCAACTTTTGGAGATTATTCCTCCTCTGTTTATCCAAGCTTTTCATCTTCATTCTAGCAATATAAGCTTCTTTTGCCATTATATGTTCAATTTCCATTCTCTTTGCTATTCTATGCTTGCACTTGAACAGTTTGTTCATATTTTCTTTGTTTCTAAGGCCAGATAACTGTAATCTTATCTCTGCTTTGATATATTAGATTTGCATCCTTCTTCGCTGCCTGTAGCTAGCCATACATATGTGGTCATATATGCATCTGCCAGTACAATCAGTATTCTCTTTTGCTACCTGTAGCTAGCCATTGATGTATGTTTATGTATGCAATCTGCTGGTATAGTTAGTATTCTCCATCTATCCATTGAATTTATAACTTATTGAGCATTGGTGGTCTAAAGCCTTGTATTGGTGAGAGCGTTCATGCATGCATTGGAGTGAAAACAGAGCTGAAATGGTTATCTAACTTGATCCAAACCATCAATTATTCAAATAGTTCAGAGAACAATATTGAAGATTATATGTTACCAGGCATCTCCTAGCTACAAACTAGGAGAGTTTCCTGGAGCTCTAACATAATTGGTGCTATTGTCGGGGAGAGGAAATTGAAGCACAGCTTCCCTAGGAAACAACATAGATCCAACTTTGATGATAGACAAAGTATGGGCAAATTTTTGGTTGTCGTCATCTATCTGGTGACTCTACTAGAGGCTGAACCTCTTGGCGACTCCACTTCATAGTTCTGGCTCAGTTTGTGCGGCATACTCAGAGAAATCCTCAGAAGCTACAAGCTGACCTAGTACCTGACCCTGAAAAAATCATTAAAGAAAGAAAGGTATGGCAGAAAGGAGCAATAGGTTCAGGTAAACCTAAAAAATCTTCTATATATCTTCAAGAAAGGCTTGTAATAGAACAAATACATGTTAAGAGTATAGCATCTAATACTAGAAGTGAAGAAAAACTTTTAAGGATTCATAAAGCTCCTTATTCTTCAGGTTCTCCTTTTGTTGTAAGCCCAAAGGAAACCTCACCTCCTATCCATCATACTCCTTTAGTCCTGTCAGTCACTCCTTAGCCCTCTATCATTCAGACTGCCAGTACTCTTTTAGCCACCACAGCTATGGCAGGTCCACAAGCACCTACCAACTTGGAAAGAATCATAGCTGCTAGGTATGGGTCTCTAATACTGCCCACTCCTTTGAATGCCATGCCTACAAGAGAATATCAGAAATATAGGCCTAGGTTCATTGGGACTAAAGGTGTTACTACTGAAGAACATCTTGAGTCATTCTATAGCTATGCTGATAATCTGGACATTAGTGAAGATGATGTGTGGATGAGAGTCTTTGTCCAAAGCCTAGATGGAGAGGCTAGAAAATGGTTCAGAGAACTAACCCCAAGATCTGTAGCAGATATTGAAGTTTTAGATGATTCTTTCCTAAAGCATTGGGGGAATAAGAAGGATCTCCTCTACTACCACAATGAGTTTGGGAACTTAAAGAGGGAAAATGGTGAGTTGCTGTCTAATTTTAATAAGAGGTTTAACCATATGTACAACAAGATACCAGCTGAAGTAAAACCCACTACTACCTATTCTAAACTCACCTATGCCAGTGCTTTTGACTCTAACTTCTACCTACTGTTGAGAAAGAGGCGATGTGCTACTTTGGCTGACATGCAGGATGTAGCCTTGGAAGTGGAATCAGGCATCATGGCTATAGAGAAGCTCAAAGGAAATGTTGATAGAAGAAGATAGAGGGGCAAGTCTTCATCATCCTCTGACCCCAAGATAAATAAAATGACAAAAATGATCGAGTCATTAGCCTCCGAAATCTCCAAATTAAAGGTTGAGCAGCACCCGGGGAAAGGAAGAGTGCCTAATACCTTTGCTCCTAGAAATCCAAATCCAAATCCATATAGAAGAACTAATGAGCAGTTGCATATTTTGCAAAGTAACAAAGAGGCAAATGAAGACCAAAGGATGAAGGCTCCTTTTCAAAATGCAGTCATGGAAGAAGAGTAGTTTGAAGAAGATGATGAGATCCATTGTCTGGAAGACAAAGGCAATGCTTCGTTTCTGACCTCAGCTGCCTATGAACAATCATTATGCAATGACCAGATTAACCAAGAATGGGATGGTAAAGCTATTCTACAAATTGTAGATCAGCAAAGATATAATCTGAGGTCAAAGATAAATAATGCCAAGGAAACTCCTGTTCAAAGAGCTATTGTCCCTATAGTACAACAAGATAATAAGCAAAAACAACTAGCAGTTGATCCCATCATCCTCAAAGCTCCAGCCCATGAGGTAAGAAGCCTTGACAAGTCTTCTTCTCCTTTCAGTTTTCAATTAGAAATTCAGAAGCTAAGAATACCTATGCCTCTGATTGAACTAGTGAAGAATGAGTCCTTCAAAAGATCCATCCTCAAGGCCTTTGAGCCTAAAGCCATCCAAGCCTCCACTGACTATGTAAATCTGAAAGATGACAAGCCAGTTATTATTCTCAGCCCAATGATTGAAAATTGTTAAGATAGCTCCCCATCATTCTATGTCTCTCTGACTATTCATGAAAAAATCCTTCACAACTGCCTTTTGGACACTGGAGCCAGCCATAATCTAATGCCCAAGGCTGTCATGGATGAGTTGGGTCTTGACGTCACCAAGCCTTATCATGACTTGTTCTCTTTTGACTCTAGAAAAGTGAAGTGTCTAGGATTAATCAAGGACTTAGCCATCACTTTGTCTCAGCTGCCTATAAAAAGCATGATGATGGATATTGTGGTAGCAAATGTACCTCCCAATTTTGGCATGCTACTTTCTAGAGGTTGGATCATTACAAAATGATCTGTCATATGCTACTGTCCCAGTTTTTGGAGGTGAGAGCAAGAGATTATGCAGAGAAGCTCAGCTGGCCTATATAATCAGCGATGAAAAAAATCCCACCAATCATCCCATATATGCTATTGACACTGATTTTGGAGCATGTATTCTTCATATTGAAGAATCCCAGTTTGCCTCCACGCGGCTCAAGGAACCAGTTTGCCAGATCGAAGAGGAAGAAGGCCCAAAAATTTGGGGCATGTTCTTCCATGGAGCTTTCTCTAAAGAAGTTGTAGGGGCAGGAGTAGTCCTTGTGTCCCCAACACAGGAATATATTCATTTAGCTTTCAAATTAACCTTTCAGGTCATAAACAACACAATGGAGTACAAAGCCTTGATTATGGGCTTAAATGCTGCTAAAGAAATGGGTATCAAAGCCCTGAAAGTGTTTGGAGATGCAGACCTCATTATTCAGCAGGACAGTAAAACTTTCCAAGCTAAACATCCAAGGCTGAAAGCATACAAAGATGAGGTATGGAGGCTCAAATATTCTTTTAATTATTTCAACATTTCTTATATTCCAAGAATGAAGAATCGGCTTGCCGACTTTGCTGTGTTTGCTAGCACGTTTATTCCTCCCTTGCCTCCTAAATTGACATATGAAGTTCAGGTAAAATATAGACCGTCTCTGCCTGACAATGTCAAATATTGGAGATTTTTTGAAGATGATAAGGAAATTAATTGGATTTTGCAAGTTGTTGAGGAATTTTCTAAAATGCACATCGATCAAGAAAATGAATCCATGGGAGAATGCGGCCAGCCCAAGTTAAAAAACAATATCAACCGAGGAAGCATCATCCAGCTACCTAGTAACCATATACCAACGGGATTAGTGCCTCTAGAGAAGTTGTTTGACCAAAACGATGTGCCATATAAGACTGCCGAAACAAAAAATGAGTCTGTTGTTTGTAAACACAATATAAGGAGCCCAGCCCATCCGAAATACATAACTCCGTCCACTCAATTGTCCTCTGCCCAAAATGCCGAGTATTGCGCCCTCATGAAGCAATTCGCTGATATTTTTTCCTGCGAATACAATGATCTAAAAACCCATGATGTGAACATCATTCAGCATAAGATCCCACTGGAAAAGAACACCACCCCTTTTAAGCATAAATTAAGACCTATCAGCCATCTCTTATTGTCTTTGATTGAGAAAAAAATCAAGAAGTTGTTGGATGACAAAATCATAGTTCCCCTAAGGTATTCAAAGTGGATAGCTAACATTGTGGTAGTAAGAAAGAAAAATGGAGAAATCAAGCTTTGTGTCGACTTCAGAAATCTGAAAAAAGTGCTCTAAAAAAGATAACTATCCCCTGCCTAAGATGGAACACTTGCTGCAAAGAGTTTCAGGGGCTAGATTCATGTCTTTCTTAGATGGATTTTCAGGTTACAATTAGATTGCTATACATCCTGAAGATCAGGAAAAGACTGCCTTCACTACTCCTTGGGGCACTTTCATCTACTCCAAGATGCCTTTTGGACTGATGAATGCTGGGACTACTTTTTAGAAGGCCATGGACATAGCCTTCGTGGGAGAGAAGGACAAATTTGTCGTTATTTATCTTGATGACATAATAGTCTTCTCCAGAAGCCACAATGACCATTTACAACATTGGAAGAAGGTCTTCCTAAAGTGCAGACGGTTTGGAATTTCAGTGAACCCAAAGAAGTCACAGTTTGCTCTAGAAGAAGGCAAACTTCTAGGACATATTGTTTCTGCCGAAGGTGTGAAGATTGATCCAGCAAGGGTTCAAGCCATTCAAACATTGTCCATCCCAAGATCAAAAAGAGACATTCAATCCTTCTTGGGTAAGATTAACTTCGTAAGGAGGTTCATCCCAAACTTTGCAAAGCTTGTAAAGTACATCACTTCGATGCTGAAGAAAGGAGCATAAATAAAATGGACAGATGCTTCAAGAAGATATTTTGAAGCCATCAAGCAAACTATCATGGAAGCCCCCACCCTAATCAACCCAGATTACACTAAGGAGTTTTGTATCCTCTCTCTTGCCTCTTATGATACACTTGGAGTAGTTCTGTTGCAGAAAAATGATGAAGGCATAAAGCACCCCATGGCCTTTTTTAGCAAAACTTTAAGGGATGTTGAACTAAGGTATGACCTTATTGAAAAACAAACTTATGCTCTCATAAAGTCTTTAAAGGCATTCAGAATTTATATTTTGCATTCCAAAGTAGTTTCATATGTACCTTCAGCCTCGGGAAAGGATGCCTTAACTCAGCTAGATATTGATGGGAAGAGAGCTAAATGGATTTCAAAATTCATAGAGTTTAACATAGAGGTGAAGCCCACTAAGTTTGTCAAAGGCCAGGGCTTGGCTAAACTTATGGTTGAAGAAAATTGCAGCTTGTTAGATATAAATTCCATGGGTCTAACTTTAGTTTATGAGCAGGTAGAGGGAGCAGCAGAAGAGCAAAAGCAGAATCAGTCTTTGGCTAAAAATCTAGCCACATGTGAATGGTATTACAGCATAGTTCATTTTTTGCAAAAGCTAGAAGTCCCTCCAGGGCTTAGCTCAAGTCAAGCTCGTGCCATTAAACTCAGATCAACCAAATTCTACATTAATAAAAATCTACTTTATTGGAAAGACCCATCAGGAATCCTCTTGAGGTGTCTAGATAAAGAAAAATCTGTGGAAGTCATTCACCAGATCCATTCTAGCATCTGTGGAGGGCATCATTATTTGAAAACCACAGCTCACAAAATATTGAGGGCTGTATATTACTGGCCTACTATGTTCTCTGATGTGTTATCTTTTGTAAAAGCTTGTGACAAGTGCCAAAGGTTTGTAGGAAGACAACAGCTAAAATCTCTGCCCTTGAAGCCAATACATGTCAATGGTCCCTTCTAGTAGTGGGGCTTGGACTTTATAGGTGAGATCAACCCACATTCTAGTGGCCAAAATAAATGGATCTTAGTAGCCACTGATTATTTCACCAAGTGGATTGAGGCTATACCCACTAAGAATGCTAATCATCAAGTTGTCGTAAAGTTCTTTAATGAGAATATTTTCACTAGATTTGGTTGCCCAACCAAACTAGTCACTGATAATGCAGCAGCTTTCAAGGCAAAAGAATTGGTGGACATGACTGAATCCATGGGCATTCAAGTGGTGCATTCTACCTCATATTATCCTCAAGGCAATGGCCTGGTAGAATCATCTAACAAGAGTCTGGTAAGGGTAATCAAAAAACTGTTAGAAGAAAACAAAAAGAGCTGGGATTCCAAGTTGAAGTTTGCACTATGGGCTGACAGAGTTACCATCAAAAAGTCCATAGGGAATTCTCCATTCAAACTAGTCTATGGCACTGATGTTGTTTTCCCCATCCAGCTCATTCTCCCTATGGCTAAGTTCTTGCAAGAAGAACAAGATGAAGAGAATGATATGGTAAGAAGAATGAATAACCTGGTTGAACTACAACAGATCAGAGAGCAACTAGTTGAGAAGTCAAAAGCTCATCAGAAGAAAATCAAAGAAACCTTTGACAGGAAGGCAAAAGTGGACAATTTCCAAGTTGGTGATTGGGTGCTTAAATGGGATGCATTTAAGGAAAAGAAAGGTAATCATGGAAATTTTGACTCCTTATGGACATGTCTGTTTGTCATCGCTCAAGTTCAGCAGAACAATACATTCATTCTGCACAATCTCGAAGGAGGAGATACTTTTGGTAGCCCAATAAATGGGTGGTTCTTGAAACTTTATTTCATTTAAGGCTTTAAAGCCTTGTCATTGTAAATATGTTTTTCCAGTTTTTATTTCATTTGAAAAATAGACTCCATGCCCAATGGAACACTAGATGGAAGATTTGAATTTGTTTTTTCAGGAAAGGCATTGGTCTATGATCCTCGAAACCTCACAGGGAGGATTTCATCCCCAGAAGGAGCCAATGTTAGCCTTGCTGGCAAAAGGCCCACAAATGGATCCATATAGGCTCTTGAAGTCTCCAAATTTGCTTAGAAACATGCCAATGGATCCATTAATGCCCTTGAAATCTTCAATTTTTGCTCAAAGATCATCTAATGATCAAAATCAGTGCAAGAGGAAAGCCCTTGGAAGGGCAGAAATGCACTATCGGGAGGCTAAAATGCTTAAAAAACCATGAAAAACCCACAAACGTAGGCTTAAATAGAGGAATGAATAGCCACCATTAGATCTGGCTAATAAACGGCCTAAATATAGGTGGCTAATCGCAATCAGCCAAGCAGAGGGGATAATCTAAAGGTGAGCACATGACACCGCCGATCAGTGATCATCGATGATCGGATCAGCAGGTCGCATCGGCAGGGAGTATAGTTTATGTTATATAAAGGACCCGAGCATTGAGCGATTAGCGATTGTGATTTATCGCATCGTTGATATCGCATTGGTGCTATACCAAGGGGCGGGACCTATGAACATACATATGGGTGACCCGATGGGCCGAACTCGACAGAATTATATGCAACAATTCATAAATTTTGAGATCCGCACCCAAGCAATTTTCAACGTTTTTTGTGTATTTTCGTTGTTTCAACGAAATACAAAGGGAAACAGGGGCAATGCGATAGAAATGGAACTCAGACCCAATGGGTTTCCTGAAGCAAAGTATATATATTTTCAAGTAGGCAAAAGCCCAAATTTTAATGTATTTCACGTATTTTCGTTGTATAACGAAAATACGAAGGGAGAATTGGCCAACAGTGATTGCAATGAGCCTCGGACCCAAAAGGGTCCAAGAAGTGGAATATATGATATCAAGTTCGCAAAAGCCATTTTTTCATGCATTTTCAGTGTTTTTTCATATTTCATTATATAAGGGAAATTCATAGGCCAGGCCAAATGCGATTTGGGATGGCGACGAGGGCGGACCTGATGGATAATTAAACAATATTTTAGGACTTTTGAAGTCCAAAATACACAGATAAGGTAGGATTTATCAGTGATGGCTGCGTTTTCTGTTTAAAACATAAATATACATTGTTTTCAACAGAGGTCCACCATAAGGCATTGTTGTTCTGCTATAACCAAAACATGCATTGTTAAATCATTGAAAGGGCCACAACACGTGCAGCTCCTCCCCAAAATGACATGGAGGCCGAGAAGAAGCACAATGCATCAATAGCCCAACATAGCTCATCAACAAAACATCATGGAGGATCTTGGGCACAGGAGAACTCCCGGACAATGCAACAAGCTACCAAAAATATCTGAAAGTGGTTACTCTACTGTCAGAAGTAGAAAACTCTGATCCCATGCTTGCCTAGAGGGCATCAAATCAGTTAACAATGCATATCAGACATATTAAGACTCTGAACCTCTTAGAGCTCAGAAGCATTGTAAATAGGCTATAAATAGCTGAAAGTAAGATGTAATAGAGCTTCAACTTTTGGAGATTATTCCTCCTCTGTTCATTCAAGATTCTCATATTTAGTCTAGCAATATAAGATTCCTTTCATTATATGTTCGATGTCCATTCTCTTTGTTTTTCTATGCTTGCACTTGAATAATTTGTTCATGTTGTCTTTGTGTCTAAGGCCAGATAACTGTCATCTTATCTCTACTTTGATATATTAGATTTGCAAGCTTCTTCTTTGCCTGTAGATAGCCATCCATATGTGGTCATATATGCATCTTCCAGTATAGTTAGTATTCTCTTTTGCTTCCTGTAGCTAGCCATTGATGTATGTTTATGTATGCAATCTGTTGGTATAGTCAATATCCTCCATCTATCCATTGAATTTATAAATTATTGAGCATTAGTGGTCTAAAACCTTATATTGGTGAGAGCGTTCATGCATGCATTGAGTGAAAACAGAGCTGAAATGGCTATCTAACTTGATCCAAACCATCATTTATTGCAATAGTTCAGAGAATAATATTGAAGATTATATGTTACTAGGCATATCCGAGCTACAACCTAGGAGAGTTTCCTGGAGCTCTAACAGTCACAACCAGAAGACAGTTGTGAGCAACAACATTGTTCCACACTTCATTTCTTTACATTTTCTTCAACAACTTTTAGGAAAAAGTGTTTTCTACAACTACAACAAGCATGCTCTGTGCATTTTGGACAACGTGGATATTATTGGAGGCTACATTTAAATTTTCTTACTCAATTATCCTTTCTTCTTGTGCTATTTTATATTTATAGATAGACAGACAGATATTGTTTCCCTATTTCAATTTTTTTTTGTCTTTTTACTTTTTTGATGGGGGATGAGGCAGGGATCATGTTTCTAGCATGTACCCCTCTCCCAATACCATGCAACTTCACTTCCAAGGATTTTTGAGATGGAGACTCAAAGGCTTTCTAAGAGAGCCCTCAATAAATCTCCAAGGCATTTGTCGCACTTAAAAAATAATTCCAACGCAGAGTGGCTTTTGAAGTTAAAGTTGAGGTCCTTTAGGGTTGATTAGAAATGGGCTTCTAAAAGTTTCATTTAAGTATTTCACAACTAGGGATCTTTATTCTAAAATATTAACTTAACAATAATTCTCAAATGTTGATGCATCACTAGGATAACAAGATTAACACATCCAAAGCATTTCCACAATTTACATTGAACTGAAACTCAATCAAGAAAGTATCCAACAAAATCAAGAAAGAAAAAGGCAACATATAATAAATAATGTAGACAACTGACTGGAAAACTACTAATAATACCTGTGACCCAATTCCCAAGGCTTCTTAATGCTACTTACAAAGGTATGTTCTAAGAGAACTAAATTTGTCACCACTACAACTCGTACCACCAGGTAACCACTATATCCTCTCTGCCAGATATATGCAAAAAAATATAAGATTACCTGCAATGTCCTTCCATAACTTTTTCCATGTTGTCATCATATGTAGGAATAAACACATCGCTGGCCAAAGACACCATGTAATCCAGTGCAGCCATTTCAGATGAATGATTTTGGAATGGCTTTAAATCCATAGGACTAAGAAGAGTCTCCTTCCTCACCTGCAGATTTTTGTTGATCAGCATGAGTGCATGACATAAGAAAATCCAACTTCAAAGGAAAATGAGTTGAAGTGAGTGAATCGGTCAACTTACAATATTTGGATAAGTTGAATAGAGGGTAGGCATCCTTCTTTCTCCCCCATAGATTTCTTCAGCAACAATACATATTTGAATAGTTCTATCAAAATCAAAAGCTTTCAGTACTATCCTCTGGTGTTACAGGACACAGTCCATCCTTCCCCTTCATTTAATAAATTATGTCATCCTTCCACCGAGGGTAGGCATTCTTGTGAAAGAATTACAACAATATAATAGGATCAACATTGTTAACAATAAAGATTTTGACTTGACCAGGAAAATATTATGATTTCCAAACATGTAATATACCTCAGTCTGGTGAGTTCCTCAACTTATTCATTGGTACAATGAAGAGTGCAACCAGAAAAAACCAATATATCCATTTCATAACAAAGATGAAGAGCCACAAAAGGACCATGCTATTGCAATATTTAAAAAAAAATTGACCCAATTCATCAATTTTTGAAGTGAAAAGCAGAGTGTTGTAATTCACATGACAACATAGCTTTTAAACCTCAAGTGGCAGGCTATTATTTTCCAGATGTGCATATGTCTTATTCAAATGCAAAACTTTGTGCTTTCTTATAAGGGGAAGGATTTGTATCATGGTAGGAAACTTTGTTAGTATCCTTCTGTGCAAAGCCCAAAGTATTAAAGGATAGTCTTCGATACTCAACCTGATGCAGGTAAGAGGACATGTTTGACCATCTCATAGGAGGCATGGTGAAGACTGCCCCATCTTCTGCTTTGCCTCCCATCTTCTACCTTTGCCTTCAGCTTTGAAGGAAGCTTCTTTACTATCTGAAACTTTCCTCTGAGAGATGTGATAAACTGATCCACATCAAAAATGTCTTCAAATTCACTGTTCACATAAAATTAAAGATTAATTTTGCAAAAGGAAACATGAAGGATAAACCACCCCCACAAGTAATTAATGCCATGCAATACCCAATGCTGAAATCAATCAATAAAACATACTGAAGATCTGTTAACAGATAGGAGGAATACTGAAGTTAAACACCTGGGATCTACCCAAAATGAAGCCTTGTCCAGCTTTGGGACAACCATAGTCACATTGAGATAATTGTAACCATGTCACATATCTAACATGAGAAAAAGATTGACCTTGATCAAATGATAATATATCACAAAACAGTCACAAAAGAAAATGCAACAAACACAGTGACAACATGAAGTAAATAATTACAGAGTTTGGAGAACCATAATCAAGGCCCTAGCTAAAGGACAATCGTGCATAATTCTAAAAGGTGGAGATAAACCTAACTTGCATATTGTAGCTCACATCTGATCCAGGCCTCCATTGCAAGAGACCATTAGGTATCCATTGCTTTTATATAGTCCTGCCAACAATTTTCATACTCAAGAATTTCAGTATAATATTCAAGATTTTCTCAAATAGATACCAAAAGGAGGGAAAAACTAAAATTAACTGAGAGAAGAGAATGTTTTGCTTTCCACACTGATGGCCAGAGAAATTTTTCCTTACAAGAAATAATGGAGTAATTACTCTGAAAATATTCGATTTCATTTGAATTTAAAGGTACAAACCATATGATGCCTAAAAAAATTCAAGTTTACTCATAGTCTAGGTCAACAACTATTACATCATCTGGAAAACCATCAAATTGCAATTAGCTTATCTAAAAGCTTGAGAGTTCTTTGTGCTAGAAAGAAACAGAGAAGTTAGCCATTACTCTAAGTAGCATTGTTCACTTAGTATGGCATAAAACACTGATTTGTTTTCAGTTTCAAAAAGCTTAGTTACATAACCTAAGCACCATTCAAGTAATTTGTTCATAATTTACTAATTGTGGTTTACTTATGGGGAGGATGGTGTTCTAATCAGTTTCATTGTTTTTAGAGCTCATTGCTATCATTGGAAGACTATAAGTTCATGTTCAAAGTTTAACTTTCCAAGGCAACATCTCTGAACCTGCTAATCCAGAAGTAGCTAATAGTTAGGAATTCCATAAACATAATGGAGTTTCTATTTGTGTATTGTGATATCATACCTCCTACAAGTGCACTTAACAGTGAAAGATTGCAAATATAATCTATGTTACTCTTGGTGCCATTAAAGCAATGCAAGATTATGAATCTTGATAATCAACAATAGTAAAGTGGATGACATCAATCCGAAACTAAACGAGCTAGAAAAAACAAGAATGGATTTTCACTTCTCATCTATAGAGGGATTTTCAAATTTCAAACTTAATTAGGTATGTGGTGGACAAAAAAGCACCTATATGAAGGGAAAGAAAACTTCCATCAGTTATAACTTCCTTTGAGGTACAGGCTCAGCAAAACCAAAATACCTCACAAAAATTAGATCTCCTTGAAGGTAGTGATTCAATTGCACTTTTTAGTACAACTAAATTGTTGCAAATTCACTCTAGGCACTAGCCATGCCTTTGCTTCTCATTCCTTGCTCTTAATATAAGGACTCATGGCATGAAGGCAATAGCTGGAAGAAATTTTGGTAAGTTTAAATGCCTAGTAAGAACTAAACTAAGATTACAGATAGACACCAAGAGGGTGTTGGTACACTTAGGTAAGTTATAAATTTACCTTCTAACTCAAGTAACCATGATTCAATTGCTTAAGTTGTTCCCCTATGGGCATAATTGTTCTAGCAAACTTCCAAGCTAGCCATCCCTATGGGCCTGGTTCCAAATATCCCTAAACCAAACATCACTATTGGGTTTCTACTGGTAGGATTGGATGCTTGTGGACATGAGCCAATGCAACTTCATATAGTGTGTCCTCTGACATATAAATGGTGGAGATAGACTTGATTTCTTATTTAGTGCTATAGGAATCTCACTCTGCCTTTAGTCACGATACACCACTTTGCTCTAAAGAACTAGATAGAATGGCAGCTAGTATTATTTGGCTGGAATGTTATTGTACTATATTTTTCTTATCCATTAGACTATATCTAGAATTAGTTTGTAGATGGACATATCAAATCTATTTTCTCATAGAATACCTCTACAAGCTCCCTACATAGAGTATTCAAACAATAATGCACAAAGAAATAAAATGATTTCCAGTCATGATATTTTTTCCTTCATAAAGATCAGGGCACATATGCCCTGTGATAATTGTTTTCTGCATAGGATCACGTTCTCAATGTTTGTGTGGAAGGAGCAGGCCACTCAGGCTTCGTGGCTCTAATGTGCACATAAGTTGAGTTGGAGTGGAAGTCATTTGGTCATTAGGTTAGAGAACTCTCGCCTAATTGTTGGAAATAATACTGAGAGGGGGGGTGAATCAGTATTATCTGATTAATCAAACTTTTTAAATGCTCAGAAACATATACGCTACTTCAGTTAAGTGAACCAGCGTGTACACGCTACTGTGACGAAGTAAAACAGCGTATAGGAAGAAAACTCACAATTTAGTTAGCTTATTCTTCAATTAAGTGCATCAGGACATTATTCATCACATTAACAGTAAACATGTGCAGTAAAACAGAACAGATAAAAAGCCACACACATGAACACCAAGATATAAGGTGGAAACCCAATGTGGGTGAAAACCACCTGCTGCAAGTTGTCTCTATCTTTCTTTAATATGAAACTTCAGTTTACACTCTTTTGTACTGGTGCAGCCTTATACCAGTACGCAGGCTACAACCTGCAGAAGGCTTCAACCTTCTCTCGTTCTCCAAACTTCCTTGGAAGGGAGCTCCAACCCCCTTTGCTCTTGTACTAGCCAAGATACTAGTACGTAGGTGCTGACCTACAATCTTCCTTCTTTCAGATATCACTTTTCATACATTTTCAGACTTGGATATTCCTGAAGCACAACATTACAATCTGAAGACCACAAATCATTCAATTTCCACAACAGATCATTGAAGCATAAAACAACCAAACTTTGAATCACTGAACCACTGAACCCTGTCAATCACCAGTTACCAGAACACAGAGCAGACTACAGAACTCTGCAATAACAGTCAGACCCCACTGTAAACCCAAAATCAAGCTTCAAAAGATATACGCTACTTCAATGAGCAAAACCCGCGTATACACGCTCTTTTACCGAAGCCAACCTGCGTACAGATCTAAAAATAAACTTTCTCAATTTGCAGCTGTACCAGACATTAGTTAGATCCAAAACGTAACATTGCGACAATATGCAGATCTAGAAATACGCATAATCAACCATATCATGATAGTGCATTTCAAACCATTAGATCCCGATCTATCCTTAGATCTAGTCTTCCATCAACCGATGTGATCTCTCCTTGGCTTAGATCAAGCAACCCAGAACCTGCATATCAGATCTCTTTCTCTCTTAGATATTCAAGCCTTGTCGAAAGATGATCTTGCCTAATGATCTTCTTCTCCTTATATAGTCTTAGGCCTAACTCAATACCAAGAGCCAAAACCATAGTAACACAAAACCATCAACTTCAAAACTAGGGATCGACACGCCCGTCGAGACACAATGGTCCGAAATCATAGGCACAACTTCCAAGGACTAACCACCATGGACCAAAGGACCTTTCCACATACACGCGCTTTTTATGAATCGAACTTGCGTGTACACGCGACTTGGGCTTAACGAAACGGCGTGTATGAGCTTCCTTGGTATGCTGTACTGAGATCTGTCTTCTGATTAAGTTGCCATCACCTGTACCAACCTCTGAGCACCTGTACCATCCTCTGAGTGAGTTGCCATCAAGGACAACACTTGAATCATAATGCCAACAATCTCCCCCTTTGGACTTGATGGCAACCATCACACCAAGTCACTCTCCCCCTTTGACATCAAGGGCAAAGGGCTGTGCTCCCCCTGAGGACATGCTGATATCTCTGTTTGGCTGTGCTGACTTGTCTCCCCTGACCGAAGGCCAGATCTGCAAAAGATGTTCTTCAACAAGAACCAAGACTTATACACCATAAGGGACCTTCCTATCACCAAAAGACTCAATACATACATCCATACTCCCTACCAAGAGGGGACATAACAGAAACAACCAATTATATTACAGCATTCATCCCAGGCATAGTGGGGAAACCAACAAAGGCCGTTACATGACCTTGATACCATAAAAGAGATATGACAAGAGAGATACATGACATAGAGACAACAGATCTAGACCAAGACTTAGGAAAGACACCAGCAGCATCTGATAAACATCTTGTTAGATCAGCAACCAGAATTTCTTTGAGCTGAGCTCCTTCTCCTGAAACCAACAACCAAAACATCTGAATGCCAACAATGCTTTATGAGACTTTTGAGCTGCTCCCCCTGAACCTGTGCCTGTTGCACTCCCTGAAACTGTGCCTGAAGAATTCTGACATTCCTATTGCTGTTCAGAACTTCAGAGTTTTCCCTTGCTGTTCAGAACTTCATATACGCGTTTTATCCTGTACAAAACAGCGTATGTACGCGGATATTCTTTCTGCAACAAGCGTCCAGCATACACGCGACTTACCCAGCATGAATCCGCGTGTATACGCTCATATCCCTTCCGTAACCTGCGTATACCAAATTTTTTGTAGAACAAACAAACTTCAACAACAGGATGAAGCATCAACTACTCCCAGCTTTTGTCTGAGATATTCAAAAGTTTCCCTGGGCAGTGGTTTTGTGAGAATATCAGCAACTTGCTCTTTAGAAGGAACATACTCCAACTTGACCTTCTGCTCAAGCACTTGTTCCCGAAGAAAATGGTACTTGATTGGTATGTGCTTGGTCTTTGAGTGCATGACAGGATTCTTTGAAATGCTGATTGCACTTGTATTATCACATAAGATAGAGACAGGTGGAGTGCAAGTGATTTGAAAGTCCTGCAAGGTCTGCATCATCCAAAGAAGTTGTGTGCAACAAGATGCTGCAGCCACATATTCTGCTTCAGCTGTAGATAAGGCAATCGAACTTTGTTTCTTGCTGAACCAAGATACTAATCTGGAACCCATGAAGAAAGCACCTCCACTTGTGCTTTTCCTATCATCCACACTTCCAGCCCAATCTGCATCTGTGTAAGCATGAAGAGTGAGATCAGTATTTCTAGGATACCATAAGCCATAGTTTTGGGTCCCTTGAAGATATTTGAAGATTCTTTTGACTGCCTGAAGATGAGTTTCCTTTGGGTTGGCTTGAAATCTTCCAACCATTCCTACTGCATGTGTAATATCTGGTCGAGTACCTGTCAAATAAAGCAAACTCCCAATCATGGATCTATAAGTGGGTTGGTGGACTGCTGCTGATTCATCATTTGCACTGAGGCTGCATCCTGTAACCATGGGTGTACATACTGGCTTTGACTCTTCCATGCCATACTTCTTCAAGATCTGCTTGAGGTATTTGGTTTGAGACAAGAAGATACCTCCTTCACTTTGTTGGATTT
This sequence comes from Pinus tabuliformis, assembly GCA_031772625.1. Lineage (NCBI taxonomy): Eukaryota > Viridiplantae > Streptophyta > Pinopsida > Pinales > Pinaceae > Pinus > Pinus tabuliformis. Next base: position 1,311,802,799 of record CM062804.1, read on the forward strand.
GCAATCCAAGAAAATATGTCAATTCTCCAAGAAGTGACATTTCGAATTCTTTCTGCATAACCAAGGCAAAGTTTTGACTCATGGTCTCTTCATTGCTGCCAAAAATAATATCATCTACATAAACAACAAGAATTAGCAATTTGTTATTTTCAACTTTTATATAGAGATTGCTATCTGCTGATCCTTTTGAAAAGCCTTGTTGGTGAAGATATTTGTCCAACCGATAGTACCAAGCCCTTGGAGCTTGTTTGAGCCCATAGAGTGCCTTTTTCAATCTGCATACAAGGTTTGGATCATTTCCAAGAATGAACCCATCTGGCTGCTCAATATATACTTCTTCTTCTAAGTCTCCATTCAGGAAGGCTGATTTCACGTCCATTTGAAATACCTTGAAGTTTTGAAAACTTGAGAGAGCAAGGAACATTCGGATGGCCTCTAGTCTTGCCACAGGAGCAAAGGTCTCTTCAAAATCTATTCCTTCTTGCTGTGCATACCCTTTACAAACAAGTCTGGCCTTGTTTCTAATTACTTCTCCATTTTCATTTAACTTATTCTTGAAGACCCATTTTGTTCCTATTACATTCTTATCTTTTGGTCTAGGAACTAATTCCCAAGTGTTGTTCCTTTCGATTTGCTCAAGTTCTTCATCCATTGCTTTGACCCAACATTCATCTTTGCATGCTTCTTTCACATTTTGTGGTTCAATGGAGGAGAGTAGAGCCAAGTAGCTTGAAGCTTCTGCAAGTGTCCTTCTTGTTTGTACTCCTGCTTCTTTCTGCCCCACAATCTGAGTTTCTGGATGATTCTTTTGGACATATCTGGATGGAGTCTTCTCTTCTATTCTTGTCTGCTCCACTGGTTCTTCTTGAGATTCTTCTTCTTCTTGAGGTTCTTCTTCTTCATCATTTCGCCTTTGAGAGTAACCTTCATCTTCTTCAATGTCTTCATGATGAACTTGCCTAGGAATATATCCCTTCTCATCAACCACTATATCAATACTGTCAACAATTCTGCCAAGTCTTTTATTGTAGCACTTGTATGCTTTGCTATGTGGAGAATAACCAAGAAGAATGCCCTCATCTGCTCTAGGTTCAAGTTTGCCAAGTTGCTCATCAGTGTTCTTAATATAACATTTGCTCCCAAAGATTTTGAAATGCTTCACGGAAGGAGTTTTACCACTCCAAAGCTCATGAGGTGTTTGAGTGCTGTTTACTCGGACATTTGTTTTGTTAAGAATGATAACAGCAGCATGTGCAGCTTCACCCCAGAAGGTTGCAGGAGTACCTGATTCATCGAGCATAGCACGAGCCATTTGTTGGATAGTTCTGTTCATTCTTTCCACAACCCCATTTTGCTAAGGAGTTCTAGCTGTAGAGAATTCTCTTCTTATCCCATGTTCATCGCAGAAATCGAAAAATTCATTTGATGTGAACTCCCCACCTCTGTCAGATCTGAGGCACTTAATTTTGTGTCCTGATTCATTTTCAGCCAATGCTTTGAAGGATTTGAATTTTTCGAATGCTTCATCTTTGTGCTTCATAAGCCCTAACCAAACAAACCTTGAGAAATCATCAATGAATAATATCAGATATTCTTCTCCTCGAGGTGTCCTTTTTCTAAATGGACCACATACATCTGTATGGACTAGCTCAAGAGGCAAGCTAGCTGATCCTTCCTTCTCTGGAAAGTTAGTTCTGGTTTGCTTTCCAAACTGACAAGATTTGCATATGGTGTTGTCTGGAATTTTGATATCTGGAAGATCGCGAACTGCCTGATATTTGCATGCTTTCCTTATTTGTGAGAAGCTTAGATGTCCCAACCTTCGATGCCATAACCAGTGCTCTTCATCCTTGCTAAGATAGCATTGTTGTTGTCCTTCTTCAAATATGTACAGATTATTTGGAGTTCTTTTGCCTTTGAGAACTGTTTTACCTGTATCAAGATCACGAACAAGACATCCATTCGATCTGAAAATAACCTCGGTTTTTTGATCACACATCTGGCTGACACTTAGAAGATTATGCTTCAATCCATCAACATACAAAACATTTCCAGCCTAACCTTTTCTTTCAAAGGAGCAATACCTTTTCCTTTTATAGTTGCAGGAGTATCATTTCCAAAAGAAACTTTCTTTCCCTTTTCTAAAGTAGAATAAGATTCGAGTTTTTCTTTATCACCTGTCATATGTTTCGAACATCCACTGTCAATGTACCATAGATTTTCCTGTCCTTCTGCATAAAACGCTATCCCACATCTTTCTGTCTGAGGTTCTTTTATTCTCCATTTTTTGGTGCTCGTGGCTTGTTCCTTTTTCTCCTGAAACCTGCTCCTGCATTCAGACTCTTTATGACCAAAATTATTGCAAATAGAACATTCAACTTCATTTTCAAGAACTGAAAAGTTGTTATAGGTCCTCTTTGTAATCCCTGTCATACTTCTTTGTTTTTGAGCTTCCCTAGTCATGATTGTTTTATATGCAACACATTGAGCTGCTTTGTGACCAAAGTTATGGCAAGAAAAGCATTGTCCATTGAAGAAGCTTCTGCGGTTATTGAATCTACCAGCCAACTGATTGTAATTTCTATTTTCATCTATTCTTGTGCCAAACTGAGAAGATTTTACCTGTGGTTAGTTGTAGCTTTTGTTCACCCTTAAGAAGGATTGTCCCTGATAGTTTCTGTTTGTAATTCGTCCCTGCTTTACCTGATTATCTTCATTGTTCTTCTGCTCATTTCTTCTTGCTGCATCAAGATAACTTTTTGAGGTGGATGCTTGAGAGGTTTCTCCATTATAGCCCAAACCTGTCTTGTTTAGAGGAGACCGCTGCACATTGATAATCTCATCCAAAGTTTCAGATCCTTTGACAAACTTAAGATTAATAGTTTTTGTTTTCTCAATTTCTTTTCTGAGACCAACAATTTCACCTTCTAGTTTTTCAAGATGTTTTTCCTTTTCATCAATTTGAAATTGCAAAGTATCAATGATCACACTCTTTTCTTCTATGCATCTCTTGAGTCTAGTAATTTCATTATAGAGATTATCCACATCTACAGCATCCTCATAATCATCATCTTCAAATGCCATTAATAGCTTATATTTATTACCTTGTTCATCTTCATCACTGTTTGATAAGCCATCACTGTCTTCATGGGTGTAGTAGCTTTTCTTATTTGCACTTTGTTTCTTATTCCATCTAGCAGGTTCTTTTCCTTTATCCTTATTAGGACATTTTGCAGCATAATGACCTACTCTTCCACAAGCAAAGCATTTGAAAGGTAGCTTACCTCTGAACCTTCCAGCACCCCTTTGAAGATTTCTGACAAAGTTTGATTCTTCTTCCTCTTCTTCTGGAACATGGCCTGCTTCATAGTAATCTTCTTTTCTTGATGCCTTAAAAGCAGCTTCCCTTCTGTCTGATGGACCTCCCTTTCTCATTTCATAAGCAGTTAGAATTCCATGTAGCTGAGACATAGTGAGAACTTTGAGATTTTCCTTTTCTTCTATTGCAGATACTTTAGATTCAAACTTGGGGGATAATGATCTTAGAATCTTTTGAACTACTATAGTCTCTTTTATTTCTTCACCCAGATTTTTCATACAATTAACAATCTCATCTACCCGAAGAAAATAATTAGCCACACTTTCATCATTATACATCTTGAGGGTCTCATATTGAATCCTGAGAGTTTGAAGTTTAGCTTGCTTTACCTGTTCATCTCCTTCATAGCTAGTGATCATTTTGTCCCATATCTCTTTTGCTGATTTGAAGTGCATGACCTTCATGAATTCTGTTTGAGATATACTTCCTAATAGAGTACTGACTGCTTTTGCATTTGTTTCATATGCCTTTTTCTCAGCTGGATCTGTAGGAGTAGCTGAAGGAAAAGCATAGCCTGTTTCTACAATGTCCCAAACTTCTGTACCAAGAGATTGAAGATATGCAGTAACTCTTACCTTCCAATAATTGAAATTTGTTCCATCAAAAACCGGTGGCCTGATTGATGCTTCTTTCTCGTAGTTGCTCATGATGAATGATCTTCCTTCAAGCGATCAAGCTTCTCTGAAGGACCTGCTCCGATACCAATTGTTGGAAATAATACTGAGAGGGGGGGTGAATCAGTATTATCTGATTAATCAAACTTTTTAAATGCTCAGAAACATATACGCTACTTCAGTTAAGTGAACCAGCGTGTACACGCTACTGTGACGAAGTAAAACAGCGTATAGGAAGAAAACTCACAATTTAGTTAGCTTATTCTTCAATTAAGTGCATCAGGACATTATTCATCACATTAACAGTAAACATGTGCAGTAAAACAGAACAGATAAAAAGCCACACACATGAACACCAAGATATAAGGTGGAAACCCAATGTGGGTGAAAACCACCTGCTGCAAGTTGTCTCTATCTTTCTTTAATATGAAACTTCAGTTTACACTCTTTTGTACTGGTGCAGCCTTATACCAGTACGCAGGCTACAACCTGCAGAAGGCTTCAACCTTCTCTCGTTCTCCAAACTTCCTTGGAAGGGAGCTCCAACCCCCTTTGCTCTTGTACTAGCCAAGATACTAGTACGTAGGTGCTGACCTACAATCTTCCTTCTTTCAGATATCACTTTTCATACATTTTCAGACTTGGATATTCCTGAAGCACAACATTACAATCTGAAGACCACAAATCATTCAATTTCCACAACAGATCATTGAAGCATAAAACAACCAAACTTTGAATCACTGAACCACTGAACCCTGTCAATCACCAGTTACCAGAACACAGAGCAGACTACAGAACTCTGCAATAACAGTCAGACCCCACTGTAAACCCAAAATCAAGCTTCAAAAGATATACGCTACTTCAATGAGCAAAACCCGCGTATACACGCTCTTTTACCGAAGCCAACCTGCGTACAGATCTAAAAATAAACTTTCTCAATTTGCAGCTGTACCAGACATTAGTTAGATCCAAAACGTAACATTGCGACAATATGCAGATCTAGAAATACGCATAATCAACCATATCATGATAGTGCATTTCAAACCATTAGATCCCGATCTATCCTTAGATCTAGTCTTCCATCAACCGATGTGATCTCTCCTTGGCTTAGATCAAGCAACCCAGAACCTGCATATCAGATCTCTTTCTCTCTTAGATATTCAAGCCTTGTCGAAAGATGATCTTGCCTAATGATCTTCTTCTCCTTATATAGTCTTAGGCCTAACTCAATACCAAGAGCCAAAACCATAGTAACACAAAACCATCAACTTCAAAACTAGGGATCGACACGCCCGTCGAGACACAATGGTCCGAAATCATAGGCACAACTTCCAAGGACTAACCACCATGGACCAAAGGACCTTTCCACATACACGCGCTTTTTATGAATCGAACTTGCGTGTACACGCGACTTGGGCTTAACGAAACGGCGTGTATGAGCTTCCTTGGTATGCTGTACTGAGATCTGTCTTCTGATTAAGTTGCCATCACCTGTACCAACCTCTGAGCACCTGTACCATCCTCTGAGTGAGTTGCCATCAAGGACAACACTTGAATCATAATGCCAACACTAATAATGTGTGTGGAGAAGACATGTGATCACTTTGTGTGGAGAGAAGTTTAATGTGAGGTCAGGCTTGGTGTGGCACTGCCACTATTAAGGTTTTCAGTCATGGCATTTGAGAGGTAACATTATAGTCACAATGGAGGATACCCATAGTAAGGGTCACATTTGCATAATGGCCACAGTTAGCCATTACTCTAAGTAGCATTGTTCACTTAGTATGGCATAAAACACTGATTTTTTTCAGTTTCAAAAAGCTCAGTTACATAACCTAAGCACCATTCAAGTAATTTGTTCATAATTTACTAATTGTGGTTTAATTATGGGGAGGATGGTGTTCTAATCAGTTTCATTGTTTTTAGAGCTCATTGATATCATTGGAAGACTATAAGTGCATGTTAAAAGTTTAACTTTCCATAATCTATGTTACTCTTGGTGCCATTAATGCAATGCAATATTATGAATCTTGATAATCGACAATAGTAAAGTGGATGACATCAATCCGAAACTAAACGATCTAGAAAAAACAAGAATGGATTTTCACTTCTCATATATAGAGGGATTTTCAAATTTCAAACTTAATTAGGTATGTGGTGGACAAAAAAGCACCTATATGAAGGGAAAGAAAACTTCCATCAGTTATAACTTCCTTTGAGGTACAGGCTCAACAAAACCAAAATACCTCACAAGCATTAGATCTCCTTGAAGGTAGTGATTCAATTGCACCTTCTAGTACAACTAACTTGTTGCAACTTCACTCTAGTCACTAGCCATGCCTTTGCTTCTCATTCCTTTCTCTTAAGATAAGGACTCATGGCATGAAGGCAATAGCTGGAAGAAATTCTCGTAAGGTTAAATTCCTAATAAGAACTAAACTAAGATTATAGATAGACACCAAGAGGGTGTTGGTACACTCAGGTAAGTTATAAATTTACCTTCTAACTCAAGTAACCATGATTCAATTGCTTAAGTTGTTCCCCTATGGGCAGAATTGTTCTAGCAAACTTCCAAGCTAGCCATCCCTATGGGCCTGGTTCCAAATATCCCTAAACCAAACATCACTATTGGGTTTCTACTGGTAGGATTGGATGCTTGTGGACACGAGCCAATGAAACTTCATATAGTGCATCCTCTGACATATAAATGGTGGAGATAGACTTGATTTCTTATTCAGTGCTACAGGCATCTCACTCTTCCTTTAGTCACGACACACCACTTTGCTCCAGAGAACCAGATAGAATGGCAGCTAGTATTATTTAGCTGCAATGTTATTGTACTATATTTTTGTTATCCATTAGACTATATCTAGAATTAGTTTGTATATGGACATATCAAATCTATTTTCTCATAGAATATCTCTACAAGCTCCCCACATAGAGTATTCAAACAATAATGCACAAAGAAATAAAATAATTTCCAGTCATGATTTGTTTTCCTTCATAAAGATTAGGGAACATATGCCCTGTGATAATTGTTGTCTGCACAGGATCACATTCTCAATGTTTGTGTGGAAGGAGGCCACTCTAGCTTTGTGGCTCTAAGTTTCACATAGGTTGAGTTGGAGTGGAAGTCATTTGGTCATTAGGTTAGAGAACTCTCGCTTAATAATGTGTGTGGAGAAGATATGTGATCACTTTGTGTGGACAGAACTTTTATGTCAGGTCAGGCTTGGTGTGGCACTGCCATTATTAAGGTTGTCAGTCATGGCATTTGAGAGGTCACATTATAGTCATAATGGAGGATACCCATAGTAAGGGTCACATTTGCATAATGGCCACAATTAGCCATTACTCTAAGTAGCATTGTTCACTTAGTATGGCATAAAACACTGATTTGTTTTCAGTTTCAAAAAGCTCAGTTACATAACCTAAGCACCATTCAAGTAATTTGTTCATAATTTACTAATTGTGGTTTACTTATGGGGAGGATGGTGTTCTAATCAGTTTCATTGTTTTCAGAGCTCATTGCTATCATTGGAAGACTATAAGTTCATGTTAAAAGTTTAACTTTCCAAGGCAGCATCTCTAAACCTGCTCATCTAGAAGTAGCTAATAGTTAGGAATTCCATAAACATAATGGAGTTTCTATTTGTCTATTGTGATATCATACCTCCTACAAGTGCACTTAACAGTGAAAGCCTGCAAATATAATCTATGTTACTCTTGGTGCCATTAAAGCAATGCAAGATTATGAATCTTGATAATCGACAATAGTAAAGTGGATGACATCAATCTGAAACTAAATGAGCTAGAAAAAACAAGAATGGATTTTCACTTCTCATCTATAGAGGGATTTTCAAATTTCAAACTTAATTAGGTATGTGGTGGACAAAAAAGCACCTATATGAAGGGAAAGAAAACTTCCATCAGTTATAACTTCCTTTGAGGTACAAGCTCAGCAAAACCAAAATACCTCACAAGCATTAGATCTCCTTGAAGGTAGTGATTCAATTGCACCTTCTAGTACAACTAACTTGTTGCAACTTCACTCTAGTCACTAGCCATGCCTTTGCTTCTCATTCCTTTCTCTTAAGATAAGGACTCATGGCATGAAGGAAATAGCTAGAAGAAATTCTGGTAAGGTTAAATTCCTAATAAGAACTAAACTAAGATTACAGATAGACACCAAGAGGGTGTTGGTACACTCAGGTAAGTTATAAATTTACCTTCTAACTCAAGTAACCATGATTCAATTGCTTAAGTTGTTCCCCTATGGGCAGAATTGTTCCAGCAAACTTCCAAGCTAGCCATCCCTATGGGCTTGGTTCCAAATATCCCTAAACCAAACATCACTATTGAGATTCTACTAGTAGGATTGGATGCTTGTGGACACGAGCCAATGCAACTTCATATAGTGCTTCCTCTAACATATAAATGGTGGAGATAGACTTGATTTATTATTCAGTGCTACAGGCATCTCACTCTGCCTCTAGTCATGACACATCACTTTGCTCCAGAGAACCAGATAGAGTGGCAGCTAGTATTATTTAGCTGCAATGTTATTGTAGTATATTTTTTTTATCGATTAGACTATTTCTAGAATCAGTTTGTAGATGGACATATCAAATCTATTTTCTCATAGAATATATCTACAAGCTCCCCACATAGAGTATTCAAATAATAATGCACAAAGAAATAAAATAATTTCCAGTCATGATTTTTTTTCCTTCATAAAGATTAGGGCACATATGCCCTGTGATAGTTGTTGTGGAAGGAGGAGTCCACTCTGGCTTTGTGGCTCTATGTTGTGCATTAGCTGAGTTGGAGTGGAAGTCATTTGGTCATTAGGTTAGATAACTCTCACCTAATAATGTGTGTGGAGAAGACATGTGATCACTTTTTGTGGAGAGCAGTTTTATGTGAGGTCAGGCTTGGTGTGGCACTACCACTATTAAGGTTGTCAGTCATGGCATTTGAGAGGTCACATTATAGTCATAATGGAGGATACCCACAGTAAGGGTCACATTTGCATAATGGCCATAGTTAGCCATTACTCTAAGTAGCATTTTTCACTTAGTATGACATAAAACACTTTTTGTTTTCAGTTTCAAAAAGCTCAGTTACATAACCTAAGTACCATTGAAGTAATTTGTTCATAATTTACTAATTGTGGTTTAATTATGGGGAGGATGGTGTTCTAATCAGTTTCATTGTTTTTATATCTCATTGCTATCATTGGAAGACTATAAGTTCATGTTAAAAGTCTAACTTTCCAAGGCAACATCTCTAAACCTGCTCATCCAGAAGTAGCTAATAGTTAGGAATTCCATAAACATAATGGAGTTTCTATTTGTCTATTGTGATATCATACCTCCTACAAGTGCACTTAACAGTGAAAGCTTGCAAATATAATCTATGTTACTCTCAGTGCCATTAAAGCAATGCAAGATTATGAATCTTGATAATCAACAATAGTAAAGTGGATGACATCAATCCGAAACTAAACGAGCTAGAAAAAAAAGAATGGATTTTCACTTCTCATCTATAGAGGGATTTTCAAATTTCAAACTTAATTAGGTATGTGCTGGAAAAAAAGCACCTATATGAAGGGAAAGAAAACTTCCATCTGTTATAACTTCCTTTGAGGTACAGGCTCAGCAAAACCAAAATACCTCACAGGCATTAGATCTCCTTGGAGGTAATGATTCCATTGCACCTTCTAGTACAACTAACTTGTTGAAACTTCACTCTAGTCACTAGCCATGCCTTTACTTCTCATTCCTTTCTCTTATGATAAGGACTCATGGCATGAAGGTAATAGCTAGAATAAATTTTGGTAAGGTTAAACACCTAATAAGAACTAAACTAAGATTACAGATAGACACCAAGAGGGTGTTGGTACACTCAAGTAAGTTATAAATTTACCTTCTAAGTCAAGTAACCATGATTCAATTGCTTAAGTTGCTCCCCTAAGGACAGAAATGTTCCAGGAAACTTCCAAGCTAGCCATCCCTATGGGCCTAGTTCCAAATATCCCTAAACCAAACATCACTATTGGGTTTCTACTGGTAGGATTGGATGCTTGTGGACACAAGCCAATGCAACTTCATATAGTGCGTCCTCTAACATATAAATGGTGGAGATAGACTTGATTTCTTATTCAGTGCTACAGGCATCTCACTCTACCTTTAGTCATGACACACCACTTTACCCCCAGAACCAGATAGAATGGCAACTAGTATTATTTAGCTGCAATGTTATTGTACTATATTTTTGTTATCTATTAGACTGTATCTAGAATTAGTTTGTAGATGGACATATCAAATCTATTTTCTCATAGAATATCTCTACAAGCTCCCCACATAGAGTATTCAAACAATAATGCACAAAGAAATAAAATAATTTCCAGTCATGATTTTTTTTCCTTCATAAAGATCAGGGCACATATGCCCTGTGATAATTGTTGTCTGCACAGGATCACGTTCTCAATGTTTGTGTGGAAGGAGGAGGCCACTCTGGCTTCGTGGCTCTAAGTTGCACATAGGCTGAGTTGGAGTGGAAGTCATTTGGTCATTAGGTTAGAGAAATCTCGCCTAATAATGTGTGTGGAGAAGACATGTGATCACTTTGTGTGGAGAGCATTTTTATGTGAGGTCAGGCTTGGTGTGGCACTGCCACTGTTAAGGTTGTTAGTCATGGCATTTGAGAGGTCACATTATAGTCACAATGGAGGATACCCACAGTAAGGGTCACATTTGCATAATGTATTCGATAATTTCCAATCACAAGGAGACATTCATGATTAAAACAAAGCCCAAGTGTTCTTACTAATTCTCCAGTTCATCAAGTGAGAAATCAACGAAAGAGTATGGTGTGTGAGTTCGCTTAAATATTACATCTTTCACATGGCATTTTTTTTAGGCTATACATTGAAATTCAGCTTGTTATGTTTATAATTACAAGTGAACCTAGGAGGATGAAAAAAAATGTTCTTGAAAAGCCTAAATTCATACCATTTCCTAGAAGTTCCTTGCTCGAAAGAGCCAATAGAACCTCTGAAATCGAAACCTATTTATACATGAAGTTTTTGCCGAAGAATTTAAATTTTAGATACAATGATACACATAACAATACCACAGATGTCGAACTTGATATTGTTTGTAAATGTAGGGTTTGTGTATTTGATATTTTAGTTTGTTCTAAGAGATATGAAAGATGGTAGCTTCTAGGGCCAAGAAAATAATAAAGGATAAGGAATCATGATCGAAAAACAATGCAAATGTCAATCATAGAAACGAATGGCATGTGAAGAAACACCTAGATTCGTATTTTAAAATAGAAACAAAGCTTTAAAAGAACATAGAACATGTTCTTTAGGGAATACAGAGTGTGGACTCCAATCAAGGGATTGAACAGATTAATATGAGTAGTCAATATAGATAATATCTCTAGCAATGTGTTTCAATGGAAGAATAAGAAAGATGCTAAAGTTTGAAATTTTGAATCAAGGATGGAAATCAAGACAGAAAAGTAGTGCATCCATAATGGATGATATTAGTGGGGAGGACATACATAGTAATCTAATAGAAAGTAGCAAATGTGAATATCGAAGAATAGCCAATCTCTGTCGAGGGTTGAGGCCTTTATTTATCTGATTCACATATTGCCTACAGATGGAAATGGGATTATTAAGGCCTCGATTATGGTTTGCTATGTGGCCTTTATGAAAATGTGGAGTGAATCAATACATACATACCTTCACACCTTGTGTTTTCTACAACATGTTCCATGGAAGGTGGCTTGGCATGCAAGTAATTGACTGAACATTGGGTTTAGGGAGTAGGTTCTTACAAATATTAAGGGATTCCTCCCTCATTTGTACATGGTTATACCTATTGGTTCAACATTTTTTCCTAGGTTATCCAATACCTTTCAACACATGTGGTGAAGTAAAATTATAAGTGTGGATACGAACGAATTCCTCTAGCTCGATAATGGGTCTAGCCACAATAGATACATTCTATGGAAGATTTCCTTAGGTTAGAATCAATCAAGAGGGCCTACCTCTTGGTCGCTTATCCTACTTGATGATGTCCTCGCTTGCTTGCTCCAACAATCTCTCGCTTCCTTCTTCAAGCTCCTGAAACAAGTAAACAACAACAACACACAAACATAATAATAGAAAAATTGCAATTCAACCTACTTAATTAGTCAAGAAGCATCAAGACATGAATATGTAATATTACAAAACATTTAGGAAATCAATCGATAGTTGCATATATTAATATCAAAGAGAGATTAAAACCATTCTTCTTGACGTCGCTGTCTTCCTCTGACAAGACCAGGTTCCCACACACTTCTGCTAGCACTTCATGATGACTTCAAACAACAATAGTTTAAGGACTCTTCCCTTTAGGCTTCACTCCAAACGAAACACACTACTGCCTCACAAAATTAGATGGCTACAACTAGTAATAGCTTTCTTGTCAAAAAATAGTATACTCACACTCAGCCAACACTCTAACTCTATCTGTTATGAAACCAGCTCAAGAAAAGATAGAAAAGATAGATCAACGCCTTAGAATTCAGCCTCTTCGAGGGGGCAACCTCCTTTACATTACATAAATGAACAATTCTTTGATGATACAAATGAAAAGACCTCCTTTCTATATATAGGAGTCTAAGGGGTCATAACATAATCAGAGCCGACATAACAATAATAATATAAGGGCACAATAATAACCATAGTGGGCTTCTATGGGGCACAATAGTGACAATATGGGCACTACATGGACACATCAATATAATAAGTGGGTTATACTAATAACAATAAGGGGTTACACCAGTAGTATAGGGGCCTAACATGCCCCTCTCCTTCAAAAAGCGTTGTCCTCAACGCTTGTGTAGTTCTTGATGCTTCTGTATAAAATTCTTGTCCTCCCATGTGGAATCTTCAACGAGTAAGTTCTTCCACTTGATGAGATACTCTGAAATTGATTGATTTCGTAGCTGTCGGGTTCTTGTTTCTGTGATTGCTCCAGGTTCCAATATGATTTTTCCTTCCTCTTCAATTTCTGGCAATATTGTTTGAATTGGGATCTTTTGCAACTTTTGAATAAGTGGCCATACTTCTTCGTCCTTCTTCCATTCATCCCTTGATCCATTTATCCAATCTGGTTGGATAATATAAATAGCACAAAACAATGCTTCCACATCCTCATCCTTGAAGAGTCTTCCCATTCGGTAAGGTCGCCATTTTTTAAGTGCACGTAGTATTGCCAACATTTCCTTCTCATAAATAGATTGCTTGAGATGTAGCAGTAAAAATACCCAATCACCTACATCAAAACATTTTTCACTACAATGTTTATCTACCTGTTGTTTCGTTTGATTTTGCATCGAAGTGGTGTTATCCTTTAAAAGTTGGAGAACTTGTTGTTGATGCTCGATGTGATCTTTCATTGCTTGAACCTTTTTCTTCTTGATATGTCCTTCTATCTCTAGAGTTTGAGGAGTGGTAATTTCTTCCAATCCTTTACAAGATATGGTTGGATTCATTTCTTGATGCTCGATGTGATCTTTTACTTCTTGAACATTTTTCTTCTTGATATGTCCTTCTATCTTGATAGTTTGAGGAGTGGTAATTTCAAACAATGAATTACAAGATATGGTTGGATTCATTTCTTCTTTCTCGATGTGATCTTTCACTTCTTGCACCTTTTTCTTCTTGATATGTCCTTCTATCTTGATAGTTTGAGGAGTGGTAATTCTTGCCAATGCTTTACAAGACATGGTCTGATTCATTTCTTCTTTCTCTGGGGTGGGGTCCTGGCATATATCTTCTTCTTTTGTTGTTTCTTGATCCTTTTCTTCCTCCTCTTCATATTCTATGTAAAATAATTTCTTCTCAGCACACTTATGACCTTTAGTGCATTTGTTATCACAATTGTAACAAAGCCCTTTTTCTCTTTTTTCTTCCAATTGTTGTGGTGTAACCCTTCTAGGTTGTGGAAGGCTGGGAGAAACAACACTTCCATCTTTATAGTTGTGAGGGGTACGCTTCCTGGTTTCCATAGTTTTGCTTTCCAATATGTCACAAATCCCTTTTACTCTTTCCAATTGTTGTGGTGTTGCTCTAAAGCAGGTGTTGCTCTTTGTATCCTCATAATGTGCTATCATTTCCTCCATGAAAATTGACCATGTAACAAGTTGTTTACGAGAACAAAGCCCTTTGTACCATAAAAATTGATCTGGTTCTAAATATGAAGATGTAATGCATACCTTTTGTAACAGTTGTACACCATGTAGATCAAAATATTGCTCCATCTGAAGTATCCAATTTACCGGATCCTTGCCATCAAACTTCCTCATCTTGCTTTTTCTTGATTTTAGGAGCTCGATCTTGAAACGACTGTAACCATGTACTTTCAGATATTTAAGTTCTGAAATTGTGACTTGTAGTATCCCTCTACATCCTCTTTCCAATGCCACCAGTCTAATCCAAATTGGATTCTCCAATAAAGAGTTATGCACAATCTCCCAAGATGACCTGATTATACTAGTTCATCTTAGAGCGAACTTGTACGGCGTGCCACGAGTCACTGTTTCAACCTTTGGATCTTAAAAATGCATACAAGAAACTACAGTCCGTCCTCTTTTTGTACCTTCTTACAAAATTTCAATCCGATCCTTAGAGAGAAAGTTATGACAATTTTCCCCAGGTCACCTGTTTTGAATGTAATTCAGGAGTATGCGAAAAGACCAACTTCCTCGGATCATATCTCCGAAAATGTCGCGCTAAAAGCTCTGAAATTCGGACCCCGGGTTCAGCGCAATTTCTTCTCAAATGGGTTTTTTTTACGACTTCTGAAACGTCATAGAAAAAAAGTTATAGCGAAAATTCCACGATGACCTATTTGGAGCAGCGAAACCCTAAAATCCAAAGCTCTGATACCAAATGTTATGAAACCAGCTCAAGAAAAGATAGAAAAGATAGATCAATGCCTTAGAATTCAACCTCTTCGAGGGGGCAACCTCCTTTACATTACATAAATGAACAATTCTTTGATGATACAAATGAAAAGACCTCCTTTCTATATATAGGAGTCTAAGGGGTCATAACATAATCAGAGCCGACATAACAATAATAATATAAGGGCACAATAATAACCATAGTGGGCTTCTATGGGGCACAATAGTGACAATATGGGCACTACATGGGCACATCAATATAATAAGTGGGTTATACTAATAACAATAAGGGGTTACACTAGTAGTATAGGGGCCTAACACTATCACCTATGACTAGTTTGTGCTTGGGAAGAAGGGAGGTTTATATAGGAGACATGGATGGGAGATGGATCCTCTTCTCATGGGAGAAGGAGTTATCCCTTGAGGTAGTTCCATCATTATAGGGGAAAGGAGCCCAAACTGTCATCCTTGACCCCATCCAACTAAACCATTTACGAGACTTCCGTTACGGAGCTTACAAAGATGGAAGCTTCAGCTCTAATTTAAAAAACTTTCCATAATAGGACCAACGCGACTGGAACACAGCTCAGTCGCACCGATCGACACGGGGAATAGTGCTAATCTCTGCACATCGGTGAGGGGGAGACAAAGGCCATTAGCGTCGGTCTTGTAAATTGGGAAAAACAGAAGTTTCAAGGGAAATGGTGCAAAAGGGAAATTATATGCTCATGAAGAAGGACATAATGTGAGTTTCTCCATGAAGGCAAAGCATGCAGGGTTCACTGTAGAGGTCCTCCAAGATCAAAGAATGGGGAGTACAGGGACAATGACAAAATTATTTGTAACAGACGCCCCCTAAAGCGTGAAGGCCGAAACAGAGTGAGGGATGAAATACTTTATAAATCAGTGTGGGGAACCGGTCTACCATTGGAAACCTAGAAGCAAGCACAGATACATATACATAGACTGAGATCTCTTTCAAATGATGCATGAATCGTGGCATGGATGCAGCCATCGAAAGAATGATCATGTAAATGGATCCAGGTATGAGCGCAGCGATCCGTCAAAGAGGATCATAACGAAATCAAGGTATGGTTGCAGCCATCCAATAATGAGAAGGATCACATATGATAACTCATGGTCTGGTCATTACCAGCCATCTAATAGAGACATGCATATCATCATAACCATGTCACACCACTTCGTAACCTGGACTTTTGTGATTTGAGTCCAGGGTCTTGCACTCCAACACAACCCAATAAAAGTACAGATCCTAGCATGTGAATAGATGTGTTGACGTCGAACATGCTAGAAAGCTGCTTGATTACCAGTCAATGATGTAAACTGTTAACAAGCACGAGAGAAACCACCAATAATGACAATGGCTCTCAAGGTACTATCAGAAAAATTCACGGAATGTGAATACAAGAACTGAAGTAAAACATCCGCGAAATCACTCGATTAAAAGCCAATGATGTGAACTTGTTGTCAAGTGCGAAGAACTTGCCATTAAGGCATGAAATCTCTAAGGTACTAGAAGGGAGTCTCTCAGTCAACTTCTCGGATAACAATTTGATGTCGAAGGAGGGCCATAATGAATCCCACATCATCGACGCGAGACGAGAGGATGCGAAATGATTTTGGATGATACAGAGAAACAAAGGTAAGTGTAACTGTAGAAGGACAACTCTTGAACATGTCAGCGACACATCTGGAAGTTTGGTAGATTTTGGATCCATAGGATCAGTGGTCATGGTGACATAGTAGAGATCAGATGGGAGGAAAAAAATAAACGGCCCAAACCCCTCAATGATGTAAAGGAGGATGTCCCAACTTGACATGAAGAAGAGAGTGTCATGTTCAAGAGTGAGCTTCCGACACGACTCGATAGATTTCCAATTCCCCCCCCCCCCACCATTTCTGGCGAGTACCCTAATTATTTTTTAATCGCAAGCTTGAAGGGGATAGCATATGCTTGTATTGTAAGTTCATCCTTCGGATGAATTTGACCTAGTAAGCTTAACAAGCCCTAGGAAGGAGAAGCTCGTGTACATCATGGTGACGAATCCGATGTCGTTTAATAGTTTAACGAGTCCGAAAAAGGTGTAACTCGGTATCTTTATCTTGTTTAGAGAGTTTGAAAAAGACACGTAAAAGAAAACTCCACATGGTCCCTTTTCGTACATTTGTGTCTCTCAAGCCTGAAAAGTAGAAAACAATACTTGAGAGAACCGCTTGACCATTTCAGTTAAGGAGTACCTTTTTCATAAATAGTACCTCCCAGCTCAAAAACGGGGTAAACTTATACTGGGAACATGATGTTTCACATCCATTAACGAGTTTGAAACAACAAGGATTTGACCATCTTTTTGTTTTTAAAGGGTCGAAAAAGAGCTGAAAGTGGACCCCCCATTTTATTTTATTTAACGAGTCAAAAAGGGAAAAATACTCGGCGATCTTTTCATATGAGTTTAACGAGTCGAGAAAAGAGCTAAAATATGACTCATCGCCATCGTTGAACATCCATCACTTGTCACTACACAAGAAAAGAAAAGCGCACTATCATGTCCTTGAGGTAAAATAAGTCAAAAATATTTACAAAACTGGATATTTTCACAAAAAAATATGAATAAATAGGGGAAAAGTAAGTATATTTTTACCATTTACCTTTTTACCTTTGCAGTGAAGACATTTACCCACTTTTTCCCTATTTTTTTCGAAGTGGATTGCTGGAGATCCAGGAAGCCAATTGACGAGACGTCCATTCCAGGTAATAGCCGAAGCTCTGAGCTCCATTTTCATGCTATTCATTTATGATTTTAACCATTTTTTTGGATTTTTAGGGAGGTTTTGAGAATTTTTTTCACCCTCGGTCGGTGCAATTTCTAGGCATGGGATTGCACCAGCCGAGGGTTATATGCACGGCCATCCACTCCGACCAATACGACTTTTGATAAAACAAGCGCACTGACATTGTGGATAGGGAAAAAACAAGTTTTCTCAAGAAATGACCGTTGAAATTTGATTTTTATGTACCAAAATTGACGATTGACTTAAATAAATGGCTTTTGCAGGAGAGAAATCACCGAAAATGGTGAATTCGAAAGAAATAGAACACGAAGATGTGGACACCTAGGCAATGAATGATCCAAATTTCCTGGAGACTTTCAGGGCTTGGGGGCTCCTCAAATTTTTCCTTACGCCAGGGATGCGGGCCTAGCCCGAATTGCTTCGGTATTTGATAAGCCTTTGGGACATCAATCGTGAGATTTTTGTCATTGGGGACCAGGAGCTGGAGCTGACAACTTCAGACATTTACTTCATCATTGGGTTGTCTCGCAGAGGTGAGCTAGTGAATTTGTATGGGTCACGTCCGGTCGGGGCAAGCATATCTTCCCTGCTTGTCGCGCATTGTCCTGAGGCCTTGAAATCCAAAAGTGGGAAGATTGAGATTTCCAATGTATGAGATTTGACACTGAGGGTGCTTCTGTTGACCATCAACAGAGTGGTGGGGTCCCAGGCGGAACATGAGACTAATAAGTCGAAGTTCCTTTATGCTATAGACTGCACAGCTCCCATGATCTTCAACTAGGTAGAGGCCATGAAGATGAATATCAAGCGCCAGTTGTCCAAGGCAAAGGCGGGAAATATTTACTTCTCTATTTGATAATGCCTTTATATGTAAAATAATTAGATAGAGTGAACTGTCCAACTGTCACATGTCATGCACAAAAAACATGCAAAATCAAGAGCTTCTTTTCAATTACAGGTAGTATTCTTCACTACCACAAACACCAATGTGCATGTTCATACAATTGAGCACTCAAACTCTCATTTTGATACCATGGTTAAAATACAATGCATATATAAGGTAGATAATTAGTACCTAAGAGATGGTTTTAACTTCTTGAATGATGCTCAAATGAGGGAGAGTCTCCCCTATATATGGAAATTAATACAAGAAATCGGTCACTAATTTTATGGCCTACGCATAAACTGTGGGAGTGAGATCACCAAGACCTGCTCCACGAGGTAGTTGTTTAGGCTACAAAGAAACACTAAAATATTCTAGTATTGATGGTAGTCATCATAACAACACAATTGTTGGGAAACCAACAGACATGCTTGCCATATCTACTTAATAATAAATGAACTGGATATCTTAAAATATTTGAGCTCACTATGCAACGTTCATATTGCTCTGGTATATCTTCTACATGTGTGATTACATATGCAATTCTATACAAGTATCTCTCAGGTCACATTTCTGCCTATGGCCCTGATAACCCATTTTTCCACTAACTCTATCCCTTGAATACAAATATCTATCCGTCCAATCCTTCCATCCTTTCTAGACAACAAGTAGAGCTTCAAGAAAAACAACAATAGGTTAATTTTCCTGCCTTTCTACTTCTCCCAGAGAAGGGTCAAAGAAACATCTTCCATTGTTGGCATCCTACACTACGAATTAGATAAGAAGAGTAAAAACATGACTTACAAGCTTGCAGCCAAGTTTCTAAACATGATAGTGATTCGGCTTTAAAACAGAACATATTGGGCTACCCAACGTTGAAGCTTTCTTTCCAACAGGTATTTCCATATGCCACGATTGGATGATTTTCCATTATATGTTAAGCCACACTAGAAAGCCTTCTTTCTCTCTGATGAATGCCCATATTTTCCTTCCCCACAATAGCTCTAGCAAATTTTACAAAATTTCAAGTCAACACATAGCTCTGCATCTTTAATAGAATCATAAGATAGGTTGTCTTTAACAGAGTTACAAGATAGGTTGGGAGTGAGAACTGAGCCATCAACAAAATGGTAACTGCTCTTAATTGAGAAGTGAGTTCCTCAAAAAAAAAATTGAGTTCAACAACTACAAAAAGATATCCTAGAGCATTGACTACAACAACATATAAATAAGAGGCCAAAGGCAACCCTATCCAGTGGAATGGTGAAGCAGAGCCACTACTGATAGTTGTCCATTAACACAAAGTAGTAGAGGCATTTGAAGAACATGTTCTAACTACTTCAACCATTATATCATATCAAGAATGGAACCCCACTAAAATTTGTTTTATGCACTGTCAAAAAAGGACCTTTTACCTATTCTTGTTTACCCAATTGCTCCTAGAATCAGTCTTCAAGCTATCTATTGGTAGGCCAACTATTCCATGCTTCGGGTATGCATATATATGAAGCGAGCCTATTCTTTCTTCTTTTCTAGTCGATAATTCTATGCTTAAGGTTCTTTGTAAATGATGGGATCGATGTCGGTGTACAATGGGATTTGTTGGCTAGCATTTAAAACAAGTAAGATATTTACTAATATCCAAGTGCCTGTTTGGTTGACGTAATACTCTCTTGGGAGATAACAAGATCACCATGGATGAAATGGCCTTTGACAAAACCTGTTTGCTTAATGGTTGAATAATTCAAGGAGATGTATGCTTGATTCATGTAGCCACATTAAGTAAAGTGATAAGACTGTTGACCCCAGAACTAAAAGACATACAAAATTATTTATAGACTCAAATACCCCTCCAGGAAGTTCAAACTTCAAACAAATCCTTTAAATGTCTTGGTTTCAAATGCCACAAGAGAGTTTATGAGTTGTTAATGATTTGAATGCCTTGAATCATCACAATGTGGGAGGCTTGTGGGGTTCAAACTCTCATTCAATAGTCTTGTCAGAAACTTTCCCAATCAAATATGCATTCCAACTTCTATGGCTCACATGAATGTTAAAATGAATTTTCTTATGGGATTTTGCCTGACGAATTGGGGGACTATGAAAACCTGCAGTTGTTGGATGTGGGCAGTAATTTGTTCTTTGGGTCTCTGCCTTCTAGGCTTCTTAGTTTGAGAAATCTCGAATACTTGGTTGTAGGGGAGAGAAGATAAGATAAGATAAGATAATTATATTTATGTCTAGCTATTGACCACAAAGTAGGTCAAAGGGACTATTGAGTACAATGATGTCCATACAATGTGGGAGAACCAAACAGTCTCCTATACAAAATATAATGTATGAATATAAAAGATACAATGCAGGAACATAAAAGATACAATGTATGGAATGCCCTGGTGGAGAGGATCATGAGATAATGGGTCTGAGGATCAAACCCATCTCTCCTAACATTCGAGGCTAAATGAAGAACACTGAAGAAAACTCCACAAAGTCTATTGGCCTGATGAAGGGTCAGCGGAAAGTGTTGACTGTCCAACAAATCGTTGCATGGGGAGTACGCACATTGTTGAGGTCTAGAGGACCTAGTCCATCTCCTAGGAGAGGGCTTTCACTAGGGAGCTTCTTCTTGATATTTTGGTCTAATCCTAAGCCCCAAAGCCAGATCTACTCATAGGTAGGGATTGGCAAGAAAACTAAATCTATAATGCAAATTCTTGAAACTGGCTAAAATTGAGCCAGACAATTGGTTTGCCAAATACGCTATAAAAGGTTAAATTTTTTAGATATCCCAATTCAGGAGGAATGTTCCCCTCAAGTTGATTGTTTGACAGATATAGAAGGCTTAAATTTTCCAAGGAACCTAACAATGCATAAATCTCACCTGTTAATCAGTTGTTTACGAGATTGAGGTCCGAGAGGCATGGAATGTATGCAATCTCGTCAGGAAGAGGCCCAAACAGTTGGTTATTGCTTGCACTAAACTTTAAGAGATTCCTTAGTTGTCCAATCTATGCAGAAATCATTCTGCTGAACTGATTGTTGTCAATATTTAGATATTGCAGATTAATACAAGAGTCCAAGGGTTGCAAATTCCCACTAAAATTATTCACAAATATAACCAACTCAAAAAAAGTTCCTCCCTACGTAGATTTCAAGGTAGAGGGCCCTCAAAATCATTTCCTGAAACATCGATCAGACAAATATTAGAATGTGTACCCAATTTCTGTGGCAACTACCCACTCAACTTGTTATCAGAAAGATTTAGGGTTGTTAGGCTAACAAGCATTTCTAGTTGTTCACGGACAGGCTCATCAATCACGCAGGCTAGTCTCACGGATGCAATGTCGAAGTATCCCCATGTTGAACTATAAAAAATTATAATCTCACAGTCTTTTATTTCTCTAGAAGGTGATCCTTTCTCTCCTAACATCCGAGGTTGAATGAAGAACACTGAAGAAAACCCTACAAAGTTTGTTGGCCCAATGAAGGGTCGATGGAAAGTGTCGACTGTCCAATAAATCGTTGCCTGGGGGAGTATGCATGTTGTTGAGGTCTGGAGGACCTAGTTCGTCTCTCGGGAGAGTGCTTTCACTGGCGACCTTCTTCCTGATATTTTGGTATAACCCTAAGCCCTAAAGCTAGATCCACGCATAGGTAGGGATTGGCAAGAAAACTATATCTATAATGAAAATTCTTGAAACTGGCTAAAATTGAACTAGACAACTAACTATCAGATATGCTATAAAAGGTTAATTTTTTTAGATATCCCAATTCAGGAGGAATTTCACCATCAAGTTGATTGTTTTCCAGAGCTTAAACTTGCCAAGGAACCTAATGATGCATAAATATCACCTGTTAACTGGTTTTTTGTGAGATTGAGGTCCGAGAGGTGTGGAATGTACGCAAGCTCATCAGGAAGAGGCCAAAACTGTTGGTTATTGCTTGCACTGAACTTTAAGAGATTCCTTAGATGTCCAATCTGTGTAGAAATCATTCTGCTAAACCGATTGTTGTCAATGTTTAGATATTGCAAATTAATACAAGAGTCAAAGGGCTACAAATTCCCACTAAAATTGTTTGCAAATATAACCAACTCAAAAAAATTCCTCCCTACGTAGATTTCTAGGTAGAGGGCCCTCAAAATCGTTTCATGAAACATCGATCAGCCAAATATTAGAATGTGTACCCAATTTCAATGGCAACCACCCACTCAACTTGTTATCAGAAAGATTTAGGGTTGTCAGGCTAACAAGCATTTCTAGTTGTTCACAGACAGGCTCATCAATCACGCAGACTAGTCTCATGGATGAAATGTCGAAGTATCCCCATGCCAAACTATAAAAAATTATGATCTCACAGTATTTTCTTTCTCTGGAAGGTGATCCTTTGTTTTGAGCAATTGGAGGGTATGGGTTTGTGGTTCCTTCTTTCCTTCCCTGGAGGGTTTTGTATGCACAATGTAGGTCCCTGTGCTATAGAAGAGTGGAACCTGCAAATTTATCAAATCAATCATTCACGATGGATTACTGATATCACCCAAGAGTTATGAGTCATGTTGAATACTTTCTTGAAATAAGGTGAAAACTCGACTTGAATGGTTGAAACTCACCCAAAATTCTGCGAAACTTGCCTGGAAGTCATTGTGTAATTTGTTGGAGGCCAACAAAAATAACGCTTAGGATAGGATGGGGTGAAGCCCACCTCAAGTAAAAATGTTTATAAAACTAGAAATTTCACCAAGAGGTGCAATGGAACGCCAAAAGAAGGAGTCGAGAATGTGGAAGGAAACTATCTCCTTGTCCTACATGTCAGGGTACATCATCAGTGTTACCTTATGGGGTGCACAATGCCACATTGAAGGGGAAAAACTTTCTAACCTCTAGACCTCATGAACCACTCTAGTCCTTGCAATCAAAAGGGGTCATGTCAATGGATGTGATCTCTACTTGAGTCTTATTATTTTACAACATTGACAAGTGGTTTTCCATCTGTATGTTATGAGACCAAGTTATGAAATTGGATAAATAAACAACGATAATGACATTTTTTTTCCTTTTAGAGATAGAATAAAGTTTTATAGATAAATTGACTATTGCGACAATTCTTTGGACCAAGTTATCTCTTAATAGGCCTGATTTGATTATTTCCCCAAAGATTAGTGTTAGACTTGAGTCAACTCCACAATGGAGG
This sequence comes from Pinus tabuliformis, assembly GCA_031772625.1. Lineage (NCBI taxonomy): Eukaryota > Viridiplantae > Streptophyta > Pinopsida > Pinales > Pinaceae > Pinus > Pinus tabuliformis. The sequence continues at coordinate 1,311,826,650 of CM062804.1, forward strand.
AGTTTGGTAAAGAGGAAATTAGAAGACTGATATAGTGGCAGTGGGAGAAATACCTCAACTCCAACACAAAATGAAGGGGAGCTAGACTTATAACCTAAAATATATACTTTCAAGTTTCAACCATTTTACCATAACAAAGCACCAATGGTATCAGGAGAAGTGCAGCTCACCTGTGCAAATTGGTTTTCGCCGATATTTTTTTCCATCTCATTGGATATCAAAATGAAATGTTTGTGATGAGAATATGGTACAGTTTCCAAGTTTGAGAAATAATTAGTAAGAACCATACCTGAGCTGAGAAATACGATAACCAAAAGTTGTCGTGGATTGTCAATCCATCGTCGTGACCCTCTTGGTCTAAAGTGTTGTACAATTTATCTGTATCCATAATAGAATCGTCTTCCCTGCCTGATACTTCGAGTCCAATATGTCCCAAAGCAATGATTGAGAGCTCTCCTTTCTTGAATCCCAGTCGAAAAAAGAGAAGCCTTACTACATTTATCCACCTCCTTGTTCAAGGTTTTCCTGCAGCAGAGCTTTCACCTTTGTTTATAGTGCTAGAATACCTGCGACCTAGAGCTTTTACATACTCCAAGGGACTTCAAAAATCTCTGTGTGTTATACAATCACCACCCTCTGATGACTCAATTGCACGACCATGAGTGACTCTACCATTTAAACCAAGAGGTGAGCGGCCAATGGTGGAAACCCTCTTGTACACTAAATCAACAACCATTTCAAATTTGTGGAAGTCTAATTCATGATCGTTGTGAGAGAAATATCATGCTACATAGTAAACAATCAACATGATATCTACACTAGGATTCTATATTTTTGAAACGTGACTCAAAATTAAACCCTAAAATCAAGCTACTGTCTCTACCAATGACCATGTGTTGAAATTGATTTTAAGATTTCACATTTCAGAGAACTATTGAAATCTTCTCGAGTTCCACTAAATGATACAGGAGTTCATGATTGTGCAAACTCTTATGCGTTGAATACAGAGGACAACTTTGAGAGCACATCTTGCTCTTCATTGAATAATCCTCATGTCTCTAAATTATACATTCAATGATTCAATTTGTATTGGCACTGGATGTGAAGAAGAGGAACATCACTGGCATTATTTGGTAATCAAAATTCAGGGGGTTGTCCTCTGTTTTGATTCATACATGGCATTTCACAAATTTTCCTCGCTGTTACACGTGGTTGTCAAGCCAGTTCATTCCATTAATTTACATGCTAGAAGACACCTGTGCCACATTAGTCACTTAATAAATTCCTTCCTTATGCTATCTTGAATTTACTTATTGCTCTCTTGAATTTATACATGATCATTCTTCGATTGTCTTGGCATGTTTGAATTGTTTTCTGTTGGAGTCGTCAGTTCCTTGCAATTCCCTGAGATTTTCTTGTGATTGAATCTTGTGAAACAAAACCTTTCCCCCCACATCTGCTGAGAATTGTCCCGTGGAAGGAGTTTCTATCACCACCGAGGAAGTTGTTACAGCAGAGCTTGAAACAAATGTTGAGGGGCCCAAGGCCGCTAAGAAGGTGAAGGCTCTCAAGGGGTCCAAGAAAAAAGAATAGGTGGTGATTTTCGGTGTAGAAACAAGAGTGGTTTCATTTTCCAAATCTGTGTTGGGAAGAATCTATCCTTCCGCAGCCTTCCCGCAGCAATCTTCATGGAATTGTTGGAACTTCATTCTATAATAATCTTCATGGAATTGTTGGAACTTGTTGGAACAAGTTGAAGGTGCAAAGGCATTTGAAGAATGGTGTTGATCACTGGAACCTGTGAGCCAACAGTTCTATATGTTTTATATGTGGAGTAAACGAGACTCGAAGAACCCTGTTCCGGATGAAGGGACTAACGACAAGGAAAAAATGGTTTCCACGTGTTGAATTTTGATGGGAGGGAATGACAAAAATGGAGCGAGGAGATTGGTTGGGCTAAACAGTGTTTGCCCAACCAACTCTATAGAGAAAACACCTTTCAACGTAAATTAAAAATTGTGTTAAACATGTGAAAGATATTGTCGACAAAGGCATTGTATAAGGACCCATGTGGGGTGTTGTTTCAAAGGAAGGAAATAAGGAAAGTTTTTAGTACCCATTTCCTCTGGTCGGATCTATGTATTCATTAACCAGAGAAGCTCCATATAAGGTTTCATAGTCGCTCAACTGTCTCACATATTTCCCACCTCTTCTCCTTTGTTTCTTGTGAGACTATTTGCTTTTGACTCAGAAACATGGAGTCCACAACAGTTGGGTTATTCAAATCAAGGGAAGTTTTGATCGAGAAGAATAAGAAGAAGTGAAGGAATTATGTATGTTCATTTTTAATGTGCCCAAAGAGTTATTGGCGGTGAAACCTGAAGCATACACTCCTCAGTCCATTTCCATCGGCCCCTATCATCATTGGAGATCTGAGCTCTATGACATGGAGTGCTACAAACTTCAACCTGCTCACAGATTTCAAAAAGAATCAACGGACTCAAGTTTGAGTGAGCGGTTGTGGAGTTTAGGAAGCATGAATGGTGAATCCGAAGCAGCTACCACAAGTTCCTCGACTACAAGGAAGAAACCTTGGCGTGGCTCATGGTTCTCGACGCAGTCTTCCTTCTCAAGTGTCTAAAGTTTTATGTGAGACACGTCGACAAAAACTCTGACACAAACATCAAGTAGCTTGAATGAGTCCTAGATCCAAGTGGCACCAGTGCTGCCCACAATTCCATTGTCAAAGATCTGATGATGCTTGAAAATCAATTATCGCTCTTTTTGTTGCAAAAGCTTTTGGAATTACAATTGGGTTTTATATGTGGAGTAAATGAGACTCGAAGAACCATGTACGAAGTGAATGACGAATGGTTTCCACGCATTGAATTATGATAAGAGGGAATGACGAAAAGGGAGCGAGGAGATTGGTTGGGCTAAATAGTGTTTTCCCAGCCAATTCCATAGAGAAAACACTTTTCAGCATAAAAATGACACAAATATAAGTTTTAAAATGTTAAACTGTTTTTATTGCATAAGCATATTACTATGTGATCTCATGAGTGAAATTATTGGTTTTCTTATCAATGAAATTAGATAATATTATTAAAAATACAATTTAATTATTCCCTTGTGGGGTGGATAGACAAGTGACAAATGGATTCCGAGGAGCTTACCCCTCACCCCATCTACTCTACATGAAATTAAAGAGGGGAGTGATGAGGCTTGCCACCCTTGTGCGACTACAATTCTATCAAACACATGGAGTACCATATTCTGGAGGGTTCTCTTGTAGCTTCTATATAGTGGAGAGGGCTTATAATACCCATAAATGAGAGTATTATATGTTACAATATGAAACTAAAAGATCTCTTCCAGTTTACCTTCTCTACATAAAGCATGAATTATTATATTGAAATTAAAAGCATTGGGAGGTTTTTGTCTCTTACCCATTTCAATATAGATTTCCCAGCACAGAATGATGCAATTGGACTTCAATAAACCATTCAAAATGCTATTGCAGGAAGCGATGTCAGGAATAGAATCAATAAATTCCATTAGCCTAAATATTTGAGCAACGTCTTGCGTGCTCCCACGCTAGACATAAGCCTTAATGAGCATATCAAACACCACTAGATTTCAATTGCACCAGTTTGAGGTCTCTAGAATCCCATAAAATACCTCATTGTAGGACTCATGAATTGATATTGAGTGGTGAATTAGGGTTATTGCATCTAAAACATTCTGGAAAAGCTCAGAATATTGACCATGACGCACCAGCTCTGTAAACTGTGCCTTACTCTATTTTTCCGTTCTGCCCAGTTGAAGAATTGGAAGGCCATTGCTAGTTCTAATTGTGTCCTCAACAGAACTTGTGTGATCATCAATGGGGGTAATGTGGAAGGCACTGAATCCTGTTGTAAGAGATCCCATCTGCCTCACCTGATATCTTCACAGATTTTATTAACGAAGTTACCGTTGTGGTGGGAAAAATGTCTTCTACCTAGAGGCCTCAGAGTCTAGCAGGCTATAAGGAAATTTTGTACAAGGAACGCTTTTGCTAGTCTAAGTGATGAATTGTGCAGGGACCCAAAAGCGGTAGAAAATAATGTGGGTATGGATTTCGGGGGCTCATATAACATGTCTTTGCATAACTACAAATGGGTATCACTGGTGTAATGTATCTCAAGAATGTTATATGTTGGTGGTAGGAAAGAATTCGATAAGGTGTAAAAATTGTGGAGGTCCTGGGGTTTTTTGAAAGAGTCCATGCATCGTCTCGGTCACTGCATTCTATGCCCTTCAAAAGCAGTGCATTTTGATGGAAAATTTTATGTCGTGAGATGGTTTCAGGCAAGACGTCAAGCAGCTTGGATGAGTCCTAGATCCGGGTGGCACTAGTGCTGCCCACAATTCCATTGTCCGAGATCTGATCATGCTTTAAAATCAATTGTCTGCTCTTTCTATTGCAAAAGATTTTAAAATCAATTGCCGCTCTTTCTGTTGCAAAAGATTTTGCAATTGTAGTTGGGTTTATATGGGTTTTATATGTGGTTTCCAAGTGTTAATTATGATAAAAGGGAACAACTAAAAGTGAGCGAGAAGATTTGTTGGGTTGAACATCCAATTCTATAGCAAAAATTAAATACGATAATAATATTTATAATTTTTTTTATACATAGTATTAATTTAAAATTTTAATAAAAATAAACACAATATTAGTTGTATATAAACTATTTAATATGTAAAATTTAAGTTTTAATCAATGTAATTTGTGGTTCTATGCAATGATATTTATGTGTGTCAAAGAGTATAATTTTTTTTATGTGGCCACCATTTTTCATGTATTGAAATAAATTAAAAGACTCAACATTAAAATCATGTCAAGGTTTCTTCTTGTTTCAACATAGACATAGAAATGTATGATAACATACCCTCTCCTAAAACTTTGACAATTATTATTTTTTTGAACTAAGCTTCCTCCTATTACAATGAGGCCAATTGCCCACATTTAACATTATGAAATGTTATGAACAATGGAGAAATTTCTATTGGGGCCTTTATCTTTACTAATATTACCACATTTTGCACACTGGGAATAATTCTCAAGGCCTTTACCAATGGATGTGAAAAGGGCCTTAGACTATGAATATGGGCATCATTACTATTCTTTGCATAATAAAAATTAGTATGGGGTAAGGAGAAAAAGGTCTCTACTTCTAAAATGAAGCTTCTCATGCTCAAGGGCCATGAATTTGACATTGAACAACCACATAGATCATCTCTAAATAATTTTAGGGATAATATGGGATATCAATTCTATTAGGATTTTTTTCACACCATGTATAGGAGTCAAGGAATGTACCATGGGTAGGGCAGGTAATCAAGGGCATTAGGCCTTACAAGAAGCTTTTTGGTCTCAAGGGTTGTGAGCTAGACTTAAAAACCACATAGATCTTCTTTAATGAATCTTTGGTCTTAAGTCAATATATGGGCACCATAAGAGGTATTTATCACCACATATGGGAGTTAGTGTCTATGTTATTATTAGGAGAGGAAAGCAAGGGCCTTAGTCCCTAAATTAATCTTTCTCATGCTCAACTTCCATGAACAAGACCTCTAGCTAGGAATATGGGCATTTAGTATGTTTTACATAATAAGAATGGGTCTCATGGCCTTTACTATGGCCAAGGAAGGAAATTTTATAAAAGGGACTTAAGTCCTAAATAATTAGTGGTCATTAAAAAGGCTTCAAACCACCACATTAATTATATTCTCTAAGGGATATTCTTTGGCCTCTATGAGGGATGTGTCTTCCATTAAAAGGTTTTGCACATCATGATTGGGTCTTGGAGCCTCATCATTGGACCTTAATGAAATTAGGGAGTTTTTAAATCACATACGATGCTTACAAGTGTAGAGTTGGTCAAAATAAGAACATAAGGGGCTTAGGCCTTATTTGAATCTTTGATGATTAAGCTTTGTGAAGTAGTTCTCAAAGAACCACACACGACCTCTATAGGGGATCTTAGGCCTCTATGGGGGATCTTTAGTGTCATTGGTATGTTTTACATAGTAAGAATTATGGGTCTTAGGCTTGTACCATGGCAAAGGAATGAAAACAATGGCCTCAGGCCCAAAATGAAACTTCTTTAGCTTACACTGCATGAAAAAGACCATAAAGAATAATATAAATCATCTTTGAGGGAATTTAGGCCTCCATTTAGGATAAGGGCTCCATTATGAGGTTTTCCACATAATATATGGGAATTAGGGCTTATATCTTGACCAAGGAATGAAAAAGGTCCGTAGGCCTAAAACAATTATTTCTCATGTTTAATGTCCATGAAAAAATAGTATAATGGGAATATGTGCACAATTAGTATGATTTGCATAATAAGAATGGGGTTTATGGCCTTCATGATGGATAGGGAAGGAAAATAAGATCCTTAGTCCCTAAACAAAATTTCTCTAGTAGTTCAATGGACATGAATAAGGCCTCAAACCACCACACATATCTTATCTAAGATATATCTAGCTTTCAAGTGTGACGTTGGTGTTATTTGAAGGTTTTGTGTGCCATAGTTGGGTCTTGGGGCCTCTAAGTTTGGCTTCAATATCATTAGGATTTTTTTTTGCACCTTGTATGGCACTTGGGGTCTTAACCATGGTAAAAGAAGAATCATAAGGTACTTGGGTGATATTTGAATCTTCCCATGATTAATCTTCTTGAACACATATTTAAGAATTATATCTCTCTTTCTTGTCCCTCCTTCCAAAGAGAGTGTAAAACTATTATATATTTGTTGGGTAGCGGAGGCCCCGCGTAATGGTTTTGGGGCCTAAAGCCCATAATTTAAGGTAATGATATTGTAAAAGCTCCGCGAAGTGCGCGGAGCACAAACTGTAATAGGTCGAGTCAAAGGGTTGTCCGCCCAAAAATAATGTAGAATAATAGAAAGTGAGTCGGCCTGCCCATGGTCCGCAGACCATGGGAATGTATAAATAGAGCAAGGCTCTAAGGGTAGAAGGTAGCTTTTTGTGGAAGATCTAAGGTATTATGGGTTTGTAATTGCAATATTCGCTCTGAGTCTGTAAATCTGAGTCATGGGTGTTAGATAGATAGAGGCTCTACAGCTGTGCATCACAAAGTTGGCGGAAAGAACGTGCTAGGAATAGAAAATGCCGATGTAGGGGGAGGCACCTAAAACAGTAGCAGAGACCATCACTTTGCCCATCAAAGAGATTGTGGAGGCTCAGAAACTGTCCATGGAGTAGGACATTCAGAAGGAAGTGGAGACATAGGAATGCACAAACCCGACCACAGCATCGACTCAACTTAGGAGGCCACGCGTCCAGGAGTAGCCACATGCACGCAAAAAGACTAAGACGGTAAAAGCCTTCGAGAAAGATGTTCTTGCCAGTAGCGAACCAGTGTGTGATGGCACTAAGGGTGCTTTGGAGGAGCTGAGGACAAAGCAGAAAAGTGTGTTGGGGGTGTAGAAATTTTGAATAATATAACACTTATTCACAGAGATTATCCTGATTATACACTATTTTCAGAATGCATTCATAATACATAACCTCCTCTACGTTGATCATCAATTTTGTGGAATTAAAAACAATGAAACATCAATCGCATGCGCACATTAACACAGTATGTACTGGGGAAAGCATACAGCTGAAAACCCCCAACTATCTGTATATTATAATGATAGAGAACATGTAACAATACATAGTACAATACTCCTCACAAGTACTCAGTACTATCTCCACCTGCTACACACAAACTAGCTCAGATCTGAATCAAGTCACAGGTTCAAATCTCCTTCGTTGTCTGCCTGCCTCTACTGCGCAATCCAATGTGAGAATAGATCTGATCCAAGCTTGTTTTCCCTTGACTTGTACCACGCAATCCTCATTGGAAATCTCCATCATTGATTGTGCAAATCTCATGCATAGCTATAGTCACAATTGATAGTAGTCTCCACCTCTAACACCTGTCTCCACTGAACTGTCCATGCACTGAGTTAACTGATGTATTATTTAGTTGCTTTATGAGTTAATAATTAGTGAATTAATTAATAATTAATTCACATCACTCATCACTAGTGTATTCTGCAGTTAGACTAAATACAACTAGTTCAACTAAGTCAAACTGAACACAACTCCATCAACTCCTCAATCACCTCCACCAAACTCAATCACTTGAGTTCTAACCGAAGTCCATCATGCAATAGCTCAACTAACCCATAGGAAACGAGTATTTCCTTCTGGCAGTTGCATGTGCCACATCCGTAGCTCAAACTGAAGTGCTCCAAGAGGATAAGATAATGTTAATAGTCCAAATATTATTAAGAGATAATAATATTCGACTGTTCTATTTTTAGCCTGGCAATCTAAAAATAGACTCCGCCCATATGTCTAAAAATAGAAGTCCATCTATTTTTACCAACATGACCAATAATCCACAAATAGCATCCTGCAACTCATAGACCATGATCCATATGTCTAAAAATAGACTTTGCACCAAAAATAGCCTGTGGGCCCACTTAGTGAAGGCGACTTCTTTTCACTAAGCTCCATCATCTTGTTGCATTTTCAACAGGGGGAACTCAGGGCACGGTTGTAGGCGTTACAGATGCGACCCCTAGGAGGGATGATTCCAACCCTCGCGGAAGGTACACTCGCAGCGGAGCAGATGGTGTGCACCACCACAATGAACACCTTAGTATTACCAACAGGCGTTGTCCTACCAGAGGTCGAAGGCGACATGAGGGGTTGGGGGTTGAACTTGGCTGCCCTTCCTAGAGAAACCCTATACCAACTGCAGGATTGGGTAATCGCTGAGCTCCGCGCCATCCAAGTATTAATGGAGGAAAAGGGAAATCTGGAGCAGATCAGTCGACAACGCGACGACTTGATTACACACAACCAAGGATTGGAACAGGCCATGGAGGAGGCCTATAGTAGTGTACCAGAACTGGATGTGCCAGCGGAACTCCCCTCAACCGACAAGATTCATCACATGGCGGAAACATTCCGGAAGGCTCAAGTGGAGGCCGCGAAATCTCAGTGGGAGTTTAACTTGCAGATCGCAGAGCTAAGGATGAAGGCACAGCCTACTACACCCCCAGAAGTTAGAGAGCAGCACCACTATGAAATTCAAGAAGGATTACAAGTGACAGAGTGTGTTGTACAAGACTACACAGGATTGTTGGATCAGTCCCTTCTTACGCTCACATCACTACAAGAAGACCCAACACTACAGCAAGTAGAGACAGAAGCACGGGAGTTGCAGAAGGCTTATGACAATGTCGGGGGACTGCACAAACAATCGCCATCACTCAGCGTTTGGCCAAGATGAGGGAGGCCCAAGCTCTGAAGGAGCAGGTGGACGCCGCACGACAATGAGAAGCTGGGCTCAAAGCGCGCATCCAGCCTTGGCTTGAGGAAGCATTCACGGTTACCACTACGATCGAGGGGAAGCTGACCCAGTTGCAGGACACATATGTGCTAAGGCAGGAAGGTGCCTCCGACAATGCATCAGAACACCGGGCACAATTGATACAACAGACAGTGGAAGAATGTGTGGCAGATGTCAGTACAACGCAAAGGTTGCTAGAGGAACTACGAGCAAAGATCAATGCACCAACCGAGTGACTCAGGACGAGTCACGATGATTGTGTTGGGGGCCTGTTGGGTAGCGGAGGCCCCGCGTAATGGTTTTGGGGCTTAAAGCCCATAATTTAGGGTAATGATATTGTAAAAGCTCTGCGAAGTTCATGGAGTGTGAACTATAATAGGTCAAGTCAAAGGGTTATCTACCCGAAAATAATGTAAAATAATAGAAAGTGAGTCGGCCTGCCCATGGTCCACAGACCATGGGAATGTATAAATAGAGCAAGGCTCTAAGGGTAGAAGGTAGCTTTTTGGGGAAGATCTAAGGTATTATGGGTTTGTAATTGCAATATTCGCTCTAAGTCTGTAAGTCAGAGTTGTGGGTGTTAGATAGATAGAGGCTCTGTAGCTGTGTGCGCAGAGACCTGGTAGAGTCCACAGCTGTGTGCGTAGACCCCTGCAGCTGAGTGTGCAGGGTGGAATTGGAATGCACTAGATCAAAGCTAATAAAAGATAAGTTGTTCTGGAATTATTGTGTGTTTTATCGTAGATCTATATGTTTATGCTTATTTTCTGAGTTTATGAAAATCTGTAAGATTTATGGGTGCGCGCACTGGTGATAACTGTTAAATGCTTGATTAAAGGTCTTAAGAATTAGATCATATCTATAATAAACACATTAATAATAAGAATCTAAGAAGCACCCCATCGCAGATCTATGTGAAGGACAGACAACTACGCAGAGCAGTGCGAGTGCATAGGTCAGTTCGCGAACCTTCCAAGTCCTCATCAAGACATCCCTAGGGTGCAGAAACCTGGTTCCAGCACTACCCCATACTACCTCAGGTGAGACTTCAGTCCGCGCTTCGCGGACTATTGCCGAAAGGGATGGTAGTGCGGGATTTGTTTAGCTAAAACACTTCTGAACCTGGGTTAGGCCCTAATAATCCAACAATATTGTAAACTTATACTCTATATTGTATAAAATTGTTATAATTTTAGCATTATAGATGGATTCATGGACCCCTTTAAGGGGGTCATTGAATCCATCTACCTAAATTTTTTTAACCTTGTAGACAGATTTAGAGACCCTCTTAAAGGGGTCTCTAAATTTTAACACTATAGATGGACTCAGAGACCCCTTTGTCTCTAAATTTAACACTACAGATTGATTCAAAGAAGGGGATATATGAATCCACTTGTAGTGTTAAAATTTAGAGACAAAAGGGTATTCAAAATTTTAACACTGTATATGGATTCAAAGGCCCATTTGTCTCTAAATTTAACATTGCATATGGATTCAGAGACCCTTGCAATCAAACGTAGCACTTCAGTATCAAAATTGCAATTTTCCATTTTCGGAGTGACATAATTAAAAATTACTAATATAAATGAGTAATTCATATACTTGGTGTACTTGTTATTTGGTCATATTTTTATTCTTGGACTATAGTAGTCATTTACGTTAATCATTATTAATTTTATCACTTATTATCTAGTCATATATTTGAGTCCTTGACTAAATTAGTCATTTAAGTTAGTCGTTTTTACTTTGGTCACTTATTACCTAGTCGTATATTTTATCCCTAAACTAAATTAGTCATTTAAATTAGTCATTTTTAGTTCGGTCACTTAAAATTGCTCAGATTTAGTAGTAATTCACTTGAAATAATTACGGTGACTAACTTATTTAGTCACTTGGTCACTAATTTCATCATTTTCTACTAGTGCAATAATGTCAAAGGTGCAGTTTCTATTAAACAATGAGCATCACAAATGAATGCCAGATAAAAATAACCTCTTTAGTTGGCATGTGGTGTGAAAAAATCTAGGCATACAACAAGGCACACCACAAAGTAAGTTAATATACTTCATAAATTAAATGCTTATGTTTTTTTGGTCTATAAAATTTACATGAATCCGTAGAAATTTGAAGTATAATGACAATTTTACGATCGTCTTTCCTTAATGATCATTCCAACATTTGATATGTGTAATCATCCCCATTGCACTAACCTTTTGGTTTAAATTGGATGGCTTCTCCAATATCCTAGTCACGTATAACACCACTTAATATTATCTTCCTTATAAAAATATGGTTGAGTTTTCTCCCAATTCCTTTCTAAGGTGAGTTGTTGTCAAATATAATCTGAAGAACACCAATGTGTGTAAAGTGTTATATTTTCTAGGTTCTAGTCTTGAGAGAATCCCTAAATGACATAATAGTCTAGTTGATTAACAAGTTTGGAGGTTTGCGTGTAGAGGCTTTCAATTGTTCCGCACCTCCACATAGCACTTTGCACAACCTTTGGAGGTTCACATGTGAAGGCTTTCAATTGTTCTGAACCTCCACATAGAACTTCCACACAACCTTGGCCTAAGATAGATTTATACTATAAAATACTTGCATAACGGATTTGGAGGTTTACATGTGGAGGCTTTCAATTTTTCTGCACCTCCACACAACACTTTGGAAAAACTTTGTTGTAAGATAGAGTTATACTTTAATTTTTTTGCATAATATCAAGCAATGGAGTTCACTCAAATGATAAAATTATAAGGATTAGAATATCAATAGAATATCTAGTTTTGGATCAACCCATTAAGACTTGTTGGGAACAAGTTTCAATGTCTATCAAATTTTGATGTGATTTGTTCACTAATCCACAATGTTCATAGCCACAACATTTTAATTTATCCTCCTTCTATTGTTGGTACTATAGTGACCTTTGAGTTTTTCCTTTCAGTAGACTCCATTTCCCTAGGTTTATTAGAAACCATGAATAAATCTCCATATTTGATATCAACCTACGAAATTAAAGGAGCCTTATCCCTTTGAGTTTTTCCACTACCTCACTGACGTGTGACCTAGAGGATGGTTCTGCTTGAACACATTTTAGTGAAGTTATGGTGGTCTTACAGGTGTGTAAAGGTGGGATATGACTAGCCACGGAACAATCCATATGACCTTGTGCTTCTCCTGCAGGACCCTAGAATTGATCCCTAGATCGCCTTCTTAGGGGCGCTTAGCACCACGGTCATGTGAGAGTTCTAATCCCGAGTGTTGGGTGTGGAGCCTGATTATCTTCTTTATTTAGAGGTATTTTTTTTAGTCGCGCGTATACCCCAAGATGACTGTACACCCCTCCATGCAGTGGGGTGCGGGGGGGACTTGTCCCCACCGCGGGGGTCTAGGGGCAACGTCCTTGAAGCTAAAAAATAGATGTAAAATTTCCTTGTAAAATGTTGTAATTTCGTTGTCAATCTGCGTTGTTCATTAGGTAGATGATTTGACAGTAGAATTTATTTTTAATTTATGATTTTTCCCATAGAAGACAACCCCTCGCTATATATGAGGGAATTGTATTGCAGCTGTGTATATGTGTATTATGAGTGAGAAAGAGACAAGAGATTGTGTGAGAGTGAAGATGAAATTACAATGGATATGTTGTAGGTTGTATCTCTTCATTTTCCTCGACAATATAAAAGGAAGTATTGCTTGTTTCTCCATGGATGTAGCGCAAATTGGGTGAACCACAGATATCTATGTCTCTCTTGTTTTATGCATTTTCTGTGTTTGTGTTTCTACAATATTTTATGTGTTCCATTGCTTTGTAATATATAATTTTCTAACATTGGGGGCCTTGATGAATTATCCTTTTACACCATTATTAGCTAGTACCACAGGGAATTCACATTTTTTAGCAACAATGTGGTTCTCTTTCTGACAATTCCATAGACAAGCTCAAGTATGCTTTATTTTTATTTGTTTATTTATTTATTACACATTTATTTGAATAATTCAGCCCTAAATGATTGATTTTTTGGAAAAATTATGATCCAACGTTGTTGCCGATAAAAGAACTCTAGAATTGATAAGACTTGGTGTAAACCTCCATCGATGATGAAAACCTCATGTATGATGCCCAATACGGATATATTGAGTTTGATTTATTCTTCTTCCAATTTTGAATTTTAATCGGGGGATATTTTTTCATTTACCCTCATTGTTGAAGGTAATATCTCTGCTGTAATTTTATTTTTGAATGTGTGTGTCCAGAATTCAAAGACAAAGTGAAGCCGATAATGGGGGAATATCACATGGTGCAAGACTGGCTAGTTTTGATCTCACATTATTCAGCAGGAGAATAAAAATTCATGATCCAAACATTATAGCCATGCTCATGTGAGATTTAAGCTCCTTGATCATGGATTTGGTCCAAGCACATCCACGGGATGACGCGCAAGATCGTGGTTTGAAACTACTACATGATGCTAACTACTTCCCCATTGCAATCCACTTCATTCTTTAGGTTTTCAACCAAGCATTCTATGTTCCATTCCCCCATTGTGTGGAGGTAGAGATGTGTGAATTCACTATGTGGAGCTTTCCTTTGGATAGTAAAACCTCCACACACTTTTTAATTTCTTAAATAAAAAAAGGTGGGCCACATAAAGCATATGTTACAAGAAAAAATATTTTCATTTGGCATCTACCTCATGGGTTACATCAAAAGTGTTAACAATCAACGCCCAAATGGTTAAACCAAAAATAACAATGCAAATAGCTTTACGGATAGAAACCATAAAAAAGGTTGGGTGATATAAAGAATCCGCTACTAGCAAAAATCTTGGCATCTAATATCTACTGCACAGGTTACATCAAAAGTGTTAACAGTGAAGTCTCAAATGGTTAAACAAAAAATAACAAGTCTTGAATATTTTTACCACTAGAAACTAAGAGAAAAACAAACATAGAAGGTGGGTAGCTCGGTTTATGCATCGAAAAAAAATGCGGAGGAAGTTATGTGGAGGTGGTTGTATGTGGGAAGTTCTGTGGATCAAGCATATGTAGAGGCGAAAATGAGGACCCCCCTCAATTAGCAGTAGAGGTGGGGACTATGTTGCATTGCAGCTATTCCCCTTGTTAAAATATGATTGGGCAACATTATGTATCTGCTTAGAAATCTATTAGTTAAAATAGGCTCGAAAATATCCCTATATTTATTAAGAAAAATATTTTGTATGGAATTTTCATCATTATATTCTTTGATATGCTTGGTTTTCTCCAAGGGGCCACATTTTGGCTTACACTATCTATGCTCTCCTATATACTAAAAAATTGGAAAACTTCGGGCTTTAGAATTGAGTGTCGAGAAATCCTGATTTTATGTGAAACATGATGGCATATTCCCTGTATGAACATGAAACTAAACAACCCGAGACTATATTGTTTCATATACTTTTAACATATATCGTTGTAGGAAGGTAAAGATGTAAAGATAAGTTCCTTTTGAAAATTCATTTGACAATTGTCATTTTGTCATTTGGCAATGATATAATCCCACGGATATGTATTAATTAACCCTACCAACTACATTTGACATCAACATTCATAATGTGACCTGAAATAGAAGTGGTTTCAGGCCTTTTCAAGGGTGGTTTCACAAACACCTGAATTATCTTAAGAGCAGCCATGAGGATGCATGTCCTCAAGGCAATTTTCACTTTTTAGACACTTTTATCCCATTAATATAATTACACCAACAACCTAAGGAAAATATTGACCACTGATCGAGGTTCGATTTGTACCATTTTATCATATAACAAATGAGCATGTTTCCAATTTTGGGTGGGCCCATTATCTAAATTATTATTTAAATTTTGAGCACTTATTACCCTGAAATAATTTATAACTATTGACCACGAGGGAACAAATCCAATTTGATCATATAGCCACCTTTATTTTTCACTATTCATTCTTATGATTAGTGAATAGGATTAAGCCTATGATTTTTATCCAAGATTTGTAGAGGTTTAAAATAAGCTCCATATTCAATTTAAATACTTTAAGGTTATAACAATTTTAATCCTCTGTAATTCAAGCTAATTATGATTTTTAACTAGGATAAAGCTTCCTTTTGGAGCATTAAGAACTATAGATTGGTTTCTTTACATTTAGATGTGGAGTTGTTTTTAAATCACAACATGTGAAAACATGTACTTGCACCAAACTAATGTTCAAAATAAAAATTAGATTTGTAAATAAATTAAGCAAGGAATCTCATTAAAAATCATAATAACAACAACAACAACAATACGAAGAAATTATAATAATAAATAAATAACAACAACAATACGAAGAAAAAAATATAATAATAAATAAATAAAATAAAAGTTGGCATGGACACATGGATGGTGTACACGAAGATCCCTTTCCAACCCCTTGTATTTTTAGAATATTTGGTTCTATTTTATGACAAAGAAGGGGGGAGAAGAGGAAATCGTTCATTCACTCATTCTTGAGGAAGGAATTGTTGGAGGAAGAAGATCATTGGCAGTAGTAATTTGGTTGAGGGATCACGTGTGACAGTTGTAAAAGCAATTAGTTGCTACTCGTCTAAGGTTGGGTGAAGAGTCATCCCCAAAACCTTGTTGCAGATAGTGGTCCTAGATCAGTGAAATTCAAGTAATGTCACAACGTCGTAAACATCAGTAAGGAATCTTCACTCCTTAGGTACATGACATGGTTTAAAATTTTATTGGATATGTTAATATCTTGGTTGTTGTATTTTTTCATATGCTTAATTTGTAGGATGTTACACATGACACCATATCCTAACCCCAATGGGCCTAATATCAGACTTGCACATTAAAAATCAGGACGGGGAGTAGTATAAAACTTACACATTAAAAATCATGAGATTTATGAATGAATTATTAATGATTATACTTGGGAGGAAAATCATTATAACTGACTCCTTATAACTTACTATTTTCAAAATTACACCACAATGTATGAGAGCAAGGAAAACTCATAGAGGAATTTTCAGAGAATGCATTGAAGGGTAAAAATTCAAAGGTGCATAAAGGATAATTCTTTGATCATACAAGATTTAAGATACATGAGATGATAAATATAGATAATTCTGTTGATTCGAATAACACATAATTAAAATTTGATCCTACTCCCATTTGTGTCACTTTCAACACACCTAAGGTGAAAATTTGCAAATAGAATGGCAAAAAGGAAATTAGCTCATCTGCAACTATGTGGTGCTTCCATACTACCATCAAGGATAAGCTTGATCCTATCATGGAAGACATTGTGAAAATCAAGAAAGTCTGCCACGTGATGGGGTTCCCTAGATGTCACATTGGTCAAGGTTATTTTGATAATCAAGTGAGTTCTACAATTTTAGAAAATGTAATAATTATTAGTGATGATTGATCATAACTATAAACCTTCCCATACATTAATGAACTTTGGAATTGTAATTTCAAAATATGTGATATATGTTATGTATATAAATACATAAAAACATAAGTACACCTTATGTACACCAATGTGACATGGAGAAAAACTCCAAGATAGATAAGATAGATAATTTACACATTGATTCATTAAAAAATAAGAGAACCTCTTCCAAATACTCAAATACATTGATACATCTCAATTCACTTGTTGGAAATAATGACTACATGATCTCTATATATATATATATATGTATTTTGGAGATTTCACGCGTGGTCCTTTCATCACTAGGATGACCCTAATACATATAGAATTACACATTTCATGTATATTTAACCCATATATATGTCCCCCTTTGGGTCAAACGATATACATTTTAACCTAATATATGCCCCATTGGAGTGATAACATAGTAAGCTCCTTCAGAAATATTTTTCTTCAAAGCTTTATTATTAAGGACATTACATGTGATGAAACCAAATAATATGATTTCCTTATATTCCTAAATTATTCTTTCCATTGATAATTATCCATCCATCCAAACTCAATTCTTTCTACTAATAATCCTTGATGGTTGGTTGTTGCATAATTTTCTTTCCCTAGACTCCATGTAGTGTTGTTGTGACTTCTCCAATTTTGATAGTTGTTGGTATTAGATAATATATTATTGAATAATGATTTGGTTCTATCTTCCATTATTATTGATGATTATTCCATCTTCTTCCTTGATAATGTTGATATCTATCTTCTTATATTCCTTAATAATGGTGATATCGAAATTGTTTTCTTCCGTGAAATATTTCCTGCTAATTAGGATGTCGATATGTTTTCATATTTGATGGTTTTGTTTCATTTTTCCTAACCATATCATATAACTTATTTCCAAATGTAGTTTCATTCTCTATTCTCTTTGAATGGTATTTTATTACTCTAGCCTTAGATATAATACAATCATATTTGACATGGACATCCTCTAGATGGAATTCGACTTATTCAAGTATCTTTTGGTGACCTTCTTGAATCCTATCTTCTTTTTCCTTTTGAAGATGCAACATGACCCATTGTATCAAATTATGGCATCCTTTTTGAATTCTGGAATTCATTTTTTATTTATCTCATCTATGTCTAGAGATTCTTCAATCTTCTTGCAAATTTCCTCTTCAAGTCTTTTGGTAGTCTCTTCATCTAAGATCCTTTTTTCTTATTGAACTTGACAATTATTCTTTTAACCTCTTGATGCCATCCAATATTTTTATATTGTGGTTTCATAATTTACATATTTCTTCATCTTTTGTTTTCAATTCTTCCCTTGAATCAACCCTTTTCCAACCCTCCTTGCTACTCTTTTCCCATTTTAATTGGTCAGTCACTTTAGTGAGTGATTCACTACAATTTTGTATCTTAGATAGCTCGTCACCCTTGTTATTAATCTATTATTTAGTTTCTTTTAATTCATCTTGAAACTTTATGTATCACTTCCATTTGAGTTCTTGGCCCATTTTTCTAAGAACAATTCTTCCAATTCCTCCCATGCGATGTTTAATCTAGTATCTTCATCAAGGATTTTCCACAATTTGGAACATTTCTTTCCAAAGTGAAGTTACCAAATATAGACATGAAAATAATTTATTTTTCTTTGTCAACCATTCCATGGGATTGAATTCAACTTTATCTTCATCTCCACCAAATTTAGGTATTGCATTGCTTCTTAAATAAGGTCCAACAAAAACCCTAAACTTACAACTTCAATATATTAACAATATTGATTTCAAATATTACGATCCTTTTCCAAATATATACTTCTATGTTTTCTCTTTCCAATTTATTTTGATCGACCTTAACTAAACATCCCAATAAAAAGTTATGATAGTTTTAACATACCTTTTAAAACCATGTTCTATAGTCTCTCCTTCTAGCCAACCTTTCTTCTAGTGTATATTTGCAATGTCAATCCTTTTGAGTCTAAAGTTTTTTCCTATATTACTTTGATGTGTATTCCTTATAGTTCCATATGTATGTTCAAAATTTGATGTGTCAAGTGAAAGTTATGATAAATTTCCCAAAACTTTCTTACTTTTATCCCGTTCCCAAGAGAAAAATTGTACAATGTTCCACGTGTCCGAATTTTTTAATATGGTTTTGATATTTTTACCTAATTTACCCTAGTATATCTCCTCAATCCCCTACAAATTTTATAGTTTGAAACTCTTCTAAGAAAAATTTACAATTATCCTTCCAATATGCCCGATTTAAAAGCTAGTTTTACAACTAATCCTAACTTCCTGTTAATTTTTAGGGCTAGATTGTTCTCTACTTTAGATAATTGCAATTTTAATATTTTTCAACATTTTCACATTATGTTCACCTCATAACATCATATCATAAATAAAAATTATGTAAAGAGAACAATAACATCAATAATGCAATAGAACAATAAGGAACAATAGAAAAAAATCATACACAATAGAGATATCAAGATTTTGGTCGAAGACCAGGGAAAAACCTCCCAAGGGGGAAACACCATAGTAAATTCTTCTTCTTCTATCAAATATTCATTAAATTTTCAACTAAGATACAATGTACAATAATAATGATACATGTGTATTTTATAATCAATCACATTAGTCCTCAAAGGGGAAATACAACAACATACATATATAATAGAGATGAAAGCACAAGCTTCCATATCACACTACCATAATAGAACAATGTACATCATTTTCATTTTCATGGAGGTTCTTCCATCATTGGAATATCATCATCATAGGTACAAGCCATACATCATAATGTCACTACCATACATCAAAGGTCATTGTCATTTCAAGGTCACTGTCATAAAGGTATTGCCACATAATACTACCATAGAGCATACTGGCATAAATCACTGATGATATACATCATTGTCAAAAAGTAAAACCACACATCTTTATCATAGAAGCATTGTCACACAACTTAGTCATCATCTCCATTAGAAAAATTATTGTTGTCATCAAGAGTTACAATGTTTACATATTTTTATCATTTTCATCAAGAATACTCAAGTTCACACTACCATATATATTTATCACATACCTTCTCTCATGAGGATTTCCATAAGCATAAGTATCGTTGTCAACATATATAATTTTCAAATATATATTGTCAAATATGCATATGTAACTTTCATGGAAATCAATGTCATTATCACTATTATGGGTGCAATTATCATAGCCATATAACATTATCAAAATAGAAAATAATATTTCCAAGTATCCATTAATTATTGTCAAGAGAGCTATTGTTACAACCATAGTCTGCAAACAATATAAGAACAAAATGTGAGTCACAGTGATGCATACGATCCACATAGAATATATGTGAACCTAATAAATAAACATATGAACCATAGAGATATATATTGAGCCTCTGATATATACAAACCACATAAATATATATGTGAGCCTCAGATTTGAACATACAAACTACATAGATATATTTTGAGCCTCAGAGTTAAACACACGTACCAAAGAGATGAGTATGTGAGCTATTTTTATCCATAGAAAAGTAGAGTGAAAGTCACATCAATGTATGTGAGCCTTATAAATGCATATGAGCCACTGTAATATAAGTGATCCATAGAAATAAATATGTTCCATGGAGAAGAATGTGAGCTACAAAGATTCACTGTGATCCATAGAAATAAATATGTTCCATGGAGAAGAATGTGAGCTACAGAGATTCAATGTGATCCATAGAAATAAATATGTTCCATGGAGAAGAATGTGAGCTACAGAGATTCACTGTCATCCATAGAGAAATATATACAAGCCACAATGAGCCACTGTAATGTATGCAAGCTACCGAGTGAGCCAATGTAATGTATGTGAACCACAGAGAATATTCGAGCCATAAAGACCTCAAATTTTCACCCTCCTTCAAGGTATGTAACCTCAATATTCTACATTGAAATTAGAATCATATGTGAGAGATCTGGATTGCACAATGGGGAGAAATTGATCTCATACTTATAGTCATTTATGTGAATTGAAAGGGTGTCTCCTTTTGAGGAGAAAACTTGAATTTTTGGATGGACGGCTTGAAATATTTGCAAGGAAAAACATAATTTCAAATTTGCTAAATAAATCTTGCCAAACACATTTGTCACATCATTAAATAACAAAGAAATAAGTTCCAAACCAATTAATAATAATTTCCTTTATCCAATTTGAATTCTTTCTTTGGGGCGCGATGGGCTTATTTTGGGTTACATGGGTCTTTCATGAGAAATGCATCCAATAAAAGCCCCAAATTTCAACACTCCTCTTATATAGGGAGGAATTTATGGTTGCACCATGAGTCTCATCAAGAGCGTAAATGTCTCATCACAGCTACATCACAAGTCAACCATCTCATCACATCTCATCTCAACTTGTCTCTCCTCTGTTCATCAGTTGAACAATGATGTCTTGATCTAAAGAAGAATAAGAATGGTCCACTTGGTCAAGTCCTAGACTTGACAGTAGACAATAAATACAACTTCTGATAAGTGGCAAGGATCATACATGCCTTACAATGGTAGGTGATAAATACAACTTGCCATAATGACAAGGATCAGATATGCCTGACAATAGAGGATAGATACAACTTTCCATAAGTGGAAAGGGTTAGACATATCTTATTTTATGTTCATTAGGGGAATTTTGAGGTCTAAAATGGGCCTCCTAAGGAAATTATCAAATAATAATGGAAATAATAAAATAATTTTAGATTACATTGTCAAATTTTAGAGGGAAAAAAGAAAAACTATTTTTCAACTCATATTTTCAACTTATCTCCCTATGGGTTTACTCAAATTTCGAGTGGAAACACTCGTTGGATGAAAATTTTGATTCCTCATCCAAGAAGTACCCATGTTTCATGCTTTCGATGGATCCTACTACATTAAAAATGAGAAATACATGAAAAACGTGATTGCAATCACATTTTTTCATGTATTTCTCATTTTTCATGTAGCAGGGTCCATCGAAAGTATGCAACGTGGATACTCCTCAGATGAGGAATTAAAATTTTCATCCAACGAGCACTCCCACTCGAAATTTGAGTAAAACCTCAAGGAGATAAGTTGAAAATAAGAGTTGAACAAGTAGTTTTATTATTTTATTAGTTTTTACTATATTTACTTTTTTACTCCAAAAATGGTGAATCATCCCCCATGGTTGACATCATCATCTTGAATCCTATTGGTTCTTATCAATTTATTTTGGTTGTACATTTTTCTTAGGAGGCCCATTTTAGACCTCAAAACTCCCCTAATGTCATATTCCCACATTGATCCTTAGGAATCAATTGGTAGAACAACTGCACCCACTAAATTGGGGGAGATACCATTTACCATGAGAGGTAAGGATTGCTATAGGGATTAATTCATGTGTGGTTGTGGTGGAAATACCCTCAAGGATCTTCCCAGGATCCTTGGCAGATAGATTACATTAGCTGCAGTGGCATAAAGAGACATGTACATACCCATATCAATGAAATGATAATCAAAGAAGTAAGGAAGATTTTTACCTTGGATCTTGATGCAATGTTACTAGAGAACCCAGTGTAGCAAAGTGGAAGACCTCTCAGCTAGCTTCTAGATCAATACGTACACATAGACAAGATGACAAGTAATACTACAACATATAACCTTGATAATCAAAACAATAATACATAAGGATATCTAACAACATGTATCTAAGCTACTCATAACCTATGGTATTGCATAAACATGTAAATGAATCATAACATAAACACCATGGAGTAGACAACACAACTGTAGGTCTATATTAATGATAGGAAAGAGTGATTACAACCATCAATTGAATCAAGCTTCCCTTACTCCTCCATCTCCTCTCTCTCTCTCCCTTCTTAACCTCTTGGTGAACCAATATGTCTCATACAAAGTTTCGACAGTAAGTAGGAAATCCTTCCAATTCTTTCGACCTCTTTCACAATGCCCCAAGCCTCAAATATATAGAATGAGAGGCTAATCCTTGCCAACTCTTTCATGAGTTCCCTTTGGAAAAATCTAGGATGTTTCCATGCTTTATTTCTCTTTCCCTTTTCATTAGACTCTGTTAGGAATAACAATATCCTCAAACAAGTCGAAGATGGATGTTTCCTGCTTTTCGGGCTGACATATGAGTAAATAGTGGGATATTATTCAGTCAACCCACTCCTTTGACCTCCGAAAACTCACCAAATCTGACTAACATTGCCCCTAAGGCAACACAGAGAGTTACCCTAGGGACTAACACCCCTAGTTCATGCCTGAAGAATGTTATAACTCTTCTTTCCAGTTCTTAGGGAGCATTACCCTAGCAAACAAGACTATAAACTTGGTCAGTCTTTCAGTCAAACTGTCTTTCTCCTCTGAGATGATAAAGAAGTGAGTTACCTGTATAATAGATGCCCCCTAAAGTGTGATATCAGAGACAAAGACGATGGCCGAAATAATTTAGAATTTCCATGTTGGAGAAAAGAGAGAGAGGATCAGAGATTCGAGGCTATGAGAAACCTGATACAACCACATATGTTAAAATCTAAAATCATGCCTTGAGGTGGGCATTCCCATAGTCAGTAGCTATGTCAGAGTTATTTCTCAACAAATAGATATGATGATTGTGTCCACCGATAAGCACAATGTGGAACTTGTGTCATAATAGGATCATCCTAACGAGTTGTCTCCAAAAAATAATATACGCAGCTTGGGAGAGGAAACAAGGCTGAGTGATGTAACCCTCTACCCAAGGTCTTGATTGCTGCTTCATCTTAACAACATATTTCAAACATGTACGAAATCATCTGATTACCAGTCAATAACCAAAACTGTTAACAGACGTGAGGATGGCCACCAATAATGATGATGGTCTCCAAGATGCACAGTACAATCTAAAGAGTGTGAATAATGATGTTGTCATCGAACACTCGTAGGATCATTCGACCAAGAGCCAATAATGAAATCCCGATCAAACACAAGATAACCTGCCACTAACATCTGCAAGTTCCAAGGAAATGATATGTTTATGGATTTGCTTCCTAGATAGAGCGTTGAAATCGATAGGAAGAGATCTGTCGAAAGGTAGGCAATAATGTGTTCTAAATCAATCGACACAAAATGTGACAAGAATGATTTTTTTTCGAAGATAGATTTTGAGAAATGGGTCAAATAAATGGAGGGCATGATGGAAGTATATGATTGATGGTTGATATAGGAAACAGAGGATAAAGGGATCCCTTGAACAATAGAAGGCATGACACAAAGGTTTAACTAGGCAGCTCTAGACTCATGAACACCAAAGAGTGTTAGGATACATGGATGCAAGAACATCGGAGTATATAGGCTAAACTCGTAGGATGGTAAGGTTCGTTTGAGAGGCCGATAAAGGAGGTTTTTCTGAAGGAGTGCCATGTTCAAGGGAATGATTGCTGCAAAAAAATCTTTCCAAATACAAACATAAAGCAATTGTGTTGTCAAATTTTCCCCATCTGATTAAATTTAATGAGTCCAGATGGGTAAAATCGGTGGTATTTTCATATTTAGAGAGTCTAAAAATATCGTAAAGAGAAACTCTAGGGGGCTCCCTTTGTCATAGTTGTTAACCGGGTGCGACAAAGGTTTAATAGTATACCTGACATAGTTCATTTTCCATAATTTAGTCTACTGAGTCTGGATAAAGTGATAAACCTATGCTCAATAGACGTTTGCCTCATTTTGTTACGAGTAAAATGGTACAGAGTAAACTTGATATTCTTCGTGAACTTTTAATGAGTCACACAAAGACAAAATCAATAGATCTTCATCAAATTTTAATGATTCAAATGAAGAAAACTCGAGGTATCTTTTTCAATTTAATGAGAAAGGAAAAAGAGATAAAAGAACTGATCATGCCTTCTTTGTAGATTTAACAAGCCTGAAGTAGGGAAAAACTCAGGAATTTTTCAATTTAAGAGCAAGAAAGGGTCCCAAAAAGGAAAGCACTCATATCGTTGTTGTAGGATTTTTACGAGCCTGATGATGAAAAATCGGGGATTTTTCAGTTCAAGAGTGACAAAAGACCCATAAAAGAAAGCAGTCATAGTGAATCGAACATGGTCGTTTCTGCAATTTAACACTAAAATTTCTTCATCAGAGCATAAGTAATATTGATAGCATATCGAAATGGCGTATGATAAACAACATAGGAATGAAAAAATCTATTTCAATGACTAACTAAGGTGATTCATACCTCTAGAGTGACTATAAGAAGGTTTGGAAGCCTTCATTTTCACCATTTGAGTTCTGTGAGAGTGTTCTGGAGTGAAAGAGGAGCAGATCTTCCCTGAGTAATTGCGAGCAGGATTCGTTCACAGTCCTGAAGTTCATAGGAAACTTTTGAGAGCACCTCGGTGACGACATATGGACCTATCCACAATGGTTGACGTGTTCCTACCCCCAAGAGGTCATGTTTTTTAATCATAGAGTAGAACAAGATCACCCTCTTGGTAAGACCGAGGCTTGACATTTTTGTGATATTGGGCCTTGATCTAACACTTATGGGTTTCGAGTGCCAGTGCGACATCTCGATGGGTCTCATCGAGTTGATTGAGATATAGCAAGTGCTCTTCTTTGGCAGTGGTGTTGGGCAAGAGTTCAACATCGAGTTTCAGTGAAGGAATCTGGCACTCGATAGGTAGTACCGCTTCCAGGCCATAAGCGAGTTGGAATGGTGTAAAGCCTCTAACAGTTTTAACTAAATTTTGGTGTGCCCATAATGCAGGATATAACATACGATTCCCGTGGGTTTTGTGGTTACCTACTAACTGGTGGATCATGGTTTTTAGGATGTCGTTAATGGCTTCCACTTGGCCATTAGCTTGGGGGTAGTAGGAGGAAGATTGTTCCTGCCTAAAACTAAGCAATGGTGTGAATTCAAACATCATATGATTCTGAAAGTGATAACCATGGTCTATAATGATCATGTGGAGCACACTGAAACAATAAATCACCTGATTGAACGAGAATAACGTCATTGTTTCTCCATCGGCCCGGAAAGTGAGAATGGCTTCAGCCCATTTCATAAATTAGTCCACAACAACAATAATGTACTTGTGTCCATCAGAGGAACTGGGGTTGCATGTGACAAAGTCAATACCCTATTTGGCAAAGGGGCCAACAGAGATAACTAGGTGTAGGGGGGACGGGGGTGCGCACATTTTCTTTGTAAATATTTGACAAGGGTGACACTGTTGGATTGCCTTGATACAATATTTGAACAAGGTTGGCTAGTAGTATCCCGCGCATAGAATTTTTTGGGTAGTAGACATGCTAGAAGGATGACCACCACATGCCCCAGCATGGCACTCATTTAAAACATGTTCCGCCTCTTCATGAGTGAGGCAATGTCAAAGAATTGTATCAGTGCCATGACGATATAAAGTATTGTTCAACACTAAATAGTGCCGAGCTTGGTGGTAGATGAAACATCAGTCACCTGATGATAGTTCAGGGTAAAATTGTTGCGCTTGGAAGTAGACTATAATGTCAGCATACCAAGGGTTAGTTGAGTCGATCAAATAGAGAGATTCATCTGGGAGAGGATCATGAGCTATCTCATTTGGATCGACAATGGGAAGATCCAACAATATTTATGCAAAGATTAAGGGTTTTCTTGCCTTGGCAGTGGTGAAAACAAAATCAAATTGTTGGAGGATAACGACCTATTTGGAATATTTTCCTCCAATGACTTGACGAGACAGAATATGTTTCATGGGATTCTCCAAAGCGATGATGGTAGTCTGTCGCAGCAATATATAGTGTCGGAAGCGCTTGAGAGCAAAGACAACTGGCAAGGACAACTGTTCCACATGTAAATATCAGAGTTTAGGCCCATCCAGACCTTTCGAGAGATAATAGATCACATGCTCACTAAGATCATCATGAGTTTGAACCAAAACCATACCAACAAAGGATGGCAAGGCTTCTAGGTTCAGGGGAAATTCGCGTGAATAGTTGGGAGCACTATGCAGTCGGGTAGATATAAGTGCCTCTTTCAAGGCATCAAATGATCGTTGGGCTTGATCATCCCACAAGTATGGTACTCCCTTCTTCAATAGGTGCATAAAGCCTTTCGTCAGCTCAACATAGTTTACGATGAATCGTCGTAAGAAGTTTGATTTCCATTGAAAACGTTGGAGAAGTAAAATGGATTGTGGTTCGGCAACTAAGTAATTGCCTTTACCTTATCGGGATCAACCCTAATCCTGTGTTTGGAGTCAATGAAACCAAGTAGGCATCTAGAATCAACAAATAAAACACATTTTTGTAGATTCAGACGTATGTTATATAACATGCACCTAAGAAATATTGCTCGTAGATGAACTAGGTGTTGGTTTCTCTTCTTGGAATGGGCTGGAAGGTCATCTAGGTAAGCTTGAATAATGTGTCTGATATCATGGAATTCATATTCTATGGCCTGTTGAAATTTTTTTCCAGAATTCTTTAGAACGAATGGGAGTTTTCTATATGAAAATATTCCCCAAGGGAAAATGAAGGCAGTGTTGTGGTGGTCCATAGGTTTTATGGAGGTTTGGTTATAGCCTGAGAAACCATCCATAAATGATAAGGATTCACAACTGGTGCAAACGTCGATTATTTGGTTGATGAATGGTGTCGAATAATTGTCTTTTGGACACGTAGTGTTCAAATCCCAGTAGTTGACACAAACCCAGATGGTACCCATTTTTTTTATCTACATGAACTAGTTTAGAAACCCATTATTTTAAGGGAACGGGGTAAACAAAACCAACACATAATAATTTTTCCACCGTATTCTTGATGGCTGTAGTTTTGTGGGGATGGAATGGTCAAAGTTTTTTGCAGATAGGCCTGGCATTGTCATAAACCTTGATCTCATGCTCGACAATAGATGGATCTATGCCAGGAATTTCCTCGTAAGACCAAGCAAATACATCGCGAAATTACTTGAAAAGGAAGGTGAAGCTTGCAATTTCCTATGGAATACAATCGGCTACAATCTGTATGTTTTCCACGATGCTTGTCTTGACTGAGATATCAATGAGCATTGTCTTTGAAATATTTCACATGTTCCCTTCTGAATCCAAAGTTTGGACGGTTGTATAACTCAAGGGAATGATCTTAGGTGTTTCAAAGGATAGGATTTGTATAGGTGTCACATCTAAATCAGATATCGAAATGCGATGGTGAGATTTTTCCCAAGGTCACTCCTCTAAACACATGATCTCTTGAATAACTTCGTTCACAGGTAGGAATTGATTGAGGAGATCATAATAGGGAGCAGTTGTAGGAGAGGAGGCGGTACCGTTGGCCGTGACATAAAGCAATAGGAGAATCAGATGCAGATTGAATGGCTTGATAGGCTAATTTGACTAGTGATAGTGGCATTTGTTCTCCATAAGAGTCAATGTCTGAAGGGGTCAGGAGGCTCTAGGGATCGGTCGAGCCTTGAGGAATATTGGTGACCATAGAAATTGTTTGTGGAACCATGAGAGGTAGGAGAGGAAAACAACCCATCAGGGAAGAACCCTTCAAAAGATCGGTACCAATACTAACATAATAGTTAGGTATGCCACCCACTAAAGGTACAGTGCCACTAGGAAACGGGGAGTAATCTGGGGTGCAAAAGGACAGTTGGTCCACCGTGACTATCCTTCCATCAAATCGAAATAGGATGATACGAAAGATAGTAGACACAATGGAAGTCATGGTATAAGTCCAACTGTGACTAAAAAGTAGATTATATTCAAGTTTTCGATCCACGACTTCAATGTCCACCATTACCATTTTCCCACTCAAAGTGATGGGTAGATGGCAAGGTAAACTTTTGGGTTGAATGTATGGTCATTGAAAGCTTTAAGGGTATTTGATGGTGGAGAGAAGGTTGGAGAACCCAAGCCGAGCCAACATGAAGTAGACATGACACTACAAGAAAAAAGGTCATTGGTGACGGTCATGCTTGTGACAGACCTTTAAGGTCCATCACCAATGTCACATATGGTGACAGTCTTTAAAAAATCATTTTTGTAAGTGTATATAGTGATGGTCCTTTAAGGTTTGTCACCAAAGCCATTTTCAATGACACTTTTGGTGAGGGTCGTTAAAGGCCCGTCACTAATTCTCTCTTTGGTGACACTTTTGGTGAGGGTCGTTAAAGGCCCATCACTAATTCTCTCTTTGGTGACACTTCTAGTGACGATCTTTTATTGACCGTCACCAATGATCTTTTTGGTTACTTTTGGTGACGGTCAATAAATGTTCGTCATCATTGATCATTCCAATGAGTTTTTGATGATGCTTCATGCCTATGACAGAATTTTAAGGTCTGTCACTAATGTCGCATATGGTGATCGTCTTTAAAAAATCATTGTTGTAAGTGTATATAATGATGGTCCTTTAAGGTTTGTCACCAAAGCCATTTTCAATGACACTTTTGGTGAGGGTCGTTAAAGGCCCGTCACTAATTCTCTCTTTGGTGACACTTTTGGTGAGGGTTGTTAAAGGCCCATCACTAATTCTCTTTTTGGTGACACTTCTAGTGACGATGTTTTATTGACCCTCACAAATGCTCTTTTTGGTTACTTTTGGTGACAGTCAAAAAAATTCCGTCATCATTGATCATTCCAATGATTTTTTGATGACATTATGTACCTGTTACTATATTTTTTGTCAAAATATAACAATTTAAGACCACTGTTGTGGAGTATTTTTTATTATGTGTCCAAGGTCATAATGGTTATAATAGTCAGTCAATTTGTTAAGAAGTAATTAGTGTGTATCATTTCCCTCAAGT
Source organism: Pinus tabuliformis (assembly GCA_031772625.1). Taxonomy (NCBI): domain Eukaryota; kingdom Viridiplantae; phylum Streptophyta; class Pinopsida; order Pinales; family Pinaceae; genus Pinus; species Pinus tabuliformis. Next base: position 1,311,856,356 of record CM062804.1, read on the forward strand.
CATAAGAATATAGTTTTCCTATGAGTCAACACATGATTCATCTCTATTAGGTTTATTATCTAGCAAATTTCCTTTAAATAAAGTTCCACTAGTGTGTGTAGGAACTATATTATTTAATACATAATCAAGCTTTGTCAATTCTATTAATGAGAGAGACCTAGCACTCCTCAACACTCATGGCACACCTTAACATGCTTTGGAACAGTACACTAACATTCCTTGGCACCTCACATGTCTTGGAACATCTTTGTACCTGGAACATCTTTGTACCTAGAACATCTTGCCATGAGTAGGATGCCCAAGCACATGTTGGCATGCCCTAGCATAGCATAGCACTCCCCTATCATGTGTTGGCATGCCTTGTAGTCCCTAGCATGCCCTGGAACACCTTGGCATAATATTGCATTGACAAACATTATCACTTGGTACACATTGGCACTTGGAATGTATTGGAACATATTATTAGTGTGCCTAGCATGCCCCTTTTGAAAAAGATAAAGTCCCGACTTATTAACCCTCTTATGTGTTCATTTTCTTACATTTTAGCTTGGTTAATCTAGCAAATTCACTTTAGATAAAGTTCCACTAGTGTGTGTAGGAATTATATTATTTAATACATAATCAAGCTTTGTCAATTCTATTAATTAGAGAGACCTAACACTCCTCAACACTCATGGCACACCTTAACATGATTTGGAACACACTAACATTCCTTGGCACCTCACATGTCTTGGAACATCTTTGTACCTAGAACATCTTGCCATGAGTAGGACGCCCAAGCACATGTTGTCATGCCCTAGCATAGCATATCACTCCCCTAGCATGTATTGGCATGCCCTGTAGTCCCTAGCATGCCCTAGAACACCTTGGCATAATATTCTATTGGCATACATTAGCACTTGGCACACATTAGCACTTGGCATGTATTGGAACATATTATTAGTGTGCCTATCATTCCCCATTTGAAAAAGATAAAGTCTCAACTTATTAACCATCTTTTGTGTTCATTTCCTTGCATTTTAGCTTATATATTCCTTGTGTTGCCTTGAAACTCCTTGACGCATATTGGCATACTCCGGTACCTTGCACATTGACCTAGAATGTCTTAGCACCTGGCATGTCTTGGCACTATTTTTCACATGTTAGCACACCCCAAAACTACCTAGCACACTCTAGCACTTCTTGACGTGCCCTGATATTCCCTAGCATGCCGTACCCATTCTTAGCATACCTTGTCACTCCCTCCTTGGCATGACAACTAGCACTCATTAACACTCCCTGACACACCCTCATATTCATTCACTTCCATGCATTTTGACCTAGTGCTCCCTTTTGTTGTCCTAGTACTCCCTAACACTCCTCAGCATGCATTGGCACTCTCTAGCACACCCTAGCACTCTTTGACATGCTCTACCACTTCATAGCATGCATCACACTCCTTGACACACATTGACACTTGGCACGTGTTGGCACTTGGCAAGTCTTAGCATGTTTGACATGTTGATATGACTTGGTATGCTTTGGCATTGTTTAATATTAAATTTATTTGAGATCAATTATTGGAAAGTAGATGAGAAGCAAAGGAGGAAGATTTGGCACTTAGAATGCACTGACACTTGGCACTTGGCACCTAGTGTTGGTGTGCCTAGCATGCCCCTCATGGAAAAGGTAAATTGATGACTTATTAACCCTATTATGTGTTCATTTCCTTGTAGTTTAACTTGTTCCTCCCTTTTGTTGCCTTGACAGTCCCTAGCATGCATTGTCACACCCTTGCACATCTTGGCATGCCTTAACACCTAGCACATATTAGCTTGTTTGACATGCTTTTTTACTATCTGAGACATGTTAGCATTCCCTAACACACCTCATGCCTTCATAGCCTTCATAGCTAGCATTACATTTTTCCATGACTTGGGAACCGTACATTCCCTAGAACACCTTGGCACTCCCTAGTTGTCATGCCCTCATAAATAGCCTTACTTTTTTTGTGACTTGGGAACCCAACCAATTCATTAGCAAAACAATATTGTGCCCAACCCAAAGTCTCCCTTTCTCTAAAATTGCTTTGTCCACGCCTTATCACAACCATAGGCTTGCCTCCTGCAAGTCCTATTTTGAACTTCTCCTAAAACACTTCATCCTTGGGACACTTGGAATTCACTAACACTCCTTGGCACACACTCTTATTCATTCATTTCCAAGCATTTTGACCTAGTTCTCCCTTGTGTTCCCCTGACACTCCCTAACACTCCTCAACATCCATTGACATTGTCTACCATGTGTTAGCACACCTTTTCATTCCTTCGCATGCCCTGTCACTCCTTAACTATCATGCCCTCACAACTACCCTTACTTTTTTTAGACTTGGGAACCCAACCAAGTCCTGCCTCGACTACAACAACTTAACCAAGTTATAGTTACTACAACTAGACTATGCCTTGTTCACCTAAGAACTGCCTATAACACATCTTAGGCTACTCATATCCAATCTCAACTCATCCCACTTAACAAGTTACCAAGTCAAGTCTCACGTCCAACCATGACCATAAAACAACTAAGCAACATCATTTACATCTTGACATGCCATAGCACCTGGCACGTCTAATAATCCCTTAGCCCTATGTGGCGCATGTTAGCATCCCCTACATTTCTTGGCATGCTTTGCACTCCCTAGCACACCCTAGCACTCCCTGACATGCCCTGGCACTCTAGCATGCCTTGGCACTGCCTAACATATAACCTTGTCACTCCCTCCTTAGAACACTTGGAACTCGTTGACACTCCCTATCACACACTCTTATCTATTCATTTCCATGCATTTTGAACTAGTTCTCCCTTGTGTTTATGTGGCACTCCCTAAAATTTGTTGGCACGCATTGGCACACCCTGGAACCTGACACATCTTGGCATGTTGCCTTGGCACTACCTAACATATCTTGTCACTCCCTCCTTACCACACCTAGAACTCACTAACACTCCTTGCCACACACTCTTATTCATTCATTTCCATGTATTTGAAACTAGTGATCCCTTTTGTTTCCTTGGCACTCCATAACACTCCCTGGCATGCATTGGCACACCCTAGCACCTGGCACATCTTGGTATGTTTCCCCACCCTCTAGCATGCCTTAGCACTGCCTACCATACCTTGTTACTCCCTCTACACACGTGTATCTCACTGACACTTCCTGTCACAAACTCTTATTTGTTCATTTGCATGCATTAATTTGACCTAATGCTCCCTTGTGTTTCCCTAGCACTCCCTAACACTTCCTAGCACATGTTGACACACCATGGCACCTGGCACATCTTGGTTGCATGTCACCCTAGCAATCTAGCATGACTTAGCGCAACCTAGCATACCATGTCACTCTCTCCTTAGCACACTTGGAACTCGCTAACACTCCCTGTCACACACTCTTATTCATTCATTTCCATGCATTTTGACCTTGGTCTCCCTTATGTTTCCCTAGCACTCCCTAACACTCCTTAGCACATATTGGCACACCTTGGTGCTTGCAGGCACATCTTGGTATGCTTCCCTAGCACTCTAGCATGCCTTGGCACTGCATAGCATATCTTGCCACTCCCTCCTTAGCACACTTAAAACTCGCTACCACTTCATTTCCATGCATTTGAAACTAGTGTTCCCTTGTGTTTCCTTAGCACTTGGCCCTAACACTCCCTAGCATGCATTTGCACCACACCTTGGCACCTGGCACATCTTGGCATGCCTTAGCAGTTGGCTTGTCTTAGCATGCCTAACATTCCTTGGAATTTTCTAGAATTTGTTAGTACTTCCTAGCATTCCCTGACACGTCTTGACACTCCCTAATTGTCATGCCCTCATAGATAGCTTTACTATTTTTGCAATTTGGGAACCCAACCAAGTCATTGGAAAAACAATGTTGTGCCCAACCCAAAGTCTCCCTTTGTCTGAAACTACTTTGACCAACCCCTTATAATTGTAACCATAGGCTTGCCTCCTACAATTCCTATTCTGACCTTCTCCTAACACACTTTGTCCTTGAGACACCTAGAATTCATTGACACTCCTTGGCACACACACTTATTTGTTCATTTCCATGTATTTTGACCTAGTTCTCCCTTGTGATGCCCTAACACTCCCTAACATTCCTCAACATGCATTGGAAATTCTTGACATGTGTTAGCATGCCTTTTCATTCCTTGGCATGCCCTCACACTCCTTAGCTATAATGCCCTCACAACTACCCTTGCTTTTTTTGGATCTTGGGAACCCAACCAAGTCTTGCCTCGACTACAACAACTTGACCAAGTTACAATTACTACAACTAGACTATGCCTTGTTCACCTAAGAACTAACTATAACTCATCTTAGGCTACTCATGTATAATTTCAACTTATCCAACTTAACAATTTACAAGTTACCATGTCAAGGCTCACGTCCAACTATGGCCATAAGACAACTAAGCAACATAGTTTACATCTTGACATGCCATAGCACCTGGCACATATAACAATCCCTTGGCACTATGTGGCGAGTGTTAGAACCCCCTACATTCCTTGGCATGCTTTGGCACTCCCTAGCACTCCTTGACATCCCCTGGAAATCTAACATGCCTTGGCATTGCCTAGCATATAACCTTGTCACTCCCTCCTTAACACACCTGAAACTCAGTGACACTCCTTATCACACACTCTTATTCGTTCACTTTCGTGCATTTTGAGCTAGTCCCCCCTTGTGTTTCCATGGCACTCCCTAACACTCCCTGACACTTGACAAAAATGCCAATTTTCTTATTCTTGGCTATGGTGTTCTTCTTTTATACATGTGACCCTTGACTATGACATGAAATCCTCCAAAATCTTCTTAAAGGATGGGAGCTCCTCTTCATGCATGAAGCTAGTGGAATGTGACAAGTTATCCAAAATTCATCCAAATATGTAATTTGTGCCTTGGGAAATGTGAAAGGTACCCTTGGTGGAAAAACATGCATAAAGATTTATGACCAAGTGCCCTAAATGTGAGATGTTTGCCACTTGTCAATTGTTCCTCTTGTTGATGATGAAACCGACACCCTAGTTGTGCAAGGCTCACAAAGTGTCACTGTGTGTCAACTCAAGGTTGTTTCCATTGTCACCTCAGTAACGAATCCTCTTAGTTTGGATTAATTATTGAATCCTAGGGGTGTCCCAAAGCACAAATTTATGGTGTATTTTATGTGACTAGATCACTAACATTGAAAACCATATTTACATTGGATGGTTTAACATCTTGATGATCCCTGTCCTATTGACCACAACTTTTGTATTCATTATTGCTTTCATCACAACACCTCCAGTAGATATTGATGGTGTTCATGAGCCTATTTCTAGTTGTGATAAGGGGATTAGGGGCTCCCTTATCACAACCCATAACCCCTAATGTGTTTAATCCCTTAGCTAAGGGGGGGAAAGGGTGTAGTTGTATGGAAATTGGGACCAAATTTGGGGGTTCATAACATTAGGAAAAGTGGAATGGCATGACCAAAAAGGTTGTGGGGGGGTATGTTATGGTGTATTGAATGGGGCAAGGGGACACAAGGGTAGCATGGATGCTAGAAATCAGAGGTAAAAGCATGGTTTACTAAGATCTATAATCCTAGCATTAGAGAATGAGAAGGGGTCTTAGGACTTAATTTCATAGGGTCTAGGGGACCTAGAGGGAAGGTAGCAAGAGAAATTGATAGGGGAACCCCCAATAGTGGTGATAAGGGGATTAGGAGTCCAATTATCACAAACCATAAGCCCTTAACCCATAACCACCAAATTCCCTATCCCCTTAACCCCCAATCCATAATCCCTTAACCCCTACACTCACAACTCATAACCCATAAACCCCTTGACTCATTAAATCTTAAGACACTAACCCCTAACCTATAATCCATGAACCAACTCCTAAGCCATAACTCCTTATCCTCTTAACCTGTGACCCTTTTAACCCCTAACCCTTCACTGCCTAAACACCTTAATTGCTAACCCCTTAACCACGAACACCTAAATCCCCTAAATCTTAAGTCCTTAACCTCTAAACTCAATTGTGTCAATATAGAATAATATACATAAGAGAAAATAAAATGATATTATCCACATCAATGCTTGAAATAACCTTAAATTAGCCATGAGTGGTGAGCCAAGGGGTGAATGTGGGGCACTATTAAAGTTACATCATGTTTAAATTCCTTTTACATTGTGAGGTTGTTCTCCAATAGGGTTGAAGCATCATCACAAGGAAGCATGACACATTTTTGTGGGGGAGCGATTAAAGTTGTAATACAATTCAAGTGATTTACACCTCCAATGTAAATGACATCATTATATGTTTGTGTCAGGTTGTTAGAGAGGTTATTTATAGACAATACATTCAATGTACTTAGACTTCATCTTTTCAAGACCTTGAATCTAACATGGATTTGTACCAGGAACACTTCATGCGAATGAAAGGGGGCCTTTTTGTTTAGCCACACACACACAAGAGCACTAGATGTTGCCCTTCAGATCCCCCCTAGTACATTCAAAGTGGGTTTACATTTGTGTCGAGTTGAAACTAATCATAATAACCCTCCTCTTCTAAAATATAACATCTGCTAGCTTTTCCATATACACAAGATACTAGAATTAAAGGATATCCAAATGCCCCAAGGAACAATGAATGGTGGTCTCCTAAAGGGATTTAACTTTGTAATATCATATAAAAATTTTAGAAAATTTTCAATACTTTCCCCTTGCTAGATATTTTTACAACATGTTAAAGCTCCCAACCGTGACAAAGAAATCCTCGTATGTGGGTAGTTTATAACAAAATGCAGAATATTTTTCTTGGATTATCGACATAAAACACATTGTCCCAACCCTTGCCAACTCTTTCTTTAAAAATCCTCCTGTATCAAAATCTTGTTTTTTAGTGCCAACTATACAAATATCGAAGTCTTCAAACATTCCATAGAGATTTCCACCCTGATTTGACTCGCCTTGTATTTCATTTGAAAACATTTCTTTGTATCCTACTGACATTGTTTGGTTCTCAAATGTAGGATTTTTGAAGCAAATAAAATCATCCTATTCTTCTCCTACTCCAACATGACCCTTGATAAGCCTCCTAATGTAATAATTCCATTGTCCAATATGAAGCCTTTCTAGTCCCAACACATTAGAAGTCATCTAGTCATGGTACCATAAGGATGTATTTATTGGATCAACAATTCAAGTTGAAGGAAAAAAATATACACCTTGCAAATCAACGATGAGCTCATTTGGAAGTCTATAGAAATTACCACTTAGAACCCAAAAGTCAACTTCCATCATAACCATCTACCCCATTACATGTCTTGCACATAGTCTAATTTCCAAATAGAAGAAAAGATGGTACCAATGTTTTCCACACAGTTTAGTTTCCTACTAGAGAGAAGCTAGTATCTTATATTCTTTCTACTTAATTGATCCATTTTTAAAAGTTTTATTTTGCCTCCTTATCCATTCTATCAAAGACAAAGGTCTATGTACTTTTGAATCATTCTGAAATTTCCACAATCTTTCTAAAGTTGTCTCCATGGATTTCTTATTGCAAGTGCCTAGCCAAAGTGATTTTTAGAGAACTAGGTATTGGTCTTGAGGGTATGTGTTTGTGGGTAATGCCATTATTACCATGTATACCAAATGTAGAACAATTGGATAATTTGCAAAACCTTGATCTGAATTTCTCACAATATCTACACTTCATGTTGAGATGGAGCTTGTAGTGCTCTCTCACACAAGGAGTTGGAAATGAATAGATCACTCATAAAGACAAGGCATGTCTAGCCCTAAAGCACAAGGAGTGAACCCTCTACAAATATTTTGTTTGCTAAACAAACTCAATTGTGTCAATGTAAAATACTATACATAAGAGAAAATAAAATTATATTATCTGCATCAATGCTTGAAATAGCCTCACATTATCCATGAGTGGTGAGCTAGGGGGTGAATGTGGGGCACTATTAAAGTTACGTCATGTTTAAATTCCTTTTACATCGTGAGGTTGTTCTCCAATAGGGTTGATGTATCATCACAAGAAAACATGACACATTTTTGTGGGGGAGCGATTAAAGTTGTAACACAATTCAAGTGATTTACACCTCCAATGTAAATGGCATCATTGTATGTTTGTGTAAGGGTGTTAGAGAGGTTATTTATAAGCAATACATTCAATGTACTTGGACTTCATCTTTTCAGGCCTCGACTCTAACATGGATTTGTATTAGGAACACTTCATGCAAATGAGAGGGGGACTTTTTGTTTAACCACATATGCATAAAGAGCACTGAATGATGCCCTTCAGTTTCCCCTTGGTGCGTTCAAAGTGGGTTTACATTGGCATCGAGTTGAAACTAATCATCATGGTCTTCCTATTCTCAGTAACATCTGCTAGCTTTTCCATATACACAAGATAGAATTAGAGGATCACCTCATCTATAGATGCCCCATGTATTATGATATTCAAGGGATGTTCTATTGTCTTTATTAAGATTTAGATGGGTCTTTGTCTACATTCTTTGAATATACATCTAGCTCTTTTTATGAGGGAGGTCCTTGGATTTAGATTTTTATATAAGGCCTTATGTGGCCTTCCCCTTTAGAACTCTTCCAAGAGGGTCACCTATTTCCATGTTGCCTTGCCTACTTAGGGCCAAATTGACTAACCAAGATTCAAACTTCTTCAAATATCAAATTAGTGAGGCGTCATACCTATTCTTGACCCCATCAACGAGACATATTTCTTCATAGATACTTTTGAGGGTTTCTCATTGCAGATCACAGGTTGGATTCCATAGGATCTATTACCCCATTTTCTATATGGGTTTTTAAATGATATTTTAAATTTTTTATTGTCATATCAAACCATACTATTCTTGTCACATTGATCATTTTCCAACTAAGATACATGGATCTATATGTAATTCATGGATGTACCATTGCTTTGATGACACCTTATCTTAGCCATCTAGGACACTAGGTGTAGGAAGAGGTTCCTTTATCTACCACATTTAGCTTGATATGTATGATCCATGCATATATGATATCTCTAATGTGTATTATTTTTATTGTGTTCACTTAAGCACTCTATTATAACTCTTGATGATTTGGCTATAAGTTTTAAGCTGAGTTGTTCCATAATTTTACTCAGAGAAGTGTGCCATCTTGATGGTTTGGGTATATTCTTGGTGATTTGAGTAGGTGCTACACATTGATCTTATTGTACCTCTTATTTCCTTTAGTCAAATTTTATCCCATGTCTCTCTTAACAACACATGTGGAGGCCTTCTAAACTATGGCTAGCTTCTAATAGGGTATTTTTTAGCTCTAAATGAAGTTCCTAAAAAATAATGGGCTACCTATAGCTATATGAATTTATTGATAACATTATTCACATATTTGTGATCTCCTTAAGGGATAGTGGATATCCACATATAAACATAGTTTCTTGTATTAAAAGGATTTATATAGTTTTTATCCATATCCCTCTTCCCTCCTTATATAAACATAGTTTCTTGTATTAAAAAGGCGTTATATAGCTTTTATTCATATCCTAATTAGACCAACATTATAATTAGACAAACATTATGACTTTGTGAACTTTCAACATTATTATTAGATATAACCTCTATGTCAAGTGAACTCCTTTTAGTTAAATGAAAAAAAAAACTTAAACTCAATAGTGGAAACATAAGCTACCAGCTACCATAGCAATCACCTTATAATATTTTACTACCTATTAACCAATCTATTAGAATCTAATTTAATTTCCCGCTACTTTAAAATCTAAAACCGATCTATTAGAATCTAATTTAATTTCCCGCCACTATTCTTTCTTCCTAGGTTGGAGGTTGGGTGAGAGTTCAGTGCGCTTTCGCTTTGCTCATAATCTCTAGGATTTCACCACAGATATCCCTCTATAATATTCAATCCTTCACTGCTCCATGGGTTCGACGAGATTTTAACGCGAATTTACTAGATCAGATCTGGGTTCACTCTTTTTCGAGCTTTAATTGAGATATTATGCTCCTAATTGGGGGGTTTTTACTGCAATGTGGAGCAGAAAACATATCGTCTGCATATGGAGATAAAATGACAACCTTCAAGGATCCGAGAAGAGAGTGTGTATGGATAAGTTCGAAAGGTATTTTTCTGATATCATTTCTATGATTTTTATTGTTAAAACTTCAAAGGGGTTAAACTTGTATACCAAAATATGGAGAAGAAAGCAAAGTTAGGATTGACAAGAGTTTGTAAATTCAATCATATTCGTTTCGTGATTAGCAAGATCGGGCACTCTAGAATTGTGATCTTAAATTTTTGAATGAGCGTTTTGGGAAATTTAATGGTGATGTGGATTGATCAAGTGTTTGGAATTGAAGATGCAACTTTAATGAGTGCATTTAGTGTTATTAGTTTGGGACAATTTATGTGTTAATAGTTCTTTCTAATGCAAACTAGGTCACCTAACACCAGGACCAGATTTGAGTGTTTGACATAGACATGAAAGCCCCCAAATAGGACTTGAGGGATAAGTGTGTATATAAAATTAGAAATGATTAAAATTATAGAAACAAATGCAGACAAAATGATGTAATTTTATTTAACATTTAGAAAAGAGAACTATATCAAATACACAAGAATACACCATGGATCATATATATATATAACCATGAAGTCGGGAATCAGAACTGTAGTTTTCAACATCATTAAAATGAATTTTACATAAATAATATGATACTATTGATGGGAATGCCAATGGAAAATACAAAATAGGGTGGACTAGTAGAGGAATCTCACGAGTGATGAGTCACAGGCTATATCTCGTTCTTCTACATCTTATAATCAAAATCATCAAGATCACCACCATTGTTGTTGTGCTCTCCTTCAATGTCATTTATATCCATTCCAAGATTGGCATCTGCTTGTTGATTTTCCACGACACTTAAGAATTTGGTCTATGTCTAAAATCATGATCATAAACACACTCAAATGCCTCAACACTTCTACTTTTCACAACAAAATAACGACCATCAGTGAATCAAATAGTGCACGTGACAATTTTTAACTTTTTAAACCCACTACTTGTTATATTACAAACTATAATACAACAGTCTTAGCGCTCTCATACCAGGGATCATGGCCCTTACATACAACCCTGATACAAGGACACAACTAGGGATTGGTGTCAACAACTATGACCACCAATCTCCCATGAACAAGATACACTTGACCTACTTGTTGATGTGGCGCCCCACAACCCTTTTATTCCATGTACCTTGAACACATTTGGTGGGTTCTCTTGCATCCCAATCCATTGATCATTGCAATTGTATCTTCAATTGTCCAACCTACCACTATCAATGATCACAACTCCTTTTGTGTCACTGAACTTTGGCTCACTGATCTGCCCACTAGTAGCCCTCTTGCTTCATTAAGAAGTCTGCTCATTGGGTCTTCTGAAACTACCCTCTTATCAACCATATGGCTCCTTTCATTAGCTGAACTAGGGATCCCATCAAATTGCCTCCTGACAGTCCATTGGTTCCTTTCATGAACACTGCACTTGAGGTCTTCAAGCTACCCACTAGCTGCTCTTTCATCCTTCAAAGGTACCAACACGTAGGGCTTGAAAACCTACCCTCTTATCACTGTAATGAAATTTTCATTTGCTAATCAAGGGCACAAAATTAATCAACTTTCTTGATTGCTATTTTGGCTGCTTCAAATATCAGTCCTTAGGGCTTGCAAAACTTCTCACTTACAGTTGTCTTTTGACTGAGCTAGGGCATCAATGACACTATTGTTCATTACCCATGAACATACCTCCAAACTTCTCCACTAATCTGCCTTCTCTAGCCTTCCTTCCTCCATGCCAACAACTGCCCTCACTTTTTTCCACTCACTTATACTTCTGTGCACAAGGTAGAGTACTCACAACCCTCTTTAGGTTTTGTTGACACCTAGAAACCCCTGTACAAATACACTCAGGTCTACGGCCTTCATTACAGGGATAACCCAACTGTGTCATCACCATCTTAGGGTCACGACCCTCCCATCCATTGGTAGATCTTGAGCGAGCAATTTAGACTCCTAGACAGATCAAAATAGTGGCAGTGTATACTTAGGAGGAAGCCCTAGCAAGGGCTCAAACTACTGTCCTAAATACTTTAGGAACAACCCTTACCAATTTCACCAAACCTATACTCTTTCTTCTTGAAAGCATTCTACTAGGCCTCCAAACAACTTTGGATTTGAGCACATTATACTATGAGGATTTCGACCCTCTTCTAGTGCTTTTGTTACAACTATAGAGAAGCCCTAAATTTTGCCTCTAGCCATACCTCTTCAACCAGGCGTAATCCTCCTTTTCTGACACCAAAACTCTGCGCTAGTCCTCCAATGTGTGTTGCCTTGTTCAAACTTGGTGACACGCCTTTCAGCCTTCCAAAACAGTCACCCTTTGGGACTCGATCTACTTCTCAAGAACCAAATATTTTGTGCCCTGTGACACTATGGTATTTTTCCCAAACTTGTGCCCAAAACATGCCTTTCAAACTTAGCCAACCGTCCTCCTTATACTCAAACAAGAACTTGAGACACAAAGTGTTAAGTTTAGGTATGTTCTATGTTAGAGAAATTTATTTCAGTTTTCATAGTTAGCTTAATATCTTTTCCAGATTAGCAATCACATCTGCATTAAAGTAAACTATAGATAGAACATAAATATAAATCGAAAAATATAAGCCAAGACAAGAGGACACAAGATGTGGCGCTAGCTAGGGACAAACCCCAATGTGGGGAAACCGTTCGTCAATTCTTCTTATATGATCTTCAATAGTTCAGCAGAGAGAGAGATAGAGATAGTACATTTACAGCAGAAGTCAACACTTTGACTTATCAAGATAAGAGCATAGATCATCTCATAGGATGATGATACATGAGATCAGTTGAAGACATGTTGCTTCAACTGATTCTCCAAGGTGACTGCTTCACCTATCATAGTGCTGCATCTTGTCATCATGCTGCACCTCACCGTGTTGCACCATGCTGCACCCATCATCACAATGTTGGACCTCATGTTGCTGCTGTCCCAGTGTTTAGCATTGTTGTACATAATGCCACTTCTACACCATGCTTACTGTTGTACCATTGTACTTGTTGTTGTTTGCGCTTTACCATGCTGCTGTTGTCCATGATTCTTCATGCTTGTAGTTGTCCCTATGTGTCACCAAGCTTGCAGCTGTCCTTCATGCTGCACCTTCACTGAGTCTCATAGAATTGTTGTACTATGCATCACAACGTTCATCCTAAGATACCAAGGTTGCTTGCTATGGTGCTATGGCATGCGGCCTAGCACTTAGCAATGCCAATGTAAGTGGTTTGAGTCAGGATTGCTGCAATAGTCTTAACGGATTGACCCACTACCTACCACAGTTCAACTGTCATCTACAACTCACCCAAAAACAATTTCCTTACCTTGATTGCTATCCAAACAACCTTGATTAAGCTCCTATAGATACTTGGCCTAATAGCCCTACACATAGCTCCTACACAACCTCCTTTCCCATGTAGTAGTAGCCTCTCTCTGCAACTCAAATAGAAGTGCCCTAACTGTCTTTGCTCCAGCATCTCGGTGCTCTTGAATTTCCTTCAAGGTAGGCCTGTGAGGAGCCTCCTTAATTGGCCTAATCTCCAGCTCCTTGTTCCTTTGAGACAACCCTATTCTTGGGCCTGTTTGCACCCTCAAACAGCGCTCAAACCAACCCACATCCCCACAGAAACTTGGCCTCTAATTAGGCCCTCCACACTATCTCTTTTGTTGCGGCTAGGGCATAATATGTTTTCCCAATCCTTGCTGTGACCATGACCACATTTTAGGACAGCATTAGAGCTGTGTTCTAGGACTATGGTTAGGGATTTTGTGGATCTCCATTTATCTATGTTCATGACTGCGTTTAAGTGTCTCTTCTTGTTGTGTATTAGACAACATATTAGGGCATCAAGTGGCTTCTCCATATCAGCATTAAGGTTGACTTTATGGGCTGTAGTTTAGGGCAGCGTAGGTCTCCTTAGAAAACCTTTACAGCTCCACGTCTACGGCTTCTCCTTGACATCGTATGAGAAACTGTGTCTCCTCCATGACAGCGTTAGGGTCTAAGGCTTCTTCTAGGGTAGCATATCATCTTGTGATATCTCCCCCCACCAAAACCCAAAGACAAGTGGAGAGGAAGAGATCACAAGAGGTGTGTAAAATGACTTGAGAGTCACCTTTATTTATAGTGCTACGTTGAGGATGAGAGGGGGCAATTTGGTTGCTGGTTGACCTTGATGAATTGTCCCATAGCACAAATAAATTCATATCTCCATGAATACTTATCGGAATCAGATGATCTTTAGATCAATCCTACACCTCTCGATGAGAGGGATCCAAGAAAAATACCAGTTGCCATAAATAAGATGACCCACATGGAGTTTGGCCCTAGTTGCCAATTTTAACACAAATACAAATTACTCACCTTCTTTCTGCTCCTTATCTAGTTCAGCTACTTGAGGAATTCAACCTCCTAAGATCTGTTTTCACTTGAGAAGATATGCCTTGTTGGTTGATCAAATGAGTCTCACAACTTCCCTTCTTATAGTATTCTCATGAGGGTAGATGTTGCCCCCAAAAGTGTCTTTTCAAGCCTAGGCCGACTTGAAGTTTCTAGACAAACCCCTACTAACTCAAAGAAAATTAATTTCTTCATTTGATTAAGACCTTTCATCATAGCCTTAGGTCACCCTTGCTCCTTTAAGGGTTCTCCACTTGCAACAATGAATAAATAATAATTTTTCCTCTTGATTTTGCGCCCAGTCCCACACCTTGGGTGCAAAACCCCATTGCTTGGGTTCTTTGCCCACAAAACCATTTTGTGGTCAGACCTCTCACAAACCCAACACCTAGGGTTGTGGAGTGCCTCCCAAGCCACACAAATCAACACTTCCTCTTAGCAAGGGAGGTACTTCCATTGCACGGAAGTAACCATCATCGTCGCCAACGACACTAGCCCATCTGGCATCCATCACTATAGCATACCCTGTAGAATGGACCACGCTATCTCGATAGTGTCTCTGCCTCATCTCATATGAACTTGAAGATCTCAAACTTCCATAGGGTTGCTCCCTCTGAAGTTAGGCTCTCTCTGAGTCTACATGATCCCCACTAGTTGACACTACTTCCACTGCACACACTCTAATCCATTGGCCATTCAAGGTAGCTCTAATACCATGTTGATTTTACACAGCATTGAAGAATTTGGTCTATGTCTAAAATCATGATCATAAATACACTCAAACGTCTCAACACTTCTACTTTGCATAACGAAATAACAACCATCGGTGAATCAACTAGTGCACATGACAATTTTAAACTTTTTAAATTCACTACTTGTTTTATTACAGACTATAATACAATAGTCTTAGGGCTTCCATACTAGGGATCATGGCCCTTACATACATCCCTAATACAAGGACACAACTAGGGCTTGGTGTCAACTACTATGACCACCAATCTACCCTGAACAAGATACACTTTACCTACTTGTTGATGTGGCGCCCCACAACCCTTTTAGTCCACATACCTTGAACACATATGGTGGGTCCTCTTGCCTCCCAATCTCTTGATCACTGCAACTGCATCTTCAGCTATCCAACCTGCCACTATTAATGATCATATCTTCTTTTGTGTCACTAAAATTTGGCTCACTAATCTGCCCACTAGTAGCCCTCTTGCTCCATTAAGAAGTCTACTCATTGGCTCTTCTGGAACTAGCCTCTTATCAACCATATGGCTTCTTTCATCAACTGAACTAGGGATCCCATCAATCTACCTCCTAAAAGTCCATTGGTTCCTTTCATGAACACTTTACTTGAGGTCTTATCACTACAATGCCATTTGCATTTGTTGATCTAGGGTGCAACATTAATCAACTCTCTTGATTGTTATTTTAGCTTCTCCAAATATCAGTCCTTAGGGCTTCCAAAACTACCCACTTATAGTCTTTTCTTGACTGATCTAGGGAATCCATGACTTTCTTGTTCATTACCCATGAACAAACCTCCAAATTTCTGCACTAATCTGCGCTCTCTAGCCTTCCTTCCCACATGCCAACAACTGCCCTCGCTTCTTTCCAATCACTCATACTTTTGTGCACAAGGTAGAGTACTCACAACCCTCTTTAGGTTCTGTTGAAACCTAGAAACCCCTATACAATAATAATTTAAGGGCACAACAATAACAACATGGGGGATGCATGGGCACAAAAATAACATTAGGGAGCTACACTAACAATAACAATAAGGGGGATACACTAGTATTATAGGGACATAACAATAACGCTTGAGTAGTTATGGATTCTTCTGTATAAAATTCTCATCCTCCCATGTGGAATCTTCAACGAGTAAGTTCTTCCACTTAATGGTTAGGTATATCACGATCCAGACAATTTTCCTTGTTACTGCTCAAACAAGCCATGTCGAGAGAAATAAATGGGAAACAATTGGGGTATGCCCACAATCCATATGGATCCATATGTTTACACTAACAATAACAATAAGGGGGATACACTAGTATTATAGGGACATAACATGCCCTTCTCCTTCAAAAAAGTATTGTCCTCAATGCTTGAGTAGTTTTGGATGCTTCTGTATAAAATTCTCATCTTCCCATGTGGAATCTTCAATGGGTAAGTTCTTCCACTTAATGGTTAGGTATATCACGATCCAAACAATTTTCCTCATTACTGCTCAAACAAGCCATGTCAGGAGAAATAAATAGGAAACAATTGGGGTATGCCCACAATCCACATGGATCCATATGTTTATCGAGCAAGTTCGCTTTAACATATTGATGTCACTTTTAGAGATGGTGTACCAATTACCTTTTATGGAATAGAGATTAAAAATTTAACCACCCATAAGGTTTTTATTGTTTTATCTCAATGGGAAAGGAGCAAAATGTCATGCATGAAAAATAGTTTGTAGGTCTCTCTGCCATGAAGGCAACATGTGTGAATGAAAAATAGCAGGAGAAAACACAAGTGCAGGTGATATATGGTTGCTTCTAATGGTGCAAAGGCCAAGAGTAGAGGTGATATATGCATTGTTTTCACCTACAACATCTCCTCCATCCACTCTTATTGACTTTCCTTTGTACCTTTTCATAAAATTACTAGTTTTAATAATTCAAAAGATTAGAAAACACTTAGTGATTTGAAACGCGTCGACTCAAGAATATGTAATGTGATTTACCGAAAGAGTTATCTTGAAAAATCACTATGAATCACATAAGTTTGCATTCTCAACAAAAAATAAGTATTATAACAAAAAATTTGAAATTAAATCTCATTGGGAAGATTTTTTTTTTTTATATTCCATTAGGAGGGAAAGACATCTCTTTATCTTTCCTTTTTAATGAACTATCTCACTTTTTGAAACCTTCACATCTTTGCTCTAATTCATAATTCATGGAGGTCGACATTTTTCCCTCCTATTACCCACTTTCAAACCCTTTGTTTATGTAGGTATAGTTATGCTCTACCCCACTTTTATAAGGTAAACTCCAAGTCGTGCATTTCTTTTTATCTAAATTGAGCGACTGAAAATCATCTCTCTATATTCACCATACTCAACCGGTCTAGTGTTCGATGGTAGAGGAGCCTAGCAGCGCAGGTGTGCCTTCTTCGTGTCCTAAATAGAAAAGATGAGAAAAGATGATGCATATGTTGGGGTTCTGAACACCCACAATGGTAGGTAAGAAGAAGGAATCTGATCTCTCTCCTGCAAGTCCTTGGACTCCTACAGTCGTAGGTTCAACTGGCCTGACTAGGTAGCTAAGGTCAGTGTACTGCGATGAGAAGGGAAAATTTAGAATGAACCCGAGGCCTCACTACTCTTCAGCTAGTCAAAGGGCCCATCAACATCATTTCTGTTTGTGGCCAAGGGCACATTTATTAGGAGGTCAAGTTCATTTGGATTGGAGGCAGAAACTGTTCAAAATTACCAGAATTATCTCGAGGACAAACTCAATTACTGGAAAGCCAAGCCCATCAAGTATTGTGACCATATTTTCAAGAGGTTGAATCTATTTGGAGGTGGATTTATTATCAGAGGGGTCAAATTATTCAGTCAGGGAAAGATCATTGTTTTCTAAGGCCGTCTCCTTGAGCAAAGAGTAGCAAAAGTTGTTGAAGGTTCCATTGTTTTGGAAGACCAAGATCAACTTCTTCTAAAGGCCAAGTTGTTTCATTGTTGCTAGATATATAAGCCAGGTTCAACAATGAACTGTAAATATTCAGATCAAGCTAATATGAATCATCATTTTGTCCCTTTTATATCTCTGTTTCATGTGTTCATTACTTGTCTTCCTAGCATTTGACAAAATGTTTGTCTTTGAAATGTTTGAAGAAATGCATTAAAGAGAGATATAAATTTTGTGAATTAAAACCAACATATTTTAGCTTGGGAACATTACATGACAGTATTGTTGGAAATAATACTGAGAGGGGGGGTGAATCAGTATTATCAGAACTATAAAACTTTTTCAATGCTCAGAAACATATACGCTAGTTTCGTTAAGTGAACCAGCGTGTACACGCAACTGTGAATAAAGAAAACAGCGTATAACTAGAAATCTTATAATTCAGTCAGTTTATCTTCAGTTAAGTGCATGAGGACATTATTCACCATATTAAGAGTAAACAGATGCAGTAGAACAGATCACACAGAACCACACATATGAACACCAAGATATAAGGTGGAAACCCAATGTGGGTGAAAACCACTTGCTGCAAGTCGTCTCTATCTTTAATATGAAACTTCAGTTTACAATCCTTTTGTACTGGTGCAGCCTTATACCAGTACGCAGACTACAACCTTCTCTCGTTCTCCAAACTTCCTTGGAAGGGAGCTCCAACCCCCTTAGCTCTTGTACTAGCCAAGATACTAGTACGTAGGTGCTGGCCTACAATCTTCTTTCTTTTAGGTACCACCTTTCATACATTTTCAGACTGGATATTCCTGAAGCACAACGTTACAATCTGAAGACCACAATTCATTCAACTTTCACAACAAATCATTGAAGCACAAAACATCCAATACTAGCATCATCAATCACTGAACCACTGAAACCCTGTCAAACACCAGTTACCAGAACACAGAGCAGACTACGGAACTCTGCAATAACAGTCAGACCCAACTGTGACTCAAAAATCAAGCTCCAAAATATATACGCTACTTCAATGAGAGAAACCCGCGTATACACGCGCCTTTACCGAAGCCAACCTGCGTACAGATCTAAAAATAAATTCTATCAACTTGCAGCTGTACCAGACATCAGTTAGACCCAGAACATAACACTGCGTCAGTATGCAGATCTAGAAATACGCATAATCAACCATATCATAATAGTGCATTTCAAATCATTAGATCCCGATCTATCCTTTGGATCTAGTCTTTCATCAACCAAAGTGATCTCTCCTTAGATCAAGCAACCCAGAACCTGCATACCAGATCTCTTTCTTCTTCAGATGTTCAAGCCTTGTCCAAAAGATGATATTGCCTAATGATCTTCTTCTCCTTATATAGCCTTAGGCCTTGCTCAATACCAAGAGCCAAAACCATAGTAACACAATACCATCAACTTCAAAACTAGGGATCGACACGCCCGTCGAGACACAATGGTCCGAAACCATAGGCACAACTTCCAAGGACTAACCGCCATGGACCAAAGGTACTTTTCCACATACACGCGCTTTTGCTGAAGCCAACCTGCGTGTACACGCGACTTGGGCTTAACAAACCTGCGTGTATGAACTTCCTTGGCAAGTTGTACTAGGATCTGTCTTCTGATTAAGTTGCCATCACCTGTACCAACCTCTGAGCACCTGTACCAACCTCTGAGTGAGTTGCCATCAAGGACAACACTTGAATCATAATGCCAACAATCTCCCCCTTTGGACTTGATGGCAACCACCACACCAAGTCACTCTCCCCCTTTGACATCAAGGGCAAAGGGCTGTGCTCCCCCTGAGGACATGCTGATACCTCTGCTTGGCTGTGCTGACTCATGCTCCCCCTGACAGTAGGCCAGATCTGCAAAAGATGTTCTTCAACAAGAACCAAGACTTATACACCATAAGGGACCTTCCTATCACCAAAAGACTCAATACATACATCCATACTCCCTACCAAGAGGGGACATATCAGAAACAACCAATTATATTACAGCATTCATCCCAGGCATAGTGGGGAAACCAACATAGGCCGTTACATGACCTTGACACCATAAAAGAAATATCATAAAAGAGAGGCATGACATAGAGACAACAGATCTAGACCAAGACTTATGAAAGTCACCAGCAGCATCTGATAAACATCTTTTAGATCAGCAACCAGGATTTCTTTCTGAGAAACCAATAACCAAAACATCGAAATGCCAACAATGCTTTATGAGACTTTTAAGCTGCTCCCCCTGAACCTGTGCCAGCTGCACCCCTTGAAACTGTGTCTGAAGAATTCTGACATACCCATCTCAGATCTTTTAAACCAGAGTTTGCCCTTGCTGCTCAGAACTCCATATACGCGATTTATCCTGTACAAAACAGCGTATGCACGCGGATATAATCTCTGCAACAAGCGTACTCCATACACGCGACTTTCCCGCATAAATCGGCGTGTATACGCGTATATACCTTACGTAACTTGCGTATACCAACTTTTCTATAGAACAGACAAGCTTCAACAGCAGGATGAAGCATCAACTACTCCCATCTTTTGTCTGAGATATTCAAAAGTTTCCCCGGGCAGTGGTTTTGTGAGAATATCCGCAACTTGTTCCTTAGAAGGAACATACTCCAACTTGACCTTCTGCTCAAGCACTTGTTCCCGGAGAAAATGGTACTTGATTGGTATGTGCTTGGTCTTTGAGTGCATGACTGGATTCTTTGAAATGCTGATTGCACTAGTATTATCGCATAAGATAGAAACTGGTGGAGTGCAAGTGATTTGAAAGCCCTGCAAGGTCTGCATCATCCGAAGAAGTTGTGTGCAACAAGATGCCGCAGCCACATATTCTGCTTCAGCTGTAGATAAGGCAATCGAACTCTGTTTCTTGCTGAACCAAGATACTAATCTAGAACCCATGAAGAAGGCACCACCACTTGTGCTTTTCCTATCATCCACACTTCCAGCCCAATCTGCATCTGTCTAAGCATGAAGAGTGAGATCTGTATTTCTAGGATACCATAAGCCATAGTTTTGGGTCTCTTGAAGATACTTGAAGATTCTTTTGACTGCCTGAAGATGAGTTTCCTTTGGGTTGGCTTGAAATCTTCCAACAATTCCTACTGCATGTGTAATATCTGGTCGGGTACCTGTCAGATAGAGCAAACTCCCAATCATGGATCTATAAGTGGGTTGGTGAACTGCTGATGATTCATCATTTGCACTGAGGCTGCATCCTGTAACCATGGGTGTACATACTGGCTTTGACTCTTCCATGCCATACTTCTTCAAGATCTGCTTGAGGTATTTGGTTTGAGACAAGAAGATACCTCCTTCATTTTGTTGAATTTGCAATCCAAGAAAATATGTCAATTCTCCAAGTAGTGACATTTCGAATTCTTTCTGCATAACCGAGGCAAAGTTTTGACTCATAGTCTCTTCATTGCTGCCAAAGATAATATCATCTACATAAACAACAAGAATTAGCAATTTGTTATTTTCAACTTTTATATAGAGATTGTTGTCTGCTGATCCTTTTGAAAAGCCTTGTTGGTGAAGATATTTGTCCAACCGATAGTACCAAGCCCTTGGAGCTTGTTTGAGTCCATAGAGAGCCTTTTTTAATCTGCATACAAGGTTTGGATCATTCCCAAGAATGAAACCATCTGGCTGTTCAATATATACTTCTTCTTCTAGGTCCCCATTCAGAAAGGCTGATTTCACGTCCATTTGAAATACCTTGAAGTTTTGAAAGCTTGAGAGAGCAAGGAACATTCGGATGGCCTCAAGTCTTGCCACAGGAGAAAAGGTCTCTTCAAAATCTATTCCTTCTTGCTGCGCATACCCTTTACAAACAAGTTTGGCCTTGTTTCTAATTACTTCTCCATTTTCATTTAATTTGTTCTTGAAGACCCATTTTGTTCCTATTACATTCTTATCTTTTGGTCTAGGAACTAATTCCCAAGTGTTGTTCTTTTCGATCTGCTCAAGTTCTTCATCCATTGCTTTGACCCAACATTCATCTTTGCAAGCCTCTTTAACATTTTGTGGTTCAGTGGAGGAGAGTAATGCCAAATAGCTTGAAGCTTCTGCAAGTGTCCTTCTTGTTTGTACTCCTGCTTCTTTTTGCCCCACAATCTGAGATTCTGGATGATTCTTTTGAACATATCTGGATGGAGTCTTCTCTTCTATTCTTGTCTGCTCCTCTGGTTCTTCCTGAGGTTCTTCTTCTTCTTGAGGTCCTTCTTCTTCATCATTCCGCCTTTGGGGGTAACCTTCATCTTCTTCAATGTCTTCATGATGAACTTGCCTAGGAATATATCCCTTCTCGTCAACCACTACATCAATGCTGTCAACAATTCTGCCAAGTCTTTTATTGTAGCACTTGTATGCTTTGCTATGTGGAGAGTAACCAAGAAGAATGCCCTCATCTGCTCTTGGTTCAAGTTTGCCAAGTTGCTCATCAGTATTTTTAATATAACATTTGCTCCCAAAGATTTTGAAGTGCTTCACCGAAGGAGTCTCACCACTCCAGAGCTCATGAGGTGTTTGAGTGCTGTTTACTCAGACATTTGTTTTGTTAAGAATAATAACCGCAGCATGTGCAGCTTCACCCCAGAAGGTTGCGGGAGTACCTGATTCATCAAGCATTGCACGAGCCATTTGTTGGATTGTTCTGTTCATTCTTTCCGCAACCCCATTTTGCTGAGGAGTTCTAGCTGTAGAGAATTCTCTTCTTATCCCATGTTCTTCACAGAAATCGAAAAATTCGTTTGAAGTAAATTCCCCACCTCTGTCAGATCTGAGGCACTTAATTTTGTGTCCTGATTCATTTTCAACCAAGGCTTTGAAGGATTTGAATTTTTCGAATGCTTCATCTTTGTGCTTCATGAGCCCTAACCAAACAAATCTGGAGAAATCATCAATGAATAATATCAGATATTCTTCTCCTCGAGGTGTCCTCTTCCTAAATGGACCACATACATCTGTATGGACTAGCTCGAGAGGCATGCTAGCTGATCCTTCCTTTTCTGGAAAGTTAGTTCTGGTTTGCTTTCCAAATTGACAAGATTTGCATATGGTATTGTCTGGAATTTTGATATCTGGAAGACCACGAACTGCCTGATATTTGCATGCTTTCCTTATTTGTGAAAAGCTTAGATGCCCCAACCTCCGATGCCATAGCCAATGTTCATCATCCTTGCTTAAGTAGCATTGTTGTCTTTCCTCAAAGATATATAGATTATTTGGAGTCCTTCTTCCTTTGATCATTGTTTTACCTGTATCAAGATCGCGAACACAACATCCATTTGATCTAAATATTACCTCAGTTCCTTGATCGCACATCTGACTGACACTGAGAAGATTATGCTTCAATCCATCAACATATAAAACATTTCCTGCTTTGACCTCTTCTTTCAACGGAGCAACACCTTTTCCTTTTATGGCTGCAGAGATATCGTTCCCGAAAGAAACTTTCTTCCCCTTTTCTAATGCGGTATATGACTCAAAGCTTTGTCCCTGTCATATGCTTCGAACATCCGCTGTCAATGAGTCAATGTACCATAGACTTTCTTGACCTTCTGCATAAAAGGCTATCCCACATCTTTCTGGTTGTGATTCTTTTATTCTCCATGTTCTAACATTTGAGGTTTGTTCCTTCTGAGTTGTCTTCCGGAATCTGCTCCTGCATTCAGAGTCTTCATGACCAAAGTTATTACAAATAGAGCATTCAACTTCATTTTCAAGAACCGAAAAATTGTTATAAGTCCTTTTCATGGTTCCAGTCATTCTCCCTTGCTTTTGAGCTTCTCTAGTCATGATTGTTTTGTAGGCAACACATTGAGCTGCTTTGTGACCGAAGTTATGGCAAGAAAAGCATTGGCCATTAAAGAAACTTCTGCGATAATCAGATCTATCATCCAACCGATTATAGCTTCTATTCATTCTTGGAGCAAATTGGGAAGATTTTACCTGTGGCTGATTGTAGCTTCTGTTTGTCCTTAAGGCTGTTTGTCCCTGAATTTCTTGATGGTCTTTATTTGTTCTTGAGATAAACTGTCCCTGATTCACCTGATGACTTTTATTTGGCCTTTGCTTGCTTCTCCTTGCTGCATCAAGATAACTTTTAGAGGTAGAGGCTTGAGATGTTTCTCCATTATATCCAAGACCTGTCTTGATCAGAGGAGATCGCTGCACATTGATAATCTCATCCAAGGTTTCAGATCCTTTGACAAACTTAAGATTAATAGCTTTTGTTTTCTCAATTTCTTTTCTGAGACCAACAATTTCACCTTCTAGTTTTTCAAGATGTTTTTCTTTTTCATCAATTTGAAATTGTAGAGTATCAATGATCACACTCTTTTCTTCTATA
Organism: Pinus tabuliformis; assembly: GCA_031772625.1. NCBI lineage: Eukaryota > Viridiplantae > Streptophyta > Pinopsida > Pinales > Pinaceae > Pinus > Pinus tabuliformis. The sequence continues at coordinate 1,311,881,029 of CM062804.1, forward strand.
CATCTCTTGAGTCTAGTAATTTCATCATAGAGGTTATTCACATCTACAGCATCCTCATAATCATCATCTTCAAATGCCATTAACAACTTATATTTATTACCTTGTTCATCTTCATCACTGTTTGATAAACCATCACTATCTTCATGGGTGTAGTAGCTTTTCTTATTTGCACTTAGTTTCTTGTTCCATCTAGCAGGTTCCTTTCCTTTATCCTTATAATGACATTTTGCAGCATAATGACCTACTCTTCCACAAGCAAAGCATTTGAAAGGTAGCTTACCTCTGAACCTTCTAGAACCCCTTTGAAGACTTCTGACAAAATTTGATTCTTCTCTCTCGTAGTTGCTCATGGTGAACGATCTACCTTCAAGCGATCAAGCTTCTCTGAAGGACCTGCTCCGATACCAATTGTTGGAAATAATACTGAGAGGGGGGGTGAATCAGTGTTATCAGAACTATAAAACTTTTTCAATGCTCAGAAACATATACGCTACTTTCGTTAAGTGAACCAGCGTGTACACGCAACTGTGAATAAAGAAAACAGCGTATAACTAGAAATCTTATAATTCAGTCAGTTTATCTGCAGTTAAGTGCATGAGGACATTATTCACCATATTAAGAGTAAACAGATGCAGTAGAACAGATCACACAGAACCACACATATGAACACCAAGATATAAGGTGGAAACCCAATGTGGGTGAAAACCACCTGCTGCAAGTCGTCTCTATCTTTAATATGAAACTTCAGTTTACAATCCTTTTGTACTGGTGCAGCCTTATACCAGTACGCAGGCTACAACCTGCAAAAGGCTACAACCTTCTCTCGTTCTCCAAACTTCCTTGGAAGGGAGCTCCAACCCCCTTAGCTCTTGTACTAGCCAAGATACTAGTACGTAGGTGCTGGCCTACAATCTTCTTTCTTTCAGGTACCACCTTTCATACATTTTCAGACTGGATATTCCTGAAGCACAACGTTACAATCTGAAGACCACAATTCATTCAACTTTCACAACAAATCATTGAAGCACAAAACATCCAATACTAGCATCATCAATCACTGAACCACTGAAACCCTGTCAAACACCAGTTACCAGAACACAGAGCAGACTACAGAACTCTGCAATAACAGTCAGACCCAACTGTGACTCAAAAATCAAGCTCCAAAATATATACGCTACTTTAATGAGATAAACCCGCGTATACACGCGCCTTTACCGAAGCCAACCTGCGTACAGATCTAAAAATAAATTCTATCAACTTGCAGCTGTACCAGACATCAGTTAGACCCAGAACATAACACTGCGTCAGTATGCAGATCTAGAAATACGCATAATCAACCATATCATAATAGTGCATTTCAAATCATTAGATCCCGATCTATCCTTTGGATCTAGTCTTTCATCAACCAAAGTGATCTCTCCTTAGATCAAGCAACCCAGAACCTGCATACCAGATCTCTTTCTTCTTCAGATGTTCAAGCCTTGTCCAAAAGATGATATTGCCTAATGATCTTCTTCTCCTTATATAGCCTTAGGCCTTGCTCAATACCAAGAGCCAAAACCATAGTAACACAATACCATCAACTTCAAAACTAGGGATCGACACGCCCGTCGAGACACAATGGTCCGAAACCATAGGCACAACTTCCAAGGACTAACCGCCATGGACCAAAGGTACTTTTCCACATACACGCGCTTTTGCTGAAGCCAACCTGCGTGTACACGCGACTTGGGCTTAACAAACCTGCGTGTATGAACTTCCTTGGCAAGCTGTACTAGGATCTGTCTTCTGATTAAGTTGCCATCACCTGTACCAACCTCTGAGCACCTGTACCAACCTCTGAGTGAGTTGCCATCAAGGACAACACTTGAATCATAATGCCAACAAGTATCTCCCTTTACCTTTTGGAAATTATTCATGCACTCATCATCGATGTCATTTAAGATCTTAGTCCTTCAAAAAATTTGATATGGGTTTGGTAATCTCTACAAAATTTAGTATGTACCTCTTGATGAAATTTATTTTATCGAATGAAGATTGCCCTAATTTATTTCTTCTAGGTAATGGGATTCGTTGAATTGCTTATATGATGGTTGGATCAAATTTGATTCCTTCCTTTGAAATTATGTTCCTAGGGAGCTTTTTTTTATAAACTCTGGCAACTAACTTTTTTGGATTCAAGGATATCCCATACTTTCGACTTCTAAAGAAAACTTATTAAAGAAAATCTATTTAAGAAGATGAACATGGGCACTTTTTTTGGACATAGATTACCTTAAGGGTCCCTCCCTTGTATTGGAGAAGAGGTAACCTAATGTGAGGGAAGGTACTGCTGAGGTGATGATGGTAGTCGTTATAAGTTTCCCTTGGGGTTTCACATTTATAGTTAGGGCTTTTTATCATAAGTGAGAAATTGGGTGGTAACAGTGTGGCACTATTGCCAAGGATGCCCATTTACTCATGTATTGAATTTTTACATTCATATATTGATGATCCTACAGTTAAAAGTTATAAAAGTCCATTTGGTGACTCTGGATAAGGAGGTTTTGTTGAAGAGATATTCTACAATAACATGCTCATAGGGCATTTTTCACTAGATTGCAAAACTAGAAAGCTATTATAGAAGAAAGGTATACAAACTAGCACGCTAGTCACAAAAGTCATGTAGCTCAAGTATTTAGTTTGTTGATGATATAAGTTCCTTATTTTTAATAGATATGGCCACACCATGGTTAGATGACATCTACAAACCACTTGAATTCTCTCAAATTAATGAAGCTCCACATGAAATTCTAGAAAATGCCATTGATAACATTCCTACATTCCAAGAAAATAATGTTCTTTTTGCCTTGGATCATTGGCCAAAATTAGGAGTGTGATATTTAAAATGGGAGGAGCGAGACACTTAGATGTCACCACAAAGTTGTTTACATTGTCTCCTGTGGATAGTGTTATGGAATGGTGGAAAGGAATTCTTGATAATTAATTCAATGCATGGCCCCCTTCAAAATGTTTTCCTTGAGAAATGGGGAGAACGAAAAGATAATAGATACTTATTGGTTTCAAGCCCTAATTCAAACTACTTCAAGCATCAAGGTTATTATGATATATGGCCACAATTTCTTAGACCATGTTGTGAACAGACCTCATCTACAACGGTGAAGATTTGGAGTAGAAGCATGAGTATTTGAGGTAGTAAAGAAAAGGTCAGTTTTGTAGTGAAGGCACACTTTGACATCAGCGGACTTGAAGGAATCATTACATTAGTAGATTTGAGGTACAAGAATTGTTCAAACTAATTATTTCTTAGTTTCATTGTCACATCATTTTGTAGCAATTGAAGAAATCTGGTAATGAGGGTTTCAGTGAATATCTTTGTAAGTGGTTCATTATTCCCGGTACGAGAGCCCACAATTATCTCTCTATTTTTCAGGGTGGTTGGGTGGTGCAAGGCAAGAGAGAGAAGTCTCCTTCATGTTAGAGCCTGAAAATACTTCAGGGTGACAGAGTGGTGTAGGAGCATCCTTTCAGGAGTTGGAGCTACCAAATAAACTTGAATGCTTTTCTAGAGTACTAGGGAGTTGGGGCTTCCATTTCAGTTGGAGCTGAAGCAGTATTGTACTCACAAAATATTAGAAAAGTGTTTGGTGGTTTTTCTCCCAAAAGGGTTTCCACCTAAAAATTTGTTGTGTACTAGTCTTGTAATGTGTTGTTGATTATTGTTTTGTGTCCATGCTCTAAAAAAATATAAATAAACTACTTGTAACTAAAATATTGATTCATCCCCCTTAGTATTTGTGACATTCCCTAGCATAGGAAAAGGTAAATAATGCACAAAGTTATGTCAAATTAGATAATGTCCCTAAGTTTTAACAAAGTTGATAAGGCAAGAATATGCATATTTTGATTTCCCCTATGAAATATTGAATATAAAACTTTTTATCATGGGAAAAATGAATGAGTAAATGTAATCTCCATTTAAATCATTTAGAATAATAAATAAATAAATAAAAACTTTCAAAAGTAAAGACCATAAGATTTAGATTTTGAATTTTATGCATGATATCCTAACAAATTTGTGTATACATTGAAATTTGAATATCATATATTTAAAAGTTAAATAAGATAACATATAAGACTAAGGGTTAGCTCAATTGGTCGAGTTCCCATTGCTAAAGCACCTTGCTAAAGGGAGGTCACGGGGTGAATTCTCCTTGATGCCCTCAGGGTTAGGCTCTACTAATAAGCCAGCATGAAGTGATTCCTTCGGGTGGATTTGCCTAGATATTTCCTTGGATAAAAAAAAAAACAAAACAAAACATATAATATTAAAAGTATAAATAAATAAACAAAGATTTGTTTCCCTTGTTGCACAAAGATAAGGAGGATTCACATCACAATCAATCAACAATGATGTTATAATGCACAACTACCTTGTGACTTCCCTCATTAGCATAGGTTTATGGTATATTGGAGCTTGTATTTTGTTGTGGGCCACATCTCTCAATCAAAGTGGGATTAATTTTTTGTATGAAGAAATATTTATATCATAGAAACAATTCCAATGTGCATGAATTTTAGGTGTATTAACACTAGTAATGGGCATTTTTTTAGAACACATGTGAAATGGGCACTGTAAAATATGGTTACCCACATCACAAGATATCATATACAAGAGATTTTATATTATTTTTACACAAAGGAGTTAGCAAGGCTTAGCAACAAGCATATTCGTCCTACAACCAATCAACCATTATGTTAGTGTAAAACACCACTCCCTTACTACCCCATTGGCATAGGATCATGGTCTATTGGTGTTTATGTGTTGTGACTCATGTTATTATAGAGCTTATAGGAAGTGAACCAATTCTTATCAATAACATGGAATAAATTGGTTAGACTAACAAACTAGAGGAGGAGAATTAGATTGATTAAAGTTCAAAGCTTTATATCAAAAGGAAATAAGAAACTCTCCGTGTAAAATGACTTCTCTAAATCTTTCTTTGGTGTAGGCTTAACTAACTCTTTCCCCCGATTTATTAGTGAGCCATTTCTCTAGAGATGGTGAGAAAGATTCTATAAGAAATATTATTGTTATTGCTTACTCATCTTCCAAAAATTGGATCTAGCTTTAATAGCTCCAAATCAATTATAAGTGATCCAAGTTGAATTTGGAAAAAGGAAAAACATTGTGTTTTTTACACTGCAATTTTTTCCACCAATGTCCAAACAAGTGAAGTCAATCCTTTATATTGTGTCTAAGAAAGCTTTAATTAAAAAAGGCAAGTCTTTCTAGTACAAGAGATGAAGATAAATGCCACCTTCTTAAAGAAATGTTAGAAGAAGAGGGCAAAGTTATGAAGTATTTTTCTACAAAAAAATATCTTTCAAATCAACAAGTCTCTCATTCATTTTATAAATTTATGAGGTTCAGTGGCTCTTTCTTTTAAGGATAATATTTGATAAATAAAAGAAATGAGGTTTCATTCATCCATTACATAGAAATTAGGGTAGCCATATAAATTAAATGACTGGGAAATACCATAGGCCAACACAATGACTTACCAATACTACGACTAAAAAAACCATAACTCATGTTCATATGACACATGTTAATATGACAATTTTTGTAATTAATTGATTTAATCAAAAAAACAAAAAAAGCATAACCACTTTTGATATAAATTTCATTTTTATTTATTGATAACTACTACTAAAAATATCTATGAAAATTAAATCCCAATCATCTACATAACAATTATATCTATGAAAATTAAATCCCAATCATCTACATAACAATTATGAATCATTAAACTAAAATACTAAAAATCTTCTTCCAAAATAAATATCAATATAATAAAAATTCATTCATTCATTATATATATTAGAAATTATATATCTATCTTTCAACATATCAATCTTATATTATAAGATATTTGCCAAAACTAATATTAATCTAATATTATAACATATTTACTAAAAATTAGTGCATTCATTATATAATATTAGAAATTATATATCTATCTTTCAACATATCAATCTTACATTATAAGATATTTACCAAAACTAATATTAATCTAATATTATAACATATTTACTAAAAATTAATTCATTCATTATATAATATTAGAAATTATATCTCTATCTTTCAACATATCAATCTTATATTATAAGATATTTACCAAAACTAATATTAATCTAATATTATAGCATATTTACTAAAACTTATATCCATCCAACATTACAGATATTTACGAAAGTTACATGCTCGTAGTAATCTAATCATGACATTAATAAAATTTTAGTTTTAAAACTCGTCTTAATATATAAATTTATTATTTTAGATTCTTTCACATAAATACTGTAAATATTTTTATGCTTATAGTAAGTTAATCAAACTCTATATCCATCCAGTATTATAGATATTTACCAAAACTTACATGCCCGTACTAATCTAATCATGACATTAATAAAATTTTAGTTTTAAAACTCATCTTAATATATAAATTTATCATTTTAGATTCCTGGACATAAATACTGTAGATATTTTCATGCTTATAGTAATTTTTATGCTTATAGTAAGTTAATCAAAACCCTATGAACATGCTAACCATTTATTAAAAATTATCAAACTAAATTTTAATATTAACAGATAACATTAATAAAATTTTAGTTTTAAAACTAATCTTAATATGTAAATTTATCATCTTAGATTCTCTGACACAAATACTGTAGATATTTTTATGCATTTTATGACATTTGAGATGTCATCACCTTCTCCCCAAGTATTCATCTCTCCCAACACCTTCTTTCCTTCTTTGAAATTAAAGAGCCCCAAGATTTCGTCTCTCCCAACACCACGTAATATTAAAATTACCTGAAATCCTAAAATATATTTATAAAATCTTAACTGGAATCCTAAGTGAGTTGTTACTCAAGCTCTCATCATTAGCCATCATATAGAAGGGATAAAAATGTATTCCAACAGTTCCATGAATGTTGAAAAGATAATGACAAGAACTGAAAAAAAAAATGAGTAACCCAACCTTTATTCATACACTGAAACTGAATAAATAATTTATTTACAGTAGCCCTGTTCAACCCTCTAAATTATTCACCAGCACAGTACACTGAATAAGTTACAAAATGAAAGCAGTTTACAGCAACAAAAGTACAGGCTAATCTGCTCTGTACTTCGAAAGAAAGCCAAACCCCCAAACCATTAGACCGTACCCTGATTCAAATGCCTATTACATCACCTTTAAATCCACTGTCTCTCAAAATTTGAGGAAAATTTGAGGAAGACAGTGGGAAACAAAGGTAATCGCAACAGAACAGTTTCATTCTTCAGTATCATTATCTACCTGAATCTCTCTATCTTCATTGATTTCGGATCCATTATTTTCCTTCATTTCCAATTCACTGTGAATTGAATTTTTTATCTTCTCCACAGGAACCACAGGAAGATAAGCCGCGACCCAGTACTCCCCATCAGATAAATACTGAACCCCAGAATTGTACTTCTCGACACAATAAGCACTCGGTGGTAGAATCAGCTCCACAACCTTGGGAACAACAGGAATCTGACGCAACTTATACCAGGCCGAGAGGGACAATTCCACTGCAAAAGGCTCATACTTGTTATACAAGTTCTTGGCTGCAGGTTCAGACTTGACGTACAAAGTCTTTGCGACTTCCTTGGTCTTTTCCACTACACCGACTTGCCGAATGTCAGTCACAACGGACCTGGCAACTTCGGGTGCCTTTTTCACTGCCCCGTAGAGTTCAGAAGTCTTTGATTTGAGTGATGGAGGTACATGACTGTCAAGCTTAACTATAGCATCATCCACCTTAAGGGAAAAAAAGGACAAAAATTACATGTTGCCCTGATTTAAAGATAACAAATCAAATGAAACCCTATATTTTTCAATCAAATGAAACCCTATATTTTTATTCTTCTGGTCTAATTAAGAACAAATGAAACGAAACCCTAAATTTTTCTTCTTCTGGTTTAAATAAGAAGAAATCAAGCTACCGCCAAAATTTTACTTCACACAAACAAATCAAATGAAACCCTATATTTTTCTTCTTCTGCTTTAATGAAGAACAAATGAAACTAAACCCTAGTTTTTTCTTCTTTGCTTAATTAAGGACAAATCAAACTACACCCTAGATTCAACTGCTGGTTTAGAAATGCAGTCAAATTGAATTTAATGATTCGATCAGGCCAAGTAAAACAAGCTTACAAATATACCCCTGTATCTTCAGAATTTCCGTGTAAAATGCAGGGGCAGAAAAAGACAAAAATAAATGCAAATAAATTCAGGTTTTGATAAAGGCGGTTCGGCATACCTTTCTATCGGCGAGATGCAGAACCTCGAAGGGCTTTCCCTCGATCTTACGGTAAACGGGCCCGACCATAAGCTTCACAGTTCCCTCCATGGCATCCACCCCCTGTTTTAGAGGCCCTGAATTCTCTTTCGCATAATCGTAGATAACAGAGAGGCGGGTCGTTACCTTCTGAGCGGCGACCTGGAAAAATCCCAGGTATTTAAGCGTCTGATCCTCATTCTGCAAGGCCAAAAAACACATAAGCCATGGCACTGCAATCAATCAAAAAAAAATACAGAAATGTAAAAAATGATTGCTAAGCTTGGCCAAACCTGGTCATTCGACTCTGACGACATGGTTGGATCACGATAGAGCTTAAGGAAATCGAAATCTGCAACTGCAATTGCGAATTGTTAATCGCTCTCTGCGCCAAAAAAAATGATCGTAATGGTCTGCGTTGTGCGATGAATACAAAGCAAGAGTGCCAAAGAGGTTTTAAATCGGGAAACAGCAAGAGTGCTCCGCGATGAAGGCAACGCACCGGTACCGGTGGACCGTGTTTCAAGATTAGCCGGCGACACGTGACATGTGACGCGCATTGACTCTCCACCAATCCATGCCGGTGGTACGAATGTTTACCTGACACGTGGGACCAAGTAGGGTCTACCTGATGCAAAGGTCGGCAATGGGCGTACTTTTTGGCAAGGGCTAACCAGCCATATATTGTGTATTAAATGCTGGGCCAGCTATGTATGTCAAGCACGTCATGAGGGCGCATACGTATCCATGGAACGGGACTCCGGCGACCACCTTGCGTTTCCGGTGACGAGCACGGGACCCACAACCGCGGGCCCGCCCGGTCTCGAACTTGCTGTTGTCGATATGGAGATATGCGTTGCCATCATCCTGCGTCCATATCAAACCATCGGAGCCATCCATGCATCATTCATTTTGAATTTGTAATTGGGCGCGCTTGAATTTCGAAATTTCTGCCATGCATCATTCATTTTGAATTTGTAATTGGGCGCGCTTGGATTTCGAAATTTCTGTCTTTCAGCGTCCTATACTCTTATGGAATTTGTAATCCCTTCAGCTTCTTCTTCTCTTATTTTGCCCTTTACTCTGCAATCTTCTTGCTGCCATTAATGGGTTTTATGTTAGTTTCCACTGCATGACTCGTAATTTTTTCTTTGCAGCCTCGGATCCTCAGAGATTATGAGAGTTTAGGTAATAGACAAAAGCAAATGGGGGGAGTTTTCAGGCTTTTGGTGCTCAGTTTGGGATTCTCTAGACCCAATTCTAATAGGAGCGCGGACACAACCCTTGGCAGAAGAATTCTGGAGCTTAACACAGCGTCAGTCCCTGTTGATTTATCTAAAGGTATTCGCACTCCGTATAAATTTTATTGTTAAATGGCACTTCGCTGCAGTCAGATGATTGCAGCGAGGTCTTCAGGGGACGTTGCAGAGGAAGTGCCTCACAGTAATGGCTTAGATAAATCGGCCATGAAAGGACTGCGTACTGTTGTCTATGCCAGAACACAGTCCTATCAAAACCATGACTGCGCTTCCCTGTAATTACAGGCAAAGCATTGCAGCCCAAAACGCCTGCCTGCGTAAAGATAATGATCATGAAACAATTGATCTGACAGAAACAAGCCAGAACGCCTGCTTGCCTAGAGATAATGCTCATCAGAAAATCAATAAAGCCAGATGGTAGAAAACAGAGAAGAATCGCTGGACTGAGAACATCATTTTTCCAAATTTGTGATCCCAAGGAACGATTCATGATTACAATTTAGGTGATTGAGATAATTTTGTAACATATTGTTAGAACTCGTGTATTTTAGAATAATATACTCTGTTAGATGCACTGTACAAATATTCAGAGGACTATAACTCCATTTTTGTTGAGCAACTTATTTTTGTTGATATTAGCAAAAACAAATTTTGGCGAAGATTTCCCTCAAGCCTTCTCGTCTCAACTGAGCAATCTGTTTGAGTGTCGACTGAGAAATCTGTTTGAGTGGTTCATATTAGTGCCATTGAGATTTTTGGTTCTACCGCTGTCACGATCTATGTTATGAGCCTAAATTTGTTTAATAGGCACCTGTTTAATTTTGTTGTAATTATCTCTGTCTTTTTATGTTTATTCTTTTCATATTTTTATGTTTATTCTGGAACAGATCTGGGTTTATGGACTGTGACATTATTTCCATAATATGTTGCTGTGACAATATTTGGCTGGGATGTTGGATATGCATACCCAGATGATTTGTATGACGGAACACTGGGCAAATATTGTGTATATGCTGAAATTTAATTATAGGGTTTAATATATCTTTTTTAGTACTGGGAAAAAAAATATTATACAAAATGACATCACAGTAATAGTTGCATATACTTATATATTTAAGTTCAAGACATACCAATGGTTGCAAATTGTCACGGTATATTTTAATCTATGATTGTGTTTTTTTTATCACAGTAATAGTTACATATAGTTATATATTTAAATCCAAGACATACAAATGGTTGCAGATTGTCACGGTATGTTTTAATTTATGATTGTGTTAATATATGAATTTGGTATTTTTCTACAGGTTTGGTATAATTGTGTTTATGATTATGTTTATTTTATCAGTTTAGTAATTTTCTACCAATTTAGTATGAAAATTGATAGAGATGTTTTTAGAATAAATTTATGATTGTGTTAATATATGAGTTTTGTATTTTTCTACAGGTTTGGTATAATTGTGTTTATGATTATGTTTATTTTATCAGTTTAGTAATTTTCTACCAATTTAGTATGAAAATTGATAGAGATGTTTTTAGAATATTTGAGTATTGTAATATGTATAAAATTTGATAGAGATTTAGTAATTTGATATTTTTTATTTGTATAATAGGAATGGCTTAAAGATTTTTCAATGGGTTTGAATTTATTTATGTATTTGGAAACTTATTTTAATCAACAACAAATTAAAATCTTGTCTAGAATTGTATCACTTGATTTCTATCACACAAAAAAAAACTAAAATATCTGTTAGTAACATTAAGCCAATTAAAATTCACATAATTATATCTATATGTATGCTTTTAGGATATATGTTTTTGATCATCAAACTACACTTATTCTTTAAGGTAAAGATTGATTTTATGATTATTTTATACTTTCAAAAATATGTTTTGAGACTTATTTTCCACTTCTAAATAAATGCCTAGTTATCTTTATGTTTTTGATAGAGTGGTAATGGGAATTGTTTTCACTGTCTCTATGTACTTAAATTAAATATAGTTATGAGTTTCAATTGGAAGAGAACTTAATTTGAATTTTGTTGTCTAATTTCACAATAGCCATGGTGGTTCATTCATTTGATCATTGACATTAGAAGTGTTAGATTGAGCCATGTTTTAACCATTAAATGAGAAGTACTATATTGAGCCATGTTAATCATGACTGTTTATCATCTAGTTAATGATAACCATAGTGTTGTGGGAACAAAAATCATAGTAGTATCATGTTAGTTGACTTTATATGCATGGTAGTATTACTATGCTTGTGGTGAATTTATTTAGAGTTATGTAGTTGATGAACTCAACCTTGAGGTACTAGGAATGAACACATAATTGAAACCAAATCAAAGAATAAATGTTAGAAGAAACTAATCTTATTTAGTAAATAAAATTGCAAACAATCCAACTGAATTTTGATGAGTTGCACTATTTATTTTCATTGATGATAGAATTTGTCTATTGGTTTGTACATCTTGCATCTAGCATCAATGTTGATTTGGTTGGGAGTCCATATTAATATTATAGTCACAAAACTAAGAACTCGAAGAAAAACTAGAATACAAGTTTCTATATATGCTATGCCATGTCATTCATGCAAAGAGAATAGGAGCCTTGGAATTCATGCAAAGATTTCTACATAATTCCTTAAATAGGCACAATATTTAATTTTTGTAGAAGATCCAAGTTGGTGAGGTGTGAGGGCCATAAGTACCACATTCACAAGTCATACCAATCAAAGTATTTGAATCTTTGACCTTGATAAAGCTGTTAGTACTCAAGAAGAAAGCAAAGTCAATGTGGAAGAGAGAGGGATTGGAAGATACACTGGCCATCAATGCAAAGATTAAAGAGGAGAATCGACACTTGAAGGAGAAGGTGCATATGTTTGAATCAAGGTTAGCATAGCTATAAAAGAATTTTTAGACCTATGCAATTTTTTTCTATTACTAGAGAATTGTTTTATTGGATAACAATGCTCTATCACCCCTATTCTAGTGGATTGGAACAAGAGTAGAGTCCATTTTATGCAACTAGGAGAGAAGGTGATTCAAACAAACAAGATTCATACAATTGCATACAAAATAGTTCATACACAAATGCGTAAGGTAAATAACATACATTGCTAAAGTAACCAGAATAGTTGAACTACAATAACAACATATGCATGAAAACATGTTGCCTTTGTTATATGTATTAAGTGAAAGTTCCATCCATACATACACCATTGAAAGCCACTAGACCCCATAGTGGAACATTACAGTCAATACCGTCTGCTCCTCCATAGAGATGTACTCGCTCTACGATGTAGAGAAGCCAAGGCTTGTCACAATACTCTCCAAGCCTCCTCTAAGCAATGCCTAGCCAAAATATTGGCTCCCAAAAGCTTGTACTATGAGTTATGAGGTTATATATATAAAAAAAGGTGGGGTGACCCTTGACATTCCCCTTTGACTCTTGGACTACCCTCATGAATTTTCACATTACATAGTGATTGTTCACATTCCACTAGTGAGTTCACCCTGATATCTTGGGCTACGTCTCCTTGAGCTCTAATCAACTCGATTAGGCTCTCTGGGATTATGGCTTCAATTCTTTGACAAGTGCTACACTTAACTCCATTAGTTTACAACTGAATCAATGGGCTTAAAATGCCATTTTACCCCTGGCTGTCCTAGACCTGTCTGCAGAACATGGAATGCTTTCATCATGGTTCTTTTGTTCAAGTAGTGCATTTTTATTTAAAACCAAATAACATGCTTTTTGATTAATACATATGGACCATATGATGGATTTTGGTATTGAAAAATTAATTAATGAAACCCCTACTAACTCACTTCAACATTTTCTTTGAAAGGGTCCATGGGATAAATTCTCTCAAGTATGACATTTTAGAACATTAAATTTTCTTGTTATTTCTCATCAACAATTTTTGTACACATTGGTCAAGTAAAACTAGATGAATATTGACTTCAATGCAAAATATGTGTTAAGTGAGAGCATGTGTACCAAAGTAGATATTTATAGCTATGGCATTTTGTTATTGGTAATGCTTACTAGGAAGAAGCCAACTAGTGACATGTTTTTTTGAGGCCTAAACTTTCACAAGTGAGTGAAGTTAGTGTTTCCAAACATAGTGAAGGACAAATTTCACTTAACTATTTTTAACAAGGTGGATAGATTTTGTCTTCAGAAGGCTCCGCGGTATCAATTGGATGGAGGGAATGGTTATAATAAAATTTGTATAAAAAACTCCTCAGGGTTGTCTCAGCTTACTATGTGTGTGTTGTAAATACTTGGTTTTAAAACATTTTTCATATGGTTTCTCACTTTCTTAGAGGAAAAATTAAACAAGCTATATAAACTTTAAACCATTTAGATCTTCATGTTATATATATATATTTTTTCCTTGTTTATTGTCAATCCTCATATTTTAAAGTTGTAAAACACCTTTCATATAAGTACTTGTTTAGAGGCCAAACTCAATGTGCTATATAAAGTATTTAATTTTTCGTCCTTCCTAATATATAATATATCACAAGCACTTCTTCATCGACTTCTCGTTGCCTAGGAAGGAAGCACATACTTTTCTTTATTTATATATTTCTATATCTTTGTTTCCATTACTAGGTGATGAACTGAGTATTTACAACACACACAAAGTAAGTTGACACAGCCCTAAGCCAATGTACATTTTTAAGGGTTCACATGGGACAAATGATTCACTGATTGTAAATTGTCAAATTCCATATCTTTTTAGCTTCAAAATGTTTTGACAAGGGTTTTGATATTATGCATGTTTTGAGCAAATATCTGTTTGATTTTATGATGTATAAATATATGGGTTTGACTTCGGAGGTAATGACTTGTACTTGAGAAAGCACAACCAAATTTTTCTTGGAAAGGAATCGATGGATGTAATAAAATAATTCCGACTTGTCAATGACTAAATTCTCATGGGACCAAAAAGGTCACTTTGTGCAATTTCCACATGCATGTTTTTTCTTCATCCAACTTTTTTTGTCAAATTTATTCCAAGGCTCCTATTCTCTTTGCATGAATGACATGGCATAGCATATATAGAAACTTGTATTCTAGTTTTTCTTCGAGTTCTTAGTTTTGTGACTATAATATTAATATGGACTCCCAACCAAATCAACATTGATGCTAGATGCAAGATGTACAAACCAATAGACAAATTCTATCATCAATGAAAATAAATAGTGCAACTCATCAAAATTCAGTTGGATTGTTTGCAATTTTATTTACTAAATAAGATTAGTTTCTTCTAACATTTATTCTTTGATTTGGTTTCAATTATGTGTTCATTCCTAGTACCTCAAGGTTGAGTTCATCAACTACATAACTCTAAATAAATTCACCACAAGCATAGTAATACTACCATGCATATAAAGTCAACTAACATGATACTACTATGATTTTTGTTCCCACAACACTATGGTTATCATTAACTAGATGATAAACAGTAATGATTAACATGGCTCAATATAGTACTTCTCATTTAATGGTTAAAACATGGCTCAATCTAACACTTCTAATGTCAATGATCAAATGAATGAACCACCATGGCTATTGTGAAATTAGACAACAAAATTCAAATTAAGTTCTCTTCCAATTGAAACTCATAACTATATTTAATTTAAGTACATAGAGACAGTGAAAACAATTCCCATTACCACTCTATCAAAAACATAAAGATAACTAGGCATTTATTTAGAAGTGGAAAATAAGTCTCAAAACATATTTTTGAAAGTATAAAATAATCATAAAATCAATCTTTACCTTAAAGAATAAGTGTAGTTTGATGATTAAAAACATATATTCTAAAAGCATACATATAGATATAATTATGTGAATTTTAATTGGCTTAATGTTACTAACAAATATTTTAGTTTTTTTTTGTGTGGTAGAAATCAAGTGATACAATTCTAGACAAGATTTTAATTTGTTGTTGATTAAAATAAGTTTCCAAATACATAAATAAATTCAAACCCATTGAAAAATCTTTAAGCCATTCCTATTATACAAATAAAAAAATATCAAATTACTAAATCTCTATCAAATTTTATACATATTACAATACTCAAATATTCTAAAAACATCTCTATCAATTTTCATACTAAATTGGTAAAAAATTACTAAACTAATAAAATAAACATAATCATACCAAACCTGTAGAAAAATACCAAACTCATATATTAACACAATCATAAATTTATTCTAAAAACATCTCTATCAATTTTCATACTAAATTGGTAGAAAATTACTAAACTGATAAAATAAACATAATCATAAACACAATTATACCAAACCTGTAGAAAAATACCAAACTCATATATTAACACAATCATAAATTAAAACATACCGTGACAATCTGCAACCATTTGTATGTCTTGGATTTAAATATATAACTATATGTAACTATTACTGTGATAAAAAAAACACAATCATAGATTAAAATATACCGTGACAATTTGCAACCATTGGTATGTCTTGGACTTAAATATATAAGTATATGCAACTATTACTGTGATGTCATTTTGTATAATATTTTTTTTCCCAGTACTAAAAAAGATATATTATACCCTATAATTAAATTTCAGCATATACACAATATTTGCCCAGTATTCCGTCATACAAATCATCTGGGTATGCATATCCAACATCCCATCCAAATAATGTCACAGCAACATATTATGGAAATAATGTCACAGTCCATAAACCCAGATCTGTTCCAGAATAAACATAAAAATATGAAAAGAATAAACATAAAAAGACAGAGATAATTACAACAAAATTAAACAGATGCCTATTAAACAAATTTGGGCTCATAACATAGATCGTGACAGCGGTAGAACCAAAAATCTCAATGGCACTAATATGAACCACTCAAACAGATTTCTCAGTCGACACTCAAACAGATTGCTCAGTTGAGACGAGAAGGCTTGAGGGAAATCTTCGCCAAAATTTGTTTTTGCTAATATCAACAAAAATAAGTTGCTCAACAAAAATGGAGTTATAGTCCTCTGAATATTTGTACAGTGCATCTAACAGAGTATATTATTCTAAAATACACGAGTTCTAACAATATGTTACAAAATTATCTCAATCACCTAAATTGTAATCATGAATCGTTCCTTGGGATCACAAATTTGGAAAAATGATGTTCTCAGTCCAGCGATTCTTCTCTGTTTTCTACCATCTGGCTTTATTGATTTTCTGATGAGCATTATCTCTAGGCAAGCAGGCGTTCTGGCTTGTTTCTGTCAGATCGATTGTTTCATGATCATTATCTCTACGCAGGCAGGCGTTTTGGGCTGCAATGCTTTGCCTGTAATTACAAGGAAGCGCAGTCATGGTTTTGATAGGACTGTGTTCTGGCATAGACAACAGTACGCAGTCCTTTCATGGCCGATTTATCTAAGCCATTACTGTGAGGCACTTCCTCTGCAACGTCCCCTGAAGACCTCGCTGCAATCATCTGACTGCAGCGAAGTGCCATTTAACAATAAAATTTATACAGAGTGCGAATACCTTTAGATAAATCAACAGGTACTGACGCTGTGTTAAGCTCCAGAATTCTTCTGCCAAGGGTTGTGTCCGCGCTCCTATTAGAATTGGGTCTGGAGAATCCCAAACTGAGCACCAAAAGCCTGAAAACTCCCCCCATTTGCTTTTGTCTATTACCTAAACTCTCATAATCTCTGAGGATCCGAGGCTGCAAAGAAAAAATTACGAGTCATGCAGTGGAAACTAACATAAAACCCATTAATGGCAGCAAGAAGATTGCAGAGTAAAGGGCAAAATAAGAGAAGAAGAAGCTGAAGGGATTACAAATTCCATAAGAGTATAGGACGCTGAAAGACAGAAATTTCGAAATCCAAGCGCGCCCAATTACAAATTCAAAATGAATGATGCATGGCATAAATTTCGAAATTCAAGCGCGCCCAATTACAAATTCAAAATGAATGATGCATGGATGGCTCCGATGGTTTGATATGGACGCAGGATGATGGCAACGCATATCTCCATATCGACAACAGCAAGTTCGAGACGGGGCGGGCCCGCGGTTGGTGGGTCCCGCGCTCGTCACCGGAAACGCAAGGTGGTCGCCGGAGTCCCGTTCCATGGATACGTATGCGCCCCCCATGACGTGCTTGACATACATAGCTGGCCCAACATTTAATACACAATATATGGCTGGTTAGCCCTTGCCGTACTTTTTCACTATTGCTACGAATATTCACTCCTGTTGTGTCGGTCCATGGGACTAAGTGAGATTCACCCTAACGTAAGGCTATGATGGCAATCGGTATTGGTTAGGGGTAATATCTCATTTTTGCACGGGAGTTTTATTATGAAAGTTGTTTTTGAGCTTGTGGTAAATTTTAGAATGATTTAAATTATTGGTTTTTCAAAAAAAATGATTAAAATGCATGGACACATTAGAGAACGATGCTTATGGAAAATGGGGTAATTTGAAATAACAATTTACTTTGACATTGGATAAAGCCACCTATTAATCCTACTTTAATTCAACTCACTTTTATTTGTAACAATTAGATTATTAGTTTAGATTTATTTTAACTCTGGATTTATTAGGAGCTTAGAGGGATTAAATCTCTCTAGGTGCAAACCTCTTTTTTTGAGTGTAAAATTTGAGGAAAAGTTTGCACCTCGAGAGCTTTGATCCCTCTCAGCTCTTGATAGATCCGAGGTTAAGATGGATCTAGATTGGTTTCAGTTTTGTGCGGTCATACAAAAATGGTTGAAAACCTAATTATTTTGATTATTTTAAATATGTTAAATGTGTTTAAGATTAATTTGGTCAATTTAATTTTAAATTTGCTTAGTTACCTCGATTTGTTGAGATGAGATAGACTATTAGTAACTTAAATGATGAAATAAAAATTTTGAGTGCAAAGTGACAATGTAACAATGTTGAATGATAGAAAATGTGAATAATAAGAATATGGTCAATTACAAACAATTTTTATTGCGATCAATCTGAAACTATTTTCTTCTACTGTTCTTATTGTCACAGTCCTATTAGTTTTGTCATTTTCTCATATAGATCATATGAAAAGGGCAGTTGAAATCATAGACCATTCAAATATTTAACTCAAGCTACTGTAGTAAACATGATACCTTGTCTCTGTTGTTCTCCAATATTAACAGTAGTTTTCTCCAAAGTCAATAATTGTGACTTATAGAGTGTTAAACCTCAAATAATTTTCAATGGTATTTATTTTCTATTATTGCATTTGAATGCAAAGTGATTAACAATGTTAAATGATAGAAAGTGGGACTAATAAGAATGTAGCTAATTACAAATAGTTTACAGTTAGTTTCGGGAAGCAAACATTTCGGGTAAGTAAACATTTTATTTAGGATGAAAATTTAAGTATTGTATTTATGGTTGAATTATTGTAAAACAAAAGTCAATGCACATCATGAATAATTTTTATGTGCTTACATTGAGAGAGAGTGTGTATGTTTTGGGAGTGAGAATGAGAGACAAGGGGAGATAGTAATATAGATGGAGGGGGGGAGAGAGGAAATGTTGGAAAATGTAACTAGGTCTGGTCTTCATTATTGTACTTGAAGTCAAAATGTAATATATTTGTCAAAAGAAAGTAAAAAGAATTTTATTATTAAATTGAATTGACTTATTAAAGCATGGGTTTCATGCTTGGGTCAATTATAGGTCAAGCCTCTATTGTAGGCTTTAGGATATTGTCTAAGTTAATGTTTAAAGGCTCCTCCATCTATCAAAGTCTCCTTGTTTTCATCATCAAGTCAGCTTCCTACAAATAAACTCATGTCGGCCTAACTACAGTGACACAACTCTTCATCAACACATGTCGGCCTATTTTCGTATGGAAACAACTATATATACAGGGATGAGGACTTCGCATTATGAACAAAGATTTTCGGATCAGAATTTCAAAGCACAAGTTTCGGTGCTACAAGTTCGGGTAAGGACAAAACATTTCAGTGTTATTTCAGGGAGTTTGGATAGGGCATCAAGATGATCTCCATGCTCTCACAGATCGGTGTTAGGCCTCCCACAATTTGGTATTATACTCCCACGTTTTCAGTGCTATGCTTCCACAGTTCGATATGCTCTCACAGGATTAGAAGCTATTACAGTGACCTATGTTCGATGCTCTCACATCACCACAGTGACCTCATCTCGGTGATAGTATAGTGACTTCAGTTTGATGTTATTATAGTGGTGCTTCCACAGTTCGTTCATGTCTTGATGCTATAATAATGTTGCTATCATAATGGATGAACAAGCTCGGATTAGGTGCATAAGTAATCTCTTCAAAGGATCAAAAATGTGAAGATGAATGACTGCTACAGGAGTTATAGAATCGAAGAATGACAAGGTTGCCTTGATGGATGGAGGTAGTCTTGAGTCTAAGTTGTAAGGGTCTTGGTCGTCTCATATTGAATCTACTGAAGGAAGAATTTGTGGCTGGGGTTTCCCCTCAAGGGGGGTTTTTCCCTAGCAAGGTACCTATATCTTATGTTCTCTTCTTTTGTTGCTTTGCCTTAATCTTGATGATAAGAAAAGATAATTAAGAGATCTAATACTAATAATGAAAACATCACAAGTTAATGTAATAATAAGGGAAATCATTTTAACTGCCAACTCTATGGATTTTCCAACATGGTATCAAAGTTATGGTCAAGGTAAAAGGCAGAAGGGAATTTCTGGGCTAATAAAACTAATGAGACTAGGATTAGAGTGAGCATATTAAAGACACCAAGAATGAAGGAGTGACTTCACAATGAGAAATATTCATGACACATAAGTAACAGTGAAAATAAGAGAGATTTTTGGTACCTATATAGTGAAATAGTTTGGATCTTTCCAGAGATTGGGCTCTTAATATTTCGGTGAAGATACAGTCTCAGTATTTCGTTGGTGGCACAGTATTTCGGTAATGGCACACATTACTAGCTCGGTTCTCAGAGAAGGTTGCAGTGAAGTTTGGGTGATCTCAGTGGAACACTCTCGATGATCTCAGAGATAATTTCATATAGAATTCGGATTGCAATGGAGACAATTCGGTACATATCTCAGTGACTTGATGTTATTTCTATCACTTTTTCGGTGCCATAACAGAAAGAAGATCTCCGTAAAGGATTCAATGCTTCCAACAATGAGTAGGTTTTGATAAGAAGGTTTCAATAACACAATTTTGGTGCTTCCAATAGAAAAGGAGTTCGGTGCTACCACAATGGTTCGGTTTCACTACAATGTGAGGGGTTCACTACATTGAGAAGGTATGGAACTTGGTACAATTGCCTATGAAGGTCTATCAAGCTCAAGCACAAGGTACCAACTCAAGAAAAATCAAGTATTTAACAAGATGCATTTGCAACAAGCCAAATAAGGTACGTAATCATAAGGTACATTTATGAACTTTTAGATTTCTATTAATGATACTTGTTTATGTCTAAGAGTGTACTCTCTAGATAACATATTATAACCTTAATCCTCTCCCTCTAGGATTTACAAAGTAATCTAAGATTCCAAGCAAAAGTCCTTAATTGAAAGAAAGATTAACTTTTCATAGAACTCCATCCTCCATAGCTATGTAGGAAATCTAACATATGAAATGAAATCATGTTCTTGGAATCACATGTTCTGCTTGAAAGTATGCATTACAGGTATAAATATCATGGCTTACACTTCCTACAAGGTTTGTCAAGAAACATCTCCAGGTATGTCTTAGACTATAAAATTCTCTTTATCTTATTTTTAAATTTTGCATTACATGACTAATATCATTATGTCTAGCCTTGAATCATAATGATTCTTGTTATTTTAATTGATTTTATAGCACCCTAGACAGGTTCTATGGAAAACCCTAACCTAAGGGTATGCTAATATCAATGTTTGAAACCCTAAAACTGCTTAGGGTTATTGGGAAATGCTATTTGAAATTTTTGTTGATGATGTCTTGTTTGGGATTTCAGTATGATCATGAAAACCTAACTTGTTAGGGTTGAAATGGTGTTTTCTAAATCCCCAAACTTTTTAAGTTTTGAAATAGTAGGGTTTTCTTTGTTATGAAACCCTAGATCTTTAGGGTTAGGTTGGGTCTATAAGAAAAACCCTTGTTTTATAGATTCCTAGGAATGAAACCCTAGGTATATGTTCATTTGGTTTAAACCCTAGCATGGTCTAAGTCGGTATATGTCTAACATTTTTAATATTTCGTGACATATGATGTGCTGATGAATTCCTAGATTTATGTGTTGACCTAAGTGTTAATGGTCATGAGTCCTAGGGTTTGGAAACAAGCCCTAGTCAAAGTTTGGTGGTCTAAGATGATGTTTTGAAAATATAGGGTCTTGTAGCTAAACCCTAGTAGTAGTTAAATTCTCTAAATATGTGTGATGTGACAACCTGGAATCTATGAATCTATATAGTGATTGTTGAGAATTTGTAGATTGAAATCTAGGGTTTACATCAAACTCTAGTAGATGTTAGTCATAATGTTGAGTAAGTTGTGATTGGTTTTGATTGTTTAAGCTCATGTATGAAATCTAGGATATGTGTGAAATCTTAGTGAGGAGTCTAACATATGGATTTTAAAAGTTATTAGATTCATTGATTTGATTTGTTTCTAGGGTTTTCTATATGAAGGAACTTGTCGTTGAAGAATATTGGAACCCTAGGATAATGAGTTTGAAATTTTTAATGAGCTATGAATGTGATTTAGGGTTTGTAACTAAACCTGGAAAATAATTTGAAGTATAGTCTTTTGTTTATTATGTTTGTAAAGTATAAATGATTTCGTTGTTATAAGATTTTGATATGGCTAACTTCATGCTTCTATACTTTGGTTGTACTTGCTATCTAAGTTGTGCAGGTACATCATCTTCAACTTGGTGAAGATGATCGTAAGTAAAACTGATATGATAAGCATGGTATATGAATGACTATGATAAGAATGGAATCCATGAAAGATTCTCTGATGTCGTAAAGAAGAAGTAGAACTTCTTAAGTTAAGAGGGAGTCTGGATGAAATCTCCCTAAGTTAAGAGGGAGCTTGACTGAAAGGAATCTCCATAGGATAAGATTGTTGGGCATGGAATCCCCCCACAGCATGTTTTTGGGCTCAAAGCCCAAGTTTTGAGTACTATTGTTGTAAAGACTCCGCGAATTGCGGGCGCGGAGCACAAATTGTATGTTAGAGTCATAGGGTTGTTCGCCCTAAGTTTTGAAGATAGTGTCAGCCTATCGGACCATGAGATTGTATAAATAGAGTGAGGCTCTAAGTTGTAAAGTAAGCGAAGGAATGGAGTTTAAAAGATAGCAAGTGTAGGGAGAAAGTCTAAGTGTTTTGGGTCGTAGTAGTAGGAAGAGGCTTTACAGCTGAGTGCGTAGAGGCCTAGTAGAGTCTGCAGCTGAGTGCACAGACCCCTACAACTGAGTGTGTAGGGTATAGTCAGGTCTGTAAGTAGGGAAAGAGATAATAAATAGAAGTTTGATTCCAAATCTTGTGTATCTGTTTTGAGTTATTATATGGTTGATATCTTTTGCAATTATATTGTTTTATTTATCGCGCGCACTTGTATGAATGATGAACACTATTAAGTATAACTAAACACATACAGATAAGCTAAGTGATCAACTAATATTGGGTAATAACGTGGATTGAGCCCCGAGTAGGGCTGCACAAAGGCAGCATCGCAGGCTATAGGGTACTGATAAGTGCACATAGCGACGTGCAAGCAGGGTCAAACCGCGAACCACCGAAAATCATCAAACATCTCTAGGGTGCGGAAACCTGGTTCTAACACCCTCCCATACTACTTCGGGTAAGACCTCAGTTCGCACTCCGCGGACTGTTGTCGAAAGGGCCAGTAGTACCAGGATTTGTTTGGCTAAATCATCTCTGCACCTGGGTCACGCCCCTACAAGCCAACAAATGGTTCCGTTCCTGAGACCGGGATCTACATAAGGGATGTCTGATGTCGTGTCACTGGAATCCAACAAAGAAAGAAATTGAAGGGTGGTTGGACAAGAAGATTCACGAGTTCGCGGCACAGGAAAATAGGAATCCGCGAGTATCTAAGGAACAGTGGTTGGAGCGCTACTTATATACGGAAATCCACGAAATTTTCTTTGCATCCTTTCCTTCTAAGCTATATGAGTGGATTGCGAAGCTAGCAGACAGTCAGGGAAGGTGTAGGCTCAACAAACCAATCATGTGGACTCCGGAATTAGTGTGCAGACTAGAAGCATCAGAAGATAAGATCGCGCGAGCTGTGGACCATTGGCTTGATCGAATTATAGGAGGATTTATCACTGAGTTCGCGGTAGATACGACCGTCAGCTACAACGAGGCGGAACAACGCTTCCTCAAAGGACCGCAAGGTAAGTATATTAAATCTTTGAACACTTGGATTAAGATGCTATTGTGTGAAAAGCGGGTTATGCGAATAAATTAATGTTTGGGACTACGTGAAGTGGGAAGATCTACAGAAATGGAAGTAGTGAAGAATTAGAAACTAGTCCCTTAATTTCACCCTCGCGGGAAAGCGAGGAAGAGCTCGCGAAAGTTTCTCCGAGAAGCATGGTCAGTTTGATAAGGCAGCGAATTCCACGCTTACCACCTCCACCTACACTGCCACTCGTCTCACCATCTTCACCTCCATCTCCACCCACCCCACTTTCGCCACCACCACAGTTTAGTATGGTGAGTGCGATCAAACTGCCAGTATTTAGAGGAGTAGGGAATGAAGATCCAGACCAATTCTGGTTCATGGTAAGGGCGGTATGGGAAGCACAAGGAGTCATGGATGACAATATAAAGAAGGCTACATTGGTAAGCACGTTGCAGGATCACGCATTAACATGGTACATTAAGCATTCTAATGACCATCCAAATGCAGGAATTGCAGAAATCCAGGCCGCGTTGAACAGGGAATTTAGCAAGCCAAAGTCGGAGACACAATCAATTATCGGGTTTAAGGAGATCGTGATGCTCCCAGGCAAGACCCCCTGGGATCTGGACCAGAGACTGAAGAGTATGATTCGCGAAGCCAACATGACTTTGACGGATGGGCAGCACCGCGCATGGTTTGTAGTGTCACTAACACCGCATTTAAGGACGGCGTTGTCACAACAAAAGCTTTCCACCCAGGCCGAAGCTTTGGAGATGGCAATGAGATTGCATGAGACCCCTATACAAGATCCTAGTCTGGGAGTCCAACAAATCCACACGCAACTGCAAAATTTGTGTCTGGAAATGCAGAATTTGAAACAGGACAGGACACCTTGGCCAGAGGTGCGCAAGGAGGTATGGTGCATAAAATGCAAAGGCCATGGGCATGACAAGGACCACTGTCCAGTTTTCGCGAATTACTTGGTGGGAGGAGGGCCGATACCACTAAGACCTGAGACACAAGTAGGACTGACCGTGGCACTTGCACTAAGGTGTGCGATCTGTCAGATAGGAGGAAAACACACTACAGATAATTGTCATCTATTGCATAAGTATACGCAAACGTCCTAGCAATTGTTTTGTAATTTCTGCAGGTCGGTAGGCCATGATGAACACACCTGCAGAAGCTATGAACTAATGATGGATCGAACTCCTGCCTACAGGGTACAGACCAAAACGCGAGCCCTCGACCCAAATGCAAGAATGGCACGCGCTGGATTCTAGGGGCGCGGATGAGATCGAGGTGGAATGGGACCAGGAGGGGGTCGCGGACAACTAATTTGTTACAATTGTGAAGGGCCAGGACACTATGCTTGTATTGTACGAATCCGACGAGAACATCATGTTTGTACTATACTTAGTTTGATCATGAGGCAGAAGGTTGTCTTTCATTGATAGCGAGGTTGCGCGAGAAAGGGGTACTCCAGCCTCCCCCGACTCAGAATTTGCAAATGATGAGGTCTGAGCCGCGCGAAGAGGACCTGAATGTAAACATAGTGCTCAGAAGCGGTATCACGACAGGAGATGACAAAGGTAAGCAGTCAGAAGAAAGTGCGTGGGTTCACAAGGCTCCTACAAAGGAACCTGAATTTGATTTGGAGCATGCGAAGGAGACATTCATGGAAGCTAAGAAGAGCTTCATGGAGGCCTCCACTTCAGGTAGTAAGGATCAACTAGAACCAGGGATGGATCCTTCAATGCTCACTACCTTTCTGGAGACATGCATGAAACTGCTACGTGACAGCAAGGCTGTAAAAGGACTACAAGAACTTATCACTAGGTGTGCGGGGTCAGGAGAACCGCGCGTGGTTTGGAAACTTGGAAAGCATGCATTGCGCATAGGAAGGGAAATGAGATTGACTGCGCAAATGGAGAGTATGAAATGGATCAGGTAATTTTGGATCTAGGATCGGATGTGAATGTACTGCCGAAACAAACATGGGAATGCATGGGCAGACCCACACTACAATGGTCTCCTATCCAATTACAAATGGTGAACCAGCAGAAGATCTTGCCCATGGGAAGATTGCAAGGAGTAACGGTGGATATTGAAGGTGCAAGCGCGCTGGCGGATTTTGAAGTGATAGAGATTGTCGATGACAACAATCCCTATCCCACGCTACTAGGAATAGACTGGGCCACCGATATGAACGGAGTAATAAATCTGAAGAAGCGCAAAATGATTTTTGAGAAAAAGTCAATACGTGTAGTGGTGCCTTTAGACCCTGCGGAAGGAGTGTGCTACACAGAGCCAGTGCACGACGATGAGCTAGACTGTATCTACAAAATAACTTCTCGGGAACAGGATTGGGTGAATCCTACAGTGGATAGTCGGATTTCATGGGAGCCTGAAAGCTCCTGCACATTAGATTCGGATGAGGAAACAGAACAATGGTAGAACTAGTTACACGAGGTAACCACGCTTAATTGCAACATGATGGTTAGATCACTGCGTTGCATGACAATAGAGGTAAGGGATTTACTTATGTATGACGGGTCGACAACGGTGGATGAATTCCTGAACAAATTTGAAAGAACAGTGCCAAAACAATAGCAGTTCGATGCTCTGAAATGGGCATTACGCGTGATGCCCACAAGGTGGTGGGGTACACATTAGAGAAGTTTTGACGACTGGCGCAGATGCATAAAGATGATGCGCCTACGATTTGGGAAACCGCAGATGCATCTAGCAGACAAATATGACGAACGGGGTGATCCACGTACACACCTCGCGAAATGGACCAAGGTATACAGGGAAGAGCCACAGCCTGAATGGGTACATTTGTTTTATCATACCCTAGATGTCATACCCATGAATTGGTATGCTAAGACGGAGCTCCGCCATGGTACGAGCAAATGGGATATCTTGCGTGAGGGATTTCTATTAAATTTCACATTTGAAGATTGTTGGTTGGACACTGTTGATGATGCACTACAGGCAGTAAAAGAAGTTATCTTCAAAATACCCCAAGATCCAATGGAGGTACTTCAGCCATAATGGGCGACACAACTGAGCTGCGTGCTGGAGTGTTATAATGTAAATGTTGAGGAGGATGATGAGGACCCATGAAATATTAACATTCTAGAAACAGAAGGTTGTCGTGAGGTTCGAGGACCATCGATTGAGGATCCTGACATCACTGCGCCACTAAAAACGAAGCAGGTAAACATTGGAACGGAGGCGGAGCCGAAGTACGCAACGCTTGGGGACTATTGGGATGATGCCACGGTGGATAAGGTCGTTGAGTTACTCCGCGAATACCAAGACTTGTTCCCAACCAAAATTACAGACTTAAAAGGGATCGTTGGCGATTTAGGGATGATGAAGATCACCCTGAAACCCGATGTGAAGCCGGTTAAGCAGCGGCCTTACCGCTTGAATCCAAAATATAAGGAAAAGGTCCACAAAGAATTAGACAAAATGCTCGCAGCCGAAATTATTAAGCCAGTGGAAGAATCTGACTAGGTGAGTCCTATGGTAGTACAGGAGAAAAAGCAGAAGGGCAAAATAAGAATATGCATGGACCTTAGGAAGCTGAACGATGCCTGTGTACATGATCCATTCCCGAAACCATTCACAGATGAAGTATTAGAGAATGTTGGTGGTCAAGAAGCATACTCATTCACGGATGGGTTCTCAGGGTCCCATCAGATCAAGATTGCACTGGAATATAGGAGCAAAATGACCTTCGCAACAGAATGGGGTTGCTTTCAATACACCGTTATGCCGTTTGGACTGAAGAACGCCCCAGCTATCTTCTTGTGCATCGTTATGGCTATGTTCAAAGAATACATCCATAAGTTCTTGGAGGTCTATTTGGATGATTGGACTATATTTGGATTAGTTAAGCACCATGTAGCAAGCTTACGCTTGATGCTGGATACTTGTCACTAACACCAGATTGTGCTAAACCTTAAGAAGTGCACATTCTTCGTTCCCTTTGGAAACCTGCTGGGACATGTGGTTTGTAAACAAGGACTGATGGTGGACCCTGTGAAGATTGTCGTTATTTTAAATTTGGAAGCATTGCAAAGTGTTAAAAAATTGCGCGCTACCTTGGGACACACCGGATACTATAGGAAGTTCATCAAAAGTTATGCCCAAATAACAACGCCGATGAAAAAGCTATTGAAAAAGGATGTTACATATTGTTGGAATGATGATTACATGAAGAGTTTGGATGTCCTGAAGGGGAAACTAGCCTTCGCTCCAATCTTGGGAGCAGTACTCACACAGGAGGGCGCAGAGGGCGTGGATCACCCGATTGCGTTTGCAAGTCGGAGATTATCCAAAGTTGAAAAGAACTATTCCACCACTGAGCGCAAGGGATTAGCAATGGTGTACGCACTCTAAAAATACCAACACTATTTACTTGGAGGACATTTCAAGATGTATACCGACCATTCTGCGCTAAAATACCTGGTCAATAAGCTTGTGTTGGGGGGCCAGATATGCAGGTGGCTCTTATTGTTCCAGGAATATGATTTTGAGGTCATAGTCAAGCTGGGATGCCTGAATGTAGGACCAGATCACTTGTTGCGAATTGAGACGGGCGAGGAACCCACTAATTTGGAGGAGGGACTACCTAATGCATAGCTCTTTGCGGTGCGCGTCGCGGATGGGCACTTCAAAGATATAATCCATTTTCTGACAATAGGGACTGTGCCGAAGGAATACTCTGTCTAACAGAAGAAGGAATTGGTGGTGCACGCGACAGGTTTTTCTGTCATCACGGGGCACCTATACAAAATGGGAAATGATGAGATATTGCAAAGATACGTACCAAAAATCGAACGAAGCTAGATCCTCATGGAAGCACATGGGGGTGCTGCAGGAGGACACTATGCAGGACGCGAGACCGCATAGAAGATTCTTCGCGCCGGGTTATGGTGGCCAACCTTGCACCAGGATTCGAAAGCGCACTATAAGGCCTGCGATATTTGTCAAAGGACTGGAAAACCATTGCGAAGGGACAAGATGTCGTTAAATCCACAAATGACATTACAGCCATTTGAAAAATGGGCAATCGACTTTGTGGGACCAATCAAACCTCAAGGAAAGACGGGCACACGCTACATCATCACACGATGGAGTACCTGACATGATGGGCAGAAGCACAGCCAGTCAAAGACTGCATGGCCGCTATGACTGCGAAGTTTTTGTTCGAAAACATGTTGACCCGATTTGGCTGTCCAAAAATCTTAATGAGTGATCGTGGAACACATTTCCTGAATGAAACCATCAGCGTGCTCATAGAAGAGTTCCAGGTGTATCATCAGAAAAGTACACCATACCACCCACAAGCTAATGGGATAGTAGAGGCATTCAACAAAATACTGGAGACTGCGCTGACCAAAGTGTGCAACACGCAGCAAAACGATTGGGACCTACGCGTACCTGTCGTGTTATGGGCTTACAGGACAACGTGCAAGAAACTGACAGGACAAACACCTTTCTGGTTAGTTTATGGTGTGGAAGCTGTCATGCCGATGGAATATATCGTACCTAGTCTGCGAATAACAGCACTCACAAGGATGACGGACTGCGAAGCTCTAGAGGAAAGGCTCGCACAATTAGAAGAACTCAAGGAAGAACGATTTTGGCTGGATTTCATCAGCAGGTACAAAAGCAGCGTGAAAAATCCTAGCACGACCGCCATATCAAATTGAACACCTTCAAGGTAAATGACTTAGTGCTACTGTATGATAGTAAGTTTGAAAAATTTATGGGAAAATTCAGAATGCACTGGCTGGACCATACGTGGTTAAGGAGGTCACAGATGGAGGCGTGGTCCAGCTAGTCAAACTAAATGGAGAACCCTTCCCAGGCAAAGTAAATGGCAGCCGCTTGAAGCCCTACATGGGTGGGTGGCTACCTGACTAACCGGCTGAAGCACAGTCTTCGCGACCCGAGGAGCCGGACAAGGGCGCGGGACTATAAACATACGCAGCGGATGCCAGTACAGATGTAAGGACATAATTCAGACATGGAGGAATGAATGCAGCAGGTACAACAAGCAGCAACTCAGTGCGCGGCAGACATTAGCACTGTACAAGAACAGTTGGAGGGACTCCGCACCAAGATCGTCGCGCCGACAGAGTGACTCGAGGGCGAGTCATGATGTTTGTGTTGGGGGCCTGTTGGGCATGGAATCCCCCCACAGCATGTTTTGGGGCTCAAAGCCCAAGTTTTGAGTACTATTGTTGTAAAGACTCTGCGAATTGCGAGCGCAGAGCGCAAATTGTATGTTAGAGTCATAGGGTTGTTCGCCCTAAGTTTTGAAGGTAGTGTCGGCCTACCCATGGTCCGCGGACCATGGGATTGTATAAATAGAGCAAGGCTCTAAGTTGTAAAGTAGCGAAGGAATGGAGTCTAGAAGATAGCAAGCGTAGAGAGAAAGTCTAAGTGTTTTGGGTCGTAGTAGTAGGAAGAGGCTCTGCAGCTAAGTGCACAGAGGCCTAGTAGAGTCCGCAGCTGAGTGTGCAGACCCTTGTAGCTAAGTGCACAGGGTAGAGTCAGATTTGTAACTAGGGAAAGAGATAATAAAGAGAAGTTTGATTCCAAATCTTGTGTATCTGTTTTGAGTTATTATATGGTTGATATCTTTTGCAATTATACTGTTTTATGTATCGCGCACACTTGTATGAATGATGAACACTATTAAGTATAACTAAACACATACAGATAAGCTAAGTGATCAACTAATATCGGGTAATAATGCGGATCGGGCCCCGAGTAGGGTTGCGTGAAGACAACATCACAGGCTACAAAGTACGGATAGGTGCGCGTAGGGTCAAACCGCGGACCACCGAAAATCATCAGACATCTCTAGGGTGCGGAAACCTGGTTCTAGCACCCTCCCATACTACTTCAGGTGAGACCTCAGTCTGCGTTCCGTGGACTGTTGCCGAAAGGGCCAGTAGTACCAGGATTTGTTCGGCTAAATCATCTCCGAACCTGGGTCAGGCCCCTATAAGCCAACAAAGAGGATGTTTGAGAATATTCCTTGTATAGGAATAATTAAATCCTCTCTGTTTAAGAGGGAGAGACATATATGATCCTCTACTTCATGTGTCATGCACTAGACCAGGACTAACAACTGTAAGTTTTAGTGAAGGCCATGA
This sequence comes from Pinus tabuliformis, assembly GCA_031772625.1. Taxonomy (NCBI): domain Eukaryota; kingdom Viridiplantae; phylum Streptophyta; class Pinopsida; order Pinales; family Pinaceae; genus Pinus; species Pinus tabuliformis. The sequence goes on from CM062804.1 coordinate 1,311,912,275, forward strand.
CTGAGACAAGGAAATTGGAGAATGCATTTTGAGGTGTTGCTGAAAGAAGGAAAGAAAGATCTCATTGAATAATATGTTGTTACATATGAAGTAGGAAAGAAAAGTGTACGATTGAGGAATCTTTTGATAATCCTGCTATGAAAAGTTGAGAAGCAACATCAAGTTGTCTAGAAGACCTCGGAGGTTTGTATTTGATTATGTTCAAGTGAAAGTATATTATTGATTGGGGTTGTGTTTGTACAGGGAAATCGCTCAAAATTTTTGATAGCATGCTTGTTACTGATCAGTTTGATTGGGAGATATTTTTTTCCTTTGATATGTTGGATCAAGGGGTGATGATGTTTTTTGAGTGAAGCATTGCCTAGGAGGACATCTGGTTGGCACTTTGTGTTGATGTCTAGGTCCCAAAGTTGGAAAGGTGGTGTTGGTCATTGAGCTATAACACGCGCCTAGATCTCTGGGTTGATGATTAGCAAGTAAGCATGATGGTACCTAGAGAGGCTGAAATCTTGAGTCCATCTTATTCTCACCCGAATAGATTTCCTTGGTCAGGAATCTAGTCTACGGCATTGAGGTGCCTAAATTGTTGAGAGACAAATGGATGGATTTCCCTGGTCAGGAATCTATTCCATGGCATTACGGTGCCTAAAATTATTCATAGATGATGTTTTGATATCTTCCATGTACCTCTTTGATTATATATGAATACCTCCCTAGTTAAGAGGGAGTGTTGGAAAATGTAACTAGGTTCGGTCTTCATTATTGTACTTGAAGTCAAAATGTAATATATTTGTCAAAAGAAAGTGAAAATAATTGTATTATTAAAATTAATTGACTTATTAAAGCATGGGTTTCATGCTTGGGTCAATTATAGGTCAAGCCTCCATTGTAGGCTTTAGGTTATTATCTAAGTCAATTTTTAAAGACTCCTCCATCCATCAAAGTCTCTTTGTCGTCATCATCAAGTCGACTTCCTACAAATAAACTCATGTCGGCCTAACTACAGTGACACAACTCTTCATCAACACATGTCAGGTTATTTTTGTACGGAAATAATTATATATACAAGGATGAGGACTTCAAATTACGAACAAAAAAATTTGGATCAGAATTTCAGAGCACAAGTTTCGGTGCTACAATTTCGGATAAGGGAAAAAAAATTCAGTGTTATTTTAGGGAGTTCAGATAGGGCATCAATATGATCTACATGCTCTCATAGATCAATGTTAGGCCTCCCACAGTTTGGTATTATATTCCCACATTTTCAGTGCTATGCTTCCACACTTTGGTATGCTCTCACAGGATTAGAGATTATTACAGTGACCTATGTTCAATGTTCTCACATCACCACAGTGACCTCATCTCAGTGCTAGTACAGTGACTTCAGTTTGATGTTATTACAGTGGTTCTTCCACAGTTGTTTCATGTTTCGATGCTATTATAATGTTTCTATCACAGTGGATGAAGGAGCTCAGATTAGGTGCAGAAGTAATCTCTTCAAAGATAAAAAAATGTGAAGATGAATGAATGCTACAAAAGCTATAGAACTGAATAATGACAAGGTTTACTTGATGGATGGAGGTAGTCTCGAGTCTAAGTTGTAAGGGTCTTAATCATCTCATCCTGAATCTACTGAATGAAGAATTTGTGACTGGGTTTTCCCCTTGAGGGGGGTTTTTCCCTGGCAGCTTGCCTATATCTTGTGTTCTCTTCTTTTGTTGCTTGGCATTAATCTTGATGATAAGAAAAGATAATTAAGATATCTAATACTAATAGTGAAAACATCACAAGTTAATGTCATAATACGGGAAACCATTTTAACTGCCAATTCTATGGATTTTCCAACAACAAATATGGGGAGGGAGGAAGAGATATAGATATGGAGAGAGAAGTGTTAGAGAATGAGAGAAGGGTAAGAGAGAGAGGGGAGGGGAAAAGGGAAGCAGAGAGATAGAGATATAGATATGGAGAGGGAGCGTGTATGTTTGGGGGGTGAGATAGAGAGATAAAGAAGGAGAGACAATGGGAGATAGAGATATAGATGGATTGGGAAAAGATGTGCTTACACTAAAATCAATGCACACTATTAATCTAATTATTTTGAAATTAATGTACATCATACATATAGTTACATCAAATCAGAAATCAACATCTACATTGAAATCAATGCATCTAGTGCAAACAATCAAATAGGATTAGAAATCAAAATCTACAATGAAATCAATGCATCTAGTCCAAGCAATCAAATAGGATTAGAAACCAGCATCTACATTGAAACCAATGCATCTAGTGCAAACAATCAAATAGGATTAGAAATCAAAATCTACAATGAAATCAATGCATCTAGTCCAAGCAATCAAATAGGATTAGAAACCAACATCTACATTGAAACCAATGCATCTAGTGCAAGCAATCAAATAGGAGTAGAAATCAACATCTACATTGAAAACAATGCATCTAGTGCAAGCGATCAAATAGGGTTAGAAATTAATATCTACATTGAAACCAATGCATCCAATGCAAGCAATCCAATAGGAGTAGAAATCAACATATACAATAAAATCAATGCATCTAGTGTAAGGCATTAGATAGGATTAAAAAGAACATAGACATTGAAATCAATCCATCTAGTGCAATTGATCAAATAGAATTAGAAATCAACAACTACACTGAGATCAATACATCTGTTTTAGTGAAAACCAAAGTATTCAAGACTTTTTTTATTTAACTTCTATGTTTGTATTTGTCTCTGTGTGTCTCTTTATTCTTCCCTCTCTCTCCACTTGTCTATGTGTGTCTTTTTATTCTTCCCTCTCTCTCCACCTTCCATTATGTGTCTATCTCCCTCCCTCTCTCCTTCTCTCTCTCCCCCTCCCTCTCTCTGTCGTCTCTCTCTCTCTTCACCTATCCCTCCCTTTCTCTATCTTTCTCTTCTTCAATCTCTCCCCCTATCATCTATATCTATACCTCCCTCCATATCTCCTTTTTTGTCTCAGTATCTCATCCCTCTAAACACATATCTCTCTCTCTCTCTTGCTCCATCCATCTATATATTTATCTCCCTCTGTCCCTCCTTCTTTATCTCTCTATATCATCCCACAAACATACACTCTCTCTCTCTACCCCCTCCATTTATATCTCTATCTCCCATTTTCTCTCTATCGCAACCCCCAAACATACACACTCTCTCTCCATATCTATTTATTTATCTCTCTCTCCCCCTCCCTCCCTCTTCCTCTCCCTCTCTCTCTCCCTCCCTCCCTCTTCCTCTCCCTCTCTCTCCCCCTTCTCTCTCTCTCTCTCTCTCTCTCTTTCTCTCTCTTCCCTCTTGCTCTCCTCTCTCCCTCACCATCTCTCCATCTCTCCCATGTCAGTCCCTATCCCTCTCCACCTTTCTCTCTATGCCTTTCTTCCCCTTCCAACTCCATCTCTCTCTCCCCCTCTCTCTCTCCTCTCTCTCAATTCCTCTCTCTCTTCCTTTATCTCCCATCTCTCTCTGTCTCTCTTGCCCATCACACACACTCTCTCTCTCCACCATCCAACTATGTCACTATCTCCCTCCCTCTATCCTTCTCACTCTCCCCCTCTCTCCCCCCTCCATATCTATGTCTCCCTATCCCTCTCTTCCCCTGCTTTCCCTATCTCTATCCTCTCCTTTTCTCTCTCTTTCCTCGTCTCCTCTCTCCCGCATTCCATCTTCATCTCTCCCTTGTCACTCCTTCTCCCTCTCCACCTATATCTCTCAATGTCTTTGTTCTTCCCTCCCTTTTTCCCCCTCCAAATCCATCTCTCTCTCCTCCTCTCTCCCCCCTCCTCTCTCTCTTCCTTCCTCTCTCTCCCTGTCTCTTGCACCTCTGTGTCACTCTCCCCCACTCTACTCCCCCTTCATCTCACTCTCTCTCTCTTAAATATGATCCCATTGTATTGTATTTAATAAAGTATCTAAAAAAAAACATAATTGGTTGTAAAATATTAAACTTGTATTTTGGATCAATCATGTCAAAGAAAATGCAATAATAAAAAACTTAAAAGAATTGTGCACTATCTTTCCTCTATCCACTTTGTTTTCTCTCTTCGCATCTATCTTGGTTCTGTATAATATTATTTATATTATATAAATTTCACACACACACACACAAGTATTCTCATTTTTAATTTATTAAAACCTCGATTTAATCTCTATGGGAATATTTTTAGTAGTCTTAAGGATGGAGGGTTTAGATATACCTCAAAAGTAGTTATAATGTTTTTGCTTTTAGATTTAATTAAAAAATGTTATAAAATTAAATTAAAATAAATTATTTGTAAAATATTTTGATTTTGATATAAGTTATGGTTTTTGGGCATGTGGTATTGATAAGTCATGGCATTGGCTCATGGTATTGTAACAAAATAATTAAAAGCCTAGATCGATAACATAATAATCAAAAGCCGAGATGGTCCATGGTATTGATAAACCATGGCATTAGCCCATGGTATTATGATTTTCTTCCTTCCTCTCCCTCTACAATAAAAAAAAATGAATTAAAAAAATATCTAACATCTCACATCTCACATCTCATGCCTACACATCTACCCTATACACATCTAACATCTTATATATAACATCTCACATCTAACGCCCACACATCTACCCTATACACATCTAACATTTGAACATCTAACCTATACTGGGTTGTAGAGCGCCTCTAGGTGCATTTAAAAATTCTATTTTTATTTTAACATGCATTTAGTTAATCAAATTTAATTGAGTAAACATTAATAAATTATTATGTCTATAGGTGTGTTTATTTTAGAATATTTTTACCAGAATTTTAATTTAATTATTAATGATTATTAGGTGAATTCTAGAGATTTAATCTTAATATTTATCTCCAAGTTAGTTATTCATTTTTCATTAATTAAAGAAACACTAGCATGTGTCACATTAGACATGTAGTATTAATAAGTCATGGTATTCTAACAAAGGTTATTTACAAGTTAAAACTTTCAATGGTAAAGTGTGGGTGAATCTTCATGGTTAGGAATATTGTTACCTACTTTTTAAAATGTACACATGTTTAACTCATATACTAGCACAATCATTTAAATTAAATGGATGGTAAACCTCGATAGGCATCAGTCCATAATAAGCAACAAAAACTTATTTCATACATCTTAGGTTACAAAATTTATATATATATATATATATATATATATATATATATATATATATTATATATATATATATATATATATATATATATATATATATATATATATAGTGCGACAACATTTTTTGGTGTCAAATCGAGGGTTGTCTCCCTACAACAAGCTAAGGGGGGTAGACCCTAAGGAAAAATGGAATGAAGAAGAACTAGTTGGGAACCAACCAGTTCTAGAGACACAATGAAGCGACCAAGTACTTGATTAAGATTTAGCAAGACTTATGATTTGATTATATTTTAAACGATTGATACCAACGCCTTATGGATTCAACAATCTTACTAGGGAAATTAAGACCAAGTAATCGATTAGCAACTATTGCTTAGATGAATGACTATCTTATATGAAATGCAGATCCTAAAACTAATGTGAGATGAAATAATCTTTTTTAATTTTAGTTAAATGCCTATCTAAGTTTTTCAATCCTTCGATCCTTTCTATGTTGAGCCTGATTTCATAGTAATTGGTAGAGAGAAGATAAGGTGAAGCACACTAAGGTGTGATTAACAATACCTCTCCTGAAAATCTAACAGACCTGTTATCGGGAAAACTAGTGTCTATGCAGAACTGCTAGTCCCACTAAGGGTGATAGCTACCTTAGAAACAAACACACTAAAACCACTTTCGTTTTCCTTTATGAGAAATAGATGAGAGAAGAATAAAGGAGACCAACCTCAGTCTTGCGCTTGGTTCCTTGCTTGATTCCTCTCCCTTCTGATAGTCCTTTGCTACTTGCTTCCTTGTATACCCAGCTTCAAAGAGCACCTGTAGAATCAAAGCAGCATAACACTATACGAGAACATAGATCTATTATCATAAACAATATAGGACCAGATGTATATTAACCACACAAATGTATACAACATCAATCACACAAGAATGTGGAGGAAAACTTGAATAGCTTTATTGATAATCAAGAAAGAGCAAAGAGGATTACAACCAATTGTTCTGACCTAGCATCATCCTCTCAGCAAGAAGCCCTTCTTCACCTCATGAAAAGCTTAGATCACCCAACACTATGATATTGCACCAAGAAACCAGTAGCACTTGCTTACAAGATATAAAATTCCAGCCTCTGGATCTCTGGGATGAGGGATCCATATATAGATGTTTGCAAGGGGGGTGAGTCAGCTTTTGAGATTTGATTAGTGTCTTCTCTCTGATAGTTCTTGATTCCACTTGGAGATTGATGATCTCTTACTCATCCCTGGTCGAATTCAGACAGGCAAGTGTCATAGGAGAAGTTTCTGGAAGATTCCATGCTCCTCCACCTTGCGGATTGACTCTGCCATTTGTCCCTTCTCGCTCATCGCACCCCATAGAAGGGTTTTTGACATGCATCGCACCTACTGTGTGTATTCAGGTGGGATTCAATGCAGTTTGCCTATGGAGCAGGTGAAATGGTCCAGTTTTGACCAGTTCTAAGTAGTTTTTCATGGAGAACTTCTGGGAGAAGATGTAATCAGTTGACCTTGTTCTTTTAGGGGTCGGAACAACACTTTTAGGGACTTAAGAGCCCTTGGTTTATGGACATTTATGATTGGGGTTGCAGTGCCCAAAAATGTCTATAACAATACTCGGTGCCTCCGACACTACAGAGAGCTATGTAACAAGATTCTTAACCATGGAGATTCACCCCCACTCTATCATGGATCTTAATATGTGAATAGGTTTTGTTACAATACCATGGCTTATCAATACCACATGCCCAAAAAACCATAACTCGTTTTCATATGACACTTGTTGATATCAGATTTTTTTAATTTAATCAATTTAATCAAAAGGAATAAATGTGCATAACTACTTTGGAGGTAAATTTCAACTTGTGATTTGTGAATACTACTAAGAATATTCTATGGAGGTTAAATCCATACCATCCAGCTAATAATTATTGATAGTCAAATTAAATTATGGAAGACCTATTCCAAAGTAGACATGCATGTCGACGTAATTGATTATTTTATTAAAAAAAATTGTAAATTGTCTTTGAATTGAGATAATAGATATTGACATCAAATATGACAAAATTAATATTTTGGCCTACCACCTTGAAACTAGACCAAAGATATTAAAGCATAAAGTCAAAAACTAACAAAATTAACTAATTTTTCAAGACTCCAAAGACTCAAAACAATTGTTGCCACAACAGGGGAAACCAACAACAAAAGACGAAATGAGTAGCCTTAGTGGAGTGCAATGTTTGAGACAAAAAGAAAAATAAACTAAACAAACACTTGAAGATAAACATATCTATAACTCGAAGGGCCAACTAGAATAACAAGAACTAAGACAAAAATGTGTGGAACCTAAGCATCCAGATGACAATGAAGTATCAAGGTTGATAGGATGTTCCTCAACCTTGCATGGCGGAGGAATTGGAGAGCTAGGCAAAGAATCCATCTCAAGCCTAACTAGTCGGCCTTTCACATCAAGCATAAGATTTTTGAGCTCATCTAGCCTATCCAAGAGATTAACTTGGGACTGACTTCTATCAACCAAATTTTTTCCTAATAGTAGCTTGACATGCCAATATAAATCAACAATATGCAGATAATGATTTTGATGGCCCTGTGAATTACTTGTATCTGGAATCCAAGATGCAATGCCATCCATGACGTCTAAATCAAGAGTGGCCTACCTTTCATGATGAATTTCTTCCTCCGTGAAATGGATTTCCTCATTTTTGGGGACGTGTTGGCATGAAAGTTGCAGGCTAAAGATTCTACTTGTAAGTGTGCCAGTGATCCCCCTTAAGTGCCACGAACACTATTGCCACAGTAACAATGAGCTCTCTGATGCGTCTTGGCTGCCAAAAGCAGCAAGACATCGCATGGACCAGGACTACGATGGGAAGGGAGTTGCATGATACGACCATGAAAGAGAGAGGCCATGATAATTTGGCAAGCAAGTTGCACCAGTGACATACTTGGGACCAAACCTTCTCCATCTAAAAACGCTGACAACAAGGGGGGTAACTTAATGATGTGTATGGGAGGCAACCCACTCAAGCAACCAAGTGAGAGTCCAAGCGCATGGTGGGTGAGGATAAGAGTAGGAGGAGACAATGGAGGAGGAAGAAAAGCTCAAGCCAACAACTAAGGATGAGGAACAAACTAGAGTGCTCCTTATTTCTATAGATGCAAATATAACAAGCTTGTTAAGGGGCCTTGGTCTCCCTCCTTGGGAGGCGAGGTCTGATAAATGTGCCTTGAGAGGATGGCATGCACAGTTGGTGGTGGCAGGAGGGTGCATCAAATCCCAACCCCATTGAATACACCTCATAACACCCCCATTTGGGTAAATTCTTATTAAGATTATTCATAGTAATAATAATCTTAACGAATTTAGACTTCTGTGATCCATAACATTGTTTAGATATCTTCGGCAAAATCACATAAACAATCTTTTGTCGACGCGTTTCGAACCAACCAGTGTGGTTCATCGTCAGGACAAGTTGAAGCACCAATCTGGATTATGCTTGATTAAATAGAGTGTGCAGAGACTCCAACAGCTATAATGCTAACGGCTAAATTTTGACCCAATGATCCTGGTCAACCACAAAATTCGATAATTAATATTTTTATAAATAGCTTAATTAGATATATTAATATTAATTAGATATTAGATAATCTTTTTTTTTTTTTTTTTTTTTTTTTTTTTTTTTTTTTTTTTTAATTAATAATAATGATAATTTGAAATAAAGTTATAATTTACTTAATTTTATGATTTTTTTAAATATTGGTAGTGTGAGATGTATCATGGGGTACCTATTGTGATGCTTATCATGAACTAATGTTTATCGGCATTAACCAGCCATTTAATTTATATGTTTGTGCTAGTTTTAATCTTATTAAACAAAAGTTGATTTTCTATACATGGTTATGACATTCTTAGAATCAATGAGTTTATAACTGAAAACATGCATTTTAGTATGTCTTTTAGAGTTTCTATCAACATATTTGTGGATTTTCACCTTCAATTTTAGTGTTTCTTGTTGATTTATTTCCCTACATAGTGATAAATATATGGTAAGTATGGAAACACAAAGACAATTTCTACAATTTAAACTTGCAAAGTTCTCAATTTATTCTTCTCGTTGATATACAATCTTGAGGATTAGTTGCATGGTTTATCCTCCTTCATATGTTTAATACATTATCTAATTTTTGGTATGTATAACCTCTTTTTTGTCCCTATTTAAACCATGTTTAAACTCTTAGGGTTTATGTATGCTATGGATAATTGCTTATGCATTTTTTAAGAATCTTTGCTAATTATTATTTGGTTTTAGTGTCACCTTTGTATTCAATTGAGTACTTCCTTGCAATAATGTAATCACTACCCCTTCTTACAATGAAATCTATGTAATTTTGCATTCCTTCTAAGGTGTTGATTTCTTTGATAACTTCATTGCTCTCAATGACTTGGAACACATAGTAATGCTATGGCATTTTGTGCATGCATAATGTTTATTGTCCCTAAAATCCCTAGCACTAGCATCTTCTCTAGAGTTGTTTGGATCATATCCATCTCAATAGTGATTGATATTTGCAAACCTCAATCACTAAGAGCATCCCTTCATAACATGTTGCTTGGAAGCCCATGTTCCTTTCACACAATTGTGCTTATCTTTTTGGTTATTCATCCACAATCATAGGCCCTTATCCTATTTCCACAATGACCAGTAAAGTAAAAATTGTTATGATAACATAGTTGTCATTGAGAAATTTTGTTGCCTTTGAACTAAAGATGTTCCTTTTTCCATCACTAAGGAAAATGAAAGCAATAAATGACCAAGATAGGCCATTGGCAACTCGTCAATCTCTACTATGTTTGATGATGAACCACACACATAGCAAGGTTTTTTTAGATCTCAATAACACATTGTATTGGAAGAACATGACTTTATATTTTACTCTCTACACCAAATGTTTTAATTTTTTACAAGGAAACCTCATGGAGAATCCCAAGGGATGCCTCTCCATATTCATGGATGACATCTGTAGTAAATACCTTGGCATAGGTTCGTGCATCTAAACTAGGAGATTTGAACTAGGCACATACTAGCATAGAGCTAGCTAAGAGCCCAACAACATTGGTGACAACCAATTGAACTAACCCCCTAGACTACGCCAAATGGTTTAATTACAGTTGCTCCAAAACTTTCACCTTCAATAAGGAGTCTAGTTTGGTACTAATACTATGCCAAACTCTCTTTATTATGTTTTGTTCATACTTATATGATAATATATCAACCAAGGATTTTTTAGGTTATCTTCACTAAGATTAAGAAGTTTTGGAATGTACTATAAATCTTACAATTAACATGATCATATAAGCTTTCCATGCAAATTTTTGGTTTAATCTACATATCAACCTAGATCCATCTTAACCTCGGATCTATCAAGTGCCAAGAGGCATCATATATCTCAAGGTGCAAAACTCTTTTTTTAGTGAAAAACTTGAGGAAAGGTTTGCACCTCGAGAGATTTGACCCGTCTTAGTGCTTGATAGATCTAGGGTTAATATGGATCTAGGTTGGTTTCAGTCGTGTGCAGCCATGGAAAATTTGTTGAACATCTAATTATTCTAATCATTTTAAATATGATAAATATGTATAAGAATAATATGGTCATTTTAATTTTAAATTTTCTCAAATACCTCATTTTGTTGAGATGATATAGACTATTAACAACTTGAATGATGAAAAATGATGAGATAAAAATTTTGAATGCAAAGTGACAATATAACAACATTGAATGATAGAAAATGTGAATAATAAGAATGTAGTCAATTACAAATAGTCTTCATCATGATCAATCTCAAACTATTTTCTTCTATTGTTCTTATTGTCACACCTATTAGTTTTGTCATCTTTTCATATTGATCATATGGAAAAGGTGGTTGAAAACATAGGCCATTCAAATCTTTAACCCGAGCTATTGTAGTAAACGTCATACCTTGTCTATCTTGCTCTCCAATATTAATAGTAGCTTTCTCGAAAGTCAATCATTATTATGACTTAAAGAGTATCAAGCCCCAAGTAAGTTTCAATGGTAGTTGTTTTCTACTACCTCATTTGAATGCAAAGTGACTAACAATGTTGAATAATGGAAAATGTGAATAATAAGAATGTAGTCAATAACAAAAGTTTACAGTTTCAAGAAGCAAGCATTTCAAGTACATGAACATTTTATTTAAGATGAAACTTCAAGTATTTTATTTATGGTTGAATTATTGTAACACACAAATCAATGTGTGTCGTTAATAATTTTTTGTTCTTACACTGAAATCGGTGCACACTATTAATGTAATTACTTTGAAATTAATGTACACGATACATCTAGTTATAACAAATCAAAAATAAACATCTACACTGAAATAAATGCATCTAGTGAAAGCAATCAAATAGGATTAGAAATCAACATCAACATTGAAATCAATGCATTTATTCCAACTAATCAAATAAGATTAGAAATCAAAAGCTACACTGAAATCAATGCATCCAGTGCAATAAATCAAATAATATTAGGAATCAACATCTACACTGAAACCAAGGCCTCTATTTCAGTGAATAACAATGCATCTCCCCCTTCCTCTCTTCCCCATCCCTCTCCCTCCCTCTCTCTCTCTCTTTTCTTCCCTCCCTCTATATATCACCCCCCCCCCAAAAAAAAAAAATTCACACACACTCTCTCTCTCCATATCTATCCATCCCTCCTTTACTCTCTCTCTATGTCTCTCTTTTCTTCTCTCCCTCCCCCTCCATCTATATCGTTAGTTGTCTCTATATCTCCTTATTTGTCTCTCTATCTCACCCCCCAAACATGCACACTCTCTCCCCATATCTATCTATCTATCTCTCCCTCCCTTTTCCTATCCCTCTCTCTCTTCCCCTTCTCTCCATGTCTCTCTCCTCCTCTCTCCTCACTCCCTCACTCTCTCTCCATCTCTCCCTTGTCACTCCATCTCTCTCTATATTTTTTTTCTTCCCTCCCTCTCTCTCCCCCTCCAACTCCATCTCTCACTTTCTCTCTCTCTCTCCCTCTCTCTTTCTCTCTCTCAAGTCCTCTCTATCATCCTTCCTCTCTCTCCCTTTCTGTGTCTCTTTCTTCTTTTCTCTTTCTCCCCCTTCTATGTATATTTATATCTCTCCTTCTTTGTATCTCTATCTCACCCCCCCAAACACACACGTTCTCTCTCTCCATATCTATATGTATCTCTCTCCCTCCATCTCTATGTCTCTCTACTTCCCTTCCCCCACCCCCCCCATATGTATCTCTATCTCCCTTTGTATCTCCTTCTTTGTCTCTCTATCTCACCCCCCAAACATGCACACACTCACTCCATCTATATATATATATCTCCCTCTCTCTTCCCCTTCTCCCTCTCTCTATCCTTCTCTCCCTCTCTCTATCCTTCTCTCTCTCTTCCCTCCTACTCTCTTCTCTCCCTCATTCTCTCTCCATCTCTCCCTTGCCACTTCCTCTCCCTCCACCTTTATCTCCCTACGTTTTTCTTCTTCCCTCCCTCTCTCCTTCTCTATCTCAAGTCCTTTCTCTCTTCCTTCCTCTCTTTTCCTTTTATGTCTTTTTCTTCTTCCCCCTTTCTCCCCGTGCCACCTATATTTGTATCTCCCTATATCTCATCTTCTTTATCTCTCGATCTCACCCTTCCAAACAGACACACACTCTCTTTCCATATCTCTCTATCTCTCCCTCCCTCCCTCTCTCTATCTCTCTTCTCTTACCTCTCCCCCTCCATCTATATATCTATCGTGTTTCGTCTCTCTTCTTTCTCTCTCCATCTTAACCCCCAAACATAAACAATCTCTCTCTCTATATCTATCTATTTATCTCCATCCCTCTTCCTCTCCCTCTCTCTCTATTCCCCTTCTCTCTCCCTCCCTTATATTATCTTTAATATAATATAAGATATATAATAGTTGTTATGTTATATTAGTCCATAATTATTATATAATATAATATTAATAGCCCAATGGGCATTCTATCACTTATTTATTACTTTAATAATTCCTAAGATAATCTAATACTTCTAGCTATTTATTTCATCACTTATTTTTTAATTTTAAATTTCACTTATTATTTAAAATTAATATTATATTATATTATGTTAGGGTTATAACATAATATTATGACTATTTAATATTAATATACTTAATAATAATATTAATATGATTAATAATTAATAATTAATATTAATATTAATGTCAAGTCCCACTAGCACAATCAGTTGAGGATGGCCTCGTCAACAAGACGACCTAGGATCAAACCTCATGGGAGTAGTTGTGCCCTATACTAGGGGGAGGAGACATGCCAAAAAAATCGAGTCAGCTTAGGGATGGTGTGGCTCAGGCTGAGTGTTATCCTCGGGTGACTTTGACATATTAGATGCCCCTAGGTTGCGGCTCCTCAAGCCACAAGTCAAACTTGGAGGATCACAAAAAACTTGACAATTTTTTTTATTAATATTAATACTATTAATATAATATAATATTAAATATTTATATTATAGTATTGTAATATTTAATATTATTATAATATTAATTTTTTATAATATTATATTATAATATATTATATGAATATTATTAATACTAGCCCCGAGGGTTAGCTAAATTGATCAAGTTCACGTGACTAAAGCACTTCTTTAATAAGAAGTTATGAGGCCAATTCTCTTTGATGCCGTCAGTGTTAAACTCTACTAATAAACCAATGGGATGTGATCCCTTTAAGTAGATCTGCCCAAATATTTAAAAAAATAAAATAATAAATCAATACTATTAATATTTAATATTAATATTAAACCACCGACAGCTACAAAAACCCATTACCATTACAAAACCCACTAATCTCTAATGTTTTGAGTACTCGTCATGCAAGAATTCATGTATTAAAAAGAGAACATTTTTACCAAAGTAAAGTCCAAAAAAAGCATAAGGAAGTAGACCAAGCTTTGTATTAATAGGGTTTAATGTTTAGAATAATAACGAAAGATTATGGATCTATTTGAGATTTCATTGGACATTAATTATTATAACAATTTTTCTTTTTTTAAAGTGAGGTGGACATTGTTGGCTTGTAAGCAGTATGAAAAATTGTCCATTTAAAATATGTTAAATTTTTCATTCTATTAAAAAAAATTATTCAGTATCAAAAATGACATAATTAAACAAGCCTGTATAGTTAGTGTTTCTCTACCACTTAGTTCAATTATTGAATTTTGAAATGTATGAATTAACTATTCTATTTGAACAAGGGCTACTTTGTAGATATTCTTGCTTATTTTAAGTAGCCTTAAATTAGAGTAAGAAACAAATAAGACATACATGAATGAATGAATAAAGATGTTGAAACCAAAATTATGGGATTGTAGAGAAGTATGAATCCTCATGTATCCCCGGGAGTTAACAAAAATCTCCTTGGTGGTCTAGTGAACAACTATGCAATTTTGAGTTATTTTGGTAATACAAAGTGCTTTAGTTTTAAAAAAATGTTTATTTTTATATAATTTACAATATTTAGAAATTGAAGTGTATTAATGTTGATATGAGTAGATTTTTATAAATGAAATAGTTAGTTGGTAAATATTGACAACATCAAAACACTTATCTCATGATAGATATCACATTACAAAGATTCAAAGAAATCATAAAAACCAACTAAATTATAATTACACTGTAAGGCGTTTCCCTCTGAAATCAACTCCCCTCTCTGCCCACCTGTCATCCTTGTACGCCACACGATTATATGTTAGATGATTGCAAAAGTTTCAGCCGTTTGTTCAAAGTGGTCACAAATTCGTTGCCAAAATGGTTTGCAAGTTTTGAGCCTGCGATTTGGCATGTGGTATAGTATGTGGTTCCGGCACCATCCCCACAGTTGAACTAGGTTCCACTATTACATGTGTCTGATAGTCGAGATATCTACCACGAACCCCTTCATTCCCTCCGTGAACTCTTTCGTTATGCATTTCACTGCCATTTCTTGGCCACTGCTAAGGAGAATGCCCATATAAACCTTCCCAAATCCCCCTGGCCCAAAACATTTTCGTCCCTGAAGATCTTTTCTCTGTATTTTGTTCTTTTGAGAAACACAGCGGCAAACGCCAGCGAGAAGACAACCAAAGCTACCACTGTAATGCCTGCTATGAGCCCTACGTGCAGACGCTTGGAATTCCTTTTAGCGAATGATGGTAAACTTGAGATATTGAGTTGGGGTGTCGTGCCTTATGTGGTGAAGCTCCATGCAAGAATGTAATGGTCTTGGACTGAAGTGTCACCGGTAGCCGCTGAAAAGCCAACGAACATCTTCTCTCCGTTGCTGGTATGGTTAAGCAGGCCCAGATACGGCCAATACTTTGCTACAATTGGTTATAGTTGGTTGTGATCCAGTTAAAATTTCATATAAGTATAGTTGGTTGTGATCCAGTTAAAATTTCATATAAGGTAATAATCAAAATTGAGATTTCAAGATTCTATGTATGGTTTATTAATTTACAGTGGTCATTGGTCAATCGTAAACAGTGTGCTTTGAAATCTGTGGGAGGTCCGTATGTTCGGGTGCTTTGATGCAGTAATAGATACAGTGAAATAGATTGTTGTATTGATTGAGTTTGTTCATTTAATGCAGTAATAGATACAGTGAAATAAATTGTTATATTCATTGGGTCTGTTAGTTTTTCTTCTGAATACATTGGTTTTCTTTGAAATCATTTCGACAAAAAATTCCCATATTTAATTTTTACATAATAATTGCAAAAGTATCGTTAAAATTGCAGAATGACAAGTTACTGTGTAAACTGAAATTACCATGTCTATAGATATTATTCCTCCCAGATTATTTACAAAAAAACAAGAAAACTGAACTACAAGATTTGCTATAAGTAGTATCGGTGCTGATAAATTTTTATTACCAGAAACGTGTAGTAGGACTACCTTTTGAACCAGTCCTCAAGACTTAACAAGAAGGAAACTTTTCGAAGTTTCTGTAGGAGGGAATCCGAATTAAAGAGCTTTCTGTTGGTCGAGCAGAATCATAGACAAATTTAAGAGGTAAATTTCATAACTGGTAGCTACGTAAATGAAAAACAAGAAAATCGTATAGAGGGTTTATGGGGCAGGGCTTAAGAGTAATAAAACCCTAGAGCCGACCTGGCCCCATCTTCCCGAGAGGGTCTGGAGATTAAGTGAGGACTTGCCAAAAAACCCTACCAGGGCAGAGGTCCTAGCAAGAACCTCGAACTGAGAACGTTGCGACAGACACTATTAATACATTACCCAACGTTCGCCTAAAAGGACGGGTAACTAGATTTATTCAAGCTAGAAAACAGACTTATGTTATAAAAGATGATAGATACAGTGATGCATATACAGAATATCTTTAATAAAACAAGAGATCCCTATCATAAAATTGGCAAATGTGGAACTCAACTAGACCATCGAAAGGCAAGCTGATGAAGTAATTGCAGAAAATAATAAATCTAGAGAAAATTAGATACAGGCTATAAAACCAAGTGATTTATCGTGCTACATAAGAAGATTTCTCATTAAAAATTGTTCATCATTAAGTAGTGAAACCCGCATCATAAATATACAAAAGGACAACTCGTCCTCAAACCCTGAAGCCGAAGCTTGGAAAGCAGTCTGTCAACATCATAGAGGAATTACAAACTTCACATAAAATAATGCATGAAAGATGAGCAACAAACGCGAAGTAGCCATAATCTCAGGTTTGCAGTCGAACCCTAAGCCTTCACTTGTTCAGGGTAGGAAAATTTAATTACATCTTAAAGAAAATCAGCGGAGGTAACCACTTAAGAGGCAAGAACCCCAAATATAGCTTACACCAAGGCTGTATCATTTCTACAGCGAGGAAATAACAAAACAGAACCCTTAGAGAGCCGAAGCTCTGACCCCAGGCATCCCAAGAGTAATTCCTTAACTGCAGCACAGTAATCCAGTGGTAAACCTTACCTGGAATAATGATGCAACCTAGAGGTTGAGAAAGCGGCCTCACTTCGGACTTCGCCATGATTCCCGAGTCCATAGCCTGAGCTCCTGTCAAGAAAACCAAAAACCAGTAACTAAGCATCATAATATTGCAACGATCTTTGTGGCAAAAGAGAAATTGTCTACCCTGCTGGTGATAATTTACCTGAGCAGCTCCGGCATGAAGCAACACCATAACCTTGCCTCTGAGACACGCTGCGGGTTGCAAGATCTGGTTGACAGACTAGCAACGGAAGAAGGGAAACTGGAACGGCGCCGAAGAGAAATGAAACAACAGAACAACTCGGCTTCGCCCGAGAGAATGTGGTCAAATGCTAAAACAAGATCAGCCGTCGGATAAGGTTCTCCATCATCCCACCGTCGATGAAGCGGGAGGCCCAAGGGTGGTAGCTGCAATGGTTATGACCTGCCCGTGCCACGTACCAAGACGGAGCAGGGCATTCAATGCCGAGTTCAAACAAATATCTCTGGCTTAGTAGTGGAATTACAAATGTAACTTGTCAACAGAACTGGTGAGAATGCGGAAGACAACAAGCAATAAATGGAGAGGGGACGCGAGGTCAGTGTGATTCAATGCTGGCACAAACCACGCTGGCACCCAAACCCAAATCCGAATGTACACCCACACTTCATACCAGATTGAATTAATGATGTGACTAATTTGTAATTATAAGCATTGTTAAATAGCGCAACCAGAGTTAATGTTGTGACCCATCGATGTAACGTTAATGTTGCTGAAAGCCATTATAAAGTAATTTTTTTTTATATGCTATGTAAAAAAACGTATGATGTGGAGACATCATATATATATATATATATATATATTATTTGCAAGATATTATATTATGTTACAATATCTCTATCATATTAGGTTAAAAAGTGATTTTCTAAGCAAATATACATTTACATTAATTTTAATTTAAAATAATATTTAATAATTTAATTTTCAATATTTTTAATTAAATTTTATATATTTTAAAATTTAATAATTTATATATATATATATATATAGATATATATATATATATATATATATATATATATATATATATATATTTAAATATTTTTTAAATTAAAAATGATAATATCATTATGGAAACTATGTTAGTTTATTTTTATAGTGAATATAATTGTCAATTAATATAATATATATTTTACTATATTTTAAATTTAGAATAATATTTAATAATTAAACTTAAATATGGTTGAAATTATGTTAATTTATATTTAAGATTAATATAATTCTCTATTAATATAGATATATAACTATTTTATTTTGAATTTAAAATAATATTTAATAATTATGTTTATATGTATATTTATATATATAATTATATTATATATATAATATATATATATATATATTTATTTTTTTTTTTTTTTTTATTTTTTTTTAATTTCAAATAATGATGAATATTTCAATTTATTTTATTGTTATGTTACAATATTTATATATTTATATGTTTTCAAAATCAAGGTGGTGGAACATGTCAATATCAATTTTACATTACAATTAATAAAAATTACCCCTATCATATGTAAATTAACAAGGTTTCAAGGTTGTGGAGCATGTCAATATCAATTTTACATTACAATTAATAAAAATTACCCCTATCATATGTAAATTAACAAGGTTCCAAGGTTGTGGAGCATGTCAATAAGCCTTCAAATTTCTAAGCTTATGGAGAATGTCAATAAGCCTTCAAATTTCTTTAGTACTTTTATTCTGTTAGGATTCTAATAATGTAGACCATATGAGAAGCCTTATGGAGAATGTCAATAAGCCTTCAAATTTCTTTAGTACTTTTATTCTGTTAAGATTCTAATAATGTAGAGCATATGAGAAGCCTCCAAAGTTCTAGAATGCCGGGAAATTGCATTTTAAGTTTATCAAATATTAAGAGTATAAAAAATTATAACTTAGTAAGCTTTCAAATTTCTTTAGTACTTTTATTCTTAAGGAATTTAGACTTCTGTGATCCATAACATTGTTTAGATAATCTTCGGCAAAATCACATAACCAATCTTTTGTCGACGCGTTTCGAACCAACCAGTGTGGTTCATCGTCAGGACAAGTTGAAGAACCAATCCGGTTTAGCTGATTAAATAGAGTGTGCAGAGATTCCAACGGCTATATTCCAACGACTAATTTGACCTAATGCTCTTGGTCAAACCAATAATTCAATTATTAACATTTCTATAAATAGCTAAAACAGGTAAATATGTTAATTATATATAAGATCATTTAATAATACAATATCCATATTTATTATTTAAATATAATGGTCATAAGTTTGTTAAATAATCTATAATTATTATTATTCTAGTAATATTACTTAAGGATAAATAAATGTTACTCTTAGAATATAGTTATCTTAGGTAAAATATACCATTTTATTATTTATTATTTAAATATGATGGTCCATTCAAGAATAATATGTTTATTAATATATAGCTGTAATTCAAACCTCTAAATAGGTAAATTTGTTAATTATATCTAAGATTACAATCATTGAATAATCTAATATCCATGTTTATTATTTAAGTATAATAATCTATAATTGTTATTATTCTAATAATATTTAAATGTAAATAAATGTTACCATTTTATTACTTATTATTTAAGTATAATGGCCATTCGAAAAATAATAATATACGTTTATTAATAAATCATATATATTTAATAATTCATAATTCTAATAATATTAAAAACAAACAAATGGAATTCTTAATAAATATTATAATTATTAGAATAAAATAATGTTCATGTTTATTAATACCAGAATAACTAATATTATTGTCATATCATATATATATTTATTTATACTACTATCTAATTATCTTTTAAACTTAATGGTCATTTGGTAAACTAGGTCTCCTTTAATATTTAAATTACTGATTTATATTTATTAAATACTCAATATATACTCAATAATCTGTTATTCCATTATTAAAGTTAATTATGTCATTAGGTAAATATAATATTACTATAAGGTTTAAAAGGGGTTTTTTATTAAGACATTAGTAAAGGAAGCATATTTAATCAGAATAATGGAACCAAAAAATCTAATCCAATAATAATGTATCCAATAGTATCATAAGCGGGACAAGGTTAATATCCTGAAACTTACTAGGACTAACCTGCCAAAAACGAAACTAAAGGAGGGGAAAGATGGAAACCCTAAGACTAAACACAAGGGGAATGAGGAGGCTAGGAAGACAAGGCTGGAACCCAACAGCTGCTAATCTTCCAGCCATCATCCCTATTAAGATTATTCGCCTTTTTTTCAATCTCCAGGGCCTCTCTAAACTTGCGATGGTGAAACTGCGCAACTTTGGCAATGACTTGAGCCTCCTCTATACACACATGATGCATAGTCTTCCCCGCATGTTCAGCCAGGGCGGAGGACTTGGTCCTACCATGTCTCAAGTCAGCCGAATGCTCACTAATCCGTTGATTGATAGAGCGACCAGTCTCACCAATATAAGGGGTCCCACAGGAACAGGGAATGACATAGACGCCCTTCATGTCCTTAGGGTCAATCGGGTCTTTTACAGACCTGAGGGAGCCACGGATAGTGTTGAGAGGTCTAAAACTAGCGGGCACATCGTACCTCCTCAGAATTCTCGCAATCCTGTCCGTGGTCCCCTGGATGTAAGGAAGGTTCACACCCATGATATGATCTTTAGGAACCTTTCGGATTGAAGGCTCCTTCTTGGCCCTGAGGAAGGCTCTACGACCAAGGTGCCTACTGTAACCATTCTTCTCAAAGACATCTAGGAGATGAGCCTTTTCTGTTTCCAGGCTCTCCTCATCCGAAATTCTTACAGCACGGGTGGCGAGCGTGCTAAGAACCCCTAACTTCTGAGCGGGGAAATGATGCGAAGAAGCATGCAAGTATTGCTCAGTATGCGTCTTCTTTCTAAACACCTGATGAGAAAAGGAACCATCCACCTTCTTAGAGATGAGAACATCCAAGAACGGAAGACAACCATTATCTTCTTTTTCCATCGTGAATTTAATGGCGGCGGATTGGTTATTGAGGTGACTAAAGAAACGATCCAGCTCGACGGGACCATGGGACCAGACAACACCAGTGTCATCAACGAATCTTTTCCAAAGCTTTGGTAAGAGACGAGAGGAGGCCAAAGCCTTAGACTCAAAATCCTCCATGAAGAGATTGGCGACGACAGGGGACAAGGGGGAGCCCATGGCAACTCCGCAAGTCTGCTCATAGAATTCTCCCTCGAAGCTGAAAAAGGTAGAGGTAAGGCACAGCTCAACTAACTTAGCCGTATCAGGGTCGGTTAGCTTATTAATAACGCAGGCTTCTTATCAATTTTACATTACAATTGATAAGAATTATGCCTGGTTAAGATTCTAATAATGTAGAGCATATGAGAAGCCTCCAAAGTTCTAGAATGCCGGCAAATTGCATTTTAAGTTTATCAAATATTAAGAGTATAAAAAAGTATAACTTAGTAAGCTTTCAAATTTTCGGTTGTTTTATGTTCATCAAATATTGGTATAAAAAATGTATGATTCATCAAATAAAAATTATGTTTTTTCTTCTTTGTGTCATATGAAAAAAGTTTCTATTTTTAAGGATATAACTTTATTTCTTAATTGATTGGATATTTTTAATTCATAATATATTTGTAATTGAGATGAATTTAATGAAAGTAGATATATATAACTTTCAAATTCAATTTTCAAACTTAAATTTTAAATAAACTTATATTACTAACCTAAGTAATAGATTTAGGAAAGGAAAATGGAAAAAAATGAAATGAAATAAATTAAAAAAGCAATTTGGATTTTCAACAATTAGTAATTAGTGATTATCTAAAAATTAAAACAAATTCACAATCTCAATTTAACAATTTTTCAAATTATTCAACCCAAAAATATACTTAATCGTATCAATTTTACATTACAATTGATAAGAATTATGCCTATGTAAATTAACAAAATTCCAAGGCTGTGAAACTTGTCAATAAGCCTTCAGCATGTGAGAAGCCTAATGTAGAGTAAATGATATCAATATATTTTTATCCTTTATCAAAGTATTTTTTTGCTCTATTTGCGTTCTTCAATTTATGCCTTACAGCGTTTCCTTTGCAACATTTGGTGCAAATGCTAGTTTTATTTAAATTATAATTTTATTATTAATTATAAAAAGAATCAATACATAGGTTAAACATATTTCCTTCAAAAAATATGTAACTTGATTCTTATCATTGAGATTTACTCTCACTTTATCATGAAGATTCTTAACCTATAATAGACTATGTGATAATATTATGAGCCAATAACATGGCTTACTTATATTACATATCCCAAAAACCATAACACATATTCATATAATATATATATATATATTTTTAATTAATAAATTTAAAAAAAAAAGAAGAAGACATAACTACTTTAGAAATATATCTCAATCTTAATTTGTAAT
The DNA here is from genome assembly GCA_031772625.1 of Pinus tabuliformis. NCBI lineage: Eukaryota > Viridiplantae > Streptophyta > Pinopsida > Pinales > Pinaceae > Pinus > Pinus tabuliformis. Next base: position 1,311,934,967 of record CM062804.1, read on the forward strand.
TATTTATAAAAATATTTTAGAATATTATCTAAAAGTAAAATTTTTATTATTCATTCAATAAATATTTGATAATTAAATAAAAATAGATCATCAATATAAATAAAATAAAATAAAATAATTAACCCTTTTTTATTACAAATAAATATGTTTTTGTATTTTCTTTATAAAAATTATAAACCATCCATTCAAAATTTGAACAAAGTTTTAAATTGAACTTAGATTTTTGTATTTTCGTTATAAAAATCAGAGACTATCAATTCGAAATTTGAACAAAGTTTTAAATTTAATATTAACGTTGATAACAACATTTTTTGTTTTGGCATCATTAGAATTCCATGAATATTGTATAATTTGATAATTAAAATGATGTTATTATTATATATATTTTATTATTATTAACCAATAAATAATTTTTTTTGGAGGAAAAAATTATTAAATTTGATTATATCTAACCAGTAACCTTCCTTTTGAGGAAAAAAAAATGTTAAATATTCTTGATAACGATGTTCTCTTCAATCCACTTGAAAAGACACGTTTGGCGGAAGAAAAAGAAAAATGTACTTAGTGCCGAAATTTGTTTGCTGAAAGTAATTACCAGTAAATTATGGAGCACTAATTCCATGGTGCGGTTATTATTAAATTGGAGCACTAATTCAGTGACGCGCTTATTATTAATGTGGGAGACCTTAAGGCTCCATTTAGCGCTGGTATTGTGCATTCCACGAAAGGCTTTGATCTGGACAGAAAAAATACCGGCAAAGATGATGCCGATAGCTTACGCGTTGTCGGCCATTGGGGTTCGATATTTGTGCTGGTCAAATTTTCGAGACTTAGAGTCTATTTGTGATGTCTTTTTTCACCATAATTAAATTTAATTAAGCTGGTCGCTGTACATTGTTATTGATATGTCAAAGTATAACCAATCAGAATGTAGAAAAATTAGATTTAAAAAAATTAAAATTAAGTTAATTTTTTTCAAAAATAAATAATAAATAATATTTTTAATTTTTAGTAAATATAAAATTAATGTCAACATCAATATTTTTTGAATAAATTATTACCTTATTGTGACAGGGAATAATAATTATAACAATCATACCAATTGAAAATTCAAAACTCAATAATAAGACATAAAAGCAAGCAACATAATAGTATGTTATAGCTTTCGTGGAAAAAAAAGTGGGCTGAATTTAAAAATTATAAACGGAATGGAAATTTCGTGGAATCCAAATATGACAAATGTAATGGAAATATCTTGGAATTCGTTATTATTGTAGCATTTCATAGATGGTAGAGAGAGAAGAGTGGCTTCCTTTCGCTAGCAAGCGGTCGATAGTGGCGAGGTTAGTAGAAATTGTGGTGTTTTTATTACTCTTGTTATGTTATTTGTATAAATATGGTATTAGGTATTCAGTTTTGTTTTTGATTGCTTATTATGTTTTTACTAAAAATTTGTGTTTTTTATTTATAATTTAATATTGAGATTTTTTTTTGTTATTTTTTATTATTATTTAAATTTATTTATTTGTAAGGTGGTTGGTTGGGGTCTGAGGGTTATTTAGTAATTTCCATTTCTATTAATTATTAATTTTTTGTTCTTAGTTTTATTTCCTTTTTATTTAAGCTTTTGATTTTTTTTTTTTAATTATTTCCATTTTGATGAATTCTAGTTTTCTCCATATTTTCAATTTAAAATGACAAATTTTAAAGAGGAAAAATTAAATAGAAAAAACTTTTTCCAATAATGTTTTTTTAGTTTTATTACTTTTTAATATGACTTATATATTTTTATATCTTTTTTCTATAGTTTTTTAAAATGACAAATATATATATATATATATATATATATATTCCCCATAAATATTTTTAAGTTTTATTACCTTTTAATTTCACTCACATATATAGATATATATCTATATATATATATATATATATATGTTTTTTCTCTTTTTTTTTCTTTATTTTCAATTCCAATTACATTAATCATAATATTTTTCTTGTTTACACATAGCTTTTATAATTAATAACTATTATGATAATTAATTATTATTTTTTAGAATATTGTGAGAATTTCTTTCCTAATTTTATTAAGAAAGTTTCATTCATGTATAGTTACTAATTCTTAGGATCTAGGGAGCATTTTTTTCCCTAACTTTGTTGAATTTGTTTATTTAAGCATAATTTTTATAATTTCTGTCCAAGTATTTAAAAAATTCAAGAAATTGATTTTATAACAAGAAATTGAATTCAAGAATTCAAGAAATTAATCTTCTTGAATTAAAGAAGGTCTTTTTATTATTCCTTTAGTGTGTATATGATTAATGTATGCTGTTCTCGTAGGTCAAAGGATTTGAAACTCTAGCTGGGGTATTTTCAGGATCCCACTTTGAAGTTCCATAATCTGTTTCAAGTAGTTGGAGATTGCTCGACATTTATTGGGAGATTAGCCTTCAATTTCTCACCTATTTCAATTGGTTTGTTAAAGTTGTTTTATCTTCTTTCCTCAAACCAAACGCAAAAGATTGGTCTCAGTTACCATGCAAAAAGTTAATGTGTGTATTTTGTTAAAGTTGTTTAATCTATTGCAACTTTATTTCTAGGTTTATTCAAAATGGTTGTGTCAAATTCAGCCAATTTAATATTAAATCACAAATCAGAGACAAACGTATAATATTTATAATTTTTTTAAAAATGGCTAATGATATTGATAATGTCTTTCAGATTAATCACATCATAAGTTGTTGGTCGAGGTTTCGAACCATCTAATGTGGTTTGTGATGAACCACATTAGATGGTTCGAAACATCGACCAACAACTTATGATGTGACTAATCCGAAAGACATTATCAAATCATTATGGATCACAAAAGTCTAAAATTAGGCTAATGCTATATTTTATTTATTTTAAAATTTATTTTTTCTAAATATATATTTTTCCACTATACGAAATGTTTTAGGAACAAAGTATTTTAATTAGAAACTAAGTGTTTTTATATCCATCTATAGTTACTAGTGATTTAATTTATATAACTATGCTAGTTATAATTTAGTTAAATTAATAGTAAAACAATTGTTATTACGAATTATTTATAAATATTAATTAACTTGTCTTTATAATTTAATTTAAAAAATAATTTAATACTAAATCACAAATTATAGATCATCCCAACTCAAATTTTCTCTTCAAAAGAAAGAGACACCATTTGAGAGCTTTGGACAAAGGGGCGGTGCAGCGCCCAAACACGATCCTGCCCCTTCCTTCCCTTATCATAGTAAAAGTTTTGTTTCATATTTGCATGTCTTCACTGCCACAAACACAATTGCATTCAACTCTATATCAATCATGTTCAATTCCCATGACCTTTGTAGGAGACAATTGATTGTGCAGAACAAGTTTCTTAGAATTGAAATCTCATTGAGTTGAAACTAAGTTTCTACATATGAATTTGAACCAAACAATGTAAAATAAATAAATTTATAAAGCTTCATTACATTAGGGCACTCACCAAAAAACAACATTTTCACTTTCATTTCTATTTTTTTATGAAGGCTTTAATTGATAATCTCACACTCTATCAGTTGTTCATACTCCAATTAGCTATATTTAAACTAAGCGGCGGGTACTGGTTACTATGTAGCACTTGTTCTGTTTTATGATAATTGAATATAAAATTATGAAATTGAATATGAAAATTCAAGACTATGAAATTATGAAATTTAATATGCAAATATGAGTTTGTATTAGCTATCGATAAGCATGTGTTGTGTTTTTATCATGTTAGGTTTTCTTCTTATAGACAACATGGTAGCTCAGATTTTCAATATCTAAATGCGGACATTATTTATATATTGTTCCGTTCCATTGTATATTAAGAAAACAATGTGCATTATAAACATATGCGGAATATAAAAATGCTTAGAACATATTGTTACCCATTATCTGTGGATGACACATTTAGGAGAATTTTTTTCTCCTAGATTATCTTTAGCCGATAGCCAACATCCCCTTGTTGCCCCCAGATAGCTTGATGTGCCACCATATCCACCACCTGAGCCAACCATTATGCATCCTCGCCCAATTCTCATGATCATATGTTTGAAGACGTGCCTTCCAACCTCGAAGGTATGACTTTCATTATGTAGTTGGGTATTTTTGCTTACTTACCGTAGGCACTTATGGGCATGGATTACTAAGGAGATTTGATGGAAAGAATGGGCTTGGTTTGTACCTTTTTTCCATGATCCAAATTGGTGGTTAACCTTGTGTCCTAGTCCTGTGGGATCTCCTTTATTGGCTACTAGCTTTAGGATTGACACCACATGGGAAATCTCGATTTTGGTTACATGGTCCCGCTTCTCCACACCACATACATTACTCCCCTCTGCTCATTGTAACTCATTTCCACACATTTCCCATTCAGGTCCACATTTGTCCATTAGATCCACAAGGAGTTAGCCTCCACCCCCTCCCCTTTTCCACACTTTGGGTCAGGTCTGGAACGATGCCCCAAAGGTTGATGCAGCTAAAAAGAAAGTAAAAAACATAATTTGTCACTCTCAACAAGAAATGTACCATAAAATGAAAAAGATGGTTGGGACATCCAAATTTAACATGTGGAAAAAATCCATCATGAGCTCTACCCCTATCATCATGGTCATCACCTTGGTTCCTAGGGCCCCTCATATTTTCCCCCTGCACCATTAAGGAACCCATGATTGTCCCAACCCCTGTTGGGCGATAAACTACCCAACCTTAAGGGGTTTAATCACTGCTATGTATTACACATCATGTGTTGAAGAACATAACTAGCTTCGGTCTTCATAATTGTACTTGTCAAAAAAAATATATTATTAAAGAAAAATGATATATTAAAGCATAGATTGGGTCAATGTTTTCTAAGTCAAAGCCTCCATTGAAGGCTTCTAGGTTTGGTCTTGATTCATTAGAGTCATTATCATTTTTATTAGACCCTTCTTGGGCTTTTGTATCATGTAAAAAAAAAATATTTTTTAGTCAAAAAGGTAATATGTCACCTCCACACCAAGTCATCCCTGTCCCCAACAAGTCAACCTAACTAAGGGGAAAAAAACCTATATAAAGGCAAGTCAAAATTTCATAAGTACAAGAAAATCGAATTTCAGAAGTAGTGCAGACAGGTCGAGAAGTGCAGGGAGGCTGAGAAGTGCAGGCATACTGAAAAGTACAGGCATGCCAAGAAGTGAAGGCAGGTCAAAAATTTCAGAAGTGCAGGTAGGTTCGAAACTCTGAAGTTGGGGTCGAAGTTCTGTTGTTGGGGGGGCAGAAATTCTAGATTGAAGCTCCTATTGGGATGCTATCACTTAAAGTATTTTGTCAAGATAATCTATTACATCAAAGGGTTGACTTGGTGGTTGGAGGAGGTCTTTGTCTTGGTCTAAGAAGTCTGGAAGTATCTCCTATTGAATTCAATCTACTGAAGGAATAGTTCTTAAGTGGGTTTTCCCCTTGTAGAGGTTTTTCCCTGGTTATGTGCCTACATCTTGTGTCTCTTGTTTTTGTGATCTTCATACACATAATTTGGTAATTGTTTGATGAAAGATACACTAATTAAGAAGTAAAAGAGGTCAACATAATTCCCAAGTTATTATCAAGAAAGAGGAATTAAACCTTAAATCCTACTAATATTGATTTCTCAACATCATGCTCTCATTCACTAGAGCCCCAAGCAGTTATAAAAGAAAAATCAATAAAAGCAAAAAAGAATATGAAGAAGGGTGGAAAAACAAAGGTTAGGGTAACTCATTTACCATGATTTCTCCCTCTTTCATGTATACAAATGTAACATTCCATTATTATATCACATGAAACCTACCATATGACATATGTAACATGGACCTATCACTCCCTTAGAGGTTGAAACCACTTAATAGGGTCCTTGATTAACCTCCTTCTTGAACTTGGAGACGCCTATACACTCTAAAGCCCATTATGTAAGGGCATGCCACTATGAAGTGTCCACTTGGTTCCATTACTTGTAAGATCATTTGCTTAATTACACTAATGATTTGTTGTACTGGAAGATGAGGAGACACATTAGATCTTATGTAGGATTGCAGATGGGTCTTCATCTGGGGTTTTGGTCTCCTTATATAGGTCCCAATCCCTCCAAGGGTCATCTAGGAATTTATAGAGTGTGCGTTGAGAATAATGGGTCTCCATTATAGCAGAGAGAAGATAGTCATACCATGGGATCATTCAACACCACTCATTGCATGCTCGTGTTTCACTTATTTGTTAATGATGATGCACTTAGTCCACCTTACCCAGTCAGCTACACACTTGCACCACACACTTGGAAATTGATCTGGGGTCTATATGGGTTTATGTCTCACCATGGGAGATAAAGGGAGGGCTTACATAATTTTTCTAGCCCTTGCATATGGGATACATGCTTGTTTGATTTAGTCGGAGACCCATGAGGACGATTTTGTGCCCCCACAACCACTTTAGGGCACCACAAGTCATTTTTTTGAAGATTAAGGGGTCAACCCCTTCATCGTTATTTTTGGATCCCTTCCACTCATTTTGGTACTTGTTGGACTCCATTTGGCCTCCCAACGACCCTCCTAGCTACTTGTCTATCATTTTGGCCCTCTTGAGAGGCTTATTTTTCATATTATGGAGCTATCTTGGTGGGTTTGTCACCAAAGGGTTGTTATTTGTACATTGTTTTATTATTAGGGGCATCATTAGGCCTAGTTGGACAATTCAAAGTCCTTAGAGGATCATATATTGATGAGAGGTTCATTTCATTCCTCATCATCATTTGGATTTATATCTCTTTGGAAAAAGAACTCAGACCTGTAATTTGATGGACGAATTGGATGTTAATTGATGCATTTTGATGTTTGGATATTTGCTACTTGTCTTGGAGCTTCATTTTTTCAAGTCTAAAGGATGGATATAGTATTCTTGTCATGTAAGTGCTTCTTTTATGCAAAATTTTCCATGTAATTTGTCTAATGTATGGAATGTTATGCTTGATTAATTTGTGCCCTAATTGATGATATGAAATTCATAAACACATTGCAATCTTGGCTCATTGTATACATTATTCATCTTTCAAGGAGATCGAACTATTCCTAGTGGTGGGCTAATTATTTACACCTTGAAACTCCATTATTTTTCACAACGAAGTATAAATCCTTGTTGCCACCTTATAGTTGCTTCTCTAGGGCATGCAGAGGTGTAAAAAGGCTCCTTGAAACAATAAGAATACTAAATCAAAATCACTTTGAATCCATCCTCCTCAATAGGAAAGGCATTGGCCTATAAGTCCTTGGTGATCACCATAGACCCTTTTCCTTTCTTAAATTTTCATGCCCTAATCTCCTTCCTAGGGCATGCAACGATTTTAATTCTAGCCATTGGTTTACTCAATGAATCCCTAGATCCCAAATCATTTAGCCCTTATTCCTTCTAGGTTGGCGACCTTCAAAAGAATCTATTTCACTTGAAAACTCAAAGGAAATTCACTTATTTTTATCCCTTCTTCTCCCTCACTTAGTACAGACCTTTTGTTTGAAGTTTCACCTAAAACCCTAGCCTTTGCTTGGGTCCTCTCAGGCTTCTCTATGGTCCCATGTCTTCATCATTCATTATCTCACAAGGCCACTTAGAAACCTTTTTCCCTTAGGAATCTTAGGTCTAGGGCATCCCTTATCAAGGAATATCTCTAATCCTAGGTCTAGGTCTCATTTTAGCCTTTCTTGGAGAGCCTCACACCTTGCTTCTAAAGCAAGCAACCTCTATCCTTTGAGTCTCTCCTGTGAATGGGCTCTAGAAATCACTACCTATCATATTAGTGACTTATCATTCATTAGTGATTTCCTTCATACTAGGAATCCTCCCATCAATGAAAGTTCGTAAAGAGCAAGGGACATCAACTGAAGTGACAGTGGTTCCTTGTCCCATTATTGCCACTTTATCTAGTTGTAGTCCCTTAAGAACCCCTCCTAGGACCCCTACTAAATTGAGTGGTAATTGATGCTGGAGAAATGAGACGTGTTACCTTTTCCCCATATGACAATATTGACATATCATTCTTGGCGACTCCATTGGAAGAAAAAACCCTTTTTCATCATTTAACCCTCATGACAATGCTTGTAGGGCGAAGCAATAATCTCTTAAAGAACTCTTTAAGTTCAACCTCGCGACTCCCATAGCATATATATTTAAATAACAATGTTTATCAAAAAGCTCCATGATTGGTTCCCTTCTTTAGATATCACATGGATCCCTGGATTCCCAAATGGATTGCATAAAATAATTATGCAAAATGTGCCATAATTTGATGGCAATCTAAGTTTAGCAGTTAATTACATAGCAAAATTCATTAGGCATGCTTCCTATGTGAATGTGATTCACCTAAATAGCTTCATCGAGTTATTTATTATATCTATGGAATATAAACATCGAAGCTAGCTTGATTCGTGCAAGCCTGGAAGCATTCCATCTTTCAACGAGTTGTTCAATAAATTCTTGAAGTATAAGAGGCCAAAATTCCAATCTAATGAAGATGCTTTTCAAAGCCTAGAGGTATCCCTCCAGAGGGAAGGTCTCACTAGTCAAGATGAAGAGATTGGATAAGACCTTGGGAATCTAGATGATGAGTAGGAAGATGGGTCCTCCCTGAGTCCACATGATGAAAAAGGTGATAAAGATCATTTTTACAACACGTGTGATGGGGAGGATGAGTATATGGAAAATGAAGTTGAGGCTAACCCTACCATACTGTTGGGGCCTTCATTTTGAATTTTGAAAGATTTTGAATATACAAAGAAGAGGAAACAAGTGGCGACAGCAATGGTCAGGTTGCGGAGAAGACAGTTGGGGAGGAAAACAGGAACATGCAGTTTTGGGACAATCGCGACAAGGAGTCAACAGGAAGCAGGGGAAACCAAGTGGGCAAGGCAGACAAGAGGCATTCGAGGAAAGAGACAACCGAGTAAGAATTGGCAATGCAAACAACAAAGGTGAATACAAAAGGAGAAGGCCGCAAGGAGAGAGGGGTTGAATAGTTCTGATCATGGACGAGCAGCGAGGAGGATGCAGGCTACCAGAGCATCAGACTTGAAGGCCAAAGCGGTTTCTGGGAAGTTGGAGCTGAAGTATGTTGTAATCAATGGTGTGATGTAATCGGGTATTTCATGCAATTGTCTATGCTGAGGCCTAATGTATAATGTAATGAATTTATGTTGAATCAATATAAAAGAGGAGTCAGGTTGGTTACTTGGTACAATGTGTGTATTTGATTGTGATGTTTGGACCCACTAAAATTTTGAATCTGTTGCGAGTCTATGCTCATGGTAGATTGATCCTCATGTTGATATATTGTTAGTCTGATGCAGAGGGCCACTTATAGAGTAATTTTTAAGATATCCCTGACCCTATACTGAAACCTTCTTAGTTTCGGTCGTGACACGCCTCGGGTGAGACTCCTTATCACTCAGGATAAGGTGAAAATGTCGGTGTTGTCCTAGACTACAATGAACCATTGTTGGCTCTTTGTTCTTGAACCCAGGGTCCTTCCCTAATGTCATCTTTGTGCCAAAAAATGGTTCCATTGTTGGGACCTGAAGTTATAAGAATTGGTTTGGAATATGGTGTCGAGGATATTTAAGAAAGAGATTAGGGATTGGTGGGATAAAAGAGTAGATAAATTTATATCAGAACAAGCCATTCAACGGGGTCAACCTATTTCCAAAGTGAGTAGAGAGACTTTGTACTCTGAGGTTATGAGTGACCAATATGGGATCTCCTAGTGTAAGTTCCCAGAAGACTTGTATAATTGGTTAAGGAGGCTAAAAGTGTAGAATCGATTAGAAGGAACGATGTCAGGCTGTCACAAATGGGTTCCCTCAGACCTTGTATCACTTCAATTATTGGACATCGATCTAACAAGGGCAATAGATTTTTGGGTGCAGACTACAGTAGAGGGATACATAGTCGAGTTTCTGCAGAGAAATATCAGTCCTTCTCGAGAGCGGAAGCAGTGTTCAAGTTAGGATTAAGAGGAAAGCCAGTGAGGGAAGTGTCGTTGTGGATTAAGATGTTCATGGTGGAAGAAGGGCTGTTACCTTTACCTACAAGAACCATGGTAGCGTAAAACCCCAGTATTGGGGAAGGGACTAAGGGGAGGATGCTACCAGTTGGGGAGTGGAGATGCTGCTAAACGAATGAATGTAGAAGGATTGCGGAAAGCTAGAGACATTAGGGCATAGAGGAGAGCATTATTAGCTGACAAGTGGTAGGCGAGAGCAGTTCAGACTCTAAAGAAGAGATGAATGGGACCCCACCAAGTAGGAGCAGTGTCAGGGAGCTCAGAAAAGGGAAAGAGAATGGAGGAATATGTAGGACAAGACAAGAATTCCGATGGGAAGAACAAAATCCAAGATAATGACGAGGACTCTCCCTTATAGGTTTCAGGAAAGATGCTCAAGGGAAAATTTTGTAGCAGTCGCAAGGAGGAAATGGAAGAGGAAATGAGTAATGTCATGAGAAGGTTATTCACCAAAGATGAAACATCACTATATATCAGCAACAAAATCCCCGAAGTACAGGTAATAACCATCTCGGCCTTCCCCTGGTGCCTTACAATAATCCTGATAAACTTGTTGCTAAGTTAGCTAAATCGATACAGGTACACAACGTGCATGAGAAATATAAGGCAAATTTTAATGTAGTAAATAACAGTGGAATTACTGGTATTAGTAATTTAGGACTACAAGGATGTCAACAACCCAAAACAAAGGATTTGTGTTGTTGGTGCACACTGAGGTAGCCATGGTAGGATATTTCACTAGATACCCTAAATTTGTTGGTAGAGGGAACGAAGACGTAGAACAACACTGGTACCTTTGTGAAGCTATATGGAGAGCGTGTCAGATGCCAGATAACGTTAAATCAATTGAGTTCTAGACCACGTTGAGGGAGAGAGCTCTACGTTGGTTTATAAAATGGGGAGAACAAAACAAAATCCCACAGTAGATGATATCAAGAGAGGATTCGTGTTACACTAAAAAATGTCACCATGGCTATTTACAGTTAGTATGGCTCTATCAACAGTCATGCTATCCTCCTGGGCAAGTCTTATGCCTCTGCTCTCCATGTCAAACTCCAAAAAGAGAGAAAGTCTTTATAAATGTATTTATCTCTGGGTACGCAGGTTCTCTCAACCTTACCTGCGGGTACGCACCCAATGTTCACAAAAACTGCGTCCTTGGACGCTCTGTATGTAAAGGGGCAGGTGCGTCCCCCTGTAAAGGTCAAAATGCGCAAGTTTCATCTTTAAAAAGTTACTTGTGGTCATTTCTAGAGCATTCTAGAAGGTTGTTCGACGTGTATTGAGCGCCTCCAGATGGTTCATGTACCCCTACCAAAGAGGAACTTATCCCATCAATAAGGGAGCTATCCCATCCAAAGAGGGGATTATCCCATTGATGGTGGACCTGATTAACTCCTCTTGAGCACTATAAATACAGGCATTGGGCAGAAGGAGGAGAGGTTGGAAGCTAAACATTTCTAAGGGTAGATGCTGCAGGAATTAGGACTCCCATTTAGAAGCTTGTGAGGAGAGATTGCCATCTTTGCTTGTTCTATTTGGAAGTGGGTGAGCTTTGTCAAAGTAAAGGAGAACTCTTGATGGACCCTGGGAGGGACTTGCACAACACCAAGGCTCAGGTTGTAATTGTTCCTTTTGTTTCCTATTAATGCAAATGAGTCCATTCTTCTCAATAACTTGTTATTTATGAGTTGTTTCATGTACTCCTTGGTCTATGTGTTAAATATGTTTTATTCTATGAGATTATCAAGTGCTATTTAATCGTTTGATTGTTAGTGGATGCAGGTTTCAAAGTGAAGGAGGAGCTCATCCGGATCAGCGGAGCTGGACTGCTACAACAGCGTTGGACTACAGGTAGGATCTAAACACTTGATTTCTTATATAGTAAATGCATGTTTAGAGAAGGATTGCTCTTGTTTGTCTTGTTTGTCACTAGAGAGTCTTAGGCTCCTAGGGAGGTTGATTTGTGTCCGCACTATCGACTCTTTCCGCCTGACAAAATGGCGACTCCACTGGGGAATCCATTGATGTGAAAGTCTTTTCCTTTGTATGTAACTTTGATCTGAGAAAAGTCATTTATTTTCTGGTTTTTGGCTCTGTGACTTTGTTTTTGGGTGGGTTAGCTTAGGGTTAGATTCAATTTAGTTTTTCTTGAATTTTCCAGTAGGACGCACCCTCTGAGTATTGCACAGTGCATCCCTGGACGCACTGTCGCTGTGTGCACAGAGCGGGCCCGCACCTGTCTTAACGGGTTGCCTGCGTCCCCTGCTAAAATTTAAGAAAATTCCATTTTTTGCATTTTTTCTCTTAGATTTTGCTTTTTCTTAGTTTTTACTGCCCAGATCCATTAGTCTCTTGTCAAAGATCTTCACCTGAACTTGTTTCGATAGCATTGAGTGTTTTAGTGGATTTCATAGAAGTTTAAGCCCTAGGGTTTGATTTTTGAGTAGGTCTTGTAGTGACTTTGGCGGTAGAAGTTGTCAAGCCTTAGATCTCTCTGGTTTTGTCAGCCTTCTTAGAAGTCAGACCTGTCATAAAGTCTACCTGTGAGAGCAACTTACCTTTGAGTGGTCTCTTTGGCAAATTTCGAAGTGCTTGTTGATTGAGTGTTGAATTCCATTTTACAAAAAGAACAAAAAGATTTGAGTTTTGTTTTGACTGGTCTTTTGATTCTGCATTAGCTGGTCCTTGGCTTGATTGTGGTCAAGTAAAACAACCTAGAATCATCCTTGTAGGCTTTTGCCTCGTTAGGTTTGCTTAGAGTAAATTTCTTTTTGATTTGCTTGTGAGTCAAGTTTTCATAGATTTTATAGTTTTTGAGATTAATTTTCGTTAAAATAGATTTATATGCTTTATTAGATAAAAGAAAATACAAAAACATCTCCTTTGAAAAGTTTTGTTTCAAGTAGCTTTGAGGCATTTTGAAAGAAAAAGAATTTTTCGTGCACGTAAAGAGTGGTCATGTTTGTATGCTTGAAAAGATAAAGAGAATTGTTTCTTTGATTGTCTTTACTAAGAAAGTTGTTTTCTATAAAATTTGCATCTCTCAACTCTCTTAGTTAGGAATTTCATTGAAAGAGGAAAGTAGCGTAAATCATCTTAGGTGCATCTTTGTAGTGGTTTGAGTCGAGTCTACACACCATTGGTTTCACTTCCGCTACCTTTTGTCTTTAAGAAAAACCATAAAATTAACGCTTAAAGTAAAATCAACGTAGTAACTTTTATTTACTAGGGCTCTGAAACACCAATTTAGATCAGGCTAGTGTCTTGGAGTAGGAGAGTAATTAACTCTCCAAGACAACAAAACCAAACAAGTAGCTTATCTTGTGATAGAATAAATCCAATTGTCTCATTTGTACTCTGGGAAAGCTCCTCTTAAAGGAGAAGCACGAGCTCGTGTCCGAACCAGTGAGGGGATCAATCCCCCTCGTTGGGAACGACGCCAGACACGCACGTATTACAAACGGTAAACCTCGGATTAACCATTGTCGAGGAGCCAGGGGTCACTTGTCGTAAACCTTGGATTATTGTCAAGGAACCGGCAAGGGGATTGAGCTTGATACTCTGCCCTTGCGTGCTGTCGGAGTGTAGACTGTTCCCCCAGGTGCATTTGTTGCGGTTGGTAACCTTAGTGACCATTATCTTTAGGATTCTACCGAGGTGACGGTGGAGGGAAGATCCCACTGTACCTGGAGCAGACGTCGGCTAGACTCACTTGGATTTTCCGGGGGGTTCACTTCACTCGAGACGGTTAAAGTGGAGGAACTTGTGCCGGTCTATTCATTAAGCAGGTTGCGGGGTAACTGTTCCACCCGCCACTTCTGTACTGAATCCGGCGATGTTGGGTTTCATCTCCAACTAGCGTTTTCGGTCTGGAAGGCTACTGTTTGTGCTTGGTTTGACGCCCTAGATTCTTTAGGCGTGTGATTCAAATTTGTTTGGTTCTTTAGAGACTTTAGGTGGTTTGATTTAAGATTTTACTTTGTTTTCGTGTGTAGTAGTTAAAAGTTTTTAGCTGTGGCGGAATTACCGAGACAGTCCGTAGACTTCGGGGCAAGTCACCTGAGATTGTTACCTGTGGCTGATTTGTTGAGGAACTCCGTAGATCACGGGTGGATCTCCTGAAGACCCGGGTCAGTACGAAGGGTTGAAGGTCCTTGTAACTCCTCCTAGTGGCAGTAAGTAGGTTCACCTGAAGAAGGAGAATCTTCCTTGGTAGTCCATCCAGATTACCAAAGTCTAGAGACAGGTTATAATCCTGAAGCTGTTACAGTTTCTGAGCTTGTTGGTAGTTTTTCGTCTACTAGTGATACAGGCGAAGAACCTGAAATATCTGAACCTGTTACTCCGACTTCTAGTGTTCCAGATTCACCAGGATAGAACGAGTTATCACCGAAAATCTTCCTACTGGTTTGATTGCTATTGAAGAACTTGCTCCAGAGGAAGAAATAGGCGTCTCTAACCTTGAAGATCAACTTACTATTGATCTCAGGGAGCGTGAATCTATCTTTTACAGTCCTCCTAGAAGTACTACTTGGTACCTTTCGTTAACCAATTATTTAGACAACTCAGGGATAGGTTTTCTCCACCTCGTACTCCTTTCCACCTGGAGGTATTTATACTCCTGTAAATATGTCTGGTCAGTCGTCCGTGTTTACTCAAGCTCCTGAATCTTTCTTACACGGCGGTCCTTCTGTTCCCACTGGGTATCAATCACTTTCTGGTACCTTTGCGGGGGCATCTCCTCAACCCGTTGATCATGGGTTATTAGCTGGAAACAATGGTAATATACCATTGGGTGTAGGAGACATTTACATGATGTCAGGTTCAGTTCCCGTTTCCCAACCTCAAGGTGGCCAATTACCGCCTGGGGGGCAGCCTCAATTAACGCCTGGGGGGCAACCTCAAGGTACACAAATTGTGTCTGGGGGCAACCTCAAGGTCAGTATGTACCTATGGTGCAATACATGCCTCAAGGTCAACCCCAGCCTCAATATGTACCCCAGGGTCAACCTCAGTATCAATATCAACCTCAAGGATGGCAACCTCAAGGGTATCAACCCCAAGGGTATCAACCTCAAGGGTATCAACCTCAAGGTCAAGGTCAACCCCAGTATCAGTATTTACCCCAAGGTTATCAACCTCAAGGTCAATACTCGAGTCAAGGTTATCAACCACCTCAAGGTCAGTCATATGTTCAGGTATGGGAACTGCACCTTTACAATTATCAATCCTATCCTCAATCCGGTTATGGATCTCAGTATCCTCAACCTGTTACGGGTCAATACCCTGGAATGTTAGTGTGGGATCCATCACAGGGTCAACAGGTGTTGCAGCCAAGTATACAGTTGGTACCTCAAGCTGGACAACCCGTAGTTTCTGGTCCACCCCAGCAACCGCAACCTGTCCAGTCAAATGTTCAAACTTCTGTAACTTCGGTAGTTACTCAGCCGCCAATTGCACCTAGTACTCTCAAACGGCTGCTGCAACTACCGCTGCATCTACCGCACTTACTTCTGGAGTATCGACAGCTCCGGTTTCTACTGTCTCTGCAACCACTCCTCAGACATCTTTACCGTTGTCTGGATCTACGATTCAAACCACGGTCCAGATGCCTATAGGTCAGCCTGGTATAAGTACGGTTGTCACTACTCAACCTCAATTTGTTCAACAACCGTACCAGGGACAGTACCAACATGGGCAAGCTGTCCAACAGCCGGTTTACCAGTATCAACCGTATCCTGGGTACACTTATCAACAACCTCAACAACCCCAGTACGGTCCGGTTAATCCTGGTTTTCCAGGAGGATATAATATCCCTAATGCGATTCCTGTTCCTAGTTATCCTGGATATCCTCCTCCTGGGGCTGGTGTTATGACTCAGAGTTTTAGAGATCCTAACCGGCAATTACCGTTTATCGCAACTTTGGATTTACCAGACTTGACGCGCCTAACGAAACGATCCAATTCAATATCTTCAGTTCTGGCCGCCAATGCCAAATAAGTTGCCCAGTGATATACCCAAGTTCGAAGGTAAGCCTGGAGAGGATCCGTCCAATCATGTGATGACTTACCACCTCTGGTGTGCTTCAAATTCTATCGGATGATTCGATCCGCTTACGTCTTTTCCAGCGTACACTCATTGGTCTCGCGGCCAAGTGGTACATTGAGTTACCACGGGCCTCTTTTTACAATTTTAGCCAGTTAGCTACCTCGTTCTTAACTCACTTTCAGTTGCCGGTCAGATACGATAACGGCACGGAGTTATTAACTTCACTAAAACAATCGACGTCCACGTATATTTCTGATCACATTCATGAGTGGAGACGTCGAAGAAGGTTAGTGAAAGTTTTTATTCCGGACCAAATCTTAGCTGAATGGTTTGTTAAATCATTATTACCGAAGATTACTGAAGATGTAGCTAAGGCCGGAGTAGTTACTGAGGAGCAAGTCATTGCTCAGGCGCAGTACCTTGACTTAGTTTATACTCAGTCGGGTACGTTACACGAGAAGATTCCAGATCTTCCAAAATCGAATCAAATCGCTGCTGCTCCTTCGGGATCTCATGCCGCTGATGGTATGATTGGTACGGTGAACACAAAGAGCAAGAAGAAGTCTTCCAAGAGTTCTACTACTCCTATAATCACCTTGCCTGATTCCCCGACAGGAGAGTCTTCTCCTGAACTTTCCGCCGATATTCACGCTGTAGAGTCATCTACGGCCAAATCAAAAAACGGTGGAAAGAAGAAAGGGAAGAAGAAGGCTAAAGCAGACAAGGCTCCGAAGGAGAAAATAGAAAAGTCGGAAACCAATGACGAAAAACGCAAACCTCGATATCCTTGTCTTATTTGTGAAGAGGATCATTTTACAAGAGATTGCCCTCATCGGGCCGAGGTTGTGAAAATAGTCAAAGGTTCTCCCACTCCTGCTGTGTTGAAAGATCCATTTCCAAAGCAGGAGAGTAAGATGATAGGTTCTTCCTCGACTGCCAGTGAAGAACCCATTTTGATGATGTCTCATGTGAGGATTGCGACTCGATCGCAAGATTATGGTAGTAAGAATCCTGTTGATGGTAAGGAAGCAGAATCTTCTCATTCTAATCCATCAACCTCAGCTCCTGGTTCCGATCCACTACAGATCGAAAAACCTAACCCGGACTTAGTAATTAAACCGCCCGCCAGGGTGTACTTCGAAGGTCTGCTTTCAATCCACATGCGAGAGCAGCCCAGAATTACAACATTGTTGAGGACTTAGCTGTTTCACCCTCAGCAATGTCGGCTTTAGAAGTGCTGCAATCATGCCCAGCACAACGAAAATTACTTTTGTCGGCTATCGGAGCTGTTGATGTTCAGGACCCGAATCTGATAATCTTCGATCTAGAAAATAGTACACCGCGTCTACCCCATCAAATGGCTTTCCAAATTCCAGTGATAGTAAAAACAGGCCTATTCATCGGACTGTGATTGATGAGGGAGCTTCTACGTGTATTATGTCGATTCAATGTTGGAGATCGCTTGGTTCTCCTTCGCTGAACCAATCCCCGACCATCCTTAAGGCCTTTGATGGCCGTGGGTTCCGTCCGTTTGGTATTCTACAGGAATTGCCTATAGGGGTAGAAGGTAAAACCGTTAGTCTGGATGTGGAAGTGGTTGATGCCCCTCTAGACTACAACCTTCTTTTGGGTCGAAGTTGGTCATATGCTATGACAGCGGTCGTTTCATCGGTCTTCAGAGTAATAAAGTTTCCACATAACGGTAAGATCGTGACATTGATCAGCTGACATACTTTTCATCCGACCCAGCCTCTTCAGAGAGTATCCAGCATGTCGGTAAGACGACAATCCCTTATAGGGACGTTGGCGTAGGTTTAGTTAAAGATTCCGGTTTACTGGGAACTTTTCCTTTCCCTCCAATCAACGCAGACCCTTCATTTGCATCAATTCATATGATTACATCAGACAACATTATTTATGATGATCCTTGGATCGTCCCATCTGAATCTGAGATAGACTCATTCGGTGATGCTATGCCTTTGAGTCCATATGAAATTGCTTATGAAGCCGTCATGTCTTTTACCGACTCGCGTTCAACCCAAATCGACCAAATGAATGTGGTCAGTGAAGAATCACTTTTCACATCAACCTTAGAACGGATAGCGTTTCCCGAAGTCGTGTCATTTGACGAGCAACTTCGCGAAATCCTAAGTGTAGACGATCTACCATGGGAAGATCTTCATCACAGATCTTCGTTTTTACCTGAGGATGATGTTCTTGAAAATGATTTTTCATCTATCTTTACCGCTGAATATGTCAAAGACGCTCAGAATCCAACGAAACATTCTGATTCAGAGTTGAATTTAGGGAATATTTCTCGCACTATTCCCATTGACATTTCAGTGAAGCCCGGAATTGAGGAAAACATTCATATAGGTGCCTCATGTACAGAAGATGAAATCCAAACTTACAAGGCCCTATTCCAAGAATTCCGCGATGTGTTTGCCTGGTCTTACGAGGAAATGTAGGGAATCGACCCTGCCATTGTTGTTCATGAAATAAAACCTACCCGACGCTAAACCCGTCCGGCAACGGTTGCGTCAGATTCACCCTCGGAAAGCGGCTGCGATTAAAGCAGAAGTCGAAAAGCTGTTGAAAGCAGGTTTCATTTATCCAATCCCGTTAACGGATTGGGTATCGAATATTGTTCCGGTTAACAAGAAACAAGGAACAATAAGAATCTGTATCGATTATAGGGATATAAATCGAGCTTGTCCAAAAGACAACTATCCTACGCCTTATATCGATCAAATAATTGATGATTGTGCCGGAAGTGAAATGTTTTCCTTTATGGATGGTTTTTCGGGCTATAATCAAATCAATATTCTACCTGCCGATCAACCAAAAACGGCATTCATTTGTCCATGGGGGACATTTGCTTACTGCAAATTACCTTTTGGGCTTAAGAATGCCGGAGCCACTTTTCAACGGGCGATGTCTTACGCATTTCATGACATCAAGCACATTGTGCAACCGTACCTCGATGATTTGCCTGCTCATTCTTTACATCGAGCTGATCACCTTGTCCACTTACGAGCAATCTTTATGAGGTGTAGGCATTATCGAATTCGGTTGAATCCACACAAGTGTGTTTTCTGTATAGAAGCGGGTCGATTGCTGGGATTTGTTGTTTCAAAAGCCGGCATTCGCGTCGATCCCTCGAAGGTCGAAGCTATCATCAAATTGCCTCCTCCTTCGAGTTTGCGCCAACTCCAAAGTTTGCAAGGGAAAGCAAACTTTTTACGCCGATTCATTCCAAATTAAACTACGCCGAGGTCACTAAAGGTTTTACACGGTTGTTGAAACAGAACGCTCAATTCTTTTGGGACGAGATTGCCCAACAATCTTTTGATGCACTTAAGCACGCGTTGACCCATGCACCGTTGTTGCATCCTCCCAACTACAACAAAGACTACTTCTTATACCTCGCAGCTTCACATTCCACTATTGGAATGGTGTTAGTTCAAGAAGATGAATTCGGAGCGGAACATGTGATATATTATCTTAGTAGGACATTAAACCCCACTGAGCTAAAATATTCGCATGTGGAGAAATTGGCCCTGGCAGCCGTTCAAGCTGTCCAGCGTTTTCGTCACTACATTCTTCTCCGTAAAACTACAGTTATTTCGGATTGCAACCCTATGATTTATATTTTGACAAAACAACTGCTAGGGGGCAAGTACTCTAAATGGATCGTTATCCTGCAAGAGTTCGACTTGGAGTTTGAGAAGTCCAAGTCTAAGAAATCCTTAGTTTTTGCGGAATTGATGTGTGATTTCCTGCGTGCTGACACAGAAACTGTGGCAGAGGAGTCCATTGCGGACGAATCTTTGTTTCTTATCAGTACTTTAGATCCGTGGTACGGGGATATAATCATCTATCTCCAAACCCAAACCTTTCGGCCTGAAGCTTCAAAGTCGGAACGTCGAAAAATTCGGTTTCAATCCCAGCAATACAAGATTATTGGAGATACACTTTATCGCCGGGGGGCAGACTTAGTTTTTCGACGTTGTTTAACTCACGAAGAGGCTGAGAGGGTTTTGAATGATTGTCACTCTGGAGCATGTGGCGGTCATATGTCTGGGTATGCCACAGCTCAGAAGGTGTTGCGCGCTGGCTATTTCTGGCCGTCCATGTTTAAAGATTGTATCATTGCGGTCCGGAAGTGCCACAACTGTCAAGTGTTTGATCGCAAGATGCGCGCACCACCTGCTCCTCTCCATCCTATAATTGCCGTTGGTCCTTTCGCCAAATGGGGTATCGATTTTATTACTTGTAACCCTCACTCGGCCGGGGGGCATGCGTATATCATCCTCGCGGTTGATTATTTTACTAAATGGGCCGAGGCGATGCCTACATTCGACGCAAGCGGCAAAACAGCTGCAGTTTTCGTATTCAATCATATTATAACTAGGTTTGGTGTCCCACAAGCAATCATCACTGACCATGGGAGCCATTTTCGAAACATCATGATGACTGAGCTTACAAGCCAGCTTGGTTTGCGCCACGATAGCTCTACTCCTTATTATCCGCAAGCCAACGGTTTGGTTGAGTCTATCAACAAAGTTCTGGTTATCATGATCCGACGAACCATTGGTATTCATCGGTCGAATTGGCACAACATGTTATTTTCAGCGCTATGGGCATACCGAACCTCAGTAAAAACTTCAACAGGGTTCACTCCTTTCCAGCTAGTTTATGGCTTGGAAGCTGTGTTACCCATTGAATGCGAAATCCCATCACTTCAAATGGCTGTCGAATTACTCCCAGCTACTTCCGAAGAGGAGAAACGTTTATTATACTTAGCTCAATTAGATGAGACTCGACGTACGCTGCATTGGCAATCGAGACTCACGCGAAGCGAATGAAAGCTCAGTATGATAGAAATGTGACCCCTCGAAGTTTTTCGGAGGGAGACCTAGTGCTATTATATGATCAAGCTAACGATAAGCTAGGTGCTGGAAAGTTCGTTCCTATGTGGCATGGACCCTACATTGTAAAGCGAAAGCTAGCAAAAGGGGCCTATGAGCTAGTAGATTTTGATGGGGACTCTTTGGGTAAACCCAGAAATGGACTTTACCTAAAGAGGTATTATGCTTAAATGGTGGGTATGGAGATTTTTTAGTTAGGTTAGGTTTTCTTTCTAGCTAGTGTGTTTGTTAGTTTGGTTAGTGTGCTTAGCTTAGAGAGTGTGTTTTTCGTCGTTATTCTGGCTTATCTTGGTTTTACTCTTGATATTGCAGATGTCGACGCCTCTCCAAACATACATCGGATTTGCTGATGGTGCTTGTCGTAGTACACGGAATATCTCTTCCGCAGCTTGGGTTATCTATTCGCCCTCTGACGAGTTAGTTTCTATGCATGGGGTAAGCCTCGGTCAAACAACGAACAACATTGCAGAATACAGTGCAGTGGTTGAATTATTATCCGAATCTATTTCATTTGGAATTCGACGTTTGATAGTGAGGTTAGATTCTGAACTTGTTGTATTACAGCTTAATAGAGTATATGCCATTAGAAATCCTGTGTTATTAAGGTTATTTTTGAGAGTGCGTCTCTTGGAACGTGAATTTGATTACATTGAATATCAGCATATTCCAAGGTCTTTAAATACATTAGCAGATGCAATTGCTTCTCGAATGTTGGACAGACATTTACGATAATCATGCAAGTAAATTTAAAAACATTTCATCACATATGTTAAACAAGATAAGCCGGTAATAATGATATATATATATAGATAGGAGTGTGTCAAAAATATACATCGTCTTCGATCATAGGTTGAAAAACACCTTATGATCGGCAAAAATGATAAGTACAAAAAGCCAAAAATGTCATATGTGTCTACAAAGGTGACTAGCCAATCACTGGTGGTGCTCTCTATACGACACCACTGCACGGGCTACCTTACACAAAAACCTCCTAAATGGTCCAGGGACTGCGACTACATAGCGCTGAAGTCTGATAGGAATATCATCTATGGTAGTCTCAGGTATATCCACCGTCAGACGCTCTAGATCCTGCTCCAACTCAGCTAGCGACTCTGCAGCCGCATCTTGTGGGGCCGGTACCGGTGCAACTGGATGTCTCCTCTCAAAAGGCCGGAGGTTGGCTGACGCTGTGGACCTACATCTGCATTTTGAAATTTTTTACTGTCAGTTTTGAGACGATATATATAAAAAACAAAAAAAATATATAATTTGAAAACTTGTGAAAAATAAAGTACCTCTATCGTCCCATTGTTCTCCCTGTGGAAGAACCATGTCCGGATCACCTCGAAAATCTACTCCGGCATACGGAAAGTCCTGGATCGAAAAAACCTGGTCCTCTAACCAGTGAAAATAACTATCAGGGAATCGAACAACCGCCGCCCTCGTCAGGATGCCGGGCCATCACCGTAACCCATCGTATCAACTTTGGCTCCCGAGGACCCAAGATTTCAACAGTGAGGTGCTGAGGGATCAGCATCGGAACTCTCTCTAAGGCAAAGCTCACAACTAGAGGCCCATATCCAAAGGTCTTCAGTTGTCCGTTCTTTACCCTAGTCAGTTGGCCCTTCATATTGGCCGACACAGCATCACACCAGTTGAAAATGGTGCCTTGGAAACAGTCAATCGCCATCCGCATTTGGGACCCGGTGGCAATATGTAAAGTGGCTGAACCGCAAATTCTGGTAACTGTGAAAGCTATAACTTTGAGTTCACGCAGAGAGATGTGTTTGATTTCTACGCCTTTCGCATGGTGTGCATTGGGTATGCACCAATCTGCCCGGAGACTAGCAAGGGATTGGCCACCCGGCCTAGTCCCGGCTAGATTGAGTTGCTCGCCCCTATTTGGCAAGCCAGTGAGAAAGTATATGTCAGAGGGCTCTATCTCGAGCTGGTGTCCTCCGATGTAAAAGCATTGCTCATGAATGTTCCATCTCTCAACCAGCCACTCCAAGAATCTCACCTGAGCCCTCATGCCAGGTATGGCCCAGTATTTATATAGTCCGCATGCTTTTAGGGCATCAATGGAAGGTTGATGATTGATTGCGGCTAAATCAACGTCCTCGTGCTCTCTTTCTCTCCAATCCAACATGGTGAGTGCCCTACACACCAAGAAACAAAGGTTAGAATTGATTTGGGAAAATTCAGATGGTTGTTTGTGGAGTTTGGGGTTTCAAATTCCGCCTTTCGCGGGGGACGCACCCCGCGTTCAGGACACAGAGCGTCGGGACGCAGCTGGCCTGAAGGTAGGCTGCGTCCCCCGACCTTTTTCCTGTGTGGGAAAAAGTCGGGGGACGCAGGTCACCCTTAGGGCACCTGCGTACCCCGCAGAGCGATTTTTGAAACCCAAAACCCCCCAAAAATCAAAACTAAAACCTAAAACAAAATTTTAATCGGATGAAATTGAAGAGGGGGATGTTGTGAAATACCTGGAAGAGACGGCGTTCGATTCTGACGGTCGGATTCTCCGCAACGACCACGGGAAGTTTCTTGCCAAAAGCCCTTTTCTCAACCTCAACAGTAAAATGGTAAAAATGACATGGTAAAAAGTCTTTTTATAGGTTTTTTGGATGAATGAATGCTAGGTTTGTTTATTTTTCACCATGGAAGGATATTTTTCAAAGTATTTTTGCCTATCTTAAACAGGTATGAGTAATGTGTCGTTTTTGTGCAGGACAAAGGGATTTAGAGGGAAAATTGTCATTTTTCACGAACCAAAATATCAGAGTCATCTTTTAAGCCCTTTTCTGACTCCTAAAATATGAAAAGATTGCCGAGCGTTTCTTTTACACTCGTTAAAATGGAATTAAAAGACGGTCCCCTTATAGCCTTTTCTGACCGTAAAAACAGGAAAAGATTGCCGGGTTTTTGTCGTTTCAAACTCGATACTGGAAATAAAACGACGTGTCCTTGATCGCTTTTTACTTTTCAGGTCAGTGGCACTAATTATGAAAGTACTCCTTGGTCGCAAGATCAAGCGGTTCCCCCAGGTATTATTTTATACTTTTTCGGGCTTGAGGGACACAAATCTACGAAAAAGTTCAACTTGGAGTCTTCTTAAGTTTTTCAGACTCTCTAAAATTGAAAAACGCCGAGTTTCTCCTATACTGGGCTCGTTAAAATTTCACAGTAAAGGACCTGTTCAATTACAAACAGGAACGAACCACTCCTTCCTAGGGTTCGAATCAAAACTAGGTTGGACTCATCCGAAGGATGAGCTTATAATCAAGCATATGTTATCCTCCTCAAGCTTGTTAAAAATAAAGAGGTACTTGCCAGAAATGGTGGGGGAAAAGAGAGAAGAATGAACCTATTGTTATCTTTTGTCTCAGAAGAAACTTTATTACCACTCTTGAACACGACACTTTTCATTCACCTGGGTTGGGAAATCTTTTACCTCACAGTTGATCAAACCACATTGAAAGTCTTCAGCCGGGTTCCGGGGATTAACTTTGAGTCATTCGTCACCAAGCCATCTGTTGTGTCGTTATGTGTTCAAGAGGTCTGCAAGCAAAACTTTCATCTGCAAAATACTTGTCATCCATTTGACCATCCCTGAGTCAGTCCTTACAGCAACATTTCTTCAACTTGAACAATGATTTCGTGTTGTGGGCTTGCCTGCAACGGGTCGCTTTCTATCGACATCAGCACATTATCTAGAGAGATGACTTAGAAATCGTCAGTGCCTTGAAGTCTGCATGCATCAATGGCAGGTTTCTCGCCTTTGACGTCAGTTTACATCATTGACTTTCGATCGAAGGATTCCGTGAAATGTTCGACATCAACTCATTCATTCACATCTCATGGATTGTACTGGGTACTTTGAGAACCATTGACATTACTGGTGGTCTCTCTCACACTTGTTAACAGTTTACATCATCGACTGGTAATCGAGTGGTTTCTACCATGTTCGACATCAACTCATTTATTCGCATGGCTAGAATCGTACCAATTCGGGAAGTGGAAATGAAGACCCTGGATCTAGTTTCCACCATCCAGGCTGCAAGGAGTTTTGTATTCATTATCTAAGTAGACTAATCATAAACAGATGGCTGCGCCCATACTGTGTCTACAAAAGTCTATGATTATGATGTATTGCAAGATCATTCCTGTATCAGAGTAGTTAGTCAGTTAGTTAAAGTTTTGATCTGAGTATGGGAATGCCTACCTCAGTGATGATATAATCTTGTACATGTATTTTGTGTTGAAAATTGCAGGTTCTGACCAGGCTCTCCACGAGATAATCCTTGAAATGATAAAGCGCTTCACCCTTCCTAGATTTACAAAACCCTAATCTATTACAGGCTTCGCACTTTAGGGGGCAATCTGTTACACTAAAAAATGTCACCATGGCTATTTACAGTTAGTATGGCTCTATCAACAGTCATGCTATCCTCCTGGGCAAGTCTTAAGCCTCTGCTCTCCATGTCAAACTCCAAAAAGAGAGAAAGTCTTTATAAATGTATTTATCTCTGGGTACGCAGGTTCTCTCAACCTTACCTGCGGGTACGCACCCAATGTTCACAAAAACTGCGTCCTTGGACGCTCTGTATGTAAAGGGGCAGGTGCGTCCCCCTGTAAAGGTCAAAATGCGCAAGTTTCATCTTTAAAAAGTTACTTGTGGTCATTTCTAGAGCATTCTAGAAGGTTGTTCGACGTGTATTGAGCGCCTCCAGATGGTTCATGTACCCCTACCAAAGAGGAACTTATCCCATCAATAAGGGAGCTATCCCATCCAAAGAGGGGATTATCCCATTGATGGTGGACCTGATTAACCTCCTCTTGAGCACTATAAATACAGGCATTGGGCCAGAAGGAGGAGAGGTTAAAAGCTAAACATTTCTAAGGGTAGATGCTACAGGAATTAGGACTCCCATTTAGAAGCTTGTGAGGAGAGATTGTCATCTTTACTTGTTCTATTTGGAAGTGGGTGAGCTTTGTCAAAGTAAAGGAGAACTCTTGATGGACCCTGGGAGGGACTTGCACAACACCAAGGCTCAGGTTGTAATTGTTCCTTTTGTTTCCTATTAATGCAAATGAGTCCATTCTTCTCAATAACTTGTTATTTATGAGTTGTTTCATGTACTCCTTGGTCTATGTGTTAAATATGTTTTATTCTATGAGATTATCAAGTGCTATTTAATCGTTTGATTGTTAGTGGATGCAGGTTTCAAAGTGAAGGAGGAGCTCATCCGATCCGCGGAGCTGGACTGCTACAACAGCGTTGGACTACAGGTAGGATCTAAACACTTGATTTCTTATATGGTAAATGCATGTTTAGAGAAGGATTGCTCTTGTTTGTCTTGTTTGTCACTAGAGAGTCTTAGGCTCCTAGGGAGGTTGATTTGTGTCCGCACTATCGACTCTTTCCGCCTGACAATTCGTGCAAGAATTCAAATTATCTCCAACTAACCAACAGGGGCTATGGGAACTATGGGAAATCAAGCAAAAGGAAGTTGAAACTGCTTGGGAAATGATGCAGAGATTTAAGGATTCTATTGTTAAGCGGAGCTACACCTTAGATCATAATCACGAGAGAGACTAGTTCATCAAGGCACTCTTACCCCTTACGAGAATGTCGTTGAAACAACAAAAGATTGGGACTCTCCAAGACGCTTTAGAACAAGCATCGTGTATGGAGGCCATGGCAGGATACCCGCATGAGTATCAGTGGGGGGGGTATTCCAGAACCCATCAATCACAGGTCTTCAAAATTAGATCTCCAATTTAATGGAAAAACTAAAGGATCTACAACCAGTTTGGTCAGCTAGATCCAACGTATGATGTACACATTGCATGGTGGAAGGACATAACAGAATGCCCGAGGTTGAGAGGCATCAACCATTCTGGGGGGAGTGCAAGACCATCAGGAACCCCGCCAACAACAGGAGTTGCGGCAATAGGGGCCAAGAATCTTTCCCAGGATGAAATACCCAAGAATACTGTGAAATTTGTAGGACTTATGGACATTTGCCACGAGTATGCCCAATACTAAAAAAATACTCCAATGTTCCCAATAAAAATTATTGTGAATTTTGTGCATCTACAATGCATCACGCTGACTAGTGAAGGGCATTAGATGCTTTAGCAGAGTGGTTGGACAAGTCTACGTTCAGAATCAATGAGTCTAACAGGGGAGGATGAGGGGGAAATATGAGAAGAAGAAGAGCTGGAGGTAGAAGTCCTATAAGATGCTATAATTTTGATCAAGAGGGGCATGTGGCTAGAGAATGTCTACTCCCCAGGAGACCATGGTGTTTTCAATGCAGAATCAACATGCATGCCATGGAGGATTTCCCTGAGGTCATTGCAAAATGGGAAGAGAGGACTAGATAGAGAGGGGCCAATATGATCAATGCAGAACCTCGTACATACGACACTCTTCCCGTACTTAATATAAATATAGTTACAAGGGGAGGAAACAAGATAGCGGAAGGTTGGGGTATGATGGACCCACCTTCAATTGTTAGGGTAGTGTCTCAAAAGAAATCATACAAACCCATACAACAAAAAAAATATTATCAAGAGGCAGCTAAATTGTTTGAAGGAATGACTGAGACAAAGGAAAAGAAAAAATAGGACAAACATGCACTCAACAATGCTCAACGGATAGAAGAATGGTTTAAGTTATTTCTGCAGATCATTGATGATGAGTGTATGTTGAAAGAATTTAAAAAATGTTTAAAAGCGGTATTGCCAGAAGATGAAGAGGAAGAAGAACTTCCATATGCCAACTTACCATAAAGACATACAAGAAGAGTGTGGCGGAATAAAAAGAGAAGTGGAAGGGAATTCTAAATCAATGCTTAGATTGTAGGATTCCAGATCAAAGACACGATGCTAGACCTGGGGTTGGATGTAAACATTTTTCCCAGGAAAACATGGGAGGCACTGGGAAGCCGCAACTTAAATATTCACCAATACAATTGAGGATGGTGAATCAATATTGTATCTTGCCTATTGGAAGGTTAGAAGATGTAGAGGTGGATGTGGCGGGAGTAAAAGCATACGTTGATTTCAAAGTAATTGATATAATGGGTGACAAGGACCTATACCCAACAATCCTTGGGATTGACTGGGCATATGAAAACTATGTTGTCATCAACTTGAAGAAAGAGCTAACGATCTTTGAAGCAGAAGGGACATGGGTGATACTACCCTTGGACCCCCATCAAGGACCCAAGTTCACGGAACCTATGGATGACAGAGACGAGCTGGGAATGCTAGACCATCTCTACACACTAACGGCGTGAAAGAGAGAGGATTATATAAATCCTACAATAGGAGGATCTGTTAGCTGGAGGAGTATTCAAAGCTCAGAAGCTGGTTCAGAAGCTGTGTGGGATGCATGGCAACAAGGGGGATATGAACTTGATACCAGACGTTGCGCGAAGATATGCATGATAAACTAGATAGGGGTAGAGGTAAGCGTCTATCCCAAATTCCATGGTATTGAATCAGTAGACACTTTCTTAAAAAAACTAGATAGAGAAATAAGAGAATATCACAAGGTTCCATTGCTAGATATCGTGTTACACATCACCCCATCAAGGTGGTGGAGAATGCACTGCAACACGTTGCATGAAGGGGGAACCATAAAGAGTGAAATGAGAGAAAGGTTCAATCAAGAGTGAAATATAGAGGCAATTCAGATCCTAAGAAGCATCTAGAACACTGCATAGAAAATTAGTAAAGAGAAAGGCTTCCAAAAGAAATTTGGGTGCATGTATTTATACACACCCTAGGCACCATTCCACAATCATGGTACATATAAGAGGAACTTCGTAAACAAACAGCGGATTGGGATGTCATGGCTATCTAGTTTAGCAACAGCTTCTCGTTTAGAGATGTTGGTTGATGCATGACTGAAACTGTATATGCCATCAAAAGGATCCTGTTCACCCCAGGACAATTATGGGAAGGTTGTGTTGATGAGAAGTTTTTACAACATCTTTATGAAGCAGGTTATCTAGAATATATGTCCTGTGACAAAGTAGATGCAGAACCAGATGAAGATGATTTAGAAGGATTAAGACACCTGACCTTTGAGGAAACAGAAGGGGAAAGGGATATTCAAGAAAGTCCCATAGGAGAAGCTGCACACCTACTCCCGATGAAATTGAGAAAGCAGAATATTGGATCAGATGATAAACCCAAGATGGCATCTGTCAGGGATTACTAGGATGAACAAACAACAAGGGAGATCTTTGACTTGTTGCAAGAATATCAAGACTTATTCCCAACTTCGATAGCTGAGCTAAAATGGATAAAGGGGGACATAGGGGAGATGAAGATTGTTCTAAAAATGGGTGCCCGTCGAGTAAAGCACAGGACATATAGGCTAAAACCAAGGGTGAAAGAAAAGGTCAAGAGGGAGATTGGAAAAATGCTAGAAGATGGAATTATATTCTTGATGGACGAAGTGGAATGGATTAGTCCAATAGTCATATAGAACAAGAAAGACGCAACGGAGATCAGAGTCTGTGTTGATTACCGAAGTCTGAACAATGCATGTGTGCATGATCCCTTCCCAACACCTTTTAGCGATGAAGTTATGGACAATGTAGCGGGCAATGAAGCGTATTCCTTCACTGATGGATTTTCGGGCTACCATCAGGTTCGAATAGCAAAAGAAGACAAGAGGAAGACAACGTTTACAACTGAATGGGGGTCATATTCTTATCATGTAATGTCGTTTGGGTTGAAGAACGCACCTGTTGTTTTCTCAAGGATCGTTATAGCTTCATTCAGAGACTATATTCATAGGTTCTTGGAGGTATACATGGATGACTGGACAGTGTACAATTTACTGAAGAAACACACAAGCTTATTAAGGGTCATGTTTGAAAGATGTAGACAGTTGCAAATTTCCTTGAATCTAAAAAAATGCATCTTTGTGGTTCCATTTGGAACACTGCTGGGCCATATTGTTTGTAAAGACAGAGTGTGTGTAGACCCCGTAAAGGTTGCGGTAATCGTTAACATGGAACCCCCACATAATGTAAAGCAGTTGTAGTTCGCTCTAGGCCATACAGGGTATTGTCGACTGTTCATCCGGAACTACGCATCAATTACAAGCTCGATGGAGAAGTTATTGAAAAGGATGGAAGCATTCACTTGGTCGGAGGATTGTCAAGTAACATTGAATAAGTTAAAAGAGAAACTGGTAAGTGCTCCTATCCTTGTATACCTAGACTGGAACAAGACATTTCATGTACATATTGATGCATTAGGGATCACACTAGGAGTAGTACTGACACAACTAGGAGAGAGAAATATGGATCACCTAGTGTACTATGCCAGCAGAAAATTATCAACTACAGAAAGGAACTATACGACAACAAAGAGGGAAGCATTGGACATGGTTTACTCTCTGCAAAAATTCAGGCATTACTTGCTAGGAGCACCATTTAAAATTTTCACAGATCATTCAACACTAAAGTATTTGGTGAACAAACCGGTATTAGAAGGCAAAATATGTCGTTGGTTATTACTCTTCCAAGAATTCACTTTCTAGGTATTCATCAAACTTGAAAGGATGAATGTGGGGCTAGATCATCTATCAAGACTGGAGACTGGAGAGAATGAAGGGTCATTAAATGATAAGTTACCTGATGCCAACTTATTTAGAATAGAGGCAATTTCGGACTACTTAGAAGAAATTGTTGGACTATTAACAACAGGGTACTGCCCAGAGGGGTATACATCAACACAAAAGCGACATCTAATAGTGCGGGCAACGAATTATCAACTAATTGCAGGAAATATCTACAATATGGGCCTGAATCAAGTTTTGAGATGATGTATACTTCAACACGAAAGAGAAGAAGTTCTATGGGAATGTCATGCTAGAGTTGCGGGAGGCCATGTCAGAGGAAAAGCCACCGTAAGGAAAATATTGCATGCAAGATTATGGTGGCCAACCATCCACAAGGATTCTAAGGAATACGCTAAAAATTTTGATGTCTGTCAGAGGGTTGGAAAGCCATCACGTCTTGTTGAACTCCTTTTAAACCCACTTCACACAGTGCAGATTTTTTAGAAGTGGGTGATAGACTTCATTGTCCTATAACACCATCAGCGTGACATTCACACGCAAGATACATAATAACAGCTACAAAATATCTCACACGATGGGAAGAAGCAACACTAGTCAAGGACTGTACAGCTGACACTGCCACAAGATTCATTTTTGAATACATAATATCAAGATTTGGATGCCCAAAAATCCTGACAAGCGATCAAGGAACACATTTCATTAATGAAACTGTTGAGTCTCTTCTCAAGAACTTTATGATTCAACATCATAAAAGTAGCCCATACCACCCACAGGCCAATGGAACTGTTGAAGCATTCAATAAAATATTGGAGAAAGGCCTCACAAAAATTGTATCAGCCAATAGGGACGACTGGGATGAACGCGTGCCAGAAACTTTATGGGCATACAGAACAACAGTGAAAAGACTACATAAACAAACACCATTTCAACTGTTATATGGAAAAGAAGTAGTGGTCCCATCAGAATTCATAGTACCTGTTAGCTCTCCAGGAAACTCTCCTAGGTTGTAGCTCGGAGATGCCTAGTAACATATAATCTTCAATATTGTTCTAGGAACTATTGGAATGGATGATGGTTTGGTTCAAGCCAGATAACCACTTCAACTCTGTTTTCACTCTAGACATGCATGAACACCCTTAGCCTACAATGCTTTAGACCACTAATGCTCAATAATTTGCAGATTAAGTGAGTGGATGAAGAATACTAACCACACTAGCAGATGCATACACAACGTATGATGGCCAGCTGCAACTAGTGAATGAAACTTGTAAATCTAATCTATCTAAACGGAGATAAGATGACAATTATCTAGCATTAGATACAGAAGAAACATAGATGACCTATTCAACAATAGATCCAATTCACCAATGCAGAGATAAGATGATAGTTATCTAGCATTAGACATAGGAGAAAGCATAAACAAACCAATATAGGTGCAAGTTTAGAAAAAGAAGGGAAATGGACATTGAGCATGTAGTAGCAAAAGAAGCTTGTATTACTGAAAATGAAGATGAGATGCTGCAAGGAACAGAATATCTACAGTCTCCAGAAGTTGAACCGCACAACAACAACCCTGATTACATCTTGCTTTCGGCTATTTATAGTTTACTTTTACAATGATCCTTAGCCGTTTAGGGTCAGAGATGTCTTAATCAACCACCTACCGGCATTAACTGTCCGATTGTGTTCCAGGATGCAATTTCCTTCCCATCACGAAAACATTAATCAATTTTGGTATTGTGCTATCCTGCTAGGTAGTTGGCTTGATTATGGCAGTGGAGCTCCATGACTGTTTAATCCTGTTTGTTGGATTGTGCTGTGTCCTTCTTCCTTCGGCCATGCTTTTTGTTAATTCGATTCAGCGGTCTGACTATCATCAGACTGACAGATTCGGCCACCTTCTTCTTTGGATAACAAACAGGGAGTGGAGTATGGAGTGCATGGGTGGATGGACGTGTTGAATCAGACGGACAGAGAGGTGGAAGACGATTGGGGACGATCGTGAATGAGGGCCATCAGATCGGGGGGGGGGGAATGCATGGTGGAGATCGTGTGTAGGGGATTTGAGGTCGTGGTGGGAGCGGGACATGTCCGGACCGTTAGATCTCAGGTGGACAGATCAGACGATTATCGGGTGGAAGAGGCACGCAGGTGATAACACCCAGGGGTGGTTTGGCTCGGGCGGTTATGGTTTTTATCGGAAGGGCATCAGGCGGTAAGTGGTAAATGTCAGAACTTGCCCGATTCCATTCGATGGATGACACGTAGCGGCGGAGGAGAGAGAGAAACCGCCCTCATCGGGCGGGTACTTTTCGCACTAGTTGTCCATGCGATATGAGTGAGAGCCGTTAGATCTAGCGGGGGTGATCTAATGGCAGGGAAAGATCGAGCACATTTTAGTGATCGGGTGAAATGCGAGTCATCAGATCAGCGGGGAAAGACCGATGACAGAGGACGTGGAGGTACGGGGTGTCCTCGGGAAATGCGTAGATGGTGCGTGATGAGCCCCAAAAATGGGTAACTTATTAGGCTCATTTTGCCTATTATTCTCGATTAATCCACCATTCTTCATAGTTTTATGCATGCTTTTGAACATATTTATGTTAATTGAATGAATGAGAATAGTCACTTGACCACAAAGTCTAATACGTGCTTATTATAGATTTTTGGACATCTTTTGGACCAATGTCAAGCATTTATGAGCCAATTGACAGCCAAATACGAGGGAACAAGGCTGAGGATTTGTAGGAAGGGTGTCTCATACACTAAATGACCCCTTCCTCGAGTTCTCCACCATCAGCTTGGAGTTCAACAACCCACCAAAGATGATTTCAAGGGGTAGCCGAGCAGATTTTGTGAAGTGGCTGATTAATTGCAGTTTGAGCAGCCAAGCCCCTAAAGTTAAGGAGGGCTGTTGGGAGTCCTCGTGGTGCATAAGTAGGAAGGCTTCAAGCCTTGGTAGTTTAGCTCTTGAATAGTTTTTTTTCGCACTTTGGTGCTGCTCTACCTTTCAGCTCATTTTCGAGCTCTTGTTGTAAACATTGTTGTGACATGATTATTTTTTGAGTAATGGAGATAAATTTCACTTTGCACCAGCTCTGAGTTTTCTTAGGAGGTTGTAGCTCTTGGGGTTGGGCCCAACCCAAGTTCCAGTACCTCCTTTGTGTACTTTTATGTGTCTTTGCTGCATTCATAGAATAATTTCTGTTATTTAGGTTAAGATCTTGCTTTGTTACTTAGGTTGTTTTTGATGATTAAAATAGATTTTCATGCTTCAGGTTGATTTGAAAGTTTGGTAACAAAAAAGATCTGTGAAAAAGCCATCAAGCAATCCTTGATCTCACCTCTCCCTCCTTGGGACCATGAGCTGAGACCAAGGCATACTTGCTGCCATAAAAACATTGTTTTTGCCTTTCCATGCAATTGCTAGTGTTAGATTTTTAGTTGGAAAAGTTGATACCAGTTGTACTTGCATGTTTATATCTGTTATTGCTTAGTTTCCGTAGTTATCTTGCATGATTTCCTGTCTATAAATTTCTGTTCATCATGTTTCTAGTTTTAGGTCAGATTAGGTCAAAAGAGATAGATCTCTAGTTTTTCTAGTCTTTGTTCGATCAGTTTTGGAAAATAGTGTGCAGAGCACCTGTAATACATCCCTACCTATCCTTCCTCCATCATACAACCTGCTCCAACTCCTAATCCAAGATCCCTTCCCTTCATTTGCCACACTTTTCCAATTTGCCCCAATTTCTACATTCTTGTGCAACATTGCTCCCTCCATCCTTGAACAAATCCAACCACATTCATCACTCCTTAGCTTCATTTACCAAGTCCTAGACCCCTTCACACCCTCATCCATCCTCCATTTCCACTTTCCCACCGTCTTTCCTCCATAAACCCTCTAAAATCCTCTTTCGGCTCTTCCTGTAGAACTTCTTGTAGAACATCTTGTAGAACCCCTGCAGACTTCCTGTAGAAGCTCACGTGGGCAGTTTTTCAAGATCTGATCACTGTGAAATTCTCTGGAAGGGTGATAGGGACCCCTTAGGCCCTCTTCTCACCTTCCCAACCTCCTGCAAGCTCCCACTCCATTTACTTTTGCCAATCAACCTCTGCACAGCCAAAAAAAGTTAAAGCACAGGCATAATAATTCTGCAAAATTACTCAAAAATACAAAAATATGATTTTTCCATATTTTCCTTCAGAAGTAGCTTAGTCACATGCATTTTACCTTTCCAAGAGTCAATGGAATCCATTTCAGTAGCTTTCATCTCTTTTCTTGCACTAGTAGGGTTAATCGGTAAAACTAGGGTTTTCTAGGGTTTGCATTTCCTTTCAGCTTTCAGCTTCTTTCTGCAAGTAGATTAGCCTCTTTTGAGTTAGCTTTCATCCATCGCATTTGAAAGCTTCTTCTAAGAGCTCATAGAAGTTGGCTTAAGCTCCTAGCGAACTTGTGCCAGCTGATCAAGTGACAGCCTGCAGCAAGAGCTAGTACTTGTGCATATAGCACCATCGCTTCCAACTTTGTTATGAACAACTGGGTTGATAAAAGTAAAGAAGGGAGTCCCAGGAGTTGCAACATCATTGCTGCAATACTGGAGCTCACCAGCATGCGTAATGGTGGAAAAGTAAGGTTTTTGGGTTTTTGGGTTAATTTATTTAGGCTTAAGGTGAAAAGAGGGTCTTGTGGGGATGAGAGGGTTGGGTTAAGAAATGAGCGGAATGGAAGGTAAGTGGAAGGGTGAGGGAAATGGGGGTGATGGCCTATGTGGGGCCCTATCCAGGACATCAAAGTAGGTCATCTCCCTCCTTTAGCCTCCAACATGGCAACGCTGCACTTCAGAGCTAACGCTAGCTCCTTCTGGGGATGAAATCCTCCCTGTGAGGTTTCAAGAACTGTAGACCATTGCCTTTCCACTAAACAACAAGATTAAATCTACTACATAGTGTTCCATTGGGCATGGAGTCTAACTAATATGAAATGAACTGAAAAGCATATTTACATTATCAAGGCTCTAAAAGCCTCAAACGAAATAAGGTTTCAAAAACCGCCCATTGACTGGGCCATCAAAAACATCTTCTCCCTCTAAATTTTGCAGAATGAAAGTATTGTTCATCTGAGCTCGAGCGATGACAAACGGTCCTGTCCATAAGGCATCAAACTTACCATGGTTTCCCTTCTTTTCCTTCAATGCATCCCATTTGAGAACCCAGTCACCCACCTAGAAACTGTCCATCTTTTCTTTTTTATCAAAGACCTCCTTGATCTTCTTTTGATGCACTACTGACTTCTCAATCAGTTGGTCTCTGATCTGGTGAACTTCAACCAAGTCACTCATCCTTCTTGCCATGTCACTTTCCTCATCCTGTTCCTCTTGCAAGAATTTGACCACAGGGAGGATCAATTGGATTGGAAAAATAGCCTCAGTGCCATACACTAGCTTGAATGGAGAGTTTCCTATGGATTTCTTGGTGGTAACTCTGTCAGCCCATAATGCAAACTTCAGCTTGGAATCCCAGTTCCTTTTGTTGTCTTCCAGCAGTTTTTTGATTATCCTCACCAGGCTTTTATTTGATGATTCTACCAAGCCATTTCCTTGAGGATAATATGAGGTAGATTGCACTAATTTAATGCCCATTGATTCACACATGTCCACCAATTCCTTTTCTCTGAAAGATGCTGCATTATCAGTGACTAGCTTGGTTGGGCATCCAAATCTAGTGAAAATATTCTCAGTTAAGAACTTCATGACAACCTGGTGATCAGCCTTCTTAGTGGGTATGGCCTCAATCCATTTGGTAAAATAATCAGTGGCTACTAAGATCCACTGGTGTTGGCCACTGCTGGCCACTGGAATGTGGATTAATCTCCCCTATGAAATCTAAACCCCACTGCTGAAAGGGACCATTGGTGTGTATTGGCTTCAGGGACAAAGATTTCAGCTGTTGTCTTCCTGTAAACCTCTGGCATTTGTCACAAGACTTCACAAATGAAAATACATCCGAGAACAGAGTAGGCCAATAATACCCAGCCCTTAGGATCTTGTGGGCTGTGGTTTTCCAATAATGATGCCCTCCACAGATGTTGGAATGAAACTTGTGCATGACTTCGACAGACTGTTCTTTGTCTAGACACCTCAAGATGATGCCAGATGGGTCCCTCCAATAAAGTAGGTTCGTATTAATACAAAACTTAGCTACTCTAAGCTTGATGGTCCTAGCCTGAGTTGATCTAAGCCCTGGAGGGACTTCGAGCTTCAACAAGAAATGATATATATTGGAATACCAATCACAAGTATCCAAATTCTCAGCCAATGACTAATTCTTCCCTTGTTCTTCTGTTGCCTCCTCTGCTTGTTCAATCTTTGAATCTGCACCTATGCAATTTATGTCCAACAGGCTGCAATTTTCCTCAGCCATAAGCTGAGCCAGGCCTTGGCCTTTGACTAGCTTGGCGGGCTTTACCTCTATGTTGAACTCTATGAGTTTTGCAATCCACTTGGCCCTTCTTCCATCAACATCTGGTTGTGTTAGGACATCCTTTACTGAAGCTGAAGGTACATAGGCAACCACTTTGGAGTGCAGAATGTAAATTTAGAATGCCTTTAAAGACTTTATGAGAGCATAGGCCTGCTTCTCAATAAGATCATACCTTAATTCATCATCTCTCAAAGTTTTACTAAAGAAGGCCATTGGGTGTTCCATACCTTCATCATTTTTCTACAACAAGACTACTGCAAGGGTATCATAAGAAGCAAAAGAGAAAATATAAAAGTCCTTGGTGTAGTTTGGGCTGACTAAAGTGAGAGCTTCCATGTTAGCTCTTTTGATGGCTTCGAAAGATGTTCTTGCAGCCTCTGTCCATTTTATCTGTGACCCCTTCTTTAACATGGAGGTGATGTGCTTCACTAGTTCTGCAAAATTTGGAATGAACCTCCTCACAAAGTTAATCTTTCACAGAAAAGATTAAATTTCCTTTTTCGATCTTGGGATGGACAATGTCTGTATTGATTGAACCCTTTCTGGATCAATCTTGACACCTACAGCAGAAATGACATGTCCTAAAATCTTGCCTTCTTCTAGAGAAAAATGTGATTTCTTGGAATTCACTGAGATTCCAAACCTTCCGCACCTAAGAAACACCTTCCTTAAATGCTGCAAATGATCCTTGTGACTGCTGGAGAAAACTGTTATGTCATCCAGGTAGATAAGGACAAACTTGTCCTTCTCTCCCACAAAGGCTATGTCCATGGCCCTCTGAAAGGTAGCCCCAACATTCACTAGTCCAAAAGGAATCTTGGAGTACATGAAAGTGCCCTAAGGAGTATTGAAGGTGGTCTTTTCTTGATCTTCCAGATGTACAGTGACTTGGTTGTAACCTGAAAATCCATCCAAGAAAGACATGACTCTAGCCCCTGAAACTTTTTGGAGCAAATGTTCCATTTTGGGTAGGGGGTAGTTGTCTTTCTTAGAGCATTTGTTGAGATTTATGAAGTCAACACAAAGCCTGATTTCTCCAATTTTCTTCCATACTACCACCATGTTAGCTACCCACTTTGAGTATCTTAGGCGAACTATGATCTTGGCAACCAACAATTTCTTAATCTCCTTTTCAATCAAAGCTAGTAGAAGAGGGCTGATGGGTCTTAGCTTCTGCTTAACAAGGATGGTGTCTTTCTCCAGTGGAATATTATGATGGATGATGTTTTTGTCATAAGTCATAAGGTCACTGTATTCCTAGGCAAAGACATCAGCAAACTACTTCATCAGGTTGCCATATTCAGAACTTTGGGCAACATACAAGTGGTGGGACAGGTTTATGTACTTTGGATGATTTGGACTCCCTATATTGTGTCTATGGACTGCAAAGTTATTTTCTTTCTGGGTAGGCTTATAAGGTAGATCATTATGATCGAAAAGCTTATCTAGAGGTACTAGCCCTTTGGGTATATGGTTGCTAGGCAGTTGTACAATGTTGTTTTGGCCAATTTTGTTTCTCAGCTGGGACTGATGGACTTCCTCCACGGTTTTGTTATCTTGATCAATTTTCATTTTAGAGAATTCATCAATGACTTGTAGAAACCTATTGACTTCATCATCATCCTCAAAAACTTTCCAGTACTTGACATTGTCGGGCAAGGATGGTCTATATTTCACTTGGATTTCATAAGCCAATCTGGGGGGTAAAGGAGGAACAAACATACTAGCAGACACAGCAAGGGAATCAACAAGCTGATTCTTAGCCCTAGGGATGTATGAAATACTAAAGCTACTGAACGAATCCTTGAGCTTCCATACCTCGTCTCTGTATGCTTTCAGCCTGGGGTGCCTCGCCTGGAATGTCTGATTCACCTGTTGAATAATAAGGTCTGCATCTCCAAACACCTTCAGATGTTTGATGCCCATTTCTTTAGCATCATTCAAGCCTAAGATCAAAGCCTTGTATTATGCTATATTATTTGTGACTTGAAAAGTTAGCTTGAAGGATAAATGCATGCATTCTTGCGTGGGAGATATCAGAACTACACCTGCTCCTACAGTTTCCCTAAAGCAAGCTCCATCAAAGAACATGTCCCAAATTTGTGGACCTTCTTCCTCTGTGACCTTACAAACTGGTTTCCTGAGCTGCATGGAGGCCAACTGAGATTCTTCTATTTGGAGAATACAGGCTCCAAAGTCAGTATCAATAGCATAGATGGTATGATTAGTGGGATGCTTCTCATCACTGATAATATACGCTAACTGAACTTCCCTGTATAATCTCCTACTTTCACCTCCAAAAACTATAACGGTAGCATAAGACAAGTCATTTTGTAATGTTCCACCCAATATTTTGATCCATCCCCTGGAAAGAAGCATGCCAAACTTTGGGTGCACATATGCTACCACAATATCCATCATCATGCTCTTCATAGGCAGCTGAGACAAGGTGATGGCTAGATCTTTGATTAACCCCAAACATTTCACCTTTCTAGAATTGAAAGAAAATAAGTCATGATAAGGCTTAGTGATGTCAAGGCCTAACTCATCCATGACAACCTTTGGCATTAGATTATGGCTGGCACCTTTGTCCAACAGACAGTTGTGAAGGGTTTTGTCATGAATAGTCAAGGAGACATAGAATGATGGGGAATTATCATCAGAAGGTTCAGTAATTGGGCTAAGCACAACTGCAGGTTTGTCATCATGTAAATTCACATAGTCGTTTGATGCTTGTGAGGCATTCATCTCAAGGGCGTCAAGGATGGGTCTCTTAAAGGCTTCATTCTTTACCAGTTCCATTAGAGGTACAGATATTTTCAGCTTTTGGATTTCTGATTCAAAACTGAAAGGAGAAGGGAACTTGTCAGGGCCTCTCACCTCTAAAGCTGGAGCTTTGAGAATGATGGGATCAGCTGCTGGTCATTTTTGCTTGTTAGCTTGTTGTTCTACAGGGACATATGCTCTTTGGACAGGGTTCTCCTTAGCACTGTTCATATTCGACCTCAGATTGTATCTTCGCTGATCTTCAGTTTGTAGAACAACCTCACCATCCCACTCTTGGCTGGTCTGGTCCCTAAGTAATGACTCTTCATAGGCAACCAAGGTCAAAAAGGAAGCACTGCCTTTGTCTTCCATACAATGGATCTCATCATCTTCTTGAAACTGCTCCTCTTCCATGATTACATTCTAGAAAGGGGTCTTCACTCTTTGGTCTTCATTGGCATCTTTGCTCCTTTGCATGATCTGCAACTGCTCATTTTCTCTTCTATATGGATTTGGATTTCTAGGAGCAAAGGTGTTAGGAACTCTTCCTTTCCCTGGGTGCTGCTCAACCTTTAATTTGGAGATTTCAGAGGCTAGTGACTCTATCATCTTGGTCATCTTATCTATCTTGGGGTCTGAAGATGAGGAAGATTCACCCCTCTGTCTCCTTCGGTCGACATGTCCCTTGAGTTTCTCTACAACCATGATGTTGGACTCTACTTCCAAGGTTGCATCCTACATTTCGACCAAAGAAGCACATCTCCTCTCCCTCAATAGTAGACAGAAATTAGAATCGAAGGCATTGGCATAGGTGAGCTTAACAGAGGTAGGGGTGGGTTTCACTTCAGCTGGTATCTTGTTGTACATGTGGTTAAACCTTTTATTGAAATCAGAAAATGACTCCCCATTTTCCCTTTTCAGGTTCCCAAACTCAGTATGATAGTAGAGCAGATCTTTCTTATCACCCCAATGCTTTAGGAACACATCATCTAGGGCCTTAACATCTGTTATAGATCTAGGGGTAAATTCTCTGAACCATTTTCTTGCCTCTCCATCTAGGCTTTGGACAAATACTCTCATCCACGCATCATCTTCACTAATGTCTAGATTATCAACATAGCTATAAAAGGAATCAAGATGTTCTTCAGCTGTAACCCCTTCAGTCCCAGTGAATTTAGGCATGTATTTATGATATTCTCCAGTAGGCATTGCATTTAAAGGAGTGGGCAGTACTTGTTGGGTCCCTATAATACTAGTGATTACCCCATTAATATTGTAGTTGCATCCCTTATTAATATTGTTGTGCCCCTATTATCCCCATATTGTTATTACTGTGACCCATAGAATCCCTCTATTGTTATTTTTGTGGCTTTATATTATTATTGTTAGGTCGGCTGGGTTATATTGTGACTCCTTAGACTCCTATATATAGAAAGGAGGTTTTGTCATTTGAATCATCCAAGAATTGTTCATTTATGTAATGTAAAGGAGGTTTCCCCCTCGAAGAGGCTGAATTCTAAGGCGTTGATCTATCTTTTCTATCTTTTCTTGAGCTGGTTTCATAACATTTGGTATCAGAGCTTTGGATTCTAGGGTTTCGCTGCTCCAAATAGGTCATCGTGGAATTTTCGCTATAACTTTTTTTCTGTGACATTTCAGAAGCTAAAAAAAAACCCATTTGAGAAGAATCATGCTGAACCTTGGGTCCTGAATTTCAGAGCTTTTCGTGCTATATTTGCAGAGATATGATCTGAGGAAGTTGGTCTTTTTGCAGACTCCTGAATTACATTCCAAACAGGTGACCTGGGGAAAATCGTCATAACTTTCTCTCTGAGCATCGGATTGAAATTTCGTAAGAAGGTACAGAAAGAGGACAGAATTTAGTTTCTTGTATATATTTTTCAGAGCCAAAGGTTGAAACAGTGACTCGTGGCACGTCGTACAAGTTCGCTCTACTGAACTAGTCTATAATCAAGTCACTGTGGGAGATTTTGCATAACTCTTCCTTGGAGAATCCAATTTGGATCAGATTGGTGGCATTGGAAAGAGGACACAGAGGGCTACTACAGGTCACAATTTTAGAACTGGATGATCTGAAAGTACAGAGATACATCAGAGGCAATATCAAGCTCCTACAAAGTGAAAAAAGGTGTGTAGATTTTTTTAAATTTTTGCTTAAGCTTGGTTTGAAAAATTATTTTGAAGGAATTCAAAGGGCATAGTAGAGCATTATTATCGGTAACTGATGCCCGAGGAAAGAAAATGCAAACACCTAGTAAGGAACCTGAAAGCTCTAGCATGACTCATGAAGAAGAGGAAGAAATGCTACATGATATATCAAAATTACAAGAACAAGTGCAACAAATGTCACGCTCACAAAAGCTAACAGAAGCTAAGATAAATGGTGTGGAATCTAAGATAAATGGCATGGAAGCTAAGATGGATGATTTTAAGATAGATTTGAAGAGAGAAATGGCAGATTTGAAGACAGATTTGAAGACAGACATGGCAGATTTGAAGACAGATTTGACAAATTTTCTACAAGAAATACTTACTAATGGTGAAAAGGTAGTAAAGGAAACTCATGATGCGAACAAAAGAAATGTTAATCATGATTTCATAGACTCTAATGTTGGATCGAAGACCCACCATATTCCAAAAATCGATATGAGGAAGTTTGATGGCAAGGATCCCGCAACATGGATATTACAGATGGAGCAATTTTTCGATCTCAATAATGTGCAAAACACACAAAAGGTACGTATGCAACTTTATATTTGGAACCAAATCAGTTTGTATGGTATCAATGGCTTTGCTCTCGTAAACAAATTATCACTTGGGCAATTTTTACGGAAGAATTGATAGCACATTATGAGGATACAAAAAGCAACACTTTTTTTAGCCAATTGATAAGTCTCAAACAAAAGGGTTCAATAATGGAGCACATTGAGGAGTTCCAAAAATTGAACATAAGGGTAAAAATATTCCAGAGGAGCATAGGATTGATGTGTTCATAGGGTCTTTAAAGGATAATATCCAACATGATGTTCGCCTTTGGGAACCTGATTCATTAGAGAAGGCATTCAGGTTAGCAAGAAAAATGGAAAGCAAAATTATGGCAACCAGGAAGCATACCACTCACAACTATAAAGATGGAAGTGTTGTTGCCCTAGTCTTCCACAACCTATAAGGTTGACACCACAACAATTGGAAGAAAAAAGAGCAAAAGGGCTTTGTTACAGTATAGCAAATACACTAAAGGTCATAAGTGTGCTGAGAAGAAATTATTCTACATAGATTGTGAAGAGGAAGAAGAAAAGGAGCAAGAAAGGTCAAAAGAAGAGGATATACTCCAGGAACAAAGCCTAGATAAAGAAGAAATGAATCCGACCATATCTTGTAATGCATTGGCGGAATTACCACTCCTCAAACCATCAAGATAGAAGGACAAATCAAGAAGAAAAAGGTAATAGTGTTGATTGATTCAGGAAGTACCCACAATTTTATTCATTGTAAGGTAGCAAAAGAATTGAATTGCTTCTTATATCCAGCACCAGAGTGTCAAGTGATGGTTGCAAATGGAGGAACAATAAATTGCTCTGGAAAGTGCCATAATATCAAGCTATCATGGGAGAATATGTATTGACTAGCCCAATGCTTTCCATTCCAATGGGAGGTGTTGATGTTGTACTAGGAGTCCAATGGCTACAATCCTTGGGTACAATAGCTTTTAATTTTCAAGAACTTTTCATGAAATTTTCTGTGGAAGGAAGGAAGTTGAATTAAGGGGTATTGCAGGGAACCAGGAAAGATAATCAGCTCTAATGGTATGACAAAGCTTCTAAAAAAGGAACAAAGGGTGTAATTGCACAATTATGTTCGCTAGATGTTTCCACATTGGAATCATCTATTTCTCCAGATCTCCAAAAAGTCTTGGACAATCATTCCAAGGTATTTGAGACTCCCAAAGGTCTCCCACCTATTCGTGATCATGATCATGCTATTCATCTGATTCCAGGAAGTGTTCCTCCAAACATCAGGCCGTACAGATATCCCTATGCCCAAAAAGAGTGAAATTGAACGTATGGTTGCAGAAATGCTAGAGGTGGTATAATTCAACCGAGTCAAAGTTCTTTCTCTGCTCCAGTAGTATTGGTGCACAAGAAGGATGGATCATGGCGCATGTGCCTGGATTATAGG
The DNA here is from genome assembly GCA_031772625.1 of Pinus tabuliformis. NCBI lineage: Eukaryota > Viridiplantae > Streptophyta > Pinopsida > Pinales > Pinaceae > Pinus > Pinus tabuliformis. The sequence continues at coordinate 1,311,979,114 of CM062804.1, forward strand.
GAGCTCAACAAGCTCACTATTAAAGATAAGTTTCCCATTCCTGTCATTGATGAATTACTGGATGAATTGCATGGATCAATTTACTTCACCAAGTTGGATCTTCGTTCAGGATATCATCAAATCAGAATGAAGACTGAAGACATTCTGAAAACAACATTTAGAACTCATGAGGGTCATTATGAATTTTTGGTCATGCCTTTTGGCCTTACCAATGCACCTTCAACATTTCAAGGTTTGATGAATTCAATTTTCAAACCATTCCTTAGAAAATTTGTGTTAGTATTTTTTGATGATATACTAATCTACAGCAAGTCTTGGAAGGATCATGTTGAACATGTTGACAGGGTGCTACAACTATTGGAGGAGAAACAATTATATGCAAAAAGATCCAAATGTTTCTTTGGAGTACAAGAGGTGGAATATCTGGGTCATATTGTATCTCATGAAGGAGTTAAGGTAGACCCTAGCAAAATAAAGCCATTAAGGAATGGAAAATCCCCACATCCATAAAGCATCTGTGAGGATTTCTCTGGTTGACAGGGTATTATCGCAAGTTTGTTAAGAATTATGGGAGAATAGCAGCACCTCTAACAACATTATTGAAGAAAGATGCATTTTCATGGACTCCAGAAGCAACAAAGGCCTTCAAACATCTTAAAGAGGCAATGTGCCAAGCACCGGTCTTAGCTACACCAGACTTCACAAAAACCTTTATTGTGGAATGTGATGCTTCAGGAAATGGAATTGGTGCTGTTTTAATGCAAGATGAAAGACCCATTGCTTTTGAAAGTCGTCCAATCAAGGGAAAGTTTTTACACAAAGCTATTTATGAGAAGGAAATGTTGGCAATACTCCATGCACTTAAGAAATGGCGACCCTACCTAATGGGAAGACACTTCAAGGTAAAAACAGATCATGATAGCCTTAAATACTTTTTAGAACAAAGATTATCCTCTAAAGAGCAACAAAAGTGGGTCACAAAGATGTTGGGTTATGACTTTGAAATCATCTACAAAAAAGGGAAGCAAAATGTGGTGGCAGATGCACTCTCAAGAAAGGATGAGGATGTGGAAGCATTGTTGTGCGCCATTTCTATTATCCAACCAGATTGGATAAACGAAGCAAGGGAGGAATGGAAGAATGACGAAGAAGTGTGGGCACTTATTCGAAAGTTACAACAAGATTCCAGTACGTCTGATACATTTAGCTGGCAAAATGATTCTTTATGGTACAAAGATCGCTTATACCTCTGTAAGAATTCCCAGCTAAAACAAAAGATTCTTATGGAATTGCACACTTCTCCCTTAGGAGGGCACTCAGGATTTTTAAAAACTTACCACAGGGTTAAGAAGGAATTTTTTTGGGATGGCCTTAAATCGGATATTCAAAAGTTTGTGGCAGAATGTTTGGTTTGCCAACAAAATAAAGTTGAAACAATTAAGATCCCAGGTCTATTACAACCTTTATCCATTCCAAGCCAACGTTGGGAGGAGGTTTCAATGGATTTTATCACAGGTTTACCCAAGTCTGAGGGAAAGAGTGTCATCATGGTGGTAGTTGACAGACTTACCAAGTATGCACACTTTTGTGCATTATCACATCCATTTAAAGCCAGTACAGTATCTACTGCATTTATGGAAACAATTCAAAAGCTACATGGAAACCCAAAGATTATTGTAAGTGACAGAGATCCCATTTTCACTGGAAATTTTTGGACAGAATTATTTTCTTGTCTTGGTACTCAGTTAGCTCATAGCTCATCTTATCATCCTCAATCTGATGGGCAAACTGAGATAGTAAACAAATGTTTGGAAGGATATCTTCGTTGTTTTGTATCTGATAAACATACACAATGGGTCAAATGGTTGCCTCTGGCTGAATGGTGGTATAACACTTCCTTCCATACAAGAACAAAAATGACCCCATTTATGGCACTTTATGGATATCAGCCACCATCCATCACATCATATTTAAGAGAAAATTCTAAGGTTCAAGCAGTGGAACATCACATCGAACATCAACAACAAGTCCTCCAACTCTTAAAGGATAACCTCGTGTTGGCACAGAATAGAATGAAACAACAGGCGGATCAACATCGCAGCGAAAGAAGTTTTGATTTAGGTGATTGGGTATTCCTATGGCTACAACCATATAAGAAAATGTCCCTCAAGCAAGCTAAGAAGGATAATAAATTATCACCAAAGTATTATGGTCCATACAAGGTGTTGCAAAAGATTGGTACTATGGCATACAAATTGGAGCTTCCTGCAGCTTCTCGATTGCACCCAGTTTTCCATGTTTCATGTTTAAAGAAGGTTAAAGAATCCCAGTTTTCCATGTTTTCTTACTAGGTGTTTGCAGCTATGATGCAAACACCTAGTAAGCAAAAGAAGCTTGTATTACTGAAAATGAAGATGAGACACTTCAAGGAACAGAATATCTACAGTCTCCAGAAGATGAACCACACAACAACAACCCTGATTACATCTTGCTTTCGGCTATTTATAGTTTACTTTTACAATGATCCTTAGTTGTTTAGGGTTGGAGATGTCTTAATCGACCACCTACTGGCATTAACTGTCTGATTGCGTTCCAGGACATAATTTCCTTCCCATCACGAAAACATTAAACAATTATGGTACTATGTTGTCCTGCTAGGTAGTTGTCTTGATTATGACAGTGGAGCTCCATGACTGGTTAATCCTGTTTGTTGGATCGTGTTGTGTCCTTCTTCCTTCGACCATGATTTTTGTTAATTCGGTTCAGCAGTCTGACTGTCATCAGACTGATAGAGTCTGCCACCTTCTTCTTCGGATAACAGATAGGAGTGGAGTGTGGAGTGCATGGGTGGATGGACGAGTTGAATCGAACGGACAGAGAGGTGACAGCACTGTGGAGGATGATTGGGGACAATCGTGAACGAGGGCTGTCGGATCGAGGGGAAATGCATGGTGGAGATCATGTGTAGGGGATTTAAGGTCGTGGTGGAAGCGGGACATGTACGGACCGTTAGATCTCAGGTGGACAGATCGGATGGTTATCGAGTGGAAGAGGCGCGTGGGTGATAACACCCGGGGGTGGTTTGGCTCGGGCAGTTATGATTTTTATCAGAAGGGCATTGGGCGGTAAGTGGTAAATGTCAGAACTTGCCTGCTTCCATTCGATGGATGACATGTAGCAGCGGAAGAGAGAGAGAAGCTGCCCTCATCGGGCAGGTACTTTTCACACTAGTTGTCCATGTGATATGAGTGAGAGCCATTAGATCTGGTGGGGGTAATCTAATGGCAGGGAAATATCGAGCACGTTTCAATGATCGGGTGAAATGTGGGCTGTCAGATCGGTAGGGAAAGATCAACAGCGGAGGATGCAGAGGTACGGGGTGTCCTCGGGAAATGTGCGGATGGCGCGCATAATGGTGGAAAAGTAAGGTTTTTCGGGTTTTTGGGTTAATTTATTTAGGCTTAAGGTGAAAAGAGGGTCTTGTGGGGATGAGAGGGTTGGGTTAGGAAACGAGCGTAATGGAAGGTAAGTGGAAGGGTGAGGGAAATGGGGGTGATGGCCCGTGTGGGGCCCTATCCGGGACATCGAAGCAGGTCATCTCCCTCCTTTAGCCTCCAACATGGCAGCACTGCACTTTAGAGTTAACACTACCCAACATGTTTATTTCTCAAGCAACAAAAATGACAGATGATGCAACATTAAAAGAAATAATGAATCAATTGATGGAACTGGATGAATCCAGATTCCTAGTTGAGTTTCACCAGTTAGTAGAGCAAAGGAGGCAGAAATCTTGGCATGATAGGCATATCAAAAAGAAATCATTCCAAGTCGGAGATCATGCATTGTTATACGACAACAAATTCCAAAAGTTCCCGGGTAAGTTGCAGATGCACTGGTTGGGCCCATTTATAGTTGCAGAAATCAAATATTCTGGAGTGGTAAGGCTAGCGCAACTGGACGGTGGAATTCTACTGGGATGGGTGAACAGCGCACGCCTGAAACCCTTCCACATGCCAAAAGCCACACAATCAAGTTAAGGGGTCTCAGAGACAAGCTTGCAAGTAGGTAGTAGTCAATAAAACTTAGTCAAGTCATTACAAAGTTCATTTGAAGTTCATGTCTTTTGTAGTATTTTAGTAAGAATAAGAAAAAGCATCAATAAGGTTGCGGCAAAAATGCCATGATACCGCAACCCATTTGTGGTCAAGGGGGATAGGTATATGCTTTTTTAGTCTTTTCCGCTGTACGATTAGCCATTTCCATAATAAGTAACTAATAATACAACTGTTAGATAGAGGTCGTAAAATATTTTCCCGTTAGGAACAAATTTACCTAATAAATACTCCCCATTACAAAAAAATTATTAACCATGTGGCCCACTCTGTCCGTCCCCATTCTATGTGATAGATGTCAGTTCCAAGTTAGCCGACGGTGACAAAGCATGGTTAAGATACATGGGGAAATTTTCCGTAGTAATTAGTTGCTAAGTCTAGTTAGAAAACATCGCACGGTCAAGTCCGGCTACTTAATTTGCATGACAATGCAGGAAGCTACATAATTTTGAGCACAAGTAGCAGAAAAACTCCAAACTCGCTCTGAAGACCAACAACAGTAGAAGTGTAGAAGTTCGAAGCTTCAGAATAAAGAATCAACCAGTATATCCCATGAGGGAACAACTCCAAATCTTGTTTTCCAACATCAAGGAATGCATGGACTCCAACCAACTCCAGAAGATCAACAAGAAAATCACCACTATTCAAGCACAGGTTGCTCAGATCGAAGAGGAATTGGCGAAAACCAAAAAGATAATCTGAGACCTGCAGCCTCCAATCCAACTATAGGTACTAGCCTTAAAGGAAGTTTGCAATAATAGTGAAGAACAATGGGACTGCTTGCAGATTCAAAGGCCAAGCGAACTAACATCCAACACAACAAAAGACTTTACCCAACAGGCTGATTTAATCAAAATTGCATGGGAAGATACCCTCACAAATACAACAAATTTAGGTAGAGAACGACCACCTTCATTCCTTAGTTGGGGCCTTAGTTTAGGAAATAAGGACAACAAGGAGAAGAAGGAGTTGTTGGAGTAGAAACCACCCAGCTAATGACAGAGGATACGACAGGAGTAGTAGCTGATTAGACAGTAGAACTAGCGCAGCCACCAACAGAAGTATCTACAAAAACAACAACAAGACCTGTAGCGCTCGAGATAGATTGACTCAAGGACGAGTCAAAGAACTGCTTTCGAGGCCTTCATTTTGAATTTTGAAATATTTTGAAGATACAAAGAAGAGGAAATAGGTGGTGGCAGCAGTGATTAGTTTGCAGAGAAGACAACTGGGGAGGAAAACAAGAACAAAAAATTGAGGGATGGTCGTGGTAAGGTGTCAGCAGAAAGCAGGGGAAACCGAGTGGGAAAGGCAGATGAGAGGAAGCCGAGGAAAGAAACAGCCGAGTAAGAACTAGCAGTGCAAACGGAAGAGGTGAATACGAAAGGAGAAGGCCACAAGGAGAGAGGGGTTGAATAGTTCTAGTCACAAACGAGCAGCGAGGAGGATGCGGGCTACCAGAGCATCAGACCTGAAGGCCAAAGCGGTAGCTGGGAAGCTGGAGTTGAAGTCTGTTGTAATTATTGGTGTGATGTAATCAGGTATTTCATGCAATTTTCTATGGCTGAGGCCTAATGTATAATGTAATGAATTTCTGTTGAATCAATATAAAAGAGGAGTTAGACTGGTTACTTGGTACAATGTGTGTATTTGATTGTGATGTCTGGACCCACTAAAATTTTGAATGTGTTGCGAGCCTATTCTCGTGGTAGATTCATCCTCATGTTGATATATTGTTAGTCTGAATATATGCATAGGGCCACTTATAGATTAATGGTTAATATATTCCTAACCCTATACTGAACCCTTCTTAGTTTCGATTGTGGCACGCCTCGGGTGAGACTCCTTATCCGTCAGGATAAGCTGAAAATGTGGCGTTGTCCTAGACTACAATGAACCATTGTTAGCTCTTTGTGCCTAAACCCAGGGTCCTTCCCTGGTGTCATCTTTGTGCCAACACATACCCGAGGATATTATTACATGTGTGATGGGGAGGATGAGACTACGGAAAATGAATTTGAGGCTAACCCTACCTTGCAAATATTATTTCTAATGATCCATTTTTTGAGAACCTTGGGGAAGGTGACCCCATTAGTCCCTTGAAATTTGACAATAGAGATTACTTTCGTATTGAAAAGGGGAAATGGGAAATCATTGGTCCTCAATTTGATTGTGATCCTATTTATGACACCAATAAGGTGGATGAAGTTGAGTTTGGTCTTCCCTTTATCTCGGGCATTACTTATGATGACATATCCATCGATAACCTTGGGAAGGAGGATCGTTGTTTTGCCTTGTATAAAAGAGGGTAGTTAGAAGCAATTGAATCTCATTTTAGGAAAGACCATATCTATGATACTAATGATGATAATATCGATAGGGCCCTTATTTCTCCCTACCTTCCTTGTGATTATGAAAGTATATTTGAGTCACTTGTGCACCAAAATGTTGATGATCCTTTCTCGTTCATCATTTTGAGCCATCCATTAGCCATTCCCTCATCTCTTTTCATATGATCTCAAATCACAATGGGCCTTCTCCATATTCTGAAAATGGTCTTGAGGAAAATAAGTTCATTAGATGTATCACTTCTTCCCAACCATCCTTTGAAGATAAAGAGCACACATAGGTTTCCCCCTTTCAACATGATCATCACATTAAGCAACCACCTTGTTATGGTCATTTATCCCTTTTTCCTTCCCAACAACACCTTTCCATACACATAAATCGTGACATCACTAGGAAAAGTCTTGATAGGTAACTCATGTCAATGATTATCCGATCGTCCATTCTTTGTTTGTAAGAAAGGATTCGTTTATACAAAATTATGCCACTCCCTTCATGCATTATTCCTTTCTATGATGTCTGGATCTCTTATTTTCCCACCTCTGGCCCTTGTGATCCTATGTATGATTCTTCCTATCCTCACTCTCTGGTTTGTTGCATGATTAATCATAGCGGCAAATGTTTTCATATTGATTGGATGATATATTGGTTGCATTGGCATTATGATTACACTTAGTATTTGCATAAGGTAGTATACATGTTAGAGTAGGATGCATTGCACATTGATTTTCACATTAGAACTAACATCATATTCTTTTATCATGCTATAGTAGATGCATTTAGATTAAAATTGCATTTAGAATAAATTTTATTTTTGTTGGTTTTATGACCTAACGTTAGCATGGGTGATCATAAGACACCAAAAAGTCATGCTTCCCAATGTGCTTAGTCCTTGATGTGTAGGTAACAAGTGTATGTTTCCAAGAGATTGTTGGTGTTCTCATGACCTCCCTGTTTGAGTACTTATGTACACTCTACTGAGAGATCATGTCCTAGTTGGAGCAAGATGTTACCCACCACCTGTGGGTGACACCCCCAGGAGAAATTTTTCTCCTAGATTGTCTTCAACCGGTAGCCAACAGCCCCTTTGAGTCCCCAGATAGCTCTATGTGCCACCATCTTCACCACCTGAGCCAACCATTATGCATCCTCGCCCATATGTCATGATGATGTGTTTGAAGGTGGGCCTTCCAACCCCGAAGGTATGGCTTTCATTATGTAGTTGGGCATTTTTTCTTACTTATAATGGGATCTTATGTGCATGGATTAGTGGGGGGATTCGACAGAAAGAATGGGCTTGTTTTGTACTTTTGTCCCCTGGTCCAACTTAGTGGTTAACCTTGTGTCCTAGTCCCATGGGATCTCCTTTATAAGATACTAGATTTAGGAATGGCACTACATGGAAAATCCATATTTTGGTTGCGTAATCCAGCTTTTTGACACCACATACATCACTCCCCTCCACTCATTATAACCCCTTTCCACACATTTCCCATTCGGGTCCACATTTATCCATTGGGTCCACAAGGAGTTAGCCTCACCCTCCCGTTTTCCACACTTTGGGTCAGGCCTAGAACAATGCCCCGGAGGTTGTTGCAGCTAAAAATAAAGTAAAAAGCATAATTTGACCACTCTCAATAGGAAATGTAGCATAAAATGCGAAGGATGGTCAGGACATACAAATTTAGCATGTGGGAAAAAACCATCGTGAGCTCTACCCCTATCATCATGGGCATCACCATGGTTCCTAGGGCCCCTTATATTGGCCCCCTGCACCATTAAGGAACCCGTAATTGTCCCAACCCCTGGTGGACGATAAACTGCCCAACCTTAAAGGGGTGACTCACTGTTATATCTTACACATCATGCTCTCATTCTGTGGAGCCTCAAGTAGTTATAAAAGAAAAATAAATAAAAGGAAAAAGGCATATGAAGAAAGGTTGAAAAATAAAGGTTGGGGTAACTCATGTACCACGATTTCTACCTCCTTCGTCTATACACCCAAGTGTGATCCTCCCTCATCATAGCTACCCTTGTACCATGACATGTGACTTGGAACCTTCCCCGATGCCCCACTCCATTCCATTATTATAACACATGACATTTGTTATATGATGGATGTACCATGGAATTTTCAGTCCCTTAGAGGTTGAAACCACTTAATAGGGTCCCTGATGAACCTCCTTCTTGTATTTGGAAACACTTGTACACTCTAAAGCCCACTATGGAAGGGAATTCCACTATGAAGTGTCCACTTGGTTCCATGACTTGTAAGCTCATTTGCTCAATTACACTAATTATTTGTTGTACTGGAAGATGAGAAGACACATTAGATCTTATGCAGGGTTGCAAGTGGGTCTTCATCTTGGGGTTTGGTCACCCTATATGGGGCCAAAGCCCTCCAGATGGTCATATTGGCATTTACATGGTGTGCATTGAAAGACATGTGCCTCCACTATAGCATAGAGAAGATAGCCATACCATGGGATCCTTCAACACCACTCATATCTACCACGTGTTCCACTTATTTTTTGATGATGATGCATGATGCACCTGGACCACCTTGCCTAGCTGACTACACACTTACACCACACACTTGGTAGTTGATCCATGGCTTAAATGGGGTTGTGCCTCAACATGGGAGACAAAGGGAGGGCTTGAATCATTGTTACATCCCTTGCATATGGGTTACATGCTTGATTCAATCAGAGACACATGAGGATGATTTTGTGCCACCACAACCAATTTGGGGCACCATAGTTTATTTACTTGGAGATCAAGGGGCCACCCACTTCATCACTATTTTTGGAGCCATTCCACTCATTTTGGTACCTATTGGACTCCATTTGGCCTCCCAACGACCCTCCTAGATACTTGTTTATCATTTTGTCCCTCTTGAGAGGCTTATTTTTTTATATTATAGAGCTATCTTGGTGGGCACCAAAGAGTTGTTATTTGTACATTATTTTATTATTAAGGGCATCATTAGGCCTAGTTAGGCAAGTCAAATCCCTTAGAGTATCATATATATTGATGAGAGTTTCATTTCATTCCTCGTCATCACTTGGATTTTTATCTCTTTGGAAAAAGAACTTGGACCTACAATTTGATGGATGAATTGGATATTAATTGATGCATTTTGATGTTTGAATATTTGTTACTTGTCTTGGAGCTTCATTTTTGCAAGTCTAATGGATGGATATAGTCTTCTTGTCATGTAAGTGCTTCTTTTATCCAAAAATTTTCATGTAATTTGTCTAATGTATGGAACACTATGTTTTCCATTAATTTGTGCCCTAATTGATTATGAAAAATTCATAAACACATTGTGATCTTGGCTCGTTGTATACACTATTCATCTTGGCAAGGAAATCAAACTATTCCTAGGGGTGGGTTAATTCTTTACACATTGAAACTCCATTATTTTTCACAATGAATTATAAATCATTGTTTCCACATTGTAATTACTTCTCTAGGGCATGCAAAGGTGCAATAAGGCTCCTTGAAAGAACAAGAATCCTAAATCAAAATCACTTTGAATCCACTCTTTTCAATAGGCAATGCAATGGTCTACAAGTCCTTGGTGATCACCATAAACCCTTTTCCTTTCTTAAATTTTCATGCCCTAACCCTAGATGACCTTCCTAGGGCAGCCATGGATTTCAATTCTAGCCACTAGTTTACTAAATGAGTTAGTGAGGAGGTGCGCTAGGGTATCCTCTACATGCCCTCCAAATATGAAGAAAATTCCACAATCAGTTTGTGAGATACACGAAGCCCTAGCTACTAAATTGTTTAGCCCTTGTTCCTTCTAGATTAGCTACCTTTAAAGGGATCCATTTCACTTGAAAACTCAAAGGAAGCTCACTTATTTTGATCCCTTTTTCTCCCTCGCTTACTATAGACCTTTTATTTGAAGTTTCACCTGAAACCCTAGGTTTTTCTTAGGTCCTCTCGGGCTTCTCTAGGGTCCCATTTCTTCATCATTCATTATCTCACAAGGCCACCTAGAAACCTTCTTCCCTTAGGAATCTTAGGTCTAGGGCATCACTTATCAAGGCATATCTCTAATCCTAGGTCTATGCCTTCTTCAAGCCTTTCTTGGAGAGCCCCAAACCTTGCTTCTAAAGCAAGCAAACTGGATCCTTTGAGTATCTCCTATGAATGGGTTCTAGAAATCACTACCTATCCTATCAATGACTTAACATTCATTAGTCATTTCCCTCATACTAGGACTCCTCCCATCGGTGAAAGTCCGTAAAGAGAAGCGGACATAAACTGAGGCGATAGTGGGTCCTTGTCCCATTATTTCCACTTGATCTAGTAGTAGTCCCTTAGGAACCCCTCCTAGGGCCCCTGCTAAATTGAGTTGTAAAACATACCTCCTTATTCTAAGAACCTACAGTTTATTTTTGAAGTAACTCTTTCAGGACATACCTTGTCCTTTCGACGATCTAGATAGAACCTAGACTTTGGAGAGGTGTCCCATGGCCAAGATGCATGCCATTGTGTCCTAAATGGATTCCTGACCTACCTTAATCTTCATCGTCACTACATTTTTGATTTTCTAGATTTTCCATGGACATATATATACATATATTGATTTCATTATTATTGTAATAATTGCATTGAATTTTATTTTTTATTTTTACAAATATATTGAGCCAACATTTGAAAATGTTGACAAATTTTCTTACATTACACCTACACATCTCCCCTATACTGGGTTGTAGAGTGCCTTTCGACACAATTAAGTTAAAAGGATAACAAAAATACATATTTGTTAAGGCTCTTGGGCCCCTATATTAAGGCCCTATTAAGCATTTATTATTATTTTATTTTCCATATTAGAAGGTTGGATAGAACCTTTCATTAGACTCTTCCATTCTAACTACACTCTTTGTCTCGTATATATATAGCAAGGAAAGCTAGCCTTGGGATTATCATTGTTAGAAAATGTAAGAGGCATCTTACTAAACTTATTTTCTTTGACCTTGATACTTGCTTATGAATCTTAGTTATATTCTTTATGTTCGTTTAGTTAGATATGTTCATCAAACAATATCAAGAAGAAAAAACAACAAAAGAGGACACAATTGTAGGCTCTCAGTCAAGGCAAAAACCCTCCAAAGGGAAAACCCATAAAATTTTCTCGTCTTAGAATATACTTCAAATGAGATACAAAGACCCAATCCCTATACCAAGTCCTTTTCTTAGTACCAAGTCATCCCTTCCTCAATTCATTCTTGAATCTGCACCAAAATGCTACACACTACAACTCGATCTTCTAGCTACATCAATGTTACTCGACTTGCAACTTTGGCCCTGTAGATCCTAAAGAAACCCTTATTTTACCTACTTCTGGGACCCTCCAAGACCAAGATAAATCTTCCTAAGGTCTGCGAGGTCTAGAAAGAGTTTCCTTCCTTCCATCTACTAGTTTCTTTACTTCGTCCTACTACAACTCAACCCTGCAACTTCGGCCTCTTCTTGCAACCCAGAAACCCTATTATTTCACATGCGTGAGAGAGATAGAGCCCAGAAAGCAATAAATTTCATCCTTCTTCCTTATTCTTGATATTTTCTCTCCTTCTTGCAGCTACTTAGCTATAGATAAAAATCTTTCTTGTAGATCAAACTAGTGATTGAGTGTTTTTCCAAATGAATTAAAATTGCTCTTTATATAGCCTTCTCAAGGGGTCAAATTCCCTCCTTTAGGCCAACTTGAGGATCCTAGGGCCGACTTGTACTCTTGGAGATTCTGAGAATTTCTAGACTCAAAAATAATTCTTTTTACAATTACAAATTTCCCGAAGGGTCTTATAAACATGATGTTGATTCCTTTGACTCATGACAATAAATCCTAAGACCTAACAAACCCTAGAAGCACGAAGAACATGATTTTACCTAAAATACCATCAATAATGAGCATGAAACCCATGCTTTAATAATAATAATTTTTCTTTTCTTTTTCTTGTTTGTTACATAAGATACATATTGAAATGAGTACAATAATTATGAAGACTAAAACTAGTTACATTTCTCAACACTCCCTCTTAACTAGGGAGGTATTCATAATTATACAACCAATACAACATTATATCTCAAATTGAAGAGTTCTCAAGAAGAGTCGGATTTATTAGCCATACTGTAAGCATCATTATTATAACCAACACTATCCCTGAGGCCTAACTAGATAAGCTCTTCTTTTATTCATGAGCATTATTCTGGGAGGCTTTATATGTGATACCACATTACCCCTATAAGGTACATGCCCCATTCAAATGTCCACAAGGTATGTCATTTTAGGAATATTCTTATCTTGAATGTCCATACCTGAGTCCTCAAAGAATATCGATCATCTTCGACCACTCTTCTCTTGGATTCTTGTCCCATCCTCAAAGAGTATCAGTCCTTTCCCTTTCAGGGATGTTATATCCTTAAGGAAACCATAAATGCTTATCCAACCCTTTGTCATTCTATCTTCATCACCTGAAGATAAGAATGCACATGTGATGTTCATCATCACTCCCTCTCAATCATATAGTACATCCCTATTCTCCCTTAATATTGAGAATATAGCCTTGCTCCTTATTCATGACGACTCCTTTTTCTCCCTCTTAAACCAAAGGAGATTCCTTGCTTCCAATAATGGAAGCCAACATCACAAACCTCACTGCTTTTCTTCATGAGCGTATCAACTACTTGATATTTATAGCTACATGTCTCCATTTTTCTTTTGCATCACTTGTTTTCTTTCGAGGAATCATGGAGCCATTTCTACTCTTTCGTTCTTGTGAGATGGTCTAGGTCATCTTACTATCTCATCACTTTCTTCTTCAATCATGAAAGCATTGAATTGAGCCTTCCTGATCTTCAATCTGAACATAAAAGTGATATTCCTTGATCTTCAGGTTATCTTCTCACATAGCTACCCTTCCAATCCCAAGATGGACTCATCTTGACTTTACAGTTTCTAGGTACCAAACATTCTTAACATTCTTCGTCCATACAGTTGAACTTGCCCCGACTATCCTCATGTAGTCCTACGACATTCTTTTCCTAGTAGCCAAAAATAATATGTTAGCCAGATAACCAAACCATAAATTAAATACACTTGTCTTACCACGGTGACATTTTCGTACCATTAACATCCTTATTGACCATCTCCACTTGAACTTTCCTTCTTGCATCAAATTTCCCAAGGATCGAACTTGATTACCAAGTTACAACTTTTCTTTCGGAGATTATACTAGATGTTAATCAATATTAAATACATATTCTAGAGAAATTCCTAATCTTCTATACATTCTTAAGTAAGTCACATTCTATTCTTTTCCAACATCATTAGTACTTAAGCATATCTTTATAACCAACTTCATTTCATAAGATTCTTGCATATATGAATCTTATCTAAAGTTTACTTTTCAACATACATTCCTATGCTTTCATCCAATCATCTAGATATCCATATATCTCATGAAAGGTTTGTATCTTGATCGATTGCAACCTTTCATCCCTTTTTACCAGTACTATTCCACATTACATAGAATACATACTATTCCTATCATGATGCTTTTCCCAAGGACTTTCCAAGATGATGGTCCTTCACGGATCATAATGATCCATTTAAGCAAGATGACAATCTCTAACATAATTTGGATGAACATTATGCAAAATGGTCTAACATTATATCCTAGATGATCTCTACTAAGCAACATAATAAATTCCATACATGCTACTATCATATGCTTCTATCCTATGATGCTTATGCAAAACATATCATCTAAAAGAAATACCAACATTCATAAAGAACCTAGAAGTCAGTGAACCTTATTTGAGTAGTAAAGATTCTCCTACTGCTTTGGCTACATGAGCTTCACTTCTATCCTTTCTCTTATTGTTTTATTGATTTGAACAATCCCTCTTGTAATGTCCCAACTAACTGGACTTGAAGCAATGCACCTTGGACATATCTTTCTTCTTGGACTTGCCAAACTTTCCTTTCTTCATCTTCTTGACTTGGATAGAAAGGATTGAGACTACTGATATGATGCAATGCATCCTTGACCTTGATCCTTGATTCTTCCAACATACATTGTGCCCACAACCCATCAAATGGAGTTGAATCCTTCTTGGAGTAAAAACTTGTTGCAAAGTGGCTCCATTCTGGTGGCAATGGAATTAGAACACATATGGTAACCTCATAATTAGTGATTGGTTCCTGAATTCCTTGCAAATAGTCACTTAGTTTCGAGATTCTCCTGAGGAAGGATGCCATATCCTCATCCTTTAATTTCTTCATTCTATATAGCTTGTTTCATAATGATATCTCTTAACCTGTTGTACTTACAGAGTACAAATTCACTGGCTTATTGTACATGTCCTTAGAAGTCTCTAGCTTGCTACAAATGGAACAAGAGAATCCTTGATTGATTCCACTATGATCCTTTGAGTTATTACTTCCCATTTCTTGTACATTTCTAGTTACTGTGTCTTATATTTCTCCAGTTCAGTAACTTCTCCGGTAACATATCCCATTATATATTGCTCTATGAGTATCAAGTCAATACTTTTCTTCTATGCTAGATAGTTTGAAGCCCCAATGAGCTTACTTCTCTCCTTGCATAAAGAACCTACTTCAATTTAAGATTCAACCATTATGAGATAGTGTGATACTTACTTGAATAATATCTCTAACCCTTTTGATGTCTTCAAGAACTTTAGAGAGTCCTTAATGATTCCCTTGAAAGATGTTCCCAAGGATTCCTCCACTAACAACTTCTAATATTTATGCCTTGAAAATAGACTTCCCTTTTTGCGAGATCAATACCCTCCTTGCAGGATGGATGTAGTTTTGATATTATTAAATGTCAAAACCCTAGATTAGAAGGGTCTTCTACCAATGAGCCTTTAACCAGATCCCTTCAAGATATTATCTTCTTCTCTTATTCCTTGAGATCTTCCTAACCCTTGATCAACAATTCTTTCTCGTGTCCTTCTGCTTGCCTTCCTTTCTCACCTTATCTCCAGTACCATGTTAGAAAATGTAATTGGAAGCTTATTAAACTTATTTTCCTTGACCTTGATACTTGCTCGTGAATCTTTGTTATCTTCTTTATGTTCCTTTAGTTAGATTTGTTCATGAAACAATATCAAGAAGAAAAAACAACAAAAGAGGAAAGAGATGTAGGCTCTCAGCCAAAGCAAAGCCTCTCCAAGGGGAAAACCTAGAAACTTTTCTCTTATTAGAATATGCTTCAAACGAGATACAAAAGGCCAATCCCTAGACGAAGTCATTCTCCCAGTGACAAGTCATCCCTTCCTCAAGTCCTTCTTGAATATGCACCAAACTGCACACACTGCAACTTGATCTTCCAACTACAACATTTATACTCAACCCACAACTTCAGCTTTGCATCTCTTGAATAAACCCTAATTTGACCTCCTTTTAGGACCTTCTAAGAGCAAGACTACTCTTCCTAATGTCTGTGAGGTCTAGATAGAGTTTCCTTCCTTCCATCTACTAGTTTTTACACTTAGTCCTACTGCAACTCGACCTTGCAACTTCATCCTCTTCTTGCAACCCAAAAACCCTAGTGTTTCACATGTGTGTGAGAGATAGAGCCCAAAAACCAAGAAATTTTGTCCTTCTTCCTTCTTCTTGACCTTCGATCTCCTTCTTGCAGCTACTTAGTTATAGATCAAACTATTTCTTGTAGATCGAACTTGTGAGTGAGTGTTTTACCAAATGAATTCGAATTTCTCTTTATATAGCCTTCTCAAGGGCTCAAATTCCATCCTTTAGGATGACTTGAGGATTCTAAGGCCGACTTTTACTCTTGGAGATTACCGGACTTGTTAGACTAAAAAATAATTATTTTTACGATTACAAGTTGCCCGAAAGGGTCTTATAAAAATGATGTTGATTCCTTTGAATCATGACAATAAATCCTAAGACATAACAAACCCTAGAAGCACAAAGAACACACTTTTATATAAAAGACCATAAATAATAAGAATGAAACCCTTGTTTAATAATAATAATTTTTCTTTTATTTTTCTTGTTTGTTACCTAGGATACATATCGAAATTAGTACAAAAATTATGAAGACCAAAACTAGTTACATTTCTCAACAATCATAACTCATCTTGTGTATTGAATTCATTGTAAAAGCATATTCCCCCTAGTAGTGGATTGTAATTATTTCCTTCTTATCAATTTTAAGATGCATGATTCATAACATTTGGTATCAAAGCATATCAACCTTAGTTTCTGCTGCTTTAAACTACTCATCATAAGTTTTATGCTAAGAAGCTTCATATAGTGAAATTTTGAGAATATTGAGAAGAGATTCGATATACTTTTAGAGATATACCTTGTGGAAGTTAGGGTTTGTGAATAGTCTGGATATCAGTTTCAAACAAGTGAATTTTTCATTTTCACTACTATTTTTTTCTAGGAAGTTGTAGATTGTGAAACTTTGATCATACTAAGGAATTATATCAGGGTAAATTTAGTCAAAATTTTAGATCCTAGTTCACTATACTTTTGGAGATACATCCTATGGACATTAGGTTTTTTTGATGGTCCTGAAATCAATTTCAAATGAGTGATGTTGAATTTTCACTATAAATTTTTCTTTGGAAAACTTTAGACTATGAAGTTTTTAGAGATCTAAAGAGACATACTAAAGTAGCTTGAGTAAAAATTTTAGAATCAAATTTGAACAAATGGCACACTTTACAAGATCACTTTTTAGAAGAGTTCAAAAACCAACAAGTTTTTGAAAGCTACCATAACTTTCACTAGACACATAACATTTTGGTTAGACCAGTGGAATTTCATAGAAAACATATAATATTACTATAGGCTAAAATTTCATATTTAGAAGGGAGGGGTGGAAAGAGAGGGATGTTAGAAATGTAGCAAGAAAAGGCTCAATTTTGAATTGTGCCTTAGTAAAATTGAGTAATTCGATTTTCCATATCAACAGGATGACTTGGATTGCAGTTAACTTGTGTGACATGGCCTTGTCTACTAGTTAAGTCAGTAAATTCTAGTTATAGGATATAAATAGAGTTGTGCATGTAATGATTGCTAAAATTTAGAATTCTACTTCAGTTATTTTCAATTGAACTCAGTTAACTTAGCTCAAGTCATTAGTTGAGTCAATTGAAGGTCAGTTGAGTTGTTAATACTGTTGTTAATTCACTGATCTCTTAGTTAACTAGTCAATCAACTAAAAATTGACCCATTCATGCATGGAATTTAAATTGCCTAGTTGGAGTGGAGGAAAAGGCCTACTTGTATTTATAATTGTATATTGTTGAGTGTACAATGCTTTTGCAATGTGCATGTGATCAATTCCCCTTGGATTTGCAGAAGGAAATAGGGAATTTCCCTATTTTTTAGTAGCTTAATTCCTCCAGGATTGTGCAAGAAAATGAAGGCTGGTTGAGGCTTAAATTGGCTAAGTGTTGGCCAGAGCAAGTCAGGAAGCAGGAGAATAGGATTGTAGTGCAGGGTGTGCTTCAAAGTTGAAGCAAGACATTGTAATTGTTTCTCTATTCGTATGAATTAATGTAAATCAATAGAGGGGTTTTTCCTAGTTGGGTTCCCCTGTAAATCATTATGTTCTTGTGATTTTGATAGTTGCATGTCATTGCATTTGTTTCTAAATTGTGATTTCCATTCCATAGAATAGTAGAGGAAATTTCTAATCTCTTGATTTCGGTTCGATTTCATCAGTAGTAGAAAATTTCTGTTAATTTCTACATGGTATCATAGTAGAAATCACACTAGAAACTAGTCAATAGAGCTTCTCCTTTAGATATTTCGATTGCATATTCAGTGAAGCAGTTTTTCTTCTACATGGGAAAATGTCTTCCAACGGATTCAAATTGGAGTATTCCCTGGAGGGAACCTAAAATTTCATAGCTTGGAAGGACGAGATGGAAGTTGTACATGATGATAATGGAGTGTTGGAGTACACCAAAACTGACATTTCAAAACCAAGAGTATCAAATGGACAATAGTTAGCCTAGTGGAAGAAGGATACTGCAAAATCCTAGAGGATCATCCTGGAGGGTGTGAGAGACCACATAGTCTCGAATTTACATGGAAAGGAGACTCCATTTTCTATGTGGAAGACCCTCACTGAGTTATTAAAAAATGGCAGTGATGTTAGGTAATTGGCATTGAGGGACAAGCTAGAAACATTTGCCTATAGAAAAAAGAAACCATTCCACATTACCTCTCCATATTCACTCATTGTTGAGATGAGTTTGGAGGAGTTGGAGAAAGTATACCCTCTTTAGAATTAGTGAGCCTAGCTCTCCCAGGCCTTCCAAAATCCTGGCATGGTTATTAGAACTCTATAAATAGAAGGGATAAATTACCAAATTGGGAGAGACTTTGGTACGATTTGGTGTAGGAAGAAATTCAAAGGGACATTATAGATGGAGTAACATCCAAATCTAAGGAGGAAGAGAATGTTTCCTTGGTTAGGAAGGACAATAAATATAAGGGCAATAAGGCCTAAAGCAAGACAAAGTCCAGCCAGAACAATGGCAAGAAGAAGGACCTAAGAAAGATAAAATGTTTTCACTACCATGAACATGGATACTGTGAAATCAAGTTTCCACATATGAAATTCAACAAGGAGCTTGCAACAGGAGCAAGAGGAGATGCCATGAAATATAAATTTGAGTTAGATTTCACCCTCTTTGAGTGCATGGAAAGCATAGTAAGAGAGAGTGATTGGTACCTAGATTATGGTGCCTCATACCATATGACAAGAAACAAATAATTCTTCAGTAGCCCAGAGGAGAAGGATCTCCAGATGAAAATAGAACTTGGAGATGATGGGATGTACATTACTCAAGGAATTGGTATTGTTACCTTTAAGAGGGAGTTGGGCTCCCATATTAATCTGACAAATGTTATGTATATGTTGGGGTTGAAGAAGAATTTGATTTCTCTAGATGTATGGAGGATAGAGGCTATGATGTTGTTTTCAGTAAGGGTAAATCATTTTTGAAGCACGTGGCTACCAGACAAGTGAAATATATTGGAGTTAGAGTGAAAAACATCTACAAACAAGAGGTAGAAATCACCATGCATGTAGATATACCTTTAGGAGTGCGGTGGGGCGATGCAGAGTCTTAGTCTCAGAGTTGCAAAAATTGGGTAGGATACATAGGAGAGCAGTCACAGTTGTAGTATACTTTCATCATGGATCATTACCTTGCTACAGGGGCCCACAATATCTAGTAGCAAAAGGACCAGTGTCAGTTGGTGTAGTTAGATGCTTAGATGCTAAGGAGCACAGGGCAATGTTGATACCAGTGCAGGAGCATAATCAACAACAATGCAATTTTCCCAGTAGACATTGCAGAGACACATGTGATTCAATATTTTGGATGCTTCTCAACTGCAATTGTTGTAGTAACAACAAAAATAGTGAGAGGTAGTGCTATATTACATTCCAGAAGAGCTTGATTAGGGTTTTGCAGAGCCCTTTTCTTGCTAAGAGGGAGTGTTAGAAATGTAGCAAGAAAAGGATCAATTTTTACTTGTCTTAGTCAAATTGAGTAATTCGATTTTCCATATCAGCAGATGGCTTGGATTGCAGTTAATGGGTGTGACATGGCCTTGTCAACTAGTTAATTCAGTAAATTCGAGTTATAGGCTAGAAGTAGAGTTATGCATGTAGTGATTTCTAAATTTAGTGGTCTAGTTCAGTGGTTTTCAATTGAACTCAGTTAACAGAGATCAATTCATTAGTTGAGTCAGTTGAAGGTCAATTGAGTAGTTAATATTGTTGTTAACTTATTGGTCTCTCAGTTAACTAATCAATCAATGAAAAATAGACCTAATCATGCATGGAATTCAAATTTCCTAGTTGGAGTGTAGGAAAAGGCATACCTGTATTTATAATTTTATACAGTTAAGTGTACAATGATTTTGCATTGATCAGGTGATCAATTCCCCTTGGATTTGCACAAGGAAATAAGGAATTTCCCTATTTTTTAAGAGCTTAATTCCTCCAGGATTAGGAAAGGAAATAAGAGGTTGGTTGAGGCTTGAATTGGCTAAGTGTTGGCCAGAGAAAGTCAAGAAGAGGAGAACAAGATTGTAGTGCAGGGTGTGCTTCAAAGTTGAAGCAAGACATTGTAATTATTTCTCTTTTCAATTGAGTTAATGCAAAGCAATAGAGGGGTTTTTCCTAGTTGGATTCCCCTGTAAATCATTGTTTTCTTTTGATTTTGATGGTTTCATGTCATTGCATGTGTTTATAAATTGTGATTTCCATTTTACATAATAGTAGAGGAAATTTGTAACCTCTTGATTTCAGTTCAATTTCATCAGTAGTAGAAAATTTCTATTAATTTATACATTGGGGGGTGGGGGGGGGGGTTATACTTTTCCCTGATGAACAAACAAAGATTCAATATGTTTGGGGATTGGGAATAATATCCAATAACCAAGAATAATTTCTATCTTTTTAGAAGGGCTTGGACATAACAATTGAAAGGAAAATCTCCAAAATCTTTGTCTTTGGAGACTCTATGATTGTGACATGCCAGGTTCGAAAATTTAAAGGCTCACAAAATCAAGACTTCCCCTCTATTCTTCATAGAATAGCATTGAAAATAATGAGATTTGAACAAATTGATTTTTTTCATATATATAGAAACTTACATGAAAAAGCTTATCCCTTAGTGAACAGAGGATCCACTATGACGTAAGGGGTATTAGATGAAGATAATTGAATAAGGAATGTCCCTCTACCCTGAATCATTTGAAAATATAAATCTTACAAAACATGGATACATATACCACAAGGGGAATGTGGATCAAGCTAGTAACAATAAGAATCAAGGAAATAATTCACTCATGGGAAATCATACCAAGATTAGAAGTTTGGGGTGGCCAAATCTCATCTGACTGACATGCAAGTTAACAAAACTAAACTCTTGTCTTATTTAGCATTACAACCGACATCGACCAAACCTTACATGTGAGCAAAGGTGGTTTCATAATGTAAATGAATAAGGTATGGACTAACTCTCACAAGTGATCGATGCCTCGATCATGCAATAATATTCAATTCAGAAATTCCAGGAATTAATGGCTCATTCCTTCTTTATCTCTCGAATTATTATCCAAGCAATCAACATGGATTTAGAAAATTTTTCATTTGATGCCTTGGGACAAAGTGGAAGAGATATCCACAGTTATATATGGCTCATTACAGGTCACTTTTGATCACCCGCTCCATTGCAAAATCATATATAGAGAAGGTTATCAACTCTTAGGGTCTGGAGAGAAGCAAGGCATGGCAGAGTTAGGGAACATGACTCATGAGGAACATGGTCCAGATACATCAGCTTTTGAAAAAAAAATTGGAGATGTTCAAAGTCTTGTTGACAACGATTAATAATAAATGTATGGTTGAAGAAAAGAAAAGGGAAATTTTCCATTTTCTAATGGATACCAAATTCGTGGCATTGCAAAATAAATTGGTGATATTTTAGGCAGAGGTTCACTCTCAGTTGAGAATTATAGAAAGCAAGGTGAAAAAAAAAAGCAAGGGAGGATTCAACAGTGGTGTTCAATCTATCACAGAGGAAGATGGGACCAGTGTGCACCTCAATAAGAAAGAGTCAATGTGGATCAATGAGAAAAATTAATAGAAGGAGACCAACACACTTAATTCTGAAATGTGTCAACAAAATACTGGACCTCTAGTGAGTGACAAATAATATTCATTAGTTGAAGTTTTTTGATGTTATGCCGATATAAGTTTTTATTAGGCAATTTTTGTAAGGACTACAGTAGGAATATTTTTTGAAATGTGGGTAAAAGTAGCCATAAAAATAGGCTAGCTACAATATTGGGTTCTGAATGTAGTTTAATCCTTGAACATGAAGACTTATGTATAGGTACTAGCCCCGAAACCAATTTTTTTTATTAATGCAAATTTACCCGTTCCTTTGAAAAAGTAAATAAATTCATATTTATAAAGAATCAAATTTCAAATATATATCACGACAAAGGTTAGTCATCTAGATAGTCAACTAATTAGGGTTTTGAAAGGTAAGTAACTTACAATTATCATAACTTTTGATTGAAAGATCTATTTTTGGTGGTTCAAAATTTGTAATAAAGAGGAAATAAAAGAACATTATCATTTACCACATGGCTCCTAAGGGCTCCTCAAAAGTTACTTCCCCACTTAAACCTCTAGGAAAGTCATTGATGATTGATGAAGAAATGGAAGACATGCAATACCATTTATCTAAGTTGGAGAGTCAAGGAAATAATTAATAATATGAATTTGTCACAAATGCAAGAATCATTCAAAACAGATATTGATAAAAATATGGAAGAAATGGATAAGAAGATGAAATAGTTGGAACAAAAGATAGATGGACTGGAACAAAAGATTACAGAAATTGTAAACGGGAGGCTCAAAATTGATATTGTGATTAAAAGAAGACATGAAAATAAAGGTAGTAACAAAATTAAACAAATTAATGATAATAAGAATTAATTTTCATGAAGGTAGTGTTCAAATTGAATAAATTAATAATAATAAGAATAAAATTTAATATTAATTGTTTCATGACATTAATAAAAAAAATTAAAACTAATCTTAATTCATTGATAGGCGTATATATATGAACTTTAGATGGAAGGAGGTTTGTTGACTTATTTATTTATTTATTCAGGGCCTAGATTGATTCTCAAGGGAATATGCTTAGCATATGCTTAGTTTTAATGCTTATCAATGACTCTAGTGTACAACAAAGTTTGTTAGGTTGTATTGAATTTTAATAAATTTAAAAAATTAGATTCATGCAAGTTCACACTTATTTATAACATTCATTTATATATAAGAAAATATATAACAAGGTATTTTCCCGCGTCTTCACTACCGTGAAAATAAATTCAATCCATTATGGTGTTAAGATTTCCCTCAATGTGTTCGAAGATCAGATTGTGTACTCCAATCTTCTGCTCACGCTGGAAGAATGTCGACTACAAGTTGTGAATGCTACGTCTTCTTTGATTAATAAATTTTTTTTCAATACCATATATAACAAGGTATTTTCCTATAATTGTAGCAACAACTTACCTCCATGTTTGCTTTACCAGTTTCTTAACATACATATATTTGTACGTTGCCATAGGTGTCAGATAGTGGCAAATTTAACGTCGACAACCTCTATGATAAGTTTGGGCATTTCATATTGGATCACGAGGCTGACTTATGGGTCCTGGACACTCAAGAGGAATATGTGTCGCCGCACAAATGAGGAGTACAAGGTTTGACCAGCTTATGCCATGAATCTCCACGAGCTCAATTATATGTCCACTATAAATTTTGTAACTGAGTGTGGTTTAGATGTTAATTATTTGAAGGAGTGCTCTATGGAAGAATGCTTTAGTTTTCAAATACAAATGTATAAAAGAAGCTCAGTTATGAATTTGGGTTGTCCTAGGTTTTTAGTGTAGGATTAGTGTAGAGTTAGGTAAAGTAGCATGAATGAATTTGTGCTCTAAAACTAATTAGCAATGATTCAATCACAAATTTTCAAATTGCAAGTTGATCTTATTAGTTTTTTTTTTAATAATATCAAATTTGATTTATTTTAATCATAAATCTAAGAAATGTTTAGAGTGATATAATTTTTTTTTTGTGTAATTTTTTTTTAAATGCAAAATTTGAAAACAAATGTTTGCATCTCAAAGATAAAATTAAGAGAAAAATATAGCCCAAATATAAAATAATAACATTACTTGAAATGCTTAAAAGTGTTTTAACCATGAAAATTTATTTCTTTTCATTGTACATATTAGTTGACATTGAAATATTTTACTTATGAAGTACATTGTTTATATTAATAAGTTCCATGATAAGTTCCTCCATGATTAATAAATTATGAAATTTAGAAATTATGGTTGATGTTTTGAAATGTATTTTTATTTTTAAAATTTGAAATGCATTATATTGTAAATTGATTATAAGTAAATAGATGAAGTAGGAATATAAAAATGGGTATTTTTTTTTTTAATATATATATATATATATATATATATATATATATATTATATAGAAATATATATCATTTTTTGAAATTATCATATGTTAAAAAATTGTAAATTTATAGATTTAAAACTCCATCAATAATGTTTCACATGTTTTATATATATATATATATAAATGAGATTAAATGAATTTATGAATTTACAAATGCTTATTTCGTTTCATTTCACTTTATATGAATTTATTTTGAAAAATTCATTATCTATTACTCATTTGTTTAAAAGATTTTTCACTATATTTTGATTTTTTTCATTACAAAACTATAAAATAATAATTTATAAACCATTTAAATTTAAAATAATAATTTATAAACAATTTAATTCCTTCCATTGCCTTGTATATTTAAAATTCCATCAATAATGTTTTACATGCTATATTTAAAAAAAATAATAATATATTCAAATGAGATTATAGTAAATGAATTTATGAATTTACAAATGTTTATTTTGTTTAAATTAATGGAAAGACCTGTGAGCAATTTTGAAACCAAATGTTTATTTTGTTTCATTTTATTTTATATGAATTTGGTGTCTCGCTTGGCCGTGACCTTTAAATCGGATAATAATAAGAATTATCTATTATTCATTTGTTTTTAAGATTTTTCACTATATTTTGAATTTTTCATTAAAAAATACTATAAAATAATAATTTATAAACCATTTAAATTTAAAATGAAATTTATAAACAATTTGATTCCTTGCATTGCCTAAATGTTAGCATTCATGATGTATGTGAGATTTCAAACAAAATAATTCGAAAGGGATTTGAGTATGACATTTTAGGTGGCATGTGGTTGTGCAAAAATCAATCCAATGTCGCATTATGACAAACATTGTTGCAACATGACAATTTATCTAATACTCATTGTCACAATGTTACATTGCATTGCAATTTATTCAATGCCACCTCTCAAAATTAATAAACCCAAGGGATTAATAATATAAATGCAAGGGTTTTGGAATTAATCCCTTGGGGTTATAATATCTATCCCTTGGGTTTATTAATCTAAGAGTTCATATTCCTAGGGTATAATATTATTCATAGGGTTTATAATATTATTTCTAGAGTTTAATATAAATCCATTGGGTTTACAATCATGATCATCCATGGTAAATGATGGTCCAATGTCATAATGTGCCAAAGATTGTCTCAATATGAAAATCAACCATGGTTAACCATGGTCGAATGTCACATTATGACAAATATCGTCTCAGTATGAAAATCAATGATGGTAAACCATGGTCAACCATGTTTATTTTAGGGTTTATAATATTTATCTTAGGGTTTTTATACCTTGGGTTTATAATATTTATCCCTTGGGTTTAATATTATTCCCTTGGGTTTATAATCTCTTAGGTTTTTAGTATTAATCCCTTGGGTTTATTATTCCCTTGGGTTTGTAATATCAATCTCTTGGGTTTATTAATCTAAGGCTTCATATTCCTAGGGTATAATATTATTCATAAGGTTTATAATATTAATCTTTGGGTTTAATATAAATCCATTGGGTTTATAATCATGGTCAACCATGGTCCAACGTCACATTATGATAAAGATTTTCTCAATATGAAAATCAACCATGGTCAACCATGGTCACATTGTGACAAAGACTGTCTCTTGGACCAACGTCACATTGAGACAAATATTGTCTCAATATGGAGATCAACCATGGTCAGCTATTGTCCAACACCGCATTGTGACAAACGTTGTCTCAATATGAAAATAAATCATGGTCAACCATATTTCAATGTCGCATTGTGACAAATATTTATCTTAGGGTTTATATTCCTTGGGCTTATAATATTTGTCCCTTGGGTTTATAATATTTAATCTTAGGATTTATATACCTTGGGTTTATAATATCAATCCTTTTAGGGTTTATATTGTAGGTTTTAACCCCGTAAATAAATTACCTGCAAACGAATTCTTAAGAGTAGAAAATAAACAATGGCGAGAGCATAAAAAATAAAACATATACACATAAATATTTTCCCCTGGATCCCAAAACCGGGAGTACCAGATTGATTTTTCATTATATTCCTTTCAATATTACAATACATATATATACATGTCAAAGCATCCATAAACCCCAATCCATTAACCCTGGATTAGAACATAATCGTAGTTCCCTTGGACGGATCTACAAAATAACATTGACAGAAAACCATCATGCACAAAACCATAGGTAGGGTTGCCCACCTAATATAGGGTCCAAAAAAAAAATTCTCGAGGCACTGCCTCGGACTCCGTGCAGGGGGCTATTGCCCCCTTGCGTACCCCCGACAACACCCGACACAACGTATGCGGGGGCTACAGCCCCTTCATGCATGGGGTAGTCGTGGAAATAATATAACACAACCCAACATTCTCCCACTTGTTGTTTTCTTTCCACAAGGGGCCACAAGAGAGCTTAGTCATTGATCCAACCCTGCAACACCCATTTTTTCTCTACACCAATAGAACTTCTCAATGCTCACAAACTTTGTCAATGCATCTGTAGTATTCTTCAAAGTGTCCACCTTTACCAGCAACACCTTTTTGTCCTCAACCATATCCCTCACAAAGTGATACTGAACATCAATGTGCTTTGTCTTTGAATGATAAGCAGGGTTCTTTGCCAAGAAAATTTCACTTTGGCTATCACAATCTATCCTTATAGCTCATTGTACTAACCCCATACTTGAACACAATCTCTGTAACCAAACTGCTTCCTTGCTTGCATGAGTGGCTGCCATGTATTCTGCCTCTGTAGTTGAAAGTGCCACTACAGACTCTCTTACTCATCTAACTAACTACTCCTCCAAATAGGTTAAACACATACCCAATTATAGATCTTTTATGATCTAGAACTCCAACCCAGTCTGCATCAACAAAGCCACGAATTTCCAATAATCTATTTAATCCTAGTCTCCCTTGGTAGCACAAATCATAATCACTAGTGCCACTCAAATACCTGAAAAATCACTTCATTGTTACCCAATGCTCCTTCCCTGGTTTTGACATAAACCTGCTTAATACTCCCACTGCGTGTGCAATGTTTGGTCTAGTACAGACGATTGCATACATCAGGCTATTGACTACACTTGCATATGGAACACGAGACATGTCCTCTTCCTCTTCTTGTGTCTTGGGACACTATTCAGCAGATAACTTTACACCTACAAGAATAGGAACCTTCATCAGTTTACTATCCTGCATATTAAACCTCTACAGTATTGTCTCGACATACTTCCTCTGGTTTAACTAGAGCTTCCTCTTTGTCTGATATCGTTTAATTTCCATGCCCAAAATATAGTTTGCGACACCAAGACCTTTCATGTCGAATTTGGAGGACAATTGGGTCTTCAAATCCTAGATAATTTTTTTGTCATTTCCAACTAGCAACATATCATCCACATACCAGACCAAATAAATAACATGGTCACCAATTAATTTAAAATACACACAGTGATCTTCTTTGCTTCTGGTGAAGCCAAGTCCCGTAAAAATGTATCAAATTTCTAATACCACATCCTTGGTGACTATTTTAAACCATACAGAGACTTTTTTAACTTGCATACTAGTTCTTTCTTACCCTTCACCGCAAAACCTTCAGGTTGCTTCATATAGATCTCTTCTTCCATATCTTCGTGAAGAAATGTTGGCTTCACATCCATCTGTTCTACCTCAAAATCAAAAGAAACAACAACAAATAAAAGTAATCTAATATAAGCTACCTTGGCAACAAGAGAAAAAATATCACCAAAAATCAATTCCCGACACCTCGGAATAACCTTTTGCTACCAACCGAGCTTTGTATTTCTCCATCTTTCCTTCTGCATTCATCTTCTTCTTAAACACCCATTTGCTGCCAATGGGTTTCCTTCCAGTCGGAAACTCCACCAGATCCCAAGCCTCATTTTTGTGCAAAGATGCCATTTCATCAACCATGGCCTCTTTCCAAAGTTTTCCATCCTTTGAATCTACTGCTTCCCTCACAATTATGGGATCATCATTAGTAATAGATAAAGAAAAGTTTGAATAGAAAGCAGATGGACTATACATTTGTGGTTGCCTTCTTTCTTGAAGTGATCTTCTCACAGTTGGAGTTTGTGGCTCTTCATCTTCTGATTCCTCTTCTGTTGTAGAGTCTGATTCTTCCTCCTTTAGCTCAAACTCTATCTTCTTAGGTTCCTTTGGTAGGACTTCATGTTTAATAACATCTTTCACCTCTCTAAACACCACATCTCGACTGTACACAACCTTCCTTGTTTCTAGGTTCCAAAGCTTATAACGTTTTAAACCATCCTTACACCCAATAAAGATGCACCTTTTAGATTTACTATCCAACTTGGTTCTTTTCTCCTTTGGAACATGTACATATGCATCACATCCAAATACTCTCAGATGTGAAAGAGAGGGTTTCTTACTAGTCCATACCTCTTGTGGAGTCTTATCCTCGAATGTTGATGAAGGTGATCTGTTGACCAGGTAACATGCAGTCTCCACCGCCTCTGCCCATAATTCATGTCCTAACCCGGCACCATTGAGCATGCTTCTTGCATTTTCCATCAACATCCTATTCATTCTTTCTGCAACTCCATTTTGCTGAGGTGTGTATGGAGTAGTCTTCTGTTGTGCTATGCCACACTTCTTACAGAAATCTTAAAATTCATTCTTGTAAAACTCTCCATCGTTATCTATCCTCAGCACCTTTATCTTCTTCTCTGTCTAGTTTTCCACTAGAGCCTTAATTCTTTGAACCTGTCAAAGACTTCAGATTTCTTCCTGAGGAAATATAGTCATGTATTCCTTGAGAATTCATCTATAAATGATACATAGAACATAGACTTACCCAGTGATGGAACCGATAAGGTCCAAACACATCACCGTGTACAAGCTCTAATATATGTTTTTCCCTCTTAGCACCAGAGGGGAAACTCACCCGGTTCTGCTTCCCATATATAAAATTTTCACAGAAATCAAAATCTAGAGAGAAATTGGACATACATTCTATCATACCATTACCATGAAGTTTAAAGGCCCTTCTCTCCAATATGTCCAAGCCTTTGATGCCATAACATGGTCTTTTCTCCAGAGACCACTAGATTTTCTGCTCCACTTTCAGGAACCAAAAAACTATTGCATCCATTAATAATCATGCTACCTTGGAGCTTATACAAAGTTCCAATATGAACTCCCCGCATTAATACCAGTGCTCCCCGAACCATCTTGTACGTATCTTTCTCGAACACTATTTTTACACCTGCATCATCCTTCTTGCTTACAAAAATAAGATTTGTCGCCAATGAAAGAATATGCAGAACACCTGGAAGTGTTCTAATCCTTCCACCTTGCAACTTCAACTTGACTTTTACGTGACCAAAAATTCTAGCCTTCGTGTCATCCCCTAAGAAGACATCACCACCATCATATTTCTTATACTCGCAGAACCACTTTCTATGGGGAGTGAAGTGAAAGGATGCACCTAAGTCAATCAACCATGCCTCATGATCTACATGTGTACTTGAAGAAGTAGCCAAGTACACACCCCCACCTTCAGCTAAAGTGGTTTCTGCCTCTACAGAAGGAGCATCATCAAATCCCTTTCCCTTTTCAGTAGCTTTAGATTTATAGTCCCTTTTGAAGTGCCCTTCCTTTCCACATTTCCAGCACATCTTTATAGGTAACAATGTAAACTTTGAAACGGGAACTATAAACTCAAAACATGAACTCTGGCAAAAAAACCCCGAAAAAACATCAAAAACAGTGCTAAAAACAAAAAGTGTGTATATTGGAACGATGGTTTTTTTTTAAGATCAATTTTGAACATGTTTTAAAAATGGCAGTGAAAACGAAATTTTCATGCAAAAAACACCTTGAAAACAGAAAAGTGGTGATACTGGAATGATGATTTTTTTTTAGGGTCAATTTTCAATATTTTTAAAAAATGCTAGTAAAACCGAATTTTTATGTGCCAAAAAAAGTTGTTTATGAGGAAAAAACACACTAATGTTTTTGGTAGAATAACATTTTTCTTTCCTACTTATAAATTCAACATGTTTTCAACCATAACATGTTAGATACAAAAGAAATTGGAATTTTTTCAACCATAAAATTAAAAAACCATGACATTATGAACAAATTACATGACTAAATGAATTCAAATTTCATTATTTGTATATTGAATGAAACATATATTATATCTCTAATTTAATGTTGCATTGTAGATATTTTAAACAATAAAAATTATCATAATTAAAACATATAATCCAACAACATAAAAATGACTCATAACTTCTGATTTAACACCATATGGAAATCAAAATTTTTATTTCAAGATACGATGTAAACATCAGTTATATAAACTATCTTAAACAATTATTCAAAATCACTCATATTTTCTTGCACACCATAAGAATTCACATCTTCAGATGAATGACTGAATGCTAACGAAGATGTTCCATATTCTTCTCTTTCATCAACTAGTGCCCCATCTAAGTCCACATGCATGCCCACCATTTCATGTTTTAAAATTCTTCTAGATCTACGACTGGTTTCAGCAGACTCCCATCTCAACATTGTTCCTTCTGGTAACAACCTTTTCAGAATCTTTATCATCTTGAAGCGAAGAGTTCCTTCCTTTGTTAAATTGAAGTCATAAACAAGTATGTCAACATCCTCCAATTTTAAGATGTCTGTGCAGCGGCGATTTATATTTGTAACCTTTCTTTTTCTTTTTCTGCCATTTTTTTTTGTCAACTACCATCTGTGGCTTATACACACCACTGAATAGGTGTGTATTTGTGGCATACCAATGTACTTCAAGACCTGTAACATCCTCATTTTCTGTAAAGACCTTTATAACTTTAGCAACCCAAAATGCATATCCATTGGGATCTCCATCTGCTAGCACTGCGATCATTCAACCCTCCTTAATATCTTGTACTGAACCCTTGTAAAAGTCTTCCACGGCTTCACGTTGTGCATGAGATCTTTTCGAACCAATATACATCTCTTTTTCCTCTGCCTGTGAAGAATTAATAATACCTTGAGATTGTTGCTGTTCAACAATGTTTATTTCCTCATGTTCATTCGACACATTTTGTGGCCAAATAAATGGATTTTTCAAAGGTATATCTTCATTTGTTGTTGTTGAAATGATATCACTTTGATTATTGAAAAATGACTCCCACCAAACTGAATCAACAATGTCAAAGTACTCATGTATATCTAATACATTTTTTAATTTCTTCTAGGCAATCAGAATAATTTATATCTCTATTCTTTTCTTCGTGCATTATGAACTTCACCAACTGATTGTAATAACAATATTTTTGATGCAAATATTGGATGATCTGGAATGAACTTCAAAAATTCCAAACCTGGTGATGGTGCCCATTCTGCAATAGTTGAATACTTCTTGCCCCATATTAGTGTTTTCCCATCAATTTTTTTGATACAAAATTGATGTTGGAA
This sequence comes from Pinus tabuliformis, assembly GCA_031772625.1. NCBI lineage: Eukaryota > Viridiplantae > Streptophyta > Pinopsida > Pinales > Pinaceae > Pinus > Pinus tabuliformis. The sequence continues at coordinate 1,312,011,149 of CM062804.1, forward strand.
GCTAATGTCATTAAGTTTTCTCAATGTATTTCTCCTCACCATGCGATCCCAGAATAAACTCTCGCATGTGAATAGTTTCTTCCAACACATCAAAAGTAGGCTCTGGCATGTATGATTTCTTAATACATTCAATTAATGATGGCAAGCTCCCAACTTCCTTCCTCCTCAATGTGACTAAAAAACCCCTGAACATCTGATCAATATGGTCATGAGTGTGCCCAACAAGAAGGAAACCAACCTTTACCTTCTAAAAAATTCTCAATTCAACAAGCATGTTTAGATATCCAAAAACAACCTGATTTTTGTTCTCACGGCAAGTGTTGTCCAATTGTAGATACAAAACTTCGAGAAGATTACCAGACCAATGAGAAAGCACATCATGAATTATGGTTATTGTCAGATTTGCATCATTATGAATATTTGGAGCTGTGAAATACACCCTTGGCAACATTTTCCCATTGAAGACCATACAACCGACCAAGTGATACTGAATACAATTTTCCTCTTGTAAATTTTTGGGTGTGCGAAAAAAATGTGGTAAAAGTGTTTTCTTTTGGTCCATACCATCAATTATCAAACCCAAATATTTATTCGGATTATCATAACAATTCTTTCGATGCTTGTACAACTTTTTCCTTTCACTTGTTTGTTGTTCACGATGCTCCTGAAGTTCTTTGACAATTGAATCTACACAACATAAAAGAAAGCCATTAAGAAATATGTTTTCATAGTTGATGATTATACAATTTTAAAATTTAAAGTTATGAATATTTACCTCTTTCTGACCTTTCAAATTTGTCCCTCTTTTATTTAAGAGAAGCACATGTACTGCAAATATCCGTCCTCGTCTTCTTAGGAATACAGACATTGTTGAATTCTTTCTTCCATACCTTCACAAAATATTGATGTATAATAAACCGGCCATGTCCCTCACCACCTTTTGCATATTCTTTGTATAAGTTGTAGATTTCTCATTTTGAAAAATTATATGGAATATCTCTATTTGGCATACACTCTCCATGCTTTGAAAAGAAATCTTTCATCCATGACATTGCAGTATTTGAGAATGTCCCAAACTGTCTTTTATGATGTACTTCTGAATAAAATGTGGGATCCTTTTCCAAATTTTCTTGAATTCTCGAGAGATGAAAATTCCCCATCAAATGAAACATTTTGAAAGCCTTTCTACTGATAAATAAAGACCTAATATGATAATCATAACCTGACAATGTAGATTGCATGCACCCAACTAAATATGAATTTTGCATTCTTTTATTCATTGACAAATATCTCTTCCTTCTCTCTAATGAAAATTGAAATCCATATGTTTCAAGCAATCTTTTTGACAACATTCACTTGAAATGAGAGCGCTGATAGAACTTCTTCTCCTCAGATATTCTACTCTACCACTTGTATAACTAGAACATCTTGCATTGATATGAAAAGGTCTGCTCCTACTCCTCGATACAATCTTTCTTGGCAACATCTCCATCATTGGATCATCATTTGTATAAGCATTTTCATCATCATTAAGAGGAACGTTATCCACACCATGATCACCTGTGCTTTTCAAATACTAACTTGGAGGATATTCTTCATCTTCCCCTTCTTCAGTGCTATTGTCATAGTCCTTAGAAGTGGGACTAAATGGAAAATTTGACTCGATGTTTATTGGATATTCTTCCTCATGTGCATTGTTAGTGCTGCTCTCATAGTCCATAGGATTAGGACTACGTCGAAAATGTCACTATTTACTTACTGAAAATGCTACATCCTGTCATTTGTCACTACGACCTTTATAGTCATTAGGATTAGGACTAAGTGCTTCATCCTATCCTTCATCACTATTTCTCTCATAGTCCATAGGATTGGGACTAAGAGGACACTGTGACAATCCATTCTTTTGAAATTTTTCATCATGCTCTTCATCACTACTGCTCTCATAGTACATAGGATTATGACTAAGTGGACACCGTGACACTCCATTCTTTTGAAATTTGTCATCATGCTCTTCATCACTGTTGGTCTCATAGTCCATTGGATTAGGACTAAGAGGACACTGTGACACTCCATTCTTTTGAAAATTTTCATCATGCTCTTCATCACTGCTGCTCTCATAGTCCATAGGATTAGGACTAAGAGGACACCGTGACACTCCATTCTTTTGAAATTCGTCATCATGCTCTTCGTCACCGCTGCTCTCATAGTCCTTAGAATTAGGACTAAGTGGACACTGTGACACTCTCCATTCTTTTGAAAATCATCATCATGCTCTTCATCACTACTGCTCTCATAGTCCATAGGATTAGGACTAAGTGGACACCATGAAATTCCATTATTTTGAAATTCGTCATCATGCTCTTCATCACTGCTGCTCTCATAGTCCATAAGGTTAGGACTAAGTGGACACCGTGACACTCCATTATTTTGAAATTCCTCATCATGCTCTTCATCACTGCTGCTCTAACAGTCCTTAGAATTAGGACTAAGTGGACACAGTGACACTCCATCTTTTGAAATTAATCATCATGCTCTTCATCACTGCTGCTCTCATAATCCATAGAATTAGGACTAAGTGGACACCGTGACACTCCATTCTTTTGAAAATTTTCATCACGCTCTTCATCACTGCTGCTCTCATAGTCTATAGGATTAGGACTAAGAGGACACTGTGGCACTCCATTCTTTTGAAATTCGTCATCATGATCTTCATCACTGTTGCTCTCATAGTCCTTAGAATTAGGACTAAGTGGACACTGTGACACTCCATTATTTTGAAATTCATCATCACTGCTGCTCTCATAGTCCATAAGATTAGGACTAAGTGGACACTGTGAAACTCCATTCTTTTGAGATTCGTCATCATGCTCTTCATCGTTGTTGCTCTCATAGTCCATAGGATTAGAAATAAGAGGACACTGTGACACTCCATTCTTTTGAAATTCGTCATCATGCTCTTCATCACTGCTGCTCTCATAGTCCATAGGATTAGGACTAAGAGGACACCGTGACACTCCATTCTTTTGAAATTCGTCATCATGCTCTTCATCACTACTGCTCTTACAGTCCTTAAAATTAGGACTAAGTGGAATCTGTGACTCTTTATTTATTTGAAATTCTTCATCCCCTCTTTCATCAGTGTTGCTCTCATAGTCCTTAGGATTAGGACTAAGTGGAAGAATTGACTTTCTATTCATAGTGAAAGAATTTCCGTTATATTCATCAATATAATTAGAGTTGTTACGCGATGAAGATGTTGATGCTTTACAAAGCGAAACTTCACTATTAGGAGAATCCATCCCTTTCAAATAGAAGAGGTTGAATGATACAAATGCGGACTCTCCTAAAGATATTATATAGCTTAGAGAATGAAATTTTCCCTCCAAAAAGTTTCACCAAAATCTTTCCCTCCAAAAATTTTGTTTCATGTATTTCCCTTCATTATTTTATTCTACAATTTATTGAAAAATGTTAACTAAATTTTTTATGAAATAAATCTTTAAATTTAAAATTGTAATTTTACTTAAATTATTTTAATAGTTAAACTATATAATTTACTAAACAATTGAATGTTTTTTTTTTATAATACCTTCTAAAACAAATTAATCCCACATTCACCGCGTTGTAAAACAATTCCATAATATTGCTTTATCATAGTTTCCTATATTGCCATAAAAAAATAACATGTTAATTTTTTTTAAAACAAATTAATCCCACATTAACTGTACAGTAAAACATCTCCGTAATTTCATCTATGTAATAAATTTCATTATCAATATTACTCACATCACATTAAGGTTTTCTGAGGTTTGTTGAAAGACTTGGAGCGAATTTGTGGAGCAGCTACATTGCTATCAACAACATATTCAACGGAGAATTCTCGCAATTGAAAGGTTAGTTAATTTTTTTCCTTGCAAATTTTAATATTAAATAAGTTTAATGAAGTTTAGGTTTTTTTTTTTTTTTTTACCTTTTGCGGACCAAATTTACCCACTACGTCTGTTGTGGGCCTGGTGGGCCCGGTAAAGCTCACGGCGGCCAAACGGGCCCGGTAATGCTCATGGCGGCCAAACGGGCCCATAGGTTAGGGGCGATGGGGATCGCTGGGCCGCTCGCCTGCCAGGTGGGCTGCCGGGGTGTAGGGCGATTCGAATCGCCCCGCCACCTTGCGGGTGTGTTGGCTGTCGGGGTAGCACGGGGTGGTGCCGCAGCGCCACCGCGACAGCCCGCCTGCCGCGCGAGGTGGTGGGTGGGCCACCATGGTGGCAGGGGGGCGAGCAAGGCAGCCCCCCTGCACCCCTCGGTGGCCCGCCTACTTGTGAGGTGGTGAGGTGATTCTGAGAATCACCTAGCCACCTTGAGGGCCACCGGGGTGGCACAAGCCGAGGATGGGCGGAGGGCAGTGGTTGGGCCGCTAAGGTGGGCTAGGGGGCTAGACCCAACGCCTGGCTCGGTTGACTGACCGATTTTCGGAGGCAGCAGTAGGGCAATATATTTTTTAATTTTTTTTCAAAATTGTTATGATTTATAAAATTAATTATCATTTATCGTTTTTGTTGTTAATTTAAGTTAATATGTTTTCATCATTCACTGATTTATGTGTTTATTTTTTTCAGGAAAATGACATCCAAGAAGATTTCTGTGAATATTTTTGGACCAAAGACTCTTAAAGGTGGAACTTCAAAAAACATTGGTGAACGAACCCCACCTGAGCTGATGGCTACAAATATTTCAAGTGCATCAAATGATAAGAAGATGATTTCATACTGGAAGAAATAAAAAGAAGTGAAAATTCTATCAAAAGTCTGGTATGTGAAAGAAAGTGAAAGCTAAAATGTGCAGATATATCTATATGTTGATACACCTAATGATAATGGAATTTATGATGTGATGGGAAGAGTCATAGACATGTGTTCGAACCAGACATTGAAGTTGTTTACATACTTACAAAACTGCCCAAGTCACATGAAAGGATTAAATACCAATTATCATATTCATTGTATGACATGAGAGAGGTATCTACAAAATTGTGTAAACAAATCGTAAATGAGATGAAACAAAATATCGTAAGTATTGTTATTTATATTTGTGTTTTGCATTCTTGTAACTATCTCACTATATTTTTTTAACTTTGTTTTTATTGACATATGATATTTTGTTTTGCATAATTTTGTTGAAAGTTGTTCAATTAGGTTAGGAGGGATTCATTTCATAGAGCATGATATTATGAAATTTGTCAGCAGTTTCTACTCAGTGTCAGAATAAGATATGGAAAACAAACAAAATGTAGTAATTCATCATGCTACAATACTACATCCAAGGGATCAAAAAAAAAAAAAGCCTTTAGTGGATAACTCTAGCAAGGGTAGACAAGTTACTTTTGAAGATGGGGAAGTTGAAACTGGCAATGAAGAATATGTTGTCATTACTGAGGATGACATTGGAACTGAGAAGAGTTGTAAAAGACCAAAAGTAACAATTCCTAAGAATAAATCTGTTACAGTTAATGATGAAAATGTTATGAAGAAGAAAAGTAAAGTTGAACATTTTGAAGTAGTCATTACCAACAGTCAAGAACCTAGTGAAAATTCAAAATAAAGCGGAGAAATCATTACACCAAAAGCTGATTTAGAAGATGGAATTATCAAAACAAAACAAAATGCCATTCGACAAAACTTGACAAAGAGAAACTTAATTGAGGGTGGTTGTACATTTCAGCTTAATGTCAGACAAATCTATAAGGCAAGTGAAGGACAATGTCAATATCAAATCAGAAAGTCATATCATCTGTATGTTCACAACTTGAAGACATTGATGAGGTACAATCCATATGCTCATGTGGTTAATTATGTGCTTCTTGTTGATCCAGTTCAAATTCCCAACAAAAAAGGATTTGATAAGTCAAAATGTTTTGAATACAATTATTATGTGCTTGGGGGGAACCATTCTGTAGAAGCTCAAAGACAATTGATGGAGGAATATTCCAATAACCCACATTTTGAAACAATGAAATGTATCATTTCTGCTAGTTTATCAGATACAGAAGCAAAGTTAGTGGCATGGGATCATAATTCAGATAATTAATATAGGATGTCTATGACTTTCATCCAAAGGTTTAGATTTATCCATAGTGAATTTGAAGAAAAATGTGGTGGGGATAGGATAAATGTCACTGTAGATTTCCAAAAGGAATGTTGTATGGAAATAGGCTATCAATTGAAGAGAAAATTAATTCAAAAGGTGGCATAGGCGGCAAATTTAGTGATTTATTCAGAGGTGTTGATAACATTTCCAGTTGGCATTTAGAACTGGAGAGATATGGGAGTTGATTAATGAGATTTTAGCATGTGGGAGAACATTGGCATTAAAAACGAGAACGTAAAAAAGTCTAAGCCATTGATATGCAACAGTAAATAGGTCCTGAAATGAAGCAACTTCCAGAAGATATGGCTATCACACCTTGGAGTGCATTGCAAGGAGGGAATGATGAAAAAATTGTCAAGACAATATTATCTCGTGTGAGGTCAGGGGAATTATCATTGGACGGAATGTTTGAGGAATTTCAAAAGTAAGTTTGTTGAATTATTTTTATTTATTTCTAGATTATAATTTTCTTTTAAGTATAACATATTGTTCTTGGTAGTATTTGTTATACATATCATTACATAAACTTTTTTTACTTTATCTATGCAGTCACAAAGTTTACATGAAAAATCAAGAACAAATGGTTAAATTGTTGAATGAAGATAGTTGGAATGATGTTGTACGCAACTATCCAGATTCAAGTTCTATATCAACATTAAAAAAAATTATCTTGCATTTAAAAAGGTATGTTGATTTATACATTCATTTTTATTCATTTGTGTACTATTTTTTAGTTTATAACTTACACATATATTTGTTCAGAGCCTTTATTGAAAAAATAAAGATCAAAAGACTAAAGAAGCAATATATTAAGAATTTTGAACTTGATCCAACTCTTACTCATTTCATTTAGAATGGGCTAGACACTATTCAATATCAAGTAATACAAGGTGACTGTGAATACATTGCTAAACTCATACCTAAAAGGGATTATGCACTAGTTATTGCAGATATTCCACATCGTTTCAATATTCCAAAACATGACTATGATAGTGACTCTTATACTTATCAAGCTCTTAGTAAAGTGGTTGTGGGATTTCTAGAAGTCACGTCATCACCATTATGGAGATTTGTGACATTTCATTCAGACACACAATTGGCAATGTTATTGTCAAGCTTTAAGGGGAAAAACAAATTCAAGGATGCAACTTACATGGTAAGACGTTTAAAAATATATATTTGATTAATGTTAAAAAATTCATTTATGTACAAGTTAATTGAACTTTTACTATTTCATGTTACAAACAAAAGTCAAATCTTTTTAACTGTGAAGATCAACTATTTATAAATGATTGTGAATTCATCATATTGATAGTTGGGCAAAAGATGATAACTATATGTTTATGATTTTTAATCGGATAGATGGAAAGAGTCATAGATAAATACTGACTTATGATGTTGTGTGAGAAAATTAACATATGAAGACAAAGAAGCAAAAGAAGAGATAGTTAACATTTATAAAAAACCACAGTTATTGATTAACTATCGTATAGACATATGTTCAAATGAAGGAGATTGGGTTCTAGATTTATTTTCTGGCTTATGTAAATTTTATTATATAGAATTGAATTTCAATATGTTATTTCTTAATTTATATGTCATTGTACTAATTTACTTTATTATTTCTTTTGTGCTTAATAATTAGGTACAACACTAGCATGTTGCCTTCAAAAAGGAAGAAATTGCATTACAATTGAAAAATATCCAATACAGTGCAATTTCATTCAGCAAAGAATTAATGCTCTTTAATTTCTTCCCAAATGCAATGCAAGAAATTGGGTTGAAGAAAGGGGACTTTAGTGAATCACGTGGCAAAAAAGGCAAAGGAACCCCAACCACCATTACACGAAATGATTGGAAAGGCATACATAGGGAGATTCGCAGACATCAAAGATCCATTAGAAGAGGAAAATGAGCAAAATGAAGAAGAAAATATTGTGAAAAAAGACAATGATGAAACTCTAGAGGATGAAGAGTTTGGATTACGTGGCATTATTGATTAAATTTAAGTTATGCTTGGAAATCAAACTCATTTTTTGTAACTATTAATTAGTTATACTTGTAATTTTTTGACTTTGACATTTTATGAAAAGAATATGCATTCAATTAAGGTTGTTATGTGTTCAATATTTGTATTATGTGATTTTCGCATTATTTTTATATTAATAATTATTTTTTGAAACAAAATGATTATTATATTTTTTGACATGAAATTCATAAAAAAAACTATTATTTAACCATTTTTAGTTAAAAATTTCCTATAAAAATTATGATTTTGACATGTCATTTCTAGCAAAAAATTACAAAAAATTATCAAAACGTGTAGTTTTTTAGTTATATTTATGTTAAAAATTGTTATTTTTATGTCAATTGTTAAAAATTATTGTTTTTTAGATAAAATTATTTCATGTGGATTGAAAAATTAATTAACGATGTATAAATATGTAGAATATCGAAAATTCAAATATCGACCTTCTTCTTTAAATATGCAAAACAATAAAAACCTCACTACAAAAAATAAATAAATAAATAAAATAAAAAATAAACTAAAAACAAGAAAATATGAAGAAGAAGACCACTTAAAAAATTATTATATTTAGAAAATAATTATTTACATTTCATAGATTAGAAAATTTAAAGTCAAAAAATAGGTCTTTTAAAAAAAGGGCCTGGTGTAGAATTACCACTTTTTTAAATCAGCATGAAAAATCACTACCATTCTAAAACGCAATGTACATAAAAAATTTTATAGTGCCAAAAACTATGCTATAAAAAAACATGTGTGTTCTGCATCACCCCTTTTCAAAATGGGGTCACTTTTTTGCTGTCTCTACGAAACGGATAACAGTGTCAGTTCTCGTTTCAAAGTTTACATTGTTAGGTTTTCTTGGAGATTTAAATCTCCCGATTTAGATCTCCACTCGAAGACTTATTTTTATTTCTTTTCTGGACCTTCCTAGTACATACAAGGCATCACCATTCTGGCCCTCCATATTTTTTCGTCTCATCCCCTCCGACAACAAGGTTGAGACTATTTCATCAAACTGAAAGGTAGTTTCATTGCTACCTATTGCAATGACCAGACTATCCCACGAATCTGGTAGAGAGCAAAACAAACTAATGCACTTATCTTCATTTGAAATTTTAATATCAACAGATAATAACTAGCTTACCACAATATTAAAGGCATTCAGATTCTCTGTCACTGAGTCTCCATCTTTCATCGTCATGTTATACAACATTTTCTGTAGGAACAATTTATTCATGAGAGACTTAGATTGGTAGAAAGTCCTTAACTTGTCCCACAAATCATTCGCCAAAGCTTCCCTTGATACATTCAACAATACCGAATCTGAGACACACAATCATATTGTGATATTTGCCTTCCAATCCAACTTCGCCCAGTCTTCAACTGACATTATTGTTGGTTTAGTACTCGGATATACCGCGATCCACTGATCTTTATCCACTAGCAGATCCTCCATCTTGAGTTTTCACAACTCAAAACTTTGACCATTGAATTTATCGATCTCTATCTTTCCACGGCTCACTGTCTTCTTTCACCGCAAGAATCGATCCCGTAGATCTCCCACTGAACAGGGTCTACCACACGCCCGACCAAAACCCCTCAGCAGCAAAGGCATCCCCTTTAAGCCAAAATAGCTATGATACCAAATGTAGGTTTTAACTTTGTACATAAATTACCTACAAATGAATTCTTAAAAGCAGAAAATAAACAATGGCGAGAGAATAAAACATAAAACATATATACGCAGATATTTTCCCTGGATCAAAAAAATGGGATTGCCAGATTGATTTTCATTATATTTCTTTCAATGTTATAATACATATATATACATGTCGAAGCATCCATAAACCCCAATCCATTAACCTTGGATTAAAACATAACCACAGTTCCCTTGACCAGATCTACAAAATACCATGGATAGAAAACCATCATGCCCAAACCATGTGCAAAATCCATGCACAAACCATAGGTAGGACTGCCCACCTAATATAGGGTTCAAAAAAACTTCCCGAGGCACTGCCCCGAAACCTGTGTAGGGGGGCTACCATTGCCTTGCATACCTCCCGACGCAATGTACCAGGGTGTAGTCATGGAAAGAATATAACATAACCCAACATATATATAATATTAATCCCTTGGGTTTAATATTATTCCCTTGGATTTATAATACATTTTGGTTTATAATGTCAATCCCTGGGTTTATTTGGTTCATATTCCTAGGGTATAATATTATTGATAGGGTTTACAATATTAATCCTAGGGTTTAATATAAATCCCTTGGGTTTAATAATCAAGTCATCCATGGTCAACGATGGTCCAATGTCACAATGTGCCAAAGAATGTCTCGATATGAAAATCAACCATGGTCAATTATGGTCCAACGTCACATTGTGATAAACATCGTCCCAATATGAAAATCAATGATGGTAAATCATGGTCAACCATATTTATTTTAAGGTTTATAATATTTATCTTAGGGGTTTTTATTATACCTTGGGTTATATAATATTAATCCCTTGGTTTTAATATATATTCCCTTGCAACGAGCCACT